>JANJGN010000017.1:79520304-80944470 GCA_026770705.1 Isurus oxyrinchus
GAGAGCGATAGGGAAGGGGGCGGAGAGAGAGAGAGAGACGGGGCGGAGAGAGAGAGAGAGAGACGGGGCGGAGAGAGAGAGAGAGACGGGGCGGGAGAGAGAGAGAGACGGGGCGGGAGAGAGAGAGAGCGAGACGGGGCGGAGAGAGCGAGAGAGCGAGACGGGGCGGAGAGAGCGAGAGAGCGAGAAGGGGCGGAGAGAGCGGAGAGAGCGAGATGGGGCGGAGAGAGCGAGAGAGCGAGACGGGGCGGAGGTGAGCGAGAGAGCGAGACGGGGCGGAGAGAGCGAGAGAGCGAGACGGGGCGGAGAGAGCGAGAGAGAGAGACGGGGCGGAGAGAGCGAGAGAGAGAGACGGGGCGGAGAGAGCGATGGAGACGGGGCGGAGAGAGAGAGACGGGGCGAGAGGGAGCGAGACGGGGCGGAGAGAGCGAGACGGGGCGGAGGAGAGCGAGGAGAGCGAGACGGGGCGGAGAGAGCGAGAGAGCGAGACGGGGCGGAGAGAGCGGAGAGAGCGAGACGGGGCGGAGGGAGCGAGAGAGCGAGACGGGGCGGAGGGAGCGAGGAGAGAGAGACGGGGCGGAGAGAGCGATAGAGACGGGGCGGAGAGAGAGAGAGACGGGGCGGAGAGAGAGAGAGACGGGGCGGAGAGAGAGAGACGGGGCGGAGAGAGAGAGAGACGGGGCGGAGAGAGAGAGAGACGGGGCGGAGAGAGAGAGAGACGGGGCGGAGAGAGAGAGAGACGGGGCGGAGAGAGAGAGAGACGGGGCGGAGAGGGAGAGAGACGGTGCGGAGAGAGAGCGAGACGGGGCGGAGAGAGCGAGAGAGCGAGACGGGGCGGAGAGAGCGGAGACGGGGCGGAGAGAGCGAGAGAGCGAGACGGGGCGGAGAGAGCGAGACGGGGCGGAGAGAGCGAGACGGGGCGGAGAGAGCGAGACGGGGCGGAGAGAGCGAGACGGGGGCGGAGAGAGCGAGACGGGGCGGAGAGAGCGAGACGGGGCGCAGAGAGCGAGACGGGGCGCAGAGAGCGAGAGGGGGCGGAGAGAGCGAGAGAGAGAGACGGGGCGGAGAGAGCGAGAGAGAGAGACGGGGCGGAGAGAGCGAGAGAGAGAGACGGGGCGGAGAGAGCGAGAGAGAGAGACGGGGCGGAGAGAGCGAGAGAGAGCGACGGGGCGGAGAGAGCGATAGAGAAGGGGCGGAGAGAGAGAGAGACGGGGCGGAGAGAGAGAGAGAGAGATGGGGCAGAGAGAGAGAGACGGGGCGGAGAGAGAGAGAGAGAGACGGGGCGGAGAGAGAGAGAGAGAGACGGGGCGGAGAGAGAGAGAGAGAGACGGGCGGGAGAGAGAGACGGGGGCGGAGAGAGAGAGAGACGGGGCGGAGAGAGAGAGACGGGGCGGAGAGGAGAGAGACGGGGCGGAGAGAGAGAGACGGGGCAGAGAGAGAGAGACGGGGCGGAGAGAGAGAGAGAGAGACGGGGCGGAGAGAGAGAGAGAGCGAGACGGGGTGGAGAGAGCGAGAGAGCGAGACGGGGCGGAGGAGAGCGATAGAGAGAGACGGGGCGGAGAGAGCGAGAGAGCGAGACGGGGCGGAGAGAGCGATAGAGCGAGACGGGGCGGAGAGAGCGATAGATAAGGGGCGGAGAGAGCGATAGATAAGGGGCGGAGAGAGAGAGAGACGGGGCGGAGAGAGAGAGAGAGAGACGGCGGGGCGGAGAGAGAGAGAGAGACGGCGGGGGCGGAGAGAGAGAGAGAGAGAGAGAGGCGGCGCGGAGAGAGAGAGAGAGAGAGAGGCGGGGGCGAGAGAGAGAGAGAGAGACGGGGGAGAGAGAAAGAGAGAGACGGGGGAGAGGGAGAGAGGGGGCGGAGAGAGAGAGGGGGGCGGAGAGAGAGAGAGACGGGGGGAGAGAGAAAGAGAGAGACGGGGGAGAGAGAGAGAGGGGGCGGAGAGAGAGACGGGGCGGAGAGAGAGAGAGAGACGGGGCGGAGAGAGAGAGAGAGAGACGGGGCGGAGAGAGAGAGAGAGAGAGACGGGGCGGAGAGAGAGAGACAGAGACGGGGGGGAGAGCGAGAGACGGGGGGAGAGAGAGAGAGCGAGAGACGGGTGAGAGAGAGCGAGAGACGGGGGTGAGAGAGAGAGAGAGACACGGGGCGGAGAGAGAGAGAGAGAGACGGGGCGGAGAGAGACGGGGCGGGGGAGAGAGTCGGGGCGGGGAGAGAGACGGGGCGGGGAGAGAGACGGGGCGGGGAGAGAGACGGGGCGGAGAGAGAGACGGGGCGGAGAGAGAGACGGGGCGGAGAGAGAGACGGGGCGGAGAGAGAGAGAGAGAGAGACGGGGCGGAGAGAGAGAGTGAGAGACGGGGGGGGAGAGAGAGAGAGCGAGAGACGGGGGGATAAAGCGAGAGACGGGGGGGAGAAAGCGAGAGACGGGGGGAGAGAGAGCGAGAGACGGAGGCGAGAAATCGAGAGACGGGGGGGAGAGAGAGAGCGAGAGACGGGGGAGAGAGCGAGAGAGAGAGACGGGGCGGCGAGAGAGAGAGACGGGGCGGCGAGAGAGAGAGAGAGACGGGGCGGAGAGAGAGAGAGACGGGCGGAGAGAGAGAGAGACGGGGCGGAGAGAGAGAGAGACGGGGCGGAGAGAGAGAGAGAGACGGGGGCGGAGAGAGAGAGAGAGAGAGACGGGGCGGAGAGAGAGAGAGAGAGACGGGGCGGAGAGAGAGAGAGAGAGAGACGGGGGCGGAGAGAGAGAGAGACGGGGCGGAGAGAGAGAGAGACGGGGCGGAGAGAGAGAGAGACGGGGCGGAGAGAGCAAGAGGCGAGACGGGGCGGAGAGAACGAGAGGCGAGACGGGGCGGAGAGAGCGAGACGGGGCGGAGAGAGCGAGACGGGGCGGAGAGAGCGAGAGAGCGAGACGGGGGCGCAGAGAGCGAGAGGGGGCGGAGAGAGCGAGAGAGCGAGACGGGGCGGAGAGAGCGAGAGAGAGAGACTGGGCGGAGAGAGCGAGAGAGAGAGACGGGCGGAGAGAGCGAGAGAGAGAGACGGGGCGGAGTGAGAGGAGAGAGAGCGACTGGGCGGAGAGAGCGATAGAGAGAGACGGGGCGGAGAGAGCGATAGAGAAGGGGCGGAGAGAGCGATAGGGAAGGGGGCGGAGAGAGAGAGAGAGACGGGGCGGAGAGAGAGAGAGAGAGACGGGGCGGAGAGAGAGAGAGAGACGGGGCGGAGAGAGAGAGAGACGGGGCGGAGAGAGAGAGAGCGAGACGGGGCGGAGAGAGCGAGAGAGCGAGACGGGGCGGAGAGAGCGAGAGAGCGAGAAGGGGCGGAGAGAGCGAGAGAGCGAGAAGGGGCGGAGAGAGCGAGAGAGCGAGATGGGGCGGAGAGAGCGAGAGAGCGAGACGGGGCGGAGTGAGCGTGAGAGCGAGACGGGGCGGAGAGAGAGAGAGAGCGAGACGGGGCGGAGAGAGCGAGAGAGAGAGACGGGGCGGAGAGAGCGAGAGAGAGAGACGGGGCGGAGAGAGCGATGGAGACGGGGCGGAGAGAGAGAGACGGGGCGGAGAGGGAGCGAGACGGGGCGGAGAGAGCGAGACGGGGCGGAGAGAGGCGAGAGAGCGAGACGGGTCGGAGAGAGCGAAGAGAGCGAGACGGGGCGGAGAGAGCGAAGAGAGCGAGACGGGGCGGAGGGAGCGAGAGAGCGAGACGGGGCGGAGGAGCGAGAGAGCGAGACGGGGCGGAGGGAGCGAGAGAGAGAGACGGGGCGGAGAGAGCGATAGAGACGGGGCGGAGAGAGAGAGAGACGGGCGGAGAGAGAGAGAGACGGGCGGAGAGAGAGAGACAGGGCGGAGAGAGAGAGAGACGGGGCGGAGAGAGAGAGAGACGGGGCGGAGAGAGAGAGAGACGGGGCGGAGAGGGAGAGAGACGGTGCGGAGAGTGAGCGAGACGGGGCGGAGAGAGCGAGAGAGCGAGACGGGGCGGAGAGAGCGAGACGGGGCGGAGAGAGCGAGACGGGGCGGAGAGAGCGAGACGGGGCGGAGAGAGCGAGACGGGGCGGAGGAGAGCGAGAGAGCGAGACGGGGCGGAGAGAGCGAGACGGGGCGGAGAGAGCGAGACGGGGGCGGAGAGAGCGAGACGGGGCGGAGAGAGCGAGAGAGCGAGACGGGGCGGAGAGAGCGAGACGGGGCGGAGAGAGCGAGAGAGCGAGACGGGGCGGAGAGAGCGATAGATAAGGGGCGGAGAGAGGGAGAGACGGGGCGGAGAGAGAGAGAGAGAGAGACGGGGCGGAGAGAGAGAGACGGGGCGGGGAGAGAGAGACGGGGCGGGGAGAGAGAGACGGGGCGGGGAGAGAGAGACGGGGGCGGGGAGAGAGAGACGGGGCGGAGAGAGCGAGAGAGAGAGACGGGGCGGAGAGAGCGAGGCGGGGCGGAGAGAGAGAGAGCGACGGGGCGGAGAGAGAGAGAGACGGGGCGGAGAGAGAGAGAGACGGGGCGGAGAGAGCGAGAGAGCGAGACGGGGCGGAGAGAGCGAGACGGGGCGGAGAGAGAGAGACGGGGCGGAGAGGAGAGAGACGGGGCGGAGAGAGAGAGACGGGGCGGAGAGAGAGAGACGGGGCGGAGAGAGAGAGACGGGGCGGAGAGAGAGAGACGGGGCGGAGAGAGCGAGACGGGGCGGAGAGAGCGAGAGAGAGACGGGGCGGAGAGAGCGAGAGACGCGGCGGAGAGAGAGAGAGACGGGGCGGAGAGAGAGAGAGCGACGGGGCGGAGAGAGAGAGAGAGACGGGGCGGAGAGAGAGAGAGACGGGCGGGAGAGAGAGAGAGACGGGGCGGAGAGAGAGAGAGACGGGGCGGAGAGAGAGAGAGACGGGGCGGAGAGAGAGAGAGACGGGGAGGAGAGAGAGAGAGACGGGGAGGAGAGAGAGAGACGGGGCGGAGAGAGCGAGAGAGCGAGACGGGGCGGAGAGAGCGAGAGAGCGAGACGGGGCGGAGAGAGCGAGAGAGCGAGACGGGGCGGAGAGAGCGAGAGAGCGAGACGGGGCGGGAGAGAGCGAGAGAGCGAGACGGGGCGGAGAGAGCGAGACGGGGCGGAGAGAGCGAGAGAGCGAGACGGGGCGGAGAGAGCGATAGAGCGAGACGGGGCGGAGTGAGCGAGAGAGCGAGACGGGGCGGAGTGAGCGAGAGAGCGAGACGGGGCGAGAGAGCGAGAGAGCGAGACGGGGCGGAGAGTGAGAGAGAGAGACGGGGCGGAGAGCGAGAGAGACGGGGCGGAGAGAGCGAGAGAGAGAGACGGGCTGAGAGAGCGAGAGAGAGAGACGGGGCGGAGAGAGCGATAGAGACGGGGCGGAGGAGAGCGAGACGGGGCGTAGAGAGAGAGACGGGGCGTAGAGAGAGAGACGGGGCGGAGAGAGAGGAGACGGGGCGGAGAGAGAGAGACGGGGCGGAGAGAGAGAGACGGGCGGAGGAGAGAGAGACGGGGCGGAGAGAGAGAGACGGGGCGGAGAGAGAGAGACGGGGCGGAGAGACGGGGCGGAGAGAGAGCGAGACGGGGCGGAGAGAGAGAGAGACGGGGCGGAGAGAGAGAGACGGGGCGGAGAGAGAGAGACGGCGGGGCGGAGAGAGAGAGAGACGGGCGGAGAGAGAGAGAGAGATGGCGGGGCGGAGAGAGAGAGAGAGACGGCGGGGGCGGAGAGAGAGAGAGAGAGAGAGGCGGCGCGGAGAGAGAGAGAGAGAGACGGCGGCGCGGAGAGAGAGAGAGACGGGGCGGAGAGAGAGCGAGACGGGGCGGAGAGAGAGCGAGACGGGGCGGAGAGAGAGAGACGGGGCGGAGGAGAGCGAGAGAGCGAGACGGGGCGGAGAGAGCGAGAGAGCGAGACGGGGCGGAGAGAGCGAGGAGAGCGAGACGGGGCGGAGAGAGCGAGAGAGCGAGACGGGGCGGAGAGAGCGAGAGAGCGAGACGGGGCGGAGGAGAGCGAGAGAGCGAGACGGGGCGGAGAGAGCGAGAGAGCGAGACGGGGCGGAGAGAGCGAGAGAGCGAGACGGGGCGGAGAGAGCGAGACGGGGCGGAGAGAGCGAGAGAGCGAGACGGGGCGGAGAGAGCGAGAGAGCGAGACGGGGCGGGAGAGAGCGAGAGAGCGAGACGGGGCGGAGAGAGCGAGAGAGCGAGGACGGGGCGGAGAGAGCGAGAGAGCGAGACGGGGCGGAGAGAGCGAGAGAGCGAGACGGGGCGGAGAGAGCGAGAGAGCGAGACGGGGCGGAGAGAGCGAGAGAGCGAGACGGGGCGGAGAGAGCGAGAGAGCGAGACGGGGCGGAGAGAGCGAGAGAGCGAGACGGGGCGGAGAGAGCGAGAGAGCGAGACGGGGCGGAGAGAGCGAGACGGGGCGGAGAGAGCGAGAGAGCGAGACGGGGCGGAGAGAGCGATAGATAAGGGGCGGAGAGAGCGATAGATAAGGGGCAGAGAGAGGGAGAGAGAGACGGGGCGGAGAGAGAGAGAGACGGGGCGGAGAGAGAGAGAGAGAGACGGGGCGGAGAGAGAGAGAGAGACGGGGCGGAGAGAGCGATAGATAAGGGGCGGAGAGAGCGATAGATAAGGGGCAGAGAGAGGGAGAGAGAGACGGGGCGGAGAGAGAGAGAGACGGCGGAGAGAGAGAGAGAGAGACGGGGCGGAGAGAGAGAGCGAGACGGGGCGGAGAGAGCAATAGATAAGGGGGCGGAGAGAGCAATAGATAAGGGGCGGAGAGAGCGATAGATAAGGGGCAGAGAGAGGGAGAGAGAGACGGGGCGGAGAGAGAGAGAGACGGGGCGGAGAGAGCGATAGAGAGAGACGGGGCGGAGAGAGCGAGAGAGCGAGACGGGGCGGAGAGAGCGGTAGGAGCGAGACGGGGCGGAGAGAGCGATAGATAAGGGGCGGAGAGAGCGATAGATAAGGGGCGGAGAGAGAGAGAGACGGGGCGGAGAGAGAGAGAGAGAGACGGCGGGGCGGAGAGAGAGAGAGAGACGGCGGGGGCGGAGAGAGAGAGAGAGAGAGAGGCGGCGCGGAGAGAGAGAGAGAGAGAGAGGCGGGGGGCGAGAGAGAGAGAGAGACGGGGGGAGAGAGAAAGAGAGAGACGGGGGAGAGGGAGAGAGGGGGCGGAGAGAGAGAGGGGGGCGGAGAGAGAGAGAGAGACGGGGGAGAGAGAAAGAGAGAGACGGGGGAGAGAGAGAGAGGGGGCGGAGAGAGAGACGGGCGGAGAGAGAGAGAAGAGACGGGGCGGAGAGAGAGAGAGAGAGACGGGGCGGAGAGAGAGAGAGAGAGACGGGGCGGAGAGAGAGAGAGAGAGACGGGGCGGAGAGAGAGAGACAGAGACGGGGGGGGAGAGCGAGAGACGGGGGGAGAGAGAGAGAGCGAGAGACGGGTGAGAGAGAGCGAGAGACGGGGGGTGAGAGAGAGAGAGAGACGGCGGAGAGAGAGAGAGAGACACGGGGCGGAGAGAGAGAGAGAGAGACGGGGTGGAGAGAGAGTCGGGGCGGAGAGAGAGTCGGGGCGGGGAGAGAGACGGGGCGGGGAGAGAGACGGGGCGGGGAGAGAGACGGGGCGGGGAGAGAGACGGGGCGGAGAGAGAGTCGGGGCGGAGAGAGAGAGAGTGAGAGACGGGGGGGAGAGAGAGAGAGCGAGAGACGGGGGGATAAAGCGAGAGACGGGGGGGAGAAAGCGAGAGACGGGGGGGAGAGAGAGCGAGAGACGGAGCGAGAAATCGAGAGACGGGGGGGGAGAGAGAGCGAGAGACGGGGGGGAGAGAGAGCGAGAGACGGGGGAGAGAGCGAGAGAGAGAGACGGGGCGGCGAGAGAGAGAGAGACGGGGCGGCGAGAGAGAGACGGGGGCGGAGAGAGAGAGACGGGGCGGAGAGAGAGAGAGACGGGGCGGAGAGAGAGAGAGACGGGGGCGGAGAGAGAGAGACGGGGCGGAGAGAGAGAGAGAGACGGGGCGGAGAGAGAGAGAGAGAGAGACGGGGCGGAGAGAGAGAGAGAGAGAGACGGGGCGGAGAGAGAGAGAGAGAGAGACGGGGCGGAGAGAGAGAGAGAGAGAGACGGGGCGGAGAGAGAGAGAGACGGGGCGGAGAGAGAGAGAGAGACGGGGCGGAGAGAGAGAGAGACGGGGCGGAGAGAGAGAGAGACGGGGCGGAGAGAGCGAGAGGCGAGACGGGGCGGAGAGAGCGAGACGGGGCGGAGAGAGCGAGACGGGGCGGAGAGAGCGAGACGGGGCGGAGAGAGCGAGGACGGGGCGGAGAGAGCGAGACGGGGCGGAGAGAGCGAGACGGGGCGGAGAGAGCGAGACGGGGCGGAGAGAGCGAGACGGGGCGGAGAGAGCGAGACGGGGCGGAGTTTAGCGAGATAGCGAGACGGGGCGCAGAGAGCGAGACGGGGCGGAGAGAGCGAGAGAGCGAGACGGGGCGGAGAGAGCGAGAGAGAGAGACTGGGCGGAGAGAGCGAGAGAGAGAGACGGGGCGGGAGAGAGCGAGAGAGAGAGACGGGGCGGAGTGAGCGAGAGAGAGCGACGGGGCGGAGAGAGCGATAGAGAGAGACGGGGCAGAGAGAGCGATAGAGAAGGGGCGGAGAGAGCGATAGGGAAGGGGCGGAGAGAGAGAGAGAGACGGGGCGGAGAGAGAGAGAGACGGGGCGGAGAGAGAGAGAGCGAGACGGGGGCGGAGAGAGCGAGAGAGCGAGACGGGGCGGAGAGAGCGAGAGAGCGAGAAGGGGCGGAGGAGAGCGAGAGAGCGAGACGGGGCGGAGAGAGCGAGAGAGCGAGACGGGGCGGAGTGAGCGAGAGAGCGAGACGGGGCGGAGAGAGCGAGAGAGCGAGACGGGGCGGAGAGAGCGAGAGAGAGAGACGGGGCGGAGAGAGCGAGAGAGAGAGACGGGGCGGAGAGAGCGATGGAGACGGGGCGGAGAGAGAGAGACGGGGCGGAGAGGGAGCGAGACGGGGCGGAGAGAGCGAGACGGGGCGGATGAGAGCGAGAGAGCGAGACGGGGCGGAGAGAGCGAGAGAGCGAGACGGGGCGGAGGGAGCGAGAGAGCGAGACGGGGCGGAGGGAGCGAGAGAGCGAGACGGGGCGGAGGGAGCGAGAGAGAGAGACGGGGCGGAGAGAGCGATAGAGACTTGGCGGAGAGAGAGAGAGACGGGGCGGAGAGAGAGAGAGACGGGGCGGAGAGAGAGAGAGACGGGGCGGAGAGAGAGAGAGACGGGGCGGAGGAGAGAGAGAGACGGGGCGGAGAGAGAGAGAGACGGGGCGGAGAGAGAGAGAGACGGGCGGAGAGGGAGAGAGACGGTGCGGAGAGAGAGCGAGACGGGGCGGAGAGAGCGAGAGAGCGAGACGGGGCGGAGAGAGCGAGACGGGGCGGAGAGAGCGAGACGGGGCGGAGAGAGCGAGACGGGGCGGAGAGAGCGAGAGAGCGAGACGGGGCGGAGAGAGCGAGACGGGGCGGAGAGAGCGAGACGGGGCGGAGAGAGCGAGACGGGGCGGAGAGAGCGAGACGGGGCGGAGAGAGCGAGAGATCGAGACGGGGCGGAGAGAGCGAGACGGGGCGGAGAGAGCGAGAGAGCGAGACGGGGGCGGAGAGAGCGATAGATAAGGGGCGGAGAGGGGAGAGACGGGGCGGAGAGAGAGAGAGAGAGAGACGGGGCGGAGAGAGAGAGACGGGGCGGAGAGAGAGAGACGGGGCGGGGAGAGAGAGACGGGGCGGGGAGAGAGAGACGGGGCGGGGAGAGAGAGACGGGGCGGAGAGAGCGAGAGAGAGAGACGGGGCGGAGAGAGCGAGAGAGAGAGACGGGGCGGAGAGAGCGAGGCGGGGGCGGAGAGAGAGAGAGCGACGGGGCGGAGAGAGAGAGAGACGGGGCGGAGAGAGCGAGAGAGCGAGACGGGGCGGAGAGAGCGAGACGGGGCGGGAGAGAGCGAGACGGGGCGGAGAGAGCGAGACGGGGCGGAGAGAGAGAGACGGGGCGGAGAGAGAGAGACGGGGCGGAGAGAGCGAGACGGGGCGGAGAGAGCGAGAGAGAGAGACGGGGCGGAGAGAGCGAGAGACGCGGCGGAGAGAGAGAGAGACGGGGCGGAGAGAGAGAGAGCGACGGGGCGGAGAGAGAGAGAGAGACGGGGCGGAGAGAGAGAGAGACGGGGGCGGAGAGAGAGAGAGACGGGGCGGAGAGAGAGAGAGACGGGGCGGAGAGAGAGAGAGACGGGGAGGAGAGAGAGAGAGACGGGGCGGAGAGAGCGAGAGAGCGAGACGGGGCGGAGAGAGCGAGACGGGGCGGAGAGAGCGAGAGAGCGAGACGGGGCGGAGAGAGCGAGAGAGCGAGACGGGGCGGAGAGAGCGAGAGAGCGAGACGGGGCGGAGGAGAGCGAGACGGGGCGGAGAGAGCGAGAGAGCGAGACGGGGCGGAGAGAGCGATAGAGCGAGACGGGGCGGAGTGAGCGAGAGAGCGAGACGGGGCGGAGTGAGCGAGAGAGCGAGACGGGGCGGAGTGAGCGAGAGAGCGAGACGGGGCGGAGAGAGCGAGAGAGCGAGACGGGGCGGAGAGCGAGAGAGAGAGACGGGGGCGGAGAGAGCGAGAGAGAGAGACGGGGCGGAGAGAGCGAGAGAGAGAGACGGGGCGGAGAGAGCGAGAGACGGGGCGGAGAGAGAGAGAGAGAGACGGGGCGGAGAGAGCGATAGATAAGGGGCGGAGAGAGCGATAGATAAGGGGCAGAGAGAGGGAGAGAGAGACGGGGCGGAGAGAGAGAGAGACGGCGGAGAGAGAGAGAGAGACGGGGCGGAGAGAGAGAGCGAGACGGGGCGGAGAGAGCAATAGATAAGGGGCGGAGAGAGCAATAGATAAGGGGCGGAGAGAGCGATAGATAAGGGGCAGAGAGAGGGAGAGAGAGACGGGGCGGAGAGAGAGAGAGACGGGGCGGAGAGAGCGATAGAGAGAGACGGGGCGGAGAGAGCGAGAGAGCGAGACGGGGCGGAGAGAGCGGTAGAGCGAGACGGGGCGGAGAGAGCGATAGATAAGGGGCGGAGAGAGCGATAGCTAAGGGGCGGAGAGAGAGAGAGACGGGGCGGAGAGAGAGAGAGAGACGGCGGGGGCGGAGAGAGAGAGAGAGACGGCGGGGCGGAGAGAGAGAGAGAGAGGCGGCGCGGAGAGAGAGAGAGAGAGAGAGGCGGGGGCGAGAGAGAGAGAGAGAGACGGGGGAGAGAGAAAGAGAGAGACGGGGGAGAGGGGAGAGAGGGGGCGGAGAGAGAGAGGGGGGCGGAGAGAGAGAGAGAGACGGGGGAGAGAGAAAGAGAGAGACGGGGGAGAGAGAGAGAGGGGGCGGAGAGAGAGACGGGGCGGAGAGAGAGAGAGAGACGGGGCGGAGAGAGAGAGAGAGAGACGGGGCGGAGAGAGAGAGAGAGAGACGGGGCGGAGAGAGAGAGAGAGAGACGGGGCGGAGAGAGAGAGAGAGAGACGGGGCGGAGAGAGAGAGACAGAGACGGGGGGGAGAGCGAGAGACGGGGGGAGAGAGAGAGAGCGAGAGACGGGTGAGAGAGAGCGAGAGACGGGGGGTGAGAGAGAGAGAGAGACAGCGGAGAGAGAGAGAGAGACACGGGGCGGAGAGAGAGAGAGAGAGTCGGGGCGGGGAGAGAGACGGGGCGGGGAGAGAGACGGGGCGGGGAGAGAGACGGGGCGGGGAGAGAGACGGGGCGGAGAGAGAGTCGGGGCGGAGAGAGAGAGAGTGAGAGACGGGGGGGGAGAGAGAGAGAGCGAGAGACGGGGGGATAAAGCGAGAGACGGGGGGGAGAAAGCGAGAGACGGGGGGGAGAGAGAGCGAGAGACGGAGGCGAGAAATCGAGAGACGGGGGGGAGAGAGAGCGAGAGACGGGGGGGGAGAGAGAGCGAGAGACGGGGGAGAGAGCGAGAGAGAGAGACGGGGCGGCGAGAGAGAGAGAGACGGGGCGGCGAGAGAGAGACGGGGCGGAGAGAGAGAGACGGGGCGGAGAGAGAGAGAGACGGGGCGGAGAGAGAGAGAGACGGGGCGGAGAGAGAGAGAGAGACGGGGCGGAGAGAGAGAGAGAGACGGGGCGGAGAGAGAGAGAGAGAGAGACGGGGCGGAGAGAGAGAGAGAGAGAGACGGGGCGGAGAGAGAGAGAGAGAGAGAGACGGGGCGGAGAGAGAGAGAGAGAGAGACGGGGCGGAGAGAGAGAGAGACGGGGCGGAGAGAGAGAGAGACGGGGCGGAGAGAGAGAGAGACGGGGCGGAGAGAGCGAGAGGCGAGACGGGGCGGAGAGAGCGAGACGGGGCGGAGAGAGCGAGACGGGGCGGAGGAGAGCGAGACGGGGCGGAGAGAGCGAGACGGGGCGGAGAGAGCGAGACGGGGCGGAGAGAGCGAGACGGGGCGGAGAGAGCGAGACGGGGCGGAGAGAGCGAGACGGGGCGGAGAGAGCGAGACGGGGCGGAGTTAGCGAGAGAGCGAGACGGGGCGCAGAGAGCGAGAGGGGGCGGAGAGAGCGAGAGAGCGAGACGGGGCGGAGAGAGCGAGAGAGAGAGACTGGGCGGAGAGAGCGAGAGAGAGAGACGGGGCGGAGAGAGCGAGAGAGAGAGACGGGGCGGAGTGAGCGAGAGAGAGCGACGGGGCGGAGAGAGCGATAGAGAGAGACGGGGCAGAGAGAGCGATAGAGAAGGGGCGGAGAGAGCGATAGGGAAGGGGCGGAGAGAGAGAGAGAGACGGGGCGGAGAGAGAGAGAGACGGGGCGGAGAGAGAGAGAGCGAGACGGGGCGGAGAGAGCGAGAGAGCGAGACGGGGCGGAGAGAGCGAGAGAGCGAGAAGGGGCGGAGAGAGCGAGAGAGCGAGACGGGGCGGAGTGAGCGAGAGAGCGAGACGGGGCGGAGAGAGCGAGAGAGCGAGACGGGGCGGAGAGAGCGAGAGAGAGAGACGGGGCGGAGAGAGCGAGAGAGAGAGACGGGGCGGAGAGAGCGATGGAGACGGGGCGGAGAGAGAGAGACGGGGCGGAGAGGGAGCGAGACGGGGCGGAGAGAGCGAGACGGGGCGGAGAGAGCGAGACGGGGCGGAGAGAGCGAGAGAGCGAGACGGGGCGGAGAGAGCGAGAGAGCGAGACGGGGCGGAGAGAGCGAGAGAGCGAGACGGGGCGGAGGGAGCGAGAGAGCGAGACGGGGCGGAGGGAGCGAGAGAGCGAGACGGGGCGGAGGGAGCGAGAGAGAGAGACGGGGCGGAGAGAGCGATAGAGACGGGGCGGAGAGAGAGAGAGACGGGGCGGAGAGAGAGAGAGACGGGGCGGAGAGAGAGAGAGACGGGGCGGAGAGAGAGAGAGACGGGGCGGAGAGAGAGAGAGACGGGGCGGAGAGAGAGAGAGACGGGGCGGAGAGGGAGAGAGACGGTGCGGAGAGAGAGCGAGACGGGGCGGAGAGAGCGAGAGAGCGAGACGGGGCGGAGAGAGCGAGACGGGGCGGAGAGAGCGAGACGGGGCGGAGAGAGCGAGACGGGGCGGAGAGAGCGAGACGGGGCGGAGAGAGCGAGACGGGGCGGAGAGAGCGAGACGGGGCGGAGAGAGCGAGACGGGGCGGAGAGAGCGAGAGATCGAGACGGGGCGGAGAGAGCGAGACGGGGCGGAGAGAGCGAGAGAGCGAGACGGGGCGGAGAGAGCGATAGATAAGGGGCGGAGAGAGGGAGAGACGGGGCGGAGAGAGAGAGAGAGAGAGACGGGGCGGAGAGAGAGAGACGGGGCGGAGAGAGAGAGACGGGGCGGGGAGAGAGAGACGGGGCGGGGAGAGAGAGACGGGGCGGGGAGAGAGAGACGGGGCGGAGAGAGCGAGAGAGAGAGACGGGGCGGAGAGAGCGAGAGAGAGAGACGGGGCGGAGAGAGCGAGGCGGGGCGGAGAGAGAGAGAGCGACGGGGCGGAGAGAGAGAGAGACGGGGCGGAGAGAGCGAGAGAGCGAGACGGGGCGGAGAGAGCGAGACGGGGCGGAGAGAGCGAGACGGGGCGGAGAGAGCGAGACGGGGCGGAGAGAGAGAGACGGGGCGGAGAGAGAGAGACGGGGCGGAGAGAGCGAGACGGGGCGGAGAGAGCGAGAGAGAGAGACGGGGCGGAGAGAGCGAGAGACGCGGCGGAGAGAGAGAGAGACGGGGCGGAGAGAGAGAGAGCGACGGGGCGGAGAGAGAGAGAGAGACGGGGCGGAGAGAGAGAGAGACGGGGCGGAGAGAGAGAGAGACGGGGCGGAGAGAGAGAGAGACGGGGCGGAGAGAGAGAGAGACGGGGCGGAGAGAGAGAGAGACGGGGAGGAGAGAGAGAGAGACGGGGCGGAGAGAGCGAGAGAGCGAGACGGGGCGGAGAGAGCGAGACGGGGCGGAGAGAGCGAGAGAGCGAGACGGGGCGGAGAGAGCGAGAGAGCGAGACGGGGCGGAGAGAGCGAGAGAGCGAGACGGGGCGGAGAGAGCGAGACGGGGCGGAGAGAGCGAGAGAGCGAGACGGGGCGGAGAGAGCGATAGAGCGAGACGGGGCGGAGTGAGCGAGAGAGCGAGACGGGGCGGAGTGAGCGAGAGAGCGAGACGGGGCGGAGTGAGCGAGAGAGCGAGACGGGGCGGAGAGAGCGAGAGAGCGAGACGGGGCGGAGAGAGCGAGAGAGCGAGACGGGGCGGAGAGCGAGAGAGAGAGACGGGGCGGAGAGCGAGAGAGAGAGACGGGGCGGAGAGAGCGAGAGAGAGAGACGGGCTGAGAGAGCGAGAGAGAGAGACGGGGCGGAGAGAGCGATAGAGACGGGGCGGAGAGAGAGATAGAGACGGGGCGTAGAGAGAGAGACGGGGCGTAGAGAGAGAGACGGGGCGTAGAGAGAGAGACGGGGCGTAGAGAGAGAGACGGGGCGGAGAGAGAGAGACGGGGCGGAGAGAGAGAGACGGGGCGGAGAGAGAGAGACGGGGCGGAGAGAGAGAGACGGGGCGGAGAGAGAGAGACGGGGCGGAGAGAGAGAGACGGGGCGGAGAGAGAGAGACGGGGCGGAGAGACGGGGCGGAGAGAGAGCGAGACGGGGCGGAGAGAGAGAGACGGGGCGGAGAGAGAGAGACGGGGCGGAGAGAGAGAGAGACGGCGGGGCGGAGAGAGAGAGAGACGGGGCGGAGAGAGAGAGAGAGATGGCGGGGCGGAGAGAGAGAGAGAGACGGCGGGGCGGAGAGAGAGAGAGAGAGAGAGGCGGGGCGGAGAGAGAGAGAGAGAGACGGCGGGGCGGAGAGAGAGAGAGACGGGGCGGAGAGAGAGCGAGACGGGGCGGAGAGAGAGCGAGACGGGGCGGAGAGAGAGAGACGGGGCGGAGAGAGCGAGAGAGCGAGACGGGGCGGAGAGAGCGAGAGAGCGAGACGGGGCGGAGAGAGCGAGCGAGCGAGACGGGGCGGAGAGAGCGAGAGAGCGAGACCGGGCGGAGAGAGCGAGAGAGCGAGACGGGGCGGAGAGAGCGAGAGAGCGAGACGGGGCGGAGAGAGCGAGAGAGCGAGACGGGGCGGAGAGAGCGAGAGAGCGAGACGGGGCGGAGAGAGCGAGAGAGCGAGACGGGGCGGAGAGAGCGAGAGAGCGAGACGGGGCGGAGAGAGCGAGAGAGCGAGACGGGGCGGAGAGAGCGAGAGAGCGAGACGGGGCGGAGAGAGCGAGAGAGCGAGACGGGGCGGAGAGAGCGAGAGAGCGACTCGGGGCGGAGAGAGCGAGAGAGCGAGACGGGGCGGAGAGAGCGAGAGAGCGAGACGGGGCGGAGAGAGCGAGAGAGCGAGACGGGGCGGAGAGAGCGAGACGGGGCGGAGAGAGCGAGAGAGCGAGACGGGGCGGAGAGAGCGATAGATAAGGGGCGGAGAGAGCGATAGATAAGGGGCAGAGAGAGGGAGAGAGAGACGGGGCGGAGAGAGAGAGAGACGGGGCGGAGAGAGAGAGAGAGAGAGACGGGGCGGAGAGAGAGAGAGAGACGGGGCGGAGAGAGCGATAGATAAGGGGCGGAGAGAGCGATAGATAAGGGGCAGAGAGAGGGAGAGAGAGACGGGGCGGAGAGAGAGAGAGACGGGGCGGAGAGAGAGAGAGACGGGGCGGAGAGAGAGAGAGACGGGGCGGAGAGAGAGAGAGCGAGACGGGGCGGAGAGAGCGAGAGAGCGAGACGGGGCGGAGAGAGCGAGAGAGCGAGAAGGGGCGGAGAGAGCGAGAGAGCGAGATGGGGCGGAGAGAGCGAGAGAGCGAGACGGGGCGGAGTGAGCGAGAGAGCGAGACGGGGCGGAGAGAGCGAGAGAGCGAGACGGGGCGGAGAGAGCGAGAGAGAGAGACGGGGCGGAGAGAGCGAGAGAGAGAGACGGGGCGGAGAGAGCGATGGAGACGGGGCGGAGAGAGAGAGACGGGGCGGAGAGGGAGCGAGACGGGGCGGAGAGAGCGAGACGGGGCGGAGAGAGCGAGAGAGCGAGACGGGGCGGAGAGAGCGAGAGAGCGAGACGGGGCGGAGAGAGCGAGAGAGCGAGACGGGGCGGAGGGAGCGAGAGAGCGAGACGGGGCGGAGGGAGCGAGAGAGAGAGACGGGGCGGAGAGAGCGATAGAGACGGGGCGGAGAGAGAGAGAGACGGGGCGGAGAGAGAGAGACGGGGCGGAGAGAGAGAGAGACGGGGCGGAGAGAGAGAGAGACGGGGCGGAGAGAGAGAGAGACGGGGCGGAGAGAGAGAGAGACGGGGCGGAGAGGGAGAGAGACGGTGCGGAGAGAGAGCGAGACGGGGCGGAGAGAGCGAGACGGGGCGGAGAGAGAGCGAGACGGGGCGGAGAGAGCGAGACGGGGCGGAGAGAGCGAGACGGGGCGGAGAGAGCGAGACGGGGCGGAGAGAGCGAGACGGGGCGGAGAGAGCGAGAGAGCGAGACGGGGCGGAGAGAGCGAGACGGGGCGGAGAGAGCGAGACGGGGCGGAGAGAGCGAGACGGGGCGGAGAGAGCGAGACGGGGCGGAGAGAGCGAGAGAGCGAGACGGGGTGGAGAGAGCGAGACGGGGCGGAGAGAGCGAGAGAGCGAGACGGGGCGGAGAGAGCGATAGATAAGGGGCGGAGAGAGGGAGAGACGGGGCGGAGAGAGAGAGAGAGAGAGACGGGGCGGAGAGAGAGAGACGGGGCGGGGAGAGAGAGACGGGGCGGGGAGAGAGAGACGGGGCGGGGAGAGAGAGACGGGGCGGAGAGAGCGAGAGAGAGAGACGGGGCGGAGAGAGCGAGAGAGAGAGACGGGGCGGAGAGAGCGAGGCGGGGCGGAGAGAGAGAGAGCGACGGGGCGGAGAGAGAGAGAGACGGGGCGGAGAGAGCGAGAGAGCGAGACGGGGCGGAGAGAGCGAGACGGGGCGGAGAGAGCGAGACGGGGCGGAGAGAGAGAGACGGGGCGGAGAGAGAGAGACGGGGCGGAGAGAGAGAGACGGGGCGGAGAGAGCGAGACGGGGCGGAGAGAGCGAGAGAGAGAGACGGGGCGGAGAGAGCGAGAGACGCGGCGGAGAGAGAGAGAGACGGGGCGGAGAGATAGAGAGCGATGGGGCGGAGAGAGAGAGAGAGACGGGGCGGAGAGAGAGAGAGACGGGGCGGAGAGAGAGAGAGACGGGGCGGAGAGAGAGAGAGACGGGGCGGAGAGAGAGAGAGACGGGGCGGAGAGAGAGAGAGACGGGGCGGAGAGAGAGAGAGACGGGGAGGAGAGAGAGAGAGACGGGGCGGAGAGAGCGAGAGAGCGAGACGGGGCGGAGAGAGCGAGACGGGGCGGAGAGAGCGAGACGGGGCGGAGAGAGCGAGAGAGCGAGACGGGGCGGAGAGAGCGAGAGAGCGAGACGGGGCGGAGAGAGCGAGAGAGCGAGACGGGGCGGAGAGAGCGAGAGAGCGAGACGGGGCGGAGAGAGCGAGAGAGCGAGACGGGGCGGAGAGAGCGAGACGGGGCGGAGAGAGCGAGAGAGCGAGACGGGGCGGAGAGAGCGATAGAGCGAGACGGGGCGGAGTGAGCGAGAGAGCGAGACGGGGCGGAGTGAGCGAGAGAGCGAGACGGGGCGGAGTGAGCGAGAGAGCGAGACGGGGCGGAGAGAGCGAGAGAGCGAGACGGGGCGGAGAGCGAGAGAGAGAGACGGGGCGGAGAGCGAGAGAGAGAGACGGGGCGGAGAGAGCGAGAGAGAGAGACGGGCTGAGAGAGCGAGAGAGAGAGACGGGGCGGAGAGAGCGATAGAGACGGGGCGGAGAGAGAGAGACGGGGCGTAGAGAGAGAGACGGGGCGGAGAGAGAGAGACGGGGCGGAGAGAGAGAGACGGGGCGGAGAGAGAGAGACGGGGCGGAGAGAGAGAGACGGGGCGGAGAGAGAGAGACGGGGCGGAGAGAGAGAGACGGGGCGGAGAGAGAGAGACGGGTCGGAGAGACGGGGCGGAGAGAGAGCGAGACGGGGCGGAGAGAGAGAGAGACGGGGCGGAGAGAGAGAGAGACGGGGCGGAGAGAGAGAGACGGGGCGGAGAGAGAGAGACGGGGCGGAGAGAGAGAGAGACGGCGGGGCGGAGAGAGAGAGAGACGGGGCGGAGAGAGAGAGAGAGATGGCGGGGCGGAGAGAGAGAGAGAGACGGCGGGGCGTAGAGAGAGAGAGAGAGAGAGGCGGCGCGGAGAGAGAGAGAGAGAGACGGCGGGGCGGAGAGAGAGAGAGACGGGGCGGAGAGAGAGCGAGACGGGGCGGAGAGAGAGCGAGACGGGGCGGAGAGAGAGAGACGGGGCGGAGAGAGCGAGAGAGCGAGACGGGGCGGAGAGAGCGAGAGAGCGAGACGGGGCGGAGAGAGCGAGAGAGCGAGACGGGGCGGAGAGAGCGAGAGAGCGAGACGGGGCGGAGAGAGCGAGAGAGCGAGACGGGGCGGAGAGAGCGAGAGAGCGAGACGGGGCGGAGAGAGCGAGAGAGCGAGACGGGGCGGAGAGAGCGAGAGAGCGAGACGGGGCGGAGAGAGCGAGAGAGCGAGACGGGGCGGAGAGAGCGAGAGAGCGAGACGGGGCGGAGAGAGCGAGAGAGCGAGACGGGGCGGAGAGAGCGAGAGAGCGAGACGGGGCGGAGAGAGCGAGAGAGCGAGACGGGGCGGAGAGAGCGAGAGAGCGAGACGGGGCGGAGAGAGCGAGACGGGGCGGAGAGAGCGAGACGGGGCGGAGAGAGCGAGACGGGGCGGAGAGAGCGATAGATAAGGGGCGGAGAGAGCGATAGATAAGGGGCAGAGAGAGGGAGAGAGAGACGGGGCGGAGAGAGAGAGAGACGGGGCGGAGAGAGAGAGAGAGAGACGGGGCGGAGAGAGAGAGAGAGACGGGGCGGAGAGAGCGATAGATAAGGGGCGGAGAGAGCGATAGATAAGGGGCAGAGAGAGGGAGAGAGAGACGGGGCGGAGAGAGAGAGAGAGACGGCGGAGAGAGAGAGAGAGAGACGGGGCGGAGAGAGAGAGCGAGACGGGGCGGAGAGAGCAATAGATAAGGGGCGGAGAGAGCGATAGATAAGGGGCAGAGAGAGGGAGAGAGAGACGGGGCGGAGAGAGAGAGAGACGGGGCGGAGAGAGAGAGAGAGAGACGGGGCGGAGAGAGAGAGCGAGACGGGGCGGAGAGAGCGATAGATAAGGGGCGGAGAGAGCGATAGATAAGGGGCAGAGAGAGGGAGAGAGAGACGGGGCGGAGAGAGAGAGAGACGGGGCGGAGAGAGAGAGAGAGAGACGGGGCGGAGAGAGAGACGGGGCGGAGAGAGAGAGAGAGACGGGGCGGAGAGAGAGAGACGGGGCGGAGAGAGAGAGACGGGGCGGAGAGAGAGAGACGGGGCGGAGAGAGAGAGAGACGGGGCGGAGAGAGAGAGACGGGGCGGAGAGAGAGAGACGGGGCGGAGAGAGCGAGACGGGGCGGAGAGAGCGAGAGACGGGGCGGAGAGAGCGAGAGACGGGGCGGAGAGAGAGAGAGACGGGGCGGAGAGAGAGAGAGACGGGGCGGAGAGAGAGAGAGAGAGGGAGAGGGAGGCGGGAGAGAGGGAGAGGGAGGCGGGAGAGAGGAGAGGGAGGCGGGAGGGAGGGAGAGGGAGGTGGGAGGGAGGGAGAGGGAGGTTGGAGAGTGCGAGGGAGAGGGAGGTGGGAGAGAGCGAGGGAGAGGGAGGTGGGAGAGAGCGAGAGGGGGAGGTGGGAGAGAGAGACAGAGACGGGGAGGTGGGAGAGAGAGACAGAGACGGGGAGGTGGGAGAGAGAGACAGACGGGGAGGTGGGAGAGAGAGACAGAGACGGGGAGGTGGGAGAGAGAGACAGAGACGGGGAGGTGGGAGAGAGAGACAGAGACGGGGAGGTGGGAGAGAGAGACAGAGACGGGGAGGTGGGAGAGAGAGACAGAGACGGGGAGGTGGGAGAGAGAGACAGAGACGGGGAGGTGGGAGAGAGAGACAGAGACGGGGAGGTGGGAGAGAGAGACAGAGACGGGGAGGTGGGAGAGAGAGACAGAGACGGGGAGGTGGGAGAGAGAGACAGAGACGGGGAGGTGGGAGAGAGAGACAGAGACGGGGAGGTGGGAGAGCGAGACAGAGACGGGGAGGTGGGAGAGCGAGACAGAGACGGGGAGGTGGGAGAGCGAGACAGAGACGGGGAGGTGGGAGAGCGAGACAGAGACGGGGAGGTGGGAGAGCGAGACAGAGACGGGGAGGTGGGAGAGCGAGACAGAGACGGGGAGGTGGGAGAGCGAGACAGAGACGGGGAGGTGGGAGAGCGAGACAGAGACGGGGAGGTGGGAGAGCGAGACAGAGACGGGGAGGTGGGAGAGCGAGACAGAGACGGTGAGGTGGGAGAGAGAGACAGAGACGGGGAGGTGGGAGAGAGAGACAGAGACGGGGAGGTGGGAGAGAGAGACAGAGACGGGGAGGTGGGAGAGAGAGACAGAGACGGGGAGGTGGGAGAGAGAGACAGAGACGGGGAGGTGGGAGAGAGAGACAGAGACGGGGAGGTGGGAGAGAGAGACAGAGACGGGGAGGTGGGAGAGAGAGACAGAGACGGGGAGGTGGGAGAGAGAGACAGAGACGGGGAGGTGGGAGAGAGAGACAGAGACGGGGAGGTGGGAGAGAGAGACAGAGACGGGGAGGTGGGAGAGAGAGACAGAGACGGGGAGGTGGGAGAGAGAGACAGAGACGGGGAGGTGGGAGAGAGAGACAGAGACGGGGAGGTGGGAGAGAGAGACAGAGACGGGGAGGTGGGAGAGAGAGACAGAGACGGGGAGGTGGGAGAGAGAGACAGAGACGGGGAGGTGGGAGAGAGAGACAGAGACGGGGAGGTGGGAGAGAGAGACAGAGACGGGGAGGTGGGAGAGAGAGACAGAGACGGGGAGGTGGGAGAGAGAGACAGAGACGGGGAGGTGGGAGAGAGAGACAGAGACGGGGAGGTGGGAGAGAGAGACAGAGACGGGGAGGTGGGAGAGAGAGACAGAGACGGGGAGGTGGGAGAGAGAGACAGAGACGGGGAGGTGGGAGAGAGAGACAGAGACGGGGAGGTGGGAGAGAGAGACAGAGACGGGGAGGTGGGAGAGAGAGACAGAGACGGGGAGGTGGGAGAGAGAGACAGAGACGGGGAGGTGGGAGAGAGAGACAGAGACGGGGAGGTGGGAGAGAGAGACAGAGACGGGGAGGTGGGAGAGAGAGACAGAGACGGGGAGGTGGGAGAGAGAGACAGAGACGGGGAGGTGGGAGAGAGAGACAGAGACGGGGAGGTGGGAGAGAGAGACAGAGACGGGGAGGTGGGAGAGAGAGACAGAGACGGGGAGGTGGGAGAGAGAGACAGAGACGGGGAGGTGGGAGAGAGAGACAGAGACGGGGAGGTGGGAGAGAGAGACAGAGACGGGGAGGTGGGAGAGAGAGACAGAGACGGGGAGGTGGGAGAGAGAGACAGAGACGGGGAGGTGGGAGAGAGAGACAGAGACGGGGAGGTGGGAGAGAGAGACAGAGACGGGGAGGTGGGAGAGAGAGACAGAGGGAGAGGGAGGTGCGAGAGATGGTGTCGGTGGGGAGACAGAGAGAGAGAGACGGTGAGGGAGGTCGAGAGAGAGAGACGGTGGAGGTTGAGAGACTCGGTGGGGGGGCTGAGAGGGAGATGTTGGGGGGGAAGGCTGTTGGGGGAGCGAGAGACGGTGTGGGGGAAATGGGGGGCGGGGCGAGAGGTCAAAGTGGGTAGGGAGGGAGGGTGGGGGGAGGGGGAGGAGAGCTAGGAAAGTCGGAAGGGAAGCCGAGAGGGGGTAAGCGTGGGGCGAGAGAGATAGATGCGGAGAGACCGGGGTGTGGGGAGAAAGTGGGAGAAGGTGGTACTGGGGGGGAAGGGGAAGAGGAAGAGAGAGGCAAGGGCGGGAGCGGGTGATGGGGAGAGACGGAGATGGAGAGAGAAAGCGATGGGGTGAGGGATGCAGTTCTTTTCTAGAGGACTAGAATTCAAAAAAACAAAACTTATGTTAATTTAATATAGTTTGTGCTACATCTGGAGTACTGTGCACAGTTTTGGTTAATAGAATAGTGTTCAGTACCATTTTCCACTCCTCAGATACTGAAGTTGGCTGTGCCTCATGCAGCAAGACCTCAATCGTTCAAGATTGGCCTGATAAGTGGCAAATATCATAGTGTCAGCTCTGGCTCAGTTGGTAGCATTCTTGTCTTGGAGTTGCAAGGTTCTCGGTTCAAGTCTGACTCCAGTATTTGAGCACAAGAATTAAAGCTGGCACTTTAGTGCAGTACTGAGGGAGTGTTGCATTGTCAGAGGTGCAATCCTTCAGATAAAATGTTAAATTGAGGCCTCATCAGTCTGCTTGGGTGGATGTAAATGATCCCATGGCAATATTTTGAAGATAAGTAGGGGAGTTATGCCTTGTGTTCTGCCCAAAATATATCCCTCAACCAACATGACAAAAAACAGATTATTTGGTCATTATCATGTTGCTGTTTGTGGGAACTTGCTGTGTTCAAATTGGATGCAGCGTTTCTTATATTACAACAGTGACTACACTTCAAAAAGACTTCATTGGCTGTAATGTGCTTTGAGATGTCCAGTGGTTGTGTAAAGTACTATATAAATGGAAATCTTTCTTTCTACATGTGCCACTTGAGTGCCAGGCAGTGATTATCTTCAATAAGAAAGAATCTAACAATCACCCTTTGACATTCAATGACATTACCATCGCTGAACCCCCAGTATCAACGTTGTGGGGACTACCATTGACCATAAACTGAGCTGGATCACCTGTAAGATATTGTGGCTACACAAGCAAGTCAGAGGCTGGGAATTCTGCAGTGTGTAACTCAGCTCCTGATTCCCGAAGCCTGCCAGCCATCTACAAGGCACAAGTCAGGAGTGTGATGGAATATCTTCCACTTGCTTGGATGATTCAGCTTCAACAACACTCAAGAAGCTTGACACCATCCAAGACAAATCAGCCCACTTGATTAGCACCCCATCCACCACCTTAGACATTCATTCCCCTGACACACAGTGGCAGCAGTGTGTACCATCTACAAATGCACTGCAGCAACTGACCAAGGCTCCTTCGACAACAACTTCCAAATCCAGGACCTCTACTACCGCGAAGGACAATGGCGGCCGACGCATGGAAACACCACCGCCTGCAAGTTTCCCTCCATATCACATCATACTGACGTGGAACTACATCACCGTTCCTTCACTGTCACTGGGTCAAAATCCTAGAACTCTCCCTAAAAGCACATGGACTGCAGCAGTTCAAAAAGACAGCTCACCACAGCTCAAGAAGCCTCACCTTTTCGAGGGCAATAGATGTTGCTCTTGTGAGTGATGCTCATATTCCCTGAATGAATAAAAATAATTACAAAAAAAGGATGTTGAGAGGCTGGAGAAGGGGCAAAGAAAACAGAAGAATTAAGAGGTGACACCTAGCAGCAAAGACTGAACAGGCTGGAACCCTTCTTCCCTTAGAAGAGAGAAGTGAAAGGGAACCTGATAGACGTATTTAATATAAAGTGGTCTGATAGAGTATGTGTCAAGAAAATGTTTCCTCTTCTGAAGGGGTCATAAATGTAAGATCATCACAATTAAATCCAATAAGGAATTCAGGAGAAACTCTAATCAGAGAGAGATGAGAATATGGAACTTGTGGTCCTAAGGAGTGACTAAGACAAATAGTATAGATGCATTTAAGGGGAAGCTAGCCAAATGGGTGAGGGAGAGAGGAATAGAAGGATTTACTGATCGGATTAGATGAAGTAAGTCAGAGGAAGCTCCTTTGAAGCAGAAACAATAGCATAGCATAAAGGAAAACAGCATAGATCGTTTGGGCTGAATAGCCCATTTCTGTGCTGTAAATTCAATGTGACATTCTAACAAATCACATCTCACTGTCCTATTCAAACCTCATACCCTTTAATATCCAATTTGTTTAATCCGTTCTCCCTCTTCATGATCTTTAATATTCCACCCACTCTTCTACTTCCCATACCATTTGGTATCCCACCCACTCTAATTCTACTGTGCTGTTCATTCCTCATACACTTTAATATCCCACTCAATCGAATTCCACTCTCTCAATACTCTAATAGAGTAAACAAATGAATCCAGCTGTCCTCACTCAACATCATTTAAGTACCAAGGTGGTCTAATCATACATTCTAGCTCGAACCTTTTAGTCTAATTCCACTCCTCATTCTCCATCCCTTTTCAAATCAACCTTGTCCAAACCCATTCTTCTCATCCCTCATGCTTTAGTATCTCACTAATTCTATTCTTCTGCTCTCTACCTGTATCCTTTATGAATGCACCCAATCCAATTCCACTCTCCTTGTTCCCCATAACCTTTTATTATCTCACCTACTTGAATCCTACTCTCCTCACTTTCCACACCCTTTACTATCCAACCCAGACTAATTCCACTTTCCTGCTCATTCACCTCAACTGTTAATTATCCCACCTCATCTGATCCCACTCTCTTGTCTGTTTTAATATCCCACCAAACCTATGGAGATCGAAAGAGAAGGTTATATTTGAAAAGAAGTATAAAGCAATAATGGTGAGACTTTGTATGGTATCTAGTGCTCAATTAACCTTGGCTAATTTCTTTTGCAGTTTTGCATGAGGATCAACCATCTTTAAAAGCCCCAGTAGTCATGACAACAGAAGCATCCATTCCTGGCAGTGCCAAATCTGGTGTGGGTTCCCCAACTCGCAGAGACTTCTTTTGGCTGCGATCTTTGGTGGCAGGAGGTAACTGTACTCTGAATAATTGATTCAGAATAATACGCCATTATAAAAAGGAATACTTGCATTTATATAGCACCGTTCACAATTTCCCCAAAGGTTTTACAGCTAATGAGTTACATTTTTTTGAAGTGTAGTCACTTGTAATGTAGACAACATGGTAACCAATTCATGCAAAGCATCTCCCACAAACAGCAATATTATCATGACCAGATAATCTGTTTTTGTGATGTGGATTGAAGAATAAATGTTGGACTGGAGACCATGGGTGCCTGCCCTGCTTTTCTTTGAAATAGAGTCATGGGATTTTTTATGTCCACCTGAGAGAGCAGATGGACCTCAGTTTAACATCTCATCTGAAAGCCAGCACCTCTGATAGTGCAGCACTCCCTCATACTGCTGCAATGGAGTATCAGCCTGGATTTTTGTGCTCAAGTCTCTGGGATTTGAACCACAACGTTCTGACTCAGCTTCTCTTCTCTACTACAAACTGTATTCTTTAATATTCTCCCTGCTTCTTGCCACTTCGCTTCCAAAAGCAAGTGTGAGGAACTCATGGAATTTTTTGTCACTAAGATTAAGACCATCTGTTCAACTATTAACTTAGGACATAATTGCTGTGGAGAGAGTGCAGAGGAGGTTTACAAGAATGTTGCCAGGGCTTGAAAATTGCAGCTATGAGGATAGATTGGGTAGGCTAGGGTTGTTTTCCTTAGAACAGAGGAGGCTAAAGGAGGACCTGATTGAGGTGTGCAAAATTATGAGGGCCTAGATAGGGTAGACAGGAAAGACTAGTTTCACCTAGCTGAGAGGTCACTTAGCAGGGGCATAGATTTAAGGTGATTGGTAGAAGGATTAGAGGGGGCATGAGGAAAAACTTTTTCACCCAGGTGGGTGTCTGGAATTCACTGTCTAAATTGGTGGTTGAGGTTGAAACACTCAACTCATTTAAAGGGTACCTGGATCTGAAGTTCTGTAATTTGAAAGGCTATGGATCAGGTGCTGGAAAGTGGGATTAAAGTGAGCGGCTAGTTTCTTTTTTCTCTTTTTGACCAGTGTCGACATGATGGGTTGAATGACCTCTTTCTGAACTGTAACCTTTCTATGGTTCTATCTTATCCCTCCCTCCTCCCAGACCAGCAGGCATAGGTTCTCCTCAACTTAGCCCTGAACTTGCATCTTTCTGTAGTTTCTCTTATCTCCCCTCACACCCTTTCTGAGCTTATCTTGACCTTGCAACCCACTTCCTGCTCTTTTGACTCTTATATAACCAAACTGCTTGACCACCCAAATTCCCCTCCTGCCCCTCATGTTAACTGACTTTGTAAATGGCCCCCTTCTCCTCTGGTATTGACTTCCTCCCTTTCAAATCTGCTGTCATCATCCCACTTCCCCCCCAAAACTGACATTTGATCACTCTATCCTTACAAACTACTGCTCCACCCTTATCCTCCCTTTCTTCCAAATCTGTGCCTACCTTTCCTGCAATTCTAAGTTTGAAACTCCTCAGTCAAGTTTCAGCCCCTGTCATGGTGCTGAAATGGCTCTACTGAATGTCACAAATGACCTCCTCTGTGACTATGGTACACTATACTTTCTCAACTGCTTTGACATGGTTGGCCACACCATCCTCTTCAGCACCACCTCTGTTACTGCTGCCGCCTGGTTCCAATCCTAACTATCCAGTCGCAGCCAGAACATTAACACTAACAACATATTAACATAGTGACTTTAATGTAATGGAACACCCCAAGGCGCTTCGCAGGAGGATTATAAAACAAAGTATGACACTGAACCACAAGGAGGTATTAGGTCCGATGACCAAAAGCTTGATCAAAAAGGTAGATTTTAAGGAGTATCATAAGAGAGGAAAGCAAGATAGAAACACAAAAGGCTTAGGAAGGGAATTCCAGAGCTTAGGGTTGTGGCAAATGAATTAGAGGAGCACAGCTTTCTTGGAGGTTTTTAGGGCTGGAGGAGATTGAAGAGCTAGGGAGGGGCAAGGCCATGGAGGGATTTCCAGAAAGCACTCGATAAGGTGCCACACCATTTGGTAAGGTTTAAATAAAGTAAGGGCTTGTGGGATTGGGAGTAATGTATTAACATGAATCGAGGATTAGTTAACAGAAGAGAACACAGAGTAGGAATAGACAGGCAATTTTCAGGTTGGCAGGCTGTAACCAGTAGGGAATTGTCATCAGTACTTGGGACTTGACTATTTACAATCTATACCAATGAATCAGAAGATCAAGTGTCCTGTATCCAAGTTTTCTCACAATATAAAGTTAGGTGGGAAAGTAAGTTGTGAGAAGGACACAGGTTGTAAATGAATAGAGTTAGGTTAAATGAGGGGGCAAGAACATGACAGAATATAATGTGGAATGTGTGAAGTTATCCACTTTGGAAGGAAAATAGAAAAACAAATACTTTTTGAATGGTGAGGAACAGGGAAATGTTGGTATTCAGAAAGACATGGATGTCATTGTATACAAATCACAAAATTAACATGTAGGTGCAGCAAATAATTGGGAAAGCAAATTGTATGTTTGCCTTTATTACAAAGGCAATGGAGTACAAGAGGGAAGAAGCCTTCCTACAATTGTATAGAGCTGGACTACTGCATACAGTTTTGGTCTCCTTATTAAGGAGAATATACTTGCCTTGGAGAGAGTGCAATGAATGTTCACTAGACTGATTCCTCTGAGGAGAGATGAGTAGTCATGGCTTATATTCCAGAGAATTTAAAAGATTGAGCAAGATCTGATTGAAACATTTGGAAAAGTTACAGCACAGAAGGAGGCCATTCGGCCCATCTTGCCCATGCCAGCCCGAGGACACCCAGGTGCCCTTTCTAATCCCACCTTCCTGCACCCTGCTGTAAGCACTTTAGGTGCAGATCCAAGTACTTTTTAAAAGAATTTAGAGTTTCTGCCTCTACCACCAATTTAGGTAGCGAATTCCAGACACCCACTACCCTCTGCGTAAAAAAAAGTTCTTCATGATGACCCCCTACACCTTCTGCCACTTATCTTGAATCTATGTCCCCTGGTTCTAGAATTCTTCATCAAGGGAAACAATTTTTGGCAAAATTTTTAATCTTCATGAAGAAGGTTGGGCAAACTGCCGATACAATTTTAACATAATTTGCTTTTTGTCTTCCAGATTCTAATCCTCTGGCATTAAGACTTCTTTAATCACCTTAGCAGAAAAGTTAGGTTTCATTATATAGTATTCTTAAGGGGCTTGATAGGGTAGATGCTGGGGGGAATGTTTCTCCAGGCTGGGGAGGCTAGAACACTGGGTCTGAGATGAGGAGAAATTTATTCGCTCAAAGGATTGTGGATCTTTAGAATTCTCCACCCAGAAAGCTGTGGATGCTCAGTCTTTGAATATATTCAAGACAGAGATGGATTGATCTTTGGCTACTAAGGGGATTGAGGGATATGGGGATAATACAGGAATACTGGAGTTGAGGTGGGAGATCAGCCACAATCTTGTGAAAGGTAGAACAGGCTCGGAGTGCTGAATTGAAATGGAACTGGTGGAAGTGTTATTGCCACTGGACTAGTAATCGAGACCCAGGCTAGTGCTCTGGGGACCCGGGTTTGAATCCTACCCCGGCAGATAGTGGAATTTGAATCCAATAAAAACCTGGAATTAAAAGTCTAAAGATGATCAAGAAACCATTGTCGATTGTCATAAAAACCCACCAAGTTTGCTAATGGGCCATTTCAACATACCATCCTGCTCTCATGCCCACATGTCCGTCCTTGGCCTGCTGCAATGTTCCAATGAAGCCCAATACAAACTGGAGGAACAGCACCTCATTTTCTGATTAGGCACTTTCCAGTCTTCTGGACTTAACATTGAGTTCAATAATTTCAGGCCATGAACTCTCTCCTCTATCTTCACTCCTTTTTTAAAATTTATTTTTATATTTTATTTACTTATTTTTATTTTTATTTACTTGTTCATTGTTTTATCCCTTTTTAATTTTTTATTCCTTTTTCTACCGCTACCATTAACACTCCCTTTGTCTTGTGTTCATGACATACTTTGTCAATATCTCCTTAGTCCCCACCTGTACTCTAACCTTCTACCCAGCTTCAACTGCTCCACCCCCCTTAAAATAGTATAAATTTCATCACATTTCTACTTCCCTTTAGCTCTGAAGAAGGGTCAAATGGACTCAATGTTAACTCTGTTTCTCTCTCCATAGATGATGTCAGACCTGCTGAGTTTTTCCAACATTTTCTGTTTTTATTTCAGATTTCCAGCATCCACGGTATTTTACTTTTAACCTGCTGTCTTTACCTGGTCTGGCCTACATGTGACTCCACACCCAGAGCAATAGACTCTTAAATGCCCTCTGAAATCACCTTCTCAATGGCAATTAGGGATGGGCAATAAATGTTAGCCTAGCCAGCAATGCCCACATCCCTTATATGAATAAAACAAAAATCCCAGTTCCTATTTCTTATGTTCTGACATGGGCAATTGTGCTCTACTGAATCACAGCTGACATTAAATTTATATATATGGTGCAGATTTTTAGATGTAAATGTTTTTGGAAATTAATATTTTGTTACTGCTGAAGGTTAATATAACATTATATTTCGTACAGGTGTTGCAGGATGTTGTGCAAAGTCGACAATTGCGCCCTTGGACAGAGTGAAAATTTTACTGCAGGCTCACAATCGGCATTATAAACACCTTGGTAATTATTAACAGAAATCTGTCAGTTGATTGTAATTTTTTTAACTTGAATAAAGGAGCACGCTGGTGTTCTAACAGACTGGGGAAAATGTCAGTCTGGCACCAACTGATGCAAAATGTTGTATTTGAGGTGCAAGATAGAGTTTAAATGAGTGCTTTCTGCAGCAATCTTTTACTTGTTGATCCAGAGGGATAACACATGACCTCTGTCTTGAATGGGGAAATACTAGACAGCTGGGTGATTTTCCATCAGGAAAGGGCCGACCAGAGGAGGAGCAGTTCCTAACCGATCCTTGAACTGTCCACATGTTTCCATGTTGATATGGTGCTTTGGTACACAGACATAATCAGTGGCAAACATGGTCAAGTACTTAAAGCAGCAGGTCAGATATAAATGTACGACTCACCATGGCAGGGACAATGTAAATTGACTGAACAAGCCATGCCAATTCATGCTGACATTTTTTGGTGAATTTATGTTGTCTCAATTTCTGAAAAAATGGTCCCTTCTAAACAGTTTTCTGATCCTCTGCTCAGGAGCCAGTTTGCTCCTGTTGATGTGAACTAATTTGGTGATAGACTCCTGGTAAAGTGGAGTTAGAGGACGAGAATAATTGGAACAGTGGTAAAGGAGGATTGCCATGCTGGAATCAGGAAGGCGCGAGAAGGAAACAGGAGAAGAGTTGAGTGGAGACTACTGGACTGCTTTCTTCTATTTTCTTTCGTTACTTAAAAACGGACATCAGTTGTAGTAACTGCAGAATCTGATCTTTGTCTTTAACAAGATCATGTAACACAATTAACATGAATACTCAGTCAAATCGTATAACGTAATTCCATTTATATTATTATTGATTATTGAGTTCACGACTCAATATAAGAACTCTGGCACAAAGCTCGGTTCAAGCCTGGCTACCGCAAGCAGTGACTTGCTCAAAATACTTATAATAATTCTATCTTTTTCTGTACATTCTATGCATACTAACATTAAACATTAAACTACAGCATATTAAAAGAAATGCAAGGCAGACTTCAGATAACATGCAACCAAGAAGATACACTGATGTTCATCAATTGATCCCAATGATTCATTACTGTTGATACAGATCCACCCAAACACTTTATGACCTAATGACCCAAATCCTGAAGACTTGGATGAATAACTTTTCCACTTTATCGACATCTCATCTTTTTACAAAGCATCAGCAGAACTGAAATCTCTTAACCATCATGTGCTGATCCCACAAGCAGCGAGGTATACTGAAATATATGGGTAGTTGAAACCACATTCTCAGTTATCCTGGGGTGCAAGCTGATGAAGGTTAGACGTTGATGCTGCTGAAAGTGGGAAGATAGAGCAAGGTTAAGAGGAAGAATTCTTTTGCGCAACGAGTTATGATCTGGAATGCGATACCTCAGTGTTTGAAGCAATTCAATAGCAACACTGAAAAGGGAAATGGAGATTTCAAAGTTTGCAGTTGAGACATAACTCAGAAATGTGATAATGAGGAAGTTAATAACAGACTTGAGGAGGACATAGAAAGATTGAGGAAATGGGCAGATCCATGACAGGAGTCAATAACCAGATAACACATTTATGTTATGTGGCAAAAAAGCCAGACGAAGATTAATTTTTTTTTCATTAGTCTGTTAGTGGCATATTATGGTCTGTAATGCACTGCCTGAAAGTGTGGTGGAAGCAGATTCGATAGCGATGTTCAAAAGGGAATGACAGAATTGTTAGTGCAGGAGGTGGCCATTCGACCCATTATGTATGCATTGGCTCTCCAAATGAACAATTGGCTTAGTGCCTTTTCCCAACTTCTCCCCGTAACCCTGCACATTCTTCCTTTTCAGAGTACAGTCTAATTCCCTCTTGAATGCTTCAATTGAACCTGCCTGCACCACAGTCAGGCGGACCGTAACCAGTCATTGCATGAAGAAGTTTGCGAAATTTTGAGAGTACAGAGTTTGCATGTTCCTGTAAGGATTAAAGGCAAAGTTAATAGGCATAGGGAACCTTGGTTTTCAAGGGATATTGGTGATCTGGTTAAGAAGAAGAGAGAGGTGTATAGCAGGTATAGGCAACAAGGAGCAAATGAGGTACTTGTTGAGTATAGAAAATGTAAGAAAATACTTAAGGAAATCAGGAAGGCAAAAAGAAGACATGAGGTTGCTTTGACAGATAATGTGAAGGTAAACCTGAAGGGTTTCTACAAGTATATTAAGAGTAAATGGATAGTAAGGGACACAATTGGTCCCCTTGAAGATCAGAGTGGTCGTATATGTGTGAAGCCTCACGAGATGGGGGAGATCTTAAACAGTTTTTTTGCATCAGTATTTACTCAGGAAACTGGCGTAGTGTATAAGGAAGGAAGGGAAACAAGCATGTCATGGAACATATAGAGATTAAAGAGGAGGAGGTGCTTGCAGCCTTACAGCAAATAAAGGTAGATAAATCCCCCGGGCCTGACATGATATTCCCTCGGACCTTGAGGGAGACTAGTGTAGAAATTGCAGGGGCCCTGGCAGAAATATTTAAAATGTCCTTAGCCATGGGTGAGGTGCCGGAGGATTGGAGGGTAGCTCATGTTGTTCCGTTGTTTAAAAAAAGGCTCCAAAAGTAAACCAGGTAATTACAGGCCAGTGAGCCTGACCTCAGTAGGTAAATTATTGAAAGGTATTCTGAGAGATCAGATATACAATTATTTGGACAGCCAAGGGCTGATTAAGGATAGTCAGCATGGCTTTGTGCGTGGTAGGTCGTATTTAACGAACCTTGTAGATTTTTTTGAGTAAGTTACCAAGAAAGTAGATGAAGGAAAGGCTGTGGATGTTGTCTACATGGACTTTAGTAAGGCCTTTGACAAGGTCCCACATGGGAGGTTAGTTCAGAAGGTTCAGACACTTGGTATCCATGGAGAGGTTGTAAACTGGATTCGAAATTGGCTGTGTGGGAGAAGACAGAGAGTGGTAGTGGATGATTGCTTCTCAGATTGGAGGTCTGTGACTATTGGTGTGCCTCAGGGATCTGTACTGGGACCATTGTTGTTTGTTGTCTATATCAATGATTTGGATGATAATGTGCTAAATTGGATCAGCAAGTTTGCTGATGACACTAAGATTGGAGGCGTTGTGGACAGCAAGGAAGGCTTTCAAAGCTTGCAGAGGGATCTGGACCAACTGGAAAAATGGGTTAGAAAATGGCAGATGGAATTTAATGCAGAAAAGTGCGAGTTGTTGCATTTTGGAAGGACAAACCAAGATAGGACATACACAGTAAATGGTAGGGCACTGAGGAGTGTGGAGGAACAAAGGGATCTGGGATTTCAGATACAAAGTTCCCTGAAAGTGACGTCACAGGTAGACAGGGTTGTAAAGAAAGCTTTTGGCATACTGGCCTTCATAAATCAAAGTATTGAGTATAGGAGTTGGGATGTTATGGTGAGGTTGTATAATACATTGATGAGGCCAATTTGGAGTATTGTGTGCAGTTCTAGTTGCCTAACTACAGGAAGGATATCAGTAAGATTAAGAGATTGCAGAGAAGATTTACTAGGATGTTGCCTGGTCTTAAGGAATTGAGTTACAGGGTAAGATTAAACAGGTTAAGACTTTATTTCTTGGAGCGTAGAAGAATGAGGGGAGATTTGATAGAAGTTTACAAAATTATGAGGGGTATAGACAGAGTAAGTGCGAGTAGGCTCTTTCCACTTAGATTAGGAGAGATAAACACGAGAGGACATGGCTTTAGGGTGAAAGGGGAAAGGTTTGGGGGAACGTTAGGGGGAACTTCTTCACTCAGAGTGGTGAGAGTGTGGAACGAGCTGCCATCTGACGTGGTAAATGCAGGCTCACTCTTAAGTTTTAAGAATAAATTAGATAGATACATGGATGGGAGAGGTCTGGAGGGTTATGGACTGGGTGCAGGTCAATAGGACTAGCGGAATAATATTTCAGCATAGACTAGAAGGGCCGAATGGCCTGTTTTCTGTGCTGTAGTGTTCTATGGTTCTATGTCGCTTTTGTTTCTTTTACCAATTACTTTAAATCTGTGATTGGGAATTGGACAAATACTTAAAATGGAAAACTGGCAGTGCAGTAGAAGCATCACAAGGATGTGGGACTAATTGGTGGCTCTTTTGAAGAGCTGGAACAGGCACTGGGTGCCAAACAATTTCACTATAGTGTGTGATTCTATGAAGAGCAGACAAAACTAGGAGGGGCAGAGTAGAGCAGGAATACCTAGAGTAAATTTCCTTCTCTCTCTAACCTTAAATGGAAGTGAGGGAGGCAGGCTAGAGCAGGAACATCCTGATTAAGTTACCCTCTTTATCATCAGTGAAGGTGAGGGGTGAGCAGTACCTAATGCAGTCTAGACCAAGTGTTGACAGTTAGAGGGGTGGTTCAGATTGGGATGCTGTGTGACTCTGGATTACATTTACAGGAGTAGGCAGTTCTGCCATTCAACAAGATCATGGAAATGTGTGCCCCAATTCCATCTATACAAGCTTGCTTTAGTAATCTCTCCTGATACTTTACCCCTTGAAGGTTGGGGACATTCACTCCAAGGTCAATCTATCCTCTCTCGGTTACGGTACCCAGAACTGTACTCCAGATATAGTCTAACCAGGGCTTTGTATAGCTGTAGCAAAACTTGCTCCCTTAATATTCCAGTCCATTGGTTATTAAGACATTCTAGGAGACTTTTTGTATTTTTGTATTTGATCAGTTAAATTTTAGTGATCTGTGCACATGGACCTCTAAATTTCTTTGGATCTCAACTTATCCTAGTTTTTCACCATTAAAATAATACTCATCTATATTTTTTGGTTAAAAATTAATGACTTCATACTTCATACCTGTTAAAATCTATTTATCTGCTGATTTAATCTAATAGTGTTTATACTTTTATGCAGCTGTCTGTGCTATTGCTACTCCACCAATCTATGTGTTATTAGCAAACTTGAATATATGGCTCTCTATTATACCTAAGTCATTCATAAGTATAGTGAATAACCTCCACCCATTCGTCACTTCCTGTTGAGTATGTACTATTTATCCCTTACTCTCTAACCAAGTATCTAACCAATCTCCTAGTGAGATCAACAATTTGTCTTCTATTCCATGAGTTGGAGGGGAACTTGGAGGTGATAGTGCTCCTACACAATTCCTGCCCTTGTCCTTCTAGTTGGTGGTGGGAGTGTGGATAGTCCACAGTGCACTGGAGATGAAGGGAGTGGAAGTTTAAGGTGGTGGATGGGCTATTAATCAAGCGAACAGCTTTTTGTACCTGAATGGTGCCAAGCTTCTCAAGTGTTGTTGCAGCTGTACTGTTCCAGGAAAATGGAGGGTGTTCCATCCAACTCCTGACTTGTGCCATAATTGGTGGGAGAGTGGATTTGAGTGTCAGAGGGGAGTCTCAGACTCTGATTTGCTTTGTAACTTTATTCATGTGGCTAGTCTGGTTCAGCTTCTGGTCAATGGTGACCCCTCCACCCCCACCCCAGGATGGTGGTAGTAGGCAACTAGATGATGGTAATGGCATTGGATGTCAAAGGGAGGTTATTAAAATTTCTCTTGTTGGAGATGGTCATTGCCTGGCACTTGTGCTTTATTGCGGATTATGAGCCCAAGCCTGAAGGTTGTCCGGGTTTTGCTGCATGTGGGTACAGACAGCTTCAGCACCTAAACAGGACTAAATACTAGCAATCATCACCAAGCAGCTCATCATCTGACTTTATGATGCAGGGAAGGTCATTGATGAAGCAGCTGAAGATGGTTGAGCCGAAGACACTGTGCTGAGGAACTCCTGGGGCTGAGATGATTGACCTTGACAACCATTGTCCTTTGTGCTAGATATACTTCTAGGCAGTGGATACGGAGCAGGGGTGGGGTGGTGGTTGGAGGAGTGGGAGAATGAGAGGGAACATTGTAGTTGACTCATTGATGCCTAAGGCCCACCTGATCGAATTTTCAGGAGGCCCTGTAAATGAACAAGCTACATGTCTGCATGGTTCTGGTGGAAGGCTTTTTAAAATGTAAGTGTCCTGGTTGTATGACCCTGACTGCAATATTTAGGTGCCTGTTTCACTTCTTTCTATGTAGCATTAAGCTGTCTAACAAGGGACCATCAAAAGCCATTCAAAAAATACCCAAATACATTTTGAACTTCAATTTTTTGGGGCTACGAAGAACTGATTTCCCACCCTGTCACAAGCAGTGGGATGTTGTGGGGACAATTCAGTGATGGCTTTGGCCTTTGGCTGCCAGCTTTGGGAGCTGCTCTATTAAGCAGGTCCCTTTAGGTTGGGTATTGGAAGATCATTTCTGCTGTGTGAAAGGAGAATAGAGATTTGAAAGTATTGAAAGAACCTGGGCTATAAACTGGGCAGGAGTGGGAAATATGTTGTTCACAATATTTTTTGGAGGGGTTGAATGGTTTAGAAGGAAGGAAGGTAAGTGATACTGATAGAGGAGAGAGTATCTGCTGGAGGGTGGAATACTTGCACTGTAAAGACCAGTGTGTACAAATTATTGAAATACACTTTGGACATAGACACACACATTTGCTGCCAGGCTGAGTTGTGGTGGGAATGTGAAGGTTGGGGTGTGGGGAGGGTGTGAGAAAGTCATTGAATGGACTCCAGTATAAGTGTAGAGCACATGGGAAAGATGAGGAATGTCGTGGGATATAGGCATCACTGGTTAGGCCAGCATTTGTTGCCCATCTAATTGCCCTTGAGAAGGTGGCTTGAGGCGCCACCTTGAACTGCTGCAGTCCATGTAGTGTAGGTGCTGTTAGGGAGGGAGTTGCAGGATTTTGACCCAATGTCAATGAAGTAATGATGATATAGTTCCAAGTCAGGATGGTGAATGGCCTGGAGGGGGAACTTCCAGGTGGTGATGTTCCCTTGTATCTGCTGCCCTTGTCCTTCTAGATGGTGAGTTTGGAAGGTGCCGTCAAATGAGTCTTGGTGAGTTGCAGCAGTGCATTTGGAGATTGTACAACTGCTGCCACTGTGTGTTCGTGGTAGAGAGAGTGGATGTTTGAGGTGGCGGATGGAGTGCTAATCAAGCAGGCTTTCTCCTGAATGGTGTCAAGCTTCTTGACTGCTGCACTTATCCAGGCAAGTGGAGAGTATTCCATCACATCCCTGACTTGTGCCTTGTAGACGGGGGACAGGTTTTGGGGAGTCAGAAGGTGAGTTACTCGCTGCAGAATTTCACTGCCTCTGATCTGCTCTTGTAGCCACAGTATTTATAGGGCTGGTCCAGTTCAGTTTCTGGTCACCAGGATGTTGATGGTGGGGAACCCAGTGATGGTAATGCCATTGAATGTCATGGGGATTTGGTTAGATTCTCTTGTTGGAGATGTTCATTACCTGGCACATGTTACTTGCCAAGCCTAAATGTTGTTCAGGTCTTGCTGCATTTGGACATGGAATGCTTCAGAATCTGAGGAGTCGCGAATGGTGCTGAACATTGTATAACCGTCAGTGACTATCCCCCTTCTGCCCTAATGGAAAGAAGGTCATTGATGAAGCAGCTGAAGATGGCTGGGCTTAGAACACTACCCTGAAGAACTCCAGCAGTGATATCCTGGGACTGAGATGATTGACCTCCAACAACCACAACCATCTTCCTTTGTGCTAGGCATGACTCCAACTAGTGGAGAGTTTTCTCCCTGATCCCACTGACTTCAGTTTTGCTAGGGTTCCTTGGTGTTGCACTCAGTCAAAGGCTGCCTTGATGTCACCTCACCTCTGGAATTTAGCTCTTTTGTCCATATTTGGACCAGGGCTGTAATGAGGTCAGGAGCTGAGTGGCCAAGGCAGAACCCAAACTGAATGTCAGTGAGCAGGTTCTTGCTGAGTAAGTGCTGTTTGATGGCACTGTTGACGACACCTTCCATCACTTTGCTGATGATCAAGCATAGTCTGATGGGGTGGTAATTGACTGGGTTGAATTTGTCCTTTTTGAATGATCTCCAAATCTCCAATGTAGGGAATATAGGGGATGTCTATTACGGAATGGAATCCAGTGTAGATATAGAGAATATAGGGAATGTCAATCACTAAGCATAACCCTATTTAAATATGGGAAATGTCAATCTCTGAATGGACACCAGTGTAGATTTTGGGAACATAGGGAATACAAACATATGAACAAATGAATTAGGAGCAGGAGTAGGCCACTCAGCCCCTTGAGCCTGCTCCATCGTTCAATAAGATCACGATCTGATTGTAAGCTCAACTCCACATTCCTGCCTACCCTCAATTACCTTTCATCCCTTTGTTTATCAATAATCTATCGAGCTCTGCCTTAAAAATATTCAAAGACTCTGCTTCCACTATCTTTTGAGGAAGAATTCCAAAGACTCTCAACCCTCAGAGAAATTTTTTTTCTCATCTTTGTCTTAAATGAGCAACCCCTTAAGTTTAAAAACTGACCCCTAGTTCTAGATTCTCTTACAAGAGGAGACATCCTCCCCACATCCATCCTGTCAAGATCTCTCAGGATCTTAAAGGTTTCAATCAAGTCGTCTCCCTTACTCATCTAAACTCCAGCGGATACAAGCCTAGCCTGACCAACTTTTCTTCATAAGGAAACCCGCCCATTCCTGATGTTAGTCTAGCAAACTCTCCCTGAACTGCTTCTAATGCATTTATATCTTTCCTTAATATCAGTCAATGAGTGGAACGCAGCATAGATGTAGGGAATGTCAATAACTGAATGGACTCCTCGGCCCAACCATCTTCAGCTGCTTCAAGAGTGACCTTCCTTTCATCACAAGGTCAGAAGTGGGGATGTTTGCTGATGATTGCACAATGTTCAGCACCATTTGCAACTGAAGCAGTCCATGTCCTAATGCAGCAAGACCTAGACAATATCCAGGCTTGGCTGACAAGTGGCAAATAGCATTCACGCCACACAAGTGCCAGGCAATGACCATCTCCAACAAGACCATCTCCTTCAAGGTGAGGGGCAGGAGGTTTAGGGGGGATGTGAGGAAAAACCTTTTTACCCAGAGGGTGGTGACAGTCTGTAATGCACTGCCTGGGAGAGTGGTGGAGGCGGGTTGCCTCACATCCTTTAAAAAGTACCTGGATGAGCACTTGGCACATCATAACATTCAAGGCTATGGGCCAAGTGCTGGTAAATGGGATTAGGTAGGTAGGTCAGGTGTTTCTCACATGTCGGTGCAGACTCGATGGGCCTCTTCTGCACTGTGATTGTGATTCTGTGTGAAACCATCGCCCCTTGACGTTCAATGACATTGTCATCACTGAATCTCCCACTATCAACATTCTGGGGGCTACCATTGACCAGAAACTGAACTGGACTAACCATATAAATACTGTGGCTACAAGAGCAGGTCAGAGGCTAGGAATCCTGTGATGAGTAACTCGCCTCTGACTCTCCAAAGCCTGTCCACCATCTATAAGGCACAAGTCAGGTGTGTGCTGGAATAATTCCCACTTGCCTGGATGAGTACAGCTCCGAAAACATTCACACTATCCAGGGCAAAGCAGCCTGCTTGATTGGCACCACACCCACAAATTCCATCCACCACCGACACACAGTAGCAGCACCACGTATCATCTACAAAATGCACTGCAGGAATTCACCAAGGCTCCTTAGACAGCACCTTCGAAACTAACCAGCACTACCATCTGGAAGGACAAGGACAGCAGATAGATGAGAATATCACCACCCGGAAGTTCCCCTCCTAGTTGCTCACGATCCTGACTTGGAAATATATCACTGTTGCTTCACTGTCGCTGGGTCAAAATCTTGGAACTCTCTCCTAACAGCACTGTGGGTGTACCTATACCACGTGGACTGCAGCAGTTCAAGACAGCTGCTCACCACCGCCTTCTCAAGGGCAATTAGGGATGGACAATAAACGCTAAGCCCACATTCCGTGAATGAATTAAAAAAAGACCTACCAGCAACAATTTACTTTGAAATACTTCAGTGTCATAAAATGTCCCAGGGTGACTCGCAAGAATGTTATAAAGTAAAATTAAACACCAAGCCACATAAGACAATATTTGCACAGATTTCCAAAAGCCTGGTCAAAGAGGTAAGGGGCATCTTAAAGGAAGAGAGAGAGGAAGAGTTTTGGAGAGGCTTAGGGAGGGAAATTCTGAGCTTAGGGGCTTAAGCAACTGAAGGTACAGCCACCAGTTAAAATTGGGGATGCTCAAGAGGTTAGAAGCTCATTTCAGTCAGGAGTGATGCCAAAGTTATAAACAATCTGATTTAGCCTCAGACTGTAATTAGGGAGAAGAAAGGAGTGAGTAGCTGTGGAATAGAGTTTGGAGCAAGGATTGAAGGCAATAGTAGAGTTGGGTGTATTGGTGTATATTGCTGGGTCAAAGTCCTGGAACTCCCTCCCTAACAGCACTGTGGCTGTACCTACACCACATGGACTGCAGTGGTTCAAGAAGGCAGCTCACTACCACCTTCTTGAGGGCAGTTAGGGATGGGTAATAAATGCTGGTCTAACTTGGGATGTCCACATCCCTTGGGTGAGTGAAAAAAATGTGAAAACTAATGCAGTGCTTTTGGCTGACGTTGCTGAGATATAGGAGGGAGCCAAGCAAGGATCCTTGGGGACACCAGAGATAGTGGTGCAGGAACGAGAAGAAAAGGCATTGCAAGTGATACTCTAACTCTGATTAGATAGTTGAGAATGGAAATAGGCAGGTGCAGTCCTATCCAACTAGACAATAGTGGAGAGGTGTTGGAGGATGGTGGTGTGGTCAACCATGTCAAAGGCTGTATGCAAGTCAGGAAGGATGAGGGGGGTAATTTAGCATGGTCACAGTGACATAGGGTGTCGTTATAGGGCATGCCAGTCTGTATAGATATAGAGAATTAGCCCCTTTTGTGATAAAAGATTAAAGGTTGCAGAGAATCTTAGTTCACCCTGGTATATGGGGAACATCCAGTGTGTAAAACAAAGATATTAATTGACAAATGGACAGAATGATAGTAATTGACCTAACAACTAAACAAGCTTGATCTATCAACTGTATGCATACAGAAGGTAATGAGATATTGGATTCATTAGTTAACCTTATTAGTACAGGCTACACTCGTGTATTTCAGGAATTGTGTATAATGTGACCCAGGAATATTGTTTGGGGGTGGGGGGATAGATGCAACTCTCTGACCCTATTGAGTTTTCTATCTCCAAGCATAGTTGGCGTTGATCTCATGGACTCCATGCACAATAGGTTCTAGTGATGTTTATATTAATGCAAGTTGTTAATCTGAAGTTTCAATATTTCTTGGTCCTTGAAGTTTGAAAGAGGAAGGGTAGTGAGGATTCTAAAAACCTAACAATATACACAAAGGAGGTTCAGACAGTCTGTATGATTAGAGATAAAGTATAAAGATGGATTACTCCATTAGTTAAATATCTATGGAAGGTTTTGATTGAAAAAAGCGATGGATTTATTTGAGGAGACGACAGACATGGTAGATGGGGAGATGCAGTGGATGTGGTATACCAGGACTTTCAGATAAGGTACCACCCAGGAGATTATTGGAGCAGATTACTGATGTGGAATTAGAGGTAGCAGAGTTAAGGACTCTTTCTCTAAGTGGTTTGTAATGGGTAGTGGTTCCTTACAGTTCTGTGGGGTCACCTTTATGCTGTAATATTGCATTTATTACCCTCTCAAATTATGCCTCCTTAATAAAGTGTAACTAGGTTTTTAACGGTGTACTAAGCAATAACTATCTCTGAACAACCTCACTGGCCCTGGAAAACTAAGTTTATATTTGTGTAATGTTGATTTTTTTCCATTATGATAAATTCCATAGGTTTTTAATTTAATTTAAAAAAGCTTGTTTATATTGGGGTTTTAATCCTGCAAGGTGGGATGGGGGGTTTTTAAAACAAAGGAGTGCTGGCTTGTTGGAAACACAGCATTGGTGTGGGTTTGGAGGCACATGGGAAGCCTCATGGGGTAGGCAAGTTGGTGATTATAAAATATAAAATACATTTTGAATGAAGATTTAACCCTGTGTTCTGGTTTTAACCACCAGCACACGGGCTTTCCAAGCAATCTGAAAGTTTCTAAGGTCAACAAGGCGAGTTTAACACTAACATTGACAGGTTGGAAAGCCATTAAGTGCTGAACTGTTTATTACTCATGAAATGAAGCAGCTGTCAAAGATTTGTGTTACAGGACATGTTCTGAGTGCATGCTTTCACTGCTTTAGTGAGTCAACACTTTGTAACTCATTTCTGCTACCTTGGACTTTTTTGACCTGCACTTCCCAGCTGCCAACCTTCACTGCAGCTTGGGAGCAGCTTTATCTTGGATTCCTGATAAGGAGCAAGAGCAGCAGCTGTCTTTTCTTCAGCCACCCGGATTTACACAGGACAGTTGGAGTGCACACAGAGCTCTAGCTTGAAGGAGGTGGTACCCCTAACACGGTTTCTCAGCAAAGGATCAGCTTTCTGGATATGACTGAGCAGAATTTCTCAGGTTGCTGACATCTGTAGCCTCCTGGAACAAGACCAAGTAGACATGCATTGCCAGTGGCTGTCAAGGTAATTCCTGAATTTATTTGTCTCCAGCTCTCTCCAGGGCTTTTGACACATCTGCAGGATTTCAAAATGGGAGATGCACTTGTTGTGTGAAGGTCAGGTGCCCGATGCCATGCGTGCCAGGGTCCTACTTTGCCACTGATAAGGCTAGTCAAAATAAGAGGGTCATTGGATTTTCTGCAGATTTCCACAGAGTATGGTGTGGGAAAGTGTGAGGTTGTGTACTTTAGCGGGTAGAATAGAGGAGCTAAATATCATTTAAACGGAGAAAGACTGCAGAAAGTTGCAGCACAAAGGGATTTTGGAGTCCTCGTGCTTGAATCCTGGAGGACTAGCATACAGGTTCAGCAGGTAATGGGGTGGGCAAATAGAATGTTGGCCTCTATTTCAGGGGAGTGGAGTGTAAAAATGGGGAAGTCTTGCTAAAACTGTGCAGGGCACTGGTTAGACTACACCTGGAATACTCTGAACAGTTTTCCTTACCTAGGGATAGATATACTGGCATTGGAGGCAGTTCAGAGAAGGTTCACTGGGTTGATCCTGGACATGGAGAGATTTTCTTATGAGGAGAGATTGGGTCAGTACTCATTTGAGTTTGGAGGCATGAGAGGTAACCTTATTAGGATGACAAAACATATAGGATTCTTAAGGGGCTTGACAGGGTAGACGCTGAGAGGTTGTTTCCCCTTGTGCGAGTGTCCGGGACCAGAGGTCATAGTCTTAGAGTAAGGGGTTGCCCATTTAAGACAGAGATTAGGACGAATTTCTTCTCTGAGGGTCATGAATCTGTGGCATTCTTTACCGCAGAGCTCTGTGGAGGCTGGGTCATTAAGTATATTCAAGGCTGAGATTTTTTATCAGTAAGGGAATCAAGGCTTATAGGGAAAAGGCAGGAAAGTGGAATTGAGGATTATCAAAGCAACCATGATCTCATTGAATGGCGGAGCAGGCTTGATGGGCCGAATGGCCTACTTCTGCTCCCGCATCTTATGGTCTTATAGATACAGGGAGCCATACAGTACACCGGCAAATTAAGGCACCCTCTGATCAACCAGCAGTCTTTATCGTTCGGAAAGAAATCCACTCCATCAGTGTTCAGCTGGTATGTGACCACCAGCATACATGTCTGTGCAAGATATCCTGGAGGCTGCCATGGGCCTTCATTCTTTGCCAGTCATGTCTTCCACAGGTCTTTGAACCTCCAAGCAGAGTCAGCGAGTGGCTCTTTGGAGACAAAGGCCACCCTATAAAGGCCACCTGGTTGATGACACCTGTGAGGAGCCCTAACTCAGATGAATAGGAAAGGTACAACTGGAATTCAGTTAAGTTTCGAATCCATATTACCCTTCTTCAGAGCCTTCTCTTTCCACAGATGCTGCCAGACTTGCTGAGTTTTTCCAGCATTTTCTGTTTTTGTTTCTGATTTCCAGCATTCACAGTTTTGTTTTTATTCAACTGGAACTCACTGCCTATAAGGGTGTTAGAAGTGGAAATGATCAATGGTTTCAAAAGGAAATTGGATAGGCACTTGGGGAAAATAAATATGCGCTATGGGGATAAAGCAGGGGGAATGGAACTGACTGTATTGCTCTACAGAGCTTGAATGACCTCTTTCTGTACTGTAATGACTGTATGACAAGAGAGGTCATTGAACAAGCTATTGGGTTGCTGAAGATGTGATTTGTGTGCCTGGGCTGATCTAAGGGTATCATTCAGTATGCACCAGCAAGGGCACCCCAAATGGTAGCGGTCCACTTCGCCTTACACAATACTGTATAGTGCGGCAGAGAGGACTGGAGCTGCAGGAGGAGGAAGGTGATGATTGTTTTGCATCTTCAGAGGAAAAGGATATGTTCAGGGTGTCTGAAGCTGTTCACCTAGCTACTAGAAACACCTGCAGCGGATTCGTACAAGCATGATTGAGCTAACTGATGTTGTTAAATCATGTGGCACACCAGTGCTGAAACGACTGGGCACTATCCATACCCAATACAAAGCATTCCCACAGTCAATAATCCTTTCATCTCATTGACACCCATTGCTTGTCGTCATCTCTGGCGGGACAATTTTTCTCAAGACTCATGGCCTGTCGACAGGTGAGAGGCGACAGTGGAGACTTGCAATAAAGTTTATGGTTTGTTAACATTGACAATAAAGTTGACACAGTGACATTACTTGAAAACAACCAAGTCTTGTGGAACTACAAAGTCTTTCCCTTCCTTTTCCCCTTCCACAAATATTGTCCCTGCGGATTTAGCACATTTTGGGCTGACAAGTGGCAAGTTACATTCATGCCACACAAGTGCCAGGCAATGACCATCTCTAACAAGAGAGAGTCTAACCATCGCCCCTTGACGTTCAATGGCATTACCATCATTGAATCCCCACTATTGACATCCTGGGGGTTGACCAGAAACTGAACAGGTCTAGCCATATAAATACTGTGGCTACAAGAGCATGTCTGAGGTTAGAAATCCTGTGGCGAGTAACTCACCTGACTCCCTAAAGCCTGGCCACTATTTACAAGGCACAAGTCAGAAGTGTGATGGAATACTCCCCACATGCCTGGATGAGTGCAGCTCCAATGACACTCAAGAAGCTTGACACCATCCAGGGCAAAGCAGCCTGCTTGATTGGCTCCCCTTCAACAAACATTCATTCCCTCCACCACCACCGATGAACAGTAGCAGCATTATGTACTTTCTACAAGATGCACTGCTGAAACTCACCAAGGCTCCTTAGACAGCACTTCCAAAACCGCAACCATCTAGAAGGATAAGGACAGAAGATAGATGGGAACACCACCTGAAAGTTCCCCTCCAAGTCACTCACCATCCTTACTTGGAAATATATCGCTGCTCTTTATTGCTGGGTCGAAATCCTGGAACTCCCTCCCTAACAGCTCTATGGGTGTACCTATACCACAGGGTCTGCAGCGGTTCAAGAAGGCAGCTCACCACCACCACCTCGAGGAATTAGGAATGGGCAATAAATGCTGGCCTAGCCAGTGATGCACTGATCCTTGCAGCACTTCTTGCCTCTTGAAAATGCCCTGTTAATGCCCACTGTCTGCTTCCTGTCTGTTAACCAATCCTCTATCCATGTTTCTACATTACCCCAACTTCATGAGTCCTTATCTTGCTTATTAACCTTTTGTGTGGTACCTTATTGAATGCCTTTTGGAAATTCAGCAGTACTACAGCTACTGGTTGCCCTTTATCTACCCTAATAGTTCCATCCTCAAAAAAACTCTAATAAATTTGTCAAACAGGATTTCCTTTTCGTTACACCACGCTGACTTGTTCTAATTATACTATACTTTTTATAGGTGCATTGTTAAGACTTTCTTAATAATAGATTCCAGCATTTTCTCAGCAACTGACGTTAGGCTAACTGACCTATAGTTCATGGTTTTCTTTCTCCCTCCTTTCTTGAAAAGCAGAGTAATATTTGCTAACTTCCAACCTGATAGGACCATTCCCAAATTGAAGGAATTTTGGAAAATCATAGCTAGTGCATCAAATATCTGCAGTTATCTCTTTTAGAGCCTCAGGGTGTAGGCCATCGTGTCCTTGGGATTTGTCAGATTTTAGTCCCTTAAGTTTTTTTCAATGCTTTTTCTCTGCTGATAATTTCTTTAATTTCCTCACTCCTTTTAGCCCCTAGGTTACCATCTATTTCCAGTATGAAACTTGAGTTTTCTGCCGAAGACAGACACAAAATATTTGTTGTGTCTCTGCTATTTCTTCATTCCCCATAAATATTTCTCTCTCTCTGCTTCTAAGGGACCAAAGTTTACTTTAATTACTTTCTTTTTATACACTTATAAAAACTCTTACAATCTGTTTTTATATTTTTGACTACTTTGCTCACATTCTATTTTTTCCCTATTTATCAAATTTTTGGTGGCCCTTTGCTGGTTTCTAAAACATTCCCAATCCTCAAACTTGCTACTGTTTTTTGCAACAATATAAGCCTAATCTTTTAATCTAACACCAGCCTTAGATCCCTGAGTGAGTCACAGATGGGTCTTCCTTGCTGAGTTTTTGGCCAGAATTTTTCGTTGGCGAGTTGGGGCCGGGGCCAGCTTGCTGACGCGAAAATGACGTGGGATGACTTCGGCCATTGACAGGATAATTAAGCCAATTAAAGGCCCTGCCCGTCCAACCTTAAGGCTGGTGGGCAGGCCAGGAGTCCCAGCGGGCTTCTGAAAAAACATGAAACCTCATCCACTGGCGGGATGAAGTTTCATGTCTGTTTTAGAAATCTTTAATAAAATTTGTGCTATTTATTAACATGTCCCATCTCGTGTGACATTGCCACATGAGGGGGACATGTTAATTTTTTTTTTCTATTTTTAAGTTTATAAAACTTTCAGCGCTCTCCCTAAGATAGCATTTAGTCTCAGGGAGCTGTGCGCTCTTTCGCGTGCATGCATGAAAGAGCACACTTTGACGGTTGGGGAATCCCTCACCCACCTGCACAGGAAGCACATAGCGCTTCCCGTCGGGTGGCCCGCTGGACGGGCCTTAATTGGCCTGCTCGCTCAAAATGGCGGCGGGGCCCGTTTCGGTGGCGGTGGCGATTGGCTGCCCACCTGCCATCGAGCTGGTGGGACCCACCCACCCACCCATTAAGGGCAAAATTCTGCCCTTTATTGTTTTTCAGTGGAATGTATTTTTGGTGAACATTTAGAATTGTTCTTTAAATGTTTCTCACCATTCATTTACTACCATACCTTTTAGTCTGTTTAGCTAGTTCTCCCTGCTTACCTATGTATTTGGCTTTATTTAAGTTTAAGACTCTTGTATGTGGTTGGAGTATGTCACTTTCAAATGTAACGTGGAATTCCATAGTGTTATGATCACTATTTCCCAGTGGATATTTTACTATGACATTATTCATTTACTCTGTTTCTTTACACAATAATAGATCTAAGATGTCTTTATTCCTAGCTGGTTCCACAGTGTATTGCGCCAAGAAACTGTCATGGAAACATACTACTAATCTATCTTCGAGACCAATCTTGCCAATTTGATTGTCCCAGTGTAGATGAAGATTAAAGTCCCCCATTATTATTACATTGTCTTTGTTACAAGTTCTAATATTTTCTTGCTTAATGCTCTATCCAATAGCACATCTACTGTTATATAAACTTCTCCCGCTGACTCCTGCTGTTTCTAATTTCTACCCATACTGATTCCACTTCATGATCTTCTGAGGCCAGATCCATTCTTACTAATGTCATCCTTTACTATCAGGGCTACCCCAGCTCCTTTGCCATTCTGTCTGTCTGACCAAAATATTGCGTACCCTCGAATATTTATTTCCCAACCTTGATCATCTTGTAACCATGTTTCTGTAATGGCGATTAGATCTAAACCATTTACCTTTCTTTGTGTCACTAATTCATCTATCTTATTGCAGATGCTTCATGCATTCATATAAAAAATCTTTAATTTCATTTTTTTCTTTTGTTCCCTGCAATGACCTTTTTTGCTGATGTACAGATTTTGTTAAACTCTATCTCTTCCTGTCGCATTCTGCTTGTCTTCAATTTTAAAAAAAAATATCATTGTGTGAGTCCTGTGCTTTTGTGTCTAGTAGCTTTTCCTCCTTGTTTCTACAATACAGGGAAAAAAATACGATTAGCCGAGACAGATTTCAATCTGAAACCTGGCTTGCTCAGCACTAACATTATCAATGGTCATAACAGTTGGGATGGGTTCAACTTAAGTGAGGCTGTGACCAGCGTCTTGGCCAATCATATAACTAGGGCTATGGACAGGTCTTGAAACTAATGGAGTGGGGGAGAAGGTTTTTGTGAAGGGAGATTTAAAATCCAAAGAGAAAGGTTGAGGCATCGGAGAATTAAACTGTTCATTAAAAGAAAGAAAAGATGAAACTCAAATGCCCAAGAAAAAAGGTACACATAAAGAAATCTTACAAAACAACCTCCAAAATGCTTTATCAAAGGTGCCCAAAATAACTCTTTGGCAACAGCCCTTCTAGATTCTTAACCATAAAATCCAGGAAATATTATCCAAACTGAGAAATTACTTTTGCTTTAAACAGAAACACAATCCATGACTCCCCAGAACAAATCTACACTGATATGGTTTTTCCAAAGGGTGATTCAAAAAAAACTTTCTCAGAACAAATATTCTCCTGGCCCAAAACTGAGTTGTTTTCTTTAATTAGAAAACTTTCACAGCTTTTCAGCACACTCCAAAACACCAGAATTGGCCTTCAGTGGAGCTTTCCCCTACAGCAACTCACTACAGCTGAAAACCCATTTTCATAAATACCTTTTCACCCTTTTATCTTAGTTCTCCATTTTCTTTAAATATCTCTTTGAAAACTCAGGTTCCCGAGTATCAAAACCTTTCATGTTCCCATTTTACCTCTTTTTCAGGCCAAAAACATTTAAAATGCCTATCTCATGAATCTCTTGTAAAATGTTCTTCTGTATCTGAGACTCCTTTGAAATGCAACAGCTACAAATCAATTTCAAAACTCATCCCCAAGTGTAAATTTCATATCTACTATTTCCCTGTAAGTTAACACCCACCAAAAAGCCTCATTATTAATTGCAGGAAGATAGCACCTTTTCAGGAAGATAACACCTTTAATCTTTTATCCCTTAGATTCTGCACACAACTCCTGTCCCACACCAAACTCCCCTCCAGCCATGAGAAAATGTCCTTAACTCTGCCACTGGGCATGCACCACAACCTTTGGAGCTCCCAGTCGCGGCTGCAGAGAACCGTATAATCCCCTGACTATACTGTCCCCTGTCATTACCTCATTCCTCTTCGCTCCCCCAACTTGAATGGTGTCCTTCACCATGGTGCCATGGACAGTCTGCTCATCTACCTTGCAGTCCTTCTCATCTACGCAGGTAACAAGCACTTTGTGCCTGTTGGACAAAGTTAGGACCTGAGACTCTGCCGTCACTGCATGTTGATTCCCCATACCTCCCTCCCTTGCTCGCAGTCGCACCCTTCTGTTAAACTATTGACCAACTCTTAAAGATCTGCCTAGCCTAAGGGGCGTGATTGCCTACAGGTGTCTGCAGCTTGGCCCCTTGCTTGAGGACTCTAAGCCGCTTTCCTGGATCACACTGATGTCCAGGGACAGCCACGTTTTTCAGCTGCCAGGCAAGACCTGCTCAGGCATCTTTACTATATGTTAATTAATTTATTACTTTTTTCTTAATTTATAATTAATAAACCCTACTACTCCCAATAAGCTTTACTACTGCTAGTAAACCTTATGAATAAAACCTTACGATTACCAATTAAACGAGAAAAATGGGAACAAATACCCACCAACACTTATCTGTTTCCCTATGGTGTCATACTTTGATTTTTCTCCAAACATGGTTGGTCCACAGCTTGTATCCCCTCCCATGCTCCCCATTCCACCCCCCAACCCCGAGCTGTTTTTAAGCTCTCGGCAAGTCAGAACTCATCACGGCCTGCTCATTTCCCTGCTGACAGCTGAGATATGTGAGATGTATGACCTCTGGATTTTGGGACCATGAGGGCCCCAGTAAGTTCTGTCTCACCTACACCTATGCAGGGTCAGACAGGGCCTTTGGACTTTGACTTGGGTGGGAAGGGGAAAGCAGGGAAGAACGGGAGTGTCTTGAGCAGAGTTCAATTTGCATGTTTCCATCTTCCTTATCATGGCCCGTCTGTACTTCCCTGCTGGCCAAAATCTGGAGAGCACTCTGCTACAGTTCAGTGATGCATTAAATGGTCAACGGGAGGTTTTCTTCATCCTGAGTGTATAGGCCATTGGTGAGGATCTGCATACACTCGGTTACCTGCCGCTTGTGATTCTCCATGCAGGTGGCCTCTCTTTCCATAGAGATGGACATTTGTGCAAAGTCCCGAAACATCATAGCACTCATGTTAGAGACAGACTCCTCCAATCTCTCTCCAAGTGTGCACAGTGCCTCTTGATAGGTTGACTACCTCACACATTTTCTGTTACTTTTCCAGAATAGCTGCCTTTGTGGATGACCACTGGGGCTTAATATCTGCGCCTAGCTAAGCAGAGCTTGGAATTCCCTGCACCGTATGACAGGATTTCCCACTGTTGTCCCTGTTTTCAATACCTGCTCACTTTTGATATGCACTTTACCATGTGACAACGTAGCTATCTTACTTGGGATCCCCACTGAGATGTGTGTACTTAGTTGGTGTTTCCTCAAAGTGCATCATGTTTTATGGACCTGAGAGATGAAAGACATGAATTAGAACTGGAAAGGGTTTAAAAAAAATCAGCATTGTGATCATACAGTGAGTGTGTGTGCCATGTGTCTGTGTAATCGCTAATTCTGTCACTAGCCATCTGAGGGATCTCCATCTCTAATGACTGTGCAACCTACCATCTTGCACATCTCCATGGCCACCACCTCCACAGCAGTCGTGGTGGCGATGATCGGAGGGCCACCCCCCAGCTTTCTGTCTCTCCCTGGTGTCATGTGCTATCTTCAAGAGAAATGAGAGATCTGTGAGTGTGTGAAACAGAACATTTTGAGAGGCTGGAAGAACAATATTTGTGGAGGGTGACTGTGAGGGATGGATGTGGGATGGCATGAAGGTGAATATCAGTGGATCCTGTTCAGATCGGGATGTGCAAATGTCTCGAGGAACAGGAATGAATGGAGTTATCAGATGTGTAGGTCTGAGTAGTGCTGCACAGGAGAACGCTGAAGTCAAAGCGAGGGCGTTGGCACTTGAATGAGGGAGCCGTCACTCACTTTCCTGCCGTAAATGAGGCCTTTGAATCTCTTTTGGTACCGTATCCATTTGCAAAGTATCACGCTTCTGCTGCTGACTGTCTGAGCCATTTCTAGCCGTGGCTGTTTGGTTTCAGAGGCTGTTCTCTTTCCCCAGTCTGCTGGGAAGAGTGTTTCTGTATGGGCCCTTACAGCCCACAGCATGGTATCCAGGGCTGCCTCTGGGAACCAAGAAGAAGCCTTCCCACGTTGAATCTCCATAATTGTACAGGCTCTGTCAGTGCAGCCATTTCAATAATGGATCCATTATAATCTCTACAGGTGCCTCTTTAAATAGAGAGCCTTTAACTGTCAGATGCAGGTTACCATAACACTGTGCTTTGACTGTTCTGAAAACCTTGAAATGGGATGCTAATGCTGTTGTTGAGTTAAAAAGCCACAGCAAAGCCCACTGCAGTGGCTTTCATATGCCCACCATGCTTCCCCAATTGTGAGTCTGTATAAGTGTTAAAATTTGATCAGATATTTCAGTTTCTAATGTGCCTGTTCACTTTCTGTAAAACTTATAAAATGTGAAAGATAACAAGTGCTTATTATTTCCTGGCTTGCTGTCTGTCAGAACAATGTGATTGTTATTTAAAACAAAAACAGAATTACCTGGAAAAACTCAGCAGGTCTGGCAGCATCGGCGGAGAAGAAAAGAGTTGACGTTTCGAGTCCTCATGACCCTTCGACAGAACTTGATTTCGAGTCCAAGAAAGAGTTGAAATATAAGCTGGTTTAAGGTGTGTGTGTGGGGGGGCGGAGAGAGAGAGAGAGACAGAGGTGCTTGTGTAGACAAACAAGCAGTGATAGAAGCAGATCATCAAAAGATGTCAGTGACAATGGTACAAAAGAACACATAGGTGTTAAAGTTAAAGTTGGTGATATTATCTAAACGAATGTGCTAATTAAGAATGGATGGTAGGGCACTCAAGGTACAGCTCTAGTGGGGGTGGGAGGAGCATAAAAGATTTTAAAATATTTAAAAATAATGGAAATAGGTGGGAAAAGAAAAATCTATAAAATTTATAGGGAAAAAAAAGGGGAAAAAAGGGGGAAACAGAAAGGGGGTGGGGATGGGGGAGGGAGCTCACGACCTAAAGTTATTGAATTCAATATTCAGACCGGAAGGCTGTAAGGTGCCTAGTCGGAAGATGAGGTGTTGTTCCTCCAGTTTGCGTTGGGCTTCACTGGAACAATGCAGTAAGCCAAGGACAGACATGTGGGCAAGAGAGCAGGGTGGAGTGTTAAAATGGCAAGCGACAGGGAGGTTTGGGTCATTCTTGCGGACAGACCGCAGGTGTTCTGCAAAGCGGTCACCCAGTTTACGTTTGGTCTCTCCAATGTAGAGGAGACCACATTGGGAGCAACGAATGCAGTAGACTAAGTTGGGGGAAATGCAAGTGAAATGCTGCTTCACTTGAAAGGAGTGTTTGGGCCCTTGGACGGTGAGGAGAGAGGAAGTGAAGGGGCAGGTGTTACATCTTTTGCGTGGGCATGGGGTGGTGCCATAGGAGGGGGTTGAGGAGTAGGGGGTGATGGAGGAGTGGACCAGGGTGTCCCGGAGGGAGCGATCCCTACGGAATGCCGATAAGGGGGGTGAAGGAAAGATGTGTTTGGTGGTGGCATCATGCTGGAGTTGGCGGAAATGGCGGAGGATGATCCTTTGAATGCGGAGGCTGGTGGGGTGATAAGTGAGGACAAGGGGGACCCTATCATGTTTCTGGGAGGGAGGAGAAGGCGTGAGGGCGGATGCGCGGGAGATGGGCCGGACACGGTTGAGGGCCCTGTCAACAACCGTGGGTGGAAAACCTCGGTTAAGGAAGAAGGAGGACATGTCAGAGGAACCGTTTTTGAAGGTAGCATCATCGGAACAGATGCGACGAAGGCGAAGGAACTGGGAGAATGGGATGGAGTCCTTACAGGAAGCGGGGTGTGAGGAGCTGTAGTCGAGGTAGCTGTGGGAGTCGGTGGGTTTGTAATGGATATTGGTGGACAGTCTATCACCAGAGATTGAGACAGAGAGGTCAAGGAAGGGAAGGGAAGTGTCAGAGATGGACCACGTGAAAATGATGGAGGGGTGGAGATTGGAAGCAAAATTAATAAATTTTTCCAAGTCCCGACGAGAGCATGAAGCGGCACCGAAGTAATCATCGATGTACCGGAGAAAAAGTTGTGGAAGGCTCTCGTCGGGACTTGGAAAAATTTATTAATTTTGCTTCCAATCTCCACCCCTCCATCATTTTCACGTGGTCCATCTCTGACACTTCCCTTCCCTTCCTTGACCTCTCTGTCTCAATCTCTGGTGATAGACTGTCCACCAATATCCATTACAAACCCACCGACTCCCACAGCTACCTCGACTACAGCTCCTCACACCCCGCTTCCTGTAAGGACTCCATCCCATTCTCCCAGTTCCTTCGCCTTCGTCGCATCTGTTCCGATGATGCTACCTTCAAAAACGGTTCCTCTGACATGTCCTCCTTCTTCCTTAACCGAGGTTTTCCACCCACGGTCGTTGACAGGGCCCTCAACCGTGTCCGGCCCATCTCCCGCGCATCCGCCCTCACGCCTTCTCCTCCCTCCCAGAAACATGATAGGGTCCCCCTTGTCCTCACTTATCACCCCACCAGCCTCCGCATTCAAAGGATCATCCTCCGCCATTTCCGCCAACTCCAGCATGATGCCACCACCAAACACATCTTTCCTTCACCCCCCTTATCGGCATTCCGTAGGGATCGCTCCCTCCGGGACACCCTGGTCCACTCCTCCATCACCCCCTACTCCTCAACCCCCTCCTATGGCACCACCCCTGCCCACGCAAAAGATGTAACACCTGCCCCTTCACTTCCTCTCTCCTCACCGTCCAAGGGCCCAAACACTCCTTTCAAGTGAAGCAGCATTTCACTTGCATTTCCCCCAACTTAGTCTACTGCATTCGTTGCTCCCAATGTGGTCTCCTCTACATTGGAGAGACCAAACGTAAACTGGGCGACCGCTTTGCAGAACACCTGCGGTCTGTCCGCAAGAATGACCCAAACCTCCCTGTCGCTTGCCATTTTAACACTCCACCCTGCTCTCTTGCCCACATGTCTGTCCTTGGCTTACTGCATTGTTCCAGTGAAGCCCAACGCAAACTGGAGGAACAACACCTCATCTTCCGACTAGGCACCTTACAGCCTTCCGGTCTGAATATTGAATTCAATAACTTTAGGTCGTGAGCTCCCTCCCCCATCCCCACCCCCTTTCTGTTTCCCCCTTTTTTTTTCCCTATAAATTTTATAGATTTTTCTTTTCCCACCTATTTCCATTATTTTTAAATATTTTAAAATCTTTTATGCTCCCCCCACCCCCACTAGAGCTGTACCTTGAGTGCCCTACCATCCATTCTTAATTAGCACATTCGTTTAGATAATATCACCAACTTTAACTTTAACACCTATGTGTTCTTTTGTACCATTGTCACTGACATCTTTTGATGATCTGCTTCTATCACTGCTTGTTTGTCTACACAAGCACCTCTGTCTCTCTCTCTCTCTCCGCCCCCCCACACACACACCTTAAACCAGCTTATATTTCAACTCTTTCTTGGACTCGAAATCAAGTTCTGTCGAAGGGTCATGAGGACTCGAAACGTCAACTCTTTTCTTCTCCGCCGATGCTGCCAGACCTGCTGAGTTTTTCCAGGTAATTCTGTTTTTGTTTTGGATTTCCAGCATCCGCAGTTTTCTTTGTTTTTATTTTTATGATTGTTATTTATTTTGCTTGATGACATCACTGTTGCTAGATGCCTGTAGCTCCTTTTGACTTGAAGCTGAATTCAAATTAACATTGGGAAGTTGAAATCTATTCCACAGAGATCATTAGATAGTCCACAACACACCCAGAGGTGAGAAAAAACCCCAGTGGTGGAGAGCTTTGGGAACCATCGGCCCAAAGTCACATGTTCCTCCCAAGTGCTCTACACTCTCCATATCTCACATTACTCACATATAGTATCCCAAAGTGCTCTTTTCTGAAAGAAATTTATCATTTGAATGAACACTATAACTCCTGCTGCTGACCAGAAAGGCATCAGAAATGGTTGTGCATGTGTACTAGGCCCACATTGTGGCTGTTGGTGTACATGCGACTGTTCCTGATGCCTTTCTGGCTGGTGGCAGGAGTTTGGAATATGCACGATCAGCATCAATTTCACTGTAGCAAATAACAGATATGAGAAAAAAAAACATAATTTGGCGAGAACAATTAAAAAAGCCTCTCTTTGTAGCTTAATTATTTATTCCAATTCCCTTTCTGTGATAGAATCTCAATCTCAATCAGATTTTATATGAGTGCTGCCTCCTTAAAAGGGGTCGCTTGGAGCTAAACCTAGTGTGTTAAGGCTTTGTGCAGGAAATTCTTACACAGCTTAGGTAGCTTAGTTGGTAGATAATGGGATGTTCAATCCTAGGGTCATAGTTTCAAGTCTCACATTGGGTAATGAAATTTTTCCAAAATATTTTATTCAAAAGTTTGTTTTAAACCAAAATGTATCCTTAAACTAAATATTACAATCAAATTTCTGCAGTCTCTTTGAGTTCATTGGAAGTTAAGAATTTCACTTACTGAAATTTCTTGATTATATATCTTCGTTATTTACTGAATTGTGTTACATAGGGAACAGTTGAGAAGTGACAAGTGGACTAGGTAGAAGAACTTGCAGTTGGTTAAGGACTGCAAAACCTAAAAGTGGGTAACTTGGATTTTATCGTTAGTCTGTGTCAAACCAACTCATACAGACAGCTGACACTTCAACTATGCATGTGCAGGAAGTACCCTCCCAAGTGTTGTGGTACAAATATTTAACCCTGAAAAGTGTGAGGTGATACACTTTGGAAGGAGTAATCTGACAAGGAAGTATTCAATGATTGACATGACACTAGGAAGTTCTGAGGAACAAAGGGACCTTGACATGTGTGTCCATAGATTTCTGAAGGCGGAGGGGCATGTTAGTGGGGTGGTGAAAAAGGCATATAGGACACTTGCCTTTATCAATCGAGGCATAGATTACAGAAGTAGGGAGGTCATGCTGGAGTTGTATAGAACCTTGGTGAGGCCACAGCTGGAGTACTGTATGCAGTTCTGGTCGCCACATTATAGGAAGGATGTGATTGCACTGGAGGGGATGCAGAGGAGATTCACCAGGATGTTGCCTGGGATGAAACATTTATAAAGAGATAGACTTGGGTTGTTTTTATTGGAGCAGAGAAGACTGAGGGGCAACCTGATCGAGGTGTACAAGATTATGAGGGGCATGGACAGGGTAGATAGGGAGCAGCTGCTCCCCTTAGTTGAAGGGTGAGTCATGAGGGGACAAAAGTTCAAGGTGAAGGGCAGGAGTTTTAGGGGGGATGTGAGGAAAAACTTTTTTACCCAGAGGGTGGTGACGGCCTGGAATGCTCTGCCTGGGAGGGTGGTGGAGGCGGGTTGCCTCACATCCTTTAAGAAGTACTTGGATGAGCACTTGGCATGTCATAACATTCAAGGCTATGGGCCAAGTGCTAGTAAATGAGATTAGGTAGGTAGGTCAGGTGTTTCTCACATGTCGGTGCAGACTCGATGGGCAAAAGGCCCTCTTCTGCACTGTGGGAAGCATTCTGTGATTATGAAATAAACACAGTTGTTCTTAAGTATATTGAAACCCTCCTGTACCTTATCCTATTCAACTTCACAGCCTGCCACTTTGATTAGTTTTGTATCATCTGCAAATTTAGATGTTATGCTTGAGACACCAAATTCTCAAATATTTATTAAGGTATTCAATAAAAGAGAACCCCATGTCATAAGTCATTTTGGTGCAGTAGGAGACCATTTGGCCCGTTGGGTCCATGACTTTATTAGCAATATTCACCCAGACTGATGAGAATTCCCAAACCACGATATTGGTTCTATCAATCAGCCAATTATATATTCATTGTAAAATATTTCCATTGACTCCTGTTGAGTTAATTTAATTCCTTCAATCTTTTACTCTGCTTTCTGAGGCTCTGATGCAATCTTAGTAACTGCGAACAAATCTTGGCCTGCAACTTTTGTTCTACCCTTCTTTAAAGATCACATTGTGGTGAGTATGCAGCCATGTATTCACCCAGATCCTCCATATTTCCTGAATCTGCTTTGTAATGGAGATACTCAGTCCCCAGTTAGACACTCAAAGCACTCAAACGCTCAATTAGATATGTTCCTGCCATAGTCGCCAATAGTGTTGAGTTAATGTAGGACATTGTCACATATCCCTATTGCCCTCATTTGGGGATCTTTTAGGATATTATCATATATTCCTGCTGTCCTTATGTGGAGGTATATTGAATATTGTCATATAGTCTTAATGCCCGTATGTGGAGGTATTATATCGTTATGTGCAGCAACTTGTATTTATAGCATGTCTTAATGAGCCAGAGAGGTTTAAGGAAGGAATTCCAGAGCCTAGAAAACTGAATGCACAGCTGACAAAAATGGAGCAGTGTAAATTAGGGATGCTGCAAGAGTCCAGAATTGGAAGAGTGCAGCCACTCAGAGGTTTGTAGATCTGGGGGAAATTCCAGAGATAGGAAGGAGTGAGGCTATGGAGGGATTTGAAGATAAGGATGAAAATTTTAAAATCGAGGCATCGCCAGGTTGGGAGTCAATGTGAGTCAGTGAACATGGGTGACGGGTGAATGGGATTTGCTGCGATTTAGGAAATGGGCAGCATGGTTTAGATGAACTGACGTTTACAAGGATACAAGATGGGAAATTGGCAAAAAGAGTACCAGAGTTATGGACAATCTGTTTTGCATCTGATTGTGGCCAAGAAGAGAGATGTAGTTGATAGCTAGGAGTGGAGTGGCTTTGGACTTCACTCTGTTTAATTATAGAAAATTTATGCTCATCCGATACTAGATGTCAGACTAGCAGTGTAATTTTCAGGGGGGGTAAAGGGGGTCAGAGGTGGTGGTGAGGTAGAGCTGGGTATATACCCCGATTCAACTAAGGCAAACATAAAAATAAAAGTGCAAATAGCCTAAACATAAGGAAAAAGAATGAGAGCAAAGTCCAGATCATAAATAGCATTGAAGGTAATACATTTTTCAGGTTCAAAAAAGAAATAAAGGAAATAATATTTCTGTTAAAAATAGAACAGGATTGATGAAAGCAAGTTAAAATGTATCAGAAAAACATAATAAGATCGTAAGGTATGGAGGAGAAATAGGCCCTTGAGCCTGCTCTGCCATTCAGTGAGATCATGGCTGATCTGACTGTGGCCTTAATTTCACTTTTGTGCCTTTCCCCTGCCCCCAATAATTCTTGACTCCCTTGTGGATCAAAATTATGTCTGATGCAGTCTGAGTGTTTTCAATGACCCAGCCTCCACTGCTGTTTGGGGAAGAGAATTTTTAAAGATATAACAGCCCTCAGAGAAGAAATTCCTCCTAATCTCCGTCTTAAATGTGAGACCCCTTATTTTTAAACTGTGCCCCTAGTTCTAGATTTCCCCATGAGAGGAAACATCCTCTCAGTATCTACCCTGTCAAGCCCCCTTAGAATCTCGCATGTTTCAATAAGATCACCTCTCATTCTTCTAAACTCTAATGAGTATAGGATCAACCTTCCCTCATAAGAGAACCCTTTCACCCCAAGAATCACCCTAGTGATTCTTCTCTGATCTTCAAATGCAAATATATCCTTCCTTAAGCAAAGTGAACAAAACTATACACACTAGTTGCAATCTCACCAATGCCCTGCACAGTTGCAGCAAGACTTCCCTACTTTATATTCCATCCCCCTTGCATTAAATGTTAATACCATTTGCCTTCCTAATTACTTGCTGTACCTGCATGCTACCTTTTTGTGATTCATGTACAAGGACACCTTTGTACTGCAGCATTCTGCAGCCTTTGTCTGTTTAAATAATAACCCTTTTTTTATTCTTCCCACCGAAAGGCATGAAAGTGGACAACCTCACATTTTCCCATATTATACTGCAGGACAGGGATAGGGTCTATTGCCTGAGTAAGTGTTATCTACACCAAATGTGTGTAGCATAAGAAATAAAGCAAGTGAATTCGAGACACAAATTCAGCTTAAACAGCATGATGTAGGGGGCCATCACCTGGCTACAAGTGGGTGTGACTAGGAACTAAATATTGCAGATTATAAGGTCTTTAGATAGAATAGGGAAACTGGAAAAGGAGGAATAACAATATTGATAAAGGACATTGGTGCAGCTTTGGAGAGAATACCAGTAAGGATGAGGAGGCGGTAGAGATGCTGGGTTTATAAAGAATAGAAAAAGATAAAAGATTTGGAGTAGGATAGCAGTGATGAAGTAATATTCACAAAGATCAGAGAAGCTTGTTGCAAAGACAGAGTGATAATAATGCGAGACTTTAATCTCCCTGAGATGTCCTGCTTCTTTCAATTAAAGTCCTAAGGGCTGATTTCTTGGGGTATTTAGAACAGTTGTCTGGGAGAATATGTCCTTGAACCAAACAGAGAGCAGGCTATCTTAGATTTAATAATGTGTCTAAGTTGTTAATCTAACAGGAAGAAAATATCTAGCTAACAGTGACCACAATATGCAAGAATTTGATATTAGGTTGGAGAGGGAAAATGTTGAGTCACGAATTAAGGCTTTAAAGGCTGACTTTGGATCGATGTGGCAAGAATTGACCATAACAGACTGGGCAGAACTACTAACTGATAAACGTATAGATGAGCAGTGGGTGGTGTTCAAAAAAGTATTTGTTAGACCACAAGACCTTGGGCAAGAGCTTTACTAGTGTACCATCTACAAAATGCACTGCAGGATTTCACCAAGGCTCCTTCGACAGCACCTTCCAAACCCACGACCATTCCCATCTAGAAGGACAAGGGTAGCAGATAGATGGGAACTTGGTGTTCCCCTCCAAGTCACTCACCATCCTGACTTAGAAATATACTGCCTTTCCTTCACTGTCGCTGGGTCAAAATCCTGGAACTCCCTTCCTAACAGCACTGTGGGAGTACCTACACCATATCGATTGCAGCGGTTCAAGAAGGCAGCTCACTGCCACCTTCTCGAGGGCAATTAGGGATGGGCAATAAATGCTAGCCCAGCCAGCGAAGCCCACATCCCGTGAATGAATTTTTAAAAAAAGCAATGTTACACGATAGTCTCACCAGTATTTCTACTTCAAAATCCAGACCATTTTATCTTGTATACCAAGGACTTCTCCAGGATTGCAATTCATATCGAATGCTTTCTAGACTTAGCAAAACTATGATCAAAAGTTCCAAGGAACTCCAGTTTCTGTATCTTTTCTATTTTTAAATATATCCCCCTACCATGATGTCATTACATCAACATTATGTAACTATACCTGTTTAATCTTCAATATGTGTGGAATAATATATCACAGTATCTTTATAGTGCAGAAGGAGGCCATTTGGCCCATCAAGTCTGCACCTCGTCCCACTCCCTGACTTATACCGTAACCTTGCACATTTTCTCTCTTCAGGTAGCAATTCAGAATACCTCGATCAACCCTGCCTCCACCACCCTTTCAAGTAGTTTGTTCCAGACTCCAACCACTCTCTGGGTGAAAAGAAATTTCCTCATCACGTTTACTCCTGCCAACAGTTTCAAAATTAAAGATAGGATTTAATTGTGAGCACTGTGGAGTCAGAACACTTCTGCTTCTAGCTCCAGAGGCAACTATTTGTGATTGAATTAAATATCCCCCAACATTGGTTTGATGCTGTTCCTCAAGAAGTGTTGGAATGTATTCTGTGCCTAACAGTGCATTGGGTCCTTAAACCCGTTTGTCATTATGCCCCTGCTTGCGATACAGGTGCAGTTGAGGCATGGGACCTTGCCCACGAAATTGGTCCTTTCTTTCCCCTCATCATCATTTTCTGCCTGAAAATCAGCTGTTATGAGAACCAATTTTGACCTAGTTATAAATCTGAGCAGTGGGAAGATACTATTTAAGTAGTAGTGTGGGGGAAAGAAAACTGATTCACAAGTCATGTTGTCAGGAAGTTCATATAGACTTGTGATAATGTCCTGGTAGATATACTATTGCACAGAGAATCAAGACCAGGTACAGTTTTCAGGTGAAGCAGGGCTAAAGAACGGGAGATAATTGGACCAGGAAACACAAACTGTCCCTTGGTGAGACAGAACTTCAAAATGTCTGAAAATGTTGCTGAAGCTTTTCATCTTGCACTCATCAGGGCAATGCAAGAATACAAAATTTCAAATGATCACAACAATTTATACTACAGGAGAAAAGGGTTACTGATTGGTTGGCAAGCCGACTCTGATTGACTGAGGTGTTGCCATGGAGAATGCACGGCGAACTCTAGGCTCCCCAGGCTCCTGGGTATTTCAAAGAAGAGGCACAAGGCTTGAACACATTCCTTTTGTTTGCAGAGAACAAGTTCCTGCGTATGAATGTATGTCACTTTTAGCAAGCGTAACTGAGTCATGTTATGAGCTCAACTGATTATCTTAAATTGGTTGTTAGTGTAGCTATTGGTGCATTCAGGATTGTTCAGCAAGTGTTGTCCAATCACAGGATCATATCTAACAGTAAACATTGAAATTCATACACAAAGCTGTTCAACTGTATAGTAGGCAGAATGTGTTTTTAGACAGCAGCATTCTGTTGGTGGAAAATACCACTCATGTGCCACTGCATAGTAGCAGTATGTAACAGCTTGCTTAACCTGTTGTTCAAATTATTGAAATACTTTGCCATTCCAGGATAATTTGAGGTAGAATGGGCACTTTTCAGTTTCGTGAGGGGCGGTCTTTGACCCATTTGTGAGTTTGCACGATACATAGCAAACAATGACCTGATCAGGATAGTCATCGTCCCTCAGGGTAGCTTTGATGTGCTGTATTCTGTGTCAAGGTTGCAAATTGAGCAAATGGCTAGGGCCCTATTGACAAGATTGCTGATCAGGCCAATCTTAGAGCACATGGAGCTTTATGAATAAAAACAAAAAAACTGCGGATGCTGGAAATGCTTTATGAATCCTAATATGTATATTGACTGGTGAAGATAGGCTTGTGGTAGACAGTAGTAAAGAACACATTAGTGGATTTCTCAATTAGCACATTAGGAAAAGGAGTGAGTTAAACTGCTCCACTTCAAAGTGAATTTGAGTGTGGGATGGAATGTATTTAGGTAATAACATAATTCAGTTTTCACCTTAAAAGATATTCTGATCGTATTTGTGTATTTAGTTTCAAAATTACTACATTTACATTTGTAATGGAAACTGTGTAAATTTCTCACATTTTGGATACACTCCAACCAGTGAAGGTGCTGCACATGTGCTAGTATCATAGAGTAATAAGTGGTATCTGGTTTAAGCAATGCAGGTCATCAAAGTCAGCTTTGTAATTAAAAGTTTGTTTGGAACCTGATTTGTGACTGCAATCTTTCTTACAGGAGTGTTTTCTACTCTGCGTGCTGTACCAAAGAAAGAAGGCTTCCTTGGATTGTATAAAGGTAACGGAGCTATGATGGTCAGGATCTTTCCTTATGGTGCTATTCAGTTCACTGCATTCGACCGATACAGAAAGGTAAAGTTAGTTGAAGAAATAGAGTTCATGATAATAGTATTATTAAAGTATGAAATCATTATACAAGTAAAATTTGTGGCATTCATTTTTGTTCTGTAACTTGCTGACCGAAATGAGTGGGCAATAGTGTGGTGTAGCAGTGGAGTAAATAGGTCATATATCAGTGCATCAGAACAGTTATCTATAACTGAACATGAGATATGGATGTAACACATGTCTTGCCTAAATTCTGTGTCTCCCATTCCTAATTAACTAATTCTTATTCCTAACTAATGGGAACAGTTTTTCCTTGCCTACCTTATCCAGACCCGTCATAATCTTGTACACCTCTATCAAATCTCCTCTGAATTTTGTTTGCTCCAAGGAGAACATCCGCAGCTTCTCCAACCTAACCTTGGAGCTAAAACCCGCTCATCCTTGGGACCATTCTGATTAATGTCATCTGCATCCTCTCATGGACCTTCATATCCTTCCTCAGTGTGGTGACCAGAACTGAATGCAATACTCTAGCTTGTAACCTTATTTGAACTTTATAAAAGTTCACCATAACTTCTCTAGTTTTATACTCAATGCCTCTATAAAACCCAAGATCCCATATGCCTTGCTCACCACTGTCTCAATTTGTCCTGTGACCTTCAAAGATCGATGTACATGCACCCCAGGTCTCTCTGCCTCTGCACACTCTTTGAAACTGTGCTGTTAAGTCTATAAGTACCTCCCTATCCGTTCTGCCGAAATGCATCACTTCACACTCAGTCATGCCCTCTGCCTCTTTTTTTGTTCCCTAATCGGCCCAACCCTTCCTTTGCCCCTCACAATTTATTTATATGTTTATAAAAGGTTCCATTGGGTCTCCAGAAGAGATTTGGATAAGTGCTTTGAGGGGAAAGTGAATTGCAGAGCTATGTGGAAAGAGAAGGGAATTGGAACTAGTTAGATAGTTGTACCAAAGAGCCAACATATACCTGATGGATGAATAGCCTCCTTTTATGATGTATCATTCCATGTATGATGCTGAGTGTCTTGGGGGAGGGGGAAAGTACCATGTGTTGTGGGGCAGTACTGAGTGTCTCAAAGGGGTGGGGAGTACCAAGCCTCTCTGGGGCAGGGGTGTTGCCCAGAGTCTTGGGGTCTCACCTGTATACTGTGTGTGTATTGTGGCAAGGATTAGAAAGGATTTTGAATGGTTAGAATTGTGAATAAAAGAATCCTTGTTATGTTTCATTCAGCTTTTGATCAGCAAACTTGGCATATCTGGGCACATTCATCGATTAATGGCTGGATCCATGGCAGGTAATTTGTTTTTCTTCTGAAATCTAGATAACCTTCCAGTGTAGCTGGTGTAAAGAAGACTTCTGAAATTGCTAAAAAAAATTAAAGAAGTGTTTTTATGAAGTCATAGAGTCATTATGACACAAAAGGAGCCCATTGAGTCCATGCTGGCTCTCTGTAGAGCAATCCAATCAGCCCCATTCCCTCTCTCTATCCCCATAGCACTGTAGGATTATTTTGCTCAAATGTCCAATCAATTTCCTTTCAAAATCATTCATTGTTGCTGCTTCCACCATCCTTGTACTCAGTGAGTTCCAGGTCTTTACCACTCGCTTTGTAAAAAGAGTAATCCCTCACATCCCTCCTGCATCTCTTGCTCTAAATCTTAAATCTGTATCCCCTAATTCTTGTACCATCAGCTAACGGAGATAGCTTTGTCTACCTTTTCTAAACCTGTCAAAATTGTGTACACCTCTATCAAATCTCCCCGCAATCTCCTTTGCTCCAAGAAGAACAACTCCAGCTTCTCCAACCTAACCTTGTAACTAAAATCCACCAACCCTGGATCTATTCTAGTAAACCTATTCTGCACCTGCTCAAGGACCCTCATATCCTTCAAAAGTGTGGTGAACAGAACTGGATACAATACTCTAATTGTGGCATAATTAGAATTTTATAAAGGTTCATAATAGCTTCCCTGCTTTTGTACTTGATGCCCCCAATTATGAAGTCCAAGATTCCTGTTTGCTTTGCTCAATGCTGTCTCAATATGTCTTGCCATCTTCAAAGATCGAAGCACATGACCCCAGGTCCCTCCGTTCCTCATACTCTTTAAAATTGTGCCATTGAGTCTTTATTGCATTTTTATTTCTTCTTCCAGAATGTATTGCCTCAGACTTGTCCATATTAAATTCCCTCTGCCACTTGTCTGCCCATTCTGCTAGTGTAACTATGTCCTGTTGCAGTCGATAGGAATCATCCCCACTGTTTGCCACACCTCCAGGTATCATCATCAGATTTTGAAATATTACTCTGTATTCCAATATCCAGGTTGTTTATTTGTAGCAAAAAAATAGCAGCGGTCCTAGCACTGACCCTTGGGGAGCACCACCGTCCACCAGCCCGAAAAATTATCATTTACGACGATTCGCTGTTTTCTGAACGCAACAATTTTTTATCCAATTGGACATCGATCCTCCTATTTTAGGAGCCTCAATTTTGGTAAATAGCATTTGTGCTACTTTGTCAAATGCTTTCTTAAAACTCATATGCACATCATCCATTGCTTTCCCTTCATCAGCCTTCTCTGTTACTTCATCAAAAAATTCAATCAGTTTAGTCAAACATGAGGTGCCTTTTACAAATCTGTGCTGGCTCTCCTTTTTTAACTTAAACCTCTTAATTTCTCCCTTATTATTGTTTCTAAAACCTTACCCACCATCGTTGTTAAACTGACTGGCCTGTAGTTGCTAGGACTTTCCTTACACCCTTTCTTGAATAAGAGTATCAAACCATCCGGACCAGGTGACTTATCCACTTTAAGCATACCAGCCTTTCCAGTACATCCTAACTTTTTCATTCATCCATTACCTCTACCGTTTCCACTTCTAGTGATATTTTGTTAGTATCCTCTACTTTGGTAAACACCAATACAAAATACTTATTAAGTATTCTTGCCTTGTTCTACACCTCTAAGCATATATCACTTCTTTGACCTTATTTCTGCTCCTGCTGGCATGTGGTACTGGGAATAATCCAGGGATTACTACCTCCAGGGTCCTACATTTTAAACATTATCTCCTTAAAGTCTGACTGTAGGACCTCAGTACCTGTTGTTGGTACCAACATTTACCACAACTTCTGTCCCACATCCTACCCACTTCGGAATATTCTGCACCATCTCCATGCTGTCCTTTCCTCAGCACCAAGGAAGCAACATACCATGCGGAACTCTCAATGAGGACTACAGAAACGTTATTCTGTCCCCTAACTATAGAATCTCCTATAACAACTGCATTTCTAGTCTTGACTTTTCCATTCTGTACAGCCCTTTGCCCGTTGGTGCCATGGTCTGGACTGCACTCATTCAAGATGCCATCACCCCCAGCAGTCTCCAATGCTGAGTACCTGTTTGAGAGTGGCACACACATTGAAGATTCCTGCACTTCCTACACTTCCTGATGGCCACCTATCTGCTATCCTGACCTCTCACTGCTTGTGGGGTGACTGCCTGCTCAAATGTATGATGCAGAGAACACTCATCCTCCCTGGTGCTCTGCAGTGATTAAAGCTGCCCCATCAAGGTCGGAAATCCAGAGCTTGAGCAGCTGGTGACACTTCCCACATACATGGTCACCCGAGACGCATGAAGCTTCCTGAAGTTCTCTCATGGCACAGGAATGGTAAGCAACAGGTCTCTACTGTCTGTCCATGCTACATACAAACACACAAATTAGGAGCAGGAATAGGCCTCTCGAGCCTGCTCTGCCATTCAATAAGACCATACTGACCTGATTGTAAACTCAACTGCACATTCCCGCCTACTCTGATAACCTTTCAACCTCTTGCTTATCAAGAATTTATCTACTTCTGTCTTAAAAATATCCAAAGACTCTGCTTCCACTGCTTTTTGAGGATGCGGGTTCCAAAGACTCTCAAAATTCTGAGCAAAATAATTTCTCTTCATCTGTGTCTTAAATGGGCTACCCCTTATTTTTAAATCGTGACCCCTAGTTCTCGATTCTACCACAAGAGGAAACATCCTTTCCACGTCACGTTGTCAAGACCCCTCAGGATTTTATATGTTTCAATCAAGTCGCTCTTATTCTTCTAAATTCCAGCAGATACAAGTCTAGTCTCTCCAACCTTTCCTCGTAAGACAATCCACCTATTTCAGGTATTAGTCTAGTAAACCTTCTCTGAGCTGCTTCGAACGCATTTACATCCTTCCTTAAATAAGGAGACCAACAGTGCAAACAGTATCCAGAAATGGTCTCTCAATGCCCTGTATAACTGAAGCATAACCTCCCTACTTTTGTATTCAATTCCTCTCGCAATGAATGATAACATTCTATTAGCTTTCCTAATTACCTGCATACTAACCTTTTGTGATTCATGAGCTAGGACACCCAGGTCCCTCTGCAACTCAGAGCTCTGCAATCTCTCACCATTTAGATAAAATGCTGCTTTTTTATCCTTCCTGCCAAAATGGACAGTTTCACATTTTCCCACATTATACTGCATTTACCAGATCTTTGCCCACTCACTTAACCTATCAGTATCCATTTGTACCCTCCTTATGACCCCATCACAATTTAATTTCCTACCTATCTTTGTGTCATCAGTAAATGTGGCAACCATACCTTCGGTCCCTTCATCCAAGACATTTATATAAATTGTAAAAAGTTGAGGCCCAGCAACTGATCCCTGTGGCACGCCACTTGTTACGTCTTGCCAATGGGAAAAAGACCCATTTATGCCCACTCTGTTTCCTGTTAGCTAGCCAATCTTTTATCCATGCCAATATGTTATCCCCTACACCATGAGCTTTTATTTTCTGCAGGTGGCACTTTATCAAATGCCTTCTGAAAATCTAAGCACAGTACATCCACTGGTTCCCCTTTATTCACAGCACATGTTACTACAAATAACCGCAATAAATTGGTTAAACATAATTTCCCTTTCATAAAACCATGTTGACTTAGAAAAGGCTAAGTGCCCTTCTGAAATGTCTTTAATAATAGCTTCTAACATTTTCCCTATGACAGATGTTAAGTTAACTGGCCTGTAGTTTTTTGCTTTCTGTCTCCCTCCCTTTTTGAATAAAGGAGTTATATTCACTATTTCCAATGCAATGGAGCCTTCCCTGAATCCAGGGAATTTTGGAAAATTGAAACCAACGCATCTATCTCACTAGCCACTTCTTTTAAGTCCCTAGGATGTAGTACATCAGGACACGGAGATGTGTCATCCTGCATCTCCAACAGTTTGCTCAGTACCACTTCCCTGGTGATTGTAATTTTCTTGTGTTCCTCCCTCCCTTCCATTTCCTGATTTGGAGCTATTTCTGGGATGTTACTTGTATCTTCTATAGTGGAGGTGGTGGTGTACTGGTATTGTTGCTGAACTAGTAATCCAGAGACCCAGGGTAATGCTCTGGGGACCCCGGTTCAAATACCGCCACGGCAGATTCAATTGAATTGAATTAAAAAAAAAACCTGGAATTAAAAGTTTAACGATAACCATGAAGCCATTGTCGATTGTTGAAAATGTCCATCTGGTTCACTAATGTCCTTTAGGGAAGGAAATCTGCTGCTCTTATCTGGTCTGGCCTAAATGTGACTCCAGACCCACAATTGTACCAAACCACTACAAAGTCTCAAAAAAGGAATGACACCTAGGCACTGGAAATGACAAAGTCCTCCTTAGTAACATCTGGGGGCTAGTGCCAAAATTGGGAAAACTGTCTCTCAGACTATGTCAAGCAACAGCCTGACATATTCGTACTCTCAGAATCATATCTTACATACAATGCCCCAGACACCACCATTGGCAGGATAGACCCAACAGAGGTGGCGGCACAGCGGTATACAGTCAGGAGTTGCCCTGGGAGTCCTCAACATCGACTCTGGACCCCAAGAATTCTCATGACATCAGGTCAAACATAGGTAAGAAAACCTCCTTCTGATTACCATGTACCCCCCTCCCTCAGCTGATGAATCAGTGCTCCACTTGGAGGAAGCACTGAGGCTGGCAAGGGTGCAGAACGTACTCTGGGTGGGCAACTTCAATGTCCATCACCAAGACTGGCTCGGTAGCATCACTACTGACTGGGCTGGCTGAGTCCTAAAGGACGTAGCTGCTAGACTGGGCCTGCGGCAGGTGGTGAGGGAACCAATAAAGAAACATAGTTGACCTCAACCTCTCCAACCTGCCTGCCGCAGATGGCAGTATTGGTAGGAATGACCACCACACAGTTGTTGTGGAACCGAAGTCCCACCTTCACATTGAGGATACCTTCCATTGTGTTGTGTGGCACTATCACCGTGCTAAATGGAATAGATTTTGAACAGATCTAGCAACTCAAGACTGGGCGTCCATGAGGCGCTGTGGGCCATCAGCAGCATCAGAATTGCACGCGCACACAATCTGTAACTTCATGACTCAGCATATCCCCTCTCTACATTTGCCATCAAGCCAGGGGATCAACTCTGGCTCAATGAAGAGTGCAAGAGGGCATGCCAGGAGCAGCACCAGGCATACCTAAAAATGAGGCGTCAACCTGGTAAAGCTATAACACGACTGCGTAAGCAGCAAGTGATAGAGCTAAGCAATCCCACAACCAACGGATCAAATCTAAGCTCTGTAGTCCTGCCAAATCTAGTTATGAATGGTGGTGGACAATTAACTCACTGGAGGAGGCGGCTCCACAAATATCCCCAACCTCAATGATGTGAGAGCCTACCACATCAGTGCAAAAGATAAGGCTGAAGCATTTGCTACAACCTTCAGCCAGAAGTGCTGATGGATGATCCATCTGGGCCTCCTCCTGAGGTCCCCAGCATCACAGATGCCATTCTTCAGCCAATTCAATTAACTCCACGTGATATCAAGAAACGGTTGAAGGCACTGGATACTACAAAGGCTATGGGCCATGACAATAGTACTTAAGACTTGTGCTCCAGAACTTGCTGCACCCCTAGCCAAGCTATTCCAGTACAGCTGCAACACTGGCATCTACCTGGCTATGTGGAAAATTGCCCAGGTATGTTCTGTACGCAAAAAGCAAAACAAATTCAACCCGGCCAATTATTGCCCCATCGGTCTATTCTCGATCATCAGTAAGGTAATGGAAGGGGTCATCAACAGTTCTAGCATACGTCACTTGCTTAGCAATAACCTGCTCATTGACGCCCAGTTTGGGTTCCACCAGAGCCACTCAGATCCTGACCTTATTACAGCCTTGGTTCAAACGTAGACAAAAGGGTTGAACTCCCGAGGTGAGGTGAGAGTGACTGCCCTTGATACCAAGGCCGCATTTGACCGAGTTTGGTATCAAGGAACCATAGCAAAACAGTCACTGGGAATCGGGGGAAATCTGTCCACTGGTGGGAGTCATACCTAGCACAAAGGAAGACGGTTGCAGTTGTTGGAGGTCAGTCATCTCAGCTCCAGGACATCACTGCAGGAGTTCCCAGGGTAGTGTCCAAGGCTCAACCATGTTCAGCTGCTTAATCAATGACCTTCATTCCATCATAAGGTCAGAAGTGGGGATGTTTGTTGATGATTGCACAATGTTTAGCACCATTTCTGACTGCTCAGTTACTAAAGCAGTTCATATTCAAATGCAGCAAGACCTGGACAATATCCAGACCTGGGCTGACAAGTGTCAAGTAACATTCATACCACACAAGTGCCAGACAATGACCAGCTCCGACAGGAAAAAATCTAACCTTCGTTCCTTGACATTGTGGCATTACCATCACTGAATCCCCCACTATTAACATCCTAGCAGTTACCATTGACCAGAAACTGAACTAGACTAGCCATATAAACACTGGCTACAAAACCAGGTCAGAGGCTAGGAATCCTGCATGGAGTAACTTACCTCCTGACTCCCTAAAGCCTGTCCATCATCTATTAGGCACAAGTCAGGAATGTGATGGAATGTTCCCCACTTGCCTGGATGAGTGCAGCTCCCACAACACTGAAAAAGCTTGACACCATCCAGGACAATAGGGTTGTTGTGGTGGGTGATTTTAACTTTCCCTATATTGACTGGGAATCACTTAGTGCTAGGGGTTTGGATGGTGCAGAATTTGTAAGGTACATCCAGGAGGGCTTCCTGAGACAATATGTAGATAGTCCAACTAGGGAAGGGGCAATAGTGGACCTGGTATTAGGGAATGAACCCGGCCAGGTGGTCGAAGTTTCAGTAGGGGAGCATTTCTGGAAAAGTGACCATAATTCAGTAAGTTTCAAGGTACTGGTGGATAAGGATAACAGGAGTCCTTGGGTTAAGATTTTTAATTGGGGGAAGGCTAATTATAACAATATTAGATAGGAACTGAGGAATCTAGACTGGAGGCGGATGTTTGAGGGCAAATCAACAACTTACGTGGGGGGGGCTTTCAAACGTCAGTTGATAAGAATTCAGGACCGGCATGTTCCTGCTAGGATGAAGGATAAGAATGGCAAGTTTCAGGAACCTTGGATAACGAAGGATATTGTGAGATTAGTCAAAAAGAAAAGGGAAGCATTCGTAAGGGCTAGAAGGCTGGGAACAGATGAAGCCCGTGGAGAATATAAAGAAAGTAGGAAGAAACTTAAGCAAGGAGTCAGGAGGACTAAAAGGGGTCATGAAAAGTCATTGGCAACCAGGATTAAGGAAAATCCCAAGGCTTTTTATACATATGTAAAAAGCAAGAGGGTATCCAGGGAAAGGGTAGACCCACTCAGGGACAGAGGTGGGAATGTGTGTGTGGAGCCAGAAGAAATGGGAGAGATACTAAATGAATACTTCACATCAGTATTCACCAAAGAGAAGGACTTAGCGGTCGATTTTTCTAGGGAAGAGTGTGTGGATAGCCTGGATCATGTTGAGATCAAAAAAGAGGTGTTAGGCATCTTGAAGAATATTAAGATGGATAAATCTCCAGGCCAGATGGGATCTACTCCAGAGTACTGAAGGAGGCCAGGGAGGAGATTGCTGGGGCCTTGATAGAAATCTTTGTATCCTCACTGGCTACGGGTGAGGTCCCAGAGGACTGAAGAATGGCCAATGTTGTTCCATTGTTTAAGAAGGGTAGCAGGGATAATCCAGGAAATTACAGGCCGGTGCGCCTTACATCAGCGGTAAGGAAATTATTGGAGAAGATTCTTTGTGACAGGATTTACTACCATTTGGAAGCAAATGGGCGTATTAGTGAGAGGCAGCATGGATTTGTGAAGGGGAGGTCATGTCTCACTAACTTGATCGAGTTTTTCGAGGAAGTGACAAAAATGATCGACGATGGAAGGGCAGTGGATGTTATCTACATGGATTTCAATAAGACCTTTGATAAGGTCCCTCATGGCATACTGATACAGAAGGTAAAGTCGCACGGGATCAGAGGTGAGCTGGCAAGATGGATACAGAATTGGCTTGGTCATAGAAGACAGAGGGTAGCAGTGGAAGGGTGCTTTTCTGAATGGAGAGCTGTGACTAGTGGAGTTCCGCAGGGATCAGTGCTGGGACCTTTGCTGTTTGTAGTATACGTAAATGATTTGGAGGAAAATGTAACTGGGCTAATTAAGTTTGCAGATGACACTAAGGTTGGAGGAGTTGCAGATAGTGAAGAGGATTGTCAAAGGATACAATGGGATATAGATCAGGTGGAGACTTGGGCGGAAAAGTGGCAGATGGAGTTTAATCATGACAAATGTGAGGTAATGCATTTTGGAAGGTCTAATACAGGTAGGAATTATAGGAAGTAAATGGCAGAACCATTAAGTGCATCGACGGGCAGAGGGATCTGGGTGTACAGGTCCACGGGTCACTGAAAGTGGCAGCGCAGGTGGATAAGGTAGTCAGGAAGCTAATGGCATGCTTGCCTTCATCTGCAGGGGTATTGAATATAAAAGCTGGGAAGTCATACTGCAGCTGTATAGAACCTTGGTTAGGCCACACTTGGAATATTGCGTGCAATTCTGGTCGCCACATTACCAGAAGGATATGGAGGTGTTGGAGAGGGTCCAGAGGAGGTTTACCAGGATCCTGCCTGGTTTGGAGGTTATTAGCTACGAGGAGAGGTTGGAGAAACTTGAATTGTTCTCAGTAGAGCGACGGAGATTGAGGGGTGACTTGATAGAAGTTTACAAAATTATGAGTGGCATGGACAGAGTAGATAGTCAGAAGCTTTTTCTCAGAGTGGAAGAGTCAATTACTAGGGGACATAGATTTAAGGTGAGAGGAGAAAACTTTAGATGAGATGTGCGGGGCAAGTTTTTTACGCAGAGTGTAGTGAGTGCCTGGAATTCGTTGTCAGAGGAGGTGATGGAAGCAGGTATGATAGTGGTGTTTAAGAGGCAGCTTGACAAACACATGAATAGGATGGGAATAGAGGGATACAGACCCCGGAAGTGCAAAATGTTTTAGTTTGACAGGCAATATGATCGGGGCAGGCTTGGAGGGCCGAAGGACTGTTCTTGTGCTGTACTTTTCTTTGCTTGTTCTTTATTTGTTTGACAAAGCAGCCTGCTTGATTGGCACCACATCCACAGACATTCACTCCCTCCACCATGACGCAGAGTAGCAGCATTGTGTACCATCTACAAGATGCACTGCAGGAATTCACCAAGGCTCCTTAGACAGAACCTTCCACACCCACGACTATTACCATCTAGAAGGACAAGCACATCAGATGGTTAGATTAGAAGTTCCCCTCCAAGTCACTCACCATCCTGACTTGGAAATATATCACCGTTCCTTCACTGTCCCTGGGTCAAAATCCTGGAACTCCGTCTCTAATTGCACTGTGGGTGTTCTTACACCATGTGGACTGTAGCAGTTCAAGAAGGCAGCTCACCACCATCTCTCAAGGGCAACTGGAGATGGGCAATAAATGCTAGCCTAGCTAGTGAAACCCACATCCCATGAACGAATTAGACTCACTTTCTATAAGACCAATGCTCACTTTGTTAATTCTTTTCCTTTTTAAATATCTACGGAAACTGTTTGTCTTTACGTTTCTGGCTAGCTTTCTCTTGTACTCGAATTTTTCCCTCCTTATTAATCTTTTAGTCAGTTTTTGCTGTTTTTTATATTCTGTACAATCTTCTGACCTGCCACCCATCTTCGTGCAATTATATGCTTTATCTTTACCCAAAAAGATTAAAGACAGTATCAAACTTAATCACAGATGGTAGGTCCTCTGCTTGGAATTTTACTTTCATGCTGGAATGTATCTATTCTGTGTGTTCTGAAATATGCCCTTAAATGTCTGCTACTGCATCTTTATTGACCTATCCCTTAACCTAATTTGCCAGGTCACTTTAGCTGGCTCTGTTTTCATGCCCTCATAATTGCCCTTATTTAAGTTTAAAATACTAATCTTAGACCCACTTTTCTCTCCTTCAAATGCAGTGTAAAATGCAATCATATTATGTTCCCTGTTACCAAGGGGCACTTTCACTATGGAGTCATTAGTTAATCCTAAATCATTGCACAATACCAGGTCTAGTTTCGCCTGCTCTTTGGTTGGCTCCAGAAAGTGCTGTTCTAAGAAACCATTCTGTAAACATTCTATGAACTCCTCATTTGGGCTAACTTTGCCTATCTGATTTTTCTAATCTAAATATAGATTAAAATCCCCATGATTGTTGCCGTATCTTTCTGACAAGCTCCCATTATCCCTTCCGTTATACTGTCCTACCATGTGGTTACTCCCACAAGTGACTTCTTGCCTTTATCATTTCTCATCTCTACCCAAACCACTCCTACACCCTGATTTCTGAACTTAAGCCATCCCCCTCTGCTGTGCTAATACCATCATTAATTAACAGAGCTACCCATCCACCTTTTTTTAGCTTCCTGTCCTTCCTACATGTCATGTACCCTTTAATATTCAGGTTCCAATCTATGTCATCCTGCAACCGTGCCTCTAATGGCTATCAAATCACACTTATTTATTTCTATATGCGTTATCAGTTCATCTGTTTTGTTTCGAATGCTATGTGCATTCAGTTACAGAGCCTTTAGTTTTGTCTTTTTATTATTTTTGTAACCTTTAACCTTATCTGCTGATTTACCTTTAGATTTGTACTCTTTGTCCCTTCCTGTCACAGTCTGTTTATCTTTTCCCATATTAGTACCTTTCTCTCTTGCCTTGTCTCTACTCTTTGATTTACCACATCTTCCCAAATTTGATCCCTTGCCGCCACTATTTAGTTTAAAATCCCCTCTACTTCCCTAGTTACGAAGCTTGCTAGAACATTGGTCCAAGCATGGTTCAGGTGCACATTGTCCCCTTTCCCAGTACTGATGCTGGTGCCCCACCAACCGGAACCCACTTCTCCAAACCCAATCTTTGTGCCACGCATTCGTCACTTTTAGTGGCTAGCTCCTAATACTCTCTATGCAGACTCTTTCCTAGTCATTCCAATGTCGTGGTACCTATGTGGACCACAACCATTGGATCCTCCCCCTCCCACTGCAAGTTCCTCTCCAGCCTTCAGCAAATATTCCGAATCCTGGCACCATTCAGGCAACATAGCCTTCTGGATTCTCGCTCTTGACTGCAAAGAAGTGTCAAACCCTCTGACTATACTGTCTCCTGTCATTACCACATTCCTCTTCGCTCCTCCCACTTGAATGGCATCCTTCACATTGGTGCCATGGGCACTTTGCTCAACCATCTTGCATTCCTTCTCATCATCCACACAGGTTGCAAGCACCTCAAGCCTGTTGGACAAAGTCAGGGGCTGAAGCTCTTCCATCACTACATGGTAGTTCCCCATACCTGCCTGATTCTCAATCATACTTTTCTGTCCCTGACCATTGACCAACTCTAAAGTTCTACCTAACGTAAGGGGAATGACTGCCTCCTGGAACAAAGTGTCCAGGTAACGTTTTCCCTCCCTGATGCCCCGCAATGTCTGCAAGTCAGAGCCAAGGTTGCCTAAGCTGCAGATACTTGCTGCAGATATGGTTGTCTGGGATTGCAGTACGTTTCACAGATTCCCACATGCTTGAGTCATGGCACACTACCAGCCCTGCTGTTTCTGTCTAACCATATTTATTTAATTAGTCAAATAGTTAATAATTTACACAGATAAAGTAATAGAAAGCTGCACTCACCTAGCTTGGAGACAAGGAAGGAAACTCACCAACTACTGGAGACTGGAAAAAAATGCAGGAAAAGGAGCACCTCTCTGCCCCGAATTCCCACCTGAACCAAATTCCCAACTCCTCACCCAATCTACGTCTCACTCAGGTGTTGTCTCGTATGCTGCGTGCCTCTTTCTATGATGTTAAAGAAAAATCTCTCCTCTTTTAGAATTTATTTAGTATCTTTTTAAACTATTAATTTTAATTAATGCCTTCAGATCTTCGCTCTCAGGTCTCACTGTCTCCTGTCCCCTTTCTTAGACTACTGTTCGCCAAATTCCCCAATACTGGACTCCATGCTGCAAATGTTGTGCATAGAACTATTTCCTAATTTCAATTCTGAAGAGTCTGGCTCTAATGTATAGACTATGCCTCTTAGTCCTAGACTGCCCAATCAGTGGAAATAGTTTTTCTGTTTTTATGCTGTTCTCTTAATACCTTTAAAACTTAATCAAATCACCCATTAAGCTTCTAACTTCTAGGGAATAAAACCCTACTTTGTTTAATTTAATTTAACCCTTTGAGTCCAGGTATCATTCTGGGTAAGTCAGCATTCCAAAGGTGTAGTGCCCAGAACTACTCCAGGTGTGGCCTAACCAGGGCTTGTGTATTTGAAATGTGACTTCTTGTATCCTAGGCCTTCAGATATAAAGGCCAGCATTTCATTAGCCTTTTTGATTATTTTCTGTAACTGCCCATGATTTATGTACCTAGTGCATCTGTACTCGTAAACCTCTGTGGTGAAAAGCTAGAAACAGTGGAGGTCCATTTAAAAGGTATCCTGTTCTTGTCCATGCCAGCCCGACGACACCCAGGTTCCCTTTCTAATCCCACCTTCCTGCACCTGGCCCATATCCCTGCAGCTTACAGCACTTAAGGAGGTGCAGATCCAGGTACTTTTTAAAAGAGTTTAGAGTTTCTGCCTCTACCACCAACTTGGGCAGTGAATTCCGGACACCCACTACCCTCTATGTAAAAAAAGTTCTTCCTCACGTTCCCCCTACACCTTGAATCTATGTCCCCTGTTTCTAAAATTCTCCACCAAGGGAAACAATTTTATCCTATCCACTCTATCTATTCCCCTCATAATTTTGAACACCTCAATCAAGTCATCTCTCAGTCTTCATTGTCCTAGGGAAAATAACCCCAACCTATCTCCAATCTCTCCTTGTAGCTACACTTTTCTACCCTGGCAACATTCTTGTAAACCTCCTCTGCGCTCTCTCCAGAGCTATTATGTCCTTCCTGAAATGTGGTGACCAGAACTGCACACAATACTCAAGTTGTGGCCTCATCAGTGTTTTACACAATTCCAATATTATGCTTCCAATTATACTGCTGCCAATCTTTGTCATTGGCAAATTCTGATATTTAGCTTTCAGTCCCTTCATCAAGTCATTAATGAATACAAAGAATAGTTGCGCCCCCAAAACATCATTGCTAAATATTACTAGTCACATCCTGTCCCATTGTCCCCAATCTCTGTGTCCTCCTGCTTAGCTAATTTCTGACAATAATTCACCTTCAATTCTATGAGCTTCAACTTTAGCTAACAGTCCCTTGTAAGGGACTTTACCAAATGCCTTCTGGAAGCCCATATAAATAGCATCTATTGACATTCCCCTGTGCACTACTTTAGTCAGCTCTTCTGGTTTATCAGGCATACTGTACCCTTCACAAATTCACGCTTTTTCTCTTTTTCTCTAACTAGCTGAAAATTTTCAAGATGCTCAGTCACCCTATCCTTAATTATAAACTAATGATTTCCTGATAACAGATGTTATGTTAACTGGCCTGCAATTCCCTGCAGTAGGTATTTTCTTGTTTTGTGCATGTGTGTTTTTTTAAATTGCAAATACTCTGCTTTTCCATTTCATTTAAATTTAAATCTTAATTAGCTGGGTGACATGCACAACTTTCCAGTCTAAAAGAATAGTTCCAGAATCGAGAACTTTTGAAAATTATGTTTAGGGCATCTACAATGTTCTCACCTACTTCTTTTAAACCTTAGGATGGAAACATCTGGTGCTGGGGATTTGTCACCCTTTACTGTTATTATCTTCTTTACTGTTACATGTTAACCTTGTTGAGTCCCTGATTCAGTATTACTTTCCTTGGGATTTCTGGCATGCTAACATCTTCCTCTTCCTGGCACAAAGTAACATCTTCCTCTTCCTGGCACAAAGTAAATGTTCAACTTGGTTGCCATTTCCTTATTTTCTTGGACAACATCACAGTTATCAGTTTTCAAGCGGCCCACATTACTCTTGAACACCCTCATTTTCCTAATAAAATTGTCACAATATTTTGTGTTGCTTTTGCTATTCCTCACATTTCATATCCATTTTTGTAGCTCTTACAATCAGTCACCCTTTGATTTTCTTTGTATCTTTTCCATTTGCTAGGATCTCCATTATTGTTTGCATTTTTTTAATATTTATATTGTCTCTTACCTCTTTAATTGCCCATTGCTGTTTTTTTTTGGCAAGGAGAACTTTTGTTCCTTGGAGGTACGACTTATTCTGTATCAGGTTAAATTATTTTTGAGCACCTCCCATTAACAGGCTTGCCCAGTTTAATGTGGACAGTCACTGTCTCCTTGTAAAAAGTCAGCCAGACCTCAGTCTAGAATCTTAGCTGCTTTTCCTCTATTGTTCTTTTCAAAAACTATATTATGATCACTATTAGATGATGGCCAGTTGGTAGTACAGAACTAGAATATTGCTGAAAAGAAAGACATGTCCCCCAAGGTTTTCAGAACAAATGTGAGAATGCCAAATTTCAAATGATCACAATTTATACCATAGGAGAAAAGGGTACTGACTGGCCGGCAAGTTGACTGATTGGCCAAGGCTAATTATATAATGGTTCATTTGTGCCTTGTAGTTGGGAAAGGCTTTGTGGAGTCAGGAGGTGAGTTACTTGCTCCAGAATAACCAGCCTCTGACCTGCTCTTGTAGCCACAGTATGTGGCTGGTCCAGTTCAGTTTCTAGTCAATGGTAACCCCCAGAATGGGGGACTTGACAATGGTAATGCCGTTGAATGTCAATGGGAAATGGCTAGATTCTCTCTTGTTGGAGACCTTGACAACATTGATGACCCTTTCCCTGACCAAAATCTAATCAATCAAATGTCAGCATTTGGAACAAATGAGCGTTAAGCTTTCTTTGGCAGCTGGAAAGCTGTGTTCTTGATGATCAGACTATGCTCAGTGCATTTTCTTCAGAGTAGAAGGCAGTTGCAGTGGTAATTTTCAACACCAGATTTGCCTTTGACGGTCTGACTCATATGAGTGTTAAAGTTGCCCAGTGGCTTAGATGTTCATTGAGCTTGATTTTTGATTTTTGTCTGGGCTGCTTCTGATTGACACATTGGTGCTGATGATGGCAAGATGACATTTTCCAGGGAGTGGTAATCTTAATGTCATCAGGGAAAGTTATCAAGTTTCAATGCAAAGCCCCTATTGATCTTGCCAACATTCCCCTTTAATCCGATCATAGGCCAAATGATAACACAGGAAGTACGTTTGGCCACTGGAGATGTACATAATTGTGGCAAATGTATCTATTCTACATGAGATTGTTAATGTATGCATGGGTTTTGCTGTGGCTCAAACTGTTACTGCACTAACATTGCAGAAACATGCCTCCTTAGTTTGGGTTTTGATTCACTTCTTGCTCTTTCACAAAACAGTGGACAATAAGTAGTTTTATTTTACAGGGATGACTGCAGTGATATGTACCTATCCACTTGACATGATTCGAGCGCGTCTGGCATTCCAGGTGAAGGGCGAGCACAGGTATGCTGGAATCATTGATGCTTTCAGGGTCATTTATACACAGGTGCGTATTGCATCTTTCTGTTGCACTTTATGAGAAACTAACCCGATGAGCTTTATTGGAACTGGTTAAATGTTGAGATTTCCTGATATGTTAGTAAGCATTGCTGTTCAGTATTTCAATGACCAAAGCATAGATCATATTTTGCAGATTTCGGTGTGTGAACTTCAAATACGTGGTTATAAAAGGATCTGGGTTTTGCCCTCATTTCACATAGCTTTTTCTTTAGCCCATCCCTCCCCTTAAAATGCTGGAATCTATCTGTCTCTGCGCTGTGGTTTGTGTAAATTAAAATGAGGTAACTAGGGTCAAATACCTACTAAATAAATATAAACATTTTATAATTTGGTTGACTTTTAAGTACACAGCAAGATAAAATGATAGTATGGAATGAGAAAAGACCATGTTTTAAATTTGTTCTTGGGACCTGCTATTCGCTCCTCCTCATTCCCAGAAGACATTGTTCAGGTACCTTCCTTTAACCACAGGAGTGCTTGCAGTGAAAAAAAATATAAAAATAAAAAACTGCGGATGCTGGAAATCCAAAACAAAAACAGAAACAGAAATACCTGGAAAAACTCAGCAGGTCTTGTAGCATCAGCGGAGAAGAGTACAGTTGTTGTTTCGAGTCCTCATGACCCTTCAACAGAACTAAGTAAATATAGGGGAGGGGTGAAATATAACCAGCTTATATTTCACCCCTCTCCAATTTTTACTTAGTTCTGTTGAAGGGTCATGAGGACTCGAAACATTAACTGTACTCTTCTCTGCCGATGCTGCCAGACCTGCTGAGTTTTTCCAGGTATTTCTGTTTCTGTTTTTGTGCTTGTAGTGAAGGTGCTTCCAGTGTGTTAGACAGGGATTTCCAGGATTCTCATCTGGTGGTGAAGAAGGAATGACAATCTGGCAGGATTCTGTTCCTGTTAGTTAGTAGTTAATGTGACTCCATCGTTAAGCCACTGTGCTTTCCTTCCAGGAATTTCCTGCATTTGCAGGGCAGGTTCAGAGCAGCAACATTGCTCCTGAAGGATTTACCATCACTGGGAAGGTAGAAATTCAAAACTGCAGAGTTTAAAACAATGCGACCATTTAAAAGGATGCAGATGCTTTAACAGAGCAGCGAATAGCAGTGGCAATAATAGCAGGCAGCCCCACCCCTATCTGGATGATCAGGCCCAAGGTACCCCTGACACTGGGACTATGGCCTCATTGCCATGAACCAGAGTAACAGGCGGCGCTCCCATTAGAATCACAGCATAGAGTCCTGTTCCCTAGCTCTGAAGAAAAGTCATAAGGCCTCGAAACATTAACTCTGTTTCTCTCTCCACAGATGCTGCCAGACCTGCTGAGTTCTTCCAGCATTTTATGTTTTGATTTCGAACTTCCAGCATCCACAGTATTTTGCTTTCATCCTGGTCCCCAATGCTGCTCTTTAATCAGGCACTGTCTCCCTCCTTAACAAATCTCCCATTCTCAGAATCCCTCTTATCCCTCTGCCCTTGCAACTATTACCTCATCTCCAAAATTCTTGAGTCTGTTGTAGCCTCCAAATTGGGTCAACTTCCCACAAGTCCATGTTTTAATCAATCCTATCAGGTGTCTACTTCTGCTGCAGTACTGAACTTGCCCTTACCAAAGTCAGAATGGCATCTATTGTGATTGTGACCATCACAAATTTTCTCTCCTCATCCTTATTGACCTATCTGCAGCCTTGACACAGTTGACCACATCACTCTTTTCAAGCACCTTTCCTGCTTTGCCTAGCTGGGTGGGACTATCCCTGTTTGATCCCTTTCTTATCTATTCAGTTGTAGCTAAAGGATCACCTGTAATGACTTCTCTGCCCACTCCCACACCATTACCTCTGGCGTTCCTCCTATTTCTCATCTCCATGCTTCAACTTTATCCAAAAACACATCTGTTGCACATGTACTCAACAGCACACTGCTCTACCTCACCACCAGCTCTTTTGACTCCGCCACTCTTTCTGATTTGTCAGTCTACTCGTCTAACATCTAGTAATGGATGAGCAAAAATTTCTCCCAATTAAATATCTGGATGACCGAAGCCATTGTTTCTGGACCTCATCACAAACTCCCTTGCCATAAACTCTACTCCTTTCCTTGGAAAATGTCTGAGGATGAACTAGATCATTCTTAACCTTGGTCTCATAAAGACGACCTACTTTCACGTTGATAACATTGCCGGAATATGAATATGCCTTAGCTCATCTGTAGACATCCCCATCTCCATGCCTTTGTTACCATTATACTCATCCGTTCCAATGCTCTCCTGGCCGGGCTTCCATTCTCCATAAAACGTGAGCTCATCCAAAATTCTACTTCCTGTGTCCTTTAACTCACCAATTCCTGTTCACCCATCACCTGTGCTCTCCTGTTCACCCATCACCTGTGCTCTCTGGCCTACATTGGCTCCCAGTCTGACAATACCTCAATTTTAAAATTCTCATCCTTGTTTTCAAATCCCTCATAGCCTTGCCCTCCCTATCACTATAACCACCTCCAGCCTCACAAGCCTCTGAAACCTCTTGTGCTCCTCCAATTCTGACCTCTTGTGCATCCCCAATTTTAATCATTGTACCCTTGGTAGCTGTGCCTATGTAACAAGGTGTTAAATTTTGTTTGATAACACTGCTGTGAAGTGCCTTGGGATGTTTTACTACATTATAGGTGCTATGTAAATGCAAGTTCTTGTTGCTGTTGTCACTGCTCAGAGTCCTCCTCATTGGGGTCCTAGGGGTCACTTTGCACCAAAGGCTACAATATCTGATACTGCCTCCCTGTGGCAGGTTGTGAAAGACTCAAGCCCATTGCTTAGAGAGGTGCTGTTGCTGCATTAATGGAAGCCATTCTACTTTGTTTTTGTACAGTTGTAACTAAATATTGATTGAATGAGGAAGTTTATTCGTGACCCAAATTTTTTTTTTCTGTTTATAAGGAAGGAGGATTTCGAGGGTTTTACAGAGGTCTGACTCCTACTATCATTGGCATGGCTCCTTATGCAGGTATTTAGAGGACTTAAAGAACATCTTTTTTTCATTAATGCTTTCAATAAACATCTCTGTAAGAACTGAGGGCTATGGTACATTTAAAAACTGCCCGCTTATCCTTCCGCTTTCACTTCTAATATCAAACGTGAAGATGATGAACTGCTTCATCTCTCAAATAATTTTTATTCTTTCACAGCATGTGTCACTAATAAAGCCAGCATTTATTATCCATCCTAATTGCCCTTCTGAAGGTGGTAGGGACACAACTGAGAGGCTTGATAGGCCATTGCAGAGAGCAGTTAAGAATCAGCCACATTGCTGTGGGTTGAGAGTCACATGTAGGCCAGACTGGGTAAGAACAGCAGATTTCTTTCCCTAAAGGGCATGAGTGGGGTTTCACGACAATCCAGTCACCATTACTAGCTTTTTATTCCAGGTTTAATTAATCAATTAAATCTAAATTCCCAGCTACTGTGGTGGGATTTGAACTCAAGTTTCCAGATCATCGCCTCTCGATTACTAGTCCAGTAACATTACCACTATGCTATTGTACTCCAGTACAGAACTATAATAAAAGCCTATACATCTAACCCATGTGTCACCTCCCTTACTGCGGCTTTCTCCTGCACACTCCATGCTCACCTATTTTATGACCCTAATCCGGTCCTTTCTGTACCCCGCTCCCCCCCTTATGTTCATATCTCGCATTAATCAAAAGCAACAATTCCAGATGTTTACATTGTATTAAATATTAATTTCAGGAATTTCATTCTTCACCTTTGGCACTTTGAAGAGTATTGGCCTCAATCAGGCTCCTGGCATTCTTGGAAGACCTTCTTCTGACAATCCTAATGTTTTGGTTTTAAAAACCCACGTGAACTTGCTATGTGGTGGAATAGCAGGAGCATTTGCTCAAACAGTATCGTAAGTGTTCATCTGCACAATGGGGAGGAGAGGGAGGGAAGCATGGGCCATGCCAATTCTGCTTGCTCCAAAAGTTGTTTTCATAGTAGACAATTGGTTTAAAAAAAAAAGAAATCCGACGTATTTTAGATTTTACTATTACTATCACTTTCATCTAAATTCCAAATAGCTGAAACAGGTCATCTGTTTGTAACTGGACCCCATGATCCGATTGTAACTGGTCCCCATGATCCGATTGTAACTGGTCCCCATGATCCGATTGTAACTGGTCCCCATGATCCGATTGTAACTGGTCTCCATGATCCGATTGTAACTGGTCCCCATGATCCGATTGTAACTGGTCCCCATGATCCGATTGTAACTGGTCCCCATGATCCGATTGTAACTGGTCCCCATGATCCGATTGTAACTGGTCCCCATGATCCGATTGTAACTGGTCCCCATGATCCGATTGTAACTGGTCCCCATGATCCGATTGTAACTGGTCCCCATGATCCGATTGTAACTGGTCCCCATGATCCGATTGTAACAAGACGCAGTGATAGGTCAAGTGGAACATAGGAACACAAATTGGTCATTCAGCCCCTCGAATTTGTTCCACATTGAATTAGATCATGGCTGATCTGTATATACTCTCCTTGTTCCTGTAACTTAATATACTTGTCTAAAAAAAATCCTTCAACCTCAGTTTTTAAATTTTCAGCAGCTTTTTGTGAGAGTTTTCAACTATCCTATGTATGAAGAAGTGCTTCCTGCCATCACTGCTGAATGGCCTGGCTCTAGGTTGTACCCTCTTGTTCGGACTCTTTCACCAGAGGAATTTTTTAAAAATCTACACTATGGAACGTTTTAACCATCTTAAACTTCTCAACTAGACCACCCCTTAATCTCTTATATTCAGTGGAATACTAGATTAGTCTATACAATTTAAACAAAGCTCTGTGCAGCTGTGACATAATTTCCACCCCTTTGCATTCTAACGCACTTGAGACATTACCTTTTTATTTAATTTTCATATCTGCCTCCTAGTTTTTACTGAATTTTGAACTTCAATCGCTAAATCGCTCTGCCAATCCTTGCTTCCTGCCATTTAGAAATATTTCTCTTCCATCTTCCTTAGGTCAAAGTGGATGACCTCACACTTTCCCACATTGAACTCCCTCTGCTGCAGTTTTATTCATTTAATGTCAACTTTCAGCTCCCATCTACATTATTTGCTGTGCCACCCAACTTGTTGTTATCAGCAAATATAGATATATGACTCTCTTGTCTTCCAGCTGAGCCATATATATAGTAATGTTCCCAGTACAGATGCCTGGGTTAGTCATACCATGCCAATTTGAGTAAAGACTTTTTATCTCAACCTCCTAACCAATTTTTTATTTAAGCCAATAGTTTGTCTCTAATTTCATGTGCTCCCATTTTTAAGTTTCTGATGTGGAATCTAGTTCAATGTCTTCTGCAGGTCCATATAAATATACACTCCCTTATCTACCAATGTTTGTTACTTCATCAAAAAATTTCAACTAGATTCGTTAGACATGATTTGCCCTTTACAAATCCATGCTGGCTCTGTCTGATCAGCTCATATTTGTTCAAGTTGCAGTCACTCTGTCTCTAATAACTTTCTTACAACTGGCGTTGGGCTAATGGGCATATAATTTCCAAGTTTATCTTTCTTACTCTTAATTAATGGAGTGTCATTGGCAATTTTCCATTCAAGGGCATAATTCCTGAATCAGGAGAGACTGGTGGGCGGCAGGTGGGCCCAGGCAACAATTTATAAAAACTTAGGACTTGTACACTAGCAGTTTTCTAATCATTGGCAATTTTTTCATTATTAGCAAAAATACTTCTAACGTCTTTTCAGGGATTGTGTTGAATTTTTGTTTCTGTTGTAGATACCCTCTAGATGTAGCTCGGAGGCGAATGCAGTTAGGCTCCATTCTGACAGAAGCTGATAAATGTGTGTAAGTATAATCTGTAGATGTAAAAAAATGTTTCTGGTAACGATAGGGGAATGTTATATGACAAGAGACTCTCAGTCCTCCTCTTTGCCACACATTAAGACAATTTTCAGTGGCATTGCCGTCACTGAATCTCTCATTATCAACACCCTGGGGTCACCATTGATCAGAAACTGAACTGGACTAGCCATATAAATACTGTGGCTACGAGAGCAGGTCAGAGGTTGGGAATTCTGCGGAGAGTAACTCGCCTCCTGATTCCCCAAAGCATGTCCACCATCTACAAAGCACAAGTCCAGGAGTGTGATAGAATACTCTGCACTTGCCTGGATGAGTGCAGGTTCCACAACCCTCAAGAAGCTTAACACCATCCAGGACAAAGCAGCCCACTTGATTGGCATGTCATCCACAAAACATTCATTCCCCCCATCACTGATGCACAGTAGCAGCAGTGTGTACCATCCACAAGATACACTGCAGCAGTTTACCAAGGCTCCTTCAACAGCACCTTCCAAACACATGACTTGTACCAGCTAGAAGAACAAAAACAGCAGATGCATGAGAACACCTGCAAGTTCCCCTCCAAGCCGCACATCATTCTGACTTGGAATTGTAATCACTGTGGCTGGGTCAAAATCTTGGAACTCCCTTCCTAACAGTACTGTGGGTTTACCTACACCACATGGACTGCAGCAGTTCAAGCAGGCAGCTCACTACCACCTTCTCAAGGGCAACTGGGAATGGGCAATAAATGCTGGCCTAGCCAGTGACGCTTGCATCCCATGTAAGAACATTAAAAAATCTCTTCACATGGTGCAGTCACACTCAAATCGATGGCTGAAATACTTTTTAACTGAGCAGTGCAAGCTAACAGCTGAGTATTTACTACATAATGGAGTGTGCAATTTTAATAATAATAAAAACAAAATGCTGGTAAAACTCAGCAAGTGTGGCAGCATCTGTGGAGAGAGAAACTGTTCATGTTTTGAGTCCAATACGATTGTTCTTTGGAACATTGCTGGACTTGAAACGTTAACTCAGCTGCCAGACCTGCTGAGTTTTTCCAGCATTTTCTGTTTATGTTTCAGATTTCAAGTATCCGTAGTGTTTTGCTTTTATTTTAGTGCAGTTTTAATGTCAAATACAAGGGACAGATATGAAAAAAAATCTATAAAATACTAGGAACTATCACAAAAAGCAAAAGGGAATGTTCGGTCTAACTCTGATAATGCAGCCTTACAGGCAGGGCCAGGTTCTCAAAACTCAGTGATTTGGGCTCATAGTGTCAGTAAATTTATAGAGGCCAGCACAAGAATATTGGGGTGAGAGCTATTGAAATACATTAATCCATTTAGATCACTTGGAGGCTTTGCCTACTTTCTTCTAATTCATAAACTGAGATTATCAAAATTGGGTGAGATTCAAACTTAGACCCTGTTACCCAAATGCCGTCCAACTCATTGGCCACTGCCCTTGACTATTGACCACTGTCTGGTGATCACTCTTTCTCTCTTATCGTGAAAGGATGCTGTGACCTAGGGATTAGACTATCTCCCTGTTTGGTCAGCATACACTGACCCTGGGGTTTTTTTTGGTTAGATTAAAATTGTTAACTAACATTAATCAGTACAAAGGTTCCTCAATGTCCTAATCATCTGGTTAATTCAGTAGGAAACTTAAATTGTTTGTAACGCTGGTGTGTTTACATGGAATAATTTCCTGTTTAACCTCTTTTTCTCTTTTAGCTCGATGTGTAAAACATTGAAGTATGTCTACAAGGTGCACGGGATACAGAAGGGCCTGTACCGGGGGCTCACTCTCAATTACATCCGTTGTATCCCATCTCAGGCTGTGGCATTTACCACCTATGAGCTCATGAGACAAGCTCTTCATCTGAACTAAGGATGTTTCAGAATGTTAATCTGAACTATCGAATTCATTATTACAGCTCTAGGACTCTTAATCATGAGAACATTTCCACAGTGGGCACAGTTCTGGTCAGATGTGGACTCAACCATTATTTATTTAATTCAGTAATTGATTGTGATGAACACTGAAAGTCAGCATCCGTGTGCTTTGTGTTTTTAGGTATACACACCTTATGGCTGTCTCCTGCCACATGTCTCTTATTTCACTAGGCCAGAAAATCAATTTCAGTTCCTGCACACCAGCTCTGAAGAGAGGAAAATGAGTTTAATATGGGCAGAACAATTGGACCTAAGTTTGCCAGCAACATTTTCTGTTACTTTATGTATGAATATTTTATTATCAATCCGTTCATCATGTGTACAGATATAACTCTTTGTTGTAAGGTTTATTTTGCATCCTTGATCGAATATTTGGTGTATGTTAATTTTTAAAATTGTAATAATTGTAATCTCTGGCAGTTGATGCTGCAGTAAATCTTTGTGAATATTTGTAGATATAGCCTTGAGATTGGTTTTGTGCTTGGGATAATTATTCTGGCCAATTTTTTCTCCTCAGGATGGTAACAGTACACTTCCAGGTATTTGGATTTGATGCAGATTTCTTCAGAGCATCATTGTATTTTATAATTCTGGTGTGTTAGTACCAAATCTTCTGTGCGTTGTGCAGGAATCGAGCTCCAGTGGCTACTATCCCTCTACCCAAATGGGTCCTTCATTTACCAAAGAGATTTGCCATTGAATGTAGGGCTGCAGATGCTGTCACATCCAGATCTTCATTTTGCTTTTCTATTGATCTCTTTGTGTGGAAGATTAATATGGACAAGGACTGGTCAAGAAATCGACCATCTGCTGAATTGGCCTAGTGTTTATGCTCCACCTTAGCATCCTTTTCATCTTTTCATCTCACCTGATCATATATTTCTGTTCCTCCCTCCTCTGTATTTATCTAGCTTCTCCTTAAATCCATCTGTGTTAGTTGCCTCATTTAGCTCATGCTGGGGTTGCAAAATGGAGTCTCCAGGAGTTAAAGGATAGTGCAGACCTGGGAGAAAAACCGTGGGACATTAAAAAAGATGTATTCTATTTTCATTTTCTCTTGAATACTTTTGAGAAAAGGTTGTTTGACAGACAGTGGCAAATCAGCTAATTTGGTAAGGAAGACTCTTGTTGCTTTCTCATCAGTATGGAAGGGCCATGTCGTGTGACCAATGATGGGAGTGGACTAGAGTGGAACCTAGGGGATGGCTGGAGGCAGGAGATCTCACGATGAAACCTTCAGCAAGATGTCAAACCAGAACTGCAGGCAAAGAAAGTCAGGGCTATGTAGTGATCTTATCAGCCACTGGCAATGCAGAGCCACCTCATTGACTGGGAAGGAGATCTTGTTCCAGGAGGCTGCAACAGTGACTGGCCATGAAAGACTGAATCTCCTGAGACACTTGCTGTGTCATGTTGAGGAAGCTGATCATCTGCCTGTAGGCCCTGTGCTTGATTCGCCTCTTTCAAATTGGAGCTCTGTGTTCAACCCCTCAGTCCTGTGGAGCAGCATGGAGAAGGCAGCTGCTGCTAGTGCCGACATTGCTGCTTCTCTTGTTGCTCATCAGGGGTTCATGTTATAACTGCATAAACTGTTAATGCTGCAGTGAAGGGCTGACAGCAGGGAAGATTAGATCAATGTGCATAAAGTTCATAGGTGAAATTACTTCAAAAAGTTAGAAATTCCCCATATAGCAGTGAAAGAACACGCTCAGAATAAGTGCTGTGAATGAGATTTTTACATACGTATGAACATTTGAATTAGGGGTAGGCCTTGAGCTTACTCCTCCATTCAAAAAGATTGTGGCCTCAACTCCGCTTTCCTTCCTTTTCTCTCTCTGGGATTTTGTTGAATGAGAGGTGAACTAAGTGAAACATATGAGATATCGAGATAAAAAAATGCTGGAAACACTCAAAGTCTGGCAACATCTGTGGAGAGTGAAACACAGCTCATGTTTCAAGTTGATGACCTTTCATCAGAACATGGATACTGAGATGATGTTTCCTCTGACTGGAGTCTAGAACTAGGGGCATAGTCTCACGATAAGGGGTCAGGCATTAGGACTGAGATGAGAGTGGGATGTGAATATTTGAAATTTCATACCCCAGAGGTTGTGGATGCTCAGTCTTGAATATACTCAATGACTAGAATCCAAAAATTTATTGATCTCAAAGGAATCAGAGGCTAAAGAGGGAAAGTGGCATTGAGGGCAAGGATCAGTCATGGTCTTATTAATTAGTAGGCAGGCTCTTGAGGCCTCCTCTTGATCCTATTTTTAAAATCTTATAATAAAGGTTGTAACAAAGTGTGCTGGAGTACTGACCAATGACAGGCAAGGCTAATCTACAATGTGTAGTTTGAGAATATTAACCAACGACAGTAAAAGCAGTAACCGACAGTGTGAAGGAGTTTTAACCAGCTATAACCTTCAGTATGCTATTGGAGAGTTTCCTACACCACTCCTTCAGCCATGTTTATTCCTATTAATGCACATGGTTTGGGTAATAATGCAGCGGTTATAACCGTTAAAGCTCTGTTTGTTAACTTGGTTTCTAGTTCCTGGTACACTTCAAACAGGACCTCTTGTTCACTCTTCCTGATGATGTTGGTCCCAATATGGGTCATATTGAACACCCCCTTCCACCAGCCTTTTGAGCCAGTTCAAGATGTTTCTCACCAAGACATCAGGTAGGTAACATATCACATGGGATCTTTGATCCTGATTAAGGATGGTATCTGCCCCCCCTAATTATGACAGAATTGTTACACCACAGGGAGATGTCATTCGGCCCATCGTGACTATGCCAGCTCTCCAAATGAACAATGCACCTAGTGCCATTCTCCCTTCTGCCTCCTCCCCATAAACCTACACATTCTTCCTTTTCAAATAATAATCCAATTCCTTCTTGAATGCCTCGATGGAACCTGCCTCCACAACACTCTCAGGCAGCGCATTCCACTCTTAACCACTCGCTTTATGGCAGTTTTCCATGTCTCCTTGCTTCTTTTGCCAATTACCTTAAATCTGTGTCCTCTGCTCAGCGCGCCAGTAAGGGGCACATGAGACAGGTGACTAAACTGGAGTGAGGAAGAGACTGAGTAGCAAATTAGGTTCACATAGTAAGTTCTGGTAAGTCCTTTTCTAATAGTTTGTTCAATAGAAGAACTGCCTGAATGGCAGTTATCTGTCAATCACCTGAAAGCAGTTCAAGTGGTAATTACTGTAGCAGGAAGCTAAACCAACTAGTGACTCATCAGAGGGTCTATAAAAGAGATAGGCTTTTCAAACTGCATGATCAGTAAGGGGTGCATGAGGAGACAGGTGACTACGCCATAATGAGATGGAGACCAAGTGAGCAGAGAATTAGGTTCATGTAGGAATTCAATGCATGGGGGAAAAGAGGTGTGGAATACATAGGAATTATTCTACATTAATTAAGTAAACTAAATAACATAAGTAACAATGGCAGGACAGATGTTTATGTTACAGCTGTGGAATGTGGGTGCTTTTGGACACCAAGGTGATCCATGACAAACACATTTGCAGAAAGCTTGAGGAATTCTGGATCAGGATTATTAATCTGGAAGCTAAACTGCAGACATTGTGCAACATAAAGGGCAGGGAGAAATACCTGGACACTTTGTTCCAGAAGACAGTCATGCTTCTGAGAATGGGGTCGTCTGTTTTGGTCAGCAGTGAGGCAGGTAAAGGGACCGAGCAGACAGAAGTGGAGAAGCCTCAGACTGTGCAATTGTCAAACAGCTTTGAGGTCCTCACAACCTGTATAGACGAAAACAAGATCTGCAAGGTGGATGAGCTGGCTGGCCATGGCACAGGAAGCTGTTCAAGTGGGGGGAGCAAACAGAAATGTAGTGGTAGTAAGGGACAGTATAGTGAGGGGGATTGACACTGTTCTCTGCAGCAAAGAGCATCAGTCCAAAAGGCTGTGTTGCTTGCCCGATGCTCAGTACACATTATCAATGCTGGAGAGGAACTTGCAGTGGGATGGGGTGGGTCCTGTTGTTGTGGTCCATGTAGGAACCAACAACATAGGACAAGGAAGGAGGTTCTGCATAGTCAGTATGAGAAGCTAAGTACCAAATTAAGCAGAGCCTCAAAGATGATAATGTCTAGATTATTTGAGTGTGGCTCAAAGACTGCTGTGGGAAGAAGTGGGTTCCGATTTTTGGGGCACTGGCACTACCGTTGGGATAGTCTACACCTGAACCATACTGGGAAAAGTGTTCATGCGAATTGTATAACTAGGGAAATAGGGGCTTTATTCTGTGATGGGAAGTGAGGGATCAAGCTTGGGTAGATGTGGCAAATCAAGGAGTAGATTCAAGGCAGGAGACCATAATAGTAATATGGGAAATGAGAGTCATAGAATAGAAGGAAGAGGCTTAGATAAAACCTAAGAATACATCAATAGTCAAGACTAGATGTTACAAAGGTTACAAAAAGACAAAACTAACAGAGCATATCTGAATGTGCAATGCACACATTGAAGTAAATAAATATGATCTGATAGCTATTATGGAGATATGGCTGCAGGATGATAAGGGTTGGGTCCTGAATATGGAGGGGTATGTGACATTCAAGAAGATTAGGAAGCTAGGTAAAGGTGGAGGGGATGAAATTAATCAAGGATGGCATTTGTGCAATAGTTAGAGATGACATTGGTTCAGGAGATCAGGATGTAGAATCGGTTTGGGTGGAGATGAGGAATAGGAGGGGAAAGAAGTCATAAGTGGGAGTGGCCTACTAATACCAATTATATTTTTCTTTTAGTTTCAGCTGGTTAGTTACATAGCCAAATATGCTTAAAGTTTAAATCCAGAGTTCATTCACTGACCAGTGAATTAAAAGCAATAATCAAAGTATTTGCATCTCTGTACAATGACTTGGTAGTTTTAATAAGCTTCCTGTGGAATGAGCATAGTGTTTCTTGGCTCTGCCTTCTCCCAAAACACAACTGGGACTGCCAAAAGCTCTTTATTAAAGGACAATATTTCCTTAATATTGAAAAGGCTCAAGCTTTCAGGGAAAAAATGCAAACTGAAGTGAAAATGCTTTCAGGAATTCTCTTTTAATTTTCATTTCAATATGAATGACTAATCACTTTAATACATTGTACACAATTTGTTTTCACCATTACCTTATTTTAATTATATTTTAATGGAGGTTTCCCCAATCACATTTTACTTATGGTAGTTCTAAGTCAGCAGGGTTCAACGGTGGGGTATAACTTTCCCGAACAGGAACCAATTTAGGACAAAGTATATAAGAAGAAATATTGGATGCTTGTCATAAAGGGGCAGCAATAATCATAGGTGATTTTAATCTGCATATAAAATGGAAAAATCAGTTTGGCAGTAGTAGCCTGGATGAGTTCATAGAATGCTTTTAAGATAGTTCCTTAGAGTAGCACGTTCTGGAACCAACCAAAGAGCAGGTTATATTAGACTTGGTATTGTGTAATGTGACAGGATTAATTAATGACCTCAGAGTGAAAGCACCAATATGATTGAATTTTATATCCAGTTTGAAAGGAAGAGGAGTCTAAGGTTAGTATGTTAGATCAATAGAGAAGCAGTGGCAGACATTTAAGGGGGTATTTCAGAGTATTCAGAATAAGAACATTCCTGCTATAAAAAAAATTCTAAAGGGATTTCATTTCGCCCTCAACTCCAATTTCCCATCCTCCCCCTAACCTTTCAACCCGTTACTAATTAAAAATCTGTCTATCTCCTCCTAAAATTTATTCAGCGTCCCGGCATCCACTGCACACTGAAGTAGTGAATTCCAGTTTTACAACCCTTTGAGAAAAGTAATTCCTCCTCATCTGATTTAAATCTATCACCCCCTTAGCCTAAAACTATGGCCTCTCATTCTAGAATGGCCCACAAGGGAAAACATTGCTCCACATCTACTTTGTCTATTCCCTTTAGCATCTTATATACCTCAATTAGATCTCCTCTCTAAACTCTAGCCAATATAGGCCTAAACTGCTCAATCTCTTCTCATAAGGCAAGCCCTGCATCTCTGGAATCAAATCTAGTGAACTCCTCTGAACCGCCTCCAATGCAACTACATCCTTCCTCAAGGGGACCAAAACTGCACAGTACTCCAGGTGCAGTCTCACCAATGCCTTGTACGGTTGCAACAACACTTCCTTATTTTTATACTCTTTTCCTTTAGCAATAAATGCCAAAATTCCATTTGCCTTCCTTATTACCTGCTGTATCTGCATACTAGCTTTCAGCGATTCACGCACGAGGGCACCCAGATCCCTCTGCACTGAAGTATTCTGAAGTTTCTCTCTCTTTAAATAAGTCGCCTTTTTATTCTTCCAACCAAAATGGATAACCTCACACTTATCCACGTTAAACTCCATCTGCCAAATTTTGGCCCATTCACCTGACCTGTCCATATCCATTTGTAAATTTATTTCTTTATTGCAACTTACTTTCCCACCTATTTTGGTGTCATCTGCAAATTTAGCTGTAGTACCTTCTATCCCTGAATCTAAGTCATTAATATAGATTGTAAGTAGTTGGGGCCCAAGGACCGAATCCTGTGGCACCCCACTAGTCACAGCTTGCCATCCAGAAACAGACCCATTTATCCCAACTCTCTGTTTTCTGTTGGTTAGCCAATCCTCTATCCAAGCTAATATATTACCCCTAACTCCATGTGATCTTATCTTGTGTATTAATCTTTTGTGTGGCACCTTATCAAAGGCCTTCTGAAAGTCCAGATATACAACATCTACGGGATCCCCATTATCAGCTTTGTTTGTCACATCTTCAAAGAACTCTAGTAAATTGGTCAAACATGATTTACTCTTCATAAAGCTATGCTGACTCTGATGGATTGCATTTTGACTTTCTAAATGTCCCCTTATTACTTCCTTAATAATGGATTCCAACAATTTCCCAACGACAGACGTTAAACTAACTGGTCTATAGTTTTCTACTTTCTGCCCCCCCCCGACCCCTTTTTGAATAAGGGCATTTTTGAATAAGGGGAATCCTGGAATATTATAGCCAATGCATCCACTATCTCCACCGTTGGTCCTCTGAAGAGTAACACTGGCGTTAATAGTAGATAATAAGGAAATAGCAGATGAAATGAACAAATATTTTGCTTCTGTCTTCATTGTAGAGGATACAAAAATCATTCCAGTAATAGCTATAAACTAGGAGGTGGAAGGGAGAGGGGAACTTAGTGAAATTACAATCACTAGGGAAGAGCAAATTGATGGAGCTGCGGGCTGACAAGTCTCCGGGTCCTGATGGATTTCATCCTCGGGTCTTAAAAGTGGCAAATGTGTCGGTCTTAATTTTCCAAAATTCCCGAGATTCTGGAAAGGTTCCATCAGACTTAGCAAATATAACCCCTTCTATTCAAGGAGGAAGGGAGGCAGGGAACTATAGGCCAGTTAGCTTGACATCTATCGTGGAGAAGTGTTAGAACCGATCATTATGGAGATTATAGCTGGGCACAGAGAAATTCAAGGTAATCAGGAAGAGTCAAGGTTTGTGAAAGGGAAATCATGTTTAACCAATTATTGGAATTTTTTGAAGGAATTACATGCATTGTTGATAAAGGGGAGCCTGTGGACATACTGTACTTGGATTTCCAAGAGGCATTTGATAAGGTGCCACATCAGAGGTTATTGCAGAAAATAATAGCTCCTGGTGTACGGGATAGAAGATGGATGGCTGGCAGAAAACAGAGGATGCATAAATGGGTCTTTTTCTAATTGGCAGGTTGTGATTAGTGGAGTCTGTGCTGGGCCCTCAACTTTTATACAGTTTATATCAATGATTTAGATGAGCGTATGACAGCTAAGTTTGCAGATGACACAGATAAGTAGGAAAATATGTTGTGAAGATGACATAAGGAGGTTGCAGATAGATATAGATAGGTTCAGTGAGTGGGCAAAAATATGGCAGATTATGTGGAAAAATGTGAAGTTGTTCACTTTGGCAGGAAGAATTTAAAAAGCCTAGTAATACTTAAACGGAGAACGGCTGCAGAATTCCAAGCTGCAGAGGGATCTAGGTGTTCTAGTGTATGAGTCACAAAAAGTCCGTATGCAGATACGGCAAGTAATTAAAAAGGTTAATGGAGTGCTATCCTTTATTATGAGAGGAATTGAACACGAAAGGATGTTATGCTTCAGTTATACAGAGAATCGGTGAGCCCACATTTCAAATAGTTTTAGTCTCCTAAGTTAAGGAAGGATAAAAATGCATTGGGTGGTTCAGAGACGATTTACTAGATTGATCCTGGAATGGGCGGGTTGTCTTATGAGGAAAGGTTGGATACACTTGGCTTGTTTCCACTGAAGTTTAGAAGAGTGAGGGTTGACTCGATTAAAGTATAAAAGATCTTGAATTGTATTGTAATCGTGGAAAGGATGTTTCCTCTTGTGGGTGAGTCCAGAACCAAGGGGCACCCTTTTAGGACAGAGGTGAAGAGAATTTTTTTTCTCTAAGGGTTGTGCGACTTCGGAACTCTGCCTCAGACGGCGGTGTCATTGAATATTTTCAAGGCGGAGGCAAATAGATTCTCGTTAGGCAAAGGAATCAAAGGTTATTGGGGGTAGATGGTAATGTGGAATTCGAAACACAAATATGATCTTATTGAATGGCAGAGCAGGCTCGAGGGGCCAAATTGCCTAATTCTGCTCCTATTTCGTATGTTTGTCTTGATCCTGCCACCAGCAGGAACAGTTTCTCCCTAGCTACTCTCTCCAGGCCCATGATTTTGGATACTTCTATCAAATCTAGTCTGAACCTTCTCTTCTCCAAAGAAAATAGACCCACCTTCTCCAATCTATGTAACTGAAGTTTCTCATCCTTCGGACCGTTCCCATGAATCCTTTGCCTTCACATCTTTCCTAAAGTGTGGCGTCCAGAACTGGATGCAATACTGTAGCTAAGGTTGAACCAGTGTTTTATACAAGTTTAAAATAAGCTCAAAGATAAAAACAAAAAAAACTGCGGATGCTGGAAATCCAAAACAAGAACAAAATTTGTTGAAGGGTCATGAGGACTCGAAACGTCAACTCTTTTCTTCTCCGCCGATGCTGCCAGACCTGCTGAGTTTCTCCAGGTAATTCTGTTAAAATAAGCTCTTTCCTCTTGTACTCTGTGCCCCTATTAATAACGCCCACAATACCTTGTGTTTTATTAACCGCGCTCTCAACATTTCCTAGCTTCAATTACTTATGCACACATACACCTAGGTCACTCTGCTTCTGCACTCCTTTTATAATCATACCCTTTATTTTATATTGTCTCTCCATGTTATTCTAGCCAAATTGAATCACTTCATACTTCCCTCCATTCAACTTAATTTGCCATTTATCCACCCATTCCACCAACCTGCCTATATCCTTTTGAAGTTCTACACTATCCTCCTCATAATTCACAATGCTCCCAAGTTTGATATCACTTTGAAATTGTGCCCTCTACACTAAGGTCTCTGATGTTAATATATATCAGGAAAAGCAAAGGTCTCAACATTAACCCCTGGGGAACTTCACTACAAATCTTCCTCCAGTCTGAAAAGCATTTATTAACCACTACTCTGTTTTTTGTCACTCAGCCAATTTTGTATTGAGGTTGCTACTGTCCCTTTTATTCCATGAGCTATAACCTTGCTCACAAGTTTGTTGTGTGGCACTTTGGAAGTCCATGTAAACCACATCAACAGCATTACCCTCATCAACTCTGTTACTTCTTCAAAAAACTCTAGAAGGTTGTGATGTTTCCTTAAACCCATGCTGGCTTTCCTTAATTAAGCTGCATTTGCCCAAGTGACTCTTAATTTTGTCTCAAATTGTTTCTAGAAGCTTCCCACTGAAGTTAAACTGACTGGTCTGTAGTTGCAGGGCTTACATTTGAGCTGTGGAAGTACTATAATGGTAGGGGATTCCCGAGTTAGAGGAGCAGGCAAGTGTTTCTGTGGCCATAGACATGACTCCAGGATGGTATGTTGCCTCCCTGGTGCCAGGGTCAAGGACGTCACAGACCAGCCACAGGACATTCTTTTTTGGGGGGGGTGGGGGGAAAAGAGGGTGAACAGCTAAAGGTTATGTTCCACACTGGGACCAATGACATAGGCAGGAAAAGGGACAAGGTCCTGAAAACAGATTTTAGTGATTTAGGAAGGAAATTGAAAAGCCGGATCTCAAGAGCAGTAATCTCAGGATTACTCCCAGTGCCATGTGTTAGTGAGCATAAGAATTGGAAGATTGAACAGTTCAATATGTGGCTGGAGAAATAGAGTAAGAGGGTGGCCTTTAGATTTTTCAGGCATCGGGACTGGTTCTGGGGCAGGTGGGACCTGTACAAGAAGGACAGATAACACCTTAACAGGACTGGGGCTAATGTCCTCATGGGAAGGTTTGCTAGTGCTGTTGGGGAGAGTTTAAATGAGACTGACAGGGGAATGGGAACCTAAGGGGAAATTCAAAGAGAGGAGAAAAGTTGGCAGTGGGAAGCATTGAAGTATTAACTGATAAGGAGGATATATCAGAGAGTAGTATCAAGTTAAATAGAATACCTGGCGAGTTTGATAGAACTAGAGTAAGCTACAGTAAGTCATTAGATGGGGTCAGAGCAAGGGGGAAAGTTATAAAGCCTAAATCAGGATTATTATGCATGTATGTGAATGCACAGAGTGTGGTTAATAAGACTGGTGTACTACAAACACAGGATGACAAATAGATCTATGATATTATTGCTATAACAGAGACCTAGCTCAAATTAGGGCGGTACTGGGTGTTAAATATTCCTGGGTACAAGGTATTTAGGAAACAGGAAAGGAAGTCAGTGGAGGAGGGGCGGTGGGGTGGGGGTGGTTGGGTGGTGGTGAGGTAGCAGTATTGACTTAAAGGTGGTATTACAGTGCTGGAGAGAGAGGATGTTCCAGAGGGGCAAAGACAGAATCTCTCTGGCTAGAGGTAAGGAATGGGAAAGGTGTAATAACATTGATCAATGTAGTATATAGACCACCAGCTAGTGGAAGGGATATAGAGAAAGAAAAACAAATTTTCCTTGCATCATATTTACTCCTTTTGCCAAATATTTTTAATCTGTGCCTTCTAGTCCTTGATGCTTTCTTGAGTTGGAACTGTTTCTCACTATTTACCCTGTCCATACCCCTCAGGATCTTGAATACCTTCATCAAGGTAATGCATCTTGGAAGGTCAAAAACAGGTAGGAATTATGCAGTAATGGTAGAACCCTTAAGTGCATCAACAGGCAGAGGGATCTGGGTGTATAGGTCCACAGGTCACAAAGTGGCAACACAGGTGGATAAGGTAGTCAGGAAGGCATATGGCACGCTTGCCTTCATCTGCAGGGGTATTGAGTATAAAAGCTGGGAAGTCATGCTGCAGCTGTATAGAACCTTGGTTAGGCCACACTTGGAATATCATGTACAATTCTGGTCACCACATTACCAGAAGGATATGGAGGCATTGGGGAGGGTGCAGAGGAGGTTTACCAGGATACTGCCTGGTCTGGAGGTTATTAGCTATGAGGAGAGGTTGGAGAAACTCGGATTGTTCTCACTAGAGCGACGAAGATTGAGGGGCAACTTGATAGAAGTTTACAAAATTATGAGTGGAATGGACAGAGTAGACAGTCAGAAGCTTTTTCCCAGGGTGGAAGAGTCAATTACTAGGGGACATAGATTTAAGGTGAGAGGAGAAAACTTTAGAGGAGATGTGCGGGGCAAGTTTTTTTACGCAGAGGGTAGTGAGTGTCTGGAATTTGCTGCCCGAGGTGGTGGAAGTAGGTACAATAGTGGTGTTTAAGAGGCAGCTTGACAAATACATGAATAGGATGGGAATAGAGGGATACGGACCCCGGAAGTGCAAAATGTTTTAGTTTGACAGGCGCAGGCTTGGAGGGCCGAAGGGCCTGTTCCTGTGCTGTACTTTCCTTTGTTCTTCTCCTCTCAACCTTCTTCTCTTCAAGGAAAAGAGTCCCAACCTCTCCAATCTATCCACATAGCTATAGTTGTTTATACCTGGAATCATTCTTGTGCATCTCCTCTCTATTCTCTTCAATGCCTTCACATCCTTCCTCAAGTAATGCCAACCTGGTTAAGCAACACAAGACTACATGAATGCTAAACAGCATCAGCACCATGTTATAGACAGAATTAAGCAATCTCACAACCAACAAAGCAGATCAAAGCTCTGCAGTTATACCACATCCAATCATGAATGGTGGTTGACAATTAAACAACTAACTGGAGGAGGCGGCAGCTCCACAAATATCCCTATCCTCAATAATGTGGAAGCCCAGCACATTAGTGCAAAAAACAAGGCTGAAGCATTTGCAAGCATCTTTAGCCAGAAGTGCCCAATAGATGATCCATCTTGGACTCAGGAGTGTGATGGAATACTCCCTACTTGCCTGGATGAGTGCAGCTCCAACACTCAAGTAGTTCGACACCATCCAGGACAAAGCAGCCGACTTGACTGACACCCCATCCGCCACCTTCAACATTCACTCCCTCCACCACAGATGCACAGTAGCAGTAGTGTGTACCATCTACAAGATGCACTGGAGCAACTCAACAAGCCTCATTCAACAGCACCTTCCAAACCCATTATCTCTACTACCTAGAAGAACAATGGCAGCAGACACATGGGAACATCACTACCTGCAAGTTCCCCTCCAAGTCCTTCATGCATTCTAATGTGGAACTGCATCGCCATTCCTTAACTCTCTGGGTCACAATCCTGGAACTCCTTCTCTAACAGCACTGTGGATATACCTGTACCACCACCTTCTTAAGGGTAATAAATGCTGACTTCACCAGTGATGCTCACATTCCCATTAAAGAATAAAAAGGTGTGGCTCTCTGGAAGTCTAAGCCACAATAAGATGAACAATGCATCAGCAGTGAAGCGAGAGAAATTTTATTGAATTGACTTACTTCCTTCATATCTGAAGTAGAAGCTACACTGATCATAGACATTTACTGGTACACTCAAATTCATCTCTTATCTTCATACCAATTATGATTCTACAACTGATCACTGTTTGGATTGGGCTACTGTGGACAATGTCTGATTCTTCGTGGCTATTTAATTCTTCTTGCCATACCACCACTTGTCCACTGCAGAGAGAGAGAGAGAGAGAGAGATTATATTACAAAACAGCTTGATTCAGGACATTCCACTTTAATACAACTGCATTTCAGCATTATTAGGTTTAGTTCAGAGTCACAGCAACATAGGCAACATTTGGCAATCATGTCCATGCTGGCTCTCTGTGGAACGATCCACTCAGTCCCATTCTCCCGCTCTATCCATGCAGCCGTGCAAGTTTATTTCATTCAAGCGCCTGTCCAATTTCATCTTGAAATCATTGATCATCTCCACTTCCACCACTCTCATAAGCAATAAGTTCCAGGTCATTACCGGTCACTGCATAAAAATGTTTCTCTTCACATTCCCCCCACATCTCTCTAAAAACCTTAAATCTGTGCCCCCCCAGTCCTTGTACCAACAGCTACTTGTACCAACAGCTAATGGTAAGAGTTATTCTTTGTCTACCTTATCTACCTTGTCAAAATCGTGTACACCTGTGTCAATTCTCAACTCGGCCTCCTTTGCTCCAAGGAGAACAGCCCCAGCTTCTCCAATCTAACCTCGTGGCTAAAATTCTCCATCCCTGGAACCAAAAAGCTCCTCTCAAAGATCCTCACATCCTTCCTAAAGTGTGGTGACCAGAACTGGATGAAGGCCACTCCTCATGTCAATAAGATTATGGCTGATCTCTGACCTGATCCCCAATTCCCTTGGAGCCCAAAAACTGATCCACCTCAAACTTGAATATATACAGATGGATAATCCACAACCCTCTGGGGTAGAGAATTCCAAGGGTTCATAAGTGCCCGAGTGAAGAAATTTCTCATCTCAGTGCTAAATGGTCGACCTCTTATCCTGAGACTATGCCCTTAGATCTAGACTTTCCAGTCAGGGTCCTCATAGGCCACCATTCATCACAGGAATCAAACTAGTGAGTCTTTGTTGCACTCCCTCTAAAGCAAGTACAACTTCCTTAGATTCAGTGACCAGGACTCCAGATGTGATCTCACCAAAGCCCTGGTCCATTTGTAGCAAAGCTTCTTCATTCTTGCGCTCCAATCCCTTTGCAATCAACATTTAAAAGTTTCTTGCCTTTGAAAAAAAAATTCTGCTTTTCTATTCTCACTACCAAAGTGAGTAACCTCACACTTCCCCACTTCTCCACCTGTCACTTTCTTGCCTACTCACTTAACCTGCTATCTATATCCTCTTCCAGACAGGATGTATGACACTCAGTTCCTTTGCCTTAGTCATTATACAGATTGCAAATAGCTGAGGCACCAGTGGTCCTTGGTTCCACCCCACTGACAGCCTGAATCTGAAAATGATCCAGTTATTCCTAATCTCCCCTCCTTTCTGTCCGTTAATCGATCCTCTATCCATGCTATTATTACCCCAGCCCCATAAGCTTTTACCTCGTGCAACAAATTTTCTGTGGCACCTTAGTGAGTGCCTTCTGAAAATCCAAATATCCATTATTATATCCACTTGTTCACCTTTATCTACCATGTTACTTACATCCTTATCTACCATGTTACATACTGCCACCACACCAGAATATGGAGAATTTTATAAGATCACAGCCAGTGCAAAGTCAGAGCAATCGAGCAGTACAGAATGAGTGAGACAGATAGAGTGAGCGAATGAATGAGCATTGAGATTGAGAGAGAAGAAGAAAGTGAGTGGCAGAAAAAAATGACAGATTGAAATTTGTGAAACTGTGATTGGGGGAGCAGCGAACACAGGAGGGTAGATTCGATGATCAGTGATCTCAAGCACTGGAGCACTTGCTTTGTCCAAAAATAAGCAGCGCATGGTGTAAAGGATTGAATTTGAGTAGCCGGACGAGGTCCAAGAGTCAGGGAGAGAATGAGTATTAAAATGAGTAATATAAAGTACCTGGATGAGCACTTGGCATGTCATAACATTCAAGGCTCTGGGCCAAGTGGTGGTAAATGGGATTAGGTAGGTAGGTCAGGTGTTTCTCACGTGTCGGTGCAGACTCGATGGGCCGAAGAGTCTATTCTGCACTGTGTGATTCTGAGAGTTCTAGACAGTGAGTCATCAGTCAAGGGTTAGATGAGGGAGAGAGACTCGGAAAATTCGATTATTCGGTTGGCGTGTGAGGAGAAGGGAGAGGCTGAGCCAAAGGTAAGTGATGGAGCCAGCGGAGTACCTGGCTATCAGGCCTAGATGATAGCGAGACTTGGCAGTGTTTCCCACTGAGCATCACTCAATGGACTATGACTCACCCAGGAGTCTAACAGCTCAGAAAGGCCAAAGCAATTAGAGTCACAAATTCAATGGGTGTGGCTCATCAGAGCCAAATGAACACAGCCTGGGTCAAGTTGACCAAGGGATTTAGCCACAATGAGCTCCTAATGCGTTTATGGATTGATAATGCCGATTGGGCATTCTCCATATGTGATCAACAGTACAGTGAACATGCATGCATGCATACATACATACATACATGAACATTTCAATAAATGCCTTTAGCATTGACTCAGCTATATATACCAGCCTGGAAACCATAGGCTAATTGAAGCCGTTGAGGTTAATGGATGAGAAACCAGGTGAGAATTTCATTTCACTGTTTGATGAGACAAACAGACTTTTATGATCCAAGACCAGACTTTTTAGTAGTGTGCAGTTTCATTGTTCCTTTTCCATCTCACCTGCTCTCCTGTGGGAGCTCCTTTTTTCTGACATAAGGGCCAACAGTTCAAGTGTGGGGTGTGTAAGGGGGGGGGGGGGGGGGGGGGGAAGGCGGATGAGGGAGGGTGGAAATTATGGGAAGGGGTAGAATGGGATTTGAGGAGGAGAGGGACAATGGGGGGAGTGCAAGGAGAGAAGTGATGTGAATCAGGATGTGAGAGATTAGAAGTATAATGTGACTTGTGGAGGAGAGGTGAATTGGAACCATTGGGAAGTGGAAGGGGAGTGGGACCCATGAGAAGGAGAATAGGACCAGCAGGAGGAAAGCTTGGGTGAAGGGAGAATTTGAAATCCAAAGAGGTATTAGAACAGTATAGCAATGTGGGTAAAGACAAGCAGAGTGGGACAGGAAGGGACCAAGTGTTTAACAAAACTTGTACATCAGCGAATAAGGTAATTGCAGGGAATAGAAATTTAAAAAAATGAAATTTGAATCTGAACGCACAAAGCATCTGCAATAAGATAGATGAACAAATGGCACAAACAGAGGTGTTATATCTAGTCATCTAGTCACAAGATGATCGAGGTTGGGAAATAAATATTCTAGGGTACACAATATTTTGGAAAGACAGACAGAATGGCAAAGGAGGAGGCGTAGCCCTGATAGTAAAGGATGACATTAGGACATTAGTGAGAAAGGATCTGGCCTCAGAAGATCATGAAGTAGAATCAGTATGGATGGAAATTAGAAACACTAGGAGTCAGAAAACACGGTGGGAGTAGATTGTAGATCACCTAACTGTAGTTATATCATTGGACAGAACATTAAAAAATAAATCATTGGAGCTTGTAACAAAGGAATGCAGATGCTTTGTGCGTTCAGATTCAGAGGGATTTTAATCTTCATATAGACTGGGACAATCAAACTGGCAAGAGTTGCCTAGAAGATAAGTTTGTAGAATGTTTCCGTGACAGTTTCTTGGAGCAATACATTGTGGAACAAACTCTCTTATATCTAGTATTGTGTAATGTAGCAGGGTAAATGAGTAATGTCATAGTAAAATATTCACTGGGAAATAATGATCATAACACCATTCAATTTCATGTTATGTTTGAAAGTGACAAATTCCGATCACAAACAGGAATCTCTAACTTAAACAAAAACAATTACTTAGATATGAGGGGAGAACTGGCAAAAGTTCATTGGGTAAATAGGCTGAAAGGTATGGAGGTAAATGAACAGTGGGGGACATTTAAAGAAACAATTCAAAATGTTCAACAAAAATACATTCTGTCAAAGCTTTCCGTTGCTCATCAGGACAATTCGCAAGAATACCAAATTGTAAAGGGAACAACTTATCCTGCATGAGAAGTATGCAGATTAGTTGGCAAGTAGACTGAATGGCAGGGGTGTTGCTATGGAGAATGCACCAGTTAACCGACAACTGACATTTAACTGCCAAACTTTGCTTAAATTCAAACCAGGCAGGTTTGCTGTGATTGGTCAAAGCATTGGCCTGGGGAATTAACTGGCGCATTTGACAAGAATACTAAATTTCAAAGAGAACAACAATTTGTACTGCATGAGAACGGGGTGCTGATTGGTTGGCAAGTGGGATTGATAGAGACATTGCCATGGAGAATGAAACAGGGAACAGTTAATTGCCAAGCTCTTGTTTAAATGCAAACCAGGCAAATCTACTCTGATTGATCAAGTCATTACCATGGGGAATGGCTGTCCCCAAGCTTTTTTAATTGAAAAAGGTGCAGTGCGTGGACATGTTTTCCTGTTTGCAAAGGACAGGGCCCTGTGTGTGAATGTACTTGGCTTCTAGTATGCCTAAGTGAGCCACACTGCAAGCCCGACTGATATTTTAAATTGTTAGTGTTAGCATGAATAGAGGATTGGTTAACAGATAGAGAGCAGAAAGCATAAATGGGGCTTTTTCAAGTTGACAGGCAGTGAATAGTGGAGTACTGCAAGGATCAGTGCTGGGCCCTCAGCTATTTACAATCCATATTATTGACATAAATGAAGAGACAGAGAGGAATGTATCTAAGTTTGCTGATAATACCAAGTTAGGTGGAAAGGTAAGCTGTGGGGAGGACACAGATGCAGCAAAGAGATATAGACAGGTTAGGTGAGTGGGCAACAAGGTGACAGATGGATTATAATGTAGGGAAGTGTGAACTCATTCACTTTGATTACAAGAATAGAACAGTATAATTTTTTAAGGTGTGAAACATTTAAGTTGATGCTCAAAGAGACTTGGGTGTGCCCGTATAAGGAATGCAGAAAGTTAGCATGCAGGTGCAGCAAACAATTAGGAAGGCAAATGGCATGCTGGCCTTTATTCAAGGGGATTGGAGAACAAGAATAAAGAAGCCTTGCTACAATTATGCAGGGCTTTAGTGAGACCACATCTGGAATAATGTGTGCAATTTTGGTCGCCACATTTAAGAAAGGCAATACAACAAAGGTTCACTACATTGGCTCCTGGGATGAGGGGGTTGTCCTATGATGAGAAGAGTAAACTGGGCTTATATTCTCTGGAGTTTAGAAGAATGAGAATTAATCTCATTGAAACCTCCAAAATTCTGAAGTGGCTTGAAAGGGTGGACTCTAAGAGATTGCGTCCATTGGTCAGGGAATCGAAAACACGGGGGCACATTCTCAGGATAAGGGGACCTCATTTAGGACTGAGATGAGGAGAAGTTACTCACAAAAGAGTTGTGAACCTTTGGAATTCTCTACCCCAGAGGGTTGTGGATGCTCCATCGTTGAATACTTTTAAGGCTGGAATAGACAGATCTTTGCTCTCTCAGGGAATTAGGCAGGTGGGAAAATGAGTTAAAGCCCAGGATCAGCCATGACCGTATTGAATGGTGGAGCAGGATTGATGGGCCATATGTCTACACCTGCTCCCATTTCTTGTGTTGTCTCTAAGATGCAGGTAACTGCCATGCAGCAATTTGAAATGTACTCCGCACTGAAATAAACAGGCTGCTCACACCTCAGTGGTAGTTCAGTGACATCATGGACAAAAAGTGTTGTTCAGAGCAATTTGTAACCCAATACCAATAAAGTTTACAGCGAACATTGGTGACAAGTAACATTTGCACCATACAAGGCAATGAGCATCTCCAACAAGGGCATTCAACATTCAATGGCATGACTATTGTTGAATTTTCACCCCCTCCCATTATCAACATCTTGGGGGGAGGGGGGGGGAGAGATGGGGGGAATGACACTATTGATCTGAAACAATAAATGCTGAGGCTACAAGAAACAGAAGCAGCCTAAAAGGGGATAGATAGCCAGTCCTAAGCTAAATAAAAGACCCCAAAATCCAGAGCAGCGGAACAGGAGAAAGTCCCAATAAGATCTTCTAGTCAAAGGACGGACAAGAGGTCAGACGCTGGGTAATATGCAGCAAAGGCACTGCAAAGCCTTTGCACAGCCTACATTTAGCTGACCAGCAGTATTTGCTATACATAAAAGGTGTTTGCACAGACATGGCATAGAGCATGAATTATACATTTAATCCCGTCTTAGTACAAGAGCTAAAGAAACAGTGGTGAACAGTGAAATGTAGAAGTAAGGATGAGTGACAATCAGCTTACACCAAATTCCATTATAATAGTAGAATTTTCTAAGCACTGTGTGATAACATGGCTAGGAGTCAACTGTACCCCACAGAGGTATAAATGCATGTTAGGAAAACTCTTACCATCCGCTGGCGCTGAATCACCTGCTCCGTACACTGGCACCTGAAAAAACAGAGTTTAGAAATGTTTAAGCTGAAACAGGTGGAGTCCTATAACAAATCATAGAATGATATAGCAAAGGTGGCGGCCATTTGGTCCATTGTGCTTGTTCCAGCTCTTTGAAAGATATATCCAATTAGTCCCACTAACCTGCACTTTCCCCAGAGCCCTTTAAAGTTTTCCTTTTCAAGCATTTGAGGGAAGGTGGAAATTGCAAAAGCACTGATCATAATCCTCCAATCCTCCATGTTAGGAAATAGAGATAGTTTAAGTTATATTGGTATTTGTACGTGTTGGGAATGAGTTTTGGTTTTAAAATTTAAGTTTGATTTGTATTTCTATGTGTGTGTTAAGAAAGGTCAAATGCATTTTAGTTTCACTTTAAAAGGGTGCTTGCATTTCCAATGAGGATTTTTACGACTAAGCTAAGTTAAACAAACAACAGGGGGCCGCAGAGATAGATCCCCCCCACAGGCACACACACAAGGGAAGCTGTTGGAGTTCAGTTGGTTTGAAGACAGCTATGAACCAGAAGCAGCCTAAAAGGGGATAGATAGCCAGTCCTAAGCTAAATAAAAGACCCCAAAATCCAGGGCAGTGGAACAGGAGAAAGTCCCAAGAAGATCTTCAAGTCAAAGGACGGGCAGGAACCTGGAAAAGGTCCTGTTAAGTGAAGTTAATAGTGAGGGGTGAACAGAGAAAGGCTCCAAGCTTCAGATTTAAAGAGACAAAAGTTGTAAAAAGTAGATTTAAAGCGAGAACAGCTTGTAAAACACAAGGTCCAAAGAGACAGATGAAGGTCTGTAATTCTTTGCTATAGGCATGTGAAGTAGTAATGCACTGTTGGTGGTTGAGTCGGTGAGAGAGAGCATGGAACACAGCTTGAATGCATGTGGTGACCCAGGGGAGAGGAACATCAGAAGGAGAGTTTGAAACCCTGGAGGGGAACCCTTGCAGAAGGTGTCTGAGAGAAGGCGTCGGCTTGGGAGAAGATTCCAAGGCTTCAAGATTCCTTGGAGAGTGGAGCTGGGAAACCCTCGTGCGAAAGTTGGCGTGCAGTGAGACCGGTTGGCTCACAGTGTGACAAGAATCTTTTTTGGGGGGGTGGGGGGGAAAAGAGTTGAAGAGAGAACCACAGCATCTGGTTGAGGTGGCATCTGTCACTTGGTTTTAGAAAACGGTGTATCTGACCACAGGGTGCCATAGATTTACATGGACTGGGTATTTAGTGTGGACATTAGCGTTAAGATAGCTTTTGTAACTTGTGTTATCCTTACATATCTGTATATATCTGTAAAAGTATAGTTGTGGGTGAAGGAGTATTGTAATAAAGTTAATCTTTTCTTTTGAATAGATGTTTTATGCTTTTGTTAAAAGTTCATTAGCTGACTCCTGTGACTCTGTTCAGTAGCCTCTCTCCACCTATCTAAACAAACAAATAAAAGTTAGGATCTACTGAGCTAGGTCCCACCATGGATTTCCAGAAAGCATTCAATAAAGTGCTACATAACAAGTTTGTGAACAAAGTTAGAAACCATGGAATAAAAAAGACAACATGGATACAAAACTGGCCAAGTTACAAGAAACACAGTAGCAGTGAATAATTGTTTTTTTAAACTGGAGGACATTAAATTGTGGTTCCCAGGTGTCAGTGTTAGGGCCCCTGTTCTTCGTAATATCTATTAACAACCTAGATCTTGGTACAGGGCACAATTTCAAAATTTGCAGATGACAAAACTTAGAAGCATTGTGAACTGCGAGGGTAATGTAGAACAGGCTTGTCAAATATCCAGCTCCACATCAGTGTGGTCCCTGGAGGTGGTTTTCAAAATGCTGGTCAATGCAGTGAAATATTCTTAAAGAAACTGCTCCTCCACTCACAGGCTGTTCCTCTCCCATGTTTGCTGCTGATTGCTTCTCAAATGAACCTGTGATTGGAAGAATAGCAACACTGGCAGCAGCAAGTAGGGTCCAGAAATGGAGCAAGAGAGACTCACTGCTGGGTCAGGGTGGAGCACATGGGCCAGGGGTGGGGGGAAGTGGGAGGGAGCGCGGGGGAAAGTGTGTGTTTGAGGGGAGTGTGTCTGGCTCACTCAGTCTCAGGATTCCCACTCAGCCTCACACCAATGCACAATCACACACACTCACATGGTCATTGAGGGTTAGTGAGCATCAAGAGATTGGAGTGAACCAGACAGAGTCCGAACCTCTCTCACTCTAATGTTGATCTTTATTAATTACTCTTTACTTTATCAATTTATTGCTTTATTTTTGCTTAGCAAGTTGCTTTTCTTCAACTGTATTTTGAAATTGACGTTTAATGTTGTGCCAAAACTTATCTTTCTGAAATCAGCTCATCAGCTCCTTGAGTGAGAAGAAAATGTAAATGTGGCCGCTGATGTGAAAAGGATAGACAAGCCTGGTGTAGAACTTCAAAAGAACAGGTAGGCTGGTGAAATGGACGGAGAGTGGCGGATGAAATTTAATGCAGAGAAATGTGAAGTGATTCATTTTGGTAGGAAGAACACAGACAATATAAAATAAAGGGCACAATTTTAAAGAGTGCAGGGCTGAGGGACCTGGGGACCACATGCACAATCATTGAAGGTGGCAGGACAGGTTGAGAGGACAGTTAATAAAACATGCAGGATCCTGGACTTTATTAATTGGGCCAGAGAGTGCAAAAGCAAGGAAACTAGGATAAACCTGTATAAAACACTGGTTTAGCCTCAGCTGGAGCAATGTGTCCAGTTCTGGGCACCACACTTTAGGAAGGATGTGAAGGCATTTAGAGGGTGCAGAGAAGATTCATGAGAATGGTTCTAGGGGTGAGGAACTTCAAATATAAAGTTAGATTAGAGAAGCTGGAGCTCTTCTCCTTGGAGAAGAGAAGGTTAAGAGTAGATTTGATAGAGGTGCTCAAAATCAGGAGGAGTCTGGACAGAGTAGATAGGGAGAGACTGTTCCTATTGGTGGAAGGATTGAGAACCAGAGGGCACAGATTTAAAGTGATCGGCAAAAGATCCAGAGACAACATGAGAAAAACTTTTTCACATAGTGGGTGGTAAGGATCTCACTGCGTGAGAGTGTGGTGGAGACAGATTCAACTGAAGCTTTCAAAAGAAAATTAGATCATCATCCGAAGAGAAACAATTTGTAAGGCTATGAGGAAAAGAGGAGTGGGAATCAGTGAGCAGCTCTTGCAGAGAGCTGGAATAGACACGTCAGATCGAATGGTCTCCTGTACTGTAACCATTCTCTGGTTCTATGATTCTATTTATCCTTGTGAAAGTTATTGCTGAATCTGCTTCTACCATCCACTCTTCCAGCATTCCAGATCATAGCTTGCTGCAGAAAAATGCTTCTCATCCAATTACCAACTATCTTAATTGTGTCCTCAGTTTCTGACCTTCCTACTGAAAGTTGTTTCTCATTATTTACTCTGTCTTGCTTTTATCATGTTCATGATTTTACTTTCATCGAATCTCCCTTTTAACCTACTCTGATCTAAGGAGAACAGCCCATTTCACTCGTCTCTCCCACTTAACTGAAGTCCTTCCCCTGGTACCATTCTACTAAATCCCCTCTGCACTCTTTCTAACACCTGGACATTCTTCTAAAGTACAGTACCCTGAGCTGGACCCAATACTCCAACTGAAGTGAAATGAGTGAGTTATAAAAGTTTAGCATAACTTCCTGCCTTTGGTATTCTATGTCCTGTCAACTTCCAAGATTTGCATATATACACCCCAGCTCTCTGTCCCTAAACTCATTTTAAGACTGTACCATTTAGTTTATACTTCCTCATTCTTCCTATCAAAATGCAGGGTGGTTTAAAGGCAGCAGGGCAATGGGGTTAGTTTTACATTGTACTGCTGTTTAGAACAAACAAATTCTCAACTAGTAATCTACAGGTTGTAAACTTAAATCCCACAAATTCAAATCCCACAATAGCAAGTTGCAAAATTAAATTCAATAAATCAGGTAGTTTGTAATTTGTAACAAACCCAACTAGTTCATGAATATCTTTCATGATGGGGAGTCTGCTGTCCTTATCTAGGCTGCAATGACTCCAGACCCCAATGCAGCTCACTCAACATTGTCGGGGCAACTAGAGATATTCTTGTCACAAAAACATAAACAATGGGGCAATTTTGTATTAAACTGAGTGCACATGGCTAAAACACCGACAGTGTGACAATTTCTACTGGACAGCTCAATGGTAAAGTAACAATAAACCAGTGACACTGCAGCTGAAACGCATCCGTGATCAGTGAAATCACCCAATATCCAGAATGCTCTTAAGGGAGCATTCTGTTGCTAACATGTGACTGCACAATAAATCCAGGATTGACCAGCCAACTTCATCGCAGCCAGGAAACAAGGAGATGCCCTTGATTGCAGTAACCATCATCATTTGCTCCAGTTTGGTTTTCCTTTACCTGCTCTTCTAGTCTACAAAAATACTCAAGGAAGAAATAGCATTCATACAGAATTTTTCAAGTCCTCACGATATCCCAAAGCCCCTCACAACCAATGAATTATTTTTGGAGGCCTGTCACAATTGCTATGTAGGGAGATGTGGCAGCCAATGCCTATGCTTTGAAGTGGCACAAACAGAAAAAGGATAAATGAGAGAGGGATTAAGATGTGTTCAGGTCTCTTGAATGCAGGTTGAATACATTACCTTCTGACTCCGAGGTGAACGAAATAACTGTCTCCTGCTCTGCTCGCAGGACATTGTAAGTTGATAATCAGGCTAAAAAAACAAACTCGAAAGAACACACGAATGGATGATTTCGTGAAGGAACCAAGGTGTGCTTTGGCCTCATGTACCGGAGACAGAATAGCAGCTTATATACTTCAATAGCCTCTTGCAATATTAGACAAATGATTAGCATACTTACTGCATCCACAAAAGCTTTAGCGTCAGTTTCAGAACACAGGAATGGACTTTCAGACACCATTGTGTTTATGCTGAGGAGAGAAGCAAAACCCCATTTCAGTAAAACTAATGTTTGAAACAAATGATGGTCAGGACAATAATGTGGGTTAGTGTTTGTTTAGAAATGCACGTATCTGTTACATGGAAAAATCTTGCCTCTAGCTCCTATTCTCCCAATTTTTCTGTCTCTCAGACGCATCTGTTCTCACGATCACAGAATCACAGAACTGTTACTGCACAAGAGGTCACCATTCAACCCATCATGTCTGCACTGGCTCTCCAAATGAACAATTCACTTAGTGCCATTCTCCTGCTTTCTCCTCGTAACCCTGCACATTCTCTATTTTCAGATAAGAGTCTAATTCCCTCTTGAATGCCTTGATTGAACCTGCCTCCACCACACTAAGACAGTGCATTCCAGACCCCAACCACTCACTTAGTGAAAAATTATTCTCATATTGCTTTTGCTTCTTTTGCCAAGTACTGTAAATTTCTTCTTCCCAATCCTTTCCTGAGTGGAAATAGTTTCTCCCTATATACTCTGCCAGATCACTCATGATTTTGAATACCTCTATCAAATCTCCTCTCAGCCTTCTTTTCTCCAAGGAAAAACAGTCCCAACTTCTCCTGAAGTTCCTCGTCCCTGGAACCATTCTCATGAATCTTTTCTGTACTCTCTCCAACGCCCTCACATCCTTCCTGAAGTGTGGTGCTCAGAACTGGACGCAATACTCCAGCTGAGACTGAACTAGTGTCTTACACAAGTTCAATATAACCTCCTTGTTTTTGTACTCTATGCCACTATTAATAAAGCCCAGGATACTGCATGCTTTATTAACTGCTCTCTCAACTTGTCTTGCCATCTTCAATGCCGTATGATCATATACCCCCAGGATCCTCTGCTCTTGCACCCCCTTTGGAGTTGTACCCTTTATATTGTCTCTCCAAGTTCTTCCTACCAAAATTAATCACTTCACATTTCTCTGCATTGTATTCCATCTGCCACCTGTATGCCCACTCCACCAACTTGTCTATGTTCTTTTGAAGTTCTACATTATCCTCCTCACAGTCCACATTGCTTCCAAGCTTTATATTATCCACAGATTTTGAAATTGCACCCTGTACACCAAGGTCTAGGTCATTAATATAAATCAGAAAAAGGGTCCCAACACTGAACCAGGGGACTTCACTACAAACCTTCCTCCAGTCAAAGCAGTGTCTCTGTTGATGCAACTTTCTATGCCAGTGTGAAATGTCTTCCTTTTTCCTTAACTGAGGATTACTCTCCACCATGTTCAAACAATTTCTCACACCCCTTTCCCAGAACAATGACAGGGTTCCCCTTGTCCTCACCTTCTACTCCACCAGCCTCCACATTCACTGGTTATTCCTCTGCCATTTCTACTACCTCCAGCACATCTTTCCCTCTTAGCATTCCGATGGGACTGTTCACTCTATGCTTGCAAAACTCAGAACATAATGTCTAATGTTAGATGTGACTCACTTACATTAGAATATATTCATATGCAGGGGCCTGTCCTCTACAGGACAAAGCAACATGCCCAGGCACTGTGCCTTTTTTGAATTAAGCAAAACCATGGGGGACAATAGTTTGCTGGTGCATTGTCCATGGTACTGTCTCAACCAAAGCTGACTTACCGCCAATCAGCATCATTTACTCATGCAGTATAAACACTGCTCCCTTTGAAATTTGGTATTCTTGCCTCCATCCTGATGAGTGCAAGGCAAAACATTTCGACTGCATGTTCCTTTATACTTAATTAAAGCATTTCACATCTCTAATTTTCTCCCAGTTCTATAATTGTTAACTCTGTTTCCCTCCAGATGCTGCCAGACCCGCTGAGGAATTCCGATCTGTTTATTTCAGATTTGTTTTTTTTTAATTCGTTCATTGGGTATCTCTTTTGTTGGCTAGCTCAGCATTTATTGCCCATCCCTAATTGCCCTTGAGAAGGTGATGGTGAGCTGCCTTCTTTAGCTGCTGCAGTCCATGTGGTGTAGGTACACCCACAGTGCTTTTAGGGAGTTCCAGGATTTTGACCCAGCGACAGTGAAGGAATGGCGATATATTTCCAAGTCAGGATGGTGAGTGACTTGGATGGGAACTTCCAGGTGGTGGTGTACCCATGTGTTTGCTGTCCTTGTCCTTCTAGATGTTAGTGGTAGTGGGCTTGGAAGGTGCTGTCTAGAGCCTTGGCGAATTTCTGCAGTGCATCTTTTAGATGGTACACACTGCTGCTACTGTGCGTCAGTGGTAGAAGGGGGGAAATGTTTGTGGATGTGGCACCACTCAACTGGGCTGCTTTGTCCTGGACAGTGTCAAGCTTCTTGAGCGTTGTTGGAGCTGCACTTATCCAGGCAAATGAACAGTATTCCATCGCATTGCTGACTTGTGCCTTGTAGATGGTGGATAGGCTTCGGGGAGTCAGGAGGTGAGTTACTTGCTGCAGGATGCCTAGCCTCTGACCTGCTCTTGTAGCCCCAGTGTTTACACGGATAGTCCAGTTCAGTTTCTGGTGAATGGTAACCCCCCAGGATGTTGATAGCTTCTGCAGTATTTTGCTTTGTGGAAGAATTGGGGTGGCTCCATGTCTTCGCCAAGGGACAGCATGTAGAGCTGGTCCAGGAGGGGCCAAGGACAGGTTGTTGAGAGTATGGAGTAGGAAGAGAAGTCAGTTGTAGAAATGCTCTGGATAAATATGGATTGTGAGGGTAATCCCATTGAGTAGACAATGGTTTGTCAAAGGTTGCAGAGAGGTCAAGCACAGATAGCAAACCATAGTCACAGCATACAGGTACTCCTATATTTCCTGCAACCCCCAGCACCCTGGTAACTCATATTGCCATGCCCCACCCCCATCTCCCCAGATACTCTTCCACTCCTACCCCCACTCTACACTCACTCACTCCTCCAATCCCCGTACCACATCTACTGTGATCATCTCAAGATATCTGTTAATTGAGATTCTTGTTTCATTCAATGGCCATGTCCAAGTTGCTTTGGGGTAATCAAGACAAGAAAATGCTAGCATTTCTTCATTTTTTGTCAAGCTTCAGGTTATCTTCTTCTCAAACTGAACATCATAAACTGACCATTCTGCCAGCCTCACAAACTGACTGTTCTGCCAGTCTCACACTTACCAGTTAATTCCTCCCACTGAGGATTTCTTCATTATCAGATCCTTCCAGAAATTGTGCGTGCTTTTGATCGCCTGAATGGCAAAATCCTGCAAGCAATGAATCTCTTGTTATCGGTATAGAAACCTGAAAAGTCAGTCAAATGCTAAAGATCATCTAGGAGAATGGAGAACAGAAAACTGGCAAGAAACACAGCACATTGAATTAACATTGGAACACAGGAGAACTGCACCAGTCTTCAAAGGGCAGTGCATCAAAAAAATTAAAGACAAGAAAGCAACGCATTAATCTTCAGCAGCACAAATTAGCCAACAAGTACAAGATTATCAAGCTTTATACAAGATTAACAGCTAACTGTTTTTTTTAAATAGCATTGAGTAGTAATGAAGATGGACAATTTGGAGCATAATCCTCCCAATTATCCTCAAGAATAAGGATAAAAGAGCGTAAGGACAGCAGCAGAGACACAGGATAAAAGAAAGCAAGGAGAGCGGCAGAGACACAGGATAAAAGAAAGCAAGGAGAGCGGCAGAGACACAGGATAAAAGAGCGCGTGGAGATCAGAGACACAGGATAAAAGAGCATGAGGAGAGCAGAGACACAGGATTAAAGAGCGCAAGGAGAGCGGCGGATTCACAGGATAAAAGAGCGCGAGGAGAGTGGTGGAGACACAGGATAAAAGAGCGCGAGGAGAGCGAAGACACAGGATAAAAGAGCAAAAAGACATACCTTGTAGTTAAGAAATATATAACCTTAGCTGTCAGTGGTACTAGCATTCAATAAACACAGTAAATTGTAGCATAGAACCATAGAACACTACAGCACAGAAAACAGGCCATTCGGCCCTTCTAGTCTGTGCCAAAATATTATTCCGCTAGTCCCACTGACCTGCACCTAGCCCATAACCCTCCAGACCTCTCCCATCCATGTATCTATCCAATTTATTCTTAAAACTTAAGAGTGAGCCCACATTTACGTAAGGTGGCAGCTCGTTCCACACTCTCACCACTCTCTGAGTGAAGAAGTTCCCCCTAACGTTCCCCCTAAACCTTTCCCTTTTCACCCTAAAGCCATGTTCTGTCATGTTTATTTCTCCTAATCTAAGTGGAAAGAGCCTACTCGCATTTACTCTGTCTATACCCCTCATAATTTTGTAAACTTCTATCATATCTCCCTTCATTCTTCTATGCTCCAAGGAATAAAGTCCTAACCTGTTTAATCTTTCACTGTAACTCAACTCCTTAAGACCTGGCAACATCCTAGTAAATCTTCTCTGCACTCTCTCAATCTTACTGATATCCCTCCTGTAGTTAGGCGACCAGAACTGCACACAATACTCCAAAGTCGGCCTCACCAATGTCTTATACAACCTCACCATAACATCCTAACTCCTATACTCAATATTTTGATTTATGAAGGCCTGTATGCCAAAAGCTTTCTTTACAACCTTGTCTACCTGTGACTCCACTTTCAGGGAACTACGTATTTGAACTCCCAGATTCCTTTGTTCCTCCGCACTCCTCAGTGCCTTACCATTTACTGTGCATGTCCTACCCTGGTTTGACCTTCCAAAATGTAAACACCTCACACTTTTCCACATTAAATTCCATCTGCCATTTTCTGGCCCATTTTTCCAGTTGGTCCAGATCTCTCTGCACGCTTTGAAAGCCTTCCTCGCTGTCCTCAACGCTTCCAATCTTAATGTCATCAGCAAACTTGCTGATCCAATTTACCACATTATCATACATAGCATACTTAGGAAGAAAGTAATTAAAAGTAAATTACATAAGTAACAATGGCGGGACAGTTATTATGTTGCAGCTGTGAAACGTGGGAGCTTTTGGATGCCAAGGTGAACTTACAAACATGTCTGCAGGCAGTGTAAGCAGCTTAAGGAATTCTGGATCAGGATTATTGATCTGGAAGTCGAAATGCAGACACTGTAACATAAGGGAGGGGGAGAAATAACTGGATACTTTGTTCCAGAAGACAGTCACACCTCTTAGAATAGGGTCATCTGTTTTGGTCAGCAGTGAGGGACAGGGGCATGTGACTGTCAGTGAGGCAGGTAATGAGACCAAGCAAACAATAGTGGAGGAGGCTCAGACTTAGCAATTGTCAAATAGGCTTGAGGTGCTCACAACCTGTGTGGATGAAAGCAAAGGTTGCAAAGTGGATGAGCTGGCTGGCCATGGCATCGTGGTACAGGAAGCCATTCAAGCAGGGTGGGCGGGGGTGGAGGAGCAGTGGTAATAGAGGACAGTATAGCGAGGGGGATTGACACTGGTCTCTGCAGCAAAGAGTGAGAGTCCAGACGGCTATGTTGCCTGCCCGCTGTCAGGGTTCTGGACATCTGCTCAGGGCTGGAGAGGAACTTGTAGTTGGAGGGGGAAGATCCAGTTGTCGTGGTCCATATAGGTGCCAATGCAATAGGCAGAACTAGGAAAGAGGTTCTGCAAAGTCAGTATGAGGAGCTAAGTACTAAATTAAGAAACACAACCTCAAAAGTAATAATCTCTGGATTATTATCTGAACCACATGCAAATTGGCATAGGGCAAAAAAGATTACAGACACGAATGCATGGCTCAAAGACTGGTGTGGGAGATGTGGGTTCTGGTTTGTGGGGCACAGGCAATCAGTTCTAGGGAAAGCGGGGGCTGTACCGTTGGGACGGTTTACACCTTAACAGTGCTGGGACGAGTGTCCTTGCAAATTGCATAACTAGGAAAGTAGAGGGCTTTAAACTAAACAAGACAGGTGAGAGATCAAGTTTGGGCAGAGGAAGCAATTCAAGGTGTAGAGTTAAGGCAGGAGAGCAAAATTATAAATGCAAAATGAGGGCCAGAGAATGGCAGGAAGGGACGGAGAGAAAAAAACCTAAGAATACATCAACAGTCAAGACTAAATGTTACAAGGGTAACAAAAAGACAAAACTGAAAACTTTATCTGAATGCATGTAGCATTCATAACAAAGTAAATAAATTGTTGGCCCACAGTGAAATAAATAAATATGATCTGAAAGCAATTATGGAGACATGGCTGCAATATTGAAGGGTACATGACATTCAAGAAGAATAGAAAACTAGGTAAAGGTGGAGGGGTAGCACTGTTAATCAAAGAGGGCATTGGTGCAATAGTTAGAGATGACTTTGGTTCAGGAGATCAGGATGTAGAATCAGTTTGGGTGGAGATGAGGGGGAAAAAGTCATTAGTGGGAGTGGTCTACAGGCCCCCGAACAATAGCCACAGTGTAGGACAAAGTATTCAAGAGAAAATATTGTGTGCTTGTGATAAAGGGGCAGCAATAATCATGGGTTATTTAATCTACACATAAACTGGAAAAATCAGATTGACAGTAGTAGCCTGAATGAGGAATTCTTAGAATGCTTTCAAGATAGTTTCTTCGAGTGCCATATTCTGGAACCAACCAGAGAGCAGGTTATATTAGACTTGGTATTGTGTAACGTGACTGGATTAATTAACAGTCTCAGAGTAAAGGCACCCTAGGTAGCAGCGACCCCAATATGATTGAATTTTACATCTAGTTTGAAAGGAAGAAGAGCGGTTCTAAGACTGGTATCGTAAACTTAAATAAGGGTAACTATGTGCGGATGAAAGCTGAGCCAGCTGAAGTGATCTGGGAAACTAGGCTTGAAGATAGATCAATAGAGAAGGCATGGCAGACATTTAAGGAGATATTTCAGAATACTCGGAATAAGTATATTTCCACCATAAAGAAAAATTCTAAGGGGAGGATCCGCCATCCGTGGTTAACTAAAGATGTCAAGGAAAGTGTCAAACTTAAGAATACAACTCCGCAAAGATGAGTGGCAGGACAGATGATTGGACAGAATATAAAGAATGGCAGAGAATGAAAAAGGTTAATCAGGAGAAAGAAATGAAGAGTTTGAGAGGAAACTAGCTAGAAGTGTAAAAACGAATAGCAAGAGTTTCTACAGGAATTTAAAAAGGAAAAGAGTAAGTAAAGTTGGTCCTCTAGAGAGTGACAGTGGGGAGCTAATAGTAGATAATAAGTAAATGGCAGAAGAAATGAACAAATTATTTGCTTCTGTGTTCACTATAGAGGATACAAAAAACATTCCAGTAACATCTGCAAATCAGGAGGTGAACGGGAGAAATGAACTTGATGAAACTGGAATCACTAGGGAAATGGTACTGAGCAAATTGATGGAGCTGCAGGCTGGCAAGTCTCCGGGTCCCGATGGACTACATCCTAGGGTCTCAAAATAGGTGGCTAATGAGGTAGTCGGTGTTAATTTTCCAAAATTAGATTCTGGAAAGATTCCATCAGATTGGAAAGTAGCAAATATGACCCCTCTATTCAAGAAGAGAGGGAGGCAGAAAACAGGAAACTATAGGCCAGTTAGCTTGACATCTGTCATGGGGAAGTTATTAGAATTGATCATTGAGGTGATTATAGCTGGGCACTTTAGAAGAGCTCAAGGCAATAGGGAAGAGTCAGCATGGTTTTGTGAAAGGAAAATCATGTTTAACCAATTTATTGGAGTTTTTTTTAAGGAGTAACATGCGCAGAAGATAAAGGGGAGCCTGCACTTTGATTTCCAGAAGGCGTTTAATAAGGTGCCACAGCAAAGATTATTACAGAAAATAAAAGCGCATGGTGTAGTGGGTAACATATTAGCATGGATAGAAGATTGGCTGACAGAAAACAGAGAGTATGCATAAATAGGTCTTTTTCTGATTGGCAGGATGTGACGAATGGAGTCCCACTGGGGTCTGTACTGGGGCCTCAACTTTTTACATCAGTGACTTAGAGGAGGGGAGTGAAGAAATGGTAGCAAAATTTACAGATGACACAAAGATAGCTAGGAAAGTATGCTGTGAAGAGGACATAAGGAGGTTGCAGATGGATATAGATAGGTTGAGTGAGTAGGCAAAGATCTGGCAAGTAGAGTTTTATGTGGGAAAATGTGAAGTTGTTTACTTTGGCAGGACGGACAAAAAAAGCAGACTATTACTTAAACGAAGAACAGCCGCATAATTCTGAGGTGCAGAGGGATCGAGGTATTCCAGTACATGAGTCACAAAAAGTTAGCATGCAAGTTCAACAAGTAATTAAGGCGGTTAATGGAATGCTATCCTTTATTATGAGAAGGATTGAACATAAAAGTAAATATATGTTTCAGTTATACAGGGCATTGGTGAGACCGTACCTCAAATACTGTGTGCAGTTTTGGTCTCCGGATGTAAATGCATTGCAGGCAATTCAAAGGAGGTTTACTAGATTGATACCTGGAATAAGTGGGTTGTCTTATGAGGAAAGGTTAGACAGATTGGGCTTGTTTTCACTGGAGCTCAGAAGAGTGAGGGGTGATTTGATATAGTATACAAGATCCTGAACAGCCTTGACAAGGTGGACATCAAAAGGGTGTTTCCTTTCGTGGGCGAGTCCAGAATTAGGGGGCACTGTTTTAAAATTGGGGTTTGCCCTTTTAGGGCAGAAACGAGTAGAAATTTTTTCTCTCAGAGGATTGTGCGACTTGGGAATTCTCTGCCTCAGAAGGTGGTGGAGGCAGGGTCATTGATTATTTTTAAGGCAGTGGTAGATAGATTCTTGTTTGGCAAGGGAATCAAAGGTTATCAGGGGTAGATGGGAAAGTGGAATTCGAATCACAAGAAGATCAGCCGTGATCTTATTGAATGGCAGAGCAGGCACAAGGGGTCGAATGGTCCATTCCTATGGTCTACTGTTCCTATTTCTTACATTCTTATGAATCAGCTTTAATGAACTGCTGTCACCAGCAGGCAATGCAGAGACCAGCTTTTTCTCATTCTCCATGCATACAAGGGTGGGGTAGTGGGTGCAGGGCAGCACTGAGGTGCCCGGGGGTGCGGTGCTGAGGGCCAGCGGAGAGGGGGGGGTGGTGGCATGGAGAAGGATGACCAAAAGCTTGGCCGAAAAGGTGGGTTTAAGAATTTTCTTAAAGGAGGTGAAAAGTGAGGTGCTGATGTTTAGGGAGGTTGTTCCAGATGAGGTGCTAACGATGGAAGGGTGCCAGATCATAAAAACAGACAGTTCTGGCATGAACCAATTGTGTCCTGAGGCTGGAAGTCCTCGCAGAGGTTGGATCACATGGGGATTCAGGTCATGGTGCTGGGCAAGTATAACCTGATAGGGACAGCAAACTTCTGTACGAACTGAAATTTGTGGAGCATGAAAGATGTTAAGCTGTCCAGAACACTGGAATTGTCAAGAATGAAGGACTTATACTTGTTGGCTAATTTGTGCTGCTGAAGACATTAATGAGGGTAGATTCAGCAACGAACAAGCCAAAGCAGGGGTGCAGGAGGTGATGTTGAAGTGGAACTAGTGGGTATTTGCAATATAGGATTAAAATCTCTGTTCAGCTTCAAATAGGACACAAAGGTTCAAATAGTGCGGGTCCCCCTGAGACAAGCTACCAGGAAGTAGGATGGAGTCAATGGCTCTACAGTTTGTGGTGGGGAACAATGTTCCCTCTTAAGCTTCATGGCTGTGCAACAACCTGAAAGTTTCAGCATAGGCCACTCACTTATTGGCCCGTTTAAATACCTTGTGTGGCTGCGCAAAAACATTTCAAGATTTAGTCATTTAAACAAATTACTGGTATACTCCAAAACAAAATTAGAACCACGTTGGTCGGGACCAAAACCTAATGGTTTCAATCTTCCCAGTGTTTAAATGAAGGAATGTGCAGCTATCCAGGGCTGGGTGTCAAACAGCCAAGTAGATGAAGAGGAGAGCACTGAAGATAAATCTTCGGAGACTCAAGTTACACTGTACAGGCATATGGGATGTATCTTTTTGAGTGGATATGTGAGACTGGGATTAGGCAAGGGCAGTCCCACCTTGTTAAAGGAGGATGGTGTGGCAAACCATGGTAGGTCAATACTGTGGTGGGGCGAAAGTAGATTGGCAAGGTTCAAGCCTGGAGTTGTGGGAAGATGGACATCAATTTGGAAGGTGATAACATGTCTAGATTTAGATAAGGCTGACTTCAATAGGATGAAACAGGGGCTGCCCACAGTAAGTTGGGAAAATCTGTTAATGGGTAAAATGACAGAATGACAGTGGGATGTGTTTAAAAAAGAATTTACTATGATTCAAAAAATGTTTATATCCCTAAAGGGATTACCGAAGAAACAGCCATGGATAACTAAAGAGGTAGGAGACAACATAAAACTAAAATTAAAGCGTACAAAAGAGCAAAGAAAAACATAGATCCTGGCAACATGGAAGCTTGCAAAAAACAAAGAATGACAAAACAGATATTAAGAGCTTTAAAAAGGGAGCATAAAAATAAACTTGCAAAGGATATCAAAATCATTACAAAACACTTTTTAAAAAAATGTATGAGAAAGGGCACCACACCCGAAGGAGGATTTACTGGCCTTTGAGAGAAGTCAGTGTAGATTTACCTAAATGGCACCTGGACTCCAAGGGTTAACTTGGGAGGAGAGATTATAGAAACCCTGGAATTCAGAACGTTAAGGTGTGAATTGGTGGAACAGGGCTTGATGAGCTAAATGGCCTACTCCTGTTCCTATATTCATAGATGGGCCAGTAGTTTGCAAGGGCAGTATGGTGGTTTATTTGATGAGGGGGCTATGAAAGTAGTTTTGAAAATGGGAAGAACTGTATCTGAAGACAGCAAACCATTTACAAAGTTAGTTAGCCCGAGGACCAGGAAGGGTAGTTGGGCGGTCAGCAGTTTGGTGAAGGTGTGTCCAGGGTATGCAAGGTGGGTCTGATGGATGATGAGCTCAAAGAATATGAAGGGAGAATAGTGAGACAGGGCTAAGGCACAGGAGAAGCTGCAAGAAACTTTGGCTGCTAAGATTTGAGATTCAGTAGTCATTCACAGGACAGAATGGTTAAGATAAAAGCAAAACACTGAGGATGCTGGAAATCTGAAACAAAAACAAAAATACCTGGAAAAACTCAGCAGGTCTGACAGCATCTGTAGAGAGGAATACAGTTAACGTTTCGAGTCCATATGACTCTTCATCAGAACTAAGAAATATAGAAATGACCCATGAGATGGGAGATGGCCCATCTCCCACGCATCCGCCCTCATACCTTCCTCTCCCTCCCAGAACCATGATAGGGTCCCCCTTATCCTCACTTATCACCCCATCAGCCTCCACATTCAAAGGATCAGCCTCCGCCATTTCCGCCAACTCCAGCATGATGCCGCCACCAAACACATCTTCCCTTCACCCCCTGGCGGCATTCCGCAGGGATCGTTCCCTCCGGGACACCCTAGTACACTCCTCCAGCACTCCCTACACCTCAACCCCCTCCCACAGCACCTTCCCATGCAACCGCAGAAGGTGCAACACCTGCCCCTTTACTTCCCCTCTCCTCACCGTCCAAGGGCCCAAACACTCCTTTCAAGTGAAGCAGCATTTCATGCTGCCAGACTTGCTGAGTTTTTGTTTTGAATCACATTAGCTGTTCTCCAGTCCTCTGGTACCTCCCCCGTGGCCAGAGAGGAATTAAAAATTTGAGTCAGAGCCCCTGCGACCTCCTCCCTTGCCTCCCTCAGCAATCTGGGACACAAATCATCCGGACCTGGAGATTTGTCCACTTTTAAGCCTGCCAACACCTCCAATACCTTGTCACTCCCTATATCAAATTGCTTAAGAACCTCGCAGTCGCTCTCCCCGAGTTCCATACCTTCATCCTCATTCTCTTGGGTGAAGATGGATGTGAAGTATTCATTCAACACTCTAGCGATGTCCTCTGGCTCCACCCATAGATTGCTCCCTTGGTCCCTATTCTTTCCCTGGTTATCCTCTTCTCATTGATATATTTATAGAATATCTTGGCATTTTCCCTACTTTTACCAGCCAGAGCTTTCTCATATCCCCTCTTTGCTCTCCTAATTGCTTTCTAAAGCTCCACCCTGCACTGTCTGTACTCCACTAATGCCTCTGCTGACTTGCTTCCCTTGAACCTGTTAAAAGCCTCTCTTTTCCTTTTTATCGTAACCTGAATATCTCTGGTCATCCATGGTTCTCTGGGCTTGTTACTCCTTCCTATCACCTTAGAGGGAACGTGTTGAGCCTGTACCCTACCCATTTCCTTTTTGAACACCCCCCACTGTATCTCTACCTTTTCGCTTATTTTGATCCCTTCCTCCCACCCCACTCCCAATGGGCTATCTGTCACTTGCGTGTCCTTCTTTCTACCCTTAATGTCATTCCTCAGCTAATATCACCAGCGTCAACACCCCTTTGTCTATGTCTATGACATCTTTGGCAATCTCTTCTTTGCCTCCCCTATCACTGGCCCTCTATCCAGCTCTAGCTGTCCCACCCTCCTTCAACCAGCTTATATTCCACCTCATTTCTATATTTCTTAGTTCTGATGAAGAGTCATTCGGACTCGAAACGTTAACTGTATTCCTCTCCACAGATGCTGTTAGACCTGCTGAGTTTTTCCAGGTATTTTTGTTTCTGTTACAGAATGGTTAAGGGTGGGTTCTTTTGAGGACAGGCAGACATTTTTCTCACCTTCTGCTAAACACCCTCCCCCTCATCCCCTCCCTCGTCGAATCCCCTTCCCCCCTTTCTCCTAGTTCCTCTTCTCCTCCACTTTGATCTTAAATCCTCCCCCCTCTAATGCTGGATCTGTGCCTTCCGTCTGCGAGTAGACTGAGGTTTTTGTTGAAGGCACTGCACGGTAAGTTGTCATAATTAAATATTTGCCAAGTGTGTTGGACCTCTTTAGGAAACAGTGCACTAATTGAGGGCTCGATGAAAAGGAGCTTTTAAAGGCTTCATGGTATCGGCCAAGATACCTTGTCCTTGAATTCGCTGTTGAATGCAAAGTGGTTTTCAGGTTTTCCATCGGGCACCTTGTATCGTCTGAACCAATCTACTGTGGCTTCCAGATATCCTGGTTTCAACCGTCTCACGTCATCAATATCTAATTAAGAAAAACAAAATTGTTGCTAAGTTGGGTGGATTTTTTGGCCTTAGTATGCTCATCAGAATACATCAAGTGTCCAACGTTCAAATAAATGGCTTAAACATCTCCTTAACTAATCCCACAAAACAGACTGTTGCCCTCAATGTTTGTTAATGATCTAGATTTAGGTGTTCAGCGAATACTCTGTAAATTTGTGTGTGTGTGTGTGTGTGTGTGTGTGTGTGTGTGTGTGTGTGTGTCATTTGTGTTAAAGTCAGGATTGTGAGAATGAGTACTACCAACAGATCTCATCACCCTAGGATTTGGCTCATGACCAAAAAGTGGTGATTAACTTAGGAAAGTGTAGTATTATGCATGATGAACTTAAATACAACCTTCAGGGATAAAAAACTATAGCCAGTGGAGAAAGATATCCATACGTTAATCCATCAATCTCTAAAAGTTCACGAACAAGGTTGTAAAGAGGCAGCAAAGCCAACAGATTGACAAGTCAAAGTATACCTTGTCCTACTACAAAACCTTGGTTCAGCCTCACTTGGAATACTATGTCCACTTTTTGGGTCTCCTCATTGGGAGTGAGGCTTTAGAAATTTGAGACCACGAAACTCCAGTTCTTTTCCCAGAGGACTGTGGTTGCCACCTCATGTAGCGAACCATGATTTGCTGAAATCTTTCAAGGGAGAGCTAGACCTGTTCCTGACTAGGATAGGAACTGTCTTGTACAAGCTTAATTGCTGTATGATGTTAATCAGGTCAGAATGATCACCCAGATTAGTTTCAAACACCTCAGGGGTTAGGAGAGAAATTTTCCAGGTTCTAGCTCACATTAGCCTAGGTTTTTAAACTGGTTTTTCAGATGAGGTGAGAGCTTGTAGATTGTGAGGGACAGGCTGGATTGGTCAGAGGATCTTCTCCTGTTTATACATGCTCATATCAAAATTTTCAGATATCAAACTAGGGGCATAGCTAGCACTGAGGGAGAATGCAATATAATACAAGACACTAGATAACTTGTGGACTGGCCAGTTAATCGGCAAAAGAACGTTAACATGGATAAATATGAGGTGATGCACTTTGGTAGGAAAAATAGAAAGATCACCCACAGCATTAAAAATAAAATATTGAATGGAGTAGGACCTCAGGATACAGATGAACAAATCATCACAGCATTGCAGGTCAGCAAAGCAATTAAAATATTAACAAAATACTGGGATCTAATTTTATAAAATGAACATGGGGTGTATAATTCACTAATTTTGAATTTATGTTAAACTTGTATAAAATCTTGGTCAGATTGAGTACAGCAAAGTAGAGGATGCCATGCTATAAGGACAAAAGCACTGGAGAAAATGCAATTAAGATTTACAAGAATGATGTAATATCTACTGGGAAAGATTGAACAGGCGGGGACTTTTATCTTTAGAAAAGAAAAAATTCAAGGTGATCTAATAAAGGTCTTTTGAATTATGAATGTGTTGGACAAGGTAGATGTAGAGAGAATGTTTCCACTTGTGGAAGAATCCCAAACTGGGTCAATAGATGCAGTACAGTACTAACAAATTCATTAGAAATAATAAAATATTTCTTTACTCAGAGCAGTTAGAATGTGGAACTCACCTCAACCACTCACTGTGGTAGTAAGTAGCTTTCAAAAGTAAGTTAGATGAGTACATGAGAGAAAAGATTTGCTGAAAGGTTGAGATGGGGCAGATGAGAGGAGATTCGTGTGGAGTACAAACACCAGCACAGACTAGCTGGACTGAATGGTCTGTTTCTATGTAATATGTTAAGTAAAATCATTCAAGTGCAGAAAGCATAATATCGCATTCAAAAATTTCTAGGTGAAAAAGAAAGAACTTATACTTCAAGAGACAATCACACTCTTGGCATGTCCCAGAGCACTTAACAGCTACTGGATTTCCTGGTCATAAATGATTGCACCAATCAATCTGTGCAAGATATCTCACAAACAGCAGTAAATGCAATGATCAGTTAACCTGGCTTCTGTTGGTTTTGTTTGAGGGGGCAATGTCAAAAACATCAGGTTGTGAGAGGTGCAATATTAAATTGAAATTGAGCAGCGTCACACTGAGATCTACACAAATAAATGGCCGTCAAAAACAGATGCAATCTTTTCAAATTTGCTGACAACATTAAAACAGGCAGGTCAAGGTCTACAGAAATTAGTTCTGGAATTAGCCACAAAGTTTTTTTAAATAAGGACTAATGCCTAAATATACAAACTGGAAATACACCAGGGCCTGCAATCCACCTCCCTCTCGTGCCACAGCTCCCTATGAAATGCATTGAAAAATGATGGGAGTTAAAAGCAGCAAAGGAAATCTAAAAATGCAACTACTTCTACGTTGGTGTCCAGTGGTGTGGTGGGGAGTGGTGGTGGCAGAATCAGCCGGTGTGTCATCCCCTCTAGCCTGGACAGCCCATGGGTAAGGGCTTCTGGTCAAGCCAGCTACACTTCCCATGCCATAAGGCATGTTGTGATGTGTTAGATCATAATTTTAACAGACACTGTCATAAGAATTAGTCTGATAGCAGTCTGCGTAAACTTACTTTTAAAACTATTTGCCTCAGGATCTTTGATGTTTATTGCAATAACTTTCCAGTCAGTTTCGCCCTCGTCTATCAATGCCAAAGTCCCCAGAACTTTGACCTGGATAACTTCTCCTCTGGAACATACCTAAAATAAAACAGCAACTCTAATTTAAAATTGATTTTTATTACCTCCAATCAGGAGCCATGCTGGAAGCAACAAAAAGAAACAATATCAAGTGCTCTGAAAAACTTCAAAGCTTTTGTTCCAAACAGCTTGCTGAGAAAAAGAATGAAATGGACAGTGATGGTGGTGGTGGTTGGTGGATTTGGGCACGATGATACGAAATTTGGAGTAGAAAACAAGGATGATAGCAATCAACCACACTAGGACAGAGGCGAGCAGAATGGGCAGACAAGTGACAGATGGAATTTAATAGAGGAGCATGAGGTGATGCATTCTGACTGAAGGGATACTGAGAGGCAATATAGACTTAATGGTAAAGAGCTAAAGATTGTGCAGGGATAGAGGGAGCTCGGAGTGTGTGTGCATCAATTTTTGAAGGAGGCAGGACATTGAGAGAATGGTTACTAAAGCATAAGGGATCTTGGGTTTCATAAAAAGAGGCACTGAGTACAAAAGCAGGGAGGTTATGCTGAACTTTTATAAAGCTCTAGTTATAATTAATAGCTCTGTATTTCAATGCTAGGAGCATTTGTAACAAGATGCAGTTTTTAAAAATTTAATTCATGGGATGTGGGCATCGCTGGCTAGGCCAACATTATTACCCATCCCTAACTGCCCTCGAGAAGGTGGTTGTGAGCAGCTTCTTGCACTGCTGCAGTCCTTGTGGTGTAGGTACACCCAAAGTGCTGTTAGGAAGGGAATTCCAGGATTTCTGGCATGACTGCAGAGCTTAGATCTGATCCATTGGTTATGGAATCGCTTGAGCCTGTCTATCATTTGCTGCTTATGCTGTTTGGCACTTAAGTAGTCCTGTGTTGTAGCTTCACCAGGTTGACACCTCATTTTTAGGTGTGCCTGGAGCTGCTCCTGGCGTGCCCTCCTGCTCTGTTCACTGAACCAGGGTTGATCCTCTGGCTTGGTGGTATGATAGAGTGGAGGATATGCTGAGCCATGAGGTTGCAGATAGGGGTCAAGTACAATTCTGCTGCTGCTGATGACCCACAGCATTTCACGGTTGCCCAGTCTCGAATTGCTAGGTCTGTTCGAAATCTATCCCACTTAGCACAGTGGTAGTGCCAAAAAACACAATGGAGGGTATCCTCAATAGGAAGATGGGACTTAGTCTCCATAAGGACTGTGCAGTGGTCACTCTTACCAATACTGTCACGGACAGATGCATCTGCGGCAGGCAGGTTGGTGAGGATGAGGTCAAGGTCGTTTCTCCCTCCTGGTTCCGTCACCACCTGCCGCAGGCACAGTCTAGCAGACATGCCCTTTAGGACTTACCCAGCTTAGTCTATAGTAGTGCTAACAAGCCACTCTTGGTGTTGGCACCAATAGAAATAAATATGATATGACAGCTATTGCAGAAACATGGGGTAAAATTTTGCCCTTGGTGGGGTAGGCTTGGCAGGGGCAGTCAGGAAGCCGCCCGCGATTGGCACTGGACTGTGATTTCATGCTGGCTGGCCAATTAAGGCCCACCCAGCATGAAACGCACACAGCAAGGCTCAGTGCTGCCTGTGTTGTTTTTTTTTGGGGGGGGGGGGAAAGAGAAGGAGGTCAAGGGGTCAAGAGTGCAAGTTCGCACATGCATGCGAGTGCACGCTGGAAAAGCTCCCTGAGGCAGAGAGCTCAGGGAGATGAAGGACTGTTAAAAAAAATAAAATGAAGAAAATATAAATGTAATAAAACATGTCCCCTCATGTGACTCTATCACATGAGCAGGGACATGTTATTAAATCAATTTTCAAACTTTTATCTTTGCTTTTGGAAACCTCATCCCACCTCTGGATGAGGTTTCCAAAAAAATGCAAAGGCCACTTGGCCTTTTCGCCTGCCCGCCAGCTGTTAAATTTTCGCTGCCCACCCAACCTAAGTTAATTGATTACTTAATGGCCAAACAGGCCTTTTAATTGTCGGCTGGTGCGCTGCTAGCTCCGGCATGCGCCTGCTGACTGAACTATCGTGCAAATGTGCGTTGACATCAGCACGCTCAGCCGATGTCAATGTGAGTCATTTCACACTCAAGCAGGTCGGGTGTCCGCCCGCCTGCTGAGCCAAAATTTCTGCCCCTGGTTACAAGCTAACCAAGGTTGGGACCTGAGTATTCAAGGATATTCGACATTTTGGAAAGGCAGTAAGAAAGGAAAAAGTGAGTGGCTCTGTTAATAAAGGATGAGATCAGTGCAGTCAGTACAGTCATTGGAAATTAGCTTGGTTTGAAGGATCAAGATGTAGAATCAGTTTGGGTGGAGATAAGAAAAAGCAAAGGAAAGTCACTGGTGGGAGTAGCTAATAGGTCCCCAAACAGTAGCTGCACTGTAGGACTGAGTTTAAAATCAAGAAATAGCTCTAAGAATAGAGCACAGACTGTGTTACCGTATGTTGCACAGCTGTAAAAGGACAGAACACTAAAGACATCAAGAGCGATGGATTGTGGATTGGACAAAACCTATTGCTTCTGCTTAAGTGTTGCCAGAGACCACCAGATTACTTAAAAGGGTCGGAGAAAAGAGGCTCTGTGCGGAGATGGTCACCCAGTAGTAATGTTGCTGGACTAGTAATCCAGAGGCACAGGTTAATGTTCTGGGAGCAATAGTTCAAATCCCACCATAGCAGCTGGTGAAATTTAAATTTAATTAATAATCTGGAATTGGAAAAAAAAACCTAGTCTCAGTAATGGTGACCATGACAACTATCATCAATTGTTGCAAAAACCCATCTGGTTCTCTAAAGTCCTTTAGGGAAGGAAATCTGTTGCCCTTACCTGGTCTGGCCTACATGTGACTCCAGGCCCACAGCAATGCGGTTGGCTCTTAACTGCCCTGTGAAATGGCGTGACAAGCCACTCAGTTCAAGAGCAATTAGGGATGGGCAATAAATGTTGGCCTTGCCAGTGATGCCACACACCATGAAAGAATAAAAATTCCATGTGATCAGAACTGTCATGACCCGAGTGAGAGAGGGCTCATAGACGTGCACCTCGTCAGTGGTAACCCTGACCAGGGGCTTTGGATGGAATACGACTGCTGGTGAACGTGACTCAAGGGCTGAAACAATTGGATGGGAATCGAGAGATACTACAAAACAAAGGCAAAGTTGGAAAGACTAAGATCACATGTGATGCACGTTTGTGCGCAAAATAACATGAGCGCTTGTAACTATGTGGGGAGTATCTCTGTCATATCAAATAAAGTGAAATTTTATCTTTTATTTGAAATATCCCTCGCCTGTTAATTGTTTGAATTATGTTGGTTTTAATTAGTTTGTTACAATAAAAGTTTTAAAAAGTGTAATCTTGTGTATTGGTTTCCTTTGTGCGGGCTTTGTGGAGATTATCGATCTCTATGGAGATTATAATACTCCACAGTATCAATTGTGGCCATTCTGGGCTGGAGAGGATGAGTGACATTTCAGGAACTGTTGGCTGGCAGCAGTTTTCCTGTTTCCACGTCGATCCTATGCTTCTACCATATGCCATCGGTGCAATGAGCCAACTGACACCATCAATCCTGACTTGAAGATGCACGAGGGCCTGACCAGCTCTTTGTGGGTGACCCAACGCTACCAAAAAGCTTGTGGTTAAAATGGCAGTGGGGGCGAGGTGGACAGTGCCTATAATCACACTCCACACAGACTAAGGAATAGGGAGGGGATTGCGCCTCGCTGCTCACACTACAGACAAAGAGTTCCAGTGTCTGTGCTGAGGCAGCCCAAATCTGCCAGAGCAAACAGTATAGTTAGCCTCAGCACTCCTGGACTAATAAACCAGCCTCAACTGCTATCCAATTATCTCCAGCCTAAAGTGTGGGCATGAACTAAGGACAGGATTGAGCTCCACTATCATGCTACCCATAGTCAAACAGCCTAAGGCATGCTAAATGGGAGGATCTTTAAGAATGCCATGGAGACATGAACACTTTCGGAACTCAATCCGCACACTTCAAGTCAGCATTGACAAGGACAAAATTAGACAGGACTTCCTCCACATCAAAACATGGCAGCATTATAACCAAAACATGGCAGCAATATTATAATCAATGATGTTTCTAAATGCACTCATGGAACATTCACAAAAGCAATACCTTGGTTCCAATTTCGCATACGTCGATAGGGTCATTGTCTCCACGACATCCAGTTGATTCATCTGTGTGACTTGGGTCTTCCCAAGTCTGTAAAAACAAAAGCACAATGGGAGTTACAGGTAGAGGACCACTGACCCATCGAGCCCCCCAATCCACAGTGCTCCCTCAGCCCACTGAGCACCCAGCATCCACAGTGCTCCCTCAGCCCATCAAGCCCCCCAATCCACAGTGCTCCCTCAGCCCACTGAGCACCCACCATCCACGGTGCTCCCTCACCCACTGAGCACCCACCATCCACAGTGCTCCCTCAGCCCACTGAGCACCCACCATCCACAGTGTTCCCTCAGCCCACTGAGCACCCACCATCCACAGTGCTCCCTCAGCCCACTGAGCACCCACCATCCACAGTGCTCCCTCAGCCCACTGAGCACCCACCATCCACAGTGCTCCCTCAGCCCACTGAGCACCCATCATCCACAGTGCTCCCTCAGCCCACTGAGCACCCACCATCCACAGTGCTCCCTCAGCCCACTGAGCACCCACCATCCAGTGCTCCCTCAGCCCACTGAGCACCCACCATCCACAGTACTCCCTCAGCCCACTGAGCACCCACCATCCACAGTACTCCCTCAGCCCACACAAACTCCCACATTGAGTTCCACTTGACCCACTGAGCCTGTTCAAATCCAGTGTTACTTTTGACCCATCTAAACTCCACTATCCACAGTATCACTTTGATGTTTTTCAAATATCCCCGAATTCCATTGGTTGATATTAACCAAATCAGTTGTTCTTGGAACCCAGTAGGGTTTCTTGTTTCACCCCATATAGGGCCAGTAAACTCTGCCACACCCTTGCTACCTGATAACTATTGGTCAGGGACACAGTATTCCCTCGCCATCGGGGTCAGGGACAGAGTAAGTATCTAAATGCGATTATCAAGCTTAGCTAAAACCCAATTTGAAACGACATGAATAGAAACAGAAGCTTGCAGCGAGTCTAGAGTTGATGTCTTGAGCTGAGATTAAGATTATCTTCAGGCTGTCATTCAGTTTTATAGTTGGTAGGTCAAAAATTACAGTCAAGCGAAACTGAATCATGGTGATCCAGCAGAATTGCTCAAAGAGCAGTCCCTGGCAAGACAATGAAATCAATAAACATTGTTTATTACAGTTACTTTTAAATATGAAGCAAATCTCTGAGCTGATTGCTCCCTGAAGCGAAGGGGAATTTGTTAGCCTTGTTGATCAGCTTCAGTCGAGATCAATGTTCTGCCAGTTCAGAATTTGAGCACAGGTCCAAAGTAAACATACACTGCAAACTCTCCACGTCACACAGCTTGACAGAGTAAAAGTAAACTGCTTGCGATAACGGGGCAAGGTCCATTTACAAGCCTTGTTCTGAATTACAATTTTCAGTGTCTTTAACATTGAATCAAGCAACCCACAGTACTTGAAGCACTTGAGGAAAATGGGTGTTGAGCCAAAGGAAAGATTAAATTGGCTAACCAAAAGAGAATCAAAGAAGTGGATTGGAAGGAGGGTCAAAGGAACAGTGGAAATTGGAGGGTTTGAGAGAGAGAATACCAGAGTGCAAGTTTCTCACTGGCTGATGGAAATGTAGGCAGTATTGAACAAAGGGGAATGCACAAGAGTTCAGGGTGTAAGGGGCAGAATTAGGGACAAGCGATAGGAGGCATGATTGGGAGGATATTATAGAGATAGGGAAGGGGAGGCAATGGACAGATTTGAACACGTGAATGCTGGCAGCGTAATGACACTGGACTAGCAATCCAGAGACCAAGTCTAATGCTCCAAAGATGTGGGTTCAAATCCCACCATTGCAGCTGTTGGCATTTAAATTCTATAAAAATCTGGAAAATAAAGCTAGTCTCAGCAATGGTAAATAATGAAACTATCATTCATTATCATCAAAACCCATCTGGTTCACTAATGTCTTTTAGGGAAGGAAATCTGCCATTCTTACCTGGCCTGGCCTACAGGTGACTCCGGACCCACAGCAATGTGGCTGACTATTAACTGCCCTCTGAAATGGCCTAGCAAGCCACTCAGTTCAAGGGCAATTAAGGGTGGGAAACAAATGCTGGCCTTGCTAGTGACACCCACATCCCAAAGAATAAAAAAAATGGTGTTGCTGGACCAGGAACCAATGTACAGTATGCACAGGGGAGATGGGTGAACAGGGTAAGTCAGGGTACAGGCAGCAAATTTTTGGATGAGCTCATTTTATAGAGGGTGCAAGTTGGGAGGATACTGAAATAATTAAATGTGGATGGAAAAAGTCATGGGATGAGGGGTTCAGCAACAGATGAACCGAGATAGGGGTGGAGATAGGCAATGTCCCGATGTAGAAATGGGGCGTCAGTTGTTAATTGTATATTTAATGTGTTTAGTAGCATGCAGGTGATGGGCATTAACTGGGGATTCATTTGTGCTCCTAAAAAAGTTGTAAATCGATATAAACTGAAAATGTAGTTACTGCGTCAGGAGGTGAATGTTTATCATGTGTATCTTTGTAAACAAATGCTTATAAAAGCGTGTAAAGATTGGCTCCAGTTCTATCCTTCAGCTAACTTTTCAGAGTAATACAATAGTGATTGTGGGAACATGTGTTCAGAAGCCGCTGCTTCACCATCATTGGGACAAAATCCTGGAACTCCCTCCCTAATAGCACTGTGGGCGTACTTACACCACATGGACTGCAGTAGTTCCAGAAGGCAGCTCACTGCCACCTTCAAGAGCAATTAGGAATGGGCAACAAATGCTGGCCTCGTCAGCTGTGCCCACATCCCATGAAAGAATAAACAAAACAAGAAAGCTCATCTTGGGGTAGATACCATACCAAGGTTGCTCATAATCTGCTTAAACCTCAGGACAGTGGCCAGGAAGAGGGATGGTGTTGATGGCTGAGATCAGAGTTTGTGACAGTAACTAAAGACAATGACTCTGGCTCTTCCCAACATTTAGTTTGAGATAATTGCTGCTCATCTAGAACTAGATGTTGAACAAGCAGTGTGACAACAGTTGATTTAAGAGGTGCAGAATTAGGTTTAGTCAGTCTTTATGTGGAAGATGGCACCATGTCTTAGATGGTGCTGCCAATGGGCATCATAGATGAATTGGGGTCACAGGTGGGGTTGGCACGTACAAACCTTTGAGGCTCCCTGTAGGTGAAAGAAAACTGTTCTTTAAAAATCAAAAATTCTTCGTGACAAAGCCATTTTGGATCTACATTGCTAAATTTATTTAATCAGCTATAGTGAAACAATTGCCAATAAACTTGCCACGAACATGGGCTGAGCTCACAACAGTAGAGAAAGGATTTTTTGAGAGAACAATATTTCTATTTCCAAAAACCTCATAGCTTTTTGAAATGGCCATTAAAGAGCAGTGAGCTGCCTGTATTGCGCTCATGGTCCATGAGTGTTTTTATTCTAGGACTGCCCCAAAACTAGAATCCCAATTGCTCCGGGACAATGTAGGCACACATAATGGCCAATTATAGGGTCATCTCTGAAATTGTGGCCTCCCAGAATTGAAAAGAAGCCACTGTAATTAGCAAAGGGTTGCTGCGATTGCAAATACCTTTGCCACTCACCTGTGGAAGGGCCCCATAATTCCAAATATAGCCCTTATGAGGGAAAACATTTGCCACAAATCGCATATTTCCTTTCTTAGCATCTTGCTTGATTGGGTTCAACGGCTCTTTTGTTGCAATCTGAAGATGTAGAAACACAATATTCAGTTAATGTTTCCTGTTGAAAGTATGCAACCATCTCAGTGCATCCTCTGCTCTTCCTTCTCCTGGCCTTTCAAAATGCTGCACTGGCAACAACTGCACCAACACATTACACAGGATTCTTGCCCCTTTGCAATCTGAGATGTGATGATTCCACCCTTATACCCTGTCCAAAGCCTGCTCAGCTACACACAGGGTACAGCAGGGTGAATGGCCAAGGGCAATCAGGCATGTACAGTAAGGTTAGAAGCCTAGCAGGGGGAGAGGCAGCCAGTAGAAATGAGTAGTAGTGCCAGAAGAAACCTGCAAGTCCAGAGCAAGCTGGAGGATTACTGGGAGAGGAGGCGGAGAAGAATTGGGCAGCAGTGGCCATGGGATCCACTCTAACTAGACAAGCCTGTGGATGTTTGATTGAGGGAGGTGCTTTCTTTTGGGGACGGGGTGGGGGGGGGGACCTGCCATGCAGCTGGGCAAAGGGGGCAGACTAGAGGAGAGAGGTATGAGGGCCTGTGTCAATGACTGGGACAGCAGCTGCTAAAAGGGAAACAAGCTGATACTCCAATATGATTTCACAATGTTTCAGTGTTTGATGCACTGGATACTGTCAAAGGTGCTGACATTGTGTGCCAGTGCAAGAAAGTACGTCTATCATTTCTACTTTGAAAGCAAACCCATTCTTGTTTAACTTTGTTTTAAATCTATTTTTGCTTCTTTACAATCCCAGTTTTATTACGTTTGCCATATATTTATTTTTGTTACCACAACAATGTGCCTGGGCTGAGAGCTGTCCCATTCTTCTCAACACCACCATTCATTTAACCGTGGCTTGTTCTCTGACCACCCACTGCCAAAAGCGAGGGACAGAGAGTCAGAGAGCGCCAGCCAGAACAAGCAGGAGATAAACAGAGACACCACCAGGGTAACAAGATAGCAGAAGAACGGAGAAAGTTGATACTGTGTTGGTCTTCGGCCATATGTGTAGGGAGAATAACTCCATCACAAACATAAGCATGAAACTTATTTGAAATGAAAAAAGGCGATGTAAAAATTTGATCAAATGTCACCATCACCATCCCTGGGTATATCCTGTCCCACCAGCAGGACAGGCCCAGCAGAAGTGCTGGCACAGTGAGTGGAATACAGTCGTGAGGGAGTTGCACTGGGAATCCTCAACAGGAACTCCGGGCCCGTGAAGTCTCATGGCACCAGGTCAAACATGGGCAAGGAAACCTCCTGCTGATTACCCCCTCAACTGAAGAATCCGTGCTCCTCCATGTTGAACACCACTTGGAGGAAGCACTGAGGGTGGCAAGAGAGCAGAATGTAGTCTGGGTGGGGGAATTCAAAGTCCATCACCGTGAGTGGCTCCGTAGCACCACCACTGACTGAGCCGGCTTGAGTCCTAAAGGATATAGCTGCTAGACTGGGTCTGCAGCAGGTGGTGAGGGAGCCAACATGAGGGAAAAACATACTTGAATTCAACCTCAGCAACCTGCCTGCTGCAGATGCATCTGTCCATGACAGTATTGGTAGGAGTGACCACCGCACATTGTGGAGACGGAGTCAATCTTCACATTGAGGATACCCTCCATCGTGTTACATGGCATAGATTTCGAATAGATCTAGCAACTCAAGACTGGGCATATGAGGCGCTGTGGGCCATCAGCAGCAGCAGAATTGTACTCGAACACAATCTGTAACCTCACGGCACAGCATACCTCCCACTCAAGCATTACCACCAAGCTAGGGGATCAATCCTGGTTCAATGAAGTGTGCAGGCAGGCATGCCAGGAGCAGCACCAGGCATACCTAAAAATGAGGTGTCAACCTGGTGGAGCTGCAACACAGGAGTAATTGTGTGCCAAACAGCAGAAGCAGCAAGTGATAGAGTTAAGATATTCCACAACCAACAAGTCACACCTAAATTCTGCAATCCTGCCACATCCAGTTGTGAATAACGGTGGACAATTAAACAACTCGCTGGAGGAGGAGGCTCCACAAATATCCCCATCCTCAATGATTTTGGGGGGTCCAGCACATCAGTGCATAAGGTAAGGCTGAAGTATTTGTAACAATCTCCCAGTATCCCAGGCCCAACCATCTTCAGCTGCTTCAACGACCTTCCTTCCATCATAAGGTCAGATGTGGGGAAGTACGCTGATGATTGCACAATGTTCAGCACCATTTGCGATTCCTCAGATACTGAAGCAGTCTGTCCCCACATGCACCAAGACCTCTTGACATTCAATGGCATAACCATCGCTGAATCCCCCATTATCAACATCCTGGGGGTTACCATTGACCAGAAACTGAACTGGACTAGCCATATAAATACTGTGGCTACAAGAGCAGGTCAGAGGTTAGGAGTCCTGTGGTGAGTAACTCAAATCTTGACTCCCCATCTACAAGCGACCAGTCAGGAGTGTGATGGAATACTCCCTAATTGCCTGGATGAGCGCAGCTCCAACAAGAAGCTTGACACCATCCAGGGCAAAACAGCCCGCTTGATTGGTGCCCCATCCACAAACATTCACTCCTTCCACCACTGACACACAATGGCAGCAGTGTGTACCATCTACAAGATGCATTGCAGAAACTTCGACAGCATCTTCCAAACCCATGACCACTACCATCTAGAAGGACAAGGGCAGAAGATACACGGGAACACCACTACCTGGAGGTTCCCCTCCAAGTCACTCACCATTCTGACTTGAAAATATATCGCCATTCCTTCACTGTTGCTGGGTCCAAATCCTGGAATTCACTTCCTAACGGCACTGTGGGTATACCTACACCACATGGGCTGCAGAGGTTCAAGAAGGCAGCTGACTACCACCTACTCAAGGACAATTAGGGATGGGCAATAAATGCTGGCCTAGCCAGCAATGCACATTTCCATGAATGAAAAAAATTAATTTAGGATTGCAAATAATTCACTAGGTTTTGGGAAAAAAAAGTCACATTTTAATACACAAGGCTGTCTGGGCAAAAAATAAAAATTACCTCCATTTTCGCATTGGTCCAACGAGGAATCTCCACAACCATGTTAAACACATCCTGCAAGAAAATTCACAATATAGCATGAGTGACCACTGATGTTGCAGTTCATCGACTCAGTATATCCCCCATATCCACCCCAGGTTAGTACCTCACCTCAGTATATCCTCTATACCCATTCCAGGACAGCGCATCATCTCAGTATATGTTAAAGAAAATACTAGTCAAGTGGCCAGTTTACATTGCTTTGGCAAAGAGCTCATAGGCTTGATGGACCCAATGGTGTCCTCCTGTGCTTTGATACAAGGTTCTAGACAAATTTGCTAATCTTTAGCATAGTGCCTTTCACAAGCACAGAACGTCCCAATGCACTTTATAACTAATTAAATACTTTTAAAAAGTGTGGTCACTGTTGTCAGAAGCATGGCAACTAATTTGCATACAGCAAACTCCCACAAACAGCACAAAAACAGAATTACCTGGAAAAACTCAGCAGGTCTGGCAGCATCGGCGGAGAAGAAAAGAGTTGACGTTTCGAGTCCTCATGACCCTTCAACAGAACCTGCTGAGTTTTTCCAGGTAATTCTGTTTTTGTTTTGGATTTCCAGCATCCGCAGTTTTTTTTGTTTTTATCCCACAAACAGCAGTTTGATAATTACCAGATGATCTGTTTTTGTGACATTGATTGAGGGACAAATATTGACCAGAACACTGGAGATAACTCCATGCTCTTTTCTGAAATGGTACCATAGGATCTTTTACAGCACTTCCTCTGTAGTGGGGTGTCAGTCTACATTATGTGCTCAAATGTCTGGAAACTTTCATTTATTTAGCAGTTTTAACTTACATTAACATCTCAAGGTGCTTCGCAAGAGCTCATGAGTGCTTTGAGGCAAAAATCAGACACTGAACCACACTGGGTGATATAAGGGCAATGGCCAAAAGTATGGTCAGAGAGGTAGGTCTGAAAGGAGCGTCTTAAAGGAAGAGAGAGTGAGGGGAAGAGAGCTGGAGAGGTTTAGGGAGGAAAATTCAGAGTTTAGGGGTTAAGCAGCTGAAGGCACAGCCACCAAAGGTGGGACAATTAAAACTGGGTGTGCTCAGGGACCAGAAGGTTGAGAGGCTGGAGTAGATTACAGGGATAGAGAGGGTTGAGGCCATGAAAGAGTTGAAAACCAGCATGAGAATTTTAAAATCAAATTGTTGTTTGACCAGAATCCAATGTAGGCCAGCAAGCATGTGATGTGTGTCTTACCTTAATGTTGCAGGAGTTTTGGATGACCTTAAATTTACAGAGGATAGAATTTGGGAGATCAGCCAGGAGTGTGTTGAAAATAGACCAGTCTAGAGGTAACAAAGACATGATGAGGGTTTCAGCAGCAGATAAGTCAAGGCAATGGGCAAAGTCAGGTGATGTTACAGAGATGGGAATAAGTTGGCTTAGTGATGGCACGATTATGTGCTCAAAAGCTCATGTTGGGGTCAAATATGACAGCTAAACTGAACAGTCTGGCTTAAATCGTTACCAGGGAGAGGGATAAAGTCAGTAGTCAAAGAACAGAGTTGGTGCAGGGACTGAAAACAATAGCTTCAGTCTTCCCAATATTTAATTGGAGGAAATTTCTGCTCATCCAGTGCTGGATGTCAGATAAGCAGTCTGATCATTTAGCAAAAGTGGAGGAGTCGAGAGAGGTGGTGCTGAGGTAGAGCTGGGTGTCTTCAGTATACATGTGAAAACTAACACTGTACTTTCAGTGTCAAGGGTCATCGTGTGGATGAGGAACAGGAGGGGACCAAGGATAGATTCTTGGGGGATACCAGAGGTGAGGGAGATAGCCCAGAGCAGCAGGGAGGAGGTCAGTGAAGGAGGCTATCAGAAGTGACTCTTCCATTAAAGTCGAGCATGAGGAGAAAACACAACCAAGTATGTCCAGAAATGAAAAACTTTTCCTCTCACCCTTTGAGTCAGTGGCATATTCAAAGGCACAGATAAAAGTATTTCTTTATACAGCATTGAAAGATTACAGAACAACCATGTGTATTTATGTTTAATTACTCTATACGTCCTAAAACAAGTTTGTCTAGATTTCTCCAGAGTGCAACTGGAGGTGGAGCTATCTAAGAATAGCTCAAGATGCATTATGCAGTTGTTGCCATGTACACGGCTGCTCTTATCTCAATGCTCTTACTGCAGCCAGTATTGTCACACTTCCTCCTTGTAACACCTCTAAAGGAATTTAATATGCAGAATATCCAGCTTCATGTTACAATATTACAAACACTGATATATAAGGGCACCAGAAACAGTACAAGTCAGCCAGTAGCTGTAGATGAAATAGAACAGCTCTTTCAAGGGTTCCTATCCAGACTGGAAACCTGTGTCTGGTCCAGTGGCACATGTGTGTTTGCACATTTCCAGTTTTATTTTCACTTTTTGAGCATTTTGATTTTTGTCGGCAGTGACTAACAGAGCAAGAACCTTCCAAGCCAGGAGCTTAATAAACATCGAAAATAAGGGCAGAGAGGCAAGGAGGATCAGAGTAGTTCAATCCAAATCTAAATAGGTGAAAATAATAATGAAAGTGAGAATGGGCAGGGTAGAGTAGGAACAGCCAGGATACATTAACCTGTCAGTGAAAGCCAGGCTGAGTGTCAGTCGAGGACTGGAGACTATCTTGTGTAGTCTGGACTGAGCATCAACAGAAGAGTAAACATTATTGTTAGAAATCAGCACATTGCTTAGAATATATGTTAAATCAGGGCAGTGCTGTAAGTTATGTTTTCTAGAAACCAAGCTAGTGAAATGATTATTCTTAGGTGGTGATGGCTGTAGCTAGCCTGAAAGAGGCCATGGTCAAATGAGGCCTCTGCAGCAGTGGGAGAGTGATTTGATGGATACTTAAAACAAATAACTATTTTACAAAACTGGGTTTGGATTTTCAGTTAACCATGCCTAATTTAAGATCTTTGCTGAACTGCATAAGTTAATTAATGTGTGGAAATAGAATAGAAACTACTTTAGTGAATAACCCTATGATTTAATAGTCAGGAATTAGATCAGTTAGACTGGATAGTCATTATGAACAGCTGATAATAAACTGCTGATGACAGGCGAATAGAAACAATGAGGCTGCTGAAAGTACGCTAGAAGGCCAGGGATGGTATACAATGGAGTGATGAAAGTGATCATGTCAAACAGTACTGAAAGATACAAGGAAAGCAGTCCTGAGGATGATATAAGGACATGGGCAATTGAGACTGATGGAAAATGGAAGATGACACAAGAGTGGTCTTTTACCCCATGGCTTAAACAAAGTGTCTGACACACCTTTGGACACATTACAGGACAATTAAGCCCTGTCCACATAACACCCTAGTCCAGCCCTGAAAAAATGTATAAAATGGATAAGTTTTTGAAGGAAGCCACTGCAGTTGGAGGTAAAGAAGTGGGCTCAAGAGTGGATCCACATTGGCTTTGGTCTAGAACTGTTGGGTGGTTCAGAAGACTTTGAAGAGAAGCAAGGCATAGAGAAGTTCAAAAACACACCAGCTGTCCTGTCTAACCTGGATTGGTATTTGCTACTTATATGGTTTGGCAATAGCTATCTGATCAAACTCAACATACCCACCACATTGGTTGCAGTCTATCCTGATTAGATTAATTGATAACAATGTTTAAATTAAATTGACAAGTTTAAGATCTTTACACTATCTTGTACTGGGGTCATGGGTAAATGGTGAAGGTGAGGGCGTAAGGATGTGGCTGAGCTGTAAAAATGTCATGGTGAATGGAGAGTCAAAGATTAAACAGTTGAGATTTTGAAAGTGTCATTGAAGGCAAGTTCCTTTGTCAAGGCAGACTGGGAGAGGGAAGGAGAATATAGGTGGAGAATGGTTCAAGGAAGTGATCGAAGATGGCTTTATCTGTTTATGACAAGATGGGTGTAGTGAAGTCAGGTGAGATGGCAAGGTCAAGGGTTGGACATGAATATGGTTTGGAGAGTTCATACGGAACAAGAGATTAAAGGAGAACAGGAGCACAGTGATCTCAGAGGACACAGAACATGATAAATTGAGGTGGAGGTCGAAAAGACACTCAGTGCAGAGATTGAGGGTGGAAAGCAGTGAAGATATCTGAGGGAAAATATCACTGTCACAGTCACAGAGGGTGTCACCTGTGACTTTGACGAGAGCTGTTTTCATACTGTGGCAGGTTTTAAACACTGAGCTCTGGGAAAGATGGGTAGGGATTTGGTAGAAATCAAGTGGGAATTTGTGGGGATAGTTGATAAATATTTTGCATCATTGAGAATGTGGATGTTTGTGCAGCCTCCCCCTCCAATTAGTTGCAAAATTTTCCACCATCATACATGACTGGATGTGGCTTGACTGCAGAGCTTGGATCTGACCTATTGGGTGGGGGAAATCGCTTAACTTTGTCTATAGAATGTTGCTTTGCTATTTGGCATGCATATACTCCTGTGTTGTAGCTTCAAGAAATTGGCACCTCGTTTTCAGATATACCTGGTGCTATTTCTGATATACTCTCCTCAATGAACCTGTGGTGGTCCCTGAGCTTGATGGTAATGGTAGAGGGATATGCTGGGCCATGAGGTTACAGATTGTGGTTGAATACACTGCTGCTGCAACTCTCATGGATATCCAGTTTTGAACTGCTAGATCTGTTCTGAACCTATCCTATTTAGCATGATGATACTGCCACACAATGTGATGGACGACATCCTCAATGTGAAAATGGGACTTTATTTCTACGAGGTCTGTGCAGTGGTTACTCTTGCCAAATACTGTTATCAACAGATGCACCTATGACAGCTAGGTTGGTGAGGAACAGGTCAAGTGGGTATTTCCTTTTTGTTGGTTCTCATACCACCTGCCACAGGCCCACTCTGATAGATATGTTCTTCAGGACTCTTGTCAGCTCAGTAAGTAGTTGTGCTACTGAAACCGCCCCCCTCCCCCGCCCCCCCCAACAGGTGGAAAAGGTGGCATAGTGATAATGTCACTGGACCAGTAATCCAGACGCCCAGGCTAAAGCTAATGGTGACCATGACAACTATCATCAACTGTTGTAAAAACCCATCTGGTTCACTAATGTCCCTTATAGAAGGAAATATGCTGCCGTTGCCTAATCTGGCCTACACGTGACTCCAGATCCACAGCAGTGTGCTACCTGAAATGACCAAGCGAGCCACTCTGTTCAAGGGCAATTAGGGATGGAAAACAAATGCTGGCCTTGCCAGTAATGTCCACATCCCATGCTAGAATAAAATAGACCCAGAGTATATTCTGTGCCCTTGTTACCCTCAGTGCTTCTTCCAATTGTTGTTCGACATGGTGGAGTACTGATTCATCAGCTAACAGAGGTAGTAATCATGGAATGATTACAGTACAGGAGGACATTTGGCCCATCATGTTCCATGCTGGCTCTCTGGAAGAACAACTGACTTTGTTTTTTCAGTTTCCCTTTAAGGGGCTGCTTTTACTTTATCCCTGATTTTGTTCATTTAGTTTAATTGGTTTGACTCAAAAGAGTTACCCCACTGTTTTCCCATAAGACTTCTCTTCAGATAATGATCCAATGAAGGCCTCAATTGAATCTGCCTCCACCACACTATCAGACAGTGCATTCCAGATCCTAACCACTCACTGCGTAAAGAGAGTTTTCCCTCATTTCGCTATTACTTTTTTTTTTGAAAATCACCTTAAATCGATGTCCTCTGGCTTTTGACCTTCTGCCAATGAGAATAGTCTCTTCCTATCTTTTCTATCCAGACTGGCTTTGACTAGTGAACTTTACAAGGTAACACTCAGTGCTGGTGCCTCAATTACTTACAATCTATATTAATGCTTTAGACAAAGAGACCAACAGTAATATACCTAAATTTGCTGATGATGCAAAGCTAGATAGGAATGCAAGCTATTGAGGAGGACACAGAGGCTGCAAAGAGAGATAGAAGATGGACTACAATATGGGAAAGTGTGAAGTTATTCACTTTGGTTGTAAGAATAGAAAAGCTGATTTTTTTTTTTTAAAAAGCTGTGAAACTTGTAAATATTGATGTTCAAAGAGACTTGGGTGCACTTGTACAAGAAGCACAAAAAGTTAGCATGCAGGTACAGCAAGCAATTAATGACAAAAGGTATGTTGGCCATTTTTGTAAGGGGATTGGAACAAAGAATAAAGAAGTCTTGCTACAATTGGTAAGACCACACCTAGAATATTACGTGCAATTTTGGTCTCCACATTTAAAAAAGGATATGCTTACATTAGAGGCGGTACAGTAAGGGTTCACTAAATTGGTCCTCGAGATGACAGGGCTATCCTATGATGAGGGGCTGAATAAATTGGGTCTATGTTGTCTGGAGTTTAAAAGAATCAGAGGTGATCTCATTGCAACTTTCAAGATTATGATGGGGTTTGAAAGGCTAGATACTGAGAGGTGTTTCCCCTGGCTGGGGAATCTAGAACATGGGGGCACAGTCTCAGGATAAGGGGCCAATCATTTAGGGTTGAGATGAGGAGAAGTTACTTCACTCAAAGGGTTGTGAATATATTTAAGGCTGAGATGGACAGATTTTTGGAGTCTCAGGGAATTGAGGGATATGGGGAGCAGGCAAGAAAGGAGTTGAAGCCCAAAATCCCCCATGATTGTACTGAATGGCAAAATAGGCTCAAGCGGGTATTCTTCTGCTCCTACATATGTAACATCTCCTCCTGATTTTGAGCACCTCTAACAAATCTCCTCTCAACCTTCTCTTCTCCAAGGAGAAAAGAGTTCCAGCTTCTCCACTCTATCTTCATAACTGAAGTTCCTCATCCCTGGAGCCGCTCTCATGAATCTTTTCTGCATCCTCTCTAATGCCCAACGGGTGCCCAGAACTCCAGTTGAGGCTGAACCAGTGTTTTATACAGGTTTATCATAACACCCCTGTGTATGTACTCTAAGCCCCTAGTTATAAAGCCCAGGATTTTAATATAGGTAACCTACATTAATCACTTTCTCAACTGTCTTGCCACCTTAAATGATTTATGCACATGTACCTCCAAGCTGCTCCTGCACCCCGTTTAGAATGGTACCATTTGATATCGCCTCTCCTCATTCTTTCAACCACTTCACCGCATTAAATTTCATCTGACACTTATCTGCCCGTTCTACCAGCTTGTCTGTCCTTTTGAAAATTATCACTATCGTCCTCACAGTTCGTAATCCTTCTAATTTTTACGTAATCTGTAAATTCTGAAATTGCGCTGTGTATATTCTCAACTAGGTCATTAACATAAATCAAGAAAAACAGGGGTCCTAACAGTAACCCCTGGAGACCCCACTATATACCCAGAACTCAATCTGGTATTGCTCCCTTCCTCATTGGGCTGGAAACACACTAATGGAAACGCTCGTGTAAAATTTCAGGAACTATATTCCCACCTGCCTCTCCCCAACCCCACTTGCACCGTTACTATCTATCTCGGTCTATAATTAAGATAATTGAAATTCCCCATCATCACTACTCTCTACTTCCTGCGTCTTTGTAATTTTCCTGCACAGCTCCTTCTCTATGTCCTCTCCACTACTTGGTGGCCTATAGTATATATCCAGCAGTGTAACAGCTCCTTTATTAAACCTTAACTCAAATCAAACGTCTTTAGTCCCTCAACGACACCAGGATTAAGAATAAATGTGAGTGCAGGGCTGAGGGGCCAATTCTTCGAAAGATGGGACATTTTGTGATCTTTAATTAAAGATGAAGAGAAAATAATTAAGGAGTATGAAATTAGAGGGAGAATGGTGAAATAGATGAAAAACTGGCTAGAAAAGAAGAACAGAGAACACAAGTTTAGGAATTTTTTTCCACAGTTGTTTCACGTAGATAGTGGTGCCCCACAGAAACTGTTGAGGCTACTTCTGTTCACTGTACATCAATAACTCGGTTAAAGAGCTGGAAGGAACAGTGTCCACATGTGCATATAGGAAGTGTCGTTAACAACTGAGGATTACAAGAAGCTACAAAGGATATGGAGAAGGTGGTAAATGTCAGTAAAGGTGCGATGGAAGATTTAGGTAAAAATTTAGACTTTGCATGGGATAAACTGACAGATTTTATAGAAATTACAGCACAGAAACAGACTACCCGGCCCAACTCCATGCATGCTGCAAATGAGGATCCTGCCATCCTGATTCATCTCGTCTCATCAACATATCCTTCCATTCCTTTCTCCTTCATGTATTTATCCAGCTTCCCCTTAAATTTATACTATGCTATTTAGTTACCACTCCTTGTGGTGCCAAGACCCACATTCTAACCACTCTGAGTAATGAGGTTTCTCCTTAATTCCTTTTTCAGGTTTATTGGCGACCATCATATATTTATGGCCCTTCATTCTTGTCAGCTCCTTAATTCTAACCAAATGAATTGTCTTTGATCTTCAACCACATCAGGATAAGAGTGGATGAGAGTGGAGGACTGGAAAGGGACCAATGGACCCACCCTCAAAGATGGAACATTTTGGAAAGTTTAAGTAAAAGATAAAATAATGAAGGGGTATGAAATTATGACGATAGCAAAATACATTAAATGGAAGGGAGAACAGAAAGAGGAGTTCTTAGTGGTTTCAAGTACATCATTGCTACTATACCCTTTCATAATTTTCAAGTCCTCTGATAGAGCCCAAGCCTGTTCTGTCTTTCCTGATGAGTTTAGCCTCTCAGTTCTGGTATCACCCTTGTAAATCTTTTTGCCTTTTCCAGTGTCTCAAACCCTTTTTATAATATGGAGACCAGAACTGTGCACAATACTCCATGTGTGGTCAAACCAAGGCTCTGGACAAGTGTAACACAACTTCTCTGCTTTTCAATTCTATTCCTTTAAAAAGAAGCCCAAGCTGTATGAATTGAATTGCTACTTTTAAATATTTGTGTACCTGTACCTCGAATTCCCTTTGTTCCTCTACCCCATTAACATAAAATTCCTAAGGACCTCCTTATTCCTTCCTACCAAAATGTAGAAAGCTGCCTGCATCCCTAAAACAAGTAGGGTACTTCAAACAAAAAAAAAATCAGGAAAAAGTTGAATTTAAAAAGCATATTAAATAGAATAAGAGCAGAGAAGTTTGGGGGCTTCAGGTTCACAAGGCATTAAAAGCACACCAAGTGGATAAAATTACAAATGCTCATGAAATTCTGGATCTCAGGAAAATATAAAAGTCAAGATGCAATGTGAATCTATGTGAGCCTCAGTAAGACCACAGTTGGAATAGTATGTGTGGTTTGGGTCCCACACTGCACAAAGGATGTTGATGCAATATAGATACAGCACAAAGTCCCTGGATACAGCCTGGCATGAGAAAATACAAATATGAAGAAAGGCATGAAAAATTGGGGCTGTTTTTGTTAGAAGAGGAAAGGACAGGGTGATTAGATGTGGTTAAAATTATGAATGGATCGGACGGGGAGGTAGAAATATCGATTAAGAGTCTGGAACAAGAGAATCTAGGTGTAAGATTAAGGACAGGGAGCAGGGTTGTGAGACTATGATTGTAGGTAGTGATTGAAGTAAAGACCATGTCAACATAGGTTATATTAGCAGTTGAAGAAAAGGGGAAACACTAAAGGCATATGGAACTTGGGGGGCACTATTCATATGGAGGGTAACCACAATGACCTATTTCCATGTTGTAATTTCGATGTGTGACACTCCCCTCCCAGCTCACATCATATACGAAGTAATTATGACATGATGAAAGCAACCAAACTTCAAGGAGGTTTATGGCTAAATACAGGGCATTCCTTTTTAATATTTGGTCATCCAAAGCCTATCTGTGGGCAGACTACAGGGCAAAGGATCTCCAAGAGTCAAACATCCAGACTGGAAACACAAGGGAATTAACAAACATTGCTGTCTCTCTGAACACAAGGTCATTCTGGATTGTCTTGCTAATCAAAGCAGGAGAGAATTAATTTATACTGCAGGGTGGGAGGAAGAACAGGCCTGCTCCCAATTACCTCAGTCTTTGCCGCATACAGCGGGATGTCATGGAATGGTGACAGGAACCGGCCCTGGTCGTTACCTGGAACAGATGAACAAGTAAGTCACAGGGGCACCACATCAATGCCGCTGCCCCCCCAACACCAAAATACCCCCCACGTTAGCAACCTGCAAAATATCCCCCACACCAACATCCAATTAACTAAAACAGTTAAGGGTAGTATAAAACTTAAAGAGAAAGCATACCACTGCACAAAGATGACTGGCAGGTCAGAAGATTTTGCAGAATATAAAGAACAGTAAAGAATGACAAGATGATGAATAAAGCGGGAAAAGTTAGAGTATTAGCGAAAACTAGCTAGAAATATAAAGGTAGATAGTCAGAGTTTCTATACATATTTAATTAAGAGTTAACAAAGTGAACATTGGTCCTTTTGAAAGTGCATCTGGGGAATTAATAATGCAAAGTAAAGAAATAGCAGATGAATTGAACAGGTATTTTGCATTGGTCTTCATTTTAGAGACGACAAGTAACATCCCAGAAATAGCTGTAAATCAGGAGTTGGAAGGAAGAGGGGAACTCAGGAAAACTACAATCATCAAGAAAACAGTGCTGAGCAAATTATTGGAGCTGACAATTCCCCAGGTCCTGAAGGATTTCATCCTAGGGTCTTGAAAGAAGAGACTAGTGAGGTAGTTGATGCACTAATTTTAATTTTCCAAAACTCCCTGGATTCAGGGAAGGTTCCATTGGATTGGAAAGTAGCAAATGTAGCTCCTTTATTCAAAAAGGGAGGGAGACAGAAAGCAGGAAACTACAGGCCAGTTAGCCTAACATCTGTCATAGAGAAAATGTTACAAGCTATTATTAAAGATGTAATGGCAGGGCACTTAGAAAAATTCAAGGCAATCAGGCAGAGTCAACATGAATGGGAAATCATGTTTAACCAATCTATTGGAGTTCTTTGAAGGAGTCGCATGTGCTGTGGATAAAGGGGAAACTAACCACATCTATATTTTTCTTTTTCCTTGACACTTGAAACAGTTTTTGACCTATTATTAACTCTTGACAGTTTATCCATTTTGAAAAAAAAGAGCTGATTTTAACCTTCAAGGCGATGCCAAAATCTTTGTGACAGGTTCAAACTGACAATAGTCAGAGTCCTGAAGTAAGTAAGTACCCAGCCTGCAGGTGTTAATAACACTAAATTGTAACCCGTCACTATCGCACTCTCTCTGCCTGTTGTGCAGGTGATGTTATGAGTGCGTCAAGTTTTACATTAAATTGAAAAGACTACAGATGTGGAAAACCTTGCACTCTGATATGTATTCACTAGCTGAGATTTTTATGCTCAGAATTCTGGGAGTTGCAGTCTTATGGCCCACGTCCCATTCAACTGGCGCACAGAAACAGTAAATTTCCAGAAGGCCACATCAAAGATTATCGTGGAAAATAAAATCTCATGGTGTAGGGGCCAACATATTTGGCATAGCGAGAAGATTGGCTAGCTAACAGGAAACAGTGAGTAGGCATAATTGGTATTTTTTCTGATCAGCGTGATTAAGCAAGTGGTGTGCCACAGGGATCAGGGCAGGGGCCTCGGCTTTTTAAAATTTATATAAATACAGTTTAAATAAATTTATATAAATAAATATAAATAAAAACTTGGAGAAAACTAAGAGACCGAAGATATGGCTGCTAAATTAGCTGATGATACAACGATAAGGTAGGAAAGTAAGTTGCAAAGAGAACATAAGGACACAAAAGGCCGTAGATAGGTGAAGCAAGTGAGCAAAGATCTGACAAATGGAGTATAATTTGGGCAAATGTGAAATTGTCCATTTTGGCAGGAAGAATAAAAAAAGCATATTATGTAAATGGTGAGGGATTGCAGAGCTCAGATCCATGTCCTAGTGCATGGATCACAAAAGGCTAGTTTGCAGATACAGCAAGTAATTAGGAAAGCCAATAGAGTGTTATCATTAATTGCGAGGGGAATCGAATACAAATGTACGGAGGTTATGCTTCAGTTATACAGGACACTGAGACACCACATCTGGAGTACTGTATTAGTCTACTGATTTAAGAAACGATGTAAATGCATTAGAAGCAGCTGAGAGAAATTACAATCGGATTAGCCATGATCTCATCGAATGGCAGAGCAGGCTCAAGTGACGAGTGACCTATCCCTGCTCCTAATTCATAAATAAATATTCCCCACGCCAACGCCACCACATACCACCGCCCCGCCCGCCCGCCCAACGCCACCACAACCACATTCCGCCCCACCCCCGGCCCAACGCCACCAGATACCCTCCCCTGCGCCAAAACCCCAGATACCCACGCCGCCCAAATACGACCCTTGCTCCCCAATCTGCTCCGCACTCACTCAGGAACAGGCGGTAGGTGCCAGTGTGCTCTCGGCCTCGCTCCTCAACCCGGTACCCAGCCATGCTACTACTGCCGCTATAACCACCTCCGCTCTGAAGCCGCCCACCGGAACCCGTCAGCAACACACCCTCCCCCCGCCCAGCGTCTGACGTCATTCCCCCCGCCCAGCGTCTGACGTCATTCGCCCCGCCCAGCGTCTGACGTCACCCCCAGCCTCCCCGTTAATTTCTGTTCTTCTCCATTCTCTTTGGGCGGTTGTGCTTTTTGGTCTGAATTTGACCGATTACAAAAATAAAATACTGAGGATGCTGCAAATCTGACATGAAAACATAAAATACTGGAAACAGAGAGAGAATGGACCAGTGCTTCATTGGTGGGGGGGACAGTGACAGTGCTTCCCTGGGGGACGGGATGACAGTGCTCCACTAAGCGGGGGCGGTGACAGTGCTCCCCTGGGGGCGGGGGGCAGTGAGCGATGACAGTACACCCCTGCAGGCAGGGAGGGCAGTTAACAGTGCTCCCCTTGGGGGGGGGAGGGGGGGGTGGCAGTGACAGTGCTCCACTGCGGGGAGGGGGGAGGCAGTGACAGTGCTCCCCTGGGGGCAGGGACGGTTGACATTGCTCCCATGGAGGGGGGCAGTGACAGTGCTCCCCTGAAGGGACAGACGGTGACAATACTTTGCTGGGGGAGACAGTGACAGTGCTCCCCTGGGGGCGGGGGGCAGTGACAGAGCTCTCCTGGGGCGGGGTGGAGGACAGTGCTCTCCTGGGGGCAGGGAGTGTTGACATTGCTCCCGTGGAGGGGGGCATTGACAGTTCTCTCCTGGGTGGGTGGATTACAGTGCTCCCCTGGGGGTTGGGTGTAAACAGTGCTCCCTGGGGGAGATATTTGGGGGGCAGGGAAACAGATGAGATGCAGAGGCCAACACTAAGAAGGCATGGCTAGAGGTGGCAGGCATCATTAGCAGCTGTGGGGCCATTGCCAGGAGCTGGATTCAGTGCTGGAAGAGATTTATTTACCTGCACCGGCCTGGAAAGGTGAGAGTTGCAAACTGGAAGCCCAGCTTGAATTAAAACCTGCCCATGAAATGTTAGTCAGTTGGTGGACCAATGCATGGGGCAATAATAGGTACCAAGGTCCACATTGAGGCACCCTGTTCACACAAACCTGAAACCCATGCTCAATGATGGGTGAATGTTGCACTGTGACGGCTGAATGGCTGTTTCACCATTATCATCCCAGCAGTGTGGTACTGCACATTTCCAGTGCCTCAGAATGACTAGCACAGATAGGTTTTGAGACAGGAGCGACACTGCCTATGTCTGTACTTGCATGAGCACTGTGCTCAGAATGTCAGGCAGTGTCAATGCATAGCGAGCGGAGTACCTTACATCGCCATGGTAATAGAAGATTGGCGAGCAGGAAACAGAGTTAGCATAAATGGGTCTTTTTCTGGCTGGCAGGATGTAATGAATAGTGTGCCATAGGGATCAGTGCTGGGGCCTCAACTTGTTACAATTTATATAAATGACTTGGATGAAGTGACTAAAGGTATGATTGCGAAATTTGCTGATGACACAAAGATAGGTAGGGAAGTAAATTGTGAAGAGGACATAAGCTGGCTACAAAGTGAAATAGATGTATTGCTGAAAAAAGAGACATGTCAAAGCTTTTCATAAAAGCCAAAAAACTGCGGATGCTGGAAGTCCAAAACAAAAATAAAAATAAAAATACCTGGAAAAACTCAGCAGGTCTGACAGCATCTGCGGAGAGGAACACAGTTAACGTTTCGAGTCCATATGACTCTTCAACAGAAATAAGGAAAAATAGAAAAAGGGTGAAATATAAGCTGGTTTAAGGGGGGTGGGGGGCGGTGGGACAGGTAGAACTAGATAGAGGAGATAGCCAAAAGATGTCATAGACAAAAGGACAAAGAGGTGTTGAAGGTAGTGATATTATCTAAGGAAGGTGCTAATAATTAAGGGTAGAAAGCAGGACGAGGATGTACAGATAGCCCTAATGGGGGTGGGGTGAGGGGAAGGGATCAAAATAGGCTAAAAGTTAGAGCTAAAACAATGGATGGAAATACATTTAAAAATAATGGAAATAGGTGGGAAAAGTAAAATCTATATAAATTATTGGGAAAAAGGGGGATCAGAAAGGGGGTGGGGATAGAGGAGAGAGTTCATGATCTAAAATTGTTGAACTCAATACTTAGTCCGGAAGACTGTAAAGTGCCTAGTCGGAAGATGAGGTGCTGTTCCTCCAGTTTGCGTTGAGCTTCACTGGAACAATGCAGCAGGCCAAGGACGGACATGTGGGCATGAGAGCAGGGTGGAGTGTTGAAATGGCAAGCGACAGGGAGGTCTGGGTCATGCTTGCGGACAGACCAAAGGTGTTCTGCAAAGCGGTCACCCAGTCTGTGTTTCGTCTCTCCAATGTAGAGGAAACCACATTGGGAACAACGAGTGCAGTAGACTAAATTGAGGGAAGTACAAATGAAATGCTGCTTCACTTGAAAGGAGTGTTTGGGCCCTTGGATGGTGAGGAGAGGGGAAGTAAAGAGGCAGGTTTTGCACCTTCTGCGGTTGCATAGGAAGGTGCCGTGGGAGGGGGTTGAGGTGTGGGGGGTAATGAAGGAGTGGACCAGGGTGTCCCGGAGGGAACGATCCATGCGGAATGCTGCCAGGGGGTGAAGGGAAGATGTGTTTGGTGCTGGCATCATGCTGGAGTTGGCAGAAATGGCAGAGGATGATCCTTTGAATGCGGAGGCTGGTGGGGTGATAAGTGAGGACGAGGGGGACCCTATCATGGTTCTGGGAGGGAGAGGAAGGTGTGAGGGTGGATGCATGCGCGGGAGATGGTCCGGACACAGTTGAGGGCCCTGTCAACCACCGTGGGTGAAAAACCTTGGTTAAAGAAGAAGGAAGACATGTCAGATGAACTGTTTTTGAAAGTGGCACCATTCACATGGTCCATCTCTGACACTTCCCTTCCTTGACCTCTCTGTCTCAATTTCTGGTGATAGACTGTCCACCAATATTCATTACAAGCCTACCGACTCCCACAGCTACCTCGATTACAGCTCCTCACACCCCGCTTCTTGTAAGGACTCCATCCCTTTCTCTCAGTTCCTTCGCCTCCGTCGCATCTGTTCTGATGATGCCACTTTCAAAAACAGTTCCTCTGACATGTCTTCCTTCTTCCTTAACCAAGGTTTTCCACCCACGGTGGTTGACAGGGCCCTCAACTGTGTCCGGACCATCTCCCGCGCATCCGCCCTCATACCTTCCACTCCCTCCCAGAACCATGATAGGATCCCCCTTGTCCTCACTTATCACCCCACCAGCCTCCGCATTCAAAGGATCATCTTCCGTCATTTCTGCCAACTCCAGCATGATGCCACCACCAACACATCTTCCCTTCATCCCCCTGGCAGCATTCCGCAGGGATCGTTCCCTCTGGGACACCCTGGTCCACTCCTTCATCACCCCCTACACCTCAACCCCCTCCCACGGCACCTTCCTATGCAACCACAGAAGGTGTAACACCTGCCCCTTTACTTCCCCTCTCCTCACCATCCAAGGGCCCAAACACTCCTTTCAAGTGAAGCAGCATTTCACTCGCACTTCCCTCAATTTAGTCTACTGCATTCGTTGCTCCCAATGTGGTTGGAGAGACAAAACGCAGACTGCGTGACCACTTTGCGGAACACCTTTGGTCTGTCCGCAAGCATGACCCAGACCTCCCTGTCGCTTGCCATTTCAACACTCCACCCTGCTCTCATGCCCATATGTCCGTCCTTGGCCTGCTGCATTGTTCCAGTGAAGCTCAACGCAAACTGGAGGAACAGCACCTCATCTGCTGACTAGGCACTTTACAGCCTTCCGGACTGAATATTCAACAATTTTAGATCATGAACTCTCTCCTCCATCCCCACCCCCTTTCCGATCCCCCTTTTTTCCAATAATTTATATGGATTTTACTTTTCCCACCTATTTCCATTATTTTTAAATGTATTTCCATCCATTGTTTTATCTCTATCTTTTAGCCTATTTCAATCCCTTCCCCTCATCCCACCCCCACTAGGGCTATCTGTATCTTGCTCGTCCTGTTTTCTACCCTTAATATCACCTATTAGCACATTCCTTAGATAATATCACTACCTTCAACACTTCTTTTTCCTTTTGTCTATGACATCTTTTGGCTATCTCCACCACTGGCCCTCTATCCAGCTCTACCTGTCCCCCCCACCACCACCTTAAACCAGCTTATATTTTACCTCTTTACAATTTTTCCTTAGTTCTGTTGAAGAGTCATACGGACTCGAAACGTTAACTGTGTTCCTCTCCGCAGATGCTGTCAGACCTGCTGAGTTTTTCCAGGTATTTTTATTTTTATTTTGTTTGCAAAGCTTTTCATATTGCATTCATCAGGACACTGCAAGAATACCAATGTAAGGGCAGGACATAATTTTGCCAAGTGTCCTAATGAGTGCAAGACAAAAAGTTTCAACATGTCTTTCTTTCAGCAATACTCAAGTTCTGTACTATCAAGTGGCTATTTGGATATTGATCGGTGAGAGGAAGAATAAAAAAGCTTATTATCTAAATGGTGAGAGATTGCAGGGCTCAGATTCAAAGGGATCTGGGTGTCCTAGTGCATGAATCACAAAAGGCTAGTATGCAGGTACAGCAAGTAATTAGGAAAGCTAATAGAATAGGCTCATAGATGTTACTGCACAGAAGGAGGCCATTCAGCCCATCATGTCTGCACCGGTCAACAAAGATCTGACTACACTAATCCCATTTTCCAGCACTTGCCCCATAGCCCTAGAGGTTATGGCAACTTAAGTGAATATCTAAATACTTCTTAAATGTTACGAATTTCTGACTCCACCACCCTTTCAGGCAGTGAGTTCCAGAGCCCTATCACCCTCTGGGTGAAAACATTTCTCTTCAACTCCCCTCGTAGCCTTCTACCTCTTACCTTAAATCTATGCCCCCTGGTTATTGACCCCTCTACTAATGGAAAAAGTGCCTTCCTACCTATGCCCCTCATAATCTTATACACCTCTATCAGGCCCCCTCTCAACCTTCGCTGCTCCAAGGAAAACACCCCAGTCTATCCAACCTTTCATCATAGCTCAGGCCCTCCAGTCCAGGCAGCATCCTGGTAAATCTCTTCTGCACCCTCTCCAGTGCAATTACATCCTTCCTATAATGTGGTGACCAGAACTGCATGCTGTACTCCAGCTGTGGCCTAACCAGCATTTTATACAGTTCCAGCATAACCTGGAAAATCTCAGCAGGTCTGGCAGCATCGGCAGAGAAGAAAAGAGTTGACGTTTCGAGTCCTCATGACCCTTCAACAGAACTTCAGTTCGATGCTGCCAGACCTGCTGAGTTTTTCCAGGTAATTCTGTTTTTGTTTTTGTTTTGGATTTCCAGCATCCGCAGTTTTTTGTTTTTATCCAGCATAACCTCTCTGCTCTTGTATTCTGTGCCTCGGCTAATAAAGGCAAGTATCCCATATGCCTTCTTAACCAACTTATCTACCTGCCCTGCTACCTACAGGGATCTATGGATATGCACACCAAGGTCCCTCCGATCTTCAGTACTTTCTAGGGTCCTACCATTCATAATGTAATCCCATGCCTTGTTAGCCCTCCCCAAGTGCACACTAGCCTTTTGGTCAGCAAAGGGAATTGGATACAAAAGTAGGGAGGTTGTGCTTCAGTTGTACAGGACACTGGTGCAACCACTTCTGGTGTACTGTGGACAGATGTAAGGAAGGATGTAAACGCATTAGAAGCAGTCAGAGAAGGTTTACTAGACTAATACCAGGAATTGGCAGGTTGTCTCATGAGGAAAGGTTGGACAGGTTAGGCTTGTCGCAACTGGAGTTTAAAAGAGTAAGAAGTAACTTGATTGAAACCTGAGGGGACTTGACAGGGTGGATGTGGAGAGGATGTTTCCTCTTGTGGGAGAATCTAGAACTAGGGGTCACAGTTTAAAAATAAGGGGTTGCTCATTTAGGACAGGGATGAGGAGAAATTTTTTCTCTCAGAAGCTCATGAGTCTTTGGAACTCTTTCTCAAAAGGCAGTGGAAGCAGAGTCTTTGAATATTTTTAAGGCAGAGCTTCATAGATTCTTGATTAGCAAGGTGGTGAAAGGTTATTGGGGGTTGAGGTTACAATCAGATCAGCCATGATCTTACTGAATAGTGGACCAGGCTCGAGGGGCCGAGTGGCCTACTGCTCCTAATTCTTATATAAGTTTGTATGTAAGAGATCATGGTGATTGGATGGATCATGGCAGGGCAGCCTGTTGCTGAGGGTGAGGCAGGTTTAGAAAGAGAGTGAGTAAAGTGATGGTTATGTCCATTATTGCCTCGACCATGTGACCTGTGGCACCTGAAACACCACTGGAAGCTCCTGACCAAGTGGAGGCATCAGGGGTTGGTGGAAGGAGCAACTGTTTCACTAAAAGGTACAACAGCAGGTGAGGGAGAGACAAGGTTTCCTGCAACATTGGGAAGCTCAGAGGATGCAACGTCATCTAATTTTATTCCAGTCACACTCCAACAGCACATGTACTCTCATGTCAGTGGACATTGGCATGTGTGTAGAATGGGTGGCACAATCTGATGAATGCTGCATAGACATACAGAGGAGGTAACTGAGGCTGTTACAGCTGTGGCCACTTCCCTTTGCAGGAGTGAGGAGGGGCCCAGCACCTTGCAGATGGCAAGCCTTGGGTATCATCAGCAAAGTTCAAAGTTTTAAAGTATTGTCTGAAAGTTTATAATGTACTGGAGCTTGACACTAGTAATGGAGAAAAGCAAGGGACATTCCAAAGTAGAACATCTAAATTGGAAGAAGGCTAGCTTGAATTGTGTGGGAAGGGGTCTAGCCACAATAAAATGGAAACAAAGGGCAGGATTTTTAGGTCGGTATGCAGGCATGATCAGCAGGCCCGGGAGTGGCCGGGGAATGGACAATCGTGATTTCACAGGCACTGATGTAAGCATGGGCACATTAGAACGTGGAATGAAAGCTCTCTGAAGGCAGGGAGCTGAAGATTTTAAAAGCTGGAAAAGAATCAGTCGCCTGAACAAAGACACGATGAAAATTCTGTCATTGTATTTTTTAAATTTAATAACAGAAACCTTATCCCACCCTTGCATGAGGTTTCATCAAAATGCAAATTCCGTTTGGCAGATTCACCCATCCGCCAACCGTAAGGTTGGACGGACCACAAAAATTGGGGACAATTGGAACATTAGAAGGCTTAATTGCTCTCTTAATTGTTTGCGGGCGCGCTTCTGACTTTTGCGCATGCGTGCTGACCGAAATATTGCACGAGTGCAGGATGACGTTGGGACACTAGCGCAATGCCATCATGCATTATTTTACACTCAAGCGGGTTGGGCATGTGCCACATGCTGAGCTAAAAATTATGCCCAAAGACTGACAAGAGAAAATGTAACAGAACAATTGGTGATCTTTAAGAAAGAGATGCTTCAGGTACTACATTCTAATTAGGCTGAAAGGTAAGGGAGCCAAAAACAGGTGTGCACTGAGAGCTGGTGAGTGAGGGAGTTTTAAGGGTTAATTTCTATCTAAAGTCTAGTTTATTCATTAATTTAGCAATTATACAAACATTACTCCAGTTAAGAAAAGTTAAGTTTTATTCCAGCCTTAAAGCAGGGGAATACAAGCTCTCTGAGAGCAGCTGCAGCTAGTGAATTAGGTAGCTCGCTTAATTTTCAGAAATCTGAACCAGTTGTTCAGGAGCATAAAAAAGGTCATCCTCAATGCTGCCTCATCTGCACTGAGTTCTGCTATCGGTGCACAGAGTGTAAGAATGAGAGTTTGATGACTGAGACAGTTTGGGGAAGGAGGTGCTTCTTTCTGTTTCTACCTTTTTTCAGCCTGCAGTAGCTGGCTCTTCATTTGGCACAGGGGAGGAAGCTGATTGGTGAGTAACTGGTAAGTTATTCTACTTAATTTAATTGTAATAAATAGCTTTTAAAGTTACAGTATGGCAGGTCAGTTTGGCTGAGTGAAATGTACAAGTCATTTGGTAATACAGAACTTGAGTATTGCTGAGAAAAAGATGTGTTGAAACTTTTTGTCTTACATTCATCAGGGCACTTCGCAAGAATACCAATATAAGGGGAAAAGAACAATTTATACTGCATGAGAAGAGAGTGCTGATTGGTTGGCAAGTGGACTCTGATTGCTAGATGCATTGCTATGGAGAATGCACCAATTGATGGTGACTGACAGTTAACTGCCAAACATTATTTGAAATTTAAACCAGGCAGCTTGACCCTGATTGGTGAAGGCATTGCCCTGAGGAATGAGTCAGCAAATGGCTGTCACTTATTAGAAAATGAGAATTGATCTCACTGAACGTATAAACTTTTTACGGGCATTTACAGAATCGAAGATGAGAAAATATTTTCCTTGGATGGAAAATCCAGAACATTGGGTCACAGTCTCAGAATATGGGATCAGTCATTTAAGACAGAGATGAGGAAATTATGGGACATGAAGGTGGTATGGGAAAGCGGAGTTGAGGTAGATCAATCATGGTCTTATTGAACAGCAGAGCAGATTCAAAGGGCTGAATGGCCTACTCCTGCTTCTATTATATTCTAACGTCCAGCTGCATTTCCTTGTGATAATCTTACAGATCACAGATCAGCCATTAGCTAATTGAATGGCAGAATGTGCTGAGGGGCCAACTCCTTAATCCATTGAGTGCAGTCTTACCCTGCTGGATGAGTTGGAGGAGGATAGTGTGATCAACCATGTCATTGGCAGCAGACATGTCAAAGGAGTGCTGCTCCCTTAATGCTGCCCTATCAATCAATCCCAGGGTTGGTACAAATCTTCCAGTCTCTGGATTATTGGAGACTGAGCATATGACTCAAGATGCATGTTGGGACCTCACAAATGTCCCAATGCGCTGACCTCCGTGGGAATTTCTGGGGAGTTTGAACTTCTGATGTGCAATTCCCCTGCTCCCCAAGACCTTATGACTCTAACCTTGGGTGGTTCCATGGTACTTACCTGAATAGTTGCCCAGAAAATGTTTGATTTAAAAAAAAAAAAATCCTAGTCTAACTCCTGGGTAACTACAGAATTGATCCTCCAATAAGTCACACTGAACCCCTGACTCCAACCCCCCCACCCACCCCCACCACCTCCCTGATCAATGAAATGCTGTGTAAAATCTTATCAGATCAACCAAACTGCAAGATGACCACTACACTGGCATAGGCAGTTCATGCAAAGAATTTGCTTCAGATGATTGGAGGGAATAGTCCCTAACAATTGGCTTCGGGAGGGATCCCAGATTACCTTCTGTGCTGGGTGATAGTCCCTCTGCCTGAGAGGGGACTGTGATTTATTCCACCATTGCTGCTGTAAGTAACCCGTGCTGTCCCTGCCCTGGGAGTGTTTGATAGAGTGTAGAGGGAGCTTTACTCTATGTGAAATTCTGATACAAGAGGCAGGGCCTCAAAGAAGTCATGAGTACCAAATTCAGAACATAAATCTCCAAAATGTTGAAACTCAGAAAGCTGATTCAGAATCTATTCATTTAATGGAGAACAGAAGATGGACAGTTTGATACCACTTCTCAAGTCAAGAGTTGAGATGAGCTAGTAAATTTTTCTAGGAATTCTCCTCAAGTTTCTCTTGTGTTTCTTCAGTGTGAGTCTAGAAGAAAGCATATCATCACGTGAGTTCTTCTGATATATTAACAAAATCAAAGTCATTTATTACCCAGCTTTCCATCAGTTATTTCACTCCTGTCCTGAAGGGCAAATTTATACCAAGAATGGGTCCATGGCAATTACTGGAATTTGCTCATTCCCCACTGGAGGATAGAAGTTTGGGAGGGACAAGGCAAGCAAGCAATTGCGATATAAGCTTGCTAGGCCATTTCAGCGGGCAGTTAAGAGTCAGCCACACTGCTGTGGGTCTGGAGTCACACGGAAGCCAGATCAGGTAAAGGAGGCAAATTTCCTTCCTTAAAAGACATTAGTGAACCAGATGGGTTTTTACAACAATCATTAGACCTTTTAATTCCAGTTTTTAAAATTAAATAATTTAAATTCCATTATTTGCTATAGGGGGATTCGAAGCCAGGTCCCCAGAGAATTACCCTGGGTCTCTGGATTGCTAGTTTAGTGACAATACCACTACGCCACTGCTTTCCACAAGAGGAAATCCTGGAACTTCCTCCCTAACAGCATTGTGGGTGTACCTAAAGCACATGGACTGGAGCGGTTCAAGATGGTAGCTCACCACTATCCTCTCAAGGGCAATTAGGGATGGGCAATAAATGCTGGCCTAGCCAGCGAAGCCTACATCCCATGAATGAACTTTATGGCCATTTAAAAAGGAGAGGGTCAATTAACCAATGAGAGGATGATCCATCAATCAAGTAAGGATCAATCAATGAGGAGAGGATGAAGTTGTGATTTGTATCTGTTGAGTTTTTTTCTGGCACTTGTGAAATTAGTCATATGGCTTTCTTGAGGTAGGAAGTGGGATAATGATGCTTTGGGTAGTTTGTTACATCACAGGTGGTAAACAATCACCCAATTTTGACAGAACTCTTTCTTGGTGATCTTGTTCACAGAAAAAGGTAATCTGCCATAATGAATCACTAAGGACAGTGAGTGTGAGAGGTGGCTATAAAGATCCTGAGCTTTGTTTAATAGAGATCATCTGCCTATCTAGGGAACACTGGGAATATTATTTCTTTGTGTGTGTATAGCTTAAGGTCATGGGCCAGAATTTACTGATCTCCCCCCACCCCTGTCCCAGCCCCCAGTGGGTTTTCAGCCATGAAATAGCAAGAGGAGATTCTCTGGTTCCCCCCCTTGCCCAATTTTATGCTGGGGCGGACAAGGCCTCGGATGGGAAGCCCACCCCTGCCCCAATTGAGGCCCTTAAGTGGCCAATTAATGGCCATTTAAGGGCTGTTTCCCACCCAGCAGCAAGTTTTAGGCTGGTGGGTGGGTTGAAGATCCATGGGAGAAGCCCGAAAATAAAGAAAGTTAGATCTTGGATGGGAAAGGGGGGCACTGACTGAGGGCACTCTCCCCTTAAGGCCCAGTGATCTCTGGACCTCCCTCCCTGCCCAGCCTTTTCCCCGAGAACTTAACCATCACCCCCCACCCCTCAACCCCCCCCCCCCCCCCCCCCCCACCCCACCGGTGATGCCTCAAGCCTTCCCTATCCTCCCTGCCCTGGGACCCCTGACACTTACCTGGGTCTCTGGTTCCCAAGATTCAGTCTCAGGCAGCTTCATGTATTTCCTCTTCTGGCTACTGCAGTGCTGATCCTGCAGGGGGCTGGAGAGCTGCTGGCCAATCAGAGGATGTCCTGCCTACTGCCAATCCCACCGACTCTTTGGATGGTGGGGTCTACAGATTTAGGCCATGGTATGTGTCCACATTTGTTCGCACAAAATGTATAAATTTTTGTTCTTACAACAATATTTAGTTTTGAATTATCTTGCATGAATTTGACTGGGTTTAAACCAAGATACAAATATGAACCTGACAGCAACAACTTGCTATTTTATGGCACCTTTAATATAGTAAATCTACCCGAAGGGCATCACAGCAATACTAAAGAACAAAATTTGATCCCGAGCCACATAAGGTGATATTAGCATAGATGTCCAAATGGTTGGGCAAAGTGGTAGTCTGGCTGATATTACAGATGTAGAAACGGAGCAATATGTGGTCAGAAGGTTGATAGGATGCCAAGGCTGTGAATGAGCTGGTTCAGTCTCAAACAGTTCGCAGGAAGCGGGACGGGATCAGTGAATAGGGAAAGGAGTTTGCGGTGGGGACTGAAGATGATGTCTTTGGTCTTCCCAATATTTATTTGAGGAAAAGAAAACTTTGCTCATCCAGTACTGATTGTTGGACCATCATAAATTAGAGACACTGCTGAGGTCTGGTGAGGTAGAGTGGGTGTCGTGAGCGTACATGTGAAAACTAACACTCTACTTTCAGAAGATGTCACCGAGGGCAGCATGTAGATATGAAATAGGAGGGGGAGGTCAAGGATAGATCCTTGGGGGATATCAGTCATCATCATGCGGGAGCAGGAAGAGAACCAATTGCAAGTGATTCACTAGCTAGAATTAGATAGAAAAACAGTCCCACCCAGCTGGATGACAGCGCGGAGGCGTAGGACGATAATTGGGTGGTCAGTTGCATAAAGGCTTGCAGACAGGTCAAGAAGAACGAGGAGGGAAAGTTTCCCTTTGTCATAGTCATGCAGGATGTCATTTGTGACACTGATAAGTGCCAGCACTGTGGCAGGCACAAAAACCTGATTGGAATGATTTAAACATGGAGATCTGGGAAAGATGGACATGGACATGGGTGGTGACAACGCGTTCAAGACCTTTGGAGAGGAAAGGGAGGTTGCAAGGCCAGAGGGGTCAAGGGAGGGTTTCGTGACAAGAAGGCTGATGACAGCATATTTGAGGAGTTAGGACAATTGCTGAGGAGAGAGAACAGTTAACACCAGTTAACTTGGGGTCAGAAAGAGAAGTTGACTGAGGTTAAATTGAGCTCAGAGTAGCTGAATGGGTTACTCACCAATAATGGTCCCTGATCAATTTCATCTCTCTCTTGCACAGTTTCAAGTTCAGGTTCCCCAAGCCATTCAGGTGGTACTAATGAAGATGCACTCCCCATAATCGAGTGTTCAGATGACTAACAAAAAAAAATCATTATCAGAGAGAGACTTAGAGAGAGAGAGAGAGAGAGGGAGGAAGGAATCAGATAGAAAGGGACGATAGAGGGGATATTGCGGAGTGTAGGAGAGACAAGAAAGAAGAAAGGCATGAGAGCTTAAGAAACCGAACAAGTGGGACAAAGGAGAGAGAAACAGAAAGGGAGGGACATAGAAGGGAGAGAGAAAGAGAGCAAAATGATGAGAGGGATAAAGGATAGAGGTAGAGAGAACAAGACAAACCAGAATGAGGAGAAAGGAGAGTGAGATGAGAGGAGAGAGAGAACAGGAAAGGCAAAGGAGAAAGAAGACAAGGAGAGAAAAGATGAGAGAATGATTGAGAGAGGGAGGTAGAGAATTATAGAATAAGAACATAAGAACTGAGAGCAGGAGTAGGCAATTCAGCCCCTCAACCCTGCCCCTCCATTCAATACGATCATGGCTGATCTCATTTCGGCCTCACCTCCAATTTCCCACCCTCTCCCCATAACCTTTCAACCTGTCTATCTCCTCCTTAAATTTATTCAGCGTCCCGGCATCCCCTGCACTCTTAGGTAGTGAATTCCACAGATTCACAACCCTTTGAGAAAAGTAATTCCTCCTCAACTCTGATTTAAATCTACCACCCCTTAGCCTAAAACTGTGCCTCTCATTCTAGAATGCCCCACAAGGGGAAACATCTGCTCCACATCTACTTTGTCTATTCCCTTAAGCATCTTATATACCTCAATTAGATCTCCTCTCATCCTTCTAAACTCTAGCCAGTATAGGCCTAAACTGCTCAATCTCTTCTCATAAGACAAGCCCGCATCTCTGGAATCAATCTAGTGAACCTCCTCTGAACTGCCTCCAATGCAACTACATCCTTCCTCAAGTAAGGGGACCAAAACTGTGCGTAGTACTCCAGGTGCAGTCTCACCAATGCCTTGTATGTTTGCAACAACACTTCTCTATTGTTATACTTTATTCCTTTAGCAATAAATGCCAAAATTCCATTTGCCTTCCTTATTACCTGCTGTACCTGCATGCTAGCTTTCAGCGATTCATGCACGAGGACACCCAGATTCTTCTGCACTGAAGCATTCTGATGCTTCTGTCCATTTAAATAATAAGTCACCTTTTTATTCCTCTGACCAAAATGGATAACCTCACACTTATCCACGTTGAACTCCATCTGCCAAATTTTGGCCCATTCATCTAACCTATCTATATCCATTTGTAAATTTCTTATTTCTTCATTGCAACTTACTTTCCCACCTATTTTGGTGTCATCTGCACATTTAGCTATAGTACCTTCTATCCCTGGATCCAAGTCATTAATATAGATTGTAAATAGTTGGAGCCCAAGGACCGAACCCTGTGTCACCCTACTTGTTACAGCTTGCCATCCAGAAAAAGACCCATTTATCCCAACTCTCTGTTTTCTGTTGGTTAGCCAATTCTCTATGATGGTGATTGTTCTAAGTTCCTTCTTTGAAGGGTTCTCAAAATTCCCACATTTTTCATATCATCAACAAGGATATGACTTTTAAACAGCAGAGTTAAGTGTAAAACTCTGCAGACAGAAGGCTGGGCCCATGAAGGCCTGGAGTTGCAAATGCCCGGGCTTATTGAATGCACTGTAGATTGTTTTGCCTGAAACCAGACAACGAGAGGAGACAGAATACGCATTCTTCCCTTTAATACAATCAACCCAGAGAAAGACATCAGCTCACACGAAACAGAAGACCATCAAAATCTTGCATAAATAATCGCTACTAACTACTAAGGCAGGAAGGCACAATCAATTCAATTATGCGAACCCATTAATACTCCACACATACAATGGCTTTCAATTCAAAACTAGTTACTAGGGCAGGAAGACAGTGATAAACAACATGCGAACCCAGTAAAAACGAGACTACAATCACCTCAGGAAGCCCACCAAAGTCAAACAAAGAACTAACCTTGATTTGGATTCCGATTAAAAAAAATTCTAAAGACAGTATAACTGGCCTGGTCAGTTGAGAGGGACTGGGAGGGAAACCAGTTAGCAGGCAGTGAGCAGTTGGGAGTGGCTGAAACAGAGTTTAAGCAAGAAGATCTGGAGGTTTGCAGACCCTCAGGCAACATCATGGTGAGCGGCACGGGGTGGCAGGCTCAACCGAAGACAACAAGGTCACAACAGCAGCCCTCCACGATGATCGACCACCCACTCAATTGAAGAACCTTCGCAGATTCCACAGACCAGGACCGCGTGGCGATGGCAGGCCCCAGAGGACACAAAGACCGTACCCCAAAACTGCAACCGCCTTATCGGCTGAATTTTGAACTGTCAAGGAACCCTGGGTTGGTGAGCATGATCCCTGACCTCTCCTAGTTCAACTTAGTTAGGTTTTGGGGGTGGGACAAGGGTAAGGGGGATTAGTAGTGTGATTTTTTTTTTCCTCGTTATGCCGTGTGTTCCCCATTCTTAACTAAGTGTACTTTGTAAGTCTGTATAATCTCAGTGTAATCCTAATGTTATAAATTCATTTGTGACTTCAATAAACTCAGTTTTTCTTGCACCAAAACCAGTTGTCTGCTGCACTTTGTCACAACCCCCAAATAAGTCCAAGGTCTAGAACCCAGGGAGTGGGAGTGATTCGAACCGCTCAGAAGTCAGAGGGGAAACTGACACACACTAACATCCCCTACACCTTCTCTATACCCTCTGCACTATCTGTTACTATTGGGGTGGTACTAGCATCTTCCACTATGAAAACTGAGGCAAAGCAAGCAGTTAGAATCCGGAAGGTTCTGCCTTCAGAATCACAATGATAGAATGGTCACAGCCAGAAGGAGGCCATTCATCCCATGGTGTCTGTTCGACTCACACAACCCCACATTATCTTGTAACCCTGCAAATGTTTCTCTTCAGATATTGATCTAATTCCCATTGGAAAGCCTTAATTGAATCTGCCTTCACCTCATTCCCAGGCAGAACCTTCCGGATCCTAATCGCTTGCTGTGTTAAAAAATGTGTGATAGAAAGAGAGAGAGAGAGATCGATAAGATTATTATCAGTGTGAATAGTGTGGTCAGTGTTGTGGGTGTGGTCAGTATGGTGGGTGTGGTTGGTGTGGTCAGTGTGGTGCGTGTGATTGGCGTGATCAGTATTCATGATGTGGTTGATGCAGTCTGTATGGTCAGGGTATCCACTGCAGTCTGTGCAATTAGTGTGGTGTGGTCAGTATGGTTGGAGCAGTCAGTGTGATGCCTGTCACGTGCTGAACTGGAAGCCAATAAATGAGTAGATTTGTGTTTGGATGCTTTAATGTGCTAAATGATTGGGTGGTTGAACTTGACTTGTCGAGGTGTGGATGAATGGAATCAGAGGAATGTGTGAAAGAGAGCGGATGATAGGTTTAATGGATATTCAAGATTAGGTCAGAGACAGGCAAGGATCCAAAAGAATGAGATCAGGTAGAAATATGTCAGAAGGGGATCCTGAAAGAGAAGCAAGTGATTGAAAGAAAGGAAATCTGGAGAAAGAATGGTGATGGGTGGCTTCTGAGGGAGGGCTGAAACAGGACTATTAGAAAGAGAGAGCGACACAGGAGCAGTTATAGAAACAGGGATAAAGAGTGATAAAGTAGTAATCATGGAGGATGTAGAGAGCGGACATGAAGCAAAAGTGAATGAAATCAAACATCAAGGTAGGTCACAGCAGAATGGGGAGAAAGAGAAAGGAGCCAGTGAGAAAACAGATTGAGGGAAAAGGTCGAAAGGAGAGAAGTTGAAGATATACAGAGGGAAGTATGAATCCATACAACATAAAGAAAGTGCAGCTTGCTGAGATGCCCATTTCTGCCCAACGTATCATTACTGACCAGAAGGGTCCAATCTGATCAATCTAAGCCCCATCTACACTATTCTCGTCGCTCACACCCATATGGATCTGTCTCATATAGGCCTAATTTGGGTAAGGGTGGCAGGTGTCCTTTTTTAAAAGGTGTTATGACGCGACAGATGATGTGTGCCAGGCGTTTCAAATCCATGAAGGAAACTTGATCATGCTATCACAACAGTTTTGCAATTTGTATTTATTTCGAGATGTGTGCCCTGAACTGAAAAGTAATAAGTCCACCAAGACTTCAGAGATTTTTTAGAAAACTAAATTAAACATTTATTGACAAAAGAAACAACTTCAAGCACATGTATAAGTCTACAAATTACTTCTATAATAACTCCTAAAATCCCTAATTAACCTGGCTTCCAGTTACACCCCAGTTAAAGCAACAGTAAAAAAAATAGGTTTTAAACCGATCCAGGCAAGTCAACACAATACCTTGGACAGTAGAATTCAAAGTGGCTTTTCCCAGCTTCGGTTTTTGTAGACAGCAGGCTTAATGCACAAATACTGGAGGCTTCTTTCACTTCTGTTAGATCTTACAATGCCTTACCTGACACATAGCCTCATTCTCCTTTATACATGTTTCTCCCTTTTAATGTAAATTCCATTGTTCCCATATATCTTTGGAACTTTACCTTTCTCATAATATAAATCTTTCCATGCTGCTAATATTGTCAGTAACCTTTGGAAAACTAAACACACAGCTTGGCCTAGTTTCTCTGGCTAGGTGTAAACATCCTATCATCTCTTTGAAATTCAAACTGCCCTGATTTATCTAAAAATGTAAATTCTCCTCACCTCACGTTCTAATACTTCAACCATGTTTATGTATTTAGCATTTCAAACCTAGCTTCTTATGATGAGTCAAAGCCTCCAGATCAGTTGTCTCCAATTCAATTAAATCACACACACATGCGCTCACATATACACACACAAACAGAAACTATCCAAACCCTACTATTACAATAAATCACAATAATATTATGAGAACTATTATACTTTCATGACAAAAGGACAGTAGTAACCAGTAAGGTTTTACAACAATTGACAAAGTCATGGTCACTAATACGAATTCCAGCTTTTTATTACCAGATTTTCAAAATGTTCAAATTCTCAAACTGCCCTGTTAGGATTATCCCCTTATATCGAAATGTTAGGGCACATTGCATCTCATTGAGGCTGGAATCAAACATAGCAAGAACTGCTGAGTACATGCGACTTTTCTTACCCCACTCATAATGAACAGGCACACACACACAAACACACGCACACACTCACAGTGAATAAACTGCTAAAATAGCACTAACCTTCTTTTCTAATTCCAGCAATTCCTTTTCTTGCCTCTCCTTCGCTGCTTCAAGTGCAGCCATAATCTGAAGTTGTCGTTGCTGAAGCTCAGCATTCGCTGCCTCGAGCTTCTGCAATATGGAAAGAAACAGCTCCTGTTGTATCATCCAGTTTTGTACACAGGAACACAGTTCCCTGTTCTTAAAATTAGTTTTATAAGCAACAATACAAATCGTCATAAAGTCATTATGATACAGAAGGAGGGCATTCGGTCATTCAAGTATATGTTGGTTCTCCACAAAACAATCCAGTCAGTCCCACTCCCCCGTTACCCCTGTCGTCATTGGAATTCTTCATTGAACTAGGGTTGATCCCCTGGCTTGGTGGTAATGGTAGAGTGGGCTTATGTGCCAGGCCATGAAGTTACAAATTGTGGTTGAGTACAATTCTGCTGCTGCTGATGGCCCACAGCACCTCATGGATGCTCAGTTTTGAGTTGCTAGATATGTTCTGAATCTATCCCGTTTAGCATGGTGGTAGTGCCACACAACATGATGGAGAGTATCCTCAATGTGAAGACATGTGAAAATTAATGTCTCCACAAGGACTGTGTGGTGGTCACTCCTATCGATACTGTCATGGACAGATGCACCTGTGACAGGTAGATTGGTGAGGACTAGATCAAGTGGATTTTTCCCCTCTTGTTGGTTCCCTTACCACCTGTCGCTGGTTTAAGGTGGGAGGGGTGGGGGGAGAGAAGTGGGGGGGTGGTGGTTGTAGGGACAAGCAAGCAGTGATAGGAGCAGATAATCAAATGATGTCAAAGACAAAAGAACAAAGAGGTGTTGAAGGTGGTGATATTATCTAAGAGAACGTGCTAATTAAGAATGGATGGCAGGACACACAAGGTGTGTCTAGTGGGGGTGGGGTGAAATAAAACTAACAGGGCATAAAAGGTATAGATTTAAAAATAATGGAAATAGATGGGAAAAGAAAAATCTATATAAATTATTGGAAAAAACAAAAGGCGGGGGAAGAAATGGAAAGGGGGTAGGGATCCACCTTGTGTCCTGCCATCCATTCTTAATTAGCACATTCTCTTAGATAATATCACCACCTTCAATACCTCTTTGTTCTTTTGTCTTTGACATCTTTTGATTATGTGCTCCTATCACTGCTTGCTTGTCCCTACAACCACCACCCCCCCACTTCTCTCCCCCCACCCCTCCCACCTTAAACCAGCTTATATTTCACCCTCTCCTAATTTTACTCAGTTCTGTTGAAGGGTCATGAGGACTCGAAACGTCAACTTTATTCTTCTCTGCCAATGCTGCCAGACCTGCTGAGTTTTTCCAGGTAATTCTGTTTTTGTATTAGTAAAGAGGACTTTGCAGGATCGACAGGGTTGGATGTGCCATTGTCATTTCCATACCTAGGTCAATGTCAGATGGTCCGTTCACAAAGGAGGACACAAACAACACCAGAAATGTTGGGGAACATAGGGTTTAGTGAGAGGGAGGAACTGAAAGAAATCAGTATTTGTACGGAAATGGTGTTAGAGAAATTGATGGGATTGAAGGCCGATAAAACCCCAGGGCCTGATAATCTACATCCCAGAGTACTTAAGGAAGTGGCCCTAGAAATAGTGGATGGATTGGTGGTCATCTTCCGAGATTCTATAGACTCTGGAACAGTTCCTACAGATTGGAGGGTAGCTAATGTAATCCCACTAATTAGGTACAGGGTAGAGAGAAAACAGGGAATTATAGACCAGTCAGCCTGACGTCGGTAGTGGGGAAAATTCTAGAGTCCATTATAAAAGATTTAATAGCTGAGCACTTGGAAAACAGTGGCAGAATCGGACAGAGTCAGCATGAATTTACGAAAGGGAAATCATGCTTGACAAATCTACTGGAATTTTTTGAGAATGTAACTAGTAGAGTTAATGAGGGGGAGCCAGTGGATGTGGTATATTTGGACTTTCAGAAGGCTTTCAACAAAGTCCCACATAAGAGATTAGCGTGTAAAATTAAAGCACATGGGACTGGGGGTAGTGTATTGAGATGGATAGAAAACTGGTTGGCAGACAGGAAACAAAGAGTAGGAATAAACGGGTCTTTTTCCGAATGGCAGGCAGTGACTAGTGGGGTACCACAGGGATCGGTGCTGGGAACCCAGCTATTCACAATATATATATATAATGATTTAGATGAGGGAGCTAAATATAATATCTCCATGTTTGCAGATGACATAAAGCTGGGTGGGAGGGTGAGCTATGAGGAGGATGCAGAGTTGCTTCAGGGTGATTTGGACAAGCTGAGTGAGTGGGCAAATGCATGGCAGATGCAATATAACATGAGGTTATCCATTTTGGTAGCAAAAACAGGAAGGCAGACTATTATCTGAATGGATATAAACTGAGAGAGGGGAATGTGCAACGAGACCTGGGTGTCCTCGTACACTAGTCTTTGAAGGTAAGCATGCAGGTGCAGCAGGCAAATGGCCTTCATAGCGAGAGGATTCAAGTATAGGTGCAGGGATGTCTTGCTGCAATTAAACAGGGCCTTGGTGAGACCACACCTGGAATATTGTGTGCAGTTTTGGTCTCCTTATCTGAGGAAGGATGTACTTGCTATAGAGGGAGTGCAATGAAGGTTTACCAGACTGATTCCTGGGATGGCGGGACTGACATATAAGGAGAGATTGAGTTGGTTGGGATTATATTCGCTGGAGTTCAGAAGAATGAGGGGGGATCTCACAGAAATCTATAAAATTCTAACAGAACTAGACAGGGTAGATGCAGGAAGGATGTTCCCAATGGTGGGGGAGTCCAGAACCAGGAGTCACAGTCTGAGGATACGGGGTAGACCATTTAGGACTGAGATGAGGAGAAATTTCTTCACCCAAAGAGTGGTGAGCCTGTGGAATTCGCTACCACAGAAAGTAGTTGAGGTCTAAACATTGTATGTTTTCAAGAAGGAGCTAGATATAGCTCTTGGTGTGAAAGCAATCAAAGGATAGGGGGAGAAAGCAGGAGCAGGCTATTGAGTTGGATGATCAGCCATGATCATAATGAATGGCGGAGCAAGCTCGAAGGGCCGAATGGCCCAATCCTGCTCCTATTTTCTATGTTCCTATGTTTGGTTTTATTCCTTTTTGACTTCCCTGTAGTCGTTGGTAGAACTGAGTGGTATTAATGAACAGATGGGTTTTTGCAACAATCAGTGAAAGTTTCATGGTCACTATTATTGAGACTAGCTTTATTTTCCAAAATTATTAATTAATAAATTCAATTTAAATTGCACCTGGTGTCACAGTGGGATTTGAATGTATTTCCCCAGAGCATTTGCCTGGGCCTCTAGATAATTACTCCAGTGGCATTACCACTACACACACTCCCCAATTTATCCTCCTTAATGCTCTCTACTGCCCTAGCTTGAACTTGTATCTTTCACTTGTATCTTGCACCTTTCACTAGTTTATCTCCTATCTCCCCTCTCCAAGCTCATCCTGTCCATGAGACCTACTTCCTGTTCCCTCGATCCTATTCCCGCTAAACAGCTGATCAACCAACTTCCCCTACTGATCCTCTTGTTAATTGATACTGGTAAGGGTTCTCTCTCTGGATGTTGTCCCTCTCTCTTTTAAATTTGCTGTCATCACCGTCCTCCTCAAAACAAATCAACCTTGATCCCACCGTCCTTGCAAATTACTGTCCTATCTCCAGTCTCCCTGTCCTCTCCAAAGTACATGAATGTGTTGTCACCTCCCAAATCCCTGCCCTTCTTTCCTGGAACTCCACTGGAACCTCCAATCAGGTTTCTGCCTCTTCCATGGAACTGAAACAGTTCTTAACAAAGTCAAAAACTGACATCCTATTTGACTCTGACAAAGGTAAACTTTATGTCTTGTCCTTCTTGATCTGTTTGCACTTTTTGACACTGTTGACCACACCATCCTCCTCCAACACCTCTCCACTGTTGTCCAGCTGGGTGGGACTGCTCTCACCTGCTTCCATTCTTACCTATCTAATCATAGCCAGAGAATCACTTGCAATGACATCTCTTCCTGCTCCCCCAAGGATCAGTGACATCATCTGAAAGCGCAGTGTTAATTTTCACATGTTGACGACACCTAGCTCCAGCTCACCACCAATTTCTCTTGATTCTTTCACTGTTGCTAAATTGTCAGACTGTTTATCTAATATCCAGCACTGGATGAGAAGAAATTTCTTCCAATTGAATACTGAGAAGTCTGAAGTTATTGTTTCTGCTTCAAACTCCATTCCCTAGCTACTGGCTCCATCCTTTCACAGTCCGAGATTAAGCCAGTCTGTTTGCAAACTTGATGTCACATTTGATCCTGAGATGAGCTGGCAATCTCATATTTGTGCCATCACCAAAATTATTTCCACCTCAATAACATTGTCTGACTTTGCCCCTTTCTCAGCTCATCTGCTGCTGAAACTCTCATCCATACCCTTGTTACCTCTACAGTCTTAACTATTCCAATGCACTCCTGGCTGGTCTCCTTTGTAAACTTGAGGTCACCCAAAACCCTGTTGCTCATGTGTTAACTTACACCAAGTCCCATTGCCCTGTTACCCCTGTCGTTGCTGACCTACATTGTTTTCCTGATCAATGTTTTGATTTTAAAATTCTTATCCTTATTTTCAAATCCCTCCATGGGCTGTCCCACATTCCTCTGGGTTATCTGCACTCCTCTAATTCTAGGCTCTTGTATATCCTGATTTTAATTATTTCATCATTGGTAGCCGTGCCTTCAGTTCCTGGGCCCCAAGCTCTGGAATTCCCTCCCTACATCTTTCCACTTTGGGACATTTTGTTACATGAGACATTTTATTTCATGAAAGGTGCTATATAAATATAAGTTAATAATCCAAAAGAAAGAAAAGAAACCTGAACCAAAAACAGAGGTTGCCTTAAGGTCAGGTAGGGGCTGGGCAATTCCAATGGCTGCATGCCTATAATTCTAGGATTCACAGTTCCATTATGGTGATGTTGCACAAATTTCTTGGCAGTGCGCCTCATGAGGTTTACACTATGGAGCAATGAAACTCTCCTGTTTCCCCAGCATAAGCTGAAGCATGGGAGAAAGGTCAAGGCAAGTATGAAAGTCTCTGCCTCTGCATTTCAGTTCTGGGAGTGGGATGGGAGACCCAATTCAAATGATCAACCCAACCAATAAAAAAGTTACAAAGCAGTGGTGGGGAGCAGGTGTGAAAGCATTAATATATAAACTGCTGGTGTGGTGCAATGTGTCACTTACCAACTTTTGTTCGTGCGCCTGCTGAATCTCAAACAGTTCAGCCCGTAGCTGTTCCTGTAGAGCTGTCTCCTTTATTGCTTCTTCCCTCTCCTTGTCCAGCTTTTCAAGCTCCACTTCACTCTTTAAAACAGAATGGTAGTATGTCAAATTACAAGATGATTTACAAGTATTTACACTATCATGAACTCAGCTGGTGTTAATTGCTGGGCAAACCAAATCCCAGAGGGAAACTTGGCTTATAGGCTATAACTTTCTTTTTGCATTCTGAAAACGAGAAAAAGATGTACTGATCTCAGTAGTAAGAGGTCCAATAACACTTTTGGGATTTTAAAATTGAAAGTAAAAGTTTTATAAATAAGAATAAAAGAAAATTTAAACACACAATATTAAAGTTACACAATTAAGGTTAGTCTTACAAAACATTCTCCAAGAAGACTCTACTTGGTCAGACCCACAAGTAAACATTTCCAGGCAACACTCGGTTATAGATGTTAACTATAAGAAAAAATCCAGTAATATTACACAAGGCAAACTGCTGTGGCTTCAATAGAGGCATACTACATGACCTTGACCTTCATTCCACTCTGCAGTGAATCCACTTCAGAATAAAATGGCATGTTGCAGTCCAATTCTTTTCTGGCTTGACTGGATGGCTGGTTCAAATGCATCCTCTCCCAGCCCAGAATGAACAGCTCCCAGCTCAGGTCCAGGTATCTCTAGCTAAGCTCTCCTCAGTAATTTTAAAATATCTTTTCTCCCCTTTCATCTCTGGTTCCATTGTTCTCACACCTCCTTGGAACTCAAATCTTTCCAAATATAAAATCTTTTACGTTTCTATCTTGTCTTTGCTTTTGGGTCAATAAAATGTAACCTTTTTTTTCATTCAAGGGCTGTGGGCTTTGCTGGTTAGGTCAGCATTTATTACCCACACCTAATTGCCCTGGAGAAGTTGGTGGTGAGCTGCCTCCTTGAAGCACTGCAGGCCAAGTGGTGTAGGTACGCCCACAGTGCTTTTAGGGAGGGAGTTTCAGGATTTTGACCTGGTGCTGGTGACAGTGAAGGAATGGCAATATATTTCCAAGTCACGATTGTGACTGACTTGGCGGGGAACTTCCAGGTGATGGTGTTCCCGTGTATCTGCTGCTCTTGTCCTTCTAGGTGGTAGTTGTCATGGAAGGTGTTGTCTAAGGAGCCTTGGTGAGTTTCTGCAGTGCATCTTGTAGATGGTACACACTGCTTCTACTGTGCTTCAATGGTGGAGGGAGGGAATGTCTGTGGATGGGGTGCCAATCAAGCGGGTGCTTTGTCCTGGACGGTGTCAAGCTTCTTGAGTATTGTTAGAAATGCACTCATCCAGGCAAGTAGAGAGTATCCATCACACTCCTGACTTGTGCCTTATAGATTGTGAACAGGCTTTGGGGAGTCAGGAGGTGAGTTACTCACCACAGGAATCCTAACCTCTGACCTGCTTTTGTAGCCACCGTATTTATATGACTTGCCCACTACTATTTACCTATGGAAATCCTGCAAGATGCAAACATGTTTCTTGTTACCTCTGACTTTCCTTTGATATCAAACAAACTCTCAACTTATCTAAAAATGCAAGTGTTAGATCTAACCTATTTACTTGTACCCCAAACCTAACACCTCCATCCTTTTCATGTTTTAAGCCCCCTAGACAATCTGACTCCTATCAATCCCTTGAGCAGTTTAATTAAATCATATGCACACCCGCACAGACTTCACTACAGAACAGTACAATATTCCCCAAAAACATTCTTTTAAAAAACATTCATTCTCACAATACATCAAATGATTTGAATCAAACTGCTATTAACACTCAGATACAGATAGGTCTGGTGGCGCAGTGGGTCTCTGAACCAGAAACTCTGGGTTCAAGTCTCACTTCAGGACTTGATAGCCAAGAAAGCTGAGTTCATAGAACCATAGAAGGTTTGTGGCACAGAAAGAGGCCACTCTGCCCATTGTATCTGCCTAATCGCAGTTTCCAGCATTTGGTCCGTAGCTCTGCAGGTTATGCATTTGAGGTGCATATCCAGATACCTTTTAAATGAGTTGAGGGTTTCTGCCTCTACCACTCTTTCAGGCAGTGAGTGCCAGATCCCTACTACCCTCTGGGTGAAAAAAATTTCCTCATCTCCCCTCTATTGTTTCTATCAATCACTTTAAATCTATGCCCCCTAGCCACTGACCTCTCTGCTAAGGTAAATAGGCCCTTCCCAACCACTCTATCCAGCCCCCTCACAATTTTGTACATCATAATCAAATCTCCCCTCAGCCTCCTTGGAACAGCCAAGGCGAACAACTCCAGCCTATCCAATCTTTCCTCATTGCTGCAATTTTCCAGTCCTGGCAACATCCTTATAAAGTTCCCTCTGCAATGCAATTACATCCTTTCTATAACGAGGTGACCAGAACTGCACACAGTACTCAAGTTGTGACTGAACTAATGATTTATAGCGTTTCAGCATAACCTCCCTGCTCTTATATGTTATACCTTGGCTAATAAAGAAAAGGATTCCATATGCCTTCTTAACCACCTTATCAACCTGTCCTGCTATCTTCAGAGACCTGTGGACATTCACTCCAAGGTCCCTCATTTCCTCTGTACCTCAGTATCCTCCCATTTATTGTGCATTTCTTTGCCTCGTTTAACCCCCCCAAATGCATCACCTCACACTTCTCTGGGTTGAATTCCATTTCCCATTTTCCTGCCCACTTGATCAGTCCATTGATATCTTCCTGCAGGCCACAGCTTCCCGCCTCACTGTTTACAACGTGGCCAATTTTTGTGTTGCCTGCAAATTTCTTGATCATCCCTCCTACATTTACATTCAAATCATTAATATATATACCACAAAAAGTGGGGAATCTAGTACTGAGCCCTGCAGAACCCCATGGGAAGCAGCCTTCCAATTGCAAAAATACCCATCAACAATTACCCTTTGTTTCCTGCCACTGAGCCAATTTTGTATCCAACTTGATACATTCCCCTGAATCCCATGGGCTTTTATTTTTTAACCAGTCTGCCATGTGGGACCTTGTCAAAAACCTTGCTAAGATCCATGTAGACCACATTAACCTGATAGAATTTTTTATGGAGGTAACAAGGAAGATTGATGAAGGTAGTGCCGTTGATGTGGTCTCTCCCTGAATTGCTCATTCTCGCTTTCTGAGTTGCTCTCTCTCCCTTTCTCTCTGTGCTTGAGTCCCTCTCTCTTTCTCTGTGCTGGAGTTGCTTGCTTTCTCTCTCTCTTTGAGTCGCTCTCCCTCTCTCTGAGTCGTTCTCTCTCTGAGTCGCTCTCTCTCAGTCACTCTCTCTCTCTCTCTATCAGTCACTTGCTCATTCGCTCTCTCTCTGAGTCGCTCATTCTCTCTCTGAGTCGCTCGCTCTCTCTGAGTCACGCTCTCTCTTTCCCTCTCTCTCTGAGTCACTCACACACTCTGAGTCACTTGCTCTTTCTCTCTCTCTGAGTTGCTCTCTCTCTCAGTCGCTCTCTCTAAGTCACTCGCTTTTGCTCACTCTTTGAGTTACACTCTCTCTGTCACTTTATCTCTCTCTCTCAGTCACTCTATCTCTCAGACGCTCTCTCTCAGTTGCTTGCTCTCTCTGAGTCACTCTCTCTCTGAGTCACGCCCTCTCTCTCTCTCTTTGAGTCACTTGCTCTCTCTCTGAGTCACTCCCTCCCTGAGTTGCTCACTCATTTGGTGAGTTGCGCGCGCTTTCTCTCTGAGTCGCTCTTTCTCTCTCTTTCTGTTTGAGTCACTTGCTCTCTCTCTTTCTTCCTTTCTCTGAGTCGCTCCCCCTTGAGTCACTCTCTCTCTCTCTCTGAGTCACTCTCCCTTCTGTTTGAGTCACTTGCTCTCTCTGAGTCCTCACTCACTCTGAGATACTCGCTCTTTCTCTCCCTCTCTCTCTATCTCTTTGAGTTGCTCTGTCTCTCAGTTGCTCTCTCTCTAAGTTGCTCGCTCTCACTGAATCGCACTCTTTCTCAGTCGCTGTAACTCTCTGTCAGATGCTCTATCACTCGTTGAGTTGCTCGCTTATTCTCTCCCCGAGTTGCTCTCTCTCTGTTTGAGTCACTTGCTCTGCATCTCTCTCTGAGTTGCTTGCTCTCTCTAAGTTGCTCTTTCTCTCTGTTTGAGTTGCTTGCTCTCTCTCTATTTTTCTCTCTCTGAGTTGCTCGTGCTCTCTCTCTCTGAGTTGCTCTCCCTCTCTCTGAGTCGCTTGCTCTCTCTCTGAGTTGCACTCTCTCTCTCTCTGAGTCACTTGCTCACTTGCTCTCTCTGTCACCCCTTTTACTCTGTTTGAGTCGCTTGCTCTCTCTTTCTCTCTGCCGCTCTCTCTCTCTCTCTGAGCTGCTCTCTCTCTCTGAGTTGCTCGCTCGGTTCCGTTCTCTGAGTCGTTCGTTCTCTCTATGAATTGTCCACTCTCTCTCTCTCTGAGTTGCTTTCTCGCTGAGTTGCTCGCTCGCACTCTGAGTCACTCTCTATCTCTGAGTCACTCTCTCTCTGTCACTCCCTCTCTCTTTCTCTCTGTCGCTTGCTCTCTCTCTCTGCCGCACTCTTTCTAAGTCGCTCACTCTGTCCCTCTTTCTGAGTCATTTGTTCTCTCTCTCTCTGAATCACCCATTCTCTCTCTCTCTGAGTCACTCTCTCTCGCTGAGTTGTTCGCTCGCACTCTGATCCACTCTCTCTCTCTTTCTCTCTCTATCTGTCACTCTCTCTCAGTCGCTCTCTTGTCTCAGTCACTTACTCTCCCTCTCTTATTGAGTCGCTCGTTATCTCTCTCTCCCTCTGAGTTGCTCTCTCTCTCTGAATCATTTGATCTGCATCTCTCTCTGAGTTGCTCACGCTCTCTCTCTGATTCACTCTCTCTGAGTCACTATCTCTGTCACTCTCAGTAGCTTGCTCTCTCTCTCCCTGTCTCTCCCTGAGTTACTCTCTCTCTCTGTTTGAGTCACTTGCTCTCTGAATCTCTGACTTGCTCCCTCTGTAACTCTCTTTGAGTCGCTCCCTCCAAGTTGCTCTCTCTCTCTTTCTGAGTCACTCTCCCTTCTGTTTGAATCACTTGCCCTTTCTCTCTCTCTCTTGGAGTCGCTCTTTCTCTCTCTCAGTCACTCTCTCTCTCTCTAAGTCGCTCGCTCTCACTCACTTTCTGAGTCACACTCTCTCTCAGTCACTCTATCTCTCCCTCTCTGAGTCGCTCTCTATCACTCTCTGAGTCGCTCTCTCTCTGTGTTTGAGTCACTTGCTCTCTCTCTCACTCAGTCGTTCTCCCTCTGAGTCACCTGCTCTTTCTCTGAGTTGCTCTCTCTGAATCTCTCTCTCTCTCTCTCTGAGTCGCTCGCTCACTCTGTCTGAGTCGCTCCCTTTCTCTCAGTCACTCAATCACTCATTCTCTGAGTCATTCACTCTCTCTCAGTCTCTCTCAGTCGCTCGCTCTCTCTCTCTGTTGCACTCTCACTCTGAGTTGCTTGCTCTCTCTCTCTCTCTCTGCTGCTCTCTCTCTTTGAGTTGCTCTCTCTCTCTGAGTCGCTCACTCTGTCCTTTTGAGTCGTTTGTTCTCTCTCTCTCTTTCTGAGTCGCCCGCTCTCTCTGAATCGATCGTTCTCTGAGTTGCTTTTCTCTCTGTTTGAGTCCCTTGCTCTCTCTCTCCCCCGACTCACTCCCTCTCTCTCTCCTTGAGTCACTCGTTCTGAGTTGCCCGCGCTCTCTTTCTTTCTCTCTCTCTGAGTCACTCTCTCTTTGTCTTTGAGTTGCTCCCTCTTGCTCTGAATCACTCACTCTCTCTCTCTGAGTCGATCGCTCTCTCTCAGTCACGTTTCCTCTCTCACTGAGTCGCTCGCTCTCTCTGTCTCCCTCTCTGAGTCGCTCTCTCTCCGTTTGAGTCATTTGATCTGCATCTCTCTGAGTCGCTTGGTCTCTCTCTCTCTCTGAATCACTCTCTCTCTTTCCCCTCTATCTCTCTCTGAGTCACTTTCCCTCTTTGTTTGAGTCACTTGCTCTCTCTTTCTCTAAGTTGCTCGTTCTCGCTCACTCTCTGAGGTGTGCTCTCTCTTTCTCTCTGTATCTCTCTCTCTCTGTTGTTGTATCTCTCTCTCAGTCACTCTATCTTTCTCTGTTGCTTACTCACTCTCTCCCCCTCTGAGTCATTCTCTCTCTGTTTCAGTCACTTGCTCTGCATCACTCTCTCTCTGAGTTGCTTGCGCTCTCTCTCTTTCTCTCTCTGAGTCTGTCTTTCTCTCTCTGAGTCGCTTGCTCTCACTCTGTTTCTCTCTCTCTCTGAGTCACTCACTTACTTTCTCTCTCTCTCTCTCTCTCTCTGAGTCGCGCTCTCTCTCTGAGTTGCTCTCTCTGACTTATTTCCTCTCTCTCCCTCTCTCTGAGTCACTCTCGCTCTCCCTCAGTCGCTCTCTCTTTCTCAGTCACTAGCTCTCTCCCTCTCTCTGAGGCACTCTCCCTTCTGTTTGAGTCACTTGCTGCCTCTCTCTCTCAGTCACTCTCTCTCTAAGTCACTCGCTCTCACTCACTCTGAGTCACTCCCTCTCTCTCTGAGTCACACTCGTCTTCTGAGTCGCACGCTCTTTCTCTCTCTCTGTTTGAGTCACTTGCTCTCTCTCTCTTTCCCTCTCTCTGTCACCCCCTCTCTGAGTCGCTCGCTCACTTACTGTCTGCTTTTTCCCTCTGTATCTCTCTAAGTCGCTCACTCCGAGTCACTCACTCTCTCTGAGTCACTCTCTGAGTCACTCGCGCTCTCCCTCTCTCTGAGTCACTCTCCCTTTTGTTTGAGTCACTTGCTCTCTCTCTCTCTGAGTCTTCACTCATTCTTTCTCTCTCCCTCTTTCTGAGTTGCTCACTCACTCCCTGAGTCACTTGCTCTTTATCTCTCACTCTTTCTTTGAGTCGCTCTCTCTCTAAGTCGCTTGCTCTCGCTCACTCTCTGAGTTGCTCTGAGTTGCTTTATCTCTTCCTGTCAGATGCTCTCTCTCTCACCGAGTCACTCACTCGCTCTCTCCCCCTGAGTTGCTCTATCTTTCTGTTTGAGTCACTTGCTCTGCATCTCGCTCTCTGAATTGCTTGCTCTCTGTCTCTCTCTGAGTCGCTCTTTCTCTCTGTTTGAGTCGCTTGCTCTGTTTCTCTCTCTCTGTCGCTTGCTCTCTCTCTCTCTGAGTCACTCTCTTTTTCTCTAAGTTGCTCTCTCTCTGAGTCGCTCGCTCTATCTCTCTCGCTCTGAGTCACTTGCTCTCTTTCTGAGTCACTTGTTCTCTCTCTCTCTCTGAGTTGCACTCTCTCTGAGTTGCTTACTCTCTCAGTCTCTCTCCTTCTCTCTCAGTCTCTCTCTGTCACTCGCACGCTCTTCTCTCTCTCTCTCTCGGAGTCGCCCTCTGACTCTGAGTCGCTTGCTCTCTCTGCTGCTTGCTCTCTCTGAGTCCCTCGCTCTGTACCACTCTCCCACTCTCTGAATCGTTCATTCTCTCACTCTCTCTGAGTCACTCACTCTCTCTTTTTGAGTCAGTTGATTGAATTTTTTGAGGAGGTGACTAGGTGTGTAGATGAGGGTAGTGCAGTTGATATAGTTTATATGGTTTTCAGCAAAGCCTTTGACAAGGTCCCACATGGGAGACTTATAAAGAAGGCAAATGCATATGGGATCCAGGGTAATTTGATAAGGTGGATTCAAAATTGGCTTAGTTGTAGGAGACAGAGGGTGATGACAGAAGGATGCTTTAGTGACTGGAAACCAGTGTCCAGTGGCGTCCCACAGGGATCTATGCTGGGTCCCCTATTATTCGTCATTTATATAAACGACATAGATGACTATGTGGGGGGTAGGATTAGTGAGTTTGCAGATGACACAAAGATTGGCCAGGTGGTTAAAAACAGAAAGGCTGAGTGTCTTGGGCTACAGGAATGGTCAAATGGGAGATAAGTGGCAGATGGAATTTAACCCTGAAAAGTATTAGGTGATACATTTAGGAAGGAGTAATTTGACAAGGAAGTATTCAATGTACAGCATGACACTAGGAAGTTCTGAGAAACAAATGGACCTTGGCGTGTGTGTCCATTGATCTCTGAAGGCGGAGAGGCATGTTAGTGGGGTGGTGAAAAGGGCATTTGGGACACTTGCCTTTATCAATTGAGGCATAGATTACAAAAGTAGGGACACTTGCCTTGATCAATTGAGGTGTAGATTACAAAAGTAGGGAGATCATGTTGGAGTTGTATAGAACTTTGGTGAGGCCACAGCTGGAGTACTGTGTTCAGTTCTAGTCGCCACATTATAGGAATGATGTGATTGCACTGGAGGGGGTGCAGAGGAGATTCACCAGGATGTTGCCTGAGAAGAAACATTTAAGTTATGAAGAGAGGTTGAATAGATTTGGATTGTTTTCGTGGGAGCAGAGAAAATTGAGGGGCGACCTGATTGAGGTATACAAGATTACGAGGGGCATGGACAGGGTGGATAGGGAGCAGATGTTCCCCTTAGTTGAAGGGTCACTCACAAGGCTACATAAGTTCAAGGTGAGGGGCAGGAGGTTTAGGGGGGATGTGAGGAAAAACTTTTTTACCCGGAGGGTGGTGGAGGCGGGTTGCCTCACATCCTTTAAAAAGTACCTGGATAAGCACTTGGCACGTCATAACATTCAAGGCTATGGGCCAAATGCTGGTAAATGGGATTAGGTAGGTAGGTCAGGTGTTTCTCATGTGCTGGTGCAGATTTGATGGGCCGAAGGGCCTCCTCTGCAGTGTGTGATTCTGAGTCGATCGCTCTATCTCTGAGTTGCTTTTCTCTCTTTCTCTCTGTTTGAGTCACTTGCTCTCTCTCCCTCCATGACTCACTCCCTCTCTCTCTCTCCCCTTGAGTTGCTCGCTCCGAGTTGCCCGCTCTCTCTCTCTCTGAGTCATGCTCTCTTTGTCTCTGAGTTGCTCTCTCTCTCTCTGAGTCGCTTGCTCGCACTCTGAGTCACTCCCTCTCTCTGAGTTGCTCTCTCTCTCTGAGTCACTCTCTCTCTCTCAGTCGCTCTGTCTCTCATCTCTCTGTCATTTACTCTCCCTCTCTCAATGAGTTGCTCATTATCACTCTCTCTCTGAATTGCTCTCTCTCTGTTTGAGTCATTTGATCTGCTTTTCACTCTGATCACTTGCTCTTTCTCTCTCGCTCTCTGAGTCATATTCTCTCTCTCTCTGTCACTGTATCTCTCTGTCTCATTTGCTGTATCTCTCTCTCCCCCTCAGTCACTTTTACTCTCTCACTGAGTCGCTCACTCACTCTCTCCCCCTCTGAGTCGTTCACTCTGTTTGAGTCATTGCTCTGCATCCATCTCTCTCTGAGTTGCTTGCTCTCTTTGTCTCTCTGAGTCGCTCTTTGTCTCTGTTTGAGTCACTTGTTCTCTCTGTTTCTCTCTCTCTGAGATGCTCACTCACTTGCACTCTCTCTGAGTCGCTTGCATTCTGAATCGCTCGCTCTATCTCTCTGAATCACTCTCTCTTTCACTCTCTGAGTCGCTCGTTTTCTCTCTCCCTCTGAATTGCTCTCTCTCTGAGTCGACTGCTCTATCTCTTTCTGAGTTGCTTGCTCTCTCTCTCCTGACTCACACTCTCTCTCTCTCTCCTTGAGTCGCTCGCTCCAAGTTGCTCATGCTCTCTCTCTCTCTCTCTCTGGGTTACTCTTTCTTTGTCTCTGAGTTGTTCCCTCTCGGTCTGAGTCACTCGCTTGCACTGAGTCAGTCTCTCTGAGTTGCTCTCTCTCTCTCGATCTCTCTGAATTGCTCTCTCTGAATTGCTCTTTCTCTCAGTCACTCTCTCTTGTCTCTTTCAGTCACTTACTCTCTCGTCTCTCTCAATCACTTACCCTCTCATTCAGTCGCTTGCTATCTCGCTCTACCTCTGAGTCGCTCTCTCTCTCTCTCTCTGTTTGAGTCATTTGATCTGCATCTCTGAGTTGCTCGTGCTCTCTCTCCGAGTCATTCTCTCTCTGAGTCGCTCTCTCTCACTCTCTCAGACACTTGTTCTCTCTCTCTCTGAATTGCTCTCTTTCTGAGTCGCTCTCTCTCTCACTCTCTCTCTGAGTCACTCTCCCTCTCTGTGTTTGAGTGTCTTGCTCTCTCTCTTTCTGAGTCTCTCTCTCTGTGTTTGAGTTGCTTGCTCTCCCTCTTTCTGAGTCTCTCTCTGTTTTTGAGTCACTTGCTCTCTCTCTCTATTACTCTCTCTGAGATGCTCTCTCTCTCTGAATCGCTTGCTCTTTCTCTGAATTGCTCACTCACTCTCTCGCTGAGTCACTCACTCTTTCTCTCAGTCTCTCTCTTTCTCTTTGAGTCGCTCTCCCTCTCTCTCTGAGACTTCCTCTTTCTCTGAGACTCTCTCTCTGAGTTGCTCTCTCACTCTGAGTCGCTCGCTCTGTCCCTCTGAGTCGTTCATTCTCTCTCTGAGTCACTTTTCTCTCTCTCTCTCTCTCTGAGTCTCTCTTTCTCTCTGTTTGAATCACTTGCTCTCTGTTTCTCTCTGAGTCGCTCCCTCAGTCTGAGTCGCTCGCTCGCTCTCTCTGTCACTCTCTCACTCAGTCTCTCTCTGTCACTTTCTCTCGCTCTCTGAGTCGCTCCCTATCTCTCTCTCTTAGTCGCTCTTTCTCTCTGAGACGCTCTCTATCTCTGACTTGCTCTCTCCCTCTCTCTGAGTCGCTCTCTGTCTCCGTCACTCGCTCTCTCTCTCTCTCTTGAGTTGCTCTCCCTCTTTGTTTGAGTCGCTTATTCTCACTCAGAGTCTCTCATTTGCACTGAGTCGCACTCTCTCTCTGAGTCGTTCTCTCTCTCTGAGTCGCTCTCTTACTGAGTTGTTCTCTCTCTGAGTCGCTCTTTCCTCTCTCTCTCTGAGTCGCCCCTCTCTCTCCCTCTCTCTAGACTGCTCACTTTCCATCTCTGAGTCGCTTGCTCTTTCTCTCTCTCTTTCTGAGTTGCTCTCCTCTTTCTCTGAGTCACTCCCTCTGAGTCGCTCACGCTTGCTCTCTCTCTGAATCGTTCTTTCTCTCTCTCTGAGTCGCTTACTCTCTCTCTTGCTCTCTCTCTGAGTCACTTCCTCTCTCTGAGTCTCTCTGAGCTCTCTTCCTCTCTCTCTCGCTGTTTGAGTTGCTTACTCTCTCTCTCTTTCTCTCTCTCTCTGAGTCACTCTCTCTTTCTCTGCTGCTTTCTCTCTGTCGCTCGCTCTCTCTCTCTCCCTTTCTCTCTGAGTGGCTCTCCTTTTTGTTTGAGTCACTTGCTCTCTCTCTGACTCACTCTCTGAGTTGCTCTCCCCTCTCTCTCTGGTCGCTTGTTCTCTCTCTTCCTCTCTGAGTTGCTCTCTCTCTCTCTGTTTGAGTCATTTGATTTGCATGTCTTTTTGAGTCACTGCCTCTCGCTAAGTCGCGCGCACTCTCTCTTGCTCTCTGTGTCACTCTCTTTCTCTCCCTCTCTGAGTCGCTCTCTCTCCTCTCTCTGAGTCACTCACTCTCTCTGAATCACCCCCCCTGCCTCTCTGAGTCGCTCTCTCTCTGTTTGAGTCATTTGATCTGAATCTCTCTGAGTTGCTTGCTCTCTCTGTCGCTCGCTCACTCTCTCTGTTGCTCGCTTGCTTTCTCTCTCTCTCTCTCTGTCTCTCTACGTCACTCTCTCTCTCTGAGTCATTCTCTCTCTATCTGAGTCACTCTCTCTCTTTCTCTCCCTCTCTCTGAGTCAAGAAATTGGTGGGTCAAAATTCAGAAACTACTCTCCTGGATTATGTATCAAACTTCAAAGAAAGATTGGACAGAGCATGTGAGTTAGCTTGGGAAGTTTAAAGATATCACAGCAAGTGATGAAAGTGAAGGCAGACAGGAAAGCTACAGCTCATAGTTTTGTTGCTGGGGAAAAAGTGCTAGTTCTGTTACCAGTACTGGGTGACTCGTTAAAGGCAAGGTTTAATGGGCCTTACAGGATTGAAAAGAAACTGAGTGAAGTAAATTATTTAATAAGTACTCCAGATAAAAGAAAGAAGCAGAGGGTGTGTCATGTAAATATGCTTAAAAAGTACTTTGACAGGGAAGAGGACCAAAAGAGGTGTTAGTAGTGGTAGATAAAGAGAAAGAGGTAGAAATGCAGGATTCTGAAATTTATTTTCCGCTAATCAAATTGGATAATGAGGGGGTACTTGAAAATTTAAATGGAACATTTAGTTACCTTCCAGACAAGTGTCAAAGTGATTTGGAGAAGTTCTTGCAGTCACACGAAGCTATTTGTGGGAATAGGCTGGGGAAGACAAATTTAGCTATACATGATGTGTGTAGAAGTTTCATCTTCGATAAGGCAACGTCCTTATAGATTAAATCTGGCAAAATTATCACAAGTACAGGAAGAAATTGAATTCATGCTTCAAAATGACATCATTGGGTCCAGTTGCAGTAACTGGAGTTCGTCTATTGTGTTGGTACCGAACCCGGATAGAACATAAAGGCTGTGTGTGGACTATCGAAAGATGAATGCAGTGACAAAAGCAGATTTATATCCTATACCACGGTTCAAAATTATATTGAGAAAGTGGGACAATCAAAATTTATCATAAAGATTGACTTGCTAAAGGGATATTGGTAAGTACCATTATCAAAGAGAGCAAAGGAGATATTGGCTTTTGTGATGCCAGATGGACTATATCAGTTTAAAGTCATACCATTTGGTATGAAAAATGCATCTGCAACATTTCAAAGACTTGCAAACAGTAATTGAAGGAATGAGCAATTGTGCTGTTATATTGAAGACTCGATAGTTTTCAGTCAAACACGGGAGGAGCATTTACAGCATCTGTTTTGTTGATCATAAGAAGCTAATTTGGTGATGAGCTTGGCTAAAAGTGAATTTGTAAAACCGCAAGTTTTGTATCTAGACCATACCATTGGACATAGTAAGGTGGCTCCGAGACATGAGAAAGTCAAGGTTGTCGTGGATTTTCCAGTGCCTACAACAAAACCAGAAGTTTTGAGATTTCTGGGCATGAGTGGGTTTTTACCAGAAATTTGTACCAAATTTTAGCAATGCGGTTGCTCCATTGACTGAACAATTAAAAAAGAACAAGAAGTTTCAATAGACACATGAGTGTCAGAAGGCATTTGACAGTTTGAAAACTGTGTTAACTATAACACCAGTTTTGGCAGTGCTCAATTACACCAAGCAGTTTAAGTTGGCCATTGACGCAAGCGATACAGGCATTGGGGCTGTATTATTACAAGTAGATGACAAGTAGATTACAATTGAGAAACCGAAAGGGTATTTTTCATGGAAATTGAATGTACAACAGAGAAGATATTCAGTGATTGAAAAGGAGACTTTGGGTCTGGTGTTAGCATAGCAGCATTTTGAGATTTACATGGCAAACAATTTGTCAGAAACAATTGTTTGTACGGACCTTAATCCTTTAACGTTTCTGGACAAATTTTGGAACAAAAGTGCAAAGCTTTTCAGTCACTCTCTCTGAGTCAGTCATTTTCTCTCTCTCCCTCTGAGTCATTCTCTCTCCCTGCCTTTGAGCCACACTCTCTCTGGGTTTGAGGCGCTCTCTCTCTCTGTGCTTGAGTCACTTGCTCTCGCTCTCTCTGAGTTGCTCCTCCTCTCTCTCATTGAGCCGCTCGCTCTCTCTCTCTCTCTCAGTCTCTCTATCTCCCTCTCTAAGTTGCTTTCTCTCTCTGAGTCGCTCGCATTCTCTTTCTGTCGTTCTCTCTATCAGTCACTTTCTCCCTCTCTCTTTCTCTCACTTGCCCGATCTCCGGCTCTCGCTCTCTCTGAGTCACTCGCTCTCTCTCTGAGTTGCTCACTCTTTCTCTCTGAGTCACTCTCTCTCTCTGTTTGAGTTGCTTTCTCTCTCTCTGAGTCACTTGCTCTCTGTGAGTCACTCTCTGTTTGAATCGCTTGCTCTCTCTCTCTGAGTCACTCACTTTCTCTGTGCCGCTCTCTCTCTCTGAGTCGCTCACTCTCTGTTTGAGTCGCTTTCTCTGTTTTTGCGCCTCTTGCGCTCTCTTGGTCTCCATGAGTTGCTCTCTCTCTGTTTGAGTTGCTCACTCTCTGAGTAGCTCGAACTCTCTCTGTTGTTCGTTCTCTGCCTGATTTGCTCACTCTCTCTCTCTCTCTGAGTCACTCACCTTCTGTTTGAGTCACTTGCTTTTTCTCTCTGAGTTGTTTGTGCTCTCTCTCTCTGAGTCACTCAAACTCTCTCTCTCTGGATCACTTTCTCTCTATCTCTTATTCGCTCTCTTTCTGAGTCGCTCTCACTCTTAGCTTATCTCTCTCTCTGTTGTGCTCTCTCTGTCGCTTTCTCTCTCTTTCAGTCGCTTGCTCTCTGAGTCGCTTTCTCTCTCTCTCCAACTGAGTCGCTTGCTCTCTATCTCTGAGTCGCTGTCTCTGAGCTGCTCTCTCTTTGAGTCGCTCTCTCTCTATCTCTCTGAATTGCTCTATTTCTCTATCTCTCTGAGTTTCTCTCTGTCGCTTGCTCTCTCTCCCTCTCTTTGAGTCACTCACTCTCACTCTGAGCCACTCTTTCTCTCTCTCTCTGAGTCGCTTTGTCTCTCTGAGTCACGCTCTCCCTTTCTGAGTCACTCTCTTTCCCTCTCTCTAAGTTGCTCTCTCTCTATCTCTCTGAGTCACACTCTCTCTCTCTCTCTGAATTACTCAAACTCTTTCTCTGAATCGCTTTCTGATGGAGTTTATTACTGCAACCATTTAATCTACAGATTATACATGTGGCTGGATGAGAAAACCTGATTGCTGATGCATTGTCAAGAGTTTGAAACTGAAAGTGAAAATAGGACATTTAAAAACCTGGACACTGGACTGGAACGATTTCTGTTGATACCAAGGATTCTTATATATATTGTTATGTTAATGCTTACATCTGATAATGTAAGAGTGTCTGCATATAGATAAGTAGATGAGGTAATATAAGATGGGTTAAGAAAACGAAGCTGTCTTTTTAAATAGGACAGTTCATTTTTCAGTAAGGAGGAGAGTGTCATGAACATATAATAATTTTCATAATATTATTGTAATTTATTGTAAATGTAGTTAATAGGTTAATAGTGGGGTTTGGATTAGTTTCTCTGTGTAGCTATTTGTGTGTGAATTTTAATTGAATTACAGACAGTTGGTCTGGGTGCTTCGATGTATCCGAAGGGAAACTAAGTTTGTAATACTAAATACGTAAACATGGCTGAAGTTTTAGAACTTGAGGTGTGAAGAACATTTGCATTTCTGGATAAACCCAGAGAGCAAGTGATACTCTATGTCTGAGTCACTTGTTCCCTCTCTCTGAGTCGTTCCCTCTCTCTCTCTCTGAGTTGCTCCCCCCTCTCTCTGAGTCTTTTGCTTTCTCTCTGTGAGTTGCTCTCTCTCTCTGAATTGCACTCTCTCTCTCTGTTGCTCGTTCTCTCTCTCTCTCTGAGTTGCTCACTCTCCCTCTCTTTGACTCACTCGCTGTCGCTTTTGCTGGGTCACTCTTTCTGAATTGCTCTCTCTCTCCCTCTTGTGTCATTCGCCCTCTCTCTGAGTCACTCATTCTCTGAGACACTCGATCTCTAACTCTGAGTTGCTTGAAATCTCTCTCTGAGTCATTCGAATTCTCTTTGAGCTGCTCAAACTCTCTCTTTTTCTGAGTCATTCATTCTCTCTCTGAGTCACGCTCTCTCTCTCTGAGTTTCTCCTTCTCTCTGTTGCTCGTGGTCTCTGAGTCACTTGCTCTCTCTCTCTCTCCATGAGTTGCCCTCTCTCCTTGTTGCCCAATCCCTCTCTCTCCCTCTGAGTCGCTCTCTCTCTCTCTGCCTCTCTCTCTCTCTGTTTGAGTCACTTGCTCTCTCTCTGAGTCACTCCATCTCTGAATCACTCGCTCTCTCTGTCTCTTTCTCTCTCTCTGTGTCGCTCTCTCTGTATTGCTCTCTCTCACTTGCTCTCTCTCTCTCCCTGGCTCCCTGGGTTGCGCTTTCACTCCCGGACTTCAAACTAATAGCTTCATTTTTCCTATTCTTTCATGAGATGTGGACAATGCTGGCAAGGCCTGCATTTATTTTCCATCTCTAACTGCCCTTGATGGTGGCATCTTGAAACTAATGGACAGTCACCTTCTTGAATCATTGCAGGCTATTTTGTGTAGCTATACTCTCAGAGCACAGTGCTGTTAGAAAGGGACTTCCAGGTTTTTGTCCCAGAGGCAGTGAAGTAAAGGTGATATCATTCCAAGTTAGTAAAATAAAAGCAACACTGGAAATCTGAAATAAAAACAAAATGCTGGAAAAACTCAACAGGTCTGGCAGCATTTGCGGAGGGAGAAATAGAGTTAATGTTTTGAGTCCAATATGATTCCTTTTCGGAACTAAACTCTTCTTCAAGTGAAGCAGTGATTTATTTGTACTTCTTTCAATTTTGTATACTATGTATACTATGTTTAGTATACTATGTTCGCTGCTCACCATGTTGATCCCCTATATATTGGGGAGACTAAATGCAGATTGGGTGACTGCTTTGCAAGCATGACCACAACTTTCTTGTCGCTTGCCATTTCAATTCATCATCCTGCTGTCACACTCATGTTTCTGTCCTTGAGTTGCTACAATGTTCCAGTGAAGCCCAGCGCAAGCTGGAGGAACAGCAGCTTATCTTCCAATTAGGCATTTTATATCTTTCTGGACTCAACATTCAGTTCAACAACTTCAGACCATTAACACTGTACTCCATTTTTTATTTTTTCCCCTAGTGCCAATCTGTATCTGGTACTCATGTTCTATTTTCAGAAGCGCTGACCTTTATTCTGCTATTAACACTTACTCTGGACCAATGCTTTGTTCCTGCTATCATTACCACTCTCTTTGCCTTGTGTTCTATGACATCTTTGTCATTTAATCTCTTCTGTTCTCACCCTATCCCTTCCCTTTTAGTCCACCTGCCCCTCCCTATGTTTTCAACAGCATAAAACCCATCACATTCCTACCTCTCTCTCCAGTTCTGAAGAAGAGCCATATTGGACTCGAAACATTAACTCTGTTTCTCTCTCCACAGATGCTGCCAGACCTGCTGAGTTTTTTCAGCACTTTCTGTTTTTGGTTCCAAGTCAGGATGGTGTGTGACTGAGAGAGGAACTTGCATGTAGTGTTGTTTCCATGCATCGGCTGCCCTTATTAGCACTATGGCTTCCTTTTTGGTACAAAAATGGCATCCCTGGTGTGTTCACAGGTTACCTGTGCGTCACATATTGAGCACTGTTTTGGTGAGGGAAATAGCATGAGCATTAGCACTGTGTGTCAGAAGTATACAGAGGAAACAGGTCATGGGGTCAGTTGTGTAAAACTGATGCTAGTGCTGCCATTTTCCACCTCACCATCGATATAATAGTCTCTTCAACATGCAAAGCTGAACATACGTTCATCAGCAGAATAGATTCCAGCCAATACCATTTAAAGGGATCATCAAATATTTTCAGCTAATAAATCTCAATCACTCTGTTTGAGATTATTGAAATCCTTGCTGATTTGAGGAGCTGCCACACACAACGCTGGAACCAAGTAGCAGCTGTCCATTACTGACAGCACACCACACAGCCAAATGCAAAGGTGAGCTTACTAAAGAACCACATCCTCATAACAGGAATGGCCATCTTAGAACCATAGAAAAGTTACAGCACAGAAGGAGGCCATTCAGCTCATCTTGTCCATGCCAGCCCAATGACACCCAGGTGCCCTTTCTAATTCCACCTTCCTGCACCCGGTCAGAAGGCATCACAACGACCCACACAACAAAAGAAAAAGAGGAAAAAAACGACATGGAGACGAGCACAACATTCATCCACGCCTCAAGAAATGGGATGGAATAACAACCACCCATCACCACAACTGCCAAATCGACAGAGAGTGGTTCAATACTAAGGAATGGAAAAAGAGGATGGAAAGATACCCAGATGCCAGAACAGCCTCCAAATCAAGAGTTTACCTACAACAACAGAGCGTACCAAGCCTCCGACAGTAGGTTATAAAGCCTCCAGACTGCCTGAACCCATCAATTCAGAGACTTGAATTGGGAGATGGGGTAGTAATAACGATGTAAATATATGGGGTAAACTAAAATAACTTGAAATACATTGGATAAAGACATGGGGGGAGGTTTGGAATAAAGGGTCTGACACATATAGGGTTAACGTGGGACTGAGTGTAGTACCACCCTCACAGTGTTATAGGAGAACACATACCTAGGGGTCAGTCTAGTGTTGAATAGAGCCATGTGCACAAGCAAGCATGGAGACAGCACCCAGCTTGAACCCTTTACTGTATATCTGTTCATAGTTCTTGTAGTTAATAAATACATACAGTTAACCTACTTAAGACTACAAAGACTTAATTAAAACCTAGCGAATAGTGTCCAACACACTACAACAAGTGAGTCACTGGAGAGGACAATGGGCGCAAACCCAGAGACAATCACAAGTGTGGCCACGGTGAATTACTGGATAAACAGAGAGAGTACCCAGCTACAGTCAGTACAGGAGTACTGGTTATTGAGAGCTGCTACTTTTCTCCATGCGACTTAACACCCTATGAGGAGACGGTGAGAACTAAGGGAATGAGGCAAGCTGAGGGAATAAACAATTCAGCTCGGAGTGCTGATATACAATGAAAACCAGCAATCTCACCTGTAATGCTAAGTCGAGATTTTCTCTGTATTTATACAGCCAGTGTGCCAGGTAATCAATAGGGTCGATCGGTCGATGCTCTGCCACCTCTGCCAACCCTTCGGTCAGGCAGTCACCCAAAACAACCCTCAGATAGTTTGAATCCATCTCCTGCTGAGAGACTGTCGGGTAATGATATCAAAGACTGCAAAAATATTACCCTATCTAAAGAATGTTTGGGTCAATTCAGCAAAAAAATTGTCCATATCAAACAGCAAGGTTATCAACACAGACACATGGAGACAGGAACAAACACTACACACAGAACACAGACACCGTATTGATCACCAGTCACATGTACTATTCCCTCACATCCCCAGATATGGATCAGCCAACACACACAATGATAGCTCTCTCATTGTATAGATAATTCCCTCTGCGTTAATCGCTTTCACTCTCTGTATAGATCACTCTATCTCGATTGATCAATTTCTCTCTCTGAATAAATAACTCACTATCTCCATATTGATCACTCTCTCTCCGTATTGATCACTCTCTCTCTGTATTGATCACTCTCTCTATCTGTATTGATTGTGCTCTCTTCATATTGATCATTCTCTCTCCGTATTGGTCACTCTCTTTGTATTGATCAATCTCTGTATTGATCACTCTATCCATATTGATCACTCTCTCTCCATATTGATCACTCTGTCTTTATATATATATTGATCTCTCTCTGTACTGATCTCTCTCCCTGGTATTGATCACTCTCTCTCCGTATTGATCAATCTCTCTGTATTGATCACTCTTTCCATATTGATCACTCTCTATCCATATTGATCACTCACTATATATATATTGACCCCTCTCTCTCTGTATTGATCTCTCTCTCTATATTGATCACCCTCTCTCCGTATTGATCACTCTGTCCGTATTGATCACTCTCCGTATTGATCAGTCTCTCTTGATATATATATTGATCTCTCTCTCTGCATTGATTTCTCTCTCTGTATTTGTCTCCCTCTCTCTGCATTGATCTCTCACTCTCTCTATTGATCTCTCTCTCTCTGTATTGAGCACTCTCTCTCTATAATGATCTCTATCTCTCACTGCATTGATCACTCACTCTCTATGTATTGACCACGTTCTCTTACTCTGTATTGACCACACTCTCTCTCTGTACTGATCTCTCTCTGTATTGAGCACTCTCTATTTATATAGATCGCTATCTCTCACTGCGTTGATCTCTCTCTCTCTTCTGTACTCATCACTCTCTCTCTTCTGTATTCATCTCACTGTCTGTATTGATCACTCTCTCTGTATTGATCACTCTCTCTCTGTATTGATCGCTCTCTCTATAAGTATTTATCTCTCTATTATCTATCTCTCTCTGTATTGATCTATCTCTCTCTCTGTCTATGTATTGATCATTCCCTTTCTGTCTCGATCACTCTCAATCTGTACTGATAACTCTCTCTGTACTGATCACTCGGTCTCTCTGTATTGATAATTTGCTGTCTCTCTGGATTGCTCACTCTCTCTCTATCTCTGGATTGATCACTCTCTCTCTCTCTGGATTGATCAGTCTCACTCTCTCTGGATTGATCAGTCTCATGCGCTATATTGATCTCTCTCTCTCTGTCTGTATTGACCACTCTCTCTCTCCATTGATTTGAAGTTGAGGCTGAAATGAGATTAGCCATGATCGTGTTGAATGGTGGGGCAGGCTCTAGGGACTGAATTGCCTACTTCTGCACCAAGTGCTGATGTACTTATCTCTCTCTCTCTGTACTGATCCTTCTCTCCCTATCTTTTGATCAGTCTCTCTCTCTCTTTTGATCAGTCTCTCTCTCTTTTGATCAGTCTCTCTCTTTCTTTGTTGATTTCTCTCTCTCTGTATTGATCTCTCTCTCAGTATTGATCCCTCTCTTATAGTATCGATCCCTCACTCTCCTAGTTGATTACTCTCCGTATTGATCTCTCTGTATTGATCTCTATCTCTCTGTATTGACTTCTCTCTCTCTGTATTGATCTCTCCCTCGCTCTGTATTCATCACTCTCTCTCTATATTGATTTTTCCCTCTCTGACTTGATCACACTTTCTCTCTCTGTACTGATTTCTCTATCTCTCTGTATTGAGCTTTCCCTCTCTGACTTGATCATTCTTTCTCTCTCTGTATTGATCTAAATCTCTCTGTATTGATCTCTCTCTGTCTCTGTATTGATCTCTCTCTGTCTCTGTACTGATCTCTCTCTGTTTCTGTATTGATCTCTCTCTGTCTCTGTATTGATCTCTCTCTGTTTCTGTATTGATCTCTCTCTCTGTATTGATCTCTCTCTGTATATTGATCACTCTCTGTATTGATCACCCTCTCTATATATATATATATCACACTTACTAACTCTATGTATTGATCAGTCTCTCTCTATATTGATCACACTCTCTCTGTACTGATCACTCTTTCTCACTCTGTGTTGATCACGGTCTCTCGGTATTGATCAATCTCTCTCCGTATTACCCTCCCTCTCTCAGTGTATATCTGTCTCTCTCTGTATTGATCACTCTCTCTCTCGGTATTGAGCACTCTCTCCCTCTGTATTGATAACTCTCTCTTTGTATAGATCACTCTCTCCGTGTATAGATCACTCTATCTCTGTATTGATCACTCTCTCTGTATTGATCACGCTCTCTGTATTGATCACTAACTCTATATTGATCACTCTCTGTATTGTTCACTCTTTCGCTCTGAATTGATCACCCTCTCTCTGTACTGATCACCCTCTCTCTCCGTATTGATCATTCTATCACTGTCTTGATCATTCTCTCTTTCCGTATTGATCATTCCATCACTGTATTGATCACGGTCTCTCTATATTGATCACTCCCTCCATATTGATCAATCTCAGTCTGTATTGATCACTCTCTCACTGTATTAACCACTCATTCTCTCTCTGTATTGATCACACTCTCTCTGTATTGATCACTCTTTCTCTCTATTGTTCACACTCTTTATCTTTTGATCACTCTCTCTCTGTATTGATCACGCTTTCTCTCTCTGTATTGTTCACATTCTCTCTCTCTATTGATCACTCTGTCTCTGTATTGATCACTCTCTCTGTATTGATTACTCTCTCTGTATTGATCTCTTTCTCTCTCTGTATTGATCAGTCTCTCTTTTTATTGATTTTTCTCTCTCTCTGTATTGATCTTGATCACTCTCTCTCTGAATTGATCACACTCTGTGTGTGTGTACTGATCTATCTCTCACTGTGTGTATTGATCACTCTCTCACTGTATTAACCACTCATTCTCTCTCTCTGTATTGATCACTCTCTCTCTGTATTGATCACTCTTTCTCTCTATTGTTCACACTCTTTATCTTTTGATCACTCTCTCTCTGTATTGATCACGCTTTCTCTCTCTGTATTGTTCACATTCTCTCTCTCTATTGATCACTCTGTCTCTGTATTGATCACTCTCTCTGTATTGATTACTCTCTCTGTATTGATCTCTTTCTCTCTCTGTATTGATCAGTCTCTCTTTTTATTGATTTTTCTCTCTCTCTGTATTGATCTTGATCACTCTCTCTCTGAATTGATCACACTCTGTGTGTGTGTACTGATCTATCTCTCACTGTGTGTATTGATCACTCTCTCTCTGTATTGATCACTTTCTCTCTCTGTATTGATCACTTTCTCTGTATTGATCATACTCTCGCTGTATTGTTCTCTCTCTGTATTGATCCCTCTCTCTCTGTATTGATCACTCTTTCTCTCTGTGTACTGATCTCTCTCTCTGTGTTGATTGCTCTGTCTGTATTGTTCACACACTCTTTCTCTGTATTGATCACTCTCTCTCTGTATTGATCACTCTCTCTGTATGCATCATTGCTTCTCTGGATTGATCTCTCTCTGTATTGATCACTCCCACTGTATTGAACACTCTCTCCCTGTATTGATCACACTCACTCTGTATTGATCACTTTCTCTGTATTGATCATTCCCTCTTTCTGTATTGATCTCTCTCTCCCTTTCTCCATATTCATCTCTCTCTGTATTGATCTCTCTCTCTCTGTATTCATCACTCTCTCTCTGAATCGATGTTTCCTTCTCGACTTGATCACACTTTCTCTCTCTGTACTGATCTTTCTGTCTCTCTGTATTGATCTTTCCCTCTCTGACTTGATCACACTTTCACTCCCTGTATAGATCTCACTCTCTCTGTATTGATCTCTCCCTCTCTCTGTATTGATCACTCCCTCTCTGTATTGATCACTCTTACGCACTCTCCATATTGATCTCTCTCTGTCTCTGTATTGATCTGTCTCTGTATTGATCACTCTCTCTCTGTATTGATCACTCTCTCTGTACGCATCAATGCTTCTCTGGATTGATCTCTCTCTCTGCATTGATCACTCTTATTCACTCTGTGTTGATCACGGTCTCTCTGTATTGATCACTCTCTCCCTCTGTATTGATCACTCTCTCTCTGTATGGATCATTGCTTCTCTGGACTGATCTCTCTCTCTCTGAATTGATCACTCTGTCTGTATTGTTCACACACTCTTTCTCTCTGTATTGATCACTCTCTCTATGTATTGATCACTCTCTCCCTCTGTATTGATCACTCTCTCTCTGTATGGATCATTGCTTCTCTGGATTGATCTCTCTCTCTCTGAATTGATCACTCTGTCTGTATTGTTCACACACTCTTTCTCTGTCCATCTTGATAACTCTCTCTCTGTATTGATCGCTCTCTCTCTCTCTCTCTGTACTGATGGCACTCTCTCTGTACTGATCACTGTTTCCCTCCCTGTCTTGTTCACACTCTCTCTGTATTGATCACTCTCTAAGTATTAACACTCTCTCTGTATTGATCACTTCCACTGTATTGATAACTCTGCCTCTATATTGATCACTCGCGCTCTCTGTATTGTTCACAGTGTCTCTCCATATAGATTACTCTCTCTCTCTGTATTGATCACTATTTCTCTTTCTGTATTGATCACTCTCTCTCTGTATTGATCACTCTCTCTGTATTGATCACGCTTTCTCTCTCTGTATTGTTCACATTCTCTCTCTCTATTGATCACTCTGTCTCTGTATTGATCACTCTCTCTGTATTGATTACTCTCTCTGTATTGATCTCTTTCTCTCTCTGTATTGATCAGTCTCTCTTTTTATTGATTTTTCTCTCTCTCTGTATTGATCTTGATCACTCTCTCTCTGAATTGATCACACTCTGTGTGTGTGTACTGATCTATCTCTCACTGTGTGTATTGATCACTCTCTCTCTGTATTGATCACTTTCTCTCTCTGTATTGATCACTTTCTCTGTATTGATCATACTCTCGCTGTATTGTTCTCTCTCTGTATTGATCCCTCTCTCTCTGTATTGATCACTCTCTCTCTCTGTGTACTGATCTCTCTCTCTGTGTTGATTGCTCTGTCTGTATTGTTCACACACTCTTTCTCTGTATTGATCACTCTCTCTCTGTATTGATCACTCTCTCTGTATGCATCATTGCTTCTCTGGATTGATCTCTCTCTCTGTATTGATCACTCCCACTGTATTGAACACTCTCTCTCTGTACTGATCACACTCACTCTGTATTGATCACTTTCTCTGTATTGATCATTCCCTCTTTCTGTATTGATCTCTCTCTCTCCCTTTCTCCATATTCATCTCTCTCTGTATTGATCTCTCTCTCTCTGTATTCATCACTCTCTCTCTGAATCGATGTTTCCTTCTCGACTTGATCACACTTTCTCTCTCTGTACTGATCTTTCTGTCTCTCTGTATTGATCTTTCCCTCTCTGACTTGATCACTCTTTCACTCCCTGTATAGATCTCACTCTCTCTGTATTGATCTCTCCTTCTCTGTATTGATCACTCCCTGTCTGTATTGATCACTCTTACGCACTCTCCGTATTGATCACCTCCTCTCTATATAGATCACACTCTCTCTGCATTGATCACTCTTATTCACTCTGTGTTGATCACAGTCTCTCTGTATTGATCAACTTCTCTCCACATTGATCTCAAACTCTCTCTGTATATCTGTCTCTCTTTGTATTGATCACTCTCTCTCGGTATTGAACACTCTCTCTGTATTGACAATCTCTCTTTTGATCACTCACACTCTCTGCATTGATCAGTCTCTCTGTGTATAGATCACTCTCTCTGTGTATAGATCACTCTATCTCTGTATTGATCACTCTCTCTGCATTGATCACGCTCTCTGTATTGTTCACTCTCTCTCTGAATTGATCACTCTCACTCTGTATTGATCTCTCTCTCTGTATTGATCACTCTCTCTCTGTACTGATCACTCTGTACCGTTCACTCTCTCTCTGAATTGATCACACTCTCTCTGTATTGATCTCTCTCTCTGTATTGATCACTTTCTCTCTGTATTGATCACTCTCTCTGTATTGATCACTCTTTCTCTCTCTGTATTGTTCACAATCTCTCCCTGTATTGATCACTCTGTCTCTGTATTGATCACTCTGTCTCTGTATTGATCACTCTCTCTCTTTATTGATTTCTCTCTCTCTCTCTGTATTGATCACTCTCTCTGTGTACTGATCTCTATCTCTCTGTATGGATCACTCTGTCTGTATTATTCACACACTCTTTCTCTCTGTATTGATCACTCTCTCTATGTATTGATCACTCTCTCCCTCTGTATTGATCACTCTCTTTCTGTATGGATCATTGCTTCTCTGGATTGATCTCTCCCTCTCTGTATTGATCACACTGTCTGTATTGTTCACACACTCTTTCTCTGTCCATCTTGATAACTCTCTCTCTGTATTGATCACTCTCTCTGTGTATTCAGCGCTCTCTCTCTCTCTGTACTGATCACATTCTCTGTATTGATCACTGTTTCCCTCCCTGTCTTGTTCACACTCTCTCTGTATTGATCACTCTCTAAGTATTAACACTCTCTCTGTATTGATCACTTCCACTGTATTGATAACTCTGCCTTTATATTGATCACTCGCGCTCTCTGTATTGTTCACGGTGTCTCTCCATATAGATTACTCTCTCTCTCTGTATTGATCACTATTTCTCTTTCTGTATTGATCACTCTCTCTCTGTATTGATCACTCTTTCTCTCTCTGTATTGTTCACAATCATTCTCGCTATTGATCACTCTGTATTGATCACCCTTTCCCTGTCTGTATTGTTCACACACTCTCTCTGGATTGAGCACTCTCTCTCACTCTCTGTATTGTTCACACTCTTTGTACTGATCACTCTCTCTCTGTATTGATTACGATTTCTCTTTCTGTATTGATCACTATCTCTCTGTACTGATCACTCTTTCTCTCTCTGTATTGTTCACACCCTCTCTCTCTGTATGGATCACTCTTTTTCTCTCTCTGTATGCATCACTCTCTCTGTTTTGGTCACTCTTTTACTCTCTGTATTGATCACTCTTTCTCTGTATTAATGATTCTTTCTCTCTCTGTATTGTTCACATTCTCTCTCTCTATTGATCACTCTGTCTCTGTATTGATCACTCTCTCTGTATTGATTACTCTCTCTGTATTGATCTCTTTCTCTCTCTGTATTGATCAGTCTCTCTTTTTATTGATTTTTCTCTCTCTCTGTATTGATCTTGATCACTCTCTCTCTGAACTGATCACACTCTGTGTGTGTGTACTGATCTATCTCTCACTGTGTGTATTGATCACTCTCTCTCTGTATTGATCACTTTCTCTCTCTGTATTGATCACTTTCTCTGTATTGATCATACTCTCGCTGTATTGTTCTCTCTCTGTATTGATCCCTCTCTCTCTGTATTGATCACTCTCTCTCTCTGTGTACTGATCTCTCTCTCTGTGTTGATTGCTCTGTCTGTATTGTTCACACACTCTTTCTCTGTATTGATCACTCTCTCTCTGTATTGATCACTCTCTCTGTATGCATCATTGCTTCTCTGGATTGATCTCTCTCTCTGTATTGATCACTCCCACTGTATTGAACACTCTCTCTCTGTATTGATCACACTCACTCTGTATTGATCACTTTCTCTGTATTGATCATTCCCTCTTTCTGTATTGATCTCTCTCTCCCTTTCTCCATATTCATCTCTCTCTGTATTGATCTCTCTCTCTCTGTATTCATCACTCTCTCTCTGAATCGATGTTTCCTTCTCGACTTGATCACACTTTCTCTCTCTGTACTGATCTTTCTGTCTCTCTGTATTGATCTTTCCCTCTCTGACTTGATCACTCTTTCACTCCCTGTATAGATCTCACTCTCTCTGTATTGATCTCTCCCTCTCTCTGTATTGATCACTCCCTCTCTGTATTGATCACTCTTACGCACTCTCCGTATTGATCTCTCTCTGTCTCTGTATTGATCTGTCTCTGTATTGATCACTCTCTCTCTGTATTGATCACTCTCTCTGTACGCATCAATGCTTCTCTGGATTGATCTCTCTCTCTGCATTGATCACTCTTATTCACTCTGTGTTGATCACGGTCTCTCTGTATTGATCAACCTCTCTCCACATTGATCTCAAACTCTCTCTGTATATCTGTCTCTCTCTGTATTGATCACTCGCTCTCGGTATTGAAAACTCTCTCCGTATTGACAATCTCTCTTTTGATCACTCGCTCTCTGCATTGATCAGTCTCTCTCTCTGTATTGATCTCTCTCTCTGTGTATAGATCACTCTCTCTGTGTATAGATCACTCTATCTCTGTATTGATCACTCTCTCTGCATTGATCACGCTCTCTCTGTACTGATCACTCTGTACTGTTCACTCTCTCTCTGAATTGATCACACTCTCTCTGTATTGATCTCTCTCTCTGTATTGATCACTTTCTCTCTGTATTGATCACTCTCTCTGTATTGATCACTCTTTCTCTCTCTGTATTGTTCACAATCTCTCCCTGTATTGATCACTCTGTCTCTGTATTGATCACTCTGTCTCTGTATTGATCACTCTCTCTGTGTACTGATCTCTATCTCTCTGTATGGATCACTCTGTCTGTATTGTTCACACACTCTTTCTCTCTGTATTGATCACTCTCTCTATGTATTGATCACCCTCTCCCTCTGTATTGATCACTCTCTCTCTGTATGGATCATTGCTTTTCTGGATTGATCTCTCTCTCTCTGAATTGATCACTCTGTCTGTATTGTTCACACACTCTTTCTCTCTGTATTGATCACTCTCTCTATGTATTGATCACTCTGTCCCTCTGTATTGATCACTCTCTCTCTGTATGGATCATTGCTTCTCTGGATTGATCTCTCTCTCTCTGAATTGATCACTCTGTCTGTATTGTTCACACACTCTTTCTCTGTCCATCTTGATAACTCTCTCTCTGTATTGATCACTCTCTCTCTGTGTATTGATCGCTCTCTCTCTCTCTCTGTACTGATCACACTCTCTCTGTACTGATCACTGTTTCCCTCCCTGTCTTGTTCACATTCTCTCTGTATTGATCACTCTCTAAGTATTAACACTCTCTCTGTATTGATCACTTCCACTGTATTGATAACTCTGCCTCTATATTGATCACTCGCGCTCTCTGTATTGTTCACAGTGTCTCTCCATATAGTTTCTCTCTCTCTGTATTGATGACTCCCACTGTATTAAACACTCTCTCTCTGTATTGATCACACTCACTCTGTATTGATCACTTTCTCTGTATTGATCATTCCCTTTCTGTATTGATCTCTCTCTCTCCCTTTCTCCATATTCATCTCTCTCTGTATTGATCTCTCTCTCTCTGTATTCATCACTCTCTCTCTGAATCGATGTTTCCTTCTCGACTTGATCACACTTTCTCTCTCTGTACTGTTCTTTCTGTCTCTCTGTATTGATCTTTCCCTCTCTGACTTGATCACTCTTTCACTCCCTGTATAGATCTCACTCTCTCTGTATTGATCTCTCCTTCTCTGTATTGATCACTCCCTGTCTGTATTGATCACTCTTACGCACTCTCCGTATTGATCTCTCTCTGTCTCTGTATTGATCTCTCTCTCTCCGTATTGATCACCTCCTCTCTATATAGATCACACTCTCTCTGCATTGATCACTCTTATTCACTCTGTGTTGATCACAGTCTCTCTGTATTGATCAACCTCTCTCCACATTGATCTCAAACTCTCTCTGTATATCTGTCTCTCTCTGTATTGATCACTCTCTCTCGGTATTGAACACTCTCTCTGTATTGACAATCTCTCTTTTGATCACTCACATTCTCTGCATTGATCAGTCTCTCTGTGTATAGATCACTCTCTCTGTGTATAGATCACTCTATCTCTGTATTGATCACTCTCTCTGCATTGATCACGCTCTCTGTATTGTTCACTCTCTCTCTGAATTGATCACTCTTACTCTGTATTGACCTCTCTCTCTGTATTGATCACTCTCTCTCTGTACTGATCACTCTGTACTGTTCACTCTCTCTCTGAATTGATCACACTCTCTCTGTATTGATCTCTCTCTCTGTATTGATCACTTTCTCTCTGTATTGATCACTCTCTCTGTATTGATCACTCTTTCTCTCTCTGTATTGTTCACAATCTCTCCCTGTATTGATCACTCTGTCTCTGTATTGATCACTCTGTCTCTGTATTGATCACTCTCTCTCTTTATTGATTTCTCTCTCTCTCTCTGTATTGATCACTCTCTCTGTGTACTGATCTCTATCTCTCTGTATGGATCACTCTGTCTGTATTATTCACACACTCTTTCTCTCTGTATTGATCACTCTCTCCCTCTGTATTGATCACTCTCTTTCTGTATGGATCATTGCTTCTCTGGATTGATCTCTCCCTCTCTGTATTGATCACACTGTCTGTATTGTTCACACACTCTTTCTCTGTCCATCTTGATAACTCTCTCTCTGTACTGATCACTCTCTCTGTGTATTCAGCGCTCTCTCTCTCTCTCTCTGTACTGATCACATTCTCTGTATTGATCACTGTTTCCCTCCCTGTCTTGTTCACACTCTCTCTGTATTGATCACTCTCTAAGTATTAACACTCTCTCTGTATTGATCACTTCCACTGTATTGATAACTCTGCCTTTATATTGATCACTCGCGCTCTCTGTATTGTTCACAGTGTCTCTCCATATAGATTACTCTCTCTCTCTGTATTGATCACTATTTCTCTTTCTGTATTGATCACTCTCTCTCTGTATTGATCACTCTTTCTCTCTCTGTATTGTTCACAATCATTCTCGCTATTGATCACTCTGTATTGATCACCCTTTCCCTGTCTGTATTGTTCACACACTCTCTCTGGATTGAGCACTCTCTCTCACTCTCTGTATTGTTCACACTCTTTGTACTGATCACTCTCTCTCTGTATTGATTACGATTTCTCTTTCTGTATTGATCACTATCTCTCTGTACTGATCACTCTTTCTCTCTCTGTATTGTTCACACCCTCTCTCTCTGTATGGATCACTCTTTTTCTCTCTCTGTATGCATCACTCTCTCTGTTTTGGTCACTCTTTTACTCTCTGTATTGATCACTCTTTCTCTGTATTAATGATTCTTTCTCTCTCTGTATTGTTCACATTCTCTCTCTCTATTGATCACTCTGTCTCTGTATTGATCACTCTCTCTGTATTGATTACTCTCTCTGTATTGATCTCTTTCTCTCTCTGTATTGATCAGTCTCTCTTTTTATTGATTTTTCTCTCTCTCTGTATTGATCTTGATCACTCTCTCTCTGAACTGATCACACTCTGTGTGTGTGTACTGATCTATCTCTCACTGTGTGTATTGATCACTCTCTCTCTGTATTGATCACTTTCTCTCTCTGTATTGATCACTTTCTCTGTATTGATCATACTCTCGCTGTATTGTTCTCTCTCTGTATTGATCCCTCTCTCTCTGTATTGATCACTCTCTCTCTCTGTGTACTGATCTCTCTCTCTGTGTTGATTGCTCTGTCTGTATTGTTCACACACTCTTTCTCTGTATTGATCACTCTCTCTCTGTATTGATCACTCTCTCTGTATGCATCATTGCTTCTCTGGATTGATCTCTCTCTCTGTATTGATCACTCCCACTGTATTGAACACTCTCTCTCTGTATTGATCACACTCACTCTGTATTGATCACTTTCTCTGTATTGATCATTCCCTCTTTCTGTATTGATCTCTCTCTCCCTTTCTCCATATTCATCTCTCTCTGTATTGATCTCTCTCTCTCTGTATTCATCACTCTGTCTCTGAATCGATGTTTCCTTCTTGACTTGATCACACTTTCTCTCTCTGTACTGATCTTTCTGTCTCTCTGTATTGATCTTTCCCTCTCTGACTTGATCACTCTTTCACTCCCTGTATAGATCTCACTCTCTCTGTATTGATCTCTCCCTCTCTCTGTATTGATCACTCCCTCTCTGTATTGATCACTCTTACGCACTCTCCGTATTGATCTCTCTCTGTCTCTGTATTGATCTGTCTCTGTATTGATCACTCTCTCTCTGTATTGATCACTCTCTCTGTACGCTTCAATGCTTCTCTGGATTGATCTCTCTCTCTGCATTGATCACTCTTATTCACTCTGTGTTGATCACGGTCTCTCTGTATTGATCAACCTCTCTCCACATTGATCTCAAACTCTCTCTGTATATCTGTCTCTCTCTGTATTGATCACTCGCTCTCGGTATTGAAAACTCTCTCCGTATTGACAATCTCTCTTTTGATCACTCACTCTCTGCATTGATCAGTCTCTCTCTCTGTATTGATCTCTCTCTCTGTGTATAGATCACTCTCTCTGTGTATAGATCACTCTATCTCTGTATTGATCACTCTCTCTGCATTGATCACGCTCTCTCTGTATTGATCACTCTGTACTGTTCATTCTCTCTCTGAATTGATCACACTCTCTCTGTATTGATCTCTCTCTCTGTATTGATCACTTTCTCTCTGTATTGATCACTCTCTCTGTATTGATCACTCTTTCTCTCTCTGTATTGTTCACAATCTCTCCCTGTATTGATCACTCTGTCTCTGTATTGATCACTCTGTCTCTGTATTGATCACTCTCTCTGTGTACTGATCTCTATCTCTCTGTATGGATCACTCTGTCTGTATTGTTCACACACTCTTTCTCTCTGTATTGATCACTCTCTATGTATTGATCACCCTCTCCCTCTGTATTGATCACTCTCTCTCTGTATGGATCATTGCTTTTCTGGATTGATCTCTCTCTCTCTGAATTGATCACTCTGTCTGTATTGTTCACACACTCTTTCTCTCTGTATTGATCACTCTCTCTATGTATTGATCACTCTGTCCCTCTGTATTGATCACTCTCTCTCTGTATGGATCATTGCTTCTCTGGATTGATCTCTCTCTCTCTGAACTGATCACTCTGTCTGTATTGTTCACACACTCTTTCTCTGTCCATCTTGATAACTCTCTCTCTGTATTGATCACTCTCTCTCTGTGTATTGATCGCTCTCTCTCTCTCTCTGTACTGATCACACTCTCTCTGTACTGATCACTGTTTCCCTCCCTGTCTTGTTCACATTCTCTCTGTATTGATCACTCTCTAAGTATTAACACTCTCTCTGTATTGATCACTTCCACTGTATTGATAACTCTGCCTCTATATTGATCACTCGCGCTCTCTGTATTGTTCACAGTGTCTCTCCATATAGTTTCTCTCTCTCTGTATTGATGACTCCCACTGTATTAAACACTCTCTCTCTGTATTGATCACACTCACTCTGTATTGATCACTTTCTCTGTATTGATCATTCCCTTTCTGTATTGATCTCTCTCTCTCCCTTTCTCCATATTCATCTCTCTCTGTATTGATCTCTCTCTCTCTGTATTCATCACTCTCTCTCTGAATCGATGTTTCCTTCTCGACTTGATCACACTTTCTCTCTCTGTACTGATCTTTCTGTCTCTCTGTATTGATCTTTCCCTCTCTGACTTGATCACTCTTTCACTCCCTGTATAGATCTCACTCTCTCTGTATTGATCTCTCCTTCTCTGTATTGATCACTCCCTGTCTGTACTGATCACTCTTACGCACTCTCCGTATTGATCTCTCTCTGTCTCTGTATTGATCTCTCTCTCTCCGTATTGATCACCTCCTCTCTATATAGATCACACTCTCTCTGCATTGATCACTCTTATTCACTCTGTGTTGATCACAGTCTCTCTGTATTGATCAACCTCTCTCCACATTGATCTCAAACTCTCTCTGTATATCTGTCTCTCTCTGTATTGATCACTCTCTCTCGGTATTGAACACTCTCTCTGTATTGACAATCTCTCTTTTGATCACTCACATTCTCTGCATTGATCAGTCTCTCTGTGTATAGATCACTCTCTCTGTGTATAGATCACTCTATCTCTGAATTGATCACTCTCTCTGCATTGATCACGCTCTCTGTATTGTTCACTCTCTCTCTGAATTGATCACTCTCACTCTGTATTGACCTCTCTCTCTGTATTGATCACTCTCTCTCTGTACTGATCACTCTGTACTGTTCACTCTCTCTCTGAATTGATCACACTCTCTCTGTATTGATCTCTCTCTCTGTATTGATCACTTTCTCTCTGTATTGATCACTCTCTCTGTATTGATCACTCTTTCTCTCTCTGTATTGTTCACAATCTCTCCCTGTATTGATCACTCTGTCTCTGTATTGATCACTCTGTCTCTGTATTGATCACTCTCTCTCTTTATTGATTTCTCTCTCTCTCTCTGTATTGATCACTCTCTCTGTGTACTGATCTCTATCTCTCTGTATGGATCACTCTGTCTGTATTATTCACACACTCTTTCTCTCTGTATTGATCACTCTCTCTATGTATTGATCACTCTCTCCCTCTGTATTGATCACTCTCTTTCTGTATGGATCATTGCTTCTCTGGATTGATCTCTCCCTCTCTGTATTGATCACACTGTCTGTATTGTTCACACACTCTTTCTCTGTCCATCTTGATAACTCTCTCTCTGTACTGATCACTCTCTCTGTGTATTCAGCGCTCTCTCTCTCTCTCTGTACTGATCACATTCTCTGTATTGATCACTGTTTCCCTCCCTGTCTTGTTCACACTCTCTCTGTATTGATCACTCTCTAAGTATTAACACTCTCTCTGTATTGATCACTTCCACTGTATTGATAACTCTGCCTTTATATTGATCACTCGCGCTCTCTGTATTGTTCACAGTGTCTCTCCATATAGTTTCTCTCTCTCTGTATTGATGACTCCCACTGTATTAAACACTCTCTCTCTGTATTGATCACACTCACTCTGTATTGATCACTTTCTCTGTATTGATCATTCCCTTTCTGTATTGATCTCTCTCTCTCCCTTTCTCCATATTCATCTCTCTCTGTATTGATCTCTCTCTCTCTCTGTATTCATCACTCTCTCTCTGAATCGATGTTTCCTTCTCGACTTGATCACACTTTCTCTCTCTGTACTGATCTTTCTGTCTCTCTGTATTGATCTTTCCCTCTCTGACCTGATCACTCTTTCACTCCCTGTATAGATCTCACTCTCTCTGTATTGATCTCTCCCTCTCTGTATTGATCACTCTTACGCACTCTCCGTATTGATCTCTCTCTGCCTCTGTATTGATCTCTCTCTCTCTCTGTATTGATCACTCTCTCTCCGTATTGATCACCTCCTCTCTATATAGATCACACTCTCTCTGCATTGATCACTCTTATTCACTCTGTGTTGATCACAGTCTCTCTGTATTGATCAACCTCTCTCCACATTGATCTCAAACTCTCTCTGTATATCTGTCTCTCTCTGTATTGATCACTCTCTCTCGGTATTGAACACACTCTCTGTATTGACAATCTCTCTTTTGATCACTCACACTCTCTGCATTGATCAGTCTCTCTCTCTGTATTGATCACTCTCTCTGTGTATAGATCACTCTCTCTGTGTATAGATCACTCTATCTCTGTATTGATCACTCTCTCTGCATTGATCACGCTCTCTGTATTGTTCACTCTCTCTCTGAATTGATCACTCTCACTCTGTATTGATCTCTCTCTCTGTATTGATCACTCTCTCTCTGTACTGATCACTCTGTACTGTTCACTCTCTCTCTGAATTGATCACACTCTCTCTGTATTGATCTCTCTCTCTGTATTGATCACTTTCTCTCTGTATTGATCACTCTCTCTGTATTGATCACTCTTTCTCTCTCTGTATTGTTCACAATCTCTCCCTGTATTGATCACTCTGTCTCTGTATTGATCACTCTGTCTCTGTATTGATCACTCTCTCTCTTTATTGATTTCTCTCTCTCTCTCTCTGTATTGATCACTCTCTCTGTGTACTGATCTCTATCTCTCTGTATGGATCACTCTGTCTGTATTGTTCACACACTCTTTCTCTCTGTATTGATCACTCTCTCTATGTATTGATCACTCTCTCCCTCTGTATTGATCACTCTCTTTCTGTATGGATCATTGCTTCTCTGGATTGATCTCTCCCTCTCTGTATTGATCACACTGTCTGTATTGTTCACACACTCTTTCTCTGTCCATCTTGATAACGCTCTCTCTGTATTGATCACACTCTCTGTGTATTCAGCGCTCTTTCTCTCTCTGTACTGATCACATTCTCTGTATTGATCACTGTTTCCCTCCCTGTCTTGTTCACACTCCCTCTGTATTGATCACTCTCTAAGTATTAACACTCTCTCTGTATTGATCACTTCCACTGTATTGATAACTCTGCCTTTATATTGATCACTCGCGCTCTCTGTATTGTTCACAGTGTCTCTCCATATAGATTACTCTCTCTCTCTGTATTGATCACTATTTCTCTTTCTGTATTGATCACTCTCTCTCTGTATTGATCACTCTCTCTGTATTGATCACGCTTTCTCTCTCTGTATTGTTCACATTCTCTCTCTCTATAGATCACTCTGTCTCTGTATTGATCACTCACTCTGTATTGATTACTCTCTCTGTATTGATCTCTTTCTCTCTCTGTATTGATCAGTCTCTCTTTTTATTGATTTTTCTCTCTCTCTGTATTGATCTTGATCACTCTCTCTCTGAATTGATCACACTCTGTGTGTGTGTACTGATCTATCTCTCACTGTGTGTATTGATCACTCTCTCTCTGTATTGATCACTTTCTCTCTCTGTATTGATCACTTTCTCTGTATTGATCATACTCTCGCTGTATTGTTCTCTCTCTGTATTGATCCCTCTCTCTCTGTATTGATCACTCTCTCTCTCTGTGTACTGATCTCTCTCTCTGTGTTGATTGCTCTGTCTGTATTGTTCACACACTCTTTCTCTGTATTGATCACTCTCTCTCTGTATTGATCACTCTCTCTGTATGCATCATTGCTTCTCTGGATTGATCTCTCTCTCTGTATTGATCACTCCCACTGTATTGAACACTCTCTCTCTGTATTGATCACACTCACTCTGTATTGGTCACTTTCTCTGTATTGATCATTCCCTCTTTCTGTATTGATCTCTCTCTCTCCATTTCTCCATATTCATCTCTCTCTGTATTGATCTCTCTCTCTCTGTATTCATCACTCTCTCTCTGAATCGATGTTTCCTTCTCGACTTGATCACACTTTCTCTCTCTGTACTGATCTTTCTGTCTCTCTGTATTGATCTTTCCCTCTCTGACTTGATCACTCTTTCACTCCCTGTATAGATCTCACTCTCTCTGTATTGATCTCTCCTTCTCTGTATTGATCACTCCCTGTCTGTATTGATCACTCTTACGCACTCTCCGTATTGATCTCTCTCTGTCTCTGTATTGATCTCTCTCTCTCTCTGTATTGATCACTCTCTCTCCGTATTGATCACCTCCTCTCTATATAGATCACACTCTCTCTGCATTGATCACTCTTATTCACTCTGTGTTGATCACAGTCTCTCTGTATTGATCAACCTCTCTCCACATTGATCTCAAACTCTCTCTGTATATCTGTCTCTCTCTGTATTGATCACTCTCTCTCGGTATTGAACACTCTCTCTGTATTGACAATCTCTCTTTTGATCACTCACACTCTCTGCATTGATCAGTCTCTCTGTGTATAGATCACTCTCTCTGTGTATAGATCACTCTATCTCTGTATTGATCACTCTCTCTGCATTGATCACGCTCTCTGTATTGTTCACTCTCTCTCTGAATTGATCACTCTCACTCTGTATTGATCTCTCTCTCTGTATTGATCACTCTCTCTCTGTACTGATCACTCTGTACTGTTCACTCTCTCTCTGAATTGATCACACTCTCTCTGTATTGATCTCTCTCTCTGTATTGATCACTTTCTCTCTGTATTGATCACTCTCTCTGTATTGATCACTCTTTCTCTCTCTGTATTGTTCACAATCTCTCCCTGTATTGATCACTCTGTCTCTGTATTGATCACTCTGTCTCTGTATTGATCACTCTCTCTCTTTATTGATTTCTCTCTCTCTCTGTATTGATCACTCTCTCTGTGTACTGATCTCTATCTCTCTGTATGGATCACTCTGTCTGTATTGTTCACACACTCTTTCTCTCTGTATTGATCACTCTCTCTATGTATTGATCACTCTCTCCCTCTGTATTGATCACTCTCTTTCTGTATGGATCATTGCTTCTCTGGATTGATCTCTCCCTCTCTGTATTGATCACACTGTCTGTATTGTTCACACACTCTTTCTCTGTCCATCTTGATAACTCTCTCTCTGTATTGATCACACTCTCTGTGTATTCAGCGCTCTTTCTCTCTCTGTACTGATCACATTCTCTGTATTGATCACTGTTTCCCTCCCTGTCTTGTTCACACTCTCTCTGTATTGATCACTCTCTAAGTATTAACACTCTCTCTGTATTGATCACTTCCACTGTATTGATAACTCTGCCTTTATATTGATCACTCGCGCTCTCTGTATTGTTCACAGTGTCTCTCCATATAGATTACTCTCTCTCTCTGTATTGATCACTATTTCTCTTTCTGTATTGATCACTCTCTCTCTGTATTGATCACTCTCTCTGTATTGATCACTCTTTCTCTCTCTGTATTGTTCACAATCTCTCCCTGTATTGATCACTCTGTCTCTGTATTGATCACTCTGTCTCTGTATTGATCACTCTCTCTCTTTATTGATTTCTCTCTCTCTCTCTGTATTGATCACTCTCTCTGTGTACTGATCTCTATCTCTCTGTATGGATCACTCTGTCTGTATTGTTCACACACTCTTTCTCTCTGTATTGATCACTCTCTCTATGTATTGATCACTCTCTCCCTCTGTATTGATCACTCTCTTTCTGTATGGATCATTGCTTCTCTGGATTGATCTCTCCCTCTCTGTATTGATCACACTGTCTGTATTGTTCACACACTCTTTCTCTGTCCATCTTGATAACTCTCTCTCTGTATTGATCACACTCTCTGTGTATTCAGCGCTCTTTCTCTCTCTGTACTGATCACATTCTCTGTATTGATCACTGTTTCCCTCCCTGTCTTGTTCACACTCTCTCTGTATTGATCACTCTCTAAGTATTAACACTCTCTCTGTATTGATCACTTCCACTGTATTGATAACTCTGCCTTTATATTGATCACTCGCGCTCTCTGTATTGTTCACAGTGTCTCTCCATATAGATTACTCTCTCTCTCTGTATTGATCACTATTTCTCTTTCTGTATTGATCACTCTCTCTCTGTATTGATCACTCTCTCTGTATTGATCACGCTTTCTCTCTCTGTATTGTTCACATTCTCTCTCTCTATTGATCACTCTGTCTCTGTATTGATCACTCTCTCTGTATTGATTACTCTCTCTGTATTGATCTCTTTCTCTCTCTGTATTGATCAGTCTCTCTTTTTATTGATTTTTCTCTCTCTCTGTATTGATCTTGATCACTCTCTCTCTGAATTGATCACACTCTGTGTGTGTGTACTGATCTATCTCTCACTGTGTGTATTGATCACTCTCTCTCTGTATTGATCAATTTCTCTCTCTGTATTGATCACTTTCTCTGTATTGATCATACTCTCGCTGTATTGTTCTCTCTCTGTATTGATCCCTCTCTCTCTGTATTGATCACTCTCTCTCTCTGTGTACTGATCTCTCTCTCTGTGTTGATTGCTCTGTCTGTATTGTTCACACACTCTTTCTCTGTATTGATCACTCTCTCTCTGTATTGATCACTCTCTCTGTATGCATCATTGCTTCTCTGGATTGATCTCTCTCTCTGTATTGATCACTCCCACTGTATTGAACACTCTCTCTCTGTATTGATCACACTCACTCTGTATTGATCACTTTCTCTGTATTGATCATTCCCTCTTTCTGTATTGATCTCTCTCTCTCCATTTCTCCATATTCATCTCTCTCTGTATTGATCTCTCTCTCTCTGTATTCATCACTCTCTCTCTGAATCGATGTTTCCTTCTCGACTTGATCACACTTTCTCTCTCTGTACTGATCTTTCTGTCTCTCTGTATTGATCTTTCCCTCTCTGACTTGATCACTCTTTCACTCCCTGTATAGATCTCACTCTCTCTGTATTGATCTCTCCTTCTCTGTATTGATCACTCCCTGTCTGTATTGATCACTCTTACGCACTCTCCGTATTGATCTCTCTCTGTCTCTGTATTGATCTCTCTCTCTCTCTGTATTGATCACTCTCTCTCCGTATTGATCACCTCCTCTCTATATAGATCACACTCTCTCTGCATTGATCACTCTTATTCACTCTGTGTTGATCACAGTCTCTCTGTATTGATCAACCTCTCTCCACATTGATCTCAAACTCTCTCTGTATATCTGTCTCTCTCTGTATTGATCACTCTCTCTCGGTATTGAACACTCTCTCTGTATTGACAATCTCTCTTTTGATCACTCACACTCTCTGCATTGATCAGTCTCTCTGTGTATAGATCACTCTCTCTGTGTATAGATCACTCTATCTCTGTATTGATCACTCTCTCTGTATTGTTCACTCTCTCTCTGAATTGATCACTCTCACTCTGTATTGATCTCTCTCTCTGTATTGATCACTCTCTCTCTGTACTGATCACTCTGTACTGTTCACTCTCTCTCTGAATTGATCACACTCTCTCTGTATTGATCTCTCTCTCTGTATTGATCACTTTCTCTCTGTATTGATCACTCTCTCTGTATTGATCACTCTTTCTCTCTCTGTATTGTTCACAATCTCTCCCTGTATTGATCACTCTGTCTCTGTATTGATCACTCTGTCTCTGTATTGATCACTCTCTCTCTTTATTGATTTCTCTCTCTCTCTCTGTATTGATCACTCTCTCTGTGTACTGATCTCTATCTCTCTGTATGGATCACTCTGTCTGTATTGTTCACACACTCTTTCTCTCTGTATTGATCACTCTCTCTATGTATTGATCACTCTCTCTCTCTGTATTGATCACTCTCTTTCTGTATGGATCATTGCTTCTCTGGATTGATCTCTCCCTCTCTGTATTGATCACACTGTCTGTATTGTTCACACACTCTTTCTCTGTCCATCTTGATAACTCTCTCTCTGTATTGATCACACTCTCTGTGTATTCAGCGCTCTTTCTCTCTCTGTACTGATCACATTCTCTGTATTGATCACTGTTTCCCTCCCTGTCTTGTTCACACTCTCTCTGTATTGATCACTCTCTAAGTATTAACACTCTCTCTGTATTGATCACTTCCACTGTATTGATAACTCTGCCTTTATATTGATCACTCGCGCTCTCTGTATTGTTCACAGTGTCTCTCCATATAGATTACTCTCTCTCTCTGTATTGATCACTATTTCTCTTTCTGTATTGATCACTCTCTTTCTGTATTGATCACTCTCTCTGTATTGATCACGCTTTCTCTCTCTGTATTGTTCACATTCTCTCTCTCTATTGATCACTCTGTCTCTGTATTGATCACTCTCTCTGTATTGATTACTCTCTCTGTATTGATCTCTTTCTCTCTCTGTATTGATCAGTCTCTCTTTTTATTGATTTTTCTCTCTCTCTGTATTGATCTTGATCACTCTCTCTCTGAATTGATCACACTCTGTGTGTGTGTACTGATCTATCTCTCACTGTGTGTATTGATCACTCTCTCTCTGTATTGATCACTTTCTCTCTCTGTATTGATCACTTTCTCTGTATTGATCATACTCTCGCTGTATTGTTCTCTCTCTGTATTGATCCCTCTCTCTCTGTATTGATCACTCTCTCTCTCTGTGTACTGATCTCTCTCTCTGTGTTGATTGCTCTGTCTGTATTGTTCACACACTCTTTCTCTGTATTGATCACTCTCTCTCTGTATTGATCACTCTCTCTGTATGCATCATTGCTTCTCTGGATTGATCTCTCTCTCTGTATTGATCACTCCCACTGTATTGAACACTCTCTGTATTGATCACACTCACTCTGTATTGATCACTTTCTCTGTATTGATCATTCCCTCTTTCTGTATTGATCTCTCTCTCTCCATTTCTCCATATTCATCTCTCTCTGTATTGATCTCTCTCTCTCTGTATTCATCACTCTCTCTCTGAATCGATGTTTCCTTCTCGACTTGATCACACTTTCTCTCTCTGTACTGATCTTTCTGTCTCTCTGTATTGATCTTTCCCTCTCTGACTTGATCACTCTTTCACTCCCTGTATAGATCTCACTCTCTCTGTATTGATCTCTCCTTCTCTGTATTGATCACTCCCTGTCTGTATTGATCACTCTTACGCACTCTCCGTATTGATCTCTCTCTATCTCTGTATTGATCTCTCTCTCTCTCTGTATTGATCACTCTCTCTCCGTATTGATCACCTCCTCTCTATATAGATCACACTCTCTCTGCATTGATCACTCTTATTCACTCTGTGTTGATCACAGTCTCTCTGTATTGATCAACCTCTCTCCACATTGATCTCAAACTCTCTCTGTATATCTGTCTCTCTCTGTATTGATCACTCTCTCTCGGTATTGAACACTCTCTCTGTATTGACAATCTCTCTTTTGATCACTCACATTCTCTGCATTGATCAGTCTCTCTGTGTATAGATCACTCTCTCTGTGTATAGATCACTCTATCTCTGTATTGATCACTCTCTCTGCATTGATCACGCTCTCTGTATTGTTCACTCTCTCTCTGAATTGATCACTCTCACTCTGTATTGATCTCTCTCTCTGTATTGATCACTCTCTCTCTGTACTGATCACTCTGTACTGTTCACTCTCTCTCTGAATTGATCACACTCTCTCTGTATTGATCTCTCTCTCTGTATTGATCACTTTCTCTCTGTATTGATCACTCTCTCTGTATTGATCACTCTTTCTCTCTCTGTATTGTTCACAATCTCTCCCTGTATTGATCACTCTGTCTCTGTATTGATCACTCTGTCTCTGTATTGATCACTCTCTCTCTTTATTGATTTCTCTCTCTCTCTCTCTGTATTGATCACTCTCTCTGTGTACTGATCTCTATCTCTCTGTATGGATCACTCTGTCTGTATTGTTCACACACTCTTTCTCTCTGTATTGATCACTCTCTCTATGTATTGATCACTCTCTCCCTCTGTATTGATCACTCTCTTTCTGTATGGATCATTGCTTCTCTGGATTGATCTCTCCCTCTCTGTATTGATCACACTGTCTGTATTGTTCACACACTCTTTCTCTGTCCATCTTGATAACGCTCTCTCTGTATTGATCACACTCTCTGTGTATTCAGCGCTCTTTCTCTCTCTGTACTGATCACATTCTCTGTATTGATCACTGTTTCCCTCCCTGTCTTGTTCACACTCCCTCTGTATTGATCACTCTCTAAGTATTAACACTCTCTCTGTATTGATCACTTCCACTGTATTGATAACTCTGCCTTTATATTGATCACTCGCGCTCTCTGTATTGTTCACAGTGTCTCTCCATATAGATTACTCTCTCTCTCTGTATTGATCACTATTTCTCTTTCTGTATTGATCACTCTCTCTCTGTATTGATCACTCTCTCTGTATTGATCACGCTTTCTCTCTCTGTATTGTTCACATTCTCTCTCTCTATAGATCACTCTGTCTCTGTATTGATCACTCACTCTGTATTGATTACTCTCTCTGTATTGATCTCTTTCTCTCTCTGTATTGATCAGTCTCTCTTTTTATTGATTTTTCTCTCTCTCTGTATTGATCTTGATCACTCTCTCTCTGAATTGATCACACTCTGTGTGTGTGTACTGATCTATCTCTCACTGTGTGTATTGATCACTCTCTCTCTGTATTGATCACTTTCTCTCTCTGTATTGATCACTTTCTCTGTATTGATCATACTCTCGCTGTATTGTTCTCTCTCTGTATTGATCCCTCTCTCTCTGTATTGATCACTCTCTCTCTCTGTGTACTGATCTCTCTCTCTGTGTTGATTGCTCTGTCTGTATTGTTCACACACTCTTTCTCTGTATTGATCACTCTCTCTCTGTATTGATCACTCTCTCTGTATGCATCATTGCTTCTCTGGATTGATCTCTCTCTCTGTATTGATCACTCCCACTGTATTGAACACTCTCTCTCTGTATTGATCACACTCACTCTGTATTGGTCACTTTCTCTGTATTGATCATTCCCTCTTTCTGTATTGATCTCTCTCTCTCCATTTCTCCATATTCATCTCTCTCTGTATTGATCTCTCTCTCTCTGTATTCATCACTCTCTCTCTGAATCGATGTTTCCTTCTCGACTTGATCACACTTTCTCTCTCTGTACTGATCTTTCTGTCTCTCTGTATTGATCTTTCCCTCTCTGACTTGATCACTCTTTCACTCCCTGTATAGATCTCACTCTCTCTGTATTGATCTCTCCTTCTCTGTATTGATCACTCCCTGTCTGTATTGATCACTCTTACGCACTCTCCGTATTGATCTCTCTCTGTCTCTGTATTGATCTCTCTCTCTCTCTGTATTGATCACTCTCTCTCCGTATTGATCACCTCCTCTCTATATAGATCACACTCTCTCTGCATTGATCACTCTTATTCACTCTGTGTTGATCACAGTCTCTCTGTATTGATCAACCTCTCTCCACATTGATCTCAAACTCTCTCTGTATATCTGTCTCTCTCTGTATTGATCACTCTCTCTCGGTATTGAACACTCTCTCTGTATTGACAATCTCTCTTTTGATCACTCACACTCTCTGCATTGATCAGTCTCTCTGTGTATAGATCACTCTCTCTGTGTATAGATCACTCTATCTCTGTATTGATCACTCTCTCTGCATTGATCACGCTCTCTGTATTGTTCACTCTCTCTCTGAATTGATCACTCTCACTCTGTATTGATCTCTCTCTCTGTATTGATCACTCTCTCTCTGTACTGATCACTCTGTACTGTTCACTCTCTCTCTGAATTGATCACACTCTCTCTGTATTGATCTCTCTCTCTGTATTGATCACTTTCTCTCTGTATTGATCACTCTCTCTGTATTGATCACTCTTTCTCTCTCTGTATTGTTCACAATCTCTCCCTGTATTGATCACTCTGTCTCTGTATTGATCACTCTGTCTCTGTATTGATCACTCTCTCTCTTTATTGATTTCTCTCTCTCTCTGTATTGATCACTCTCTCTGTGTACTGATCTCTATCTCTCTGTATGGATCACTCTGTCTGTATTGTTCACACACTCTTTCTCTCTGTATTGATCACTCTCTCTATGTATTGATCACTCTCTCCCTCTGTATTGATCACTCTCTTTCTGTATGGATCATTGCTTCTCTGGATTGATCTCTCCCTCTCTGTATTGATCACACTGTCTGTATTGTTCACACACTCTTTCTCTGTCCATCTTGATAACTCTCTCTCTGTATTGATCACACTCTCTGTGTATTCAGCGCTCTTTCTCTCTCTGTACTGATCACATTCTCTGTATTGATCACTGTTTCCCTCCCTGTCTTGTTCACACTCTCTCTGTATTGATCACTCTCTAAGTATTAACACTCTCTCTGTATTGATCACTTCCACTGTATTGATAACTCTGCCTTTATATTGATCACTCGCGCTCTCTGTATTGTTCACAGTGTCTCTCCATATAGATTACTCTCTCTCTCTGTATTGATCACTATTTCTCTTTCTGTATTGATCACTCTCTCTCTGTATTGATCACTCTCTCTGTATTGATCACTCTTTCTCTCTCTGTATTGTTCACAATCTCTCCCTGTATTGATCACTCTGTCTCTGTATTGATCACTCTGTCTCTGTATTGATCACTCTCTCTCTTTATTGATTTCTCTCTCTCTCTCTGTATTGATCACTCTCTCTGTGTACTGATCTCTATCTCTCTGTATGGATCACTCTGTCTGTATTGTTCACACACTCTTTCTCTCTGTATTGATCACTCTCTCTATGTATTGATCACTCTCTCCCTCTGTATTGATCACTCTCTTTCTGTATGGATCATTGCTTCTCTGGATTGATCTCTCCCTCTCTGTATTGATCACACTGTCTGTATTGTTCACACACTCTTTCTCTGTCCATCTTGATAACTCTCTCTCTGTATTGATCACACTCTCTGTGTATTCAGCGCTCTTTCTCTCTCTGTACTGATCACATTCTCTGTATTGATCACTGTTTCCCTCCCTGTCTTGTTCACACTCTCTCTGTATTGATCACTCTCTAAGTATTAACACTCTCTCTGTATTGATCACTTCCACTGTATTGATAACTCTGCCTTTATATTGATCACTCGCGCTCTCTGTATTGTTCACAGTGTCTCTCCATATAGATTACTCTCTCTCTCTGTATTGATCACTATTTCTCTTTCTGTATTGATCACTCTCTCTCTGTATTGATCACTCTCTCTGTATTGATCACGCTTTCTCTCTCTGTATTGTTCACATTCTCTCTCTCTATTGATCACTCTGTCTCTGTATTGATCACTCTCTCTGTATTGATTACTCTCTCTGTATTGATCTCTTTCTCTCTCTGTATTGATCAGTCTCTCTTTTTATTGATTTTTCTCTCTCTCTGTATTGATCTTGATCACTCTCTCTCTGAATTGATCACACTCTGTGTGTGTGTACTGATCTATCTCTCACTGTGTGTATTGATCACTCTCTCTCTGTATTGATCAATTTCTCTCTCTGTATTGATCACTTTCTCTGTATTGATCATACTCTCGCTGTATTGTTCTCTCTCTGTATTGATCCCTCTCTCTCTGTATTGATCACTCTCTCTCTCTGTGTACTGATCTCTCTCTCTGTGTTGATTGCTCTGTCTGTATTGTTCACACACTCTTTCTCTGTATTGATCACTCTCTCTCTGTATTGATCACTCTCTCTGTATGCATCATTGCTTCTCTGGATTGATCTCTCTCTCTGTATTGATCACTCCCACTGTATTGAACACTCTCTCTCTGTATTGATCACACTCACTCTGTATTGATCACTTTCTCTGTATTGATCATTCCCTCTTTCTGTATTGATCTCTCTCTCTCCATTTCTCCATATTCATCTCTCTCTGTATTGATCTCTCTCTCTCTGTATTCATCACTCTCTCTCTGAATCGATGTTTCCTTCTCGACTTGATCACACTTTCTCTCTCTGTACTGATCTTTCTGTCTCTCTGTATTGATCTTTCCCTCTCTGACTTGATCACTCTTTCACTCCCTGTATAGATCTCACTCTCTCTGTATTGATCTCTCCTTCTCTGTATTGATCACTCCCTGTCTGTATTGATCACTCTTACGCACTCTCCGTATTGATCTCTCTCTGTCTCTGTATTGATCTCTCTCTCTCTCTGTATTGATCACTCTCTCTCCGTATTGATCACCTCCTCTCTATATAGATCACACTCTCTCTGCATTGATCACTCTTATTCACTCTGTGTTGATCACAGTCTCTCTGTATTGATCAACCTCTCTCCACATTGATCTCAAACTCTCTCTGTATATCTGTCTCTCTCTGTATTGATCACTCTCTCTCGGTATTGAACACTCTCTCTGTATTGACAATCTCTCTTTTGATCACTCACACTCTCTGCATTGATCAGTCTCTCTGTGTATAGATCACTCTCTCTGTGTATAGATCACTCTATCTCTGTATTGATCACTCTCTCTGTATTGTTCACTCTCTCTCTGAATTGATCACTCTCACTCTGTATTGATCTCTCTCTCTGTATTGATCACTCTCTCTCTGTACTGATCACTCTGTACTGTTCACTCTCTCTCTGAATTGATCACACTCTCTCTGTATTGATCTCTCTCTCTGTATTGATCACTTTCTCTCTGTATTGATCACTCTCTCTGTATTGATCACTCTTTCTCTCTCTGTATTGTTCACAATCTCTCCCTGTATTGATCACTCTGTCTCTGTATTGATCACTCTGTCTCTGTATTGATCACTCTCTCTCTTTATTGATTTCTCTCTCTCTCTCTGTATTGATCACTCTCTCTGTGTACTGATCTCTATCTCTCTGTATGGATCACTCTGTCTGTATTGTTCACACACTCTTTCTCTCTGTATTGATCACTCTCTCTATGTATTGATCACTCTCTCTCTCTGTATTGATCACTCTCTTTCTGTATGGATCATTGCTTCTCTGGATTGATCTCTCCCTCTCTGTATTGATCACACTGTCTGTATTGTTCACACACTCTTTCTCTGTCCATCTTGATAACTCTCTCTCTGTATTGATCACACTCTCTGTGTATTCAGCGCTCTTTCTCTCTCTGTACTGATCACATTCTCTGTATTGATCACTGTTTCCCTCCCTGTCTTGTTCACACTCTCTCTGTATTGATCACTCTCTAAGTATTAACACTCTCTCTGTATTGATCACTTCCACTGTATTGATAACTCTGCCTTTATATTGATCACTCGCGCTCTCTGTATTGTTCACAGTGTCTCTCCATATAGATTACTCTCTCTCTCTGTATTGATCACTATTTCTCTTTCTGTATTGATCACTCTCTTTCTGTATTGATCACTCTCTCTGTATTGATCACGCTTTCTCTCTCTGTATTGTTCACATTCTCTCTCTCTATTGATCACTCTGTCTCTGTATTGATCACTCTCTCTGTATTGATTACTCTCTCTGTATTGATCTCTTTCTCTCTCTGTATTGATCAGTCTCTCTTTTTATTGATTTTTCTCTCTCTCTGTATTGATCTTGATCACTCTCTCTCTGAATTGATCACACTCTGTGTGTGTGTACTGATCTATCTCTCACTGTGTGTATTGATCACTCTCTCTCTGTATTGATCACTTTCTCTCTCTGTATTGATCACTTTCTCTGTATTGATCATACTCTCGCTGTATTGTTCTCTCTCTGTATTGATCCCTCTCTCTCTGTATTGATCACTCTCTCTCTCTGTGTACTGATCTCTCTCTCTGTGTTGATTGCTCTGTCTGTATTGTTCACACACTCTTTCTCTGTATTGATCACTCTCTCTCTGTATTGATCACTCTCTCTGTATGCATCATTGCTTCTCTGGATTGATCTCTCTCTCTGTATTGATCACTCCCACTGTATTGAACACTCTCTGTATTGATCACACTCACTCTGTATTGATCACTTTCTCTGTATTGATCATTCCCTCTTTCTGTATTGATCTCTCTCTCTCCATTTCTCCATATTCATCTCTCTCTGTATTGATCTCTCTCTCTCTGTATTCATCACTCTCTCTCTGAATCGATGTTTCCTTCTCGACTTGATCACACTTTCTCTCTCTGTACTGATCTTTCTGTCTCTCTGTATTGATCTTTCCCTCTCTGACTTGATCACTCTTTCACTCCCTGTATAGATCTCACTCTCTCTGTATTGATCTCTCCTTCTCTGTATTGATCACTCCCTGTCTGTATTGATCACTCTTACGCACTCTCCGTATTGATCTCTCTCTATCTCTGTATTGATCTCTCTCTCTCTCTGTATTGATCACTCTCTCTCCGTATTGATCACCTCCTCTCTATATAGATCACACTCTCTCTGCATTGATCACTCTTATTCACTCTGTGTTGATCACAGTCTCTCTGTATTGATCAACCTCTCTCCACATTGATCTCAAACTCTCTCTGTATATCTGTCTCTCTCTGTATTGATCACTCTCTCTCGGTATTGAACACTCTCTCTGTATTGACAATCTCTCTTTTGATCACTCACATTCTCTGCATTGATCAGTCTCTCTGTGTATAGATCACTCTCTCTGTGTATAGATCACTCTATCTCTGTATTGATCACTCTCTCTGCATTGATCACGCTCTCTGTATTGTTCACTCTCTCTCTGAATTGATCACTCTCACTCTGTATTGATCTCTCTCTCTGTATTGATCACTCTCTCTCTGTACTGATCACTCTGTACTGTTCACTCTCTCTCTGAATTGATCACACTCTCTCTGTATTGATCTCTCTCTCTGTATTGATCACTTTCTCTCTGTATTGATCACTCTCTCTGTATTGATCACTCTTTCTCTCTCTGTATTGTTCACAATCTCTCCCTGTATTGATCACTCTGTCTCTGTATTGATCACTCTGTCTCTGTATTGATCACTCTCTCTCTTTATTGATTTCTCTCTCTCTCTCTGTATTGATCACTCTCTCTGTGTACTGATCTCTATCTCTCTGTATGGATCACTCTGTCTGTATTATTCACACACTCTTTCTCTCTGTATTGATCACTCTCTCTATGTATTGATCACTCTCTCCCTCTGTATTGATCACTCTCTTTCTGTATGGATCATTGCTTCTCTGGATTGATCTCTCCCTCTCTGTATTGATCACACTGTCTGTATTGTTCACACACTCTTTCTCTGTCCATCTTGATAACTCTCTCTCTGTATTGATCACTCTCTCTGTGTATTCAGCGCTCTCTCTCTCTCTGTACTGATCACATTCTCTGTATTGATCACTGTTTCCCTCCCTGTCTTGTTCACACTCTCTCTGTATTGATCACTCTCTAAGTATTAACACTCTCTCTGTATTGATCACTTCCACTGTATTGATAACTCTGCCTTTATATTGATCACTCGCGCTCTCTGTATAGTTCAGTGTCTCTCCATATAGATTACTCTCTCTCTCTGTATTGATCACTATTTCTCTTTCTGTATTGATCACTCTCTCTCTGTATTGATCACTCTTTCTCTCTCTGTATTGTTCACAATCATTCTCGCTATTGATCACTCTGTATTGATCACCCTTTCCCTGTCTGTATTGTTCACACACTCTCTCTGGATTGAGCACTCTCTCTCACTCTCTGTATTGTTCACACTCTTTGTACTGATCACTCTCTCTCTGTATTGATTACGATTTCTCTTTCTGTATTGATCACTATCTCTCTGTACTGATCACTCTTTCTCTCTCTGTATTGTTCACACCCTCTCTGTATGGATCACTCTTTTTCTCTCTCTGTATGCATCACTCTCTCTGTTTTGGTCACTCTTTTACTCTCTGTATTGATCACTCTCTCTCTGTATTAATGATTCTTTCTCTCTCTGTATTGTTCACATTCTCTCTCCCTATTGATCACTCTGTCTCTGTATTGATCACTCTCTCTGTATTGATTACTCTCTCTGTATTGATCTCTTTCTCTCTCTGTATTGATCAGTCTCTCTTTTTATTGATTTTTCTCTCTCTCTGTATTGATCTTGATCACTCTCTCTCTGAATTGATCACACTCTGTGTGTGTGTACTGATCTATCTCTCACTGTGTGTATTGATCACTCTCTCTCTGTATTGATCACTTTCTCTCTCTGTATTGATCACTTTCTCTGTATTGATCATACTCTCGCTGTATTGTTCTCTCTCTGTATTGATCCCTCTCTCTCTGTATTGATCACTCTCTCTCTCTGTGTACTGATCTCTCTCTCTGTGTTGATTGCTCTGTCTGTATTGTTCACACACTCTTTCTCTGTATTGATCACTCTCTCTCTGTATTGATCACTCTCTCTGTATGCATCATTGCTTCTCTGGATTGATCTCTCTCTCTGTATTGATCACTCCCACTGTATTGAACACTCTCTGTATTGATCACACTCACTCTGTATTGATCACTTTCTCTGTATTGATCATTCCCTCTTTCTGTATTGATCTCTCTCTCTCCATTTCTCCATATTCATCTCTCTCTGTATTGATCTCTCTCTCTCTGTATTCATCACTCTCTCTCTGAATCGATGTTTCCTTCTCGACTTGATCACACTTTCTCTCTCTGTACTGATCTTTCTGTCTCTCTGTATTGATCTTTCCCTCTCTGACTTGATCACTCTTTCACTCCCTGTATAGATCTCACTCTCTCTGTATTGATCTCTCCTTCTCTGTATTGATCACTCCCTGTCTGTATTGATCACTCTTACGCACTCTCCGTATTGATCTCTCTCTATCTCTGTATTGATCTCTCTCTCTCTCTGTATTGATCACTCTCTCTCCGTATTGATCACCTCCTCTCTATATAGATCACACTCTCTCTGCATTGATCACTCTTATTCACTCTGTGTTGATCACAGTCTCTCTGTATTGATCAACCTCTCTCCACATTGATCTCAAACTCTCTCTGTATATCTGTCTCTCTCTGTATTGATCACTCTCTCTCGGTATTGAACACTCTCTCTGTATTGACAATCTCTCTTTTGATCACTCACATTCTCTGCATTGATCAGTCTCTCTGTGTATAGATCACTCTCTCTGTGTATAGATCACTCTATCTCTGTATTGATCACTCTCTCTGCATTGATCACGCTCTCTGTATTGATCACTCTCTCTCTGAATTGATCACTCTCACTCTGTATTGATCTCTCTCTCTGTATTGATCACTCTCTCTCTGTACTGATCACTCTGTACTGTTCACTCTCTCTCTGAATTGATCACACTCTCTCTGTATTGATCTCTCTCTCTGTATTGATCACTTTCTCTCTGTATTGATCACTCTCTCTGTATTGATCACTCTTTCTCTCTCTGTATTGTTCACAATCTCTCCCTGTATTGATCACTCTGTCTCTGTATTGATCACTCTGTCTCTGTATTGATCACTCTCTCTCTTTATTGATTTCTCTCTCTCTCTCTGTATTGATCACTCTCTCTGTGTACTGATCTCTATCTCTCTGTATGGATCACTCTGTCTGTATTATTCACACACTCTTTCTCTCTGTATTGATCACTCTCTCTATGTATTGATCACTCTCTCCCTCTGTATTGATCACTCTCTTTCTGTATGGATCATTGCTTCTCTGGATTGATCTCTCCCTCTCTGTATTGATCACACTGTCTGTATTGTTCACACACTCTTTCTCTGTCCATCTTGATAACTCTCTCTCTGTATTGATCACTCTCTCTGTGTATTCAGCGCTCTCTCTCTCTCTGTACTGATCACATTCTCTGTATTGATCACTGTTTCCCTCCCTGTCTTGTTCACACTCTCTCTGTATTGATCACTCTCTAAGTATTAACACTCTCTCTGTATTGATCACTTCCACTGTATTGATAACTCTGCCTTTATATTGATCACTCGCGCTCTCTGTATAGTTCAGTGTCTCTCCATATAGATTACTCTCTCTCTCTGTATTGATCACTATTTCTCTTTCTGTATTGATCACTCTCTCTCTGTATTGATCACTCTTTCTCTCTCTGTATTGTTCACAATCATTCTCGCTATTGATCACTCTGTATTGATCACCCTTTCCCTGTCTGTATTGTTCACACACTCTCTCTGGATTGAGCACTCTCTCTCACTCTCTGTATTGTTCACACTCTTTGTACTGATCACTCTCTCTCTGTATTGATTACGATTTCTCTTTCTGTATTGATCACTATCTCTCTGTACTGATCACTCTTTCTCTCTCTGTATTGTTCACACCCTCTCTGTATGGATCACTCTTTTTCTCTCTCTGTATGCATCACTCTCTCTGTTTTGGTCACTCTGTTACTCTCTGTATTGATCACTCTCTCTCTGTATTAATGATTCTTTCTCTCTCTGTATTGTTCACATTCTCTCTCCCTATTGATCACTCTGTCTCTGTATTGATCACTCTCTCTGTATTGATTACTCTCTCTGTATTGATCTCTTTCTCTCTCTGTATTGATCAGTCTCTCTTTTTATTGATTTTTCTCTCTCTCTGTATTGATCTTGATCACTCTCTCTCTGAACTGATCACACTCTGTGTGTGTGTACTGATCTATCTCTCACTGTGTGTATTGATCACTCTCTCTCTGTATTGATCACTTTCTCTCTCTGTATTGATCACTTTCTCTGTATTGATCATACTCTCGCTGTATTGTTCTCTCTCTGTATTGATCCCTCTCTCTCTGTATTGATCACTCTCTCTCTCTGTGTACTGATCTCTCTCTCTGTGTTGATTGCTCTGTCTGTATTGTTCACACACTCTTTCTCTGTATTGATCACTCTCTCTCTGTATTGATCACTCTCTCTGTATGCATCATTGCTTCTCTGGATTGATCTCTCTCTCTGTATTGATCACTCCCACTGTATTGAACACTCTCTGTATTGATCACACTCACTCTGTATTGATCACTTTCTCTGTATTGATCATTCCCTCTTTCTGTATTGATCTCTCTCTCTCCATTTCTCCATATTCATCTCTCTCTGTATTGATCTCTCTCTCTCTGTATTCATCACTCTCTCTCTGAATCGATGTTTCCTTCTCGACTTGATCACACTTTCTCTCTCTGTACTGATCTTTCTGTCTCTCTGTATTGATCTTTCCCTCTCTGACTTGATCACTCTTTCACTCCCTGTATAGATCTCACTCTCTCTGTATTGATCTCTCCTTCTCTGTATTGATCACTCCCTGTCTGTATTGATCACTCTTACGCACTCTCCGTATTGATCTCTCTCTATCTCTGTATTGATCTCTCTCTCTCTCTGTATTGATCACTCTCTCTCCGTATTGATCACCTCCTCTCTATATAGATCACACTCTCTCTGCATTGATCACTCTTATTCACTCTGTGTTGATCACAGTCTCTCTGTATTGATCAACCTCTCTCCACATTGATCTCAAACTCTCTCTGTATATCTGTCTCTCTCTGTATTGATCACTCTCTCTCGGTATTGAACACTCTCTCTGTATTGACAATCTCTCTTTTGATCACTCACATTCTCTGCATTGATCAGTCTCTCTGTGTATAGATCACTCTCTCTGTGTATAGATCACTCTATCTCTGTATTGATCACTCTCTCTGCATTGATCACGCTCTCTGTATTGATCACTCTCTCTCTGAATTGATCACTCTCACTCTGTATTGATCTCTCTCTCTGTATTGATCACTCTCTCTCTGTACTGATCACTCTGTACTGTTCACTCTCTCTCTGAATTGATCACACTCTCTCTGTATTGATCTCTCTCTCTGTATTGATCACTTTCTCTCTGTATTGATCACTCTCTCTGTATTGATCACTCTTTCTCTCTCTGTATTGTTCACAATCTCTCCCTGTATTGATCACTCTGTCTCTGTATTGATCACTCTGTCTCTGTATTGATCACTCTCTCTCTTTATTGATTTCTCTCTCTCTCTCTGTATTGATCACTCTCTCTGTGTACTGATCTCTATCTCTCTGTATGGATCACTCTGTCTGTATTATTCACACACTCTTTCTCTCTGTATTGATCACTCTCTCTATGTATTGATCACTCTCTCCCTCTGTATTGATCACTCTCTTTCTGTATGGATCATTGCTTCTCTGGATTGATCTCTCCCTCTCTGTATTGATCACACTGTCTGTATTGTTCACACACTCTTTCTCTGTCCATCTTGATAACTCTCTCTCTGTATTGATCACTCTCTCTGTGTATTCAGCGCTCTCTCTCTCTCTGTACTGATCACATTCTCTGTATTGATCACTGTTTCCCTCCCTGTCTTGTTCACACTCTCTCTGTATTGATCACTCTCTAAGTATTAACACTCTCTCTGTATTGATCACTTCCACTGTATTGATAACTCTGCCTTTATATTGATCACTCGCGCTCTCTGTATAGTTCAGTGTCTCTCCATATAGATTACTCTCTCTCTCTGTATTGATCACTATTTCTCTTTCTGTATTGATCACTCTCTCTCTGTATTGATCACTCTTTCTCTCTCTGTATTGTTCACAATCATTCTCGCTATTGATCACTCTGTATTGATCACCCTTTCCCTGTCTGTATTGTTCACACACTCTCTCTGGATTGAGCACTCTCTCTCACTCTCTGTATTGTTCACACTCTTTGTACTGATCACTCTCTCTCTGTATTGATTACGATTTCTCTTTCTGTATTGATCACTATCTCTCTGTACTGATCACTCTTTCTCTCTCTGTATTGTTCACACCCTCTCTGTATGGATCACTCTTTTTCTCTCTCTGTATGCATCACTCTCTCTGTTTTGGTCACTCTGTTACTCTCTGTATTGATCACTCTCTCTCTGTATTAATGATTCTTTCTCTCTCTGTATTGTTCACATTCTCTCTCCCTATTGATCACTCTGTCTCTGTATTGATCACTCTCTCTGTATTGATTACTCTCTCTGTATTGATCTCTTTCTCTCTCTGTATTGATCAGTCTCTCTTTTTATTGATTTTTCTCTCTCTCTGTATTGATCTTGATCACTCTCTCTCTGAACTGATCACACTCTGTGTGTGTGTACTGATCTATCTCTCACTGTGTGTATTGATCACTCTCTCTCTGTATTGATCACTTTCTCTCTCTGTATTGATCACTTTCTCTGTATTGATCATACTCTCGCTGTATTGTTCTCTCTCTGTATTGATCCCTCTCTCTCTGTATTGATCACTCTCTCTCTCTGTGTACTGATCTCTCTCTCTGTGTTGATTGCTCTGTCTGTATTGTTCACACACTCTTTCTCTGTATTGATCACTCTCTCTCTGTATTGATCACTCTCTCTGTATGCATCATTGCTTCTCTGGATTGATCTCTCTCTCTGTATTGATCACTCCCACTGTATTGAACACTCTCTCTCTGTATTGATCACACTCACTCTGTATTGATCACTTTCTCTGTATTGATCATTCCCTCTTTCTGTATTGATCTCTCTCTCCCTTTCTCCATATTCATCTCTCTCTGTATTGATCTCTCTCTCTCTGTATTCATCACTCTGTCTCTGAATCGATGTTTCCTTCTTGACTTGATCACACTTTCTCTCTCTGTACTGATCTTTCTGTCTCTCTGTATTGATCTTTCCCTCTCTGACTTGATCACTCTTTCACTCCCTGTATAGATCTCACTCTCTCTGTATTGATCTCTCCCTCTCTCTGTATTGATCACTCCCTCTCTGTATTGATCACTCTTACGCACTCTCCGTATTGATCTCTCTCTGTCTCTGTATTGATCTGTCTCTGTATTGATCACTCTCTCTCTGTATTGATCACTCTCTCTGTACGCTTCAATGCTTCTCTGGATTGATCTCTCTCTCTGCATTGATCACTCTTATTCACTCTGTGTTGATCACGGTCTCTCTGTATTGATCAACCTCTCTCCACATTGATCTCAAACTCTCTCTGTATATCTGTCTCTCTCTGTATTGATCACTCGCTCTCGGTATTGAAAACTCTCTCCGTATTGACAATCTCTCTTTTGATCACTCGCTCTCTGCATTGATCAGTCTCTCTCTCTGTATTGATCTCTCTCTCTGTGTATAGATCACTCTCTCTGTGTATAGATCACTCTATCTCTGTATTGATCACTCTCTCTGCATTGATCACGCTCTCTCTGTACTGATCACTCTGTACTGTTCACTCTCTCTCTGAATTGATCACACTCTCTCTGTATTGATCTCTCTCTCTGTATTGATCACTTTCTCTCTGTATTGATCACTCTCTCTGTATTGATCACTCTTTCTCTCTCTGTATTGTTCACAATCTCTCCCTGTATTGATCACTCTGTCTCTGTATTGATCACTCTGTCTCTGTATTGATCACTCTGTCTGTGTACTGATCTCTATCTCTCTGTATGGATCACTCTGTCTGTATTGTTCACACACTCTTTCTCTCTGTATTGATCACTCTCTCTATGTATTGATCACTCTCTCCCTCTGTATTGATCACTCTCTCTCTGTATGGATCATTGCTTTTCTGGATTGATCTCTCTCTCTCTGAATTGATCACTCTGTCTGTATTGTTCACACACTCTTTCTCTCTGTATTGATCACTCTCTCTATGTATTGATCACTCTCTCCCTCTGTATTGATCACTCTCTCTCTGTATGGATCATTGCTTTTCTGGATTGATCTCTCTCTCTCTGAATTGATCACTCTGTCTGTATTGTTCACACACTCTTTCTCTCTGTATTGATCACTCTCTCTATGTATTGATCACTCTCTCCCTCTGTATTGATCACTCTCTCTCTGTATGGATCATTGCTTCTCTGGATTGATCTCTCTCTCTCTGAATTGATCACTCTGTCTGTATTGTTCACACACTCTTTCTCTGTCCATCTTGATAACTCTCTCTCTGTATTGATCACTCTCTCTCTGTGTATTGATCGCTCTCTCTCTGTACTGATCACATTCTCTCTGTACTGATCACTGTTTCCCTCCCTGTCTTGTTCACATTCTCTCTGTATTGATCACTCTCTAAGTATTAACACTCTCTCTGTATTGATCACTTCCACTGTATTGATAACTCTGCCTCTATATTGATCACTCGCGCTCTCTGTATTGTTCACAGTGTCTCTCCATATAGTTTCTCTCTCTCTGTATTGATGACTCCCACTGTATTAAACACTCTCTCTCTGTATTGATCACACTCACTCTGTATTGATCACTTTCTCTGTATTGATCATTCCCTTTCTGTATTGATCTCTCTCTCTCCCTTTCTCCATATTCATCTCTCTCTGTATTCATCACTCTCTCTCTGAATCGATGTTTCCTTCTCGACTTGATCACACTTTCTCTCTCTGTACTGATCTTTCTGTCTCTCTGTATTGATCTTTCCCTCTCTGACTTGATCACTCTTTCACTCCCTGTATAGATCTCACTCTCTCTGTATTGATCTCTCCCTCTCTGTATTGATCACTCTTACGCACTCTCCGTATTGATCTCTCTCTGTCTCTGTATTGATCTCTCTCTCTCTCTGTATTGATCACTCCCTCTCCGTATTGATCACCTCCTCTCTATATAGATCACACTCTCTCTGCATTGATCACTCTTATTCACTCTGTGTTGATCACAGTCTCTCTGTATTGATCAACCTCTCTCCACATTGATCTCAAACTCTCTCTGTATATCTGTCTCTCTCTGTATTGATCACTCTCTCGGTATTGAACACTCTCTCTGTATTAACAATCTCTCTTTTGATCACACACTCTCTGCATTGATCAGTCTCTCTCTCTGTATTGATCACTCTCTCTGTGTATAGATCACTCTATCTCTGTATTGATCACTCTCTCTGCATTGATCACTCTCTCTGCATTGATCACGCTCTCTGTATTGTTCACTCTCTCTCTGAATTGATCACTCTCACTCTGTATTGATCTCTCTCTCTGTATTGATCACTCTCTCTCTGTACTGATCACTCTGTACTGTTCACTCTCTCTCTGAATTGATCACACTCTCTCTGTATTGATCACTTTCTCTCTGTATTGATCACTCTCTCTGTATTGATCACTCTTTCTCTCTCTGTATTGTTCACAATCTCTCCCTGTATTGATCACTCTGTCTCTGTATTGATCACTCTGTCTCTGTATTGATCACTCTCTCTCTTTATTGATTTCTCTCTCTCTCTCTGTATTGATCCGTCTCTCTGTGTACTGATCTCTATCTCTCTGTATGGATCACTCTGTCTGTATTGTTCACACACTCTTTCTCTCTGTATTGATCACTCTCTCTAAGTATTGATCACTCTCTCCCTCTGTATTGATCACTCTCTTTCTGTATGGATCATTGCTTCTCTGGATTGATCTCTCCCTCTCTGTATTGATCACACTGTCTGTATTGTTCACACACTCTTTCTCTGTCCATCTTGATAACTCTCTCTCTGTATTGATCACACTCTCTGTGTATTCAGCGCTCTTTCTCTCTCTGTACTGATCACATTCTCTGTATTGATCACTGTTTCCCTCCCTGTCTTGTTCACACTCTCTCTGTATTGATCACTCTCTAAGTATTAACACTCTCTCTGTATTGATCACTTCCACTGTATTGATAACTCTGCCTTTATATTGATCACTCGCGCTCTCTGTATTGTTCACAGTGTCTCTCCATATAGATTACTCTCTCTCTCTGTGTATTGATCACTATTTCTCTTTCTGTATTGATCACTCTCTCTCTGTATTGATCACTCTCTGTATTGATCACGCTTTCTCTCTCTGTATTGTTCACATTCTCTCTCTCTATTGATCACTCTGTCTCTGTATTGATCACTCTCTCTGTATTGATTACTCTCTCTGTATTGATCTCTTTCTCTCTCTGTATTGATCAGTCTCTCTTTTTATTGATTTTTCTCTCTCTCTGTATTGATCTTGATCACTCTCTCTCTGAATTGATCACACTCTGTGTGTGTGTACTGATCTATCTCTCACTGTGTGTATTGATCACTCTCTCTCTGTATTGATCACTTTCTCTCTCTGTATTGATCACTTTCTCTGTATTGATCATACTCTCGCTGTATTGTTCTCTCTCTGTATTGATCCCTCTCTCTCTGTATTGATCACTCTCTCTCTCTGTGTACTGATCTCTCTCTCTGTGTTGATTGCTCTGTCTGTATTGTTCACACACTCTTTCTCTGTATTGATCACTCTCTCTCTGTATTGATCACTCTCTCTGTATTGATCTCTCCCTCTCTGTATTGATCACTCTTACGCACTCTCCGTATTGATCTCTCTCTATCTCTGGATTGATCTCTCCCTCTCTGTATTGATCACACTGTCTGTATTGTTCACACACTCTTTCTCTGTCCATCTTGATAACTCTCTCTCTGTATTGATCACACTCTCTGTGTATTCAGCGCTCTTTCTCTCTCTGTACTGATCACATTCTCTGTATTGATCACTGTTTCCCTCCCTGTCTTGTTCACACTCTCTCTGTATTGATCACTCTCTAAGTATTAACACTCTCTCTGTATTGATCACTTCCACTGTATTGATAACTCTGCCTTTATATTGATCACTCGCGCTCTCTGTATTGTTCACAGTGTCTCTCCATATAGATTACTCTCTCTCTCTGTATTGATCACTATTTCTCTTTCTGTATTGATCACTCTCTCTCTGTATTGATCACTCTCTGTATTGATCACGCTTTCTCTCTCTGTATTGTTCACATTCTCTCTCTCTATTGATCACTCTGTCTCTGTATTGATCACTCTCTCTGTATTGATTACTCTCTCTGTATTGATCTCTTTCTCTCTCTGTATTGATCAGTCTCTCTTTTTATTGATTTTTCTCTCTCTCTGTATTGATCTTGATCACTCTCTCTCTGAACTGATCACACTCTGTGTGTGTGTACTGATCTATCTCTCACTGTGTGTATTGATCACTCTCTCTCTGTATTGATCACTTTCTCTCTCTGTATTGATCACTTTCTCTGTATTGATCATACTCTCGCTGTATTGTTCTCTCTCTGTATTGATCCCTCTCTCTCTGTATTGATCACTCTCTCTCTCTGTGTACTGATCTCTCTCTCTGTGTTGATTGCTCTGTCTGTATTGTTCACACACTCTTTCTCTGTATTGATCACTCTCTCTCTGTATTGATCACTCTCTCTGTATGCATCATTGCTTCTCTGGATTGATCTCTCTCTCTGTATTGATCACTCCCACTGTATTGAACACTCTCTCTCTGTATTGATCACACTCACTCTGTATTGATCACTTTCTCTGTATTGATCATTCCCTCTTTCTGTATTGATCTCTCTCTCCCTTTCTCCATATTCATCTCTCTCTGTATTGATCTCTCTCTCTCTGTATTCATCACTCTGTCTCTGAATCGATGTTTCCTTCTTGACTTGATCACACTTTCTCTCTCTGTACTGATCTTTCTGTCTCTCTGTATTGATCTTTCCCTCTCTGACTTGATCACTCTTTCACTCCCTGTATAGATCTCACTCTCTCTGTATTGATCTCTCCCTCTCTCTGTATTGATCACTCCCTCTCTGTATTGATCACTCTTACGCACTCTCCGTATTGATCTCTCTCTGTCTCTGTATTGATCTGTCTCTGTATTGATCACTCTCTCTCTGTATTGATCACTCTCTCTGTACGCTTCAATGCTTCTCTGGATTGATCTCTCTCTCTGCATTGATCACTCTTATTCACTCTGTGTTGATCACGGTCTCTCTGTATTGATCAACCTCTCTCCACATTGATCTCAAACTCTCTCTGTATATCTGTCTCTCTCTGTATTGATCACTCGCTCTCGGTATTGAAAACTCTCTCCGTATTGACAATCTCTCTTTTGATCACTCGCTCTCTGCATTGATCAGTCTCTCTCTCTGTATTGATCTCTCTCTCTGTGTATAGATCACTCTCTCTGTGTATAGATCACTCTATCTCTGTATTGATCACTCTCTCTGCATTGATCACGCTCTCTCTGTACTGATCACTCTGTACTGTTCACTCTCTCTCTGAATTGATCACACTCTCTCTGTATTGATCTCTCTCTCTGTATTGATCACTTTCTCTCTGTATTGATCACTCTCTCTGTATTGATCACTCTTTCTCTCTCTGTATTGTTCACAATCTCTCCTTGTATTGATCACTCTGTCTCTGTATTGATCACTCTGTCTCTGTATTGATCACTCTCTCTGTGTACTGATCTCTATCTCTCTGTATGGATCACTCTGTCTGTATTGTTCACACACTCTTTCTCTCTGTATTGATCACTCTCTCTATGTATTGATCACTCTCTCCCTCTGTATTGATCACTCTCTCTCTGTATGGATCATTGCTTTTCTGGATTGATCTCTCTCTCTCTGAATTGATCACTCTGTCTGTATTGTTCACACACTCTTTCTCTCTGTATTGATCACTCTCTCTATGTATTGATCACTCTCTCCCTCTGTATTGATCACTCTCTCTCTGTATGGATCATTGCTTTTCTGGATTGATCTCTCTCTCTCTGAATTGATCACTCTGTCTGTATTGTTCACACACTCTTTCTCTCTGTATTGATCACTCTCTCTATGTATTGATCACTCTCTCCCTCTGTATTGATCACTCTCTCTCTGTATGGATCATTGCTTCTCTGGATTGATCTCGCTCTCTCTGAATTGATCACTCTGTCTGTATTGTTCACACACTCTTTCTCTGTCCATCTTGATAACTCTCTCTCTGTATTGATCACTCTCTCTCTGTGTATTGATCGCTCTCTCTCTCTCTCTGTACTGATCACATTCTCTCTGTACTGATCACTGTTTCCCTCCCTGTCTTGTTCACATTCTCTCTGTATTGATCACTCTCTAAGTATTAACACTCTCTCTGTATTGATCACTTCCACTGTATTGATAACTCTGCCTCTATATTGATCACTCGCGCTCTCTGTATTGTTCACAGTGTCTCTCCATATAGTTTCTCTCTCTCTGTATTGATGACTCCCACTGTATTAAACACTCTCTCTCTGTATTGATCACACTCACTCTGTATTGATCACTTTCTCTGTATTGATCATTCCCTTTCTGTATTGATCTCTCTCTCCCTTTCTCCATATTCATCTCTCTCTGTATTCATCACTCTCTCTCTGAATCGATGTTTCCTTCTCGACTTGATCACACTTTCTCTCTCTGTACTGATCTTTCTGTCTCTCTGTATTGATCTTTCCCTCTCTGACTTGATCACTCTTTCACTCCCTGTATAGATCTCACTCTCTCTGTATTGATCTCTCCCTCTCTGTATTGATCACTCTTACGCACTCTCCGTATTGATCTCTCTCTGTCTCTGTATTGATCTCTCTCTCTCTCTGTATTGATCACTCCCTCTCCGTATTGATCACCTCCTCTCTATATAGATCACACTCTCTCTGCATTGATCACTCTTATTCACTCTGTGTTGATCACAGTCTCTCTGTATTGATCAACCTCTCTCCACATTGATCTCAAACTCTCTCTGTATATCTGTCTCTCTCTGTATTGATCACTCTCTCGGTATTGAACACTCTCTCTGTATTGACAATCTCTCTTTTGATCACACACTCTCTGCATTGATCAGTCTCTCTCTCTGTATTGATCACTCTCTCTGTGTATAGATCACTCTATCTCTGTATTGATCACTCTCTCTGCATTGATCACTCTCTCTGCATTGATCACGCTCTCTGTATTGTTCACTCTCTCTCTGAATTGATCACTCTCACTCTGTATTGATCTCTCTCTCTGTATTGATCACTCTCTCTCTGTACTGATCACTCTGTACTGTTCACTCTCTCTCTGAATTGATCACACTCTCTCTGTATTGATCACTTTCTCTCTGTATTGATCACTCTCTCTGTATTGATCACTCTTTCTCTCTCTGTATTGTTCACAATCTCTCCCTGTATTGATCACTCTGTCTCTGTATTGATCACTCTGTCTCTGTATTGATCACTCTCTCTCTTTATTGATTTCTCTCTCTCTCTCTGTATTGATCACTCTCTCTGTGTACTGATCTCTATCTCTCTGTATGGATCACTCTGTCTGTATTGTTCACACACTCTTTCTCTCTGTATTGATCACTCTCTCTATGTATTGATCACTCTCTCCCTCTGTATTGATCACTCTCTTTCTGTATGGATCATTGCTTCTCTGGATTGATCTCTCCCTCTCTGTATTGATCACACTGTCTGTATTGTTCACACACTCTTTCTCTGTCCATCTTGATAACTCTCTCTCTGTATTGATCACACTCTCTGTGTATTCAGCGCTCTTTCTCTCTCTGTACTGATCACATTCTCTGTATTGATCACTGTTTCCCTCCCTGTCTTGTTCACACTCTCTCTGTATTGATCACTCTCTAAGTATTAACACTCTCTCTGTATTGATCACTTCCACTGTATTGATAACTCTGCCTCTATATTGATCACTCGCGCTCTCTGTATTGTTCACAGTGTCTCTCCATATAGATTACTCTCTCTCTCTGTATTGATCACTATTTCTCTTTCTGTATTGATCACTCTCTCTCTGTATTGATCACTCTCTCTGTATTGATCACGCTTTCTCTCTCTGTATTGTTCACATTCTCTCTCTCTATTGATCACTCTGTCTCTGTATTGATCACTCTCTCTGTATTGATTACTCTCTCTGTATTGATCTCTTTCTCTCTCTGTATTGATCAGTCTCTCTTTTTATTGATTTTTCTCTCTCTCTGTATTGATCTTGATCACTCTCTCTCTGAATTGATCACACTCTGTGTGTGTGTACTGATCTATCTCTCACTGTGTGTATTGATCACTCTCTCTCTGTATTGATCACTTTCTCTCTCTGTATTGATCACTTTCTCTGTATTGATCATACTCTCGCTGTATTGTTCTCTCTCTGTATTGATCCCTCTCTCTCTGTATTGATCACTCTCTCTCTCTGTGTACTGATCTCTCTCTCTGTGTTGATTGCTCTGTCTGTATTGTTCACACACTCTTTCTCTGTATTGATCACTCTCTCTCTGTATTGATCACTCTCTCTGTATTGATCTCTCCCTCTCTGTATTGATCACTCTTACGCACTCTACGTATTGATCTCTCTCTATCTCTGGATTGATCTCTCCCTCTCTGTATTGATCACACTGTCTGTATTGTTCACACACTCTTTCTCTGTCCATCTTGATAACTCTCTCTCTGTATTGATCACACTCTCTGTGTATTCAGCGCTCTTTCTCTCTCTGTACTGATCACATTCTCTGTATTGATCACTGTTTCCCTCCCTGTCTTGTTCACACTCTCTCTGTATTGATCACTCTCTAAGTATTAACACTCTCTCTGTATTGATCACTTCCACTGTATTGATAACTCTGCCTTTATATTGATCACTCGCGCTCTCTGTATTGTTCACAGTGTCTCTCCATATAGATTACTCTCTCTCTCTGTATTGATCACTATTTCTCTTTCTGTATTGATCACTCTCTCTCTGTATTGATCACTCTCTGTATTGATCACGCTTTCTCTCTCTGTATTGTTCACATTCTCTCTCTCTATTGATCACTCTGTCTCTGTATTGATCACTCTCTCTGTATTGATTACTCTCTCTGTATTGATCTCTTTCTCTCTCTGTATTGATCAGTCTCTCTTTTTATTGATTTTTCTCTCTCTCTGTATTGATCTTGATCACTCTCTCTCTGAACTGATCACACTCTGTGTGTGTGTACTGATCTATCTCTCACTGTGTGTATTGATCACTCTCTCTCTGTATTGATCACTTTCTCTCTCTGTATTGATCACTTTCTCTGTATTGATCATACTCTCGCTGTATTGTTCTCTCTCTGTATTGATCCCTCTCTCTCTGTATTGATCACTCTCTCTCTCTGTGTACTGATCTCTCTCTCTGTGTTGATTGCTCTGTCTGTATTGTTGACACACTCTTTCTCTGTATTGATCACTCTCTCTCTGTATTGATCACTCTCTCTGTATGCATCATTGCTTCTCTGGATTGATCTCTCTCTCTGTATTGATCACTCCCACTGTATTGAACACTCTCTCTCTGTATTGATCACACTCACTCTGTATTGATCACTTTCTCTGTATTGATCATTCCCTCTTTCTGTATTGATCTCTCTCTCCCTTTCTCCATATTCATCTCTCTCTGTATTGATCTCTCTCTCTCTGTATTCATCACTCTGTCTCTGAATCGATGTTTCCTTCTTGACTTGATCACACTTTCTCTCTCTGTACTGATCTTTCTGTCTCTCTGTATTGATCTTTCCCTCTCTGACTTGATCACTCTTTCACTCCCTGTATAGATCTCACTCTCTCTGTATTGATCTCTCCCTCTCTCTGTATTGATCACTCCCTCTCTGTATTGATCACTCTTACGCACTCTCCGTATTGATCTCTCTCTGTCTCTGTATTGATCTGTCTCTGTATTGATCACTCTCTCTCTGTATTGATCACTCTCTCTGTACGCTTCAATGCTTCTCTGGATTGATCTCTCTCTCTGCATTGATCACTCTTATTCACTCTGTGTTGATCACGGTCTCTCTGTATTGATCAACCTCTCTCCACATTGATCTCAAACTCTCTCTGTATATCTGTCTCTCTCTGTATTGATCACTCGCTCTCGGTATTGAAAACTCTCTCCGTATTGACAATCTCTCTTTTGATCACTCGCTCTCTGCATTGATCAGTCTCTCTCTCTGTATTGATCTCTCTCTCTGTGTATAGATCACTCTCTCTGTGTATAGATCACTCTATCTCTGTATTGATCACTCTCTCTGCATTGATCACGCTCTCTCTGTACTGATCACTCTGTACTGTTCACTCTCTCTCTGAATTGATCACACTCTCTCTGTATTGATCTCTCTCTCTGTATTGATCACTTTCTCTCTGTATTGATCACTCTCTCTGTATTGATCACTCTTTCTCTCTCTGTATTGTTCACAATCTCTCCTTGTATTGATCACTCTGTCTCTGTATTGATCACTCTGTCTCTGTATTGATCACTCTCTCTGTGTACTGATCTCTATCTCTCTGTATGGATCACTCTGTCTGTATTGTTCACACACTCTTTCTCTCTGTATTGATCACTCTCTCTATGTATTGATCACTCTCTCCCTCTGTATTGATCACTCTCTCTCTGTATGGATCATTGCTTTTCTGGATTGATCTCTCTCTCTCTGAATTGATCACTCTGTCTGTATTGTTCACACACTCTTTCTCTCTGTATTGATCACTCTCTCTATGTATTGATCACTCTCTCCCTCTGTATTGATCACTCTCTCTCTGTATGGATCATTGCTTTTCTGGATTGATCTCTCTCTCTCTGAATTGATCACTCTGTCTGTATTGTTCACACACTCTTTCTCTCTGTATTGATCACTCTCTCTATGTATTGATCACTCTCTCCCTCTGTATTGATCACTCTCTCTCTGTATGGATCATTGCTTCTCTGGATTGATCTCTCTCTCTCTGAATTGATCACTCTGTCTGTATTGTTCACACACTCTTTCTCTGTCCATCTTGATAACTCTCTCTCTGTATTGATCACTCTCTCTCTGTGTATTGATCGCTCTCTCTCTCTCTCTGTACTGATCACATTCTCTCTGTACTGATCACTGTTTCCCTCCCTGTCTTGTTCACATTCTCTCTGTATTGATCACTCTCTAAGTATTAACACTCTCTCTGTATTGATCACTTCCACTGTATTGATAACTCTGCCTCTATATTGATCACTCGCGCTCTCTGTATTGTTCACAGTGTCTCTCCATATAGTTTCTCTCTCTCTGTATTGATGACTCCCACTGTATTAAACACTCTCTCTCTGTATTGATCACACTCACTCTGTATTGATCACTTTCTCTGTATTGATCATTCCCTTTCTGTATTGATCTCTCTCTCTCCCTTTCTCCATATTCATCTCTCTCTGTATTCATCACTCTCTCTCTGAATCGATGTTTCCTTCTCGACTTGATCACACTTTCTCTCTCTGTACTGATCTTTCTGTCTCTCTGTATTGATCTTTCCCTCTCTGACTTGATCACTCTTTCACTCCCTGTATAGATCTCACTCTCTCTGTATTGATCTCTCCCTCTCTGTATTGATCACTCTTACGCACTCTCCGTATTGATCTCTCTCTGTCTCTGTATTGATCTCTCTCTCTCTCTGTATTGATCACTCCCTCTCCGTATTGATCACCTCCTCTCTATATAGATCACACTCTCTCTGCATTGATCACTCTTATTCACTCTGTGTTGATCACGGTCTCTCTGTATTGATCAACCTCTCTCCACATTGATCTCAAACTCTCTCTGTATATCTGTCTCTCTCTGTATTGATCACTCGCTCTCGGTATTGAAAACTCTCTCCGTATTGACAATCTCTCTTTTGATCACTCGCTCTCTGCATTGATCAGTCTCTCTCTCTGTATTGATCTCTCTCTCTGTGTATAGATCACTCTCTCTGTGTATAGATCACTCTATCTCTGTATTGATCACTCTCTCTGCATTGATCACGCTCTCTCTGTACTGATCACTCTGTACTGTTCACTCTCTCTCTGAATTGATCACACTCTCTCTGTATTGATCTCTCTCTCTGTATTGATCACTTTCTCTCTGTATTGATCACTCTCTCTGTATTGATCACTCTTTCTCTCTCTGTATTGTTCACAATCTCTCCTTGTATTGATCACTCTGTCTCTGTATTGATCACTCTGTCTCTGTATTGATCACTCTCTCTGTGTACTGATCTCTATCTCTCTGTATGGATCACTCTGTCTGTATTGTTCACACACTCTTTCTCTCTGTATTGATCACTCTCTCTATGTATTGATCACTCTCTCCCTCTGTATTGATCACTCTCTCTCTGTATGGATCATTGCTTTTCTGGATTGATCTCTCTCTCTCTGAATTGATCACTCTGTCTGTATTGTTCACACACTCTTTCTCTCTGTATTGATCACTCTCTCTATGTATTGATCACTCACTCCCTCTGTATTGATCACTCTCTCTCTGTATGGATCATTGCTTTTCTGGATTGATCTCTCTCTCTCTGAATTGATCACTCTGTCTGTATTGTTCACACACTCTTTCTCTCTGTATTGATCACTCTCTCTATGTATTGATCACTCTCTCCCTCTGTATTGATCACTCTCTCTCTGTATGGATCATTGCTTCTCTGGATTGATCTCTCTCTCTCTGAATTGATCACTCTGTCTGTATTGTTCACACACTCTTTCTCTGTCCATCTTGATAACTCTCTCTCTGTATTGATCACTCTCTCTCTGTGAATTGATCGCTCTCTCTCTCTCTCTGTACTGATCACATTCTCTCTGTACTGATCACTGTTTCCCTCCCTGTCTTGTTCACATTCTCTCTGTATTGATCACTCTCTAAGTATTAACACTCTCTCTGTATTGATCACTTCCACTGTATTGATAACTCTGCCTCTATATTGATCACTCGCGCTCTCTGTATTGTTCACAGTGTCTCTCCATATAGTTTCTCTCTCTCTGTATTGATGACTCCCACTGTATTAAACACTCTCTCTCTGTATTGATCACACTCACTCTGTATTGATCACTTTCTCTGTATTGATCATTCCCTTTCTGTATTGATCTCTCTCTCTCCCTTTCTCCATATTCATCTCTCTCTGTATTCATCACTCTCTCTCTGAATCAATGTTTCCTTCTCGACTTGATCACACTTTCTCTCTCTGTACTGATCTTTCTGTCTCTCTGTATTGATCTTTCCCTCTCTGACTTGATCACTCTTTCACTCCCTGTATAGATCTCACTCTCTCTGTATTGATCTCTCCCTCTCTGTATTGATCACTCTTACGCACTCTCCGTATTGATCTCTCTCTGTCTCTGTATTGATCTCTCTCTCTCTCTGTATTGATCACTCCCTCTCCGTATTGATCACCTCCTCTCTATATAGATCACACTCTCTCTGCATTGATCACTCTTATTCACTCTGTGTTGATCACAGTCTCTCTGTATTGATCAACCTCTCTCCACATTGATCTCAAACTCTCTCTGTATATCTGTCTCTCTCTGTATTGATCACTCTCTCGGTATTGAACACTCTCTCTGTATTGACAATCTCTCTTTTGATCACACACTCTCTGCATTGATCAGTCTCTCTCTCTGTATTGATCACTCTCTCTGTGTATAGATCACTCTATCTCTGTATTGATCACTCTCTCTGCATTGATCACTCTCTCTGCATTGATCACGCTCTCTGTATTGTTCTCTCTCTCTCTGAATTGATCACTCTCACTCTGTATTGATCTCTCTCTCTGTATTGATCACTCTCTCTCTGTACTGATCACTCTGTACTGTTCACTCTCTCTCTGAATTGATCACACTCTCTCTGTATTGATCACTTTCTCTCTGTATTGATCACTCTCTCTGTATTGATCACTCTTTCTCTCTCTGTATTGTTCACAATCTCTCCCTGTATTGATCACTCTGTCTCTGTATTGATCACTCTGTCTCTGTATTGATCACTCTCTCTCTTTATTGATTTCTCTCTCTCTCTCTGTATTGATCCGTCTCTCTGTGTACTGATCTCTATCTCTCTGTATGGATCACTCTGTCTGTATTGTTCACACACTCTTTCTCTCTGTATTGATCACTCTCTCTAAGTATTGATCACTCTCTCCCTCTGTATTGATCACTCTCTTTCTGTATGGATCATTGCTTCTCTGGATTGATCTCTCCCTCTCTGTATTGATCACACTGTCTGTATTGTTCACACACTCTTTCTCTGTCCATCTTGATAACTCTCTCTCTGTATTGATCACACTCTCTGTGTATTCAGCGCTCTTTCTCTCTCTGTACTGATCACATTCTCTGTATTGATCACTGTTTCCCTCCCTGTCTTGTTCACACTCTCTCTGTATTGATCACTCTCTAAGTATTAACACTCTCTCTGTATTGATCACTTCCACTGTATTGATAACTCTGCCTTTATATTGATCACTCGCGCTCTCTGTATTGTTCACAGTGTCTCTCCATATAGATTACTCTCTCTCTCTGTGTATTGATCACTATTTCTCTTTCTGTATTGATCACTCTCTCTCTGTATTGATCACTCTCTGTATTGATCACGCTTTCTCTCTCTGTATTGTTCACATTCTCTCTCTCTATTGATCACTCTGTCTCTGTATTGATCACTCTCTCTGTATTGATTACTCTCTCTGTATTGATCTCTTTCTCTCTCTGTATTGATCAGTCTCTCTTTTTATTGATTTTTCTCTCTCTCTGTATTGATCTTGATCACTCTCTCTCTGAATTGATCACACTCTGTGTGTGTGTACTGATCTATCTCTCACTGTGTGTATTGATCACTCTCTCTCTGTATTGATCACTTTCTCTCTCTGTATTGATCACTTTCTCTGTATTGATCATACTCTCGCTGTATTGTTCTCTCTCTGTATTGATCCCTCTCTCTCTGTATTGATCACTCTCTCTCTCTGTGTACTGATCTCTCTCTCTGTGTTGATTGCTCTGTCTGTATTGTTCACACACTCTTTCTCTGTATTGATCACTCTCTCTCTGTATTGATCACTCTCTCTGTATGCATCATTGCTTCTCTGGATTGATCTCTCTCTCTGTATTGATCACTCCCACTGTATTGAACACTCTCTCTCTGTACTGATCACACTCACTCTGTATTGATCACTTTCTCTGTATTGATCATTCCCTCTTTCTGTATTGATCTCTCTCTCTCCCTTTCTCCATATTCATCTCTCTCTGTATTGATCTCTCTCTCTCTGTATTCATCACTCTCTCTCTGAATCGATGTTTCCTTCTCGACTTGATCACACTTTCTCTCTCTGTACTGATCTTTCTGTCTCTCTGTATTGATCTTTCCCTCTCTGACTTGATCACTCTTTCACTCCCTGTATAGATCTCACTCTCTCTGTATTGATCTCTCCTTCTCTGTATTGATCACTCCCTGTCTGTATTGATCACTCTTACGCACTCTCCGTATTGATCTCTCTCTATCTCTGTACTGATCTCTCTCTCTCTCTGTATTGATCACTCTCTCTCCGTATTGATCACCTCCTCTCTATATAGATCACACTCTCTCTGCATTGATCACTCTTATTCACTCTGTGTTGATCACAGTCTCTCTGTATTGATCAACCTCTCTCCACATTGATCTCAAACTCTCTCTGTATATCTGTCTCTCTCTGTATTGATCACTCTCTCTCGGTATTGAACACTCTCTCTGTATTGACAATCTCTCTTTTGATCACTCACATTCTCTGCATTGATCAGTCTCTCTGTGTATAGATCACTCTCTCTGTGTATAGATCACTCTATCTCTGTATTGATCACTCTCTCTGCATTGATCACGCTCTCTGTATTGTTCACTCTCTCTCTGAATTGATCACTCTCACTCTGTATTGATCTCTCTCTCTGTATTGATCACTCTCTCTCTGTACTGATCACTCTGTACTGTTCACTCTCTCTCTGAATTGATCACACTCTCTCTGTATTGATCTCTCTCTCTGTATTGATCACTTTCTCTCTGTATTGATCACTCTCTCTGTATTGATCACTCTTTCTCTCTCTGTATTGTTCACAATCTCTCCCTGTATTGATCACTCTGTCTCTGTATTGATCACTCTGTCTCTGTATTGATCACTCTCTCTCTTTATTGATTTCTCTCTCTCTCTCTGTATTGATCACTCTCTCTGTGTTCTGATCTCTATCTCTCTGTATGGATCACTCTGTCTGTATTGTTCACACACTCTTTCTCTCTGTATTGATCACTCTCTCTATGTATTGATCACTCTCTCCCTCTGTATTGATCACTCTCTCTCTGTATGGATCATTGCTTCTCTGGATTGATCTCTCTCTGTATTGACCACTCTCTCTCTGTGTATTGATCGCTCTCTCTCTCTCTCTGTACTGATCACACTCTCTCTGTATTGATCACTGTTTCCCTCCCTGTCTTGTTCACACTCTCTCTGTATTGATCACTCTCTAAGTATTAACACTCTCTCTGTATTGATCACTTCCACTGTATTGATAACTCTGCCTCTATATTGATCACTCGCGCCCTCTGTATTGTTCACAGTGTCTCTCCATATAGATTACTCTCTCTCTCTGTATTGATGACTCCCACTGTATTAAACACTCTCTCTCTGTATTGATCACACTCACTCTGTATTGATCACTTTCTCTGTATTGATCATTCCCTCTTTCTGTATTGATCTCTCTCTCCCTTTCTCCATATGCATCTCTCTCTGTATTGATCTCTCTCTCTCTCTGTATTCATCACTCTCTCTCTGAATCGATGTTTCCTTCTCGACTTGATCACACTTTCTCTCTCTGTACTGATCTTTCTGTCTCTCTGTATTGATCTTTCCCTTTCTGACTTGATCACTCTTTCACTCCCTGTATAGATCTCACTCTCTCTGTATTGATCTCTCCCTCCCTGTATTGATCACTCCCTCTCTGTATTGATCACTCTTACGCACTCTCCGTATTGATCTCTCTCTGTCTCTGTATTGATCTCTGTCTCTGTATTGATCTCTCTCTCTCTGTATTGATCACTCTCTCTCCGTATTGATCACACTCTCTCTGCATTGATAACTCTTATTCACTCTGTGTTGATCACAGTCTCTCTGTATTGATCAACCTCTCTCCATATTGATCTCAAACTCTCTCTGTATATCTGTCTCTCTCTGTATTCATCACACTCTCTCGCTATTGAACACTCACTCTGTATTGACAATCTCTCTTTTGATCACACACTCTCTGCATTGATCAGTCTCTCTCTCTCTGTATTGATCACTCTCTCTGTGTATAGATCACTCTCTGTGTATAGATCACTCTATCTCAGCATTGATCACTCTCTCTGCATTGATCATGCTCTCTGTATTGTTCACTCTCTCTCTGAATTGATCACTCTCACTCTGTATTGATCTCACTCTCTGTATTGATCACTCTCTCTCTGTACTGATCACTCTGTACTGTTCACTCTCTCTCTGAATTGATCACACTCTCTCTGTATTGATCACTTTCTCTCTGTATTGATCAGTCTCTCTGTATTGATCACTCTTTCTCTCTCTGTATTGTTCACAATCTCTCCCTGTATTGATCACTCTGTCTCTGTATTGATCACTCTCTCTCTGTATTGATCACTCTCTCTCTTTATTGATTTCTCTCTCTCTCTCTCTCTGTATTGATCACTCTCTCTGTGTACTGATCTCTATCTCTCTGTATGGATCACTCTGTCTGTATTGTTCACACACTCTTTCTCTCTGTATTGATCACTCTCTCCCTCTGTATTGATCACTCTCTCTCTGTATGGATCATTGCTTCTCTGGATTGATCTCTCTCTCTCTGTATTGATCACTCTGTCTGTATTGTTCACACACTCTTTCTCTGTCCATCTTGATAACTCTCTCTCTGTATTGATCACTCTCTCTCTGTGTATTGATCGCTCTCTCTCTCTCTCTCTCTCTCTGTACTGATCACACTCTCTCTATATTGATCACTGTTTCCCTCCCTGTCTTGTTCACACTCTCTCTGTATTGATCACTCTCTAAGTATTAACACTCTCTCTGTCTTGATCACTTCCACTGTATTGATAACTCTGCCTCTATATTGATCAATCGCGCCCTCTGTATTGTTCACAGTGTCTCTCCATATAGATTACTCTCTCTCTCTGTATTGATGACTCCCACTGTATAAAACACTCTCTCTCTGTATTGATCACTTTCTCTGTATTGATCATTCCCTCTTTCTGTATTGATCTCTCTCGCTCCCTTTCTCCATATTCATCTCTCTCTGTATTGATCTCTCTGTCTGTATTCATCACTCTCTCTCTCAATCGATGTTTCCTTCTCGACTTGATCACACTTTCTCTCTCTGTACTGATCTTTCTGTCACTCTGTATTGATCTTTCCCTCTCTGACTTGATCACTCTTTCACTCCCTGTATAGATCTCACTCTCTCTGTATTGATCTCTCCCTCCCTGTATTGATCACTCCCTGTCTGTATTGATCACTCTTACGCACTCTCCGTATTGATCTCTCTCTGTCTCTGTATTGATCTCTGTATCTGTATTGATCTCTCTCTCTCTCTGTATTGATCACTCTCTCTCCGTATTGATCACCTCCTCTCTATATAGATCACACTCTCTCTGCATTGATCACTCTTATTCACTCTGTGTTGATCACGGTCTCTCTGTATTGATCAACCTCTCTCCATATTGATCTCAAACTCTCTCTGCATATCTGTCTCTCTCTGTATTGATCACTCTCTCTCGGTATTGAACACTCTCTCTGTATTGACAATCTCTCTTTTGATCACTCACTCTCTCTGCATTGATCAGTCTCTCTCTCTGTATTGATCACTCTCTCTGTGTATAGATCACTCTCTCTGTGTATAGATCACTCTATCTCAGCATTGATCACTCTCTCTGCATTGATCACGCTCTCTGTATTGTTCACTCTCTCTCTGAATTGATCACTCTCACTCTGTATTGATCTCTCTCTCTGTATTGATCACTCTCTCTCTGTACTGATCACTCTGTACTGTTCACTCTCTCTCTGAATTGATCACACTCTCTCTGTATTGATCACTCTGTCTCTGTATTGATCACTCTCTCTCTTTATTGATTTCTCTCTCTCTCTCTGTATTGATCACTCTCTCTGTGTACTGATCTCTATCTCTCTGTATGGATCACTCTGTCTGTATTATTCACACACTCTTTCTCTCTGTATTGATCACTCTCTCTATGTATTGATCACTCTCTCCCTCTGTATTGATCACTCTCTTTCTGTATGGATCATTGCTTCTCTGGATTGATCTCTCTCTCTCTGTATTGATTGTTCACACACTCTTTCTCTGTCCATCTTGATAACTCTCTCTCTGTATTGGTCACTCTTTTTCTCTCTGTATTGTTCACTGTCTCTACGTTTAGATCCCTCTCTCTCTGCATTGATCAATCTTTCTCTGTATTGTTCACTCTCTCTCTTTATTGATCAATCTCTCTCTGTATTGATCACTGTTTCCCTCCCTGTCTTGTTCACACTCTCTCTGTATTGATCACTCTCTAAGTATTGACACTCTCTCTGTATTGATCACTTCCACTGTATTGATCACTCTGCCTCGATATTGATCACTCGCTCTCTCAGTATTGTTCACACTGTCTCTCCATATAGATCACTCTCTCTCTCTGTATTGATCACTATTGCTCTTTCTGTATTGATCACTCTCTCTCTGTATTGATCACTCTTTCTCTCTCTGTTTTGTTCACACTGTCTCTCTCTGTATAGATCACTCTCTCTGTATGGATCACTCTCTCTGTATTGGTCACTGTTTTGCTCTCTATATTGTTCACACTGTCTCTACGTTTAGATCCCTCTCACTTGTATTGACCACTCTTCCGCTGTATTATTCACTCTCTCTCTGTATTGATCACTCTGTCTCTGTATTGATCACTCTATCGCTCTGTATTGAGATTCCTCTCTCTCTATTGACCTCTTTCTCTCACTCTGTATTGATCACACTCTCTCTGTATTGATCACTCTCTCTCTGTATTGATCAAAGTCGCTGTGCGTTGATCAGAGTGTCTCTGTATTGATCACTCTCTCTCTGTACTGATCACTGTTTCCCTCCCTGTCTTGTTCACATTCTCTCTGTATTGATCACTCTCTAAGTATTAACACTCTCTCTGTATTGATCACTTCCACTGTATTGATAACTCTGCCTCTATATTGATCACTCGCGCTCTCTGTATTGTTCACAGTGTCTCTCCATATAGTTTCTCTCTCTCTGTATTGATGACTCCCACTGTATTAAACACTCTCTCTCTGTATTGATCACACTCACTCTGTATTGATCACTTTCTCTGTATTGATCATTCCCTTTCTGTATTGATCTCTCTCTCCCTTTCTCCATATTCATCTCTCTCTGTATTCATCACTCTCTCTCTGAATCGATGTTTCCTTCTCGACTTGATCACACTTTCTCTCTCTGTACTGATCTTTCTGTCTCTCTGTATTGATCTTTCCCTCTCTGACTTGATCACTCTTTCACTCCCTGTATAGATCTCACTCTCTCTGTATTGATCTCTCCCTCTCTGTATTGATCACTCTTACGCACTCTCCGTATTGATCTCTCTCTGTCTCTGTATTGATCTCTCTCTCTCTCTGTATTGATCACTCCCTCTCCGTATTGATCACCTCCTCTCTATATAGATCACACTCTCTCTGCATTGATCACTCTTATTCACTCTGTGTTGATCACAGTCTCTCTGTATTGATCAACCTCTCTCCACATTGATCTCAAACTCTCTCTGTATATCTGTCTCTCTCTGTATTGATCACTCTCTCGGTATTGAACACTCTCTCTGTATTGACAATCTCTCTTTTGATCACACACTCTCTGCATTGATCAGTCTCTCTCTCTGTATTGATCACTCTCTCTGTGTATAGATCACTCTATCTCTGTATTGATCACTCTCTCTGCATTGATCACTCTCTCTGCATTGATCACGCTCTCTGTATTGTTCACTCTCTCTCTGAATTGATCACTCTCACTCTGTATTGATCTCTCTCTCTGTATTGATCACTCTCTCTCTGTACTGATCACTCTGTACTGTTCACTCTCTCTCTGAATTGATCACACTCTCTCTGTATTGATCACTTTCTCTCTGTATTGATCACTCTCTCTGTATTGATCACTCTTTCTCTCTCTGTATTGTTCACAATCTCTCCCTGTATTGATCACTCTGTCTCTGTATTGATCACTCTGTCTCTGTATTGATCACTCTCTCTCTTTATTGATTTCTCTCTCTCTCTCTGTATTGATCACTCTCTCTGTGTACTGATCTCTATCTCTCTGTATGGATCACTCTGTCTGTATTGTTCACACACTCTTTCTCTCTGTATTGATCACTCTCTCTATGTATTGATCACTCTCTCCCTCTGTATTGATCACTCTCTTTCTGTATGGATCATTGCTTCTCTGGATTGATCTCTCCCTCTCTGTATTGATCACACTGTCTGTATTGTTCACACACTCTTTCTCTGTCCATCTTGATAACTCTCTCTCTGTATTGATCACACTCTCTGTGTATTCAGCGCTCTTTCTCTCTCTGTACTGATCACATTCTCTGTATTGATCACTGTTTCCCTCCCTGTCTTGTTCACACTCTCTCTGTATTGATCACTCTCTAAGTATTAACACTCTCTCTGTATTGATCACTTCCACTGTATTGATAACTCTGCCTCTATATTGATCACTCGCGCTCTCTGTATTGTTCACAGTGTCTCTCCATATAGATTACTCTCTCTCTCTGTATTGATCACTATTTCTCTTTCTGTATTGATCACTCTCTCTCTGTATTGATCACTCTCTCTGTATTGATCACGCTTTCTCTCTCTGTATTGTTCACATTCTCTCTCTCTATTGATCACTCTGTCTCTGTATTGATCACTCTCTCTGTATTGATTACTCTCTCTGTATTGATCTCTTTCTCTCTCTGTATTGATCAGTCTCTCTTTTTATTGATTTTTCTCTCTCTCTGTATTGATCTTGATCACTCTCTCTCTGAATTGATCACACTCTGTGTGTGTGTACTGATCTATCTCTCACTGTGTGTATTGATCACTCTCTCTCTGTATTGATCACTTTCTCTCTCTGTATTGATCACTTTCTCTGTATTGATCATACTCTCGCTGTATTGTTCTCTCTCTGTATTGATCCCTCTCTCTCTGTATTGATCACTCTCTCTCTCTGTGTACTGATCTCTCTCTCTGTGTTGATTGCTCTGTCTGTATTGTTCACACACTCTTTCTCTGTATTGATCACTCTCTCTCTGTATTGATCACTCTCTCTGTATTGATCTCTCCCTCTCTGTATTGATCACTCTTACGCACTCTACGTATTGATCTCTCTCTATCTCTGGATTGATCTCTCCCTCTCTGTATTGATCACACTGTCTGTATTGTTCACACACTCTTTCTCTGTCCATCTTGATAACTCTCTCTCTGTATTGATCACACTCTCTGTGTATTCAGCGCTCTTTCTCTCTCTGTACTGATCACATTCTCTGTATTGATCACTGTTTCCCTCCCTGTCTTGTTCACACTCTCTCTGTATTGATCACTCTCTAAGTATTAACACTCTCTCTGTATTGATCACTTCCACTGTATTGATAACTCTGCCTTTATATTGATCACTCGCGCTCTCTGTATTGTTCACAGTGTCTCTCCATATAGATTACTCTCTCTCTCTGTATTGATCACTATTTCTCTTTCTGTATTGATCACTCTCTCTCTGTATTGATCACTCTCTGTATTGATCACGCTTTCTCTCTCTGTATTGTTCACATTCTCTCTCTCTATTGATCACTCTGTCTCTGTATTGATCACTCTCTCTGTATTGATTACTCTCTCTGTATTGATCTCTTTCTCTCTCTGTATTGATCAGTCTCTCTTTTTATTGATTTTTCTCTCTCTCTGTATTGATCTTGATCACTCTCTCTCTGAACTGATCACACTCTGTGTGTGTGTACTGATCTATCTCTCACTGTGTGTATTGATCACTCTCTCTCTGTATTGATCACTTTCTCTCTCTGTATTGATCACTTTCTCTGTATTGATCATACTCTCGCTGTATTGTTCTCTCTCTGTATTGATCCCTCTCTCTCTGTATTGATCACTCTCTCTCTCTGTGTACTGATCTCTCTCTCTGTGTTGATTGCTCTGTCTGTATTGTTGACACACTCTTTCTCTGTATTGATCACTCTCTCTCTGTATTGATCACTCTCTCTGTATGCATCATTGCTTCTCTGGATTGATCTCTCTCTCTGTATTGATCACTCCCACTGTATTGAACACTCTCTCTCTGTATTGATCACACTCACTCTGTATTGATCACTTTCTCTGTATTGATCATTCCCTCTTTCTGTATTGATCTCTCTCTCCCTTTCTCCATATTCATCTCTCTCTGTATTGATCTCTCTCTCTCTGTATTCATCACTCTGTCTCTGAATCGATGTTTCCTTCTTGACTTGATCACACTTTCTCTCTCTGTACTGATCTTTCTGTCTCTCTGTATTGATCTTTCCCTCTCTGACTTGATCACTCTTTCACTCCCTGTATAGATCTCACTCTCTCTGTATTGATCTCTCCCTCTCTCTGTATTGATCACTCCCTCTCTGTATTGATCACTCTTACGCACTCTCCGTATTGATCTCTCTCTGTCTCTGTATTGATCTGTCTCTGTATTGATCACTCTCTCTCTGTATTGATCACTCTCTCTGTACGCTTCAATGCTTCTCTGGATTGATCTCTCTCTCTGCATTGATCACTCTTATTCACTCTGTGTTGATCACGGTCTCTCTGTATTGATCAACCTCTCTCCACATTGATCTCAAACTCTCTCTGTATATCTGTCTCTCTCTGTATTGATCACTCGCTCTCGGTATTGAAAACTCTCTCCGTATTGACAATCTCTCTTTTGATCACTCGCTCTCTGCATTGATCAGTCTCTCTCTCTGTATTGATCTCTCTCTCTGTGTATAGATCACTCTCTCTGTGTATAGATCACTCTATCTCTGTATTGATCACTCTCTCTGCATTGATCACGCTCTCTCTGTACTGATCACTCTGTACTGTTCACTCTCTCTCTGAATTGATCACACTCTCTCTGTATTGATCTCTCTCTCTGTATTGATCACTTTCTCTCTGTATTGATCACTCTCTCTGTATTGATCACTCTTTCTCTCTCTGTATTGTTCACAATCTCTCCTTGTATTGATCACTCTGTCTCTGTATTGATCACTCTGTCTCTGTATTGATCACTCTCTCTGTGTACTGATCTCTATCTCTCTGTATGGATCACTCTGTCTGTATTGTTCACACACTCTTTCTCTCTGTATTGATCACTCTCTCTATGTATTGATCACTCTCTCCCTCTGTATTGATCACTCTCTCTCTGTATGGATCATTGCTTTTCTGGATTGATCTCTCTCTCTCTGAATTGATCACTCTGTCTGTATTGTTCACACACTCTTTCTCTCTGTATTGATCACTCTCTCTATGTATTGATCACTCTCTCCCTCTGTATTGATCACTCTCTCTCTGTATGGATCATTGCTTTTCTGGATTGATCTCTCTCTCTCTGAATTGATCACTCTGTCTGTATTGTTCACACACTCTTTCTCTCTGTATTGATCACTCTCTCTATGTATTGATCACTCTCTCCCTCTGTATTGATCACTCTCTCTCTGTATGGATCATTGCTTCTCTGGATTGATCTCTCTCTCTCTGAATTGATCACTCTGTCTGTATTGTTCACACACTCTTTCTCTGTCCATCTTGATAACTCTCTCTCTGTATTGATCACTCTCTCTCTGTGTATTGATCACTCTCTCTCTCTCTCTGTACTGATCACATTCTCTCTGTACTGATCACTGTTTCCCTCCCTGTCTTGTTCACATTCTCTCTGTATTGATCACTCTCTAAGTATTAACACTCTCTCTGTATTGATCACTTCCACTGTATTGATAACTCTGCCTCTATATTGATCACTCGCGCTCTCTGTATTGTTCACAGTGTCTCTCCATATAGTTTCTCTCTCTCTGTATTGATGACTCCCACTGTATTAAACACTCTCTCTCTGTATTGATCACACTCACTCTGTATTGATCACTTTCTCTGTATTGATCATTCCCTTTCTGTATTGATCTCTCTCTCTCCCTTTCTCCATATTCATCTCTCTCTGTATTCATCACTCTCTCTCTGAATCGATGTTTCCTTCTCGACTTGATCACACTTTCTCTCTCTGTACTGATCTTTCTGTCTCTCTGTATTGATCTTTCCCTCTCTGACTTGATCACTCTTTCACTCCCTGTATAGATCTCACTCTCTCTGTATTGATCTCTCCCTCTCTGTATTGATCACTCTTACGCACTCTCCGTATTGATCTCTCTCTGTCTCTGTATTGATCTCTCTCTCTCTCTGTATTGATCACTCCCTCTCCGTATTGATCACCTCCTCTCTATATAGATCACACTCTCTCTGCATTGATCACTCTTATTCACTCTGTGTTGATCACGGTCTCTCTGTATTGATCAACCTCTCTCCACATTGATCTCAAACTCTCTCTGTATATCTGTCTCTCTCTGTATTGATCACTCGCTCTCGGTATTGAAAACTCTCTCCGTATTGACAATCTCTCTTTTGATCACTCGCTCTCTGCATTGATCAGTCTCTCTCTCTGTATTGATCTCTCTCTCTGTGTATAGATCACTCTCTCTGTGTATAGATCACTCTATCTCTGTATTGATCACTCTCTCTGCATTGATCACGCTCTCTCTGTACTGATCACTCTGTACTGTTCACTCTCTCTCTGAATTGATCACACTCTCTCTGTATTGATCTCTCTCTCTGTATTGATCACTTTCTCTCTGTATTGATCACTCTCTCTGTATTGATCACTCTTTCTCTCTCTGTATTGTTCACAATCTCTCCTTGTATTGATCACTCTGTCTCTGTATTGATCACTCTGTCTCTGTATTGATCACTCTCTCTGTGTACTGATCTCTATCTCTCTGTATGGATCACTCTGTCTGTATTGTTCACACACTCTTTCTCTCTGTATTGATCACTCTCTCTATGTATTGATCACTCTCTCCCTCTGTATTGATCACTCTCTCTCTGTATGGATCATTGCTTTTCTGGATTGATCTCTCTCTCTCTGAATTGATCACTCTGTCTGTATTGTTCACACACTCTTTCTCTCTGTATTGATCACTCTCTCTATGTATTGATCACTCACTCCCTCTGTATTGATCACTCTCTCTCTGTATGGATCATTGCTTTTCTGGATTGATCTCTCTCTCTCTGAATTGATCACTCTGTCTGTATTGTTCACACACTCTTTCTCTCTGTATTGATCACTCTCTCTATGTATTGATCACTCTCTCCCTCTGTATTGATCACTCTCTCTCTGTATGGATCATTGCTTCTCTGGATTGATCTCTCTCTCTCTGAATTGATCACTCTGTCTGTATTGTTCACACACTCTTTCTCTGTCCATCTTGATAACTCTCTCTCTGTATTGATCACTCTCTCTCTGTGAATTGATCGCTCTCTCTCTCTCTCTGTACTGATCACATTCTCTCTGTACTGATCACTGTTTCCCTCCCTGTCTTGTTCACATTCTCTCTGTATTGATCACTCTCTAAGTATTAACACTCTCTCTGTATTGATCACTTCCACTGTATTGATAACTCTGCCTCTATATTGATCACTCACGCTCTCTGTATTGTTCACAGTGTCTCTCCATATAGTTTCTCTCTCTCTGTATTGATGACTCCCACTGTATTAAACACTCTCTCTCTGTATTGATCACACTCACTCTGTATTGATCACTTTCTCTGTATTGATCATTCCCTTTCTGTATTGATCTCTCTCTCTCCCTTTCTCCATATTCATCTCTCTCTGTATTCATCACTCTCTCTCTGAATCAATGTTTCCTTCTCGACTTGATCACACTTTCTCTCTCTGTACTGATCTTTCTGTCTCTCTGTATTGATCTTTCCCTCTCTGACTTGATCACTCTTTCACTCCCTGTATAGATCTCACTCTCTCTGTATTGATCTCTCCCTCTCTGTATTGATCACTCTTACGCACTCTCCGTATTGATCTCTCTCTGTCTCTGTATTGATCTCTCTCTCTCTCTGTATTGATCACTCCCTCTCCGTATTGATCACCTCCTCTCTATATAGATCACACTCTCTCTGCATTGATCACTCTTATTCACTCTGTGTTGATCACAGTCTCTCTGTATTGATCAACCTCTCTCCACATTGATCTCAAACTCTCTCTGTATATCTGTCTCTCTCTGTATTGATCACTCTCTCGGTATTGAACACTCTCTCTGTATTGACAATCTCTCTTTTGATCACACACTCTCTGCATTGATCAGTCTCTCTCTCTGTATTGATCACTCTCTCTGTGTATAGATCACTCTATCTCTGTATTGATCACTCTCTCTGCATTGATCACTCTCTCTGCATTGATCACGCTCTCTGTATTGTTCACTCTCTCTCTGAATTGATCACTCTCACTCTGTATTGATCTCTCTCTCTGTATTGATCACTCTCTCTCTGTACTGATCACTCTGTACTGTTCACTCTCTCTCTGAATTGATCACACTCTCTCTGTATTGATCACTTTCTCTCTGTATTGATCACTCTCTCTGTATTGATCACTCTTTCTCTCTCTGTATTGTTCACAATCTCTCCCTGTATTGATCACTCTGTCTCTGTATTGATCACTCTGTCTCTGTATTGATCACTCTCTCTCTTTATTGATTTCTCTCTCTCTCTCTGTATTGATCCGTCTCTCTGTGTACTGATCTCTATCTCTCTGTATGGATCACTCTGTCTGTATTGTTCACACACTCTTTCTCTCTGTATTGATCACTCTCTCTAAGTATTGATCACTCTCTCCCTCTGTATTGATCACTCTCTTTCTGTATGGATCATTGCTTCTCTGGATTGATCTCTCCCTCTCTGTATTGATCACACTGTCTGTATTGTTCACACACTCTTTCTCTGTCCATCTTGATAACTCTCTCTCTGTATTGATCACACTCTCTGTGTATTCAGCGCTCTTTCTCTCTCTGTACTGATCACATTCTCTGTATTGATCACTGTTTCCCTCCCTGTCTTGTTCACACTCTCTCTGTATTGATCACTCTCTAAGTATTAACACTCTCTCTGTATTGATCACTTCCACTGTATTGATAACTCTGCCTTTATATTGATCACTCGCGCTCTCTGTATTGTTCACAGTGTCTCTCCATATAGATTACTCTCTCTCTCTGTGTATTGATCACTATTTCTCTTTCTGTATTGATCACTCTCTCTCTGTATTGATCACTCTCTGTATTGATCACGCTTTCTCTCTCTGTATTGTTCACATTCTCTCTCTCTATTGATCACTCTGTCTCTGTATTGATCACTCTCTCTGTATTGATTACTCTCTCTGTATTGATCTCTTTCTCTCTCTGTATTGATCAGTCTCTCTTTTTATTGATTTTTCTCTCTCTCTGTATTGATCTTGATCACTCTCTCTCTGAATTGATCACACTCTGTGTGTGTGTACTGATCTATCTCTCACTGTGTGTATTGATCACTCTCTCTCTGTATTGATCACTTTCTCTCTCTGTATTGATCACTTTCTCTGTATTGATCATACTCTCGCTGTATTGTTCTCTCTCTGTATTGATCCCTCTCTCTCTGTATTGATCACTCTCTCTCTCTGTGTACTGATCTCTCTCTCTGTGTTGATTGCTCTGTCTGTATTGTTCACACACTCTTTCTCTGTATTGATCACTCTCTCTCTGTATTGATCACTCTCTCTGTATGCATCATTGCTTCTCTGGATTGATCTCTCTCTCTGTATTGATCACTCCCACTGTATTGAACACTCTCTCTCTGTACTGATCACACTCACTCTGTATTGATCACTTTCTCTGTATTGATCATTCCCTCTTTCTGTATTGATCTCTCTCTCTCCCTTTCTCCATATTCATCTCTCTCTGTATTGATCTCTCTCTCTCTGTATTCATCACTCTCTCTCTGAATCGATGTTTCCTTCTCGACTTGATCACACTTTCTCTCTCTGTACTGATCTTTCTGTCTCTCTGTATTGATCTTTCCCTCTCTGACTTGATCACTCTTTCACTCCCTGTATAGATCTCACTCTCTCTGTATTGATCTCTCCTTCTCTGTATTGATCACTCCCTGTCTGTATTGATCACTCTTACGCACTCTCCGTATTGATCTCTCTCTATCTCTGTACTGATCTCTCTCTCTCTCTGTATTGATCACTCTCTCTCCGTATTGATCACCTCCTCTCTATATAGATCACACTCTCTCTGCATTGATCACTCTTATTCACTCTGTGTTGATCACAGTCTCTCTGTATTGATCAACCTCTCTCCACATTGATCTCAAACTCTCTCTGTATATCTGTCTCTCTCTGTATTGATCACTCTCTCTCGGTATTGAACACTCTCTCTGTATTGACAATCTCTCTTTTGATCACTCACATTCTCTGCATTGATCAGTCTCTCTGTGTATAGATCACTCTCTCTGTGTATAGATCACTCTATCTCTGTATTGATCACTCTCTCTGCATTGATCACGCTCTCTGTATTGTTCACTCTCTCTCTGAATTGATCACTCTCACTCTGTATTGATCTCTCTCTCTGTATTGATCACTCTCTCTCTGTACTGATCACTCTGTACTGTTCACTCTCTCTCTGAATTGATCACACTCTCTCTGTATTGATCTCTCTCTCTGTATTGATCACTTTCTCTCTGTATTGATCACTCTCTCTGTATTGATCACTCTTTCTCTCTCTGTATTGTTCACAATCTCTCCCTGTATTGATCACTCTGTCTCTGTATTGATCACTCTGTCTCTGTATTGATCACTCTCTCTCTTTATTGATTTCTCTCTCTCTCTCTGTATTGATCACTCTCTCTGTGTTCTGATCTCTATCTCTCTGTATGGATCACTCTGTCTGTATTGTTCACACACTCTTTCTCTCTGTATTGATCACTCTCTCTATGTATTGATCACTCTCTCCCTCTGTATTGATCACTCTCTCTCTGTATGGATCATTGCTTCTCTGGATTGATCTCTCTCTGTATTGACCACTCTCTCTCTGTGTATTGATCGCTCTCTCTCTCTCTCTGTACTGATCACACTCTCTCTGTATTGATCACTGTTTCCCTCCCTGTCTTGTTCACACTCTCTCTGTATTGATCACTCTCTAAGTATTAACACTCTCTCTGTATTGATCACTTCCACTGTATTGATAACTCTGCCTCTATATTGATCACTCGCGCCCTCTGTATTGTTCACAGTGTCTCTCCATATAGATTACTCTCTCTCTCTGTATTGATGACTCCCACTGTATTAAACACTCTCTCTCTGTATTGATCACACTCACTCTGTATTGATCACTTTCTCTGTATTGATCATTCCCTCTTTCTGTATTGATCTCTCTCTCCCTTTCTCCATATGCATCTCTCTCTGTATTGATCTCTCTCTCTCTCTGTATTCATCACTCTCTCTCTGAATCGATGTTTCCTTCTCGACTTGATCACACTTTCTCTCTCTGTACTGATCTTTCTGTCTCTCTGTATTGATCTTTCCCTTTCTGACTTGATCACTCTTTCACTCCCTGTATAGATCTCACTCTCTCTGTATTGATCTCTCCCTCCCTGTATTGATCACTCCCTCTCTGTATTGATCACTCTTACGCACTCTCCGTATTGATCTCTCTCTGTCTCTGTATTGATCTCTGTCTCTGTATTGATCTCTCTCTCTCTGTATTGATCACTCTCTCTCCGTATTGATCACACTCTCTCTGCATTGATAACTCTTATTCACTCTGTGTTGATCACAGTCTCTCTGTATTGATCAACCTCTCTCCATATTGATCTCAAACTCTCTCTGTATATCTGTCTCTCTCTGTATTCATCACACTCTCTCGCTATTGAACACTCACTCTGTATTGACAATCTCTCTTTTGATCACACACTCTCTGCATTGATCAGTCTCTCTCTCTCTGTATTGATCACTCTCTCTGTGTATAGATCACTCTCTGTGTATAGATCACTCTATCTCAGCATTGATCACTCTCTCTGCATTGATCATGCTCTCTGTATTGTTCACTCTCTCTCTGAATTGATCACTCTCACTCTGTATTGATCTCACTCTCTGTATTGATCACTCTCTCTCTGTACTGATCACTCTGTACTGTTCACTCTCTCTCTGAATTGATCACACTCTCTCTGTATTGATCACTTTCTCTCTGTATTGATCAGTCTCTCTGTATTGATCACTCTTTCTCTCTCTGTATTGTTCACAATCTCTCCCTGTATTGATCACTCTGTCTCTGTATTGATCACTCTCTCTCTGTATTGATCACTCTCTCTCTTTATTGATTTCTCTCTCTCTCTCTCTCTGTATTGATCACTCTCTCTGTGTACTGATCTCTATCTCTCTGTATGGATCACTCTGTCTGTATTGTTCACACACTCTTTCTCTCTGTATTGATCACTCTCTCCCTCTGTATTGATCACTCTCTCTCTGTATGGATCATTGCTTCTCTGGATTGATCTCTCTCTCTCTGTATTGATCACTCTGTCTGTATTGTTCACACACTCTTTCTCTGTCCATCTTGATAACTCTCTCTCTGTATTGATCACTCTCTCTCTGTGTATTGATCGCTCTCTCTCTCTCTCTCTCTCTCTGTACTGATCACACTCTCTCTATATTGATCACTGTTTCCCTCCCTGTCTTGTTCACACTCTCTCTGTATTGATCACTCTCTAAGTATTAACACTCTCTCTGTCTTGATCACTTCCACTGTATTGATAACTCTGCCTCTATATTGATCAATCGCGCCCTCTGTATTGTTCACAGTGTCTCTCCATATAGATTACTCTCTCTCTCTGTATTGATGACTCCCACTGTATAAAACACTCTCTCTCTGTATTGATCACTTTCTCTGTATTGATCATTCCCTCTTTCTGTATTGATCTCTCTCGCTCCCTTTCTCCATATTCATCTCTCTCTGTATTGATCTCTCTGTCTGTATTCATCACTCTCTCTCTCAATCGATGTTTCCTTCTCGACTTGATCACACTTTCTCTCTCTGTACTGATCTTTCTGTCACTCTGTATTGATCTTTCCCTCTCTGACTTGATCACTCTTTCACTCCCTGTATAGATCTCACTCTCTCTGTATTGATCTCTCCCTCCCTGTATTGATCACTCCCTGTCTGTATTGATCACTCTTACGCACTCTCCGTATTGATCTCTCTCTGTCTCTGTATTGATCTCTGTATCTGTATTGATCTCTCTCTCTCTCTGTATTGATCACTCTCTCTCCGTATTGATCACCTCCTCTCTATATAGATCACACTCTCTCTGCATTGATCACTCTTATTCACTCTGTGTTGATCACGGTCTCTCTGTATTGATCAACCTCTCTCCATATTGATCTCAAACTCTCTCTGCATATCTGTCTCTCTCTGTATTGATCACTCTCTCTCGGTATTGAACACTCTCTCTGTATTGACAATCTCTCTTTTGATCACTCACTCTCTCTGCATTGATCAGTCTCTCTCTCTGTATTGATCACTCTCTCTGTGTATAGATCACTCTCTCTGTGTATAGATCACTCTATCTCAGCATTGATCACTCTCTCTGCATTGATCACGCTCTCTGTATTGTTCACTCTCTCTCTGAATTGATCACTCTCACTCTGTATTGATCTCTCTCTCTGTATTGATCACTCTCTCTCTGTACTGATCACTCTGTACTGTTCACTCTCTCTCTGAATTGATCACACTCTCTCTGTATTGATCACTCTGTCTCTGTATTGATCACTCTCTCTCTTTATTGATTTCTCTCTCTCTCTCTGTATTGATCACTCTCTCTGTGTACTGATCTCTATCTCTCTGTATGGATCACTCTGTCTGTATTATTCACACACTCTTTCTCTCTGTATTGATCACTCTCTCTATGTATTGATCACTCTCTCCCTCTGTATTGATCACTCTCTTTCTGTATGGATCATTGCTTCTCTGGATTGATCTCTCTCTCTCTGTATTGATTGTTCACACACTCTTTCTCTGTCCATCTTGATAACTCTCTCTCTGTATTGGTCACTCTTTTTCTCTCTGTATTGTTCACTGTCTCTACGTTTAGATCCCTCTCTCTCTGCATTGATCAATCTTTCTCTGTATTGTTCACTCTCTCTCTTTATTGATCAATCTCTCTCTGTATTGATCACTGTTTCCCTCCCTGTCTTGTTCACACTCTCTCTGTATTGATCACTCTCTAAGTATTGACACTCTCTCTGTATTGATCACTTCCACTGTATTGATCACTCTGCCTCGATATTGATCACTCGCTCTCTCAGTATTGTTCACACTGTCTCTCCATATAGATCACTCTCTCTCTCTGTATTGATCACTATTGCTCTTTCTGTATTGATCACTCTCTCTCTGTATTGATCACTCTTTCTCTCTCTGTTTTGTTCACACTGTCTCTCTCTGTATAGATCACTCTCTCTGTATGGATCACTCTCTCTGTATTGGTCACTGTTTTGCTCTCTATATTGTTCACACTGTCTCTACGTTTAGATCCCTCTCACTTGTATTGACCACTCTTCCGCTGTATTATTCACTCTCTCTCTGTATTGATCACTCTGTCTCTGTATTGATCACTCTATCGCTCTGTATTGAGATTCCTCTCTCTCTATTGACCTCTTTCTCTCACTCTGTATTGATCACACTCTCTCTGTATTGATCACTCTCTCTCTGTATTGATCAAAGTCGCTGTGCGTTGATCAGAGTGTCTCTGTATTGATCACTCTCTCTCTGTATTGATCATTCTTTCTCTCTCTGTATTGATCACTCTCTCTCTGTATTGATCACTCTTTCTCTCTGTATTGTTCACACTCTCTCTCTCTGTATGAATCACTCTTTTTCTCTCTCTGTATGGATCACTCTCTGTTTTGGTCACTTTTTTCTCTCTGTATTGATCACTCTTTCTCTGTATTAATGATTCTTTCTCTCTCTGTGTTGGTCACTGTCTCCCTGTATTGATCACTCTCTCTCTGTATTGTTCACACACTCTCTCTCTGTATGGATCATTCTCTCTCTCTCTCTCTCTCTCTCTCAGTATGGATCACTCTCTCTGTATTGGTCACTCTTTTTCTCTCTGCATTGTTCACACTCTCTCTCTGTATTGATCACTATCTCTGTATTGATCACTCTATCGCTCTCTATTGAGATCCATCTCTCTCGATTGACCTCTTTCTCTCACTCTGTATTGATCACTCTCTCTCAGTATTGATCACTGTCTCTGTGTGTTGATCACTCGCTCTCTCTGCATTGTTCACACTGTCTCTCCATATAGATCACTCTCTCTCTGTATTGATCACTATTTCCCTTTCTGTATGGATCACTCTCTCTCTCTCTCTGTATGGATCACTCTCTCTGTATTGGTCACTCTTTTTCTCTGTATTATTCACCCTGTCTCTACGTTTAGATCCCTCACTCTCTGTATTGATCAATCTTTCTCTGTATTGTTCACTCTCTCTCTGTACTGATCATTCTCTAAGTATTGACACTCTCTCTGTATTGATCACTTCCATTGTATTGATCACTCTGCCTCAATATTGATCACTCGCTCTCTCTGTATTGTTCACACTGTCGCTCCATATAGATCACTCTCTCTCTCTGTATTGATCACTGTTTCTCTTTCTGTATTGATCACTCTCTCTCTGTGTTGATCACTTTTTCTCTCACTGTATTCATACTCTCTCTAGGTATTGATCATTCTCTCTCTGCATTGATCATTATTCCTCTTTCTGTATTGATCACTCTCTCTCTGTACTCATCACCTTTTCTCTGTCTGTATTGTTCACACACTCTCTCTGTATTGAGCACTCTCTCTCTCTGTATTGTTCACACTCTTTGTACTGATCACTCTCATCTGTATTGATCACTATTTCTCTGTATTGAGCACTCTTTCTATCTCTGTATTGTTCACACATTCTCTCTTTATTGATCACACTTTCTCTGTATTGATCATTCTCTCTCTCTATATTGATCACTTGTCCTCTGTATTGATTACTGTTTCTCTCTCTGTATTCACACTCTCTCTAGGTATTGATCATTCTCTCTCTGAATTGATCACTATTTCTCTTTCTGTATTGAGCACTCTCTCTCTGTACTGATCACTCTTTCTCTCTCTACATTGTTCACACACTCTCTCTCTGTATGGATCACTTTCTCTCTTTGTATGGATCACTCTCTCTGCAATGGTCACTCTTTTTCTCTCCGCATTGTTCACACTCTCTCTCTGTATTGATCACTCTCTCTCAGTACAGTTCACACACTTTGTCTGTACTGATCACTCTCTCTGAATTGTTCACACATTCTCTCTTCATTGATCACACTTTCTCTGTATTGATCATTCTCTCTCTCTATATTGATCACTTGTTCTCTGTATTGATCACTGTCTCTGTCTCTGTATTCACACTCTCTCTAGGTATTGATCATTCTCTCTCTGTATTGATCACTATTTCTCTTTCTGTATTGATCACTCTCTCTCTGTACTGATCACTCTTTCTCTCTCTATATTGTTCACACACTCTCTCTGTATGAATCACTCTCTCTCTCTCTCTCTGTACGGTCACTCTTTTTCTCTCTACATTGTTCACACACTCTCTCTGTATTGATCACTCTCTCTCGTTATTGTTTACACACTTTGTCTGTACTGATCACTCTCTCTGAATTGTTCACACGTTCTCTCTTCATTGATCACACTTTCTCTGTATTGATCATTCTCTCTCTCTATATTGATCACTTGTTCTCTGTATTGATCACTGTCTCTGTCTCTGTATTCACACTCTCTCTAGGTATTGATCATTCTCTCTCTGTATTGATCACTATTTCTCTTTCTGTATTGATCACTCTCTCTCTGTACTGATCACTCTTTCTCTCTCTATATTGTTCACACACTCTCTCTGTATGAATCACTCTCTCTCTCTCTCTCTGTACGGTCACTCTTTTTCTCTCTACATTGTTCACACACTCTCTCTGTATTGATCACTCTCTCTCGTTATTGTTCACACTCTTTGTCTGTACTGATCACTCTCTGTATTGACCACGCTCTCTCTGCATTGATCACTATTTCTCTGTATTGATCACTCTTTTTCTCTCTGTATTGTTCACACTTTCTGTCTTTATTGATCACACTTTCTCTGTATTGATCATTCTCTCTCTTTGTATTGATCACTTGCTCTCTGTATTGATCACTGTTTCTCTCTCTGTATTGATCACTCTCTCTCTGTATTGATCACTCTTTCTCTGTATTGATCACTATTTCTCTTTCTGTATTGATCACTCTCTCTCTGTACTGATCACTCTTTCTCTCTCTATATTGTTCACACTCTCTCTCTCTCTGTATGGATCACTCTCTCTCTCTGCATTGGTCACTCTTTTCTCTCTACATTGTTCACACACTCTCTCTGTATTGATCACTCTCTCCCTGTATTGTTCACACTCTTTGTCTGTACTGATCACTCTCTGTATTGACCACGCTCTCTCTGCATTAATCACTATTTCTCTGTATTGATCACTCTTTTTCTTCTGTATTGTTCACACTTTCTGTCTTTATTGATCACACTTTCTCTGTATTGATCATTCTCTCTCTTTGTATTGATCACTTGCTCTCTGTATTGATCACTGTTTCTCTCTCTGTATTGATCACTCTCTCTCTGTATTGATCACTCTTTCTCTCTCTGTATTGTTCACACTCTCTCTCTCTGTATGGATCACTCTTTTACTCTCTCTGCATGGATCACTTTCTCCGTTTTGGTCACTCTTTTTCTCTCTGTATTGATCACTCTTTCTCTATATTAATGATTCTTTCTCTTTCTGCGTTGGTCACTGTCTCCCTGTATTGATCACTCTCTCTCTGTATTGCTCTTTCTCTCTCTCTCTATTGTTCACACTGTCTGTCCATATAGATCACTCTCTCTCTGTATTGATCACTCTCTCTCTGTATTGATCATCTTTCTCGCTCTGTATTGTTCACATCCTCTCTCTGTATTGATCACCGTCTCTGCATTGATCACACTCTCTCTCTGTATTGATCACGCTCTCTCTGTATTGATCACTATTTCTCTGTATTGATCACTCTTTCTATCTCTGTATTGTTCACACTGTCTCTCTTTATTGATCACACTTTCTCTGTATTGATCATTCTGTCTCTATATATTGATCACTTGCTCTCTGTACTGATCACTGTTTCTCTCTCTGTATTCACACTTTCTCTAGGTATTGATCATTCTCTCTCTGTATTGATCACTATTTCTCTTTCTGTATTGATCACTCTCTCTCTGTACCGATCACTGTTTCTCTCTCGGTATTGTTCACACTCTCTCTCTCTGTATGGATCACTCTCTCTCTCTGTATGGATCACTCTCTCTGTATTGGTCACTCTTTTTCTCTCTGTATTGTTCACCCTGTCTCTACGTTTAGATCCCTCACTCTGTGTATTGATCAATCTTTCTCTGTATTGTTCACTCTCTCTCTGTATTGATCACACTCTCTCTGTATTGATCACGGTTTCCCTCCCTGTCTTGTTCACACTCTCTCTGTATTGATCACTCTCTAAGGATTGACACTCTCTCTGTATTGATCACTTCCACTGTATTGATCACTCTGCCTCGATATTGATCACTCGCTCTCTCTGTATTGTTCACACTGGCTCTCCATATAGATCACTCTCTCCCTGTATTGATCACTATTTCTCTTTCTGTATTGATCACTCTCTGTATTGATCACTCTTTCTCTCTCTGTTTTGTTCACACTATCTCTCTGTCTGTATAGATCACTCTCTCTGTATGGATCACTCTCTCTGTATTGGTCACTCTTTTTCTCTCTATATTGTTCACACTGTCTTTATGTTTAGATCCCTCTCGCTTGTATTGATCACTCGTCCTCTGTATTGTTCACTCTCTCTCTGTATTGATCACTCTGTCTCTGTATTGATCATTCTATCGCTCTGTATTGAGATTCCTCTCTCTCTATTGACTTCTTTCTCTCACTCTATATTGATCACTCTTTTTCTCTCTCTGTATGTATCACTCTCTCTGTTTCGGACACTCTTTTTCTCTCTGTATTGATCACTCTTTCTCTGTATTAATGATTCTTTCTCTCTCTGTGTTGGTTACTTTCTCCCTGTATTGTTCACTCTCTCTCTCTGTATTGTTCTCTCTCTCTGAATTGTTCACACTGTCTGTCCACATAGATCACTCTCTTTCTGTATTGATCACTATTTCTCTTTCTGTATTGATCACTCTCTCTCTGTATTGATCATCTTTCTCTCTCTGTATTGTTCACACACTCTCTCTCGGTAAGGATCACGCTCTCTGTATTGGTCACTCTTTTTCTCTCTGTATTGTTCACACTGTCTCTACGTTTAGATCCCTCTCTTTCTGTATTGATCAATCTTTCTCTGTATTGTTCACTCTCTCTCTATTGACCTCTTTCTCTCATTCTGTATTGACCACTCTCTCTCTGTATTCATCACTCTCTCTCTCTCTCTGTCTTGGTCACGAATTCTCTGTGCTGATCACTCTTTCTCTCTCTATATTGTTCACATCCTCTCTCTGTATTGATCACTGTCTCTGCATTGATCACACTCTCTCTCTGTATTGACCACCCTCTCTCTGTATTGATCACCCTTTCTCTGTCTGTATTGTTCACACACTCTCTCTGTAATGAGCACTCTCTCTCTGTATTGTTCACACTCTTTATACTGATCACTCTCTCTATATTGATCACGCACTCTCTGTATTGATCACTATTTCTCTGTATTGATCACTCTTTCTCTCTCTGTATTGTTCACACTTTCTCTCTGTATTGATCACACTTTCTCTGTATTGATCATTCTCTCTCTCTGTATTGATCACTTGCTCTCTGTATTGATCACTGTTTCTCTCTCTGTATTCACACTCTCTCTAGGTATTGATCATTCTCTCTCTGTATTGATCACTATTTCTCTTTCTGTATTGATCACTCTGTCTCTATATTGATCACTCTTTCTCTCAGTATTGTTCACACACTCTCTCTCTGCATGGATCATTCTCTCTCTCTCGGTATGGATCACTCTCTCTGTATTGGTCACTCTTTTTCTCTCTGTATTGTTCACACTGTCTCTCCATATAGATCTCTCTCTCCCTCTGTATTGATCACTATTTCTCTTTCTGTATTGATCACTGTCTGTATTGATCACTCTCTCTCTGTACTGATCACTCTCTCTGCATTGATCACGCTCTCTCTGTATTGATCACTATTTCTCTGTATTGATCACTCTTTCTCTCTCTGTATTGTTCACACTTTCTCTCTTTATTGATCACACTTTCTCTGTATTGTTCATTCTCTCTCTTTGTATTGATCACTTGCTCTCTGTATTGATCACTCTTTCTCTCTATGTATTCACACTCTCTCTAGGTATTGATCATTCTCTCTCTGTATTGATCACTATTTCTCTTTCTGTATTGATCACTCTGTCTCTGTATTGATCACTCTATCACTCTCAGTATTGTTCACACACTCTCTCTCTGCATGGATCATTCTCTCTCTCGGTATGGATCACTCTCTCTGTATTGGTCACTCTTTTTCTCTCTGTATTGTTCACCCTGTCTCGACGTTTAGATCCCTCTCTCTCTGTATTGATCAATCTTTCTCTGTATTGTTCACTCTCTCTCTGTATTGATCACTCTCTCTCTGTATTGATCACTGTTTCCCTCCCTGTCTTGTTCACACTCTCTCTGTATTGATCACTCTCTAAGTATTAACACTCTCTCTGTATTGATCACTTCATACTGTATTGATCACTCTGCCTCTATATTGATCACTCGCTCTCTCTGTATTGTTCACACTGTCTCTCCATATAGATCACTCTCTCTCTCTGTATTGATCACTATTTCTCTTTCTGTATTGATCACTGTCTGTATTGATCACTCTCTCTCTGTACTGATCACTCTCTCTGCATTGATCACGCTCTCTCTGTATTGATCACTGTTTCTCTGTATTGATCACTCTTTTTCTCTCTGTATTGTTCACACTTTCTCTCTGTATTGATCACACTTTCTCTGTATTTTTCATTCTCTCTCTTTGTATTGATCACTTGCTCTCTGTATTGATCACTCTTTCTCTCTATGTATTCACACTCTCTCTAGGTATTGATCATTCTCTCTCTGAATTGATCACTATTTCTCTTTCTGTATTGATCACTCTCTCTCTGTATTGATCACTCTTTCTCTCTCTGTATTGTTCACACTCTCTCTCTCTGTATGGATCATTCTCTCTCTCTCGGTATGGATCACTCTCTCTGTATTGGTCACTCTTTTTCTCTCTGTATTGTTCACACTGTCTCTACATTTAGATCCCTGTCTCTTGCATTGATCACTCTTCCTCTGTAGTATTCACTCTCTCTCTGTATTGATCACTGTCTCGGTGTGTTGATCACAGTCTCTCCGTACTGATCACTCTCTCTCTGTATTGATCACCGTTTCTCTCTCTGTATTCAGCACTATCTCTCTTTGTGTTGATCACTCTCTCGCTGTATTTATCTCTCTCTCTCTCTCTGTATTGATCACCCTCTCTCACTGTATTGATCACTCCCTCTCTCTATAATTTGATCACTCTCTGTATTGTTCATACTCTTTCTCTCTCTGCATTGATCACTCTCTCTGTATTGATCACTTCCACTGTGTTGATCACTCTGCCTCTATATTGATCACTCGTTCTCTCTGTATTGTTCACACTGTCTCTCCATATCGATCACTCTCTCTCTGTACTGATCACTATTTCTCTTTCTGTATTGATCACACTTTCTATGTATTGATCACTCTTTCTCTCTGTGTTTTGTTCACACTCTCTCTCTCTGTATGGATCACACTCTCTCTCTGTATGAATCACTCTCTCTGTATCGGTCACTCTTTTAATCTCTGTATTGTTCACACTGTCTTTACGTTTAGATCCCTGTCTCTTGTATTGATCACTCTTTCTCTGTATTGTTCACTCTCTCTCTGTATTGATCACTCTCTCTCTGTACTGATCACTGTTTCTCTCCCTGTCTTGTTCACACTGTCTCTCTATTGCTCATTCTCTCTCTGTATTGATCACTCTTTCTCTGTATTGTTCACTCTCTCTCTGTATTGATCACTCTCTCTCTGTACTGATCACTGTTTCTCTCCCTGTCTTGTTCACACTGTCTCAGTATTGATCAATCTATCGCTCTGTATGGAGATCCCTCTCTCTCTATTGAACTCTTCCTCTCACTGTATTGATCACTCTCTCTCAGTTTTGATCACTGTCCCTGTGTGTTGATCACTCGCTCTCGCTGTATTGTTCACACTCTCTCTCCATATAGATCACTCTCTCTCTGTATTGATCACGATTTCTCTTTCTGTATTGATCACTGTCTCTCTGTATTGATCACTCTTTCTCTGTCTGTATTGTTCACACTGTCTCTACGTTTAGATCCCCCTCTCTCTGTTTTGATCAATCTTTCCCTGTATTGTTCACTGTCTCTCTGTATTGATCACTCTCTCTCTGTATTGATCACTATTTCTCTCCCTGTCATGTTCACACCCTCTCTGTATTGATCACTCTCTCAGTATTGACACTCTCTCTGTATTGATCACTTCCACTGTATTGATCACTCTGCCTCAATATTGATCACTCGCTCTCTCTGTATTGTTCACACTGTCTCTCCATATAGATCACTCTCTCTCTGTATTGATCACTATTTCTCTTTCTGCATAGATCACTCTCTCTGTATTGATCACTCTTTCTCTCTCTGTATTCACACTCTCTTTACGTTTAGAACCCTCTCTCTCAGTATTGATCAATCTTTCTCTGTATTGTTCACTCTCTCTCTGTATTGATCACACTCTCTCTGTATTGATCACTTCCACTGTATTGATCACTCTGCCTCAATATTGATCACTCGCTCTCTCTGTATTGTTCACACTGTCTCTCCATATAGATCACTCTCTCTCTGTATTGATCACTATTTCTGTTTCTGCATAGATCACTCTCTCTGTATTGATCACTCTTTCTCTCTCTGTATTCTTCACACTCTCTTTACGTTTAGAACCCTCTCTCTCAGTATTGATCAATCTTTCTCTGTATTGATCACTCTCTCTGTATTGATCACACTCTCTCTGTATTGATCACTGTTTCTCTCCCTGTCTTGTTCATACTCTCTCTGCATTGATCATTCTCTCTGTGTATTGATCACTCTTCCTCACTCTGCATTATTCACACACTCTCTCTGTATTGATCACTCTGTCTCTGTATTGATCACTCTATCGCTCTGTATTGAGATCCCTCTCTCTCTATTGACCTCTTTCTCTCACTCTGCATTGATCACTCTCTCTCAGTTTTGATCACTGTGTCTGTGTGTTGATCACTCGCTGTCTGTATTGTTCACACTGTCTCGCCATATAGATCACTCTCTCTCTGTATTGATCACTATTTCTCTTTCTGTATTGATCACTCTCTCTCTGTATTCATCACCCTTTCTCTGTCTGTATTGTTCACACACTCTCGGTATTGAGCAGCCTCTCTCTCTGTATTGTTCACACTCTTTGTCTGTACTGATCACTCTCTCTGTATTGATCACGCTCTCTCTGTATTGATCACTATTTCTCTGTATTGATCATTCTTTCTCTCTCTGTATTGTTCACACTTTCTCTTTTTATGATCACACTTTCTCTGTATTATTCATTCTCTCCGTATTGATCACTGTTTCTCTCTCTGTATTCACACTCTCTCTAGGTATTGATCATTCTCTCTCTGTATTGATCATTATTTCTCTTTCTGTATTGAACACTCCCTCTCTGTTTTGATCACTCTTTCTCTCTCTGTATTGTTCACACTCTCTCTCTGTATGGATCACTCTTTCTCTCTCTCCGTATGTATCACTCTCTCTGTATTGGTCACTCTTTTTCTCTCTGCATTGTTCACACTCTCTCTCTGTATTGACCACTCTCTCTCTGTATTGATCACAGTCTCTGTGCGTTGATCACAGTCTCTTTGTATTGTTCACTCTCTCTCTGCATTGATCATTCTCTCTCTGTTCTGATCACTTTTTCTCTCCCTGTCTTGTTCACACTGTCTCTGTATTGCTCATTCTCTCTGTGTATTGATCACTCTTTCTCTGTATTGTTCACTCTCTCTCTGTATTGATCACTCTCTCTCTGTACTGATCACAGTTTCTCTCCCTGTCTTGTTCACACTGTTTCAGTATTGATCAATCTATCGCTCTGTATGGAGATCCCTCTCTCTCTATTGACCTCTTCCTCTCACTGTATTGATCACTCTCTCTCAGTTTTGATCACTGTCTCCGTGTGTTGATCACTCGCTCTCGCTGTATTGTTCACACTCTCTCTCCATATAGATCACTCTCTCTCTGTATTGATCACGATTTCTCTTTCTGTATTGATCACTGTCTCTGTATTGATCACTCTTTCTCTGTCTGTATTGTTCACACTGTCTCTACGTTTAGATCCCTCTCTCTCTGTTTTGACCAATCTTTCCCTGTATTGTTCACTGTCTCTCTGTATTGATCACTCTCTCTCTGTATTGATCACTATTTCTCTCCCTGTCTTGTTCACACCCTCTCTGTATTGATCACTCTCTCAGTATTGACACTCTCTCTGTATTGATCACTTCCACTGTATTGATCACTCTGCCTCAATATTGATCACTCGCTCTCTCTGTATTGTTCACACTGTCTCTCCATATAGATCACTCTCTCTCTGTATTGATCAATCTTTCCCTGTATTGTTCACTCTCTCTCTATTGACCTCTTTCTCTTCATTCTGTATTGACCACTCTCTCTCTGTATTGATCACTGTCTCCGTGGGTTGATCACAGTCTCCCCGTTTTGATCACTCTCTCTCTGTATTGATCACTGTTTCTCTGTCTGTATTGTTCACACACTCTCTCTGTATTGAGCACTATCTCTCTCTGTGTTGATCACTCTCTCGCTGTATTTATCTCTCTCTCTCTCTCCGTATTGATCACCCTCTCTCTCTGAATTGATCACTCCCTCTCTCTATAATTTGATTACTCTCTGTATTGTTCACATACTCTTTCTCTCTCTGTATTGATCACTCTCTCTGTATTGACACTCTCATGTATTGATCACTTTCTCTATAGTGACCACTCTCTCACTGTATTGATCACTCTCTCAGTATTGACACTCTCTCTGTATTGATCACTTCCACTGTATTGATCACTCTGCCTCAATATTGATCACTCGCTCTCTCTGTATTGTTCACACTGTCTCTCCATATAGATCACTCTCTCTCTGTATTGATCAATCTTTCCCTGTATTGTTCACTCTCTCTCTATTGACCTCTTTCTCTTCATTCTGTATTGACCACTCTCTCCCTGTATTGATCACTGTCTCCGTGGGTTGATCACAGTCTCCCCGTTTTGATCACTCTCTGTATTGATCACTGTTTCTCTGTCTGTATTGTTCACACACTCTCTCTGTATTGAGCATTATCTCTCTCTGTGTTGATCACTCTCTCGCTGTATTTATCTCTCTCTCTCTCTCCGTATTGATCACCCTCTCTCTCTGAATTGATCACTCCCTCTCTCTATAATTTGATTACTCTCTGTATTGTTCACATACTCTTTCTCTCTCTGTATTGATCACTCTCTCTGTATTGACACTCTCATGTATTGATCACTTTCTCTATAGTGACCACTCTCTCACTGTGTTGATCACTCTCTCTCTCTCTGTTTTGGTCACGATTTCTCTGTGCTGATCATTCTTTCTCTCTCTGTATTGTTCACATCCTCTCTCTGTATTGATCACGGTCTCTGCATTGATCACACACACTCTCTGTATTGATCACTCTCTCTCTGTATTGATCACCCTTTCTCTGTCTGTATTGTTCACACACTCTCTCTGTATTGAGCACTCTCTCTCTCTGATTTGTTCACACTCTTTATACTGATCACTGTCGCTATATTGATCACGCTCTTTCTGTATTGATCACCCTTTCTCTCTCTGTATTGTTCACACTTTCTCTCTTTATTGATCACACTTTCTCTGTATTGATCATTCTCTCTCTCTGTATTGATCACTTGCTCTCTGTATTGATCACTGTTTCTCTCTCTGTATTCACACTCTCTCTAGGTATTGATCATTCTCTCTCTGTATTGATCACTATTTCTCTTTCTGTATTGATTATTCTCTGTACTGATCACTCTTTCACTCTCGGTATTGTTCACACTCTCTCTCTCTGTATGGATCACTCTTTTTCTCTCTCTGTATGGATCACTCTCTATGTTTTGGTCACTCTTTTTCTCTCTGTATTGATCACTCTTTCTCTGTATTAATGATTCTTTCTCTCTCTGTGTTGGTTACTTTCTCCCTGTATTGTTCACTCTCTCTCTCTGTATTGTTCTCTCTCTCTGAATTGTTCACACTGTCTGTCCACATAGATCACTCTCTTTCTGTATTGATCACTATTTCTCTTTCTGTATTGATCACTCTCTCTCTGTATTGATCATCTTTCTCTCTCTGTATTGTTCACACACTCTCTCTCGGTAAGGATCACGCTCTCTGTATTGGTCACTCTTTTTCTCTCTGTATTGTTCACACTGTCTCTACGTTTAGATCCCTCTCTTTCTGTATTGATCAATCTTTCTCTGTATTGTTCACTCTCTCTCTATTGACCTCTTTCTCTCATTCTGTATTGACCACTCTCTCTCTGTATTCATCACTCTCTCTCTCTCTCTGTCTTGGTCACGAATTCTCTGTGCTGATCACTCTTTCTCTCTCTATATTGTTCACATCCTCTCTCTGTATTGATCACTGTCTCTGCATTGATCACACTCTCTCTCTGTATTGACCACCCTCTCTCTGTATTGATCACCCTTTCTCTGTCTGTATTGTTCACACACTCTCTCTGTAATGAGCACTCTCTCTCTGTATTGTTCACACTCTTTATACGGATCACTCTCTCTATATTGATCACGCACTCTCTGTATTGATCACTATTTCTCTGTATTGATCACTCTTTCTCTCTCTGTATTGTTCACACTTTCTCTCTGTATTGATCACACTTTCTCTGTATTGATCATTCTCTCTCTCTGTATTGATCACTTGCTCTCTGTATTGATCACTGTTTCTCTCTGTGTATTCACACTCTCTCTAGGTATTGATCATTCTCTCTCTGTATTGATCACTATTTCTCTTTCTGTATTGATCACTCTGTCTCTATATTGATCACTCTTTCTCTCAGTATTGTTCACACACTCTCTCTCTGCATGGATCATTCTCTCTCTCTCGGTATGGATCACTCTCTCTGTATTGGTCACTCTTTTTCTCTCTGTATTGTTCACACTGTCTCTCCATATAGATCTCTCTCTCCCTCTGTATTGATCACTATTTCTCTTTCTGTATTGATCACTGTCTGTATTGATCACTCTCTCTCTGTACTGATCACTCTCTCTGCATTGATCACGCTCTCTCTGTATTGATCACTATTTCTCTGTATTGATCACTCTTTCTCTCTCTGTATTGTTCACACTTTCTCTCTTTATTGATCACACTTTCTCTGTATTGTTCATTCTCTCTCTTTGTATTGATCACTTGCTCTCTGTATTGATCACTGTTTCTCTCTCTGTATTCACACTCTCTCTAGGTATTGATCATTCTCTCTCTGTATTGATCACTATTTCTCTTTCTGTATTGATCACTCTGTCTCTATATTGATCACTCTTTCTCTCAGTATTGTTCACACACTCTCTCTCTGTATGGATCATTCTCTCTCTCTCGGTATGGATCACTCTCTCTGTATTGGTCACTCTTTTTCTCTCTGTATTGTTCACCCTGTCTCGACGTTTAGATCCCTCTCTCTCTGTATTGATCAATCTTTCTCTGTATTGTTCACTCTCTCTCTGTATTGATCACTCTCTCTCTGTATTGATCACTGTTTCCCTCCCTGTCTTGTTCACACTCTCTCTGTATTGATCACTCTCTAAGTATTAACACTCTCTCTGTATTGATCACTTCCACTGTATTGATCACTCTGCCTCTATATTGATCACTCGCTCTCTCTGTATTGTTCACACTGTCTCTCCATATAGATCACTCTCTCTCTCTGTATTGATCACTATTTCTCTTTCTGTATTGATCACTGTCTGTATTGATCACTCTCTCTCTGTACTGATCACTCTCTCTGCATTGATCACGCTCTCTCTGTATTGATCACTATTTCTCTGTATTGATCACTCTTTTTCTCTCTGTATTGTTCACACTTTCTCTCTGTATTGATCACACTTTCTCTGTATTTTTCATTCTCTCTCTTTGTATTGATCACTTGCTCTCTGTATTGATCACTCTTTCTCTCTATGTATTCACATTCTCTCTAGGTATTGATCATTCTCTCTCTGTATTGATCACTATTTCTCTTTCTGTATTGATCACTCTGTCTCTGTATTGATCACTCTATCACTCTCAGTATTGTTCACACACTCTCTCTCTGCATGGATCATTCTCTCTCTCGGTATGGATCACTCTCTCTGTATTGGTCACTCTTTTTCTCTCTGTATTGTTCACCCTGTCTCGACGTTTAGATCCCTCTCTCTCTGTATTGATCAATCTTTCTCTGTATTGTTCACTCTCTCTCTGTATTGATCACTCTCTCTCTGTATTGATCACTGTTTCCCTCCCTGTCTTGTTCACACTCTCTCTGTATTGATCACTCTCTAAGTATTAACACTCTCTCTGTATTGATCACTTCCACTGTATTGATCACTCTGCCTCTATATTGATCACTCGCTCTCTCTGTATTGTTCACACTGTCTCTCCATATAGATCACTCTCTCTCTCTGTATTGATCACTATTTCTCTTTCTGTATTGATCACTGTCTGTATTGATCACTCTCTCTCTGTACTGATCACTCTCTCTGCATTGATCACGCTCTCTCTGTATTGATCACTATTTCTCTGTATTGATCACTCTTTTTCTCTCTGTATTGTTCACACTTTCTCTCTGTATTGATCACACTTTCTCTGTATTTTTCATTCTCTCTCTTTGTATTGATCACTTACTCTCTGTATTGATCACTCTTTCTCTCTATGTTGTTCACACACTCTCTCTCTGCATGGATCATTCTCTCTCTCTCGGTATGGATCACTCTCTCTGTATTGGTCACTATTTCTCTTTCTGTACTGAACACTCTCTCTCTGTTTTGATCACTCTTTCTCTCTCTGTATTGTTCACACTCTCTCTCTGTATGGATCACTCTTTCTCTCTCTCCGTATGTATCACTCTCTCTGTATTGGTCACTCTTTTTCTCTCTGCATTGTTCACACTCTCTCTCTGTATTGACCACTCTCTCTCTGTATTGATCACAGTCTCTGTGCGTTGATCACAGTCTCTTTGTATTGATCACTCTCTCTCTGTATTGATCACCCTTTCTCTGTCTGTATTCTTCACACTCTCTCTGTATTGAGCACTCTCTCTCTCTCTCTGTATTGTTCACACTGTTTGTCTGTACTGATCACTCTCTGTATTGATCACAGTCTCTCTGTATTGATCATTCTTTCTACCTCCGTATTGTTCACACTTTCTCTCTGTATGGATCACTCTTTCTCTCTCTCCGTATGTATCACTCTCTCTGTATTGGTCACTCTTTTTCTCTCTGCATTGTTCTCACTCTCTCTCTGTACTGACCACTCTCTCTGTATTGATCACAGTCTCTGTGTGTTGATCACAGTCTCTCTGTATTGATCACTCTCTCTGTACTGATCATCCTTTCTCTGTCTGTATTGTTCACTCTCTCTCTGTATTGAGCACTATCTCCCTCTGTGTTGATCACCCTCTCTCTGTATTGATCACTCCCTCTCTCTATAATTTGATCACTCTCTGTATTGTTCACATACTCTTTCTCTCTCTGCATTGATCACTCTCTTTGTATTGACACTCTCATGTATTGATCACTCTCTCTATATTGACCACTCTCTCTGTATTGGTCACTTTCTCTCTCTCTGTCTTGGTCACGCTCTCTCTGTGCTGATCACTCTTTCTCTCCCTATATTGTTCAGGCTCTCTCTCTGTATTGATCACTCTTTTTCTTTCTGTATTGATCACTCTTTCTCTCTCTGTGTTGTTCACTCTCTCTCTCTGTATTGATCACTATTTTTCTTTCTGTATTGATCACTCACTCTCTGTATTGAACACTCTTTCTCTCTCTGTCTTGGTCACGCTCTCTCTGTATGGATCACTCTTTCTCTGTATTGTTCACACTCTCTGTATTGATCACTCTTTTTCTCTCTGTATTGTTCACACTCTCTGTATTGATCACTCTTTCTCTCTCTGTATTGTTCACATCCTCTCTCTGTATTGATCACTGTCTCTGCATTGATCACACTCTCTCACTGTATTAATCACTCGCTCTCTGTATTGATCACTCTTTCTCTGAATTGTTCATACTCACTCTCGCTATTGATCACTCTCTCTCTGTACTGATCACCCTTTCTCTGTCTGTATTGTTCACATACTCTCTCTGAATTGAGCACTATCTCTCTCTCTGTACTGTTCACACTCTTTGTCTACCCTGATCACTCTCTCTGTATTGATCACGCTCTCTCTGTATTGATCACTATTTCTCAGTATTGATCACTCATTCTCTCTCTGTATTGATCACTCTCTCTGTACTGATCACTTCCACTGTATTGATCACTCTGCCTCTATATTGATCACTCGTTCTCTCTGTATTGTTCACACTGTCTCTCCATATAGATCACTCTCTCTCTGTATTGATCACTATTTCTCTTTCTGTATTGATCACACTCTCTGTGTATTGATCACTCTTTCTCTTTCTGTTTTGTTCACACACTCTCCCTCTGTATCGATCACACTCTCTCTCTGTATGAATCACTCTCTCTGTATCGGTCACTCTTTCTCTCTCTGTATTGTTCACACTGTCTCTACGTTTAGATCCCTGTTTCTTGCATTGATCACTCTTCCTCTGTAATATTCACTCTCTCTCTGTATTGATCACTGTCTCTGTGTGTTGATCACAGTCTCTCCGTACTGATCACTCTCTCACTGTATTGATCACCGTTTCTCTCTCTGTATTGAGCACTATCTCTCTCTGTGTTGATCACTCTCTCGCTGTATTTATCTCTCTCTCTCTCTGTATTGATCACCCTCTCTCACTGTATTGATCACTCCCTCTCTCTATAATTTGATCACTCTCTGTATTGTTCACATACTCTTTCTCTCTCTGCATTGATCACTCTCTCTGTATTGATCACTCTGCCTCTATATTGATCACTCGTTCTCTCTGTATTGTTCACACTGTCTCTCCATATCGATCACTCTCTCTCTGTACTGATCACTATTTCTCTTTCTATATTGATCACACTCTCTCTGTATTGATCACTCTTTCTCTCTCTGTATGGATCACACTCTCTCTCTGTATGAATCACTCTCTCTGTATTGGTCACTCTTTTTCTCTCTGTATTGTTCACACTGTCTCTACGTTTAGATCCCTGTCTCTTGTATTGATCACTCTTTCTCTGTATTGTTCACTCTCTCTCTGTAGTGATCACTCTCTCTCTGTACTGATCACTGCTCTCTCTCCCTGTCTTGTTCACACTGTCTCTGTATTGCTCATTTTCTGTGTATTGATCACTCTTTCTCACTCTGCATTATTCACACACTCTCTCTGTATTGATCACTCTGTCTCTGTATTGATCACTCTATCGCTCTGTATTGAGATCCCTCTCTCTCTATTGACCTCTTTCTCTCACTCTGCATTGATCACTCTCTCTCAGTTTTGATCACTGTGTCTGTGTGTTGATCACTCGCTCTGTCTGTATTGTTCACACTGTCTCGCCATATAGATCACTCTCTCTCTGTATTGATCACTATTTCTCTTTCTGTATTGATCACTCTCTCTCTGTATTGATCACCCTTTCTTTGTCTGTATTGTTCACACACTCTCGGTATTGAGCACTCTCTCTCTCTGTATTGTTCACACTCTTTGTCTGTACTGATCACTCTCTCTGTATTGATCACGCTATCTCTGTATTGATCACTGTTTCTCTCTCTGTATTCACACTCTCTCTAGGTATTGATCATTCTCTCTCTGTATTGATCACTATTTCTCTTTCTGTATTGAAAACTCTCTCTCTGTTTTGATCACTCTTTCTCTCTCTGTGTTGTTCACACTCTCTGTCTGTATGGATCACTCTTTCTCTCTCTCCGTATGTATCACTCTCTCTGTATTGGTCACTCTTTTTCTCTCTGCATTGTTCACACTCTCTCTCTGTACTGACCACTCTCTCTCTGTATTGATCACAGTCTCTGTGCGTTGATCACAGTCTCTTTGTATTGTTCACACTCTCTCTGTATTGATCACTCTCTCTCTGTACTGATCACTGTTTCTCTCCCTGTCTTGTTCACACTGTCTCTGTATTGCTCATTCTCGCTGTGTATTGATCACTCTTTCTCTCTCTGTATTGATCACTCTCTCTGTATTGATCACTTCCACTGTATTGATCACTCTGCTTCTATATTGATCACTCGTTCTCTCTGTATTGTTCACACTGTCTCTCCATATAGATCACGCTCTCTCTGTATTGATCACTATTTCTCTTTCTGTATTGATCACTCTCTCTCTGTATTCATCACCCTTTCTCTGTCTGTATTGTTCACACACCCTCAGTATTGAGCACCCTCTCTCTCTGTATTGTTCACACTCTTTGTCTGTACTGATCACTCTCTCTGTATTGATCACGCTCTCTCTGTATTGATCACTATTTCTCTGTATTGATCATTCTTTCTCTCTCTGTATTGTTCACACTTTCTCTTTTTATGATCACACTTTCTCTGTATTGTTCATTCTCTCTCTGTATTGATCACTGTTTCTCTCTCTGTATTCACACTCTCTCTCTGTATTGATCATTATTTCTCTTTCTGTATTGAACACTCTCTCTCTGTTTTGATCACTCTCTCTCTCTGTATTGTTCACACTCTCTCTCTGTATGGATCACTCTTTCTCTCTCTCCGTATGTATCACTCTCTGTATTGGTCACTCTTTTTCTCTCTGCATTGTTCACACTCTCTCTCTGTATTGACCACTCTCTCTCTGTATTGATCACAGTCTCTGTGCGTTGATCACAGTCTCTTTGTATTGTTCACTCTCTCTCTGTATTGATCACTCTCTCTCTGTACTGATCACTTTTTCTCTCCCTGTCTTGTTCACACTGTCTCTGTATTGCTCATTCTCTCTGTGTATTGATCACTCTTTCTCACTCTGCATTGTTCACACTCTCTCTCTGTATTGATCACTCTTTCTCTGTATTGTTCACTCTCTCTCTGTATTGATCACTCTCTCTCTGCACTGATCATTGTTTCTCTCCCTGTCTTGTTCACACTGTCTCTGTATTGATCAATCTATCGCTCTGTATGGAGATCCCTCCCTCTCTATTGACCTCTTCCTCTCACTGTATTGATCACTCTCTCTCAGTTTTGATCACTGTCTCTGTGTGTTGATCACTCGCTCTCGCTGTATTGTTCACACTCTCTCTCCATATAGATCACCCTCTCTCTGTATTGATCACGATTTCTCTTTCTGTATTGATCACTGTTTCTCTGTATTGATCACTCTTTCTCACTCTGCATTATTCACACACTCTCTCTGTATTGATCACTCTGTCTCTGTATTGATCACTCTATCGCTCTGTATTGAGATCCCTCTCTCTCTATTGACATCTGTCTCTCACTCTGCATTGATCACTCTCTCTCAGTTTTGATCACTGTGTCTGTGTGTTGATCACTCGCTCTGTCTGTATTGTTCACACTGTCTCGCCATATAGGTCACGCTCTCTCTGTATTGATCACTATTTCTCTTTCTGTATTGATCAGTCTCTCTCTGTATTGATCACCCTTTCTCTGTCTGTATTGTTCACACACTCTCGGTATTGAGCACCCTCTCTCTCTGTATTGTTCACACTCTTTGTCTGTACTGATTACCCTCTCTGTATTGATCACGCTCTCTGTATTGATCACTATTTCTCTGTATTGATCATTCTTTCTCTCTCTGTATTGTTCACACTTTCTCTCTTTATGATCACACTTTCTCTGTATTGTTCATTCTCTCTCTCTGTATTGATCACTTGCTCTCTGTATTGATCACTGTTTCTCTCTCTGTATTCACACTCTCTAGGTATTGATCATTCTCTCTCTGTATTGATCACTATTTCTCTTTCTGTATTGAACACTCTCTCTCTGTTTTGATCACTCTTTCTCTTTCTGTATTGTTCACACTCTCTCTCTGTATGGATCACTCTTTCTCTCTCTCCGTATGTATCACTCCCTCTGTATTGGTCACTCTTTTTCTCTCTGCATTGTTCACACTCTCTCTCTGTATTGACCACTCTCTCTCTGTATTGATCACAGTCTCTGTGCGTTGAATACAGTCTCTTTGTATTGTTCACTCTCTCTCTGTATTGATCACTCTCTCTCTGTACTGATCACTCTTTCTCTCCCTGTCTTGTTCACACTGTCTCTGTATTGCTCGTTCTCTCTGTGTATTGATCACTCTTTCTCACTCTGCATTGTTCACACTCTCTCTCTGTATTGATCACTCTTTCTCTGTATTGTCACTCTCTCTCTGTATTGATCACTCTCTCTCTGTACTGATCACTGTTTCTCTCCCTGTCTTGTTCACACAGTCTCTGTATGGATCAATCTATCGCTCTGTATGGAGATCCCTCTCTCTCTATTGACCTCTTCCTCTCACTGTATTGATCACTCTCTCTCAGTTTTGATCACTGTCTCTGTGTGTTGATCACTCGCTCTCGCTGTATTGTTCACACTCTCTCTCCATATAGATCACTCTCTCTCTGTATTGATCACGATTTCTCTTTCTGTATTGATCACTGTCTCTCTGTATTGATCACTCTTTCTCTGTCTGTATTGTTCACACTGTCTCTACGTTTAGATCCCTCTCTCTCTGTTTTGATCAATCTTTCCCTGTATTGTTCACTGTCTCTCTGTATTGATCACTGTTTCTCTCCCTGTCTTGTTCACACCCTCTCTGTATTGATCACTCTCTCAGTATTGACACTCTCTCTGTATTGATCACTACCACTGAATTGATCACTCTGCCTCTATATTGATCACTCGCGCTCTCTGTATTGTTTACACTGTCTCTCCATATAGATCACTCTCTCTCTCTGTATTGATCACCATTTCTCTTTCTGTATTGATCACTCTCTCTGTATTGATCATTCTTTCTCTCTCTGTATTCTTCACACTCTCTTTACGTTTAGATCCCTCTCTCTCAGTATTGATCAATCTTTCTCTGTATTGTTCACTCTCTCTCTGTATTGATCACACTCTCTCTGTATTGATCACTGTTTCTCTCCCTGTCTTGTTCACACTCTCTCTGCATTGATCATTCTCTCTCTGTATTGATCACTCTTTCTCACTCTGCATTATTCATACACTCTCTCTGTATTGATCACTCTGTCTCTGTATTGATTACTCTATCGCACTGTATTGAGATCCCTCTCTCTCTATTGACCTCTTTCTCTCACTCTGCATTGATCACTCTCTCTCAGTTTTGATCACTGTGTCTGTGTGTTGATCACTCACTCTGTCTGTATTGTTCACACTGTCTCGCCATATAGATCACTCTCTCTGTATTGATCACTAATTCTCTTTCTGTATTGATCACTCTCTCTCTGTATTGATCACCCTTTCTCTCTCTGTATTGTTCACACACTCTCAGTATTGAGCACTCTCTCTCTCTGTATTGTTCACAGTCTTTGTCTGTACTGATTACTCTCTCTGTATTGATCACTATTTCTCTGTATTGATCATTATTTCTCTCTCTGTATTGTTCACACTTTCCCTGTATTGATCATTCTCTCTCTCTGTATTGATCACTTGCTCTCTGTATTGATCACTGTTTCTCTTTTTGTATTCACACTCTCTCTAGGTATTGATCATTCTCTCTCTGTATTGATCACTATTTCTCTTTCTCTATTGATCACACTCTCTCTGTATTGATCACTCTTTCTCTCTCTGTGTTGTTCACACTCTCTCTCTGTATGGATCACTCTTTCTCTCTCTCCGTATGTATCACTCTCTCTGTATTGGTCACTCTTTTTCTCTCTGCATTGTTCACACTCTCTCTCTGTATTGACCACTCTCTGTATTGATCACAGTCTCTGTGCGTTGATCACAGTCTCTTTGTATTGATCACTCTCTCTCTGTATTCATCACTCTTTCTGTCTGTATTCTTCACATTCTCTCTGTATTGAGCACTCTCTCTCTCTGTATTGTTCACACTCTTTGTCTGTACTGATCACTCTCTCTGTATTGATCACGCTCTCTCTGTATTGATCATTCTTTCTCTCTCCGTATTGTTCACACTTTCTCTCTTTATGATCACACTTTCTCTGTATTGATCATTCTCTCTCTCTGTATTGATCACTTGCTCTCTGTATCGATCACTGTTTCTTTCTCTGTATTCAAACTCTCTCTAGGTATTGATCATTCTCTCTGTATTGATCACTATTTCTCTTTCTGCATTGATCACTCTCTCTCTGTATTGATCACTTTCTCTCTCTGTATTGTTCACACTCTCTCTCTGTATTGTTCACTCTTTCTCTCTCTCCATATGTATCACTCTCTCTGTATTGGTCACTCTTTTTCTCTCTGCATTGTTCACACTCTCTCTCTGTACTGACCACTCTCTCTCTGTATTGATCACAGTCTCTGTGCATTGATCACAGTCTCTCTGTATTGATCACTCTCTCGCTGTATTGATCACTCTTTCTCTCTCTGTATTGTTCACACTCTCTCTCTGTATGGATCACTCGTTCTCTCTCTCTCCGTATGTATCACTCTCTCTGTATTGGTCACTCTTTTTCTCTCTGCATTGTTCGCACTCCCTCTCTGTATTGACCACTCTCTCTCTGTATTGATCACAGTCTCTGTGCGTTGATCACAGTCTCTCTGTATTGATCACTCTCTCTCTGTATTGATCATCCTTTCTCTGTCTGTATTGTTCACACTCTCTCTGTATTGAGCAGTATCTCTCTCTGTGCTGATCACCCTCTCTCTCTGTATTGATCACTCCCTCTCTCTATAATTTGATCACTTTCTGTATTGTTCACATACTCTTTCTCTCTCTGTATTGATCACTCTCTCTGTATTGACACGCTCATGTATTGATCACTCTCTCTATATTGACCACTCTCTCTCTGTATTGGTCACTCTCTCTCTCTCTGTCTTGGTCACGCTCTCTCTGTGCTGATCACTCTTTTTCTTTCTGTATTGATCACTCTCTCTCTGTATTGATCATTCTTTGTCTCTCTGTATTGTTCACTCTCTCTCTCTGTATTGATCACTATTTTTCTTTCTGCATTGATCACTCTTATTCTCTCTGCATTGTTCACACTCACTGCATTGATCACACTCTCTCTCTGTATTGATCACTCTCTCTCTCTCTGTCTTGGTCACGCTCTCTCTGTGCTGATCACTCTTTCTCTCTCTGTATTGTTCACACTCTCTGTATTGATCACTCTTTCTCTCTCTGTATTGTTCACATCCTCTCTCTGTATTGATCACTGTCTATGCATTGATCACACTCTCTCATTGTATTGATCACTCTCTCTCTGTATTGATCACCCTTTCTCTCTCTGTATTGTTCACACACTCTCAGTATTGAGCACTCTCTCTCTCTGTATTGTTCACAGTCTTTGTCTGTACTGATTACTCTCTCTGTATTGATCATTATTTCTCTCTCTGTATTGTTCACACTTTCTCTGTATTGATCATTCTCTCTCTCTGTATTGATCACTTGCTCTCTGTATTGATCACTGTTTCTCTCTTTGTATTCACACTCTCTCTAGGTATTGATCATTCTCTCTCTGTATTGATCACTATTTCTCTTTCTCTACTGATCACTCTCTCTCTGTATTGATCACTCTTTCTCTCTCTGTGTTGTTCACACTCTCTCTCTGTATGGCTCACTCTTTCTCTCTCGCCGTATGTATCACTCTCTCTGTATTGGTCACTCTTTTTCTCTCTGCATTGTTCACACTCTCTCTCTGTATTGACCACTCTCTCTCTGTATTGATCACAGTCTCTGTGCGTTGATCACAGTCTCTTTGTATTGATCACTCTCTCTCTGTATTCATCACCCTTTCTCTGTCTGTATTCTTCACATTCTCTCTGTATTGAGCACTCTCTCTCTCTGTATTGTTCACACTCTTTGTCTGTACTGATCACTCTCTCTGTATTGATCACGCTCTCTCTGTATTGATCATTCTTTCTCTCTCCGTATTGTTCACACTTTCTCTCTTTATGATCACACTTTCTCTGTATTGATCATTCTCTCTCTCTGTATTGATCACTTGTCTCTGTATCGATCACTGTTTCTTTCTCTGTATTCACACTCTCTCTAGGTATTGATCATTCTCTCTGTATTGATCACTATTTCTCTTTCTGTATTGATCACTCCCTCTCTGTATTGATCACTTTCTCTCTCTGTATTGTTCACACTCTCTCTCTGTATGGATCACTCTTTCTCTCTCTCCATGTGTATCACTCTCTCTGTATTGGTCACTCTTTTTCTCTCTGCATTGTTCACACTCTCTCTCTGTACTGACCACTCTCTCTCTGTATTGATCACAGTCTCTGTGCATTGATCACAGTCTCTCTGTATTGATCACTCTCTCGCTGTATTGATCACTCTTTCTCTCTCTGTATTGTTCACACTCTCTCTCTGTATGGATCACTCGTTCTCTCTCTCTCCGTATGTATCACTCTCTCTGTATTGGTCACTCTTTTTCTCTCTGCATTGTTCGCACTCCCTCTCTGTATTGACCACTCTCTCTCTGTATTGATCACAGTCTCTGTGCGTTGATCACAGTCTCTCTGTATTGATCACTCTCTCTCTGTATTGATCATCCTTTCTCTGTCTGTATTGTTCACACTCTCTCTGTATTGAGCACTATCTCCCTCTGTGCTGATCACCCTCTCTCTTTGTATTGATCACTCCCTCTCTCTATAATTTGATCACTTTCTGTATTGTTCACATACTCTTTCTCTCTCTGTATCGATCACTCTCTCTATATTGACCACTCTCTCTCTGTATTGGTCACTCTCTCTCTCTCTGTCTTCGTCCCGCTCTCTCTGTGCTGATCACTCTTTTTCTTTCTGTATTGATCACTCTCTCTCTGTATTGATCACTCTTTGTCTCTCTGTATTGTTCACTCTCTCTCTCTGTATTGATCACTATTTTTCTTTCTGCATTGATCACTCTTATTCTCTCTGCATTGTTCACACTCACTGCATTGATCACACTCTCTCTCTGTATTGATCACTCTCTCTCTCTCTGTCTTGGTCACGCTCTCTCTGTGCTGATCACTCTTTCTCTCTCTGTATTGTTCACACTCTCTGTATTGATCACTCTTTCTCTCTCTGCATTGTTCACATCCTCTCTCTGTATTGATCACTGTCTATGCATTGATCACACTCTCTCATTGTATTGATCACTCTCTCTCTGTATTGATCACTCTTTCTCTCTCTGTATTGTTCACACACTCTCGCTATTGATCACTCTCTCTCTGTATTGTCACCCTTTCTCTGTCTGTATTGTTCACACACTCTCTCTGTATTGAGCACTCTCTCTCTCTGTATTGTTCACACTCTTTGTCTGTACTGATCATTCTCTCTGTATTGATCATGCTCCCTCTGTATTGATCACTATTTCTCTATATTGATCACTTTCTCTCGCTGTATTGATCACTTGCTCTCTGTATTGATCACTGTTTCTCTCTCTGTATTCACACTCTCTCTAGGTATTGATCATTCTCTCTCTGTATTGATCACTATTTCTCTTTCTGTCTTGGTCACGCTCTCTCTGTATGGATCACTCTGTTTCTCTCTGTATTGTTCACACTCTCTGTATTGATCACTTTTTTTCTCTCTGTATTGTTCACACTCTCTGTATTGATCACTCTTTCTCTCTCTGTATTGTTCACACTCTCTGTATTGATCACTCCTTTTCTCTCTGTATTGTTCACACTCTCTGTATTGATCACTCTTTCTCTCTCTGTATTGTTCACACTCACTCTCGCTATTGGTCACTCTCTCTCTGTATTGATGACCCTTTCTCTGTCTGTATTGTTCACACACTCTCTCTGTATTGAGCACTCTCTCTCTGTATTGTTCACACTGTCTCTGCGTTTAGATCCCTCTCTGTATTGATCACACTGTCTATGTTTAGATCCCTCTCTCTTGTATTGATCAGTCTGTCTCTGTATTGATCACTCTATCGCTCTGTATTGAGATCCCTCACTCTCTATTGACCTCTTTCTCTCATGCTGTATTGACTACTCTCTCTCTGTATTGATCACTGTCTCTGTGCGTTGATCAGTCTCTCTGTATTGATCACTCTCTCTCTGTATTGATCACCATTTCTCTGTCTGTATTTTTCACACACTCTCTCTGTATTGAGCACTTTCTCTGTGTTGATCACTCTCTCGCTGTATTTATCTCTCTCTCTCTCTGTATTGATCACCCTCTCTCTCTGTATTGATAACTCCCTCTCTCTATAATTTGATCACTCTCTGTGTTGTTCACATACTCTTTCTCTCTGTATTGATCACTCTCTCCGTATTGACACTCTCATGATCACTCTCTCCGTATTGACACTCTCATGTTTTGATCACTCTCTCTATATTGACCACTCTCTCTCTGTATTGTTCACTCTCTCTCTCTCTGTCTTGGTCACGCTCTCTCTGTGCTGATCACTCTCTCTCTCTCTCTGTATTGTTCACAGTCTCTCTCTGTATTGGTCACTTTTCTTCTCTCTGTATTGTTCACACTGTCTCTACGTTTAGATCCCTCTCTCTTGTATTGATCACACTTTCTCTGTATTGTTCACTCTCTCTCTATACTAATCACTCTCTCTCTGTACTGATCACTGTTTCTCCACCTGTCTTGTTCACACTCTCTCTGTATTGCTCGTACTCTCTCTGTATTGATCACACTTTCTCTCTCTGCATTGTTCACAGTCTCTCTCTGTATTGATCACTCTTTTTCTCTCTGTATTGTTCACACTGTCTCCATGTTTAGATCCCTCTCTCTTGTATTGATCACTCTTTCTCTGTATTGTTCACTCTCTCTCTGTATTGATCACTCTTTCTCTGTACTGGTCACTCTTTCTCTCCATGTCTTGTTCACACTCTCTCTGTATTGCTCATTCTCTCTGTGTATTGATCACTCTTTCTCCCCTTGCAATGTTCACACTCTCTCTCCGTATTGATCACTCTGTCTCTGTATTGATCACTCTATCGCACTGTATTGAGATCCCTCTCTCTCTATTGACCTCTTTCCTCACTCTGCACTGATCACTCTCTCTCAGTTTTGATCACTGTGTCTGTGTGTTGATCACTCACTCTGTCTGTATTGTTCACACTGTCTCGCCATATAGATCACTCTCTCTCTGTATTGATCACTAATTCTCTTTCTGTATTGATCACTCTCTCTCTCTGTATTGATCACCCTTTCTCTCTCTGTATTGTTCACACACTCTCAGTATTGAGCACTCTCTCTCTCTGTATTGTTCACAGTCTTTGTCTGTACTGATTACTCTCTCTGTATTGATCACTATTTCTCTGTATTGATCATTATTTCTCTCTCTGTATTGTCCACACTTTCTCTGTATTGATCATTCTCTCTCTCTGTATTGATCACTTGCTCTCTGTATTGATCACTGTTTCTCTTTTTGTATTCACACTCTCTCTAGGTATTGATCATTCTCTCTCTGTATTGATCACTATTTCTCTTTCTCTACTGATCACTCTCTCTCTGTATTGATCACTCTTTCTCTCTCTGTGTTGTTCACACTCTCTCTCTGTATGGCTCACTCTTTCTCTCTCGCCGTATGTATCACTCTCTCTGCATTGTTCACACTCTCTCTCTGTATTGACCACTCTCTCTCTGTATTGATCACAGTCTCTGTGCGTTGATCACAGTCTCTTTGTATTGATCACTCTCTCTCTGTATTCATCACCCTTTCTCTGTCTGTATTCTTCACATTCTCTCTGTATTGAGCACTCTCTCTCTCTGTATTGTTCACACTCTTTGTCTGTACTGATCACTCTCTCTGTATTGATCACGCTCTCTCTGTATTGATCATTCTTTCTCTCTCCGTATTGTTCACACTTTCTCTCTTTATGATCACACTTTCTCTGTATTGATCATTCTCTCTCTCTGTATTGATCACTTGTCTCTGTATCGATCACTGTTTCTTTCTCTGTATTCACACTCTCTCTAGGTATTGATCATTCTCTCTGTATTGATCACTATTTCTCTTTCTGTATTGATCACTCCCTCTCTGTATTGATCACTTTCTCTCTCTGTATTGTTCACACTCTCTCTCTGTATGGATCACTCTTTCTCTCTCTCCATATGTATCACTCTCTCTGTATTGGTCACTCTTTTTCTCTCTGCATTGTTCACACTCTCTCTCTGTACTGACCACTCTCTCTCTGTATTGATCACAGTCTCTGTGCATTGATCACAGTCTCTCTGTATTGATCACTCTCTCGCTGTATTGATCACTCTTTCTCTCTCTGTATTGTTCACACTCTCTCTCTGTATGGATCACTCGTTCTCTCTCTCTCCGTATGTATCACTCTCTCTGTATTGGTCACTCTTTTTCTCTCTGCATTGTTCGCACTCCCTCTCTGTATTGACCACTCTCTCTCTGTATTGATCACAGTCTCTGTGCGTTGATCACAGTCTCTCTGTATTGATCACTCTCTCTCTGTATTGATCATCCTTTCTCTGTCTGTATTGTTCACACTCTCTCTGTATTGAGCACTATCTCCCTCTGTGCTGATCACCCTCTCTCTTTGTATTGATCACTCCCTCTCTCTATAATTTGATCACTTTCTGTATTGTTCACATACTCTTTCTCTCTCTGTATCGATCACTCTCTCTATATTGACCACTCTCTCTCTGTATTGGTCACTCTCTCTCTCTCTGTCTTCGTCACGCTCTCTCTGTGCTGATCACTCTTTTTCTTTCTGTATTGATCACTCTCTCTCTGTATTGATCACTCTTTGTCTCTCTGTATTGTTCACTCTCTCTCTCTGTATTGATCACTATTTTTCTTTCTGCATTGATCACTCTTATTCTCTCTGCATTGTTCACACTCACTGCATTGATCACACTCTCTCTCTGTATTGATCACTCTCTCTCTCTCTGTCTTGGTCACGCTCTCTCTGTGCTGATCACTCTTTCTCTCTCTGTATTGTTCACACTCTCTGTATTGATCACTCTTTCTCTCTCTGCATTGTTCACATCCTCTCTCTGTATTGATCACTGTCTATGCATTGATCACACTCTCTCATTGTATTGATCACTCTCTCTCTGTATTGATCACTCTTTCTCTCTCTGTATTGTTCACACACTCTCGCTATTGATCACTCTCTCTCTGTATTGTCACCCTTTCTCTGTCTGTATTGTTCACACACTCTCTCTGTATTGAGCACTCTCTCTCTCTGTATTGTTCACACTCTTTGTCTGTACTGATCATTCTCTCTGTATTGATCACGCTCCCTCTGTATTGATCACTATTTCTCTATACTGATCACTTTCTCTCGCTGTATTGATCACTTGCTCTCTGTATTGATCACTGTTTCTCTCTCTGTATTCACACTCTCTCTAGGTATTGATCATTCTCTCTCTGTATTGATCACTATTTCTCTTTCTGTCTTGGTCACGCTCTCTCTGTATGGATCACTCTTTTTCTCTCTGTATTGATCACTTTTTTTCTCTCTGTATTGTTCACACTCTCTGTATTGATCACTCTTTCTCTCTCTGTATTGTTCACACTCTCTGTATTGATCACTCTTTCTCTCTCTGTATTGTTCACACTCACTCTCGCTATTGGTCACTCTCTCTCTGTATTGATGACCCTTTCTCTGTCTGTATTGTTCACACACTCTCTCTGTATTGAGCACTCTCTCTCTGTATTGTTCACACTGTCTCTGCGTTTAGATCCCTCTCTGTATTGATCACACTGTCTATGTTTAGATCCCTCTCTCTTGTATTGATCAGTCTGTCTCTGTATTGATCACTCTATCGCTCTGTATTGAGATCCCTCACTCTCTATTGACCTCTTTCTCTCATGCTGTATTGACTACTCTCTCTCTGTATTGATCACTGTCTCTGTGCGTTGATCAGTCTCTCTGTATTGATCACTCTCTCTCTGTATTGATCACCATTTCTCTGTCTGTATTTTTCACACACTCTCTCTGTATTGAGCACTTTCTCTGTGTTGATCACTCTCTCACTGTATTTATCTCTCTCTCTCACTGTATTGATCACCCTCTCTCTCTGTATTGATAACTCCCTCTCTCTATAATTTGATCACTCTCTGTGTTGTTCACATACTCTTTCTCTCTGTATTGATCACTCTCTCCGTATTGACACTCTCATGATCACTCTCTCCGTATTGACACTCTCATGTATTGATCACTCTCTCTATATTGACCACTCTCTCTCTGTATTGTTCACTCTCTCTCTCTGTCTTGGTCACGCTCTCTCTGTGCTGATCACTCTTTTTCTTTCTGTATTGATCACTCTCTCTCTGTATTGATCACTTTGTCTCTCTGTATTGTTCACTCTCTCTCTCTGTATTGATCACTATTTTTCTTTCTGCATTGATCACTCTTATTCTCTCTGCATTGTTCACACTCACTGCATTGATCACACTCTCTCTCTGTATTGATCACACTCTCTCTCTCTGTCTTGGTCACGCTCTCTCTGTGCTGATCACTCTTTCTCTCTCTGTATTGTTCACACTCTCTGTATTGATCACTCTTTCTCTCTCTGTATTGTTCACATCCTCTCTCTGTATTGATCACTGTCTATGCATTGATCACACTCTCTCATTGTATTGATCACTCTCTCTCTGTATTGATCACCCTTTCTCTCTCTGTATTGTTCACACACTCTCAGTATTGAGCACTCTCTCTCTCTGTATTGTTCACAGTCTTTGTCTGTATGATTACTCTCTCTGTATTGATCATTATTTCTCTCTCTGTATTGTTCACACTTTCTCTGTATTGATCATTCTCTCTCTCTGTATTGATCACTTGCTCTCTGTATTGATCACTGTTTCTCTCTTTGTATTCACACTCTCTCTAGGTATTGATCATTCTCTCTCTGTATTGATCACTATTTCTCTTTCTCTACTGATCACTCTCTCTCTGTATTGATCACTCTTTCTCTCTCTGTGTTGTTCACACTCTCTCTCTGTATGGCTCACTCTTTCTCTCTCGCCGTATGTATCACTCTCTCTGTATTGGTCACTCTTTTTCTCTCTGCATTGTTCACACTCTCTCTCTGTATTGACCACTCTCTCTCTGTATTGATCACAGTCTCTGTGCGTTGATCACAGTCTCTTTGTATTGATCACTCTCTCTCTGTATTCATCACCCTTTCTCTGTCTGTATTCTTCACATTCTCTCTGTATTGAGCACTCTCTCTCTCTGTATTGTTCACACTCTTTGTCTGTACTGATCACTCTCTCTGTATTGATCACGCTCTCTCTGTATTGATCATTCTTTCTCTCTCCGTATTGTTCACACTTTCTCTCTTTATGATCACACTTTCTCTGTATTGATCATTCTCTCTCTCTGTATTGATCACTTGCTCTCTGTATCGATCACTGTTTCTTTCTCTGTATTCACACTCTCTCTAGGTATTGATCATTCTCTCTGTATTGATCACTATTTCTCTTTCTGTATTGATCACTCTCTCTCTGTATTGATCACTTTCTCTCTCTGTATTGTTCACACTCTGTCTCTGTATGGATCACTCTTTCTCTCTCTCCATATGTATCACTCTCTCTGTATTGGTCACTATTTTTCTCTCTGCATTGTTCACACTCTCTCTCTGTACTGACCACTCTCTCTCTGTATTGATCACAGTCTCTGTGCATTGATCACAGTCTCTCTGTATTGATCACTCTCTCGCTGTATTGATCACTCTTTCTCTCTCTGTATTGTTCACACTCTCTCTCTGTATGGATCACTCGTTCTCTCTCTCTCCGTATGTATCACTCTCTCTGTATTGGTCACTCTTTTTCTCTCTGCATTGTTCGCACTCCCTCTCTGTATTGACCACTCTCTCTCTGTATTGATCACAGTCTCTGTGCGTTGATCACAGTCTCTCTGTATTGATCACTCTCTCTCTGTATTGATCATCCTTTCTCTGTCTGTATTGTTCACACTCTCTCTGTATTGAGCACTATCTCTCTCTGTGCTGATCACCCTCTCTCTCTGTATTGATCACTCCCTCTCTCTATAATTTGATCACTTTCTGTATTGTTCACATACTCTTTCTCTCTCTGTATTGATCACTCTCTCTGTATTGACACGCTCATGTATTGATCACTCTCTCTATATTGACCACTCTCTCTCTGTATTGGTCACTCTCTCTCTCTCTGTCTTGGTCACGCTCTCTCTGTGCTGATCACTCTTTTTCTTTCTGTATTGATCACTCTCTCTCTGTATTGATCATTCTTTGTCTCTCTGTATTGTTCACTCTCTCTCTCTGTATTGATCACTATTTTTCTTTCTGCATTGATCACTCTTATTCTCTCTGCATTGTTCACACTCACTGCATTGATCACACTCTCTCTCTGTATTGATCACTCTCTCTCTCTCTGTCTTGGTCACGCTCTCTCTGTGCTGATCACTCTTTCTCTCTCTGTATTGTTCACACTCTCTGTATTGATCACTCTTTCTCTCTCTGTATTGTTCACATCCTCTCTCTGTATTGATCACTGTCTATGCATTGATCACACTCTCTCATTGTATTGATCACTCTCTCTCTGTATTGATCACCCTTTCTCTCTCTGTATTGTTCACACACTCTCAGTATTGAGCACTCTCTCTCTCTGTATTGTTCACAGTCTTTGTCTGTACTGATTACTCTCTCTGTATTGATCATTATTTCTCTCTCTGTATTGTTCACACTTTCTCTGTATTGATCATTCTCTCTCTCTGTATTGATCACTTGCTCTCTGTATTGATCACTGTTTCTCTCTTTGTATTCACACTCTCTCTAGGTATTGATCATTCTCTCTCTGTATTGATCACTATTTCTCTTTCTCTACTGATCACTCTCTCTCTGTATTGATCACTCTTTCTCTCTCTGTGTTGTTCACACTCTCTCTCTGTATGGCTCACTCTTTCTCTCTCGCCGTATGTATCACTCTCTCTGTATTGGTCACTCTTTTTCTCTCTGCATTGTTCACACTCTCTCTCTGTATTGACCACTCTCTCTCTGTATTGATCACAGTCTCTGTGCGTTGATCACAGTCTCTTTGTATTGATCACTCTCTCTCTGTATTCATCACCCTTTCTCTGTCTGTATTCTTCACATTCTCTCTGTATTGAGCACTCTCTCTCTCTGTATTGTTCACACTCTTTGTCTGTACTGATCACTCTCTCTGTATTGATCACGCTCTCTCTGTATTGATCATTCTTTCTCTCTCCGTATTGTTCACACTTTCTCTCTTTATGATCACACTTTCTCTGTATTGATCATTCTCTCTCTCTGTATTGATCACTTGCTCTCTGTATCGATCACTGTTTCTTTCTCTGTATTCACACTCTCTCTAGGTATTGATCATTCTCTCTGTATTGATCACTATTTCTCTTTCTGTATTGATCACTCCCTCTCTGTATTGATCACTTTCTCTCTCTGTATTGTTCACACTCTCTCTCTGTATGGATCACTCTTTCTCTCTCTCCATATGTATCACTCTCTCTGTATTGGTCACAGTCTCTGTGCATTGATCACAGTCTCTCTGTATTGATCACTCTCTCGCTGTATTGATCACTCTTTCTCTCTCTGTATTGTTCACACTCTCTCTCTGTATGGATCACTCGTTCTCTCTCTCTCCGTATGTATCACTCTCTCTGTATTGGTCACTCTTTTTCTCTCTGCATTGTTCGCACTCCCTCTCTGTATTGACCACTCTCTCTCTGTATTGATCACAGTCTCTGTGCGTTGATCACAGTCTCTCTGTATTGATCACTCTCTCTCTGTATTGATCATCCTTTCTCTGTCTGTATTGTTCACACTCTCTCTGTATTGAGCACTATCTCTCTCTGTGCTGATCACCCTCTCTCTCTGTATTGATCACTCCCTCTCTCTATAATTTGATCACTTTCTGTATTGTTCACATACTCTTTCTCTCTCTGTATTGATCACTCTCTCTGTATTGACACGCTCATGTATTGATCACTCTCTCTATATTGACCACTCTCTCTCTGTATTGGTCACTCTCTCTCTCTCTGTCTTGGTCACGCTCTCTCTGTGCTGATCACTCTTTTTCTTTCTGTATTGATCACTCTCTCTCTGTATTGATCATTCTTTGTCTCTCTGTATTGTTCACTCTCTCTCTCTGTATTGATCACTATTTTTCTTTCTGCATTGATCACTCTTATTCTCTCTGCATTGTTCACACTCACTGCATTGATCACACTCTCTCTCTGTATTGATCACTCTCTCTCTCTCTGTCTTGGTCACGCTCTCTCTGTGCTGATCACTCTTTCTCTCTCTGTATTGTTCACACTCTCTGTATTGATCACTCTTTCTCTCTCTGTATTGTTCACATCCTCTCTCTGTATTGATCACTGTCTATGCATTGATCACACTCTCTCATTGTATTGATCACTCTCTCTCTGTATTGATCACCCTTTCTCTCTCTGTATTGTTCACACACTCTCAGTATTGAGCACTCTCTCTCTCTGTATTGTTCACAGTCTTTGTCTGTACTGATTACTCTCTCTGTATTGATCATTATTTCTCTCTCTGTATTGTTCACACTTTCTCTGTATTGATCATTCTCTCTCTCTGTATTGATCACTTGCTCTCTGTATTGATCACTGTTTCTCTCTTTGTATTCACACTCTCTCTAGGTATTGATCATTCTCTCTCTGTATTGATCACTATTTCTCTTTCTCTACTGATCACTCTCTCTCTGTATTGATCACTCTTTCTCTCTCTGTGTTGTTCACACTCTCTCTCTGTATGGCTCACTCTTTCTCTCTCGCCGTATGTATCACTCTCTCTGTATTGGTCACTCTTTTTCTCTCTGCATTGTTCACACTCTCTCTCTGTATTGACCACTCTCTCTCTGTATTGATCACAGTCTCTGTGCGTTGATCACAGTCTCTTTGTATTGATCACTCTCTCTCTGTATTCATCACCCTTTCTCTGTCTGTATTCTTCACATTCTCTCTGTATTGAGCACTCTCTCTCTCTGTATTGTTCACACTCTTTGTCTGTACTGATCACTCTCTCTGTATTGATCACGCTCTCTCTGTATTGATCATTCTTTCTCTCTCCGTATTGTTCACACTTTCTCTCTTTATGATCACACTTTCTCTGTATTGATCATTCTCTCTCTCTGTATTGATCACTTGCTCTCTGTATCGATCACTGTTTCTTTCTCTGTATTCACACTCTCTCTAGGTATTGATCATTCTCTCTGTATTGATCACTATTTCTCTTTCTGTATTGATCACTCCCTCTCTGTATTGATCACTTTCTCTCTCTGTATTGTTCACACTCTCTCTCTGTATGGATCACTCTTTCTCTCTCTCCATATGTATCACTCTCTCTGTATTGGTCACTCTTTTTCTCTCTGCATTGTTCACACTCTCTCTCTGTACTGACCACTCTCTCTCTGTATTGATCACAGTCTCTGTGCATTGATCACAGTCTCTCTGTATTGATCACTCTCTCGCTGTATTGATCACTCTTTCTCTCTCTGTATTGTTCACACTCTCTCTCTGTATGGATCACTCGTTCTCTCTCTCTCCGTATGTATCACTCTCTCTGTATTGGTCACTCTTTTTCTCTCTGCATTGTTCGCACTCCCTCTCTGTATTGACCACTCTCTCTCTGTATTGATCACAGTCTCTGTGCGTTGATCACAGTCTCTCTGTATTGATCACTCTCTCTCTGTATTGATCATCCTTTCTCTGTCTGTATTGTTCACACTCTCTCTGTATTGAGCACTATCTCCCTCTGTGCTGATCACCCTCTCTCTTTGTATTGATCACTCCCTCTCTCTATAATTTGATCACTTTCTGTATTGTTCACATACTCTTTCTCTCTCTGTATCGATCACTCTCTCTATATTGACCACTCTCTCTCTGTATTGGTCACTCTCTCTCTCTCTGTCTTCGTCACGCTCTCTCTGTGCTGATCACTCTTTTTCTTTCTGTATTGATCATTCTCTCTCTGTATTGATCACTCTTTGTCTCTCTGTATTGTTCACTCTCTCTCTCTGTATTGATCACTATTTTTCTTTCTGCATTGATCACTCTTATTCTCTCTGCATTGTTCACACTCACTGCATTGATCACACTCTCTCTCTGTATTGATCACTCTCTCTCTCTCTGTCTTGGTCACGCTCTCTCTGTGCTGATCACTCTTTCTCTCTCTGTATTGTTCACACTCTCTGTATTGATCACTCTTTCTCTCTCTCTGCATTGTTCACATCCTCTCTCTGTATTGATCACTGTCTATGCATTGATCACACTCTCTCATTGTATTGATCACTCTCTCTCTGTATTGATCACTCTTTCTCTCTCTGTATTGTTCACACACTCCCGCTATTGATCACTCTCTCTCTGTATTGTCACCCTTTCTCTGTCTGTATTGTTCACACACTCTCTCTGTATTGAGCACTCTCTCTCTCTGTATTGTTCACACTCTTTGTCTGTACTGATCATTCTCTCTGTATTGATCACGCTCCCTCTGTATTGATCACTATTTCTCTATATTGATCACTTTCTCTCGCTGTATTGATCACTTGCTCTCTGTATTGATCACTGTTTCTCTCTCTGTATTCACACTCTCTCTAGGTATTGATCATTCTCTCTCTGTATTGATCACTATTTCTCTTTCTGTCTTGGTCACGCTCTCTCTGTATGGATCACTCTTTTTCTCTCTGTATTGTTCACACTCTCTGTATTGATCACTTTTTTTCTCTCTGTATTGTTCACACACTCTGTATTGATCACTCTTTCTCTCTCTGTATTGTTCACACTCTCTGTATTGATCACTCCTTTTCTCTCTGTATTGTTCACACTCTCTGTATTGATCACTCTTTCTCTCTCTGTATTGTTCACACTCACTCTCGCTATTGGTCACTCTCTCTCTGTATTGATGACCCTTTCTCTGTCTGTATTGTTCACACACTCTCTCTGTATTGAGCACTCTCTCTCTGTATTGTTCACACTGTCTCTGCGTTTAGATCCCTCTCTGTATTGATCACACTGTCTATGTTTAGATCCCTCTCTCTTGTATTGATCAGTCTGTCTCTGTATTGATCACTCTATCGCTTTGTATTGAGATCCCTCACTCTCTATTGACCTCTTTCTCTCATGCTGTATTGACTACTCTCTCTCTGTATTGATCACTGTCTCTGTGCGTTGATCAGTCTCTCTGTATTGATCACTCTCTCTCTGTATTGATCACCATTTCTCTGTCTGTATTTTTCACACACTCTCTCTGTATTGAGCACTTTCTCTGTGTTGATCACTCTCTCGCTGTATTTATCTCTCTCTCTCTCTGTATTGATCACCCTCTCTCTCTGTATTGATAACTCCCTCTCTCTATAATTTGATCACTCTCTGTGTTGTTCACATACTCTTTCTCTCTGTATTGATCACTCTCTCCGTATTGACACTCTCATGATCACTCTCTCCGTATTGACACTCTCATGTTTTGATCACTCTCTCTATATTGACCACTCTCTCTCTGTATTGTTCACTCTCTCTCTCTCTGTCTTGGTCACGCTCTCTCTGTGCTGATCACTCTCTCTCTCTCTCTGTATTGTTCACAGTCTCTCTCTGTATTGGTCACTTTTCTTCTCTCTGTATTGTTCACACTGTCTCTACGTTTAGATCCCTCTCTCTTGTATTGATCACACTTTCTCTGTATTGTTCACTCTCTCTCTATACTAATCACTCTCTCTCTGTACTGATCACTGTTTCTCCACCTGTCTTGTTCACACTCTCTCTGTATTGCTCGTACTCTCTCTGTATTGATCACACTTTCTCTCTCTGCATTGTTCACAGTCTCTCTCTGTATTGATCACTCTTTTTCTCTCTGTATTGTTCACACTGTCTCCATGTTTAGATCCCTCTCTCTTGTATTGATCACTCTTTCTCTGTATTGTTCACTCTCTCTCTGTATTGATCACTCTTTCTCTGTACTGGTCACTCTTTCTCTCCATGTCTTGTTCACACTCTCTCTGTATTGCTCATTCTCTCTGTGTATTGATCACTCTTTCTCCCCTTGCATTGTTCACACTCTCTCTCCGTATTGATCACTCTGTCTCTGTATTGATCACTCTATCGCACTGTATTGAGATCCCTCTCTCTCTATTGACCTCTTTCCTCACTCTGCACTGATCACTCTCTCTCAGTTTTGATCACTGTGTCTGTGTGTTGATCACTCACTCTGTCTGTATTGTTCACACTGTCTCGCCATATAGATCACTCTCTCTCTGTATTGATCACTAATTCTCTTTCTGTATTGATCACTCTCTCTCTCTGTATTGATCACCCTTTCTCTCTCTGTATTGTTCACACACTCTCAGTATTGAGCACTCTCTCTCTCTGTATTGTTCACAGTCTTTGTCTGTACTGATTACTCTCTCTGTATTGATCACTATTTCTCTGTATTGATCATTATTTCTCTCTCTGTATTGTCCACACTTTCTCTGTATTGATCATTCTCTCTCTCTGTATTGATCACTTGCTCTCTGTATTGATCACTGTTTCTCTTTTTGTATTCACACTCTCTCTAGGTATTGATCATTCTCTCTCTGTATTGATCACTATTTCTCTTTCTCTACTGATCACTCTCTCTCTGTATTGATCACTCTTTCTCTCTCTGTGTTGTTCACACTCTCTCTCTGTATGGCTCACTCTTTCTCTCTCGCCGTATGTATCACTCTCTCTGTATTGGTCACTCTTTTTCTCTCTGCATTGTTCACACTCTCTCTCTGTATTGACCACTCTCTCTCTGTATTGATCACAGTCTCTGTGCGTTGATCACAGTCTCTTTGTATTGATCACTCTCTCTCTGTATTCATCACCCTTTCTCTGTCTGTATTCTTCACATTCTCTCTGTATTGAGCACTCTCTCTGTCTGTATTGTTCACACTCTTTGTCTGTACTGATCACTCTCTCTGTATTGATCACGCTCTCTCTGTATTGATCATTCTTTCTCTCTCCGTATTGTTCACACTTTCTCTCTTTATGATCACACTTTCTCTGTATTGATCATTCTCTCTCTCTGTATTGATCACTTGCTCTCTGTATCGATCACTGTTTCTTTCTCTGTATTCACACTCTCTCTAGGTATTGATCATTCTCTCTGTATTGATCACTATTTCTCTTTCTGTATTGATCACTCTCTCTCTGTATTGATCACTTTCTCTCTCTGTATTGTTCACACTCTCTCTCTGTATGGATCACTCTTTCTCTCTCTCCATATGTATCACTCTCTCTGTATTGGTCACTCTTTTTCTCTCTGCATTGTTCACACTCTCTCTCTGTACTGACCACTCTCTCTCTGTATTGATCACAGTCTCTGTGCATTGATCACAGTCTCTCTGTATTGATCACTCTCTCGCTGTATTGATCACTCTTTCTCTCTCTGTATTGTTCACACTCTCTCTCTGTATGGATCACTCGTTCTCTCTCTCTCCGTATGTATCACTCTCTCTGTATTGGTCACTCTTTTTCTCTCTGCATTGTTCGCACTCCCTCTCTGTATTGACCACTCTCTCTCTGTATTGATCACAGTCTCTGTGCGTTGATCACAGTCTCTCTGTATTGATCACTCTCTCTCTGTATTGATCATCCTTTCTCTGTCTGTATTGTTCACACTCTCTCTGTATTGAGCACTATCTCCCTCTGTGCTGATCACCCTCTCTCTTTGTATTGATCACTCCCTCTCTCTATAATTTGATCACTTTCTGTATTGTTCACATACTCTTTCTCTCTCTGTATCGATCACTCTCTCTATATTGACCACTCTCTCTCTGTATTGGTCACTCTCTCTCTCTCTGTCTTCGTCACGCTCTCTCTGTGCTGATCACTCTTTTTCTTTCTGTATTGATCATTCTCTCTCTGTATTGATCACTCTTTGTCTCTCTGTATTGTTCACTCTCTCTCTCTGTATTGATCACTATTTTTCTTTCTGCATTGATCACTCTTATTCTCTCTGCATTGTTCACACTCACTGCATTGATCACACTCTCTCTCTGTATTGATCACTCTCTCTCTCTCTGTCTTGGTCACGCTCTCTCTGTGCTGATCACTCTTTCTCTCTCTGTATTGTTCACACTCTCTGTATTGATCACTCTTTCTCTCTCTCTGCATTGTTCACATCCTCTCTCTGTATTGATCACTGTCTATGCATTGATCACACTCTCTCATTGTATTGATCACTCTCTCTCTGTATTGATCACTCTTTCTCTCTCTGTATTGTTCACACACTCCCGCTATTGATCACTCTCTCTCTGTATTGTCACCCTTTCTCTGTCTGTATTGTTCACACACTCTCTCTGTATTGAGCACTCTCTCTCTCTGTATTGTTCACACTCTTTGTCTGTACTGATCATTCTCTCTGTATTGATCACGCTCCCTCTGTATTGATCACTATTTCTCTATATTGATCACTTTCTCTCGCTGTATTGATCACTTGCTCTCTGTATTGATCACTGTTTCTCTCTCTGTATTCACACTCTCTCTAGGTATTGATCATTCTCTCTCTGTATTGATCACTATTTCTCTTTCTGTCTTGGTCACGCTCTCTCTGTATGGATCACTCTTTTTCTCTCTGTATTGTTCACACTCTCTGTATTGATCACTTTTTTTCTCTCTGTATTGTTCACACACTCTGTATTGATCACTCTTTCTCTCTCTGTATTGTTCACACTCTCTGTATTGATCACTCCTTTTCTCTCTGTATTGTTCACACTCTCTGTATTGATCACTCTTTCTCTCTCTGTATTGTTCACACTCACTCTCGCTATTGGTCACTCTCTCTCTGTATTGATGACCCTTTCTCTGTCTGTATTGTTCACACACTCTCTCTGTATTGAGCACTCTCTCTCTGTATTGTTCACACTGTCTCTGCGTTTAGATCCCTCTCTGTATTGATCACACTGTCTATGTTTAGATCCCTCTCTCTTGTATTGATCAGTCTGTCTCTGTATTGATCACTCTATCGCTTTGTATTGAGATCCCTCACTCTCTATTGACCTCTTTCTCTCATGCTGTATTGACTACTCTCTCTCTGTATTGATCACTGTCTCTGTGCGTTGATCAGTCTCTCTGTATTGATCACTCTCTCTCTGTATTGATCACCATTTCTCTGTCTGTATTTTTCACACACTCTCTCTGTATTGAGCACTTTCTCTGTGTTGATCACTCTCTCGCTGTATTTATCTCTCTCTCTCTCTGTATTGATCACCCTCTCTCTCTGTATTGATAACTCCCTCTCTCTATAATTTGATCACTCTCTGTGTTGTTCACATACTCTTTCTCTCTGTATTGATCACTCTCTCCGTATTGACACTCTCATGATCACTCTCTCCGTATTGACACTCTCATGTTTTGATCACTCTCTCTATATTGACCACTCTCTCTCTGTATTGTTCACTCTCTCTCTCTCTGTCTTGGTCACGCTCTCTCTGTGCTGATCACTCTCTCTCTCTCTCTGTATTGTTCACAGTCTCTCTCTGTATTGGTCACTTTTCTTCTCTCTGTATTGTTCACACTGTCTCTACGTTTAGATCCCTCTCTCTTGTATTGATCACACTTTCTCTGTATTGTTCACTCTCTCTCTATACTAATCACTCTCTCTCTGTACTGATCACTGTTTCTCCACCTGTCTTGTTCACACTCTCTCTGTATTGCTCGTACTCTCTCTGTATTGATCACACTTTCTCTCTCTGCATTGTTCACAGTCTCTCTCTGTATTGATCACTCTTTTTCTCTCTGTATTGTTCACACTGTCTCCATGTTTAGATCCCTCTCTCTTGTATTGATCACTCTTTCTCTGTATTGTTCACTCTCTCTCTGTATTGATCACTCTTTCTCTGTACTGGTCACTCTTTCTCTCCATGTCTTGTTCACACTCTCTCTGTATTGCTCATTCTCTCTGTGTATTGATCACTCTTTCTCCCCTTGCATTGTTCACACTCTCTCTCCGTATTGATCACTCTGTCTCTGTATTGATCACTCTATCGCACTGTATTGAGATCCCTCTCTCTCTATTGACCTCTTTCCTCACTCTGCACTGATCACTCTCTCTCAGTTTTGATCACTGTGTCTGTGTGTTGATCACTCACTCTGTCTGTATTGTTCACACTGTCTCGCCATATAGATCACTCTCTCTCTGTATTGATCACTAATTCTCTTTCTGTATTGATCACTCTCTCTCTCTGTATTGATCACCCTTTCTCTCTCTGTATTGTTCACACACTCTCAGTATTGAGCACTCTCTCTCTCTGTATTGTTCACAGTCTTTGTCTGTACTGATTACTCTCTCTGTATTGATCACTATTTCTCTGTATTGATCATTATTTCTCTCTCTGTATTGTCCACACTTTCTCTGTATTGATCATTCTCTCTCTCTGTATTGATCACTTGCTCTCTGTATTGATCACTGTTTCTCTTTTTGTATTCACACTCTCTCTAGGTATTGATCATTCTCTCTCTGTATTGATCACTATTTCTCTTTCTCTACTGATCACTCTCTCTCTGTATTGATCACTCTTTCTCTCTCTGTGTTGTTCACACTCTCTCTCTGTATGGCTCACTCTTTCTCTCTCGCCGTATGTATCACTCTCTCTGTATTGGTCACTCTTTTTCTCTCTGCATTGTTCACACTCTCTCTCTGTATTGACCACTCTCTCTCTGTATTGATCACAGTCTCTGTGCGTTGATCACAGTCTCTTTGTATTGATCACTCTCTCTCTGTATTCATCACCCTTTCTCTGTCTGTATTCTTCACATTCTCTCTGTATTGAGCACTCTCTCTGTCTGTATTGTTCACACTCTTTGTCTGTACTGATCACTCTCTCTGTATTGATCACGCTCTCTCTGTATTGATCATTCTTTCTCTCTCCGTATTGTTCACACTTTCTCTCTTTATGATCACACTTTCTCTGTATTGATCATTCTCTCTCTCTGTATTGATCACTTGCTCTCTGTATCGATCACTGTTTCTTTCTCTGTATTCACACTCTCTCTAGGTATTGATCATTCTCTCTGTATTGATCACTATTTCTCTTTCTGTATTGATCACTCTCTCTCTGTATTGATCACTTTCTCTCTCTGTATTGTTCACACTCTCTCTCTGTATGGATCACTCTTTCTCTCTCTCCATATGTATCACTCTCTCTGTATTGGTCACTCTTTTTCTCTCTGCATTGTTCACACTCTCTCTCTGTACTGACCACTCTCTCTCTGTATTGATCACAGTCTCTGTGCATTGATCACAGTCTCTCTGTATTGATCACTCTCTCGCTGTATTGATCACTCTTTCTCTCTCTGTATTGTTCACACTCTCTCTCTGTATGGATCACTCGTTCTCTCTCTCTCCGTATGTATCACTCTCTCTGTATTGGTCACTCTTTTTCTCTCTGCATTGTTCGCACTCCCTCTCTGTATTGACCACTCTCTCTCTGTATTGATCACAGTCTCTGTGCGTTGATCACAGTCTCTCTGTATTGATCACTCTCTCTCTGTATTGATCATCCTTTCTCTGTCTGTATTGTTCACACTCTCTCTGTATTGAGCACTATCTCTCTCTGTGCTGATCACCCTCTCTCTCTGTATTGATCACTCCCTCTCTCTATAATTTGATCACTTTCTGTATTGTTCACATACTCTTTCTCTCTCTGTATTGATCACTCTCTCTGTATTGACACGCTCATGTATTGATCACTCTCTCTATATTGACCACTCTCTCTCTGTATTGGTCACTCTCTCTCTCTCTGTCTTGGTCACGCTCTCTCTGTGCTGATCACTCTTTTTCTTTCTGTATTGATCACTCTCTCTCTGTATTGATCACTCTTTGTCTCTCTGTATTGTTCACTCTCTCTCTCTGTATTGATCACTATTTTTCTTTCTGCATTGATCACTCTTATTCTCTCTGCATTGTTCACACTCACTGCACTGATCACACTCTCTCTCTGTATTGATCACTCTCTCTCTCTCTGTCTTGGTCACGCTCTCTCTGTGCTGATCACTCTTTCTCTCTCTGTATTGTTCACACTCTCTGTATTGATCACTCTTTCTCTCTCTGTATTGTTCACATCCTCTCTCTGTATTGATCACTGTCTATGCATTGATCACACTCTCTCATTGTATTGATCACTCTCTCTCTGTATTGATCACCCTTTCTCTCTCTGTATTGTTCACACACTCTCAGTATTGAGCACTCTCTCTCTCTGTATTGTTCACAGTCTTTGTCTGTACTGATTACTCTCTCTGTATTGATCATTATTTCTCTCTCTGTATTGTTCACACTTTCTCTGTATTGATCATTCTCTCTCTCTGTATTGATCACTTGCTCTCTGTATTGATCACTGTTTCTCTTTTTGTATTCACACTCTCTCTAGGTATTGATCATTCTCTCTCTGTATTGATCACTATTTCTCTTTCTCTACTGATCACTCTCTCTCTGTATTGATCACTCTTTCTCTCTCTGTGTTGTTCACACTCTCTCTCTGTATGGCTCACTCTTTCTCTCTCGCCGTATGTATCACTCTCTCTGTATTGGTCACTCTTTTTCTCTCTGCATTGTTCACACTCTCTCTCTGTATTGACCACTCTCTCTCTGTATTGATCACAGTCTCTGTGCGTTGATCACAGTCTCTTTGTATTGATCACTCTCTCTCTGTATTCATCACCCTTTCTCTGTCTGTATTCTTCACATTCTCTCTGTACTGAGCACTCTCTCTCTCTGTATTGTTCACACTCTTTGTCTGTACTGATCCCTCTCTCTGTATTGATCACGCTCTCTCTGTATTGATCATTCTTTCTCTCTCCGTATTGTTCGCACTTTCTCTCTTTATGATCACACTTTCTCTGTATTGATCATTCTCTCTCTCTGTATTGATCACTTGCTCTCTGTATCGATCACTGTTTCTTTCTCTGTATTCACACTCTCTCTAGGTATTGATCATTCTCTCTGTATTGATCACTATTTCTCTTTCTGTATTGATCACTCTCTCTCTGTATTGATCACTTTCTCTCTCTGTATTGTTCACACTCTGTCTCTGTATGGATCACTCGTTCTCTCTCTCTCCGTATGTATCACTCTCTCTGTATTGGTCACTATTTTTCTCTCTGCATTGTTCGCACTCCCTCTCTGTATTGACCACTCTCTCTCTGTATTGATCACAGTCTCTGTGCGTTGATCACAGTTTCTCTGTATTGATCACTCTCTCTCTGTATTGATCATCCTTTCTCTGTCTGTATTGTTCACACTCTCTCTGTATTGAGCACTATCTCTCTCTGTGTTGATCACCCTCTCTCTCTGTATTGATCACTTCCTCTCTCTATAATTTGATCACTCTCTGTATTGTTCACATACTCTTTCTCTCTCTGTATTGATCACTCTCTCTGTATTGACACGCTCATGTATTGATCACTCTCTCTATATTGACCATTCTCTCTCTGTATTGGTCACTCTCTCTCTCTCTCTCTGTCTTGATCACGCTCTCTCTGTGCTGATCACTCTTTTTCTTTCTGTATTGATCACTCTCTCTCTGTATTGATCACTCTTTGTCTCTCTGTATTGTTCACTCTCTCTCTCTGTATTGATCACTATTTTTCTTTCTGTATTGATCACTCTTATTCTCTCTGCATTGTTCACACTCACTGCATTGATCACACTCTCTCTCTGTATTGATCACTCTCTCTCTGTCTTGGTCACGCTCTCTCTGTGCTGATCACTCTTTCTCTCTCTGTATTGTTCACAATCTCTGTATTGATCACTCTTTCTCTCTCTGTATTGTTCACATCCTCTCTCTGTATTGATCACTGTCTATGCATTGATCACACTCTCTCATTGTATTGATCACTCTCTCTCTGTATTGATCACTCTTTCTCTCTCTGTATTGTTCACACACTCTCGCTATTGATCACTCTCTCTCTGTATTGTCACCCTTTCTCTGTCTGTATTGTTCACACACTCTCTCTGTATTGAGCACTCTCTCTCTCTGTATTGTTCACACTCTTTGTCTGTACTGATCATTCTCTCTGTATTGATCACGCTCTCTCTGTATTGATCACTATTTCTCTCTCTGTATTCACACTCTCTCTAGGTATTGATCATTCTCTCTCTGTATTGATCACTATTTCTCTTTCTGTCTTGGTCACGCTCTCTCTGTATGGATCACTCTTTTTCTCTCTGTATTGTTCACACTCTCTTTATTGATCACTCTTTTTCTCTCTGTATTGTTCACACTCTCTGTATTGATCACTCTTTCTCTCTCTGTATTGTTCACACTCTCTGTATTGATCACTCTTTCTCTCTCTGTATTGTTCACACTCACTCTCGCTATTGGTCACTCTCTCTCTGTATTGATGACCCTTTCTCTGTGTTGTTCACACACTCTCTCTGTATTGAGCACTCTCTCTCTGTCTTGTTCACACTGTCTCTGCGTTTAGATCCCTCTCTGTATTGATCACACTGTCTATGTTTAGATCCCTCTCTCTTGTATTGATCACTCTATCGCTCTGTATTGAGATCCCTCACTCTCTATTGACCTCTTTCTCTCACGCTGTATTGACTACTCTCTCTCTGTATTGATCACTGTCTCTGTGCGTTGATCAGTCTCTCTGTATTGATCACTCTCTCTCTGTATTGATCACCATTTCTCTGTCTGTATTTTTCACACACTCTCTCTGTATTGAGCACTTTCTCTCTCTGTGTTGATCACACTCTCGCTGTATTTATCTCTCTCTCTCTGTATTGATCACCCTCTCTCTCTGTATTGATAACTCCCTCTCTCTATAATTTGATCACTCTCTGTGTTGTTCACATACTCTTTCTCTCTCTGTATTGATCACTCTCTCCGTATTGACACTCATGTATTGATCACTCTCTCTATATTGACCACTCTCTCTCTGTATTGTTCACTCTCTCTCTCTCTGTCTTGGTCACGCTCTCTCTGTGCTGATCACTCTCTCTCTCTCTCTGTATTGGTCACTTTTCTTCTCTCTGTATTGTTCACACTGTCTCTACGTTTAGATCCCTCTCTCTTGTATTGATCACACTTTCTCTGTATTGTTCACTCTCTCTCTATACTAATCACTCTCTCTCTGTACTGATCACTGTTTCTCCACCTGTCTTGTTCACACTCTCTCTGTATTGCTCGTACTCTCTCTGTATTGATCACACTTTCTCTCTCTGCATTGTTCACAGTCTCTCTCTGTATTGATCACTCTTTTTCTCTCTGTATTGTTCACACTGTCTCCATGTTTAGATCCCTCTCTCTTGTATTGATCACTCTTTCTCTGTATTGTTCACTCTCTCTCTGTATTGATCACTCTTTCTCTGTACTGGTCACTCTTTCTCTCCATGTCTTGTTCACACTCTCTCTGTATTGCTCATTCTCTCTGTGTATTGATCACTCTTTCTCCCCTTGCATTGTTCACACTCTCTCTCCGTATTGATCACTCTGTCTCTGTATTGATCACTCTATCGCTCTGTATTGAGATCAATCTCTCTCTATTGACTTCTTTCCTCACTCTGCACTGATCACTCTCTCTCAGTTTTGATTACTGTGTCTGTGTGTTGATCACTCACTCTGTCTGTATTGTTCACACTGTCTCGCCATATAGATCACTCTCTCTCTGTATTGATCACTAATTCTCTTTCTGTATTGATCACTCTCTCTCTGTATTGATCACCCTTTCTCTCTCTGTATTGTTCACACACTCTCAGTATTGAGCACTCTCTCTCTCTGTATTGTTCAGTCTTTGTCTGTACTGATTACTCTCTCTGTATTGATCACTATTTCTCTGTATTGATCATTATTTCTCTCTCTGTATTGTTCACACTTTCTCTGTATTGATCATTCTCTCTCTCTGTATTGATCACTTGCTCTCTGTATCGATCACTGTTTCTTTCTCTGTATTCACACTCTCTCTAGGTATTGATCATTCTCTCTGTATTGATCACTATTTCGCTTTCTGTATTGATCACTCTCTCTCTGTATTGATCACTTTCTCTCTCTGTATTGTTCACACTCTCTCTCTGTATGGATCACTCTTTCTCTCTCTCCATATGTATCACTCTCTCTGTATTGGTCACTCTTTTTCTCTCTGCATTGTTCACACTCTCTCTCTGTACTGACCACTCTCTCTCTGTATTGATCACAGTCTCTGTGCATTGATCACAGTCTCTCTGTATTGATCACTCTCTCGCTGTATTGATCACTCTTTCTCTCTCTGTATTGTTCACACTCTCTCTCTGTATGGATCACTCGTTCTCTCTCTCTCCGTATGTATCACTCTCTCTGTATTGGTCACTCTTTTTCTCTCTGCATTGTTCGCACTCCCTCTCTGTATTGACCACTCTCTCTCTGTATTGATCACAGTCTCTGTGCGTTGATCACAGTCTCTCTGTATTGATCACTCTCTCTCTGTATTGATCATCCTTTCTCTGTCTGTATTGTTCACACTCTCTCTGTATTGAGCACTATCTCTCTCTGTGTTGATCACCCTCTCTCTCTGTATTGATCACTTCCTCTCTCTATAATTTGATCACTCTCTGCATTGTTCACATACTCTTTCTCTCTCTGTATTGATCACTCTTTCTGTATTGACACGCTCATGTATTGATCACTCTCTCTATATTGACCACTCTCTCTCTGTATTGGTCACTCTCTCTCTCTCTCTGTCTGTCTTGGTCACGCTCTCTCTGTGCTGATCACTCTTTTTCTTTCTGTATTGATCACTCTCTCTCTGTATTGATCACTCTTTGTCTCTCTGTATTGTTCACTCTCTCTCTCTGTATTGATCACTATTTTTCTTTCTGTATTGATCACTCTTATTCTCTCTGCATTGTTCACACCCACTGCATTGATCACACTCTCTGTATTGATCACTCTCTCATCTGTCTTGGTCACGCTCTCTCTGTGCTGATCACTCTTTCTCTCTCTGTATTGTTCACACTCTCTGTATTGATCATTCTTTCTCTCTCTGTATTGTTCACATCCTCTCTCTGTATTGATCATTGTCTATGCATTGATCACACTCTCTCATTGTATTGATCACTCTCTCTCTGTATTGATCACTCTTTCTCTCTCTGTATTGTTCACACACTCTCGCTATTGATCACTCTCTCTCTGTATTGTCACCCTTTCTCTGTCTGTATTGTTCACACACTCTCTCTGTATTGAGCACTCTCTCTCTCTGTATTGTTCACACTCTTTGTCTGTACTGATCATTCTCTCTGTATTGATCACTATTTCTCTATATTGATCACTTTCTCTCGCTGTATTGATCACTTGCTCTCTGTATTGATCACTGTTTTTCTCTCTGTATTCACATTCTCTCTAGGTATTGATCATTCTCTCTCTGTATTGATCACTATTTCTCTTTCTGTCTAGGTCACGCTCTCTCTGTATGGATCACTCTTTTTCTCTCTGTATTGTTCACACTCTCTGTATTGATCACTCTTTTTCTCTCTGTATTGTTCACACTCTCTGTATTGATCACTCCTTTTCTCTCTGTATTGTTCACACTCTGTATTGATCACTCTTTCTCTCTCTGTATTGTTCACACTCACTCTCGCTATTGATCACTCTCTCTCTGTATTGATGACCCTTTCTCTGTCTGTATTGTTCACACACTCTCTCTGTATTGAGCACTCTCTCTCTGTATTGTTCACACTGTCTCTACGTTTAGATCCCTCTCTGTATTGATCACACTGTCTATGTTTAGATCCCTCTCTCTTGTATTGATCAGTCTGTCTCTGTATTGATCATTCTATCGCTCTGTATTGAGATCCCTCACTCTCTATTGACCTCTTTCTCTCATGCTGTATTGACTACTCTCTCTTTGTATTGATCACTATCTCTGTGCATTGATCAGTCTCTCTGTATTGATCACTCTCTCTCTGTACTGATCACCGTTTCTCTGTCTGTATTTTTCACACACTCTCTCTGTATTGAGCACTTTCTCTCTCTGTGTTGATCACTCTCTCGCTGTATTTATCTCTCTCTCTCTGTATTGATCACCCTCTCTCTCTGTATTGATAACTCCCTCTCTCTATAATTTGATCACTCTCTGTGTTGTTCACATACTCTTTCTCTCTCCGTATTGACACTCTCATGTATTGATCACTCTCTCTATATTGACCACTCTCTCTCTGTATTGTTCACTCTCTCTCTCTGTCTTGGTCACGCTCTTCTGTGCTGATCACTCTCTCTCTCTCTCTGTATTGTTCACAGTCTCTCTCTGTATTGGTCACTATTTTTCTCTCTGTATTGTTCACACTGTCTCTACGTTTAGATCCCTCTCTCTTGTATTGATCACACTTTCTCTGTATTGTTCACTCTCTGTATTGATCACTCTCTCTCTGTACTGATCACTGTTTCTCCACCTGTCTTGTTCACACTCTCTCTGTATTGCTCGTACTCTCTCTGTATTGATCACACTTTCTCTCTCTGCATTGTTCACAGTCTCTCTCTGTATTGATCACTCTTTTTCTCTCTGTATTGTTCACACTGTCTCCACGTTTAGATCCCTCTCTCTTGTATTGATCACTCTTTCTCTGTATTGTTCACTCTCTCTCTGTATTGATCACTCTTTCTCTGTACTGGTCACTCTTTCTCTCCATGTCTTGTTCACACTCTCTCTGTATTGCTCATTCTCTCTCTGTATTGATCACTCTTTCTCCCCTTGCATTGTTCACACTCTCTCTCCGTATTGATCACTCTGTCTCTGTATTGATCACTCTATCGCTCTGTATTGAGATCCCTCTCTCTCTATTGACCTCTTTCCTCACTCTGTATTGATCACTCTCTCTCAGTTTTGATCACAATCTGTGTGTTGATCACTCGCTCTCTCTGTATTGTTCACACTGTCTCTCCATATAGATCACTCTCTCTCTGTATTGATCACTATTTCTCTTTCTGTATTGATCACTCTCTCTCTGTATTGATCACTCTTTCTCTCTCTGTATTGTTCACACTGTCTCTACGTTTAGATCCCTCTCTCTCTGTTTTGATCAATCTTTCTCTGTATTGTTCACTCTCTCTCTGTATTGATCACACTCTCTGTATTGGCACTCTCTCTGTATTGATCACTTCCACTGTATTGATCATTCTGCCTCTATATTGACCACTCGCGCTCTGTATTGTTCACACTGTCTCTCCATATAGATCACTCTCTCTCTCTGTATTCATCACTATTTCTCTTTCTGTATTGATCACTCTTTCTCTCTGTTTTGTTCACACACTCTCTCTCTGTATGGATCACTCTCTCTGTATTGATCACTCGCTCTCTCTGTATTGTTCACACTGTCTCTATGTTTAGATCCCTCTCTCTTGTATTGATCCACTCTTTCTCTGTATTGTTCACTCTCTCTCGTTATTGATCACTCTCTCGCTGTACTGATCACTGTTTCTCCACCTGTCTTGTTCACACACTCTCTGTATTGATCACTCTTTCTCTCTCTGCATTGTTCACACACTTTCTCTGTATTGATCACTGTCTCTGTAATGATCACTCTATCGCTCTGTATTAAGATCGCTCTCTCTCTATTGATCTCTTTCTCTCACTCTGTATTGATCACTCCCTCTTCATATTGATCACTGTCTCTGTGTGTTGATCACAGTCTCTCTGTAGTGATCACCCTCTCTCTGTATTAATAACTCCCTCTTTGGATGGATCTCCCACTCTCTCTGTATTGATCACTCCCTCTCTGTATTGATTACTATCTCTCTCTGTATTGATCACTCTCTCTCTGTATTGATCACCCTTCCTCTGTCTGTATTGTTCTCACACTCTCTCTGTATTGAGCACTCTCTCTCTCTGTATTGTTCACACTCTTTGTCTGTACTGATCACTCTCTCTGTATTGATCACGCTCTCTCTGTATTGATCACTATTTCTCTCTATTGATCACTCTTTCTCTCCCTGTATTGTTCACACTTTCTCTCTTTATTGATCACTCTTTCTCTGTATTGATCATTCTCTCTCTCTGTATTGATCACTTGCTCTCTGTATTGATCACTGTTTCTCTCTCTGTATTCACACTCTCTCTAGGTATTGATCATTCTCTCTCTGTATTGATCACTATTTCTCTTTCTGTCTAGGTCACGCTCTCTCTGTATGGATCACTCTTTTTCTCTCTGTATTGTTCACACTCTCTGTATTGATCACTCTTTTTCTCTCTGTATTGTTCACACTCTCTGTATTGATCACTCCTTTTCTCTCTGTATTGTTCACACTCTGTATTGATCACTCTTTCTCTCTCTGTATTGTTCACACTCACTCTCGCTATTGATCACTCTCTCTCTGTATTGATGACCCTTTCTCTGTCTGTATTGTTCACACACTCTCTCTGTATTGAGCACTCTCTCTCTGTATTGTTCACACTGTCTCTACGTTTAGATCCCTCTCTGTATTGATCACACTGTCTATGTTTAGATCCCTCTCTCTTGTATTGATCAGTCTGTCTCTGTATTGATCACTCTATCGCTCTGTATTGAGATCCCTCACTCTCTATTGACCTCTTTCTCTCATGCTGTATTGACTACTCTCTCTTTGTATTGATCACTATCTCTGTGCATTGATCAGTCTCTCTGTATTGATCACTCTCTCTCTGTACTGATCACCGTTTCTCTGTCTGTATTTTTCACACACTCTCTCTGTATTGAGCACTTTCTCTCTCTGTGTTGATCACTCTCTCGCTGTATTTATCTCTCTCTCTCTGTATTGATCACCCTCTCTCTCTGTATTGATAACTCCCTCTCTCTATAATTTGATCACTCTCTGTGTTGTTCACATACTCTTTCTCTCTCCGTATTGACACTCTCATGTATTGATCACTCTCTCTATATTGACCACTCTCTCTCTGTATTGTTCACTCTCTCTCTCTGTCTTGGTCACGCTCTTCTGTGCTGATCACTCTCTCTCTCTCTCTGTATTGTTCACAGTCTCTCTCTGTATTGGTCACTATTTTTCTCTCTGTATTGTTCACACTGTCTCTACGTTTAGATCCCTCTCTCTTGTATTGATCACACTTTCTCTGTATTGTTCACTCTCTGTATTGATCACTCTCTCTCTGTACTGATCACTGTTTCTCCACCTGTCTTGTTCACACTCTCTCTGTATTGCTCGTACTCTCTCTGTATTGATCACACTTTCTCTCTCTGCATTGTTCACAGTCTCTCTCTGTATTGATCACTCTTTTTCTCTCTGTATTGTTCACACTGTCTCCACGTTTAGATCCCTCTCTCTTGTATTGATCACTCTTTCTCTGTATTGTTCACTCTCTCTCTGTATTGATCACTCTTTCTCTGTACTGGTCACTCTTTCTCTCCATGTCTTGTTCACACTCTCTCTGTATTGCTCATTCTCTCTCTGTATTGATCACTCTTTCTCCCCTTGCATTGTTCACACTCTCTCTCCGTATTGATCACTCTGTCTCTGTATTGATCACTCTATCGCTCTGTATTGAGATCCCTCTCTCTCTATTGACCTCTTTCCTCACTCTGTATTGATCACTCTCTCTCAGTTTTGATCACAATCTGTGTGTTGATCACTCGCTCTCTCTGTATTGTTCACACTGTCTCTCCATATAGATCACTCTCTCTCTGTATTGATCACTATTTCTCTTTCTGTATTGATCACTCTCTCTCTGTATTGATCACTCTTTCTCTCTCTGTATTGTTCACACTGTCTCTACGTTTAGATCCCTCTCTCTCTGTTTTGATCAATCTTTCTCTGTATTGTTCACTCTCTCTCTGTATTGATCACACTCTCTGTATTGGCACTCTCTCTGTATTGATCACTTCCACTGTATTGATCATTCTGCCTCTATATTGACCACTCGCGCTCTGTATTGTTCACACTGTCTCTCCATATAGATCACTCTCTCTCTCTGTATTCATCACTATTTCTCTTTCTGTATTGATCACTCTTTCTCTCTGTTTTGTTCACACACTCTCTCTCTGTATGGATCACTCTCTCTGTATTGATCACTCGCTCTCTCTGTATTGTTCACACTGTCTCTATGTTTAGATCCCTCTCTCTTGTATTGATCCACTCTTTCTCTGTATTGTTCACTCTCTCTCGTTATTGATCACTCTCTCGCTGTACTGATCACTGTTTCTCCACCTGTCTTGTTCACACACTCTCTGTATTGATCACTCTTTCTCTCTCTGCATTGTTCACACACTTTCTCTGTATTGATCACTGTCTCTGTAATGATCACTCTATCGCTCTGTATTAAGATCGCTCTCTCTCTATTGATCTCTTTCTCTCACTCTGTATTGATCACTCCCTCTTCATATTGATCACTGTCTCTGTGTGTTGATCACAGTCTCTCTGTAGTGATCACCCTCTCTCTGTATTAATAACTCCCTCTTTGGATGGATCTCCCACTCTCTCTGTATTGATCACTCCCTCTCTGTATTGATTACTATCTCTCTCTGTATTGATCACTCTCTCTCTGTATTGATCACCCTTCCTCTGTCTGTATTGTTCTCACACTCTCTCTGTATTGAGCACTCTCTCTCTCTGTATTGTTCACACTCTTTGTACTGATCACTCTCATCTGTATTGATCACTATTTCTCTGTATTGAGCACTCTTTCTATCTCTGTATTGTTCACACATTCTCTCTTTATTGATCACTCTTTCTCTGTATTGATCATTCTCTCTCTCTGTATTGATCACTTGCTCTCTGTATTGATCACTGTTTCTCTCTCTGTATTCACACTCTCTCTAGGTATTGATCATTCTCTCTCTGTATTGATCACTATTTCTCTTTCTGTCTAGGTCACGCTCTCTCTGTATGGATCACTCTTTTTCTCTCTGTATTGTTCACACTCTCTGTATTGATCACTCTTTTTCTCTCTGTATTGTTCACACTCTCTGTATTGATCACTCCTTTTCTCTCTGTATTGTTCACACTCTGTATTGATCACTCTTTCTCTCTCTGTATTGTTCACACTCACTCTCGCTATTGATCACTCTCTCTCTGTATTGATGACCCTTTCTCTGTCTGTATTGTTCACACACTCTCTCTGTATTGAGCACTCTCTCTCTGTATTGTTCACACTGTCTCTACGTTTAGATCCCTCTCTGTATTGATCACACTGTCTATGTTTAGATCCCTCTCTCTTGTATTGATCAGTCTGTCTCTGTATTGATCACTCTATCGCTCTGTATTGAGATCCCTCACTCTCTATTGACCTCTTTCTCTCATGCTGTATTGACTACTCTCTCTTTGTATTGATCACTATCTCTGTGCATTGATCAGTCTCTCTGTATTGATCACTCTCTCTCTGTACTGATCACCGTTTCTCTGTCTGTATTTTTCACACACTCTCTCTGTATTGAGCACTTTCTCTCTCTGTGTTGATCACTCTCTCGCTGTATTTATCTCTCTCTCTCTGTATTGATCACCCTCTCTCTCTGTATTGATAACTCCCTCTCTCTATAATTTGATCACTCTCTGTGTTGTTCACATACTCTTTCTCTCTCCGTATTGACACTCTCATGTATTGATCACTCTCTCTATATTGACCACTCTCTCTCTGTATTGTTCACTCTCTCTCTCTGTCTTGGTCACGCTCTTCTGTGCTGATCACTCTCTCTCTCTCTCTGTATTGTTCACAGTCTCTCTCTGTATTGGTCACTATTTTTCTCTCTGTATTGTTCACACTGTCTCTACGTTTAGATCCCTCTCTCTTGTATTGATCACACTTTCTCTGTATTGTTCACTCTCTGTATTGATCACTCTCTCTCTGTACTGATCACTGTTTCTCCACCTGTCTTGTTCACACTCTCTCTGTATTGCTCGTACTCTCTCTGTATTGATCACACTTTCTCTCTCTGCATTGTTCACAGTCTCTCTCTGTATTGATCACTCTTTTTCTCTCTGTATTGTTCACACTGTCTCCACGTTTAGATCCCTCTCTCTTGTATTGATCACTCTTTCTCTGTATTGTTCACTCTCTCTCTGTATTGATCACTCTTTCTCTGTACTGGTCACTCTTTCTCTCCATGTCTTGTTCACACTCTCTCTGTATTGCTCATTCTCTCTCTGTATTGATCACTCTTTCTCCCCTTGCATTGTTCACACTCTCTCTCCGTATTGATCACTCTGTCTCTGTATTGATCACTCTATCGCTCTGTATTGAGATCCCTCTCTCTCTATTGACCTCTTTCCTCACTCTGTATTGATCACTCTCTCTCAGTTTTGATCACAATCTGTGTGTTGATCACTCGCTCTCTCTGTATTGTTCACACTGTCTCTCCATATAGATCACTCTCTCTCTGTATTGATCACTATTTCTCTTTCTGTATTGATCACTCTCTCTCTGTATTGATCACTCTTTCTCTCTCTGTATTGTTCACACTGTCTCTACGTTTAGATCCCTCTCTCTCTGTTTTGATCAATCTTTCTCTGTATTGTTCACTCTCTCTCTGTATTGATCACACTCTCTGTATTGGCACTCTCTCTGTATTGATCACTTCCACTGTATTGATCATTCTGCCTCTATATTGACCACTCGCGCTCTGTATTGTTCACACTGTCTCTCCATATAGATCACTCTCTCTCTCTGTATTCATCACTATTTCTCTTTCTGTATTGATCACTCTTTCTCTCTGTTTTGTTCACACACTCTCTCTCTGTATGGATCACTCTCTCTGTATTGATCACTCGCTCTCTCTGTATTGTTCACACTGTCTCTATGTTTAGATCCCTCTCTCTTGTATTGATCCACTCTTTCTCTGTATTGTTCACTCTCTCTCGTTATTGATCACTCTCTCGCTGTACTGATCACTGTTTCTCCACCTGTCTTGTTCACACACTCTCTGTATTGATCACTCTTTCTCTCTCTGCATTGTTCACACACTTTCTCTGTATTGATCACTGTCTCTGTAATGATCACTCTATCGCTCTGTATTAAGATCGCTCTCTCTCTATTGATCTCTTTCTCTCACTCTGTATTGATCACTCCCTCTTCATATTGATCACTGTCTCTGTGTGTTGATCACAGTCTCTCTGTAGTGATCACCCTCTCTCTGTATTAATAACTCCCTCTTTGGATGGATCTCCCACTCTCTCTGTATTGATCACTCCCTCTCTGTATTGATTACTATCTCTCTCTGTATTGATCACTCTCTCTCTGTATTGATCACCCTTCCTCTGTCTGTATTGTTCTCACACTCTCTCTGTATTGAGCACTCTCTCTCTCTGTATTGTTCACACTCTTTGTCTGTACTGATCACTCTCTCTGTATTGATCACGCTCTCTCTGTATTGATCACTATTTCTCTCTATTGATCACTCTTTCTCTCCCTGTATTGTTCACACTTTCTCTCTTTATTGATCACTCTTTCTCTGTATTGATCATTCTCTCTCTCTGTATTGATCACTTGCTCTCTGTATTGATCACTGTTTCTCTCTCTGTATTCACACTCTCTCTAGGTATTGATCATTCTCCCTCTGTATTGATCACTATTTTTCTTTCTGTATTGATCACTCTCTCTCTATTGATCACTCTTTCTCTCTCTGTATTGTTCACACTCTCTCTCTCAGTATGGATCACTCTCTCTCTCTCTCTCTCTGTATGGATCACTCTCTCTGTATTGGTCACTCTTTTTCTCTCTGTATTGTTCACACTGTCTCTACGTTTAGATCCCTCTCTCTCTGTACTGATCACTCTCTCTCTGTATTGATCACTCCTTCTCTCTCTGTATTGTTCACACACTCTCTCTCTGTATGGATCACCCTCTCTCTCTCTGTATGGATCACTCTCTCTGTATTGGTCACTCTTTTTCTCTCTGCATTGTTCACACTTTCTCTCTGCATTGATCACTCTCTCTCTGTATTTTTCACACTCTTTGTCTGTACTGATCACTCTCTCTGTATTGATCGCACTCTCTCTGTATTGATCACTATTTCTCTGTATTGATCACTCTTTCTGTGTGTACACTGATCTATTTCTCTCTCTGTATTGATCACTCTCTCTCTGTATTGATCTCTCTCTCTCTGTATTGATCACTCCCTCTCTCTATAATTTGATCACTCTCTGTATTGTTCACATACTCTTTCTCTCTCTGTATTGATCACTCCCTCTGTATTGACACGCTCATGTATTGATCACTCTCTCTATATTGACCACTCTCTCTCTGTATTGATCACTATTTCTCTTTCTGTCTTGGTCACGCTCTCTCTGTACTGATCACTCTTTCTCTCTCTGTATTGTTCACAGTCTCTCTCTATGTATGGATCACTCTTTTTCTCTCTGTATTGTTCACACTCTCTGTATTGTTCACACTCTCTGTATTGATCACTCTTTCTCTCTCTGTATTGTTCACACTCTCTCTCTGTATTGATGACCCTTTCTCTGTCTGTATTGTTCACACACTCTCTCTGTATTGAGCACTCTCTCTCTCTGTATTGTTCACACTGTCTCTACGTTTAGATCCCTCTCTGTATTGATCACACTGTCTATGTTTAGATCCCTCTTTCTTGTATTGATCAGTCTGTCCCTGTATTGATCACTCTATCGCTCTGTATTGAGATCCCTCACTCTCTATTGACCTCTTTCTCTCACGCTGTATTGACTACTCTCTCTCTGTATTGATCACTGTCTCTGTGCGTTGATGAGTCTCTCTGTATTGATCACTCTCTCTCTGTACTGATCACCGTTTCTCTGTCTGTATTTTTCACACACTCTCTCTGTACTGAGCACTTTCTCTCTCTGTGTTGATCACTCTCTCGCTGTATTTATCTCTCTCTCTCTCTGTATTGATCACCCTCTCTCTCTGTATTGATAACTCCCTCTCTCTATAATTTGATCACTCTCTGTGTTGTTCACATACTCTTTCTCTCTCTGTATTGATCACTCTCTCCGTATTGACACTCTCATGTATTGATCACTCTCTCTATATTGACCACTCTCTCTCTGTATTGTTCACTCTCTCTCTCTCTGTCTTGGTCACGCTCTCTCTGTGCTGACCACTCTCTCTCTCTCTGTATTGTTCACAGTCTCTCTCTGTATTGGTCACTTTTTTTCTCTCTGTATTGTTCACACTGTCTCTACATTTAGATCCCTCTCTCTTGTATTGATCACACTTTCTCTGTATTGTTCACTCTCTCTCTGTATTGATCACTCTCTCTCTGTACTGATCACTGTTTCTCCACCTGTCTTGTTCACACTCTCTCTGTATTGCTCGTACTCTCTCTGTATTGATCACACTTTCTCTCTCTGCATTGTTCACAGTCTCTCTCTGTATTGATCACTCTTTTTCTCTCTGTATTGTTCACACTGTCTCCATGTTTAGATCCCTCTCTCTTGTATTGATCACTCTTTCTCTGTATTGTTCACTCTCTCTCTGTATTGATCACTCTTTCTCTGTACTGGTCACTCTTTCTCTCCATGTCTTGTTCACACTCTCTCTGTATTGCTCATTCTCTCTCTGTATTGATCACTCTTTCTCCCCTTGCATTGTTCACACTCTCTCTGCGTATTGATCACTCTGTCTCTGTATTGATCACTCTATCGCTCTGTATTGAGATCCCTCTCTCTCTATTGACCTCTTTCCTCACTCTGTATTGATCACTCTCTCTCAGTTTTGATCACAATCTGTGTGTTGATCACTCGCTCTCCCTGTATTGTTCACACTGTCTCTCCATATAGATCACTCTCTCTCTGTATTGATCACTATTTCTCTTTCTGTATTGATCACTCTCTCTCTGTATTGATCACTCTTTCTCTCTCTGTATTGTTCACACTGTCTCTACGTTTAGATCCCTCTCTCTCTGTTTTGATCAATCTTTCTCTGTATTGTTCACTCTCTCTCTGTATTGATCACTCTCTCTGTATTGGCACTCTCTCTGTATTGATCACTTCCACTGTATTGATCATTCTGCCTCTATATTGACCACTCGCGCTCTCTGTATTGTTCACACTGTCTCTCCATATAGATCACTCTCTCTCTCTGTATTCATCACTATTTCTCTTTCTGTATTGATCACTCTTTCTCTCTGTTTTGTTCACACACTCTCTCTCTGTATGGATCACTCTCTCTGTATTGATCACTCGCTCTCTCTGTATTGTTCACACTGTCTCTATGTTTAGATCCGTCTCTCTTGTATTGATCACTCTTTCTCTGTATTGTTCACTCTCTCTCGTTATTGATCACTCTCTCGCTGTACTGATCACTGTTTCTCCACCTGTCTTGTTCACACTCTCTCTGTTTTGCTCATTCTCTCTCTGTATTGATCACGCTTTCTCTCTCTGCATTGTTCACACACTTTCTCTGTATTGATCACTCTATCGCTCTGTATTGAGATCGCTCTCTCTCTATTGATCTCTTTCTCTCACTCTGTATTGATCACTCCCTCTTCATATTGATCACTGTCTCTGTGTGTTGATCACAGTCTCTCTGTAGTGATCAACCTCTCTCTGTATTAATAACTCCCTCTTTGGATGGATCTCCCACTCTCTCTGTATTGATCATGCTCTCTCTCTGTATTGATCACTCGCTCTCTGTATTGATTACTATCTCTCTCTGTATTGATCACTCTCTCTGTGTATTGATCACCCTTTCTCTGTCTGTATTGTTCTCACACTCTGTCTGTATTGAGCACTCTCTCTCTCTGCTTTGTTCACACTCTTTGTCTGTACTGATCACTCTCTCTGTATTGATCACGCTCTCTCTGTATTGATCACTATTTCTCTCTATTGATCACTCTTTCTCTCCCTGTATTATTCACACTTTCTCTCTTTATTGATCACTCTTTCTCTGTATTGATCATTCTCTCTCTCTGTATTGATCACTTGCTCTCTGTATTGATCACTGTTTCTCTCTCTGTATTCACACTCTCTCTAGGTATTGATCATTCTCCCTCTGTATTGATCACTATTTTTCTTTCTGTATTGATCACTCTCTCTCTATTGATCACTCTTTCTTTCTCTGTATGGTTCACACTCTCTCTCTCAGTATGGATCACTCTCTCTCTCTCTCTCTGTATGGATCACTCTCTCTGTATTGGTCACTCTTTTTCTCTCTGTATTGTTCACACTGTCTCTACGTTTAGATCCCTCTCTCTCTGTACTGATCACTCTCTCTCTGTATTGATCACTCTTTCTCTCTCTGTATTGTTCACACACTCTCTCTCTGTATGGATCACCCTCTCTCTCTCTGTATGGATCACTCTCTCTGTATTGGTCACTCTTTTTCTCTCTGCATTGTTCATACTTTCTCTCTGCATTGATCACTCTCTCTCTGTATTTTTCACACTCTTTGTCTGTACTGATCACTCTCTCTGTATTGATCACGCTCTCTCTGTATTGATCACTATTTCTCTGTACTGATCACTCTTTCTGTGTGTACACTGATCTATTTCTCTCTCTCTGTATTGATCACTCTCTCTCTTTATTGATCTCTCTCTCTCTGTATTGATCACTCTTTCTCTCTATATATTGTTCACACTCACTCTCAGTATTGATCACTCTTTCTCTGTATTGATCACTTTCTCTCTCTGTATTAATCACTCTCTCTGTATTGATCATACTCTCTCTGTATTGTTGTCACTTTGTAATTATCAATCTCTCTCTGCATTGAGTTCTCTCTCTCTGTATATATCTCCCTCTCTCTGTATATATCTCTCTCTGATTTGATCAATCTCTCTCTATATATATTGATCTTTCACTCTCCATCTCTGTATTGATCACTCTTTCTATATTGGTCTCTCTCTCTCAATTGATCACTCTCTCTCTCTGTGTCTTGATCACTCTCTCTCTGTCTTGATCACTCTCTCTCTGTATTGATCACTCTTTCTGTCTTGTGCACATCTCTGTGTATTGAACACCCTCTCTCTGTATTCATCACTCTGTCTCTGTATTGATCACTCTCTCTGTATTGATCTCCCTCACCCTCTATTGACCTCATTGTCTCGCTATGTATTGGTCACTGTCTCTCTCTGTGTTGATCACTTTCTCTGTATTGATCACTCACTCTCTCTGTATTGTTCACTTTCTATCTCTGTACTGATCACTCTTTCTGTGTGTACACTGATCTATTTCTCTCTCTCTGTATTGATCACTCTCTCTCTTTATTGATCTCTCTCTCTCTGTATTGATCACTCTTTCTCTCTATATATTGTTCACACTCACTCTCAGTATTGATCACTCTTTCTCTGTATTGATCACTTTCTCTCTCTGTATTAATCACTCTCTCTGTATTGATCATACTCTCTCTGTATTGTTGTCACTTTGTAATTATCAATCTCTCTCTGCATTGAGTTCTCTCTCTCTGTATATATCTCCCTCTCTCTGTATATATCTCTCTCTGATTTGATCAATCTCTCTCTATATATATTGATCTTTCACTCTCCATCTCTGTATTGATCACTCTTTCTATATTGGTCTCTCTCTCTCAATTGATCACTCTCTCTCTCTGTGTCTTGATCACTCTCTCTCTGTCTTGATCACTCTCTCTCTGTATTGATCACTCTTTCTGTCTTGTGCACATCTCTGTGTATTGAACACCCTCTCTCTGTATTCATCACTCTGTCTCTGTATTGATCACTCTCTCTGTATTGATCTCCCTCACCCTCTATTGACCTCATTGTCTCGCTATGTATTGGTCACTGTCTCTCTCTGTGTTGATCACTTTCTCTGTATTGATCACTCACTCTCTCTGTATTGTTCACTTTCTATCTCTGTATTGATCACTCTTTCTATACTGATATCTCTCTGCATTGATCACTCTCTGTGTCTTAATCACTCTCTCTCTCTGTCTTGATCACTCTTTCTCTCTCTGTATTGTTCACACTCTTTGTTTGTACTGATCACTCTATCTCTGTATTGATCACTCTTTCTCTGTGTCATGATCAATCTCTCTCTGTCTTGATCATTCTCTCTCTGTATTGATCACTTTCTCTCTATTGATTACTCTTTCTCTGTATTTATCACTCTTTCTCTCTCTTTATTGTTCATACTCTGTATTGATCACCCCCTCTCTGTATTGTTCACACTCTCTCTCTGTATTGATCACACTCTCTCTGTATTCATCACTCTCTCTGTATTGTTCACACTCTTTCTGTATTGATCACTCTGTGTATTGATCACTCTTTCAGTCTCTGTGTTGATCACTGTTTCTCTGTATTGATCACTCTTTCTGTATGGTTCACACTCTCTCTCTTTATTGATCACATTCTCTGTATTGATCACTCTCTCTGTATTGATCACTCATTCTCTCAGTATTGTTCACAGTCTCTCTGTATTGAGCACTCTCTCTCTCTCTTTGTGTACTGGTTTCTCTCTGTATATTGATCACTCTCTCTATATTAATCACTCTTTCTCTCTCTGTATTGATCACTCTTTCTTTGTATTGATCACTCTCTCTCTCCTGATCACTCTCTTTCCGATTTGATCACTCTCTCTATATTAATCACTCTTTCTCTCTCCGTATTGATCACTCTTTCTTTGTATTGATCACTCTCTCTAAATTGATCACTCTCTCTCTCCTGATCACTCTCTTTCCGATTTGATCACTCTCTCTCTGTATTGATCACTGTTTCTCTCTATTTTGAACACACTCTCTCTGTACTGATCACTCTCTCTCTGTATTGATAACTCTCTCTGTGTATTGATCGCTCTCTATCTCTGTATTGATCACTCTTTTTCTCTCTATATTGTTCACTCTCACTCTTGGTATTGATCACTATTTCTCTCTCTGTATTGATTACTCTCTCTCTGTATTGATCACTCTTTCTCTCTCTGTATTATTCACACTCTCTCTCTCTGTATTGATCATTTGCTCTCTGTATTGATCACTGTTTCTCTCTCTGTATTCACACTCTCTCTAGGTATTGATCATTCTCTCTGTACTGATCACTATTTTTATTTCTGTATTGATCACTCTCTCTCTGTATTGATCACTGTCTCTGTATTGATCACTCTATCACTCTGTAATGTGATCCCTCTCTCTCTATTGACCTCTTTCTCTGACTCTGTATTGACCACTCTCTCTGTATTGATCACTGTCTCTGTGTGTTGATCACAGTCTCTCTGTATTGATCACTCTCTCTCTGTATTGATCACCGTTTCTCTGTCTGTATTGTTCACACACTCTCTCTGTATTGAGCACTATCTCTCTCTGTGTTGATCACTCTCTCGCTGTATTTATCTCTCTCTCTCTGTATTGATCACCCTCTCTCTTTGTATTGATCACTCCCTCTCTCTATAATTTGATCATTCTCTGTATTGTTCACATACTCTTTCTCTCTCTGTATTGATCATTCTCTCTGTATTGACACTCTCATGTATTGATCACTCTCTCTATATTGACCACTCTCTCTCTGTACTGTTCACTCTCTCTCTTTCTGTCTTGGTCACGCTCTCTCTGTGATGATCACTCTCTCTCTCTGTATTGTTCACAGTCTCTCTCTGTATTGATCACTCCTTTTCTCTCTGTATTGTTCACACTCTCTATATTGATCACTCCTTCTCTCTCTGTATTGTTCACACCCTCTCTCTGTATTGATCACTGTCACTGCATTGATCACACTCTCTCTCTGTATTGTTCACATCCTCTCTCTGTATTGATCACTGTCTCTGCATTGATCACACTCTCTCTCTGTATTGATCACTCTCTCTCTGTATTGATCACTTTCTCTCTCTGTATTGTTCACACACTCTCTGTGTTGAGCACACTCTCTCTCTGTATTGTTCACTCTTTGTCTGTACTGATCACTCTCTCTGTATTGATCACTATTTCTCTGTATTGATCACTCTTACTCTCCCTGTATTGTTCACACTTTCTCTCTTTATTGATCACTCTTTCTCTATATTGATCATTCTCTCTCTCTGTATTGATCAGTTTCTCTCTGTATTCACACTCTCTCTAGGTATTGATCATTCACTCCCTGTATTGATCACTATTTTTCTCTCTGTATTGATCACTATTTCTCTGTATTGATCACTCTTTCTCTCCCTGTATTGTTCACACTTTCTCTCTTTATTGATCACTCTTTCTCTATATTGATCATTCTCTCTCTGTATTGATCACTTGCTCTCTGTATTGATCACTGTTTCTCTCTCTGTATTCACACTCTCTCTAGGTATTGATCATTCTCTCCCTGTATTGATCACTATTTTTCTCTCTGTATTGATCACTCTCTCTCTGTATTGATCACTCTTTCTCTCTCTGTATTGTTCACACCCTCTCTCTCTCTGTATGGATCACTCTCTCTGTATTGGTCACTCTTTTGCTCTCTGCATTGTCACACTCTCTCTCTGTATTGATCACTCTGTATTGAGATCCTTCTCTCTCTATTGACCTCTTTCTCTCACTCTGTATTGACCACTCTCTCTCTGTATTGATAACTGTCTCTGTGTGTTGATCACAGTCTCTCCGTATTGATCACTCTCCCTGTATTGATCACCGTTTCGCTGTCTGTATTGTTCACACACTCTCTCTGTATTGAGCATTATCTCTCCCTGTGTTGATCACTCTCTTGCTGTATATATATATCTCTATCTCTCTGTATTGATCACCCTCTCTCTCTGTATTGATCACTCCCGCTCTCTATAATTTGTTCACTCTCTGTATTGTTCACATCCTCTCTCTGTATTGATCACTGTCTCTGCATTGATCACACTCTCTCTCTGTATTGATCACTCTCTCTGTATTGATCACTCTTTCTCTCTCTGTATTGTTCACACTCTCTCTCTGTATGGATCACTCTCTCCGTATTGGTCACTCTTTTTCTCTCTGCATTGTTCACACTCTCTCTCTGTATTGATCACTCTCTCTTCGTATTGATCACTGTCTCTGTGTGTTGATCACAGTCTCTCTGTATTGATCACTCCCTCTTTATATGGATCTCACTCTCTCTGTATTGATCACGATCTCTCTCTGTATTGAAGACTCCCTCTCTGTATTGATCAGTATCTCTCTCTAGATTGATCACTCTCTCTCTGTATTGATCACCCTTTCTCTGTCTGCATTGTTCACACACACTCTCTGTATTGAGCACTCTCTCTCTCTGTATTGTTCACACTCTTTGTCTGTACTGATCACTCTCTCTGTATTGATCACGCTCTCTCTGTATTGATCACTCTTTCTTTGTATTGATCATTCTCTCTAAATTGATCACTCTCTCTCTACTGATCACTCTCTTTCTGATTTGATCACTCTCTCTCTGTATTGATCACTGTTTCTCTCTATTTTGAACACTCTCTCTGTATTGATCACTCTCTCTGTGTATTGATTGCTCTCTATCTCTGTATTGATCACTCTTTTTCTCTCTATATTGTTCACTCTCACTCTTGGTATTGATCACTCTTTCTCTCTCTGTATTGATTACTCTCTCTCTGTATTGATCACTCTTTCTCTCTCTGTATTGTTCACACTCTCTCTGTATTGATCACTTGCTCTCTGTATTGATCACTGTTTCTCTCTCTGTATTCACACTCTCTCTAGGTATTGATCATTCTCTCTCTGTATTGATCATTATTTTTCTTTCTGTATTGATCACTCTCTCTCTGTATTGATCACTCTGTCTCTGTATTGATCACTCTATCGCTCTATATTGTGATCCCTCTCTCTCTATTGACCTCTTTCTCTCACTCTGTATTGACCACTCTCTCTGTACTGATCACCGTTTCTCTGTCTGTATTGTTCACACACTCTCTCTGTATTGAGCACTATCTCTCTCTGTGTTGATCACTCTCTCGCTGTATTTATCTCTCTCTCTCTGTATTGATCACCCTCTCTCTCTGTATTGATCACTCCCTCTCTCTATAATTTGATCACTCTCTGTATTGTTCACATACTCTTTCTCTCTCTGTATTGATCGCTCTCTCTGTATTGACACCCTCATGTATTGATCACTTTCTCTATATTGACCACTCTCTCTCTGTACTGTTCACTCTCTCTCTTTATGTCTTGGTCACGCTCTCTCTGTACTGATCACTCTCTCTCTCTGTATTGTTCACAGTCTCTCTCTGTATTGATCACTCCTTTTCACTCTGTATTGTTCACACTCTCTGTATTGATCACTCCTTTTCTCTCTGTATTGTTCACATCCTCTCTCTGTATTGATCACTCTCTCTCTGCATTGATCACACTCTCTCTCTGTATTGATCACTCTCTCTCTGCATTGATCACTCTTTCTCTCTCTGTATTGTTCACACACTCTCTCTGTATTGAGCACTCTCTCTCTCTGTATTGTTCACACTCTTTGTCTGTACTGATCACTCTCTCTGTATTGATCACTATTTCTCTGTACTGATCACTCTTTCTCTCCCTGTATTGTTCACACTTTCTCTCTTTATTGATCACTCTTTCTCTATATTGATCATTCTCTCTCTCTGTATTGATCACTTGCTCTCTGTATTGATCACTCTCTCGGTATTAACACTCTCTCTGTATTGATCATTCTCTGTACTGTTCACTCTCTCTCTGTCTTGGTCACGCTCTCTCAGTGTTGATCACTCTTTCTCTCTCTCTGTATTGTTCACAGTCTCTCTCTGTATTGATCACTCTCTCTCTGTATTGATCACTCTTTCTCTGTATTGATCACTCTTTCTCTCTCTGTGTTGATCACTCTCTCCGTATTGATCACTTTCTCTCTCTATTGTTCACCCTCTCTCTCAGTATTGATCATTGTCTCTGTATTGATCATACCCTCTCTCTGTATTGATCACCCTCTCTGTATTGATCGTTCTCTCTCTCTCTATTGATCTCTTTCTCTCTGTATTAATGATTATTTCTCTCTCTGTGTTGGTCACTGTCTCTCTGTATTGATCACTCTCTCTGTATTGTCCTCTCTCTCTCTGTATTGTTCACACTGTCTCTCCATATAGATCACACTCTCTCTCTGTATTGATCACAGTCTCTGTGTGTTGATCACAGTCTCTGTGTATTGATAACTCTCTCTGTGTATTGATCACCCTTTCTCTGTATTGTTCACACTCACTCTCGGTATTGATCACTCTTTCTCTCTCTGTGTTGATCACTCTCTCGCTGTATTTATCTATCTGTATTGATCACTCTTTCTCTCTCTGTATTGATCACTCTCTCCGTATTGATCACTCTTTCTCTCTCTGTATTGTTCACACATTCTCTCTGTATTGATCATTGTCTCTGTATTGATCACACTCTCTGTATTGATCACTCTCTCTCTCTGTATTGATCACCCTCTCTCTCTGTATTGATCACCCTCTCTCTCTCTATTGATCTCTTTCTCTCTGTATTGATCACTCTTTCTCTGTATTAATGATTCTTTCTCTCTCTGTGTTGGTCACTGTCTCTCTGTATTGATCACTCTCTCTCTGTTTTGTCCTCTCTCTCTCTCTCTCTCTCTCTCTGTATTGTTCACACTGTCTCTCCATATAGATCACTCTCTCTCTGTATTTAGCACTATTTCTCTTTCTGTATTGATCACTCTGTCTCTGTATTGATCATCTTTCTCTCTCTGTATTGTTCACAGTCTCTCAGATCACTGTTTCTCTGTATTCACACTTTCTAGGTATTGATCATTCTTTCTCCTTCTGCATTGATCACTCTCTCTCTGCATTGATCACTCTCTCTCTGCATTGATCACTCTCTCTCTGCACTGATCACTCTCTCTCTGCACTGATCACTCTCTCTCTGCATTGATCACTCTCTCTCTGCATTGATCTCCCTCTGTATTGATTACTCTTTCTCTCTCTGTATTGATTACTCTTTCTCTCTCTGTATTGATCACTCTCTCTCTGTATTGATCACTCTCTCTCTGTATTGATCACTCTCTCTCACTGTATTGATCACTCTCTCTCACTGTATTGATCACTTGCTCCCTGTATTGATCACTGTTTCTCTGTATTCACACTTTCTAGGTATTGATCATTCTCTCTCTGTATTGATCATTCTTTCTCCTTCTGTATTGATCACTCTCTTTCTGTCTTGATCTCTCTTTCTCTGTGTTCACACACTCTCTCGGTATGGATCACTCACTCTCTGTATTGGTCACTCATTCTCTGTATTGTTCAATCTCTCTCTGTATTGATCACTCTCTGTTTTGAGCAGTCTCTCTGTATTGATCACGGTCTCTCTGTATTAATCACTCTTTCTCACTCGGTACTGATCACTCTCTCTCTGTATTGATCACTCTCTCTCTGTATTGATCACTCTCTCTCTGTATTGATCACTCTCTCTCTGTATTGATCACTCTCTCTCTATATTGATCACTCTCTCTCTGTATTGATCACTCTCTCTCACTGTATTGATCACTTGCTCCCTGTATTGATCACTGTTTCTCTGTATTCACACTTTCTAGGTATTGATCATTCTCTCTCTGTATTGATCATTCTTTCTCCTTCTGTATTGATCACTCTCTTTCTGTCTTGATCAGTCTTTCTCTGTGTTCACACACTCTCTCTGTATTGATCACTCTCTCTCTGTATTGATCACTCTCTCTCTCTGTATTGATCACTCTCTCTCTCTGTATTGATCACTCTCTCTCTGTATTGATCACTCTCTCTCTGTCTCGATCACTCTCTCTCTGTCTCGATCACTCTCTCTCTGTCTCGATCACTCTCTCTCTCTCTGTATCGATCACTCTCTCTCTCTCTCTGTATCGATCACTCTCTCTCTCTGTATTGATCACTCTCTCTCTCTTGATTACTCTTTCTCTCTGTATTGACCACTCTCTCTTTACTGATCACTCTTTCTATCTCTGTATTGTTTACACTTTCCCTCTTTATTGATCACTCTCCCTCTGCATTGATCACTCTTTCTCTCTGTATGGTTCACACTCTTTCTGTATTGATCACTCTCTGTGTATTGATCACTTTTTCTGTCTCTGTGTTGATCACTGTTTCTCTGCATTGATCACTCTCTCTGTGTATTGATCAATCTCTCTCTATATTGATCACTCTTTGTCTGTATTGATCAGTCTTTCTCTCTCTGTATTGTTCACACTCTCTCTGTATTGATTACTCTCTCTCTGTATGGATCACTCACTCTCTGTATTGGTCACTCATTCTCTGTATTGATCAATCTCTCTTTGTATTGATCACTCTTTCTCTCTGTCTTGTTCGCACTCTCTGTGTATTGAACACTCTCTGTGTTGATCACTGTCTCTCTGTATTGATCACTCTCTCTCTGTATTGATCTTTCACTCTTTCTGTATTGATCGCTCCTCCTCTCTGAACTGTTCTCACACTCTTCGTATTGTTCACACTTTCTCTCTGTATTGATCACACTCACTCGGTAATGATCAATCTCTCTCTGTATTGATCACTCTCTCCCTGTTATGATCACTCTCTCTCTGTATTGATCACTCTTTCTCTCTCTGTATTGACCACTCTCTCTTTACTGATCACTCTTTCTATCTCTATTGTTTACACTTTCCCTCTGTATTGATCACTCTCCTTCTGCATTGATCACTCTTTCTCTCTCTGTATTGTTAACAGTCTCTCTGTATTGATCACTCTTTCTGTCTCTGTGTTGATCAGTGTTTCTCTGTATTGATCACTCTCTCTGTACTGTTCACACTCTCTCTCTGTATTGATCACTCTCTCTCACTGTATTGATCACTTGCTCCCTGTATTGATCACTGTTTCTCTGTATTCACACTCTCCCTAGGTATTGATCATTCTCTCTCTGTATTGATCATTCTTTCTCCTTCTGTATTGATCACTCTCTTTCTGTCTCGATCACTCTTTCTCTCTCTTTATTGTTCACACTCTTTCTCTCTGTGTTGTTCACACACTCTCTCTAGGTATGGATCACTCACTCTCTGTATTGGTCACTCATTCTCTGTATTGTTCACTCTCTCTGTATTGATCAATCTCTCTTTGTATTGACCACTCTTTCTCTCTGTCTTGTTCGCACTCTCTCTGTATTGAACACTCTCTGTGTTGATCACTGTCTCTCTGTATTGATCACTCTCTCTCTGTATTGATCTCTCACTCTTTCTGTATTGATCACTCCTCCTCTCTGAACTGTTCTTCGTATTGTTCCCACTTTCTCTCTGTATTGATCACACTCATTCGGTATTGATCAATCTCTCTCTGTATTGATCACTCTCTCCCTGTTATGATCACTCTCTCTCTGTATTGATCACTCTTTCTCTCTCTGTATTGACCACTATCTCTTTACTGATCACTCTTTCTATCTCTGTATTGTTTACACTTTCCCTCTGTATTGATCACTCTCCTTCTGCATTGATCACTCTTTCTCTCTCTGTATTGACCACTCTCTCTTTACTGATCACTCTTTCTATCTCTGTATTGTTTACACTTTCCCTCTGTATTGATCACTCTCCTTCTGCATTGATCACTCTTTCTCTGTATTATTAAGTCTCTCTCTGTATTGATCACTCTTTCTGTCTGTGTTGATCAGTGTTTCTCTGTATTGATCACTCTGTACTGTTCACACTCTCTGTATTGATAAGTCTCTCTCTGTATTGATCATTCTTTCTCTCTCTGTATTGTTTGCACTCTTTCTGTATTGAGCACTCTCTCTGTATTGATCGCTCTCTATCTCTGTATAGGTCACTCTTTCTATATTGATCTCTATCTCTAATTGATCACTCTCTCTCTGTATTGATCAGTCTCTCTCGGTATTGATCACTCTCACCTATGTTCTCCGAACCTGAGTCCGCTTTTCAGTTGCTCGGTAACCCGAATGCGTGGAAAGGATATGACGTATCCACCGTTCGCGCGGGAGGCGGAGGCTGTGCTCTGTTTGAGGGGCGGGGCCTGTGAAATGGCGGTGGGCCGGTGTCGAGTCCGGGACGAGGAGCTTCGCATAAGTACGGGCGTTGGGACCGGTGGCCCGGGGGCCCGGTGGCCCGGGGGCCCGGTCGGGAGTGGTGCCGGTGGGGTGGGGGTGTCAGGCCCCCTCTCCCTACGAGATGTGATCTGGACTTCATGCCCGAGAAGATCATCAGTGCGGCCAACCCCAGGCTCCAACATGCTTTCAAAACAAAGGTGACCCAGGGACAGTGACCCTGGAGTCAGGACAATCTCTGTGAGCCTGGGACAGTGACCCCGGGGTCAGGACACTGTGTGACCCGGCGACAGTGACCCCGGGGTCAGGACATTGTGTGACCCGGCGACAGTGACCCCGGGGTCAGGACACTGTGTGACCCGGCGACAGTGACCCCGGGGTCAGGACACTGTGTGACCCGGCGACAGTGACCCCGGGGTCAGGACACTGTGTGACCCGGCGACAGTGACCCCGGGGTCAGGACACTGTGACCCGGCGACAGTGACCCCGGGGTCAGGACACTGTGTGACCCGGCGACAGTGACCCCGGGGTCAGGACACTGTGTGACCCGGCGACAGTGACCCCGGGGTCAGGACACTGTGTGACCCGGCGACAGTGACCCCGGGGTCAGGACACTGTGTGACCCGGCGACAGTGACCCCGGGGTCAGGACACTGTGTGACCCGGCGACAGTGACCCCGGGGTCAGGACACTGTGTGACCCGGCGACAGTGACCCCGGGGTCAGGACACTGTGACCCGGCGACAGTGACCCCCAGGGTCAGGACACTCTCTATGAACCAGGGACAGTGACCCAGGTTTCAGGACACTTTCTGTAACCCAGGGGCAGTGACCAGGGTCAGGACACTGTGTGAGCCAGAGACAGTGACCCCGGGGTCAGGACACTCTCTGTGACCCAGGGACAGTGACCCCAGGGACAGGACACTCTGTGACCTGGGGAGAGTAACCCCGGGGTCAGGACACTCTCTGTGGCCAGGGGACAGCGACCCTGGGGTCAGGACACGCTCTATGACCTAGCGACAGTGACCCCAGAGTCAGGACACACTCTGTCACCTGGGGAGAGTGACGCTGGAGTCAGGACACTGACTCAGAGACACTGACCCCGGGGTCAGGACACTCTCTGTGACCCATGGACAGTGACCACGGGGTCAGAACATTCTGTGACCCAGGGAGAACAACCCCGGGGCCAGGACACTTTCTGTGACCCTGGGACAGTGATCCAGGGGTCAGGACACTTTCTGTTACCTAGGGATAGCGACCCTGCGGTTAGAAAACTCTCTGTGACCGAGAGATAGGGACCCCGGGTTCAGGACACTCTCTGTGACCCAGGGACATCGAGCCTGGGGTCAGGACTCTCTCTCCGACACAGGGATAGTGATCCTGGGGTCAGGACACTGTGACCCTGGGATAGTGACCCCGGGGTCAGGACACTCTCTGTGACCCTGGGACAGTCACCCTATGGTCAGGACACTCTCTGAGACCCAGAGACAGTGATCCTGGGGTCAGGACACTCTCTGTGACCCAGAGAGAGTCACCCCCGGGTCAGGGCACTCACTGTGACCCAAGGACAATGACTGTGTGTTCCCGACACTCTCTGTGACCCAGGCTCAGTGACCCCGGGGTCTGGACAATCTCTGTGACCCAGGGACTGTGGCCCCGGGGACTTGACAAACTCTCTGACACGGGGACAGTGAACCTGGTATCAGGACACTTTCTGTGACCCTGGGAGAGTGGACCCAGGGTCACAGCACTCTCTGTGACCCAGGGACAGTCACCCCGTGGTCAGGACACGCTCTGTGACCCAGAATCAGTGAACCAGGGGTCAGGACACTCTCTGTGACTGAGGGAGAGTTGCCCTGGGGTCAGGACACTGTGACCCAAGGACAGTGAGCCCGGGATCAGAACACTGTGACCCAGGGACATTGACCACGGGGTCCGGACACACTCTGTGACCCAGGGACAGTGACCCCTGTGCAAGGACACTCTCTGTGATCCAGCAACAGTGACTTCGGTGTAAGGACAATCTCTGTGACACAGGGACAGTGACCCCGCAGTCAGGACACTCTCTGTGATCCAGGGACAGTGGCCCCGGGAAAATGACACACACTCAGACATGGGGAAAGTGACCCCGGTGTCAGGACACTTTCTGTGACCCAAAAACAGTGACCCCGGGGACAGGACACTCTCTGTGAGCCAGGGATAGTGATCCCGGATTCAGGATGCTCTCTGTAACCCAGGAAAGTCAACCCGGGGAAAGGACAAATTCTGTGATCCGGGGACAGGGCACTCTCTGTGACCTGGGGAGAGTAACCCCAGAGTCAGGACACTTCTGTGACCAGGGCACGGCGACACCGGGGTCAGGACACTCTGTGACCAGGGGACAGTGACCCCAGAGTCAGGGCACTCTCTGTGACATGGGGAGAGTAACTCCGGGGTCAGGACACTATCTGTGACCAGGGGACAACTACTCTGGGATCAGGACACTCTGTGACCCAGGGGAAAGTGACTCCGGGGTCAGGACACACTTTGTGACCCAGCGACAGTGACCCCGGTGTCAGGACACTTTCTGTGACCTTGGGATAGCGTTCCCATGGCCAGGGCACTCTGTGTGACCGAGGGATAGGGACCCTGGGTTCAGGACACTCTTTGTGACCCAGGAACAGCGACTCCATGTTCGGGATACTCTCTGTGAACCAGGGACATCGACCCTGGGGTCAGAACTCTCTCTGTGACCCTGGGACTGTGACCCAAGGGTCAGGACACTCTCTGTTAATCTAGGACAGCGAGCCTAGGGTCAGGACACTCTCTGTGACCCAGGGACAGTGACCTTGGGGTCACAACACAGTGACCCAGGGACAATGACCACAGGGTCTGGACACACTCTGTGACCCCGGGACAGTGACCCCGGTGTCAGAACATTCTCTGTGACGAAGTAACAGTGACCGGGGGAGTCAGAACATTCTGTGTGAGCCATGGACAGCGAGCCCAGGGTCACGGCACTCTCTGCAACCCAGAGAGAGTCACCCTGGGGTCAGGACACTCTCTGTGACCCAGAGACAGTGACCCCAGGGTCCAGACAACCTCTGTTACCCAGGGACAGTGACCCATGTGTAAGGACACTCTCTGTGATCCGGGGACAGTGACTTCGGTGTAAGGACACTCTCTGTGACACAGGGACAACGGCCCCGGGGTGAGGACACTCTCTGTGACCCAGGGACATTGCCCCGGGGACAGGACACTCTCTGCAACCCAGGGACAGCACCCCGGTGTCAGGACACTATCTGTGACCCTGCGACAGTGACCCCAGGGTCAGGTCGATGAGACCCTGGGAAAGTGACCCTGAGGTCAGGACACTCTTTGATACCCGCCGACAGTGACCCCAGAGTTAGGAGACTCTCTGTGACCTGGGGAGAGTAACCCCGGAGTCAGGACTCTCTCTGTGACCAGGGGACAGTGTCTCTGGGATCAGGACACTCTCTGTGACCCAGGGAAAGTGACTCCTGGATCAGGACACTTTCTGTGACTTTGGATAGTGTTCCCGCGGTAGGACACTGTGTGACCGAGGGATAGGGACCCTGGGTTCAGGACACTCTTTGTGACCCAGGAACAGCGACTCTGGGTTCAGGACACTCTCTGTGACCCAGGGACATCGACGCTGGGGTCAGGACTCTCTATCTGACCCAGGGATAGCCACCCTGGGGTCTGGACACTCTCTGTGACCCTGGGACAGTGACCCTGGGGTCAGGACACTCTCTGTGACTCTGGGACAGCGGGCCCGGGGTCAGGACATTCTCTGTGACCCAGGGACTGTGGCCCCGGGGACATGACACACTCTCTGCCACAGGGACAGTGACCCCGGTGTCAGGACACTCTCTGTGACCCTGCAACAGTGACCCCAGGGTCAGGTCAATGTGACCCTGGGAAAGTGACCCTGAGGTCAGGACACTCTTTGTGACCCAGCGACAGTGACTCCAGAGTTAGGAGACTGTCTGTGACCTGGGGAGAATAATCCCGAGGTCAGGACAGTCCCTGTGACCCAGGGACAGTGAGCCCGGGATCTGAAAACTGTGACCCAGTGACAGTCACCCTAGGTTCAGGACACTCTCTGACCCAGAGACATTGACCCCGGGGTCAGGAAACTCTGTGACCTGGGGACAGCAACCCCGGGATCAGGGTACTCTCTGTGACCCAGGGAGAGTGCCGCGGGGTCAGGACACTCTCTGTGAGCCAGGGACAGCGACCCCGGGACAGGAGACTATCGGTGATCCAGGGACAGGGTCCCCTGGTTCAGGACACGATGTGTGACCCTGGGATAGTGACTCCGGGGTCAGGAAACTTTCTATGAACCAGGGACAGCAACCCCGGGCCAGGAGACTCTTGATGCCCCATGGACAGGGACCCCGGGTTCAGGACACTATTTGACGCAGGGACAGTGACCCCGGGGTCAGGACACTGTGACCCAAGGACAGTGACCCCAGGGTCAGGACACTGACCCAGGGACAATAACCGCGGCGACCGGACACACTCTGTGACCGAGGGACAGTGACCCCTGTGTCAGGACACTCTGTGACCCAGGGACAGTGACTTCGGTGTAAGGACAATCTCTGTGACCCATGGAGAGTGGCCCCGTGGACATGACACACTCTCTGACACGGGGACAGTGACCCCGGTGTCAGGATGCCCTCTGTGACCTGAGGACAGTGACCCCGGGGTCAGGACACACTGTGACCCAGGTACAGCGACCCCGAGGTGAGGACACTCTGTGACCCAACGACAGTGACCCTGGGGTCAGGTTAATGTGACCCTGGGAAAGTGACTCTGAGCTCAGGACACTCTTTGTGTCCCAGCGACAGTGAATCCAGAGTTAGGAGACTCTCTGTGACCTTGGGAGAGTAATCCGGGGTCAGGACACTGCCTGTGAACCAGGGATAATGAGCCAGGGATCAGAAAACTGTGACCCAGCGACAGTCACCCTAGGTACAAGAAAACTCTCTGACCCAGGGACAGTGACCCCTGGGTCAGGACATTGTGACCCAAGGACAGTGACCTGGGGTCAGGACACTGTGACCCAGGGACAGTGACCCCTGTGTAAGGACACTCTGTGACCTTGTGAAAGTGACTTCAGTGTAAGGACAATCTCTGTGACCCAGGGACAGTGCCGCGGGGTCAGGACACTCTCTGTGAGCCAGGGACAGCGACCCCTGGTTCAGGACACGATGTGTGACCCTGGGACAGTGACTCCGCGGTCAGGAAACTTTCTATGAACCAAGGACAGCAACCCTGGGCCAGGAGACTCTTGGTGCCCCATGGACAGGGAACCTGGGTTCAGGACACTATTTGATGCAGGGACAGTGACCCCGGATTCAGGACACTCTGTGACCCAGGGACAGTGACTCCGGGGTCAGGACACTCTGTGACCCAGGGACAGTGACCCAGGGATCAGGACACGGTCTGTGAGCCAGGGAGAGTGACCTCGGGGTCAGGAAACTCTCAGTTACTCGGGGACAGTGATTCTTAGGTCTGGACAATCGCAGTGACCCAGGGGAGAGACCCCGGGGTCAGGGCACTCTCTGAGACCCAGGGAATGTCACCCTGGGGTCAAGACTCTGTGACCCAGAGACAGTGACCCCAGAGTCAGGACTCTCTCCGTGACCCAGGGACAGTGACCCTGGGGTCAAGACACTGTGACCCAGGGACAATGACCGTGGGGTCTGAACACTCTGTAACCCAGGGACAGTGACCCTGGGGTCAGAACATTCTCTGTGACCCAGGGACAGCAAGCATGAGGTCACAGCACTCTCTGTGACCCAGAGACAGTGACGCCGGGGTCAGGACACTCTGTGACCCAGGGACAGTTTCCCTGGGGTCAGGACACTCTGTGACCCAGGGACAGTGACCCAGGGATCAGGACACGGTCTGTGAGCCAGGGAGAGTGACCTCGGGGTCAGGAAACTCTCAGTTACTCGGGGACAGTGATTCTTAGGTCTGGACAATCGCAGTGACCCGGGGAGAGACCCCGGGGTCAGGGCACTCTCTGAGACCCAGGGAATGTCACCCTGGGGTCAAGACTCTGTGACCCAGAGACAGTGACCCCAGAGTCAGGACTCTCTCCGTGACCCAGGGACAGTGACCCTGGGGTCAAGACACTGTGACCCAGGGACAATGACCGTGGGGTCTGAACACTCTGTAACCCAGGGACAGTGACCCTGGGGTCAGAACATTCTCTGTGACCCAGGGACAGCAAGCACGAGGTCACAGCACTCTCTGTGACCCAGAGACAGTGACGCCGGGGTCAGGACACTCTGTGACCCAGGGACAGTTTCCCTGGGGTCAGGACACTGTAACCCAAAGACAGTGACCCCGTGGTCAGGACATTGTGAGCCAAGGACAGTGACCCCGGGGTCCAGACACTGACCCAGTGACAATGACCGTGGGGTCTGAACACTCTCTGTAACCCAAGGACAGTGACCCTGGGGTCAGAACATTCTCTGTGTCCCAGGGACAGCGAGCACGAGGTCACAGCACTCTGTGACCCAGAGACAGTGATCCCGGGGTCAGGACACTCTCTGTGACCCAGGGACAGTTTCCCTGGGGTCAGGACACTGTGACCCAAGGACAGTGACCCCAGGGTCAGGACACTATGCCCAGGGACAGTGACCCCTGTGTATGGACACTCTGTGATCTGGCGACAGTGACTTCAGTGTAAGGACAATCTCTGTGACCCACGGACAGTAACGCCGGGGTCAGGACACACTCTGACCCAGGGACAGCGACTCCGGGATCAGGGCACTCTGTGACCCAGGGAGAGTGCCGCAGGGTCAGGACACTCTGTGAGCCAGGGACAGTGACCCCGGGCCAGGAGACTCTCGATGATCTAGGGACCGGGTCCCCTGGTTCAGCACACGATGTGTGACCCTGGGACAGTGACTCCGCGGTCAGGAAACTTTCTATGAACGAGGGACAGCAACCCTGGGCCAGGAGACTCTTGGTGCCCCATGGACAGGGAACCCGGGTTCAGGACACTATTTGACGCAGGGACAGTGACCCCGGGGTCAGGACACTCTCTCTGACCCAGGGACAGTGACCCCGGGATCAGGACATTCTCTGAGACCCAGGGAGAGTCACCCTGGGGTCAGGACACTCTCAGTTGCTCGGCGACAGTGACCCCGAGGTCTGGATACTCGCTACGACCCAGAGGCAGCGTGCCCGGGGTCAGGGCACTCTCTGAGAGCCAGAGAAATTCACCCTGGGGTCAGGACACTCTCTGTGACCCAGAGACAGTGACCCCGGGGTCAGGGCACTCTGTGACCCAGGGACAGAGACGCTGGGGTCAGGACATTGTGACCCACGGACAGTGACCCCAGGGTCAGGACACTGTGACCCAGCCACAATGACCGCAGCGTCTGGACACTCCCTGTGACCCAGGGACAGTGACCCCTGTGTAAGTACACTCTCAGTGATTCGGGGACCGTGACCCCGGGGTCAGGACACAATCTGTGACCCAGGTACAACGACACCAGGGTCAGGACACTCTCTGTGACACAGGATCAACGGCCCCGAGGTGAGGACACTCTCTGTGACCCAGGGACAGTACACCGGTGTCAGGACACTCTCTGTGACCCAGCGACAGTGACCCTGGGGTCAGGTCAATTTGACCCTGGGAAAGTGACTCTGAGCTCAGGACACTGTGTACCAGCGACAGTGAATCCAGAGTTAGGAGACTCTCTGTGACCTTGGGAGAGTAATCCGGGGTCAGGACACTGCCTGTGAACCAGGGATAATGAGCCATGGATCAGAAAACTGTGACCCAGCGACAGTCACCCTAGGTTCAGGAAAACTCTCTCTGACCCAGGGACAGTGACCCCGGGGTCAGGACATTGTGACCCAAGGACAGTGACCCCGGGGTCAGGACACTGTAACCCAGGGTCAGTGATCCTGGGGTCAGAACATTCTCTGTGACCCAGGGACAGCGAGCAGGAGGTCACAGCACTCTCTGTGACCCAGAGACAGTGACACCGGGGTCAGGACACTCTCTGTGACCCAGGGAAATTTACCCTGGTGTCAGGGCATTATGATCCAAGAACAGTGACCCGGCGTCAGGACACTGTGACCCAGGGACAGTGACCCCTGTGTAAGGACACTCTCTGTGATCTGGCGACAGTGACTTCAGTTTTAGGACAATCTCTGTGACTCAAGGCCAATGACAGCTGGGTCCGGACACTCTGACTCAGGGACAGTGACCCCGGTGTCAGAACATTCTCTGTGACGAAGTAACATTCTGTGTGAGCCGTGGACAGCGAGCCTGGGGTCACGGCACTCTCTGCGACACAAAGAGAGTCACCCTGGGGTCAGGACACTCTCTGTGACCCAGAGACAGTGACCCCAGGATCAGGACACTCTCTGTGACACAAAGACAGTGACACCAGGGTCCAGACAAACTCTGATCTGGGGACAGTGACTTCGGTGTAAGGACATACTCTGACACAGGGACAACGTCCCCGGGGTGAGGACACTCTCTGTGACGCAGGGACATAGCCCCAGGGACAGGACACTCTCTGCAACCCAGGGACAGCACCCCGGTGTCAGGACATTATCTGTGACCCTGCGACAGTGACCCCAGGGTCAGGTCGATGTGACCCTGGGAAAGTGACCCTGAGGTCAGGACACTCTGTGACCCAGCGAAAGTGACCTCAGAGTTAGGAGACTCTCTGTGACCTGGGGAGAGTAACCCCGGAGTCAGGAGACTCTGTGACCAGGGTACGGCGACTCCGGGATCAGGACAGTCTCTGTGAACAGGGCACAGCGTCTCTGGGATCAGGACACTCTGTGACCCAGGGAAAGTGACTCCTGGATCAGGACACTTTCTATGACTTTGGATAGCGTTCCCGCGGTAGGACACTCTGTGTGACCGAGGGATAGGGGCCATGGGTTCAGGACACTCTTTGTGACCCAGGAACAGCGACTCTGGGTTCAGGACACTCTGTGACCCAGGGACATCGACCCTGGGGTCAGGCCACTCTCTGTGACCCTGGGACAGTGACCCTGGGGTCAGGACACTCTCTATGACTCTGGGACAGCGAGCCCGGGGTCAGGACACTCTCTGTGACCCACGTACTGTGGCCCCGGGGACAGCGACCCCGGTGTCAGGACAATTTCTGTGACCCCGGGGGCAGTCACCCCGGGGTCAGGACACACTCTGTGACCCAGGATCAGCGAACCAGGGGTCAGGACACTCTCTGTGACCCACGGACAGAACCCCAGTGTCAGGACACTCTGTCACCCTGCGACAGTGACCCCAGGGTCAGGTCAATGTGACCCTGGGAAAGTGACCCTGAAGTCAGGACACTTTGTGACCAAGCGACAGTGACCCCAGAGTTAGGAGACTCTGTGACCTGGGGAGAGTATTCCCGAGGTCAGGACACTCCCTGTGACCCAGGGACAGTGAGCCCGGGATCAGAAAACTGTGAACCAGCGACAGTCACCCTAGGTTCAGGACACTCTCTCTGGCCCAGAGACATTGACCCCGTGGTCAGGAAACTCTCTGTGACCCTGGGACAGCAGCCCCGGGGTCAGGACACTCTCTGTGACCCATGGACAGCGACCCCGGGATCAGGGTACTCTCTGTGATCCAGGGATAGTGCCGCGGGGTCAGGACACTCTCTGTGAGCCAGGGACAGTGACCCCGGGACAGGAGACTCTCGATGCCCCATGGACAGGGCCCCTGGTTCAGGACACGATGTGTGACCCTGGGATAGTGACTCCAGGGTCAGGAAACTTTCTATGAACCAGGGAAAGTGAGCCCGGGTTCAGGACACTCTCTCTGACCCAGGGACAGTGACCCTGGGGTCAGGACCCTCCCTGTGACCCAGGGACAGCGAGCCTGGGGTCAGGGCACTCTCTGAGACCCAGGGAGAGTCACCCTGGGGTCAGGACACACTCTGTGACCCAGAGACAGTGAGCCCGGGGTCCTTACACTCTCTGTGCCCGAGGGACAGTGACCCCTGTGTAAGGACACTCTCTGTGATCTGGCAACAGTGACTTCAGTGTAAGGACAATCTCTGTGACCCAGGGACAGTGATCCCCGTGTAAGGTCACTCTCTGTGATCTGGCAACAGTGACTTCAGTGTAAGGACAATCTCAGTGACCCAGGGACAGTGACCCCGGGGTCAGCAAACTCTGTGACCCATGGACAGCGACCCCGGGATCAGGGCACTCTCTGTGACCCAGGGACAGTGCTGCGGAGTCAGGACACTCTCTGTGAGCCAGTGACAGCGACCCCGGGCTAGGAGACTCTTGGTGATCCAGGGACACGGTCCCCTGGTTCAGGACACAATGTGTGACCCTGGGACAGTGACTCCGGGGTCAGGAAACTTTCTATGAACCAGGGACAGCAACCCCGGGCCAGGAGACTCTCGGTGCCCCATGGACAGGGACCCCGGGTTCAGGACACTATTTGACGCAGGGACAGTGACCCCGGGGTCTGGACACTCTATGAACCAGGGACAGTGACCCCGGATTCAGGACACTCTCTGTGACCCAGGGTCAGTGACCCGGGGTCAGGACACTCTCTGTGACCCAGGGACAGGGACCCCGGGTTCAGGACACAGTCTGTGAGCCAGGGAGAGTGACCCCAGGGTCAGGATCTCTCAGTTACTCGGGTACAGTGACCCCTAGGTCTGGACACTCACTGTGACCCAGGGAAGAGACCCTGGGGTCAGGGCACTCTCTGAGACCCAGGGAGAGTCACCCTGGGGTCATGACACTCTCTGTGACCCAGAGACAGTGACCCCGGAGTCAGGACACTGTCCGTGAACCAGAGACAGTGACCCTGGGGTCAGTACACTGTGACCCAGGGATAATGACCGTGGCATCCAGACACTCTGTGACCCAGGGACGGTAACCCCTGTGAAAGGACACTCTGTGTTCTGGGGACAGTGACTTCGGTGTAAGGACAATCTCTGTGACCCATGGACAGTGACCCCGGGGTCAGGACACTCTCTGTGACCCAGGGAGAGTGGCCCCGTGGACATGACAAACACTCTGACATGGGGACAGTGACTCCGGGTTCAGGACAGTCTCTGTGACACAGGGACAAAGGCCCCGAGGTGAGGACAATCTCTGTGTCCCAGGGACAGTGAGCCCAGGATCAGAAAACTGTGACCCAGCGACAGTCACTCTAGATCCAGGAAACCTCTCTCTGACCCAGAGACAGAGACCTCGGGGTCAGGACATTGTGAGCCAAGGACAGTGACCCCGGGGTCAAGACACTGTGACCCAGTGTCAATGACCGTGGGGTCTGAACACTCTCTGTGACCCAGAGACAGTGACCCCGGGGTCAGGACACTCGCTGTGACCCAGGAACAGTTTCCCTGGGGTCAGGACACTGTGACTCAAGGACAGTGACCCCGGGGTCAGGACACTATGACCCAGGGACAGTGACTCCTGTGAATGGACACTCTCTGTGATCTGGCGACAGTGACTTCGGTGTAAGGACAATCTCTGTGACCCAGGGACAGTGACCCTCGGGTCAGGACACTCTCTGTGACCCAGGGACAGCGACTCCGGAATCAGGGCACTTTCTATGACCCAGGGATAGTGCTGCGGGGTCAGGACACTCTCTGTGAGCCAGGGACAGCGACCCCGGGCCAGGAGACTCTCGGTGATCCAGGGACAGGGTCCCCTGGTTCAGGACACGATGTGTGACCCTGGGACAGTGACTCCGCGGTCAGGAAACTTTCTATGAACCAGGGACAGCAATCCTGGGCCAGGAGACTCTTGGTGCCCCATGAACAGGGAACCCGGCTTCAGGACACTATTTGACGCAGGGACAGTGACCCCGTGGTCAGGACACTCTCTCTGACCCAAGGACAGTGACCCCGAGGTCTGGACACTCTCTGTGACCCAGGGACAGTGACCCCAGGGTCAGGAAACTCTCTGTGAACCAGGGACAGTGACCCCAGATTCAGGACACTCTCCGTGACCCAGGGACAGTGACTCCTGTGTAAGGACACTCTCTGTGATCCGTGGACAGTGACTTCGGTGTAAGGACAATATCTGTGACCCAGGAGCAGTGACCCCAGGGTCAGGACACTCTCTCTGACCCAGGGAGAGTGGCCCCAGGGTCAGGACACTCTGTGACACAGGGACAGTACCCCGGTGTCAGGACACTCTCTGTGACTCTGCGACAGTGACCCTGGGGTCAGGTCAATGTGACCCTGGGAAAGTGGCTCTGAGCTCAGGTCATTCTTTGTGACCCAGCGACAGTGACTCCAGAGTTAGGAGACTCTCTGTAACCTGGGGAGAGTAATCCCGGGGTCAGGACACTGCCTGTGACCCAGAGCCAGTGAGCCCGGGGTCAGGACACTCTCAGTTACTCGGGTACAGTGACCCCGAGGTCTGGACACTCGCTGTGACCCAGAGACAGCGAGCCCAGGGTCAGGACACTCTCAGTTACTCAGGGACAGTGACCCCGAGGTCTGGACACTCGCTGTGACCCAGAGACAGCGAGCCCGGGGTCAGGACACTCTCAGTTACTCGGGGACAGTGACCCCGAGGTCTGGACACTCGCTGTGACCCAGAGACAGCGAGCCTGGGGTCAGGCACTCTGAGACCCAGGGAGTGTCACCCTGGGGTCAGGATACTCTCTGTAACCCAGAGACAGTGACTCCGGGGTCAGGACACGCTCTGTGACCTAGGGACAGTTACCCTGGGGTCAGGACACTGTGACCCAAGGACAGTGACCCTGGTGTCAGGACACTGTGACCCAGGGACAGTGACCCCTGTTTAAGGACACTCTGTGATCTGGCGACAGTGACTTCAGTGTAACGTTAATCTCTGACCCAGGGACAGTGACCCCAGGGTCAGGACACTGCAACCCAAGGACAGTGATACCAGGATCAGAAAACTGTGACCCAGTGACAGTCAGCCTGGGTTCAGGACACTCTTTGTTGTCCATTGACAGTGACCCCGGGGTTAGGACACTCTCTATGCCCCAGGGACAGTGCCCCGGGGTCAGTACGCTCTCTCTGACCCAGGGACATTGACCCCGGGTTCAGGACATCCTCTGTGACCCGGGGACAGCAACTAGGGGTCAGGACACTCTCTGTGACCCTGGGGACATGACACACTCTGTGAACTGGGGACAGCAACCAGGGGTCAGGACACGGTCTGTGACCCTGCAACAGTGACCCCAGGGTCAGGCGAATGTGACCCTAGGAAAGTGACCCTGAGGTCAGGACACTCTTTGTGACCTAGCGACAGTGACCACAGAGTTTGAGAACTCTCTGTGACCTGCGGAGAGTTACCCCTGGGTCAGTAAGCACTCTGTGACCTGGGAACAGCGACCCCGGGATCAGGACATGGTCTGTGAGCCAGGGAGAGTGACCCCGGGGTGATGACACTCTCTGTGACCGAGGGAGAGTGACCCCGGGGTCTGGACAATCTCAGTTATTCTGGGACCGTAAGCCTGAGGGCTGGACTCTCGCTGTGACCCAGGGACAGTGACCCGGGGCCAGGACACTTTCTGTGACCCAGAGCAAGCGACCCTGAGCTCAAGACAATCTCTGTGACCCTGGGACAGCGACTGTGGGTTCAGGACACTCTCTGAGACCCAGGGAGAGTCACCCTGGGGTCAGAACACACTCTGTGACCCAGAGACAGTGAGCCCAGGCTCAGGACACTCTCTGTGACCCTGGGACAGTGACTCTGGCGTCAGGACACTGTGACCCAAGGACAATGACCGCGGCGTCTGGACACTCTCTATGACCCAGGTACAGGGACCCCTGTGTAAGGACTCTCCCTGTGATCCGGGGACAGTGACTTCGGTGTAAGGACAATCTCTGTGAACCAGGAACAGTGACCCGGGGGTCAGGACACTCTCTGTGACCCAGGGAAAGTGGCCCCGTGGACATGACACACTCTCTGACACGGGGACAGTGACCCCGGTGTCAGGACACCCTCTGTCACCTGGGGACAGTGACCCCGGGGTCAGGACACCCTCTGCGACCTGGGGACAGTGACCCCGGGGTCAGGACACCCTCTGTGACCCAGGTACAGCGACCCCGGTGTCAGGACACTCTCTGTGACTCTGCGACAGTGACCCTAGGGTCAGATCAATGTGACCCTGGGAAAGTGACTCTGAGCTCAGGACACTTTTTGTGACCCAGCGACAGTGACTCCAGAGTTAGGAGACACTCTGTGACCTGGGGAGAGTAATCCCGGGGTCAGGACACTGCCTGTGACACAGGGACACTCTCTGTGACACAGAGACAGTGTCAGGACACTGTGACCCAGGGACAATGACCGTAGCGTCCGGACACTCTCAGTGACACAGGGACAGTGACCCCTGTGTAAGGACACTCTCTGTGATCCGGGGACAGTGACTTTGGTGTCAGGACAATCTCTGTTACCCAGGGACAGTGACCCCGGGGTCAGGACACTCTCTGTGACACAGGGACAACGGCCCTGGGGTGAGGACACGCTCTGTGACCCAGGGACAGTACCCCAGTGTCAGGACACTCTCTGTGACCCTGCGCCAGTGACCCCGGGGTCAGGTCAATGTGACCCTGGGAAAGTGACTCTGAGCTCAGCACACTCTTTGTGACCCAGCGACAGTGACTCCAGAGTTAGGAGACTGTCTGTGACCTGGGGAGAGTAATCCCAGGTTCAGGACACTGCCTGTGACCCAGGGACAGTGAGCCCGGGATCAGAAAACTGTGACCCAGCAACAGTCACCCGAGATTCAGGAAAACTCTCTCTGACCCAGGGACAGTGACCCCGGGGTCAGGACATTGTGACCCAAGGACAGTGACCCTGGGGTCAAGACACCGACCCAGGGACAATGGCCGTGGGGTCTGAACACTCTCTGTGACCCAGGGCCAGTGATCCTGGGGTTAGAACATTCTCTGTGACCCAGAGACAGTGACCTCGGGGTCAGGACACTCTGTGTCCCAGGGAAAGTTACCCTGGTGTCAGGGCATTATGACCCAAGGGCAGTGACCCTGGGGTCAGGACACTCCAATTCCCTCTCACTCTCTCACACACACACTCCAACTCTCTGCTTCTCTCTCTCTCTCACATCCCCCAACTCCCTCACTCTCTCTCTCTCTCCCTCTCACACCCTCCAACTCCCTGTCTCTGTCTCTCTCTCACCCTTGAACTGCCTGCCTCTCCCTCTCTCTCTCTATCTCAAACCCTCCAACTCCCTGTCTCTCTCTCTCACCCTCCAACTCCCTGTCTCTCTCTCTATCTCACACATACCCTCCAACTCTGTCTCACTCTCTCTCCCTCTCACACCCTCCAACTCCATGTCTCCCTCTGTGTCACACCCTCCAACTTCATCTCTCTCTCTCACACCCTCCAACTCCCTGTCTCTCTCTCTCCCTCTCACACACTCCAACTCTGTCTCTCTCTCACACCCGCCAACTCACTGTCTCGCTCTCTCTCTCCCTCTCACACCCTCGAACACCCTGTCTCTCTCTCTCTCACACACTCCAACTCCGTCTCGCTCTCTCTCTCACACCCTGCAACTCCCTGTCTCTCTCTCTCTCTCTCTCACACCCTCCAACTCCCTGTCTCTCTCTCTCTCTCACACACCCTGCAACTCCCTCTCTCTCACTCAGCCTCCAACTCCCTCTCTCTCTCACACCCTCCAACTCCCTGTCTTTCTCTCTCTCACCCTCCAACTACCTATCTCTCTCTCTCACACCCTCCAAATCCCTGTCTCTGTCTCTCTCCCTCTCACACCCTCCAACTCCCTGTCTTTGTCTTTCACACCCTCCAACTTCCCCTCTCTCTCTCTCACACCCTCCAACTCTGTCTCTCTCTCTCACACGCCCTCCAACCCCCTGTCTCCCTCTCTCTCTCTGTCACACCCTCCAACTCCATGCCTCTCTCTTTCTCACACACACCCTCCAACTCCCTGTCTGTCTGTCTCTCACACCCTCCAACTCCCTATCTCTATCTCACACCTCCAACTCACTATCTCTATCTCACACCTCCAACTCCCTCTCTCTCACACACCCAGCACCTCCATCTTTCTCTCTCTCACACCCTCCAATTCCCTCTCTCTCTCTCCCTTTCTCACCCTCCAACTCCCTGTATCTCTCTGTCTCTCACACCCTCCAACTCCCTCTATCTCTCTTTCTTCCTCTCACACCCTCCAACTCCCTGTATCTCTCTTTCTTCCTCTCACACCCTCCAACTCCCTATCTCTCACTCTCTCAGACACACCCTCCAACTCACTGTCTCTGTCTCTCTCTCACCCTCCAACTCCCTGCCTCTCCCTCTCTCTCTCTTACACCCTCTAACTCCCTGTCGCTGTCTCACACGCTCCAACTCCCTGTCTCTCTCTCTCTCACACATACCCTCTAACTCCCTGTCGCTCTCTCACATGCTCCAACTCCCTGTCTCTCTCTCTCACACATACCCTCCATCTCTGTCTCACTCTCTCTCCCCCTGTCACACCCTCCAACTCCCTCTCTCTCTCTCTCCCTCATACCCTCCAACACCCTGTCTCTCTCTCTCTCACCCTCCAACTCTCTGTCTCTCTCTCTCCCTCTCACACCCTCCAACACCCTGTCTCCCACTCTCTCTCACACCCTCCAACTTCGACTCTCTCTCTCACACCCTCCAACGCCCTGTCTCTCTCTCTCTCTCACACACACACACCCTCCAACTCCTTGTCTCTCTCTCACACCCGCCAACTCACTGTATCGCTCTCTCTCTCCCTCTCACACCCTCGAACTCCCTGTCTCTCTCTCTCTCACACACAGTCCAACTCCCTGTCTCTCTCTCTCTGTCACTCAGTCTCCAACTCCCTCCCTCTCTCACACGCTCCAACCCTGTTTTTCTCTCTCTCTCACCCTCCAACTACTTATCTCTCTCTCTCTCACGCCCTCCAACTCCCTGTCTCTCTCTCTCTCCCTCCCTCTCACACACTCCAACACCCTGTCTCCCTCTCTCTGTCACACCGTCCAACTCCATGCCTCTCTCTTTCTCACACCCACCCTCCAACACTCTGTTTCTCTCTCTCTCACATACCCTCCAACTCCCTGTCTCTCTCTCTCACACCCTCCAACTCCCTGTCTCTCTCTCACACACCCTCCAACTCCCTGTCTCTCTCTCACACACCCTCCAACTCCCTGTCTGACACACCCTCCAACTCCCTATCTCTCTATCTCACACCTCCAACTCCCTATCTCTATCTCTCACACACCCTGCAACTCCATCTTTCTCTCTCTCACACCCTCCACTTCCCTGTCTCTCTCTCTCTCTCCCTTTCTCACCCTCCAACTCCCTGTATCTCTCTGTCTCTCACACCTTCGAACTCCCTGTATCTCTCTCTTTCTTCCTCTCACACCTTCCAACTCCATATCTCTCACTCTCTCAGACACATCCTCCAACTCACTGTCTCTCTCTCTCTCTCACCCTCCAACTCCCTGTCTCTCGCTCTCTCTCACACCCTCCAACTTTGACTCTCGCTCTCTCACACCCTCCAATGCCCTGTCTCTCTCTCTCTCACACACACCCTCCAACTCCGTCTCTCTCTGTCACACCCGCCAACTCACTATCGCTCTCTCTCTCCCTCTCACACCCTCGAACTCCCTCTCTCTCTCTCTGTCAGCCTCCAACTCCCACTCTCTCTCACACCCTCCAACTCCCTGTTTCTCTCTCTCTCTCTCTCACCCTCCAACTACCTATCTCTCTCTCTCTCACACCCTCCAACTTCCTGGCTCTGTCTCTCCCTCTCACACACTCCAACTCCCTGTCTCTCTCTCTATCACACACACCCTCCAACTCCCTGTCTCGCTCTCTCACACCCTCCAACTCCCTCTCTCTCTCTCTCATACCCTCCAACACCCTGTCTCTCTCTCTCACAAACTCCAAAACCCTGTCTCTCTCTCCCTCACACACCATCCAACTCCCTATCTCTTTCTCTCTCACATACCCTCCAACTCCCTGTCTCAATCTCTCTCACATCCTCCTACTTCCTGTCTCTCTCTATCTCTCTCCCTCTCACACCCTCCAACTCCCTGTCTCTCTCTTTCTCTCTCACACACACCATGCAACTCCCTGTCTCTTTCTCTCTCACATAAGTTCCAACTCTGTCTCAATCTCTCTCACATCCTCCTACTCCCTGTCTCTCTCTCACTCTCTCTCTCTCCCTCTCACACCCTCCAACTCCGTCTCTCTCTCTCTCACACACCCTCCAAATCCCTCTCTCTCTGTCTCACATACCCTCCAACTCACTGTCTCTCTCTCACCCTCCAACTCCCTTTCTCTCCCTCCCTCTCTCTCACACCCTCCAACTCCCTGTCTCTTTCTCTCTCACATAAGTTCCAACTCTCTGTCTCAATCTCTCTCACATCCTCCTACTCCCTGTCTCTCTCACACTCTCTCTCTCTCCCTCTCACACCCTCCAACTCCGTTTCTCTCTCACACACCCTCCAACTCCCTCTCTCTCTGTCTTACATACCCTCCAACTCACTGTCTCTCTCTCTCTCACCCTCCAACTCCCTTTCTCTCCCTCCCTCTCTCTCACACCCTCCAACTCCCTGTCTCTTTTTCTCTATCTCACCATCCAACTCCCTGTCTCTCTCTCTCTCCCTCTCACCCTCCAACTACCTATCTCTCTCTCTCACACCCTCCAACTCCCTGTCTCTCTCTCTCTATTCCTCTCACACCCTCCAACTCCCTGTCTCTCTCTCATACCCTCCAACTACCCGTTTCTCTCTCTCTCTCTCCCTATTACACCCTCCAACACCCTGTCTCTCTCTCTCTCTCACCCTCCAACTCAATGTCTCTCCCTCTCTCTCTCACCCTGCAACTCCCTGTCTCTCCCTCTCTCTCTGTCACACCCTCCAACTCCCTGTCTCTTTCTCACACCGTCCAACTCCCTGTCTCTCTCTTTCTCTCTCACACACACCATGCAACCCCCTGTCTCTTTCTCTCTCACATAAGTTCCAACTCCCTGTCTCAATCTCTCTCACATCCACCTACTCCCTGTGTCTCTCTCACTTACTCTCCCTTTCACACCCTCCAACTCCCTGTCTCTCTCTCTCAGATACCCTCCAACTCCCTCTCTCTCTCTCTCTCTCTCACATACCCACCAACTCACTGTCTCTCTCTCTCTCTCACCCTCCAACTCCCTTTCTCTTCCTCCCTCTCTCTCACACCCTCCAACTCCCTGTCTCTCTCTCTCACACCCTCCAACACCCTGTCTCACACTCTCTCTCTCACCATCCAACTCCGTCTCTCTCTCTCCCTCTCACCCTCCAACTACCTATCTCTCTCTCTCTCTCACCCTCCAACTCCCTGTCTCTCTCTCTCTCACACACCCTCCAACACCCTGTCACTCTCTCTCTCTCTCCCTCCAACACCCCGTCACTCTGTCTCTCACACGCTCCAACTCCCTGTCTTTCTCTCACACCCTCCAACCCCGTCTCTCTCTCACACCCTCCAACCCCCTGTCCCTCTCTCTCTCTCTCTCACCCTCCAACCCCCTGTCTCTCTCTCTCTCACAAACCCTCCAACACCCTGTCTCCCTCTCTCTCTCTGTCACACCCTCCAACTCCATGACTCTCTCTCTCTCTCACACACACCCTCCAAACCTCTGTCTCTCTCTCTCACCATCCAACTCTATGCCTCTCTCTTTCTCACACACACCCTCCAACATTCTGTTTCTCTCTCTCACACACCCTGCAACTCCCTGTCTCTCTCTCTCACACCCTCCAACTCCCTATCTCTCTCTCTGTCTCACACCTCGAACTCCCTATCTCTCTCTCACACACACCCTGCAACTCCATCTTTCTCTCTCTCTCTCTCACACCCTCCAATTCCTTGTATCTGTATCTCTCTCTCCATTTCTCACCCTCCAACGCCCTGTATCTCTCTCTGTCTCTCACACCCTCCAACTCCCTGTATCTCTCTTTCTTCCTCTCACAATGTCCAACTCCCTATCTCTCACTCTCTCAGACACACCCTCCAACTCACTGTCTCTCTCTCTCACACCCTCCAACTCCCTCTGTCACTCTCTCACACCCTCCAACTCCATTTCTCTCTCTCACACCCTCAACTCCCTCTGTCACACTCTCACACACACGCCAACTCCCTTTCTCTCTCTCACACCCACCAACTCCCTTTCTCTCTCTCACACCCTCCAACTCCCTTTCTCTCTCTCTCCCTATCACACCCTCCAACTCCCTGTCTCTCTCTCACCCTCCAACTCAATGTCTCTCCCTCTCTCTCTCTCAAACCCTGCAACTCCCTGTCTCTCCCTCTCTCTCTCTCACACCCTCCAACTCCGTCTCTCACTCTCTCTCTCTCACACCCTCCAACTCGCTGTCTCTCTCTCACACCGTCCAACTCCGTCTCTCTCTTTCTCTCTCACACACACCATGCAACTCCCTGTCTCTTTCTCTCTCACATAAGTTCCAACCATCTGTCTCAATCTCTCTCACACCCTCCAACTCCCTGTCTCTCTCTCTCAGACACCCTCCAACTCCCTCTCTCTCTCTCTCACATACCCTCCAACTCACTGTCTCTATCTCTCTTACCCTCCAACTCCCTTTCTCTTCTTCCCTCTCTCTCACACCCTCCAACTCCCTGTCTCTCTCTCTCACACCCTCCAACACCCTGTCTCACTCTCTCTCTCACCATCCAACTCCCTGTCTCACTCTCTCTCCCTCTCACCCTCCAACTACCTATCTCTCTCTCTCACACCCTCCAACTCCCTGTCTCTCTCTCTCTCTATTCCTCTCACACCCTCCAACCCCCTGTCTCTCTCTCTCTCACACACCCTCCAACTCCCTGTCTCTCTCTCTCACACACCCTCCAACTCCCTCTCTCTCTCTCACTCAGCCTCCAACCCCCTGTCCCGCTCTCTCTCTCACACCCTCCAACCCCCTGTCTATCACTCTCTCACAAACCCTCCAACACCCTGTCTCCCTCCCTCTCTCTGTCACACACTCCAACTCCATGACTCTCTCTCTCACACACACACACCCTCCAACTCTGTCTCTCTCTCTCTCTCACACCCTCCAACTCCATGCCTCTCTTTCTCACACACCCTCCAACATTCTATTTCTCTCTCCCACATATCCTCCAACTCCCTGTCTCTCACACCCTCCAACTCCCTATCTCTCTCTCTATCTCACACCTCGAACTCCCTATCTCTCTCTCTCACACACACCCTGCAACTCTATCTTTCTCTCTCTCACACCCTCCAATTCCTTGTATCTGTATCTCTCTCTCCCTTTCTCACCCTCCAATGCCCTGTATCTCTCTCTGTCGCTCACACCCTCCAACTCCCTGTATCTCTCTTTCTTCCTCTCACACCGTCCAACTGCCTATCTCTCTCTCTCAGACACACACTCCAACTCACTGTCTCTCTCTCTCTCTCACACACACCCTCCAACTCCGTCTCTCTCTCTCACACCCTCCAACCAACCGTCTCTCTCTCTCCCTATCACACCCTCCAACTCCTTGTCTCTCTCTCTCTCACCCTCCAACTCAATGTCTCTCCCTCGCTCTCTCTCTCTCACACACCCTCCAACTCCCTGTCTTTCTCTCTGACACCCTCCAACTTCCCCTCTCTCTCTCACACACCCTCCAACACCCTGTCTCTCTCTCTCTCTCTCACGCCATCCAACTCCCTGTCTATCTCTCTCTCTCTCTCTCACCCTCCAACACCCTGTCTCTCGCTCTCTCACACACCCTCCAACTCCGTCTCTCTCTCCCTCACACACCCTCCAACTCCCTGTCTCTCTTTGTCTCTCTCCCTCTCACACCCTCCAACTCCCTGTCTCAATCTCACTCATATCCTCCTACTCTCTCTCTCTCCATCTCACACCCTCCAACTCTCTGTCTCTCTCTCTCACACCCTCTAAAACCCTGTCTCTCTCTCTCTCACACCCTCCAACTCCCTCTCTCTCTCACTCAGACTCCAACTCCCTCTCTCTGTCACACCCTCCAACTCCGTTTCTCACTCTCTTTCTCACCCTGCAACTACCGATCTCTCTCTCTCACACCCTCCAACTCCCTGTCTCAGTCTCTCTCTCCCTCTCACACCCTCCAACTCCCTGTCTTTCTCTCTCTCACACACACCCACCACCTCCCTGTCTCTCTCTCACATACCCTCCAACTCCCTGTCTCTCTCGCTCCCTCTCACACCTTTGAACTCCCTGTCTCTCTCTATCTCTCTCACACACTCCAACTCCGTCTCGCTCTCTGACACCCTGCACCCCCGTCTCTCTCTCTCTCACACCCTCCAACTCAGTCTCTCTCTCTCACACACACTCCAACTCCCTGTCTCTCTCTCTGTCTCACACCCTCCAATACCCTGTCTAACTCTCTCTCTCACCCTCCGACTCCCTATCTCTCTCTCTCTCCCTCTCACCCTCCAACTACCTATCTCTGTCGCACCCTCCAACTCCCTGTCTCTCTCTCTCTCTGTCTCTCACATGCTCCAACTCCCTCTTTCTCTCTTACACCCTCCAACTTCCCCTCTCTCTCTCTCACACCCTCCAACACCCTGACTCTCTCTCTCTCTCTCTCTCACACCCTCCAACTCCCTGTCTCTCTCTCTCACACACCCTCCAACTCCCTGTCTCTCTCTCTCTCACACAACCTCCAACTCCCTCTCTCTCTCTCATCCTCCAACTCCCTCTCTGTCCCGCCCTCCAACTCCATTTCTCTCTCTCTCACCCTGCAACTACCTATCTCTCTCTCTCTCAAACCCTCCAACTCCCTGTCTCTGTCTCTCTCTCCCTCTCACACCCTCCAACTCCCTGTCTTTCTCTCATACACACTCTCCAACGCCCTGTCTCTCTCTCCCTCTCACACCCTCGAACTCCCTGTCTCTCTCTCTCTCTCTCACGACCTCCAATCCCCTGTCTCCCTCTCTCTCTCTGTCACACCCTCCAGCTCCATGCCTCTCTCTTTCTCACACACACCCTCCAACACTTTCTCTCTCTCTCACACCCTACAACTCCCTGTCTCTCTCTCACACACCCTCCAACTCACTGTCTGTCTGTCTCTCACACCCTCCAACTCCCTATCTCTCTATCTCACACCTCCAACTCCCTATCTCTCTCTCTCTCACACACCCTGCAATTCCATCTTTCTCTCTCTCACACCCTCCAATTCCCTGTCTCTCTCTCTCTCTCCCTTTCTCACCCTCCAACTCCCTGTATCTCTGTCTCTCACACCCTGCAACTCCCTGTATCTCTCTCTTTCTTCCTCTCACAACCTCCAACTCCCTATCTCTCACTCTCAGACACACCCTCCAACTCACTGTCTCTCTCTCTCTCTCTCACCCTCCATCTCCCTGCCTCTCCCTCTCTCTCTCACACCCTCCAACTCCCTGTCTCTCGCTCTCTCACATCCTCCAACTTCGAGTCTCGCTCTCACACACCCTCCAACTCCATCTCTCTCTCTCACACCCGCCAACTCACTGTATCGCTCTTTCTCCCTCTCACACCCTCGAACTCCCTGTCTCTCTCTCTCGCTCTCACACACTCCAACTCCCTGTCTCGCTCTCTCTCTCTCACACCCTGCAACACCCTGTCTCTCTCTCTGTCTCACACCCTGCAACACCCTGTCTCTCTCTGTCTCACACCCTCCAACTCCGTCTCTCTCTCTGTCAGCCTCCAACTCTCACTCTCTCTCACACCCTCCAACTACCTATCTCTCTCTCTCTCTCACACACCCTCCAACTCCCTGTCTCTCTCTCTCTCACACACACCCTCCAACTCCCTGTCTCTCGCTCTCTCACATCCTCCAACTTCGACTCTCGCTCTCTCACACCCTCCAATGCCCTCTCTCTCTCTCTCACACACCCTCCAACTCCGTCTCTCTCTCTCACACCCGCCAACTCACTGTATCGCTCTCTCTCCCTCTCACACCCTCGAACACCCTGTCTCTCTCTGTCTCACACAGTCCAACTCCCTGTCTCACTCTCACACCCTGCACAACCCTGTCTCTCTCTCCCTCACACCCTCTAACTCCCTGTCTCTCTCTCTCTGTCAGCCTCCAACTCTCTCTCACTCTCACACCCTCCAACTCCGTTTCTCTCTCTCATCCACCAACTACCTATCTCTCTCTCTCACACACCCTCCAACTCCATCTCTCTCTCTCTCACACACACCCTCCAACTCCCTGTCTCTCTCTCTCTCACACACACACCCTCCAACTCCCTGTCTCGCTCTCTCACACCCTCCAACTCCCTCTCTCTCTCTCTTACCCTCCAACACCCTGTCTCTCTCTCTCTCACAAACCCTCCAACTCCCTGTCTCTCTCTCTCTCACTCACTCCAAAACCCTGTCTCTCTCTCCCTCATACACCCTCCAACTCCCTGTCTCTATCTGTCTCTCTCCCTCTCACACCCTCCAACTCCCTGTCTATCTCCTTCTCTCTCACACACACCATCCAACTCCGTCTCTTTCTCTCTCACATACCCTCTAACTCCCTGTCTCAATCTCTCTCCCATCCTCCTACTCCGTCTCTCTCTTTCTCTCTCACACATACCATGCAACTCCCTGTCTCTCTCTCTCACATAAGTTCCAACTCCCTGTCTCAATCTCTTTCACATCCTCCTACTCCCTGTCTCTCTCTCTCTCCCTCTCACACCCTCCAACTCCCTGTCTCTCTCTCTCACACACCCTCCAACTCCCTCTCTCTCTGTCACACACACCCTCCAACTCACTGTCTCTCTCACCCTCCAACCCCCTTTCTCTCCCTCCCTCTCACACCCTCCAACTCCCTGTCTCTCTCACACCCTCCAACACACTGTCTCACTCTCTCTCACCATCCAACTCCCTGTCTATCTCTCTCTCCCTCTCACCCTCCAACAACCTATCTCTCTCTCTCACACCCTCCAACTCCCTGTCTCTCTCTCTCTATTCCTGTCACACCCTCCAACACCGTCTCTCTCTCTCTCACACCCTACAACACCCTGTCACTCTCTGTCTCTCAAACGCTCCAACTCCCTGTCTTTCTCTCACACCCTCCAACTTCCCCTCTCTCTCTCACACCCTCCAACCCCGTCTCTCTCTCACACCGTCCAACTCCCTGTCTCTCTCTTTCTCTCTCACACACACCATGCAACTCCCTGTCTCTTTCTCTCTCACATAAGTTCCAACTCCCTGTCTCAATCTCTTTCACATCCTCCTACTCCCGGTCTCTCTCTCACTCTCTCTCTCTCTCCCTCTCACACCCTCCAACACCCTGTCTCTCTCTCCCTCACACACCCTCCAACTCCCTGACCCTCTTTGTCTCTCTCCCTCTCACACCCTCCAACTCCCTGTCTCAATCTCACTCATATCCTCCTACTCTCTCTCTCTCCATCTCACACCACCCAACTCCCTGTCTCTCTCTGTCTCACACCCTCCAAATCCCTGTCTCTCTCTCTCACACCCTGCAACTCCCTGTCTCTCTCTCTCACACCCTGCAACTCCCTGTCTCTCTCCCTCTCACACCCTCCAACTCCCTGTCTCTCTCTTTCTCTCACACACACCATCCTACACCCTTGTCTCTCTCTCTCACATAACCTCCAACTCCGTCTCAATCTCTCTCACATCCTCCAGCCCCCGTCTCTCTCTCTCTCTCTCTGTCTCACACCCTCCAACCCCTTGTCTCTCTCTCTCTCACACCCTCCAACTCCCTGTCTCTCTCTCTCACACATACCCTCCAACTCCCTGTCTCTCTCTCACACCCTCCAATACCCTGTCTCTCTCTCTCTCTCACACCCTCCAACACCCTGTCTCTCTCTCTCTCACACATCCTCCAACTCCCTCTCTCTCTCTCACTCAGCCTCCAACTCCCTCTCTCTCTCTCTCTCTCATACCCTCCAACTCCCTGTCTCTCTCTCTCTCTCACAAACCCTCCAACTCCCTGTCTCTCTCTCTCTCACACACTCCAAAACCCTGTCTCTCTCTCCCTCACACACCCTCCAACTCCCTGTCTCTATCTGTCTCTCTCCCTCTCACACCATCCAACTCCCTGTTTTTCTCTTTCTCTCTCACACACACCATCCAACTCCCTGTCTCTTTCTCTCTCACATACCCTCTAACTCCCTGTCTCAATCTCTCTCCCATCCTCCTACTCCCTGTCTCTCTCTCTCTCCCTCTCACCCTCCAACAACCTATCTCTCTCTCTCTCACACCCTGCAACTCCGTCTGTCTGTCTCTCTATTCCTGTCACACCCCTCCAACTCCGTCTCTCTCTCTCTCACACCCTCCAACACCCTGTCACTCTGTCTCTCACACGCTCCAACTCCGTCTTTCTCTCACACCCTCCTTCTTCCCCTCTCTCTCTCACACCCTCCAACCCCGTCTCTCTCTCACACCGTCCAACTCCCGGTCTCTCTCTTTCTCTCTCACACACACCATGCAACTCCCTGTCTCTTTCTCTCTCACATAAGTTCCAACTCCCTGTCTCAATCTCTTTCACATCCTCCTACTCCCTGTCTCTCTCTCACTCTCTCTCTCTCTCCCTCTCACACCCTCCAACTCCCTGTCTCTCTCTCTCCCTCACACACCCTCCAACACCCGGTCTCTCGCTCTCTCACACACCCTCCAACTCCGTCTCTCTCTCCCTCACACACCCTCCAACTACCTGTCTCTCTTTGTCTCTCTCCCTCTCACACCCTCCAACTCCCTGTCTCTCTCGCACACTCCAAGCCCCTGTCTCTCTCTCTCTCTCACACCCTCCAACACCCTCTCTCTTTCTCTCTCACTCAGACTCCAACTCCCTCTCTCTGTCACACCCTCCAACTCCGTTTCTCTCTCTCTCTTTCTCACCCTGCAACTACCTATTTCTCTCTCTCACACCCTCCAATTCCCTGTCTCTGTCTCTCTCTCCCTCTCACACCCTCCAACTCCCTGTCTTTCTCTCTCTCACACATACCCTCCACCTCCGTCTCTCTCTCTCACAGACCCTCCAACTCCCTGTCTCTCTCTCTCTCCCTCTCACACCTTCGAACTCCCTGTCTCTCTCTATCTCTCTCACACACTCCAACTCTCTGTCTCGCTCTCTCTGAGACCCTGCACACCCCGTCTCTCTCTCTCTCACACCCTCCAACTCCCTTTCTCTCTCTCTCACACGCACACGCTCCAACTCAGTCTCTCTCTCTCTCACACACACTCCAACTCCCTGTCTCTCTCTCTGTCTCACACCCTCCAATATCCTGTCCAACTCTCTCTCTCTCACCCTCCGACTCCCTGTCTCTCTCTCTCTCCCTCTCACCCTCCAACTACCTATCTCTGTCGCACCCTCCAACTCCGTCTCTCTCTCTCTGTCTCTCACATGCTCCAACTCCCTCTTTCTCTCTCACTTTCCAACTTCCCCTCTCTCTCTCTCACACCCTCCAACTCCCTGTCTCTCTCTCTCTCACACACCCTCCAACACCCTGTCTCTCTCTCTCTCTCTCACACAGCAGCCAACTCCCTCTCTCTCTCTCACACCCTCCAACACCCTCTCTCTCTCACACACCCTCCAACTCCCTGTCTCTCTCTCTTTCTCTCTCTCACACACAACCTCCAACTCCCTCTCTCTCTCTCTCTCTCTCATCCTCCAACTCCCTCTCTGTCCCGCCCTCCAACTCCGTTTCTCTCTCTCTCTCTCACCCTGCAACTACCTATCTTTCTCTCTCAAACCCTCCAATTTCCCTGGCTCTGTCTCTCTCTCCCTCTCACACCCTCCAACTCCCTGTCTCTCACACACACCCTCCAACGCCCTGTCTCTCTCTCCCTCTCACACCCTCGAACACCCTGTCTGTCTCTCTCTCTCTCACGCCCTCCAACGCCCTGTCTCCCTCTCTCTCTCACACCCTCCAACGCCCTGTCTCTCTCTCTCTCTCACACACACACACCCTCCAACTCCTTGTCTCTCTCACACCCGCCAAGTCACTGTATCGCTCTCTCTCTCCCTCTCACCCTCGAACACCCTGTCTCTCTGTCTCTCACGCCCTCCAACTCCCTGTCTCTCTCTCTCTCTCCCTCCCTCTCACACCCTCCAACTCCATGCCTCTCTCTTTCTCACACCCACCCTCCAACACTGTTTCTCTCTCTCTCACATACCCTCCAACTCCCTGTCTCTCTCTCTCTCACACCGTACAACTCCCTGTCTCTCTCTCACACACCCTCCAACTCCCTGTCTCTCTCTCACACACCCTCCAACTCCCTGTCTGTCTGTCTCACACACCCTCCAACTCCCTATCTCTCTATCTCACACCTCCAACTCCCTATCTCTATCTCTCACACACCCTGCAACTCCATCTTCCTCTCTCTCACACCCTCCAATTCCCTGTCTCTCTCTCTCTCCCTTTCTCACCCTCCAACTCCCTGTATCTCTCTCTGTCTCTCACACCTTCCAACTCCCTATCTCTCACTCTCTCAGACACATCCTCCAACTCACTGTCTCTCTCTCTCTCTCACCCTCCAACTCCCTGTCTCTCGCTCTCTCTCACACCCTCCAACTTCGACTCTCGCTCTCTCACACCCTCCAATACCCTGTCTCTCTCTCTCACACACACCCTCCAACTCCGTCTCTCTCTGTCACACCCGCCAACTCACTGTATCGCTCTCTCTCTCACACCCTCGAACACCCCGTCTCTCTCTCTCTCTCACACACTCCAACTCCCTGTCTCGCGCTCTCTCTCTCTCTTACACCCTGCAACTCCGTCTCTCTCTCTCTCTGTCAGCCTCCAACTCCCACTCTCTCTCACACCCTCCAACTCCCTGTCTCTCTCTTTCTCTCTCACACACACCATGCAACTCCCTGTCTCTTTCTCTCTCACATAAGTTCCAACTCTCTGTCTCAATCTCTCTCACATCCGCCTACTCCCTGTCTCTCTCTCACTCTCTCTCTCTCCCTCTCACACCCTCCAACTCCGTCTCTCTCTCTCACACACCCTCCAACTCCCTCTCTCTCTGTCTCACATACCCACCAACTCACTGTCTCTCTCTCTCACCCTCCAACTCCCTTTCTCTCCCTCCCTCTCTCTCACACCCTCCAACTCCCTGTCTCTTTCTCTCTATCTCACCATCCAACTCCCTGTCTCTCTCTCTCTCACCCTCCAACTACCTCTCTCTCTCTCACACCCTCCAACTCCGTCTCTCTCTCTATTCCTCTCACACCCTCCAACTCCCTGTCTCTCTCTCATACCCTCCAACTACCCGTTTCTCTCTCTCTCTCTCCCTATTACACCCTCCAACACCCTGTCTCTCTCTCTCTCTCTCTCTCACCCTCCAACTCCCTGTCTCTCCCTCTCTCTCTCACCCTGCAACTCCCTGTCTCTCCCTCTCTCTCTGTCACACCCTCCAACTCCCTGTCTCTTTCTCACACCGTCCAACTCCCTGTCTCTCTCTTTCTCTCTCACACACACCATGCAACCCCCTGTCTCTTTCTCTCTCACATAAGTTCCAACTCCCTGTCTCAATCTCTCTCACATCCACCTACTCCCTGTCTCTCTCTCACTTACTCTCCCTTTCACACCCTCCAACTCCCGGTCTCTCTCTCTCAGATACCCTCCAACTCCCTCTCTCTCTCTCTCTCACATACCCACCAACTCACTGTCTCTCTCTCTCACCCTCCAACTCCCTTTCTCTTCCTCCCTCTCTCTCACACCCTCCAACTCCCTGTCTCTCTCTCTCACACCCTCCAACACCCTGTCTCACTCTCTCTCTCACCATCCAACTCCGTCTCTCTCTCTCCCTCTCACCCTCCAACTACCTATCTCTCTCTCACACTCTCCAACTCCCTGTCTCTCTCTCTCTATTCCTCTCTCACCCTCCAACTCCCTGTCTCTCTCTCTCTCACACCCTCCAACACCCTGTCACTCTCTGTCTCTCTCACTCTCCAACACCCTGTCACTCTGTCTCTCACACGCACCAACTCCCTGTCTTTCTCTCACACCCTCCAACTTCCCCTCTCTCTCTCACACCCTCCAACCCCGTCTCTCTCTCACACCCTCCAACCCCCTGTCCCTCTCTCTCTCTCACCCTCCAACCCCCTGTCTCTCTCTCTCTCACAAACCCTCCAACACCGTCTCCCTCTCTCTCTCTGTCACACCCTCCAACTCCATTACGCTCTCTCTCTCACACACACACCCACCAACTCTGTCTCTCTCTCTCTCACCCGCCAACTCCGTGCCTCTCTCTTTCTCACACACACCCTCCAACATTCTGTTTCTCTCTCTCACATATCCTCCAACTCCGTCTTTCTTTCTCTCACACACCCTACAACTCCGTCTGTCTCTCTCACACACCCTGCAACTCCCTGTCTCTCTCTCTCACACCCTCCAACTCCCTATCTCTCTCTCACACCCTCCAACTCCCTGTCTCTCTCTCTCTATTCCTCTCTCACCCTCCAACTCCCTGTCTCTCTCTCTCTCACACCCTCCAACACCCTGTCACTCTCTGTCTCTCTCACCCTCCAACACCCTGTCACTCTGTCTCTCACACGCACCAACTCCCTGTCTTTCTCTCACACCCTCCAACTTCCCCTCTCTCTCTCACACCCTCCAACCCCGTCTCTCTCTCACACCCTCCAACCCCCTGTCCCTCTCTCTCTCACCCTCCAACCCCCTGTCTCTCTCTCTCTCACAAACCCTCCAACACCCTGTCTCCCTCTCTCTCTCTGTCACACCCTCCAACTCCATTACTCTCTCTCTCTCACACACACACCCACCAACTCTGTCTCTCTCTCTCTCACCCTCCAACTCCGTGCCTCTCTCTTTCTCACACACACCCTCCAACATTCTGTTTCTCTCTCTCACATATCCTCCAACTCCGTCTCTCTTTCTCTCACACACCCTACAACTCCGACTGTCTCTCTCACACACCCTGCAACTCCCTGTCTCTCTCTCTCACACCCTCCAACTCCCTATCTCTCTCTGTCTCACACCTCGAACTCCCTATCTCTCTCTCACACACACCCTGCAACTCCATCTTTCTCTCTCTCTCTCTCACACCCTCCAATTCCTTGTATCTGTATCTCTCTCTCTCCATTTCTCACCCTCCAACGCCCTGTATCTCTCTCTGTCTCTCACACCCTCCAACTCCCTGTATCTCTCTTTCTTCCTCTCACACTGTCCAACTCCCTATCTCTCTCTCAGACACACCCTCCAACTCACTGTCTCTCTCTCTCATACCCTCCAACTCCCTCTGTCACTCTCTCACACCCACCAACTCCCTTTCTCTCTCTCACACCCTCCAACTCCCTCTGTCACTCTCTAGCACCCTCCAACTCCCTTTCTCTCTCTCACACCCTCCAACTCCCTTTCTCTCTCTCACACCCTCCAACTCTATCTCTCTCACACCCTCCAACTACCCGTTTCTCTCTCTCTCTCCCTATCACACCCTCCAACTCCCTGTCTCTCTCTCACCCTCCAACTCAATGTCTCTCCCTCTCTCTCTCTCACACCTTGCAACTCCCTGTCTCTCCCTCTCTCACACCCTCCAACTCCGTCTCTCACTCTCTCTCTCTCACAACCTCCAACTCGCTGTCTCTCTCGCACACCGTCCAACTCCCTGTCTCTTTCTCTCACACACACCATGCAACTCCCTGTCTCTTTCTCTCTCACATAAGTTCCAACGCCCTGTCTCATTCTCTTTCATATCCTCCTACTCCCTGTCTCTCTCTCACTCTCCCTTTCACACCCTCCAACTCCCTGTCTCTCTCTCTCTCAGACACCCTCCAACTCCCTCTCTCTCTCTCTCTCACATACCCTCCAACTCACTGTCTCTATCTCTCTCACCCTCCAACTCCCTTTCTCTTCCTCCCTCTCTCTAACACCCTCCAACTCCCTGTCTCTCTCTCACACCCTCCAACACCCTGTCTCACTCTCTCTCTCACCATCCAACTCCCTGTCTCACTCTCTCTCCCTCTCACCCTCCAACTACCTATCTCTCTCTCTCACACCCTCCAACTCCCTGTCTCTCTCCCTCACACCCTCCAACTCCCTGTCTCTCTCTCACACACCCTCCAACGCCCTGTCTCTCTCTCTCACACACCCTCCAACTCCCTCTCTCTCTATCTCACACCTCGAACTCCCAATCTCTCTCTCACACACACCCTGCAACTCCATCTTTCTCTCTCTCACACCCTCCAATTCCTTGTATCTGTATCTCTCTCTCTCTCCTTTCTCACCCTCCAACGCCCTGTATCTCTCTCTGTCGCTCACACCCTCCAACTCCCTGTATCTCTCTTTCTTCCTCTCACACCGTCCAACTCCCTATCTCTCACTCTCTCAGACACACCCTCCAACTCACTGTCTCTCTCTCATACACACCCTCCAACTCCGTCTCTCTCTCTCTCACACCCTCCAACTCAATGTCTCTCCCTTGCTCTATCTCACACCCTCCAACTCCCTGTCTTTCTCTCTGACACCCTCCAACTTCCCCTCTCTCTCACACACCCTCCAACACCCTGTCTCTCTCTCTCTCTCACGCCATCCAACTCCCTGTCTCTCTCTCTCTCTCTCACACCCTCCTACACCGTCTCTCGCTCTCTCACACACCCTCCAACTCCGTCTCTCTCTCCCTCACACACCCTCCAACTCCCTGTCTCTCTTTCTCTCTCTCCCTCTCACAACCTCCAACTCCCTGTCTCAATCTCACTCATATCCTCCTACTCTCTCTCTCTCTCTCCATCTCACACCCTCCAACTCCCTGTCTCTCTCTCTCACACCCTCCAAAACCCTGTCTCTCTCTCTCTCTCTCTCACACCCACCAACTCCCTCTCTCTCTCACTCAGTCTCCAACTCCCTCTCTCACACCATCCAACTCCGTTTCTCACTCTCTTTCTCACCCTGCAACTACCTATCTCTCTCTATCACACCCTCCAACTCCCTGTCTCTGTCTCTCTCTCCCGCTCACACCCTCCAACTCCCTGTCTTTCTCTCTCTCACACACACCCTCCACCTCCCTGTCTCTCTCTCACATACCCTCCAACTCCCTGTCTCGCTCTCTGACACCCTGCACCCCCTGTCTCTCTCTCTCTCACACCCTCCAACTCCCTCTCTCTCTCTCTCTCACACGCACACCCTCCAACTCAGTCTCTCTCTCTCTCACACACACTCCAACTCCCTGTCTCTCTCTCTGTCTCACACCCTCCAATACCCTGTCTAACTCTCTCTCTCACCGTCCGACTCCCTGTCTCTCTCTCTCTCCCTCTCACCCTCCAACTACCTATCTCTGTCGCACCCTCCAACTCCCTGTCTCTACCTATCTCTGTCGCACCCTCCAACTCCCTGTCTCTCTCTCTGTCTCTCACATGCTCCAACTCCCTCTTTCTCTCTGACACCCTCCAACTTCCCCCCTCTCTCTCTCACACCCTCCAATGCCCTGTCGCTCTCTCTCTCTCTCTCACACACACACCCTCCAACTCCATCTCTCTCTCTCACACCCGCCAACTCACTGTATCGCTCTTTCTCCCTCTCACACCCTCGAACGCCCTGTCTCTCTCTCTCTCTCACACCCTCCAACTCCGTCTCTCTCTCTGTCAGTCTCCAACTCCTACTCTCTCTCACATTCTCCAACTCCGTTTCTCGCTCTCTCTCTCACCCTCCAACTACCTATCTCTCTCTCACACACCCTCCAACTCCCTGTCTCTCTCTCTCTCACACACACCCTCCAACTCCGTCTCTCGCTCTGTCACATCCTCCAACTTCGACTCTCACTCTCTCACACCCTCCAATGCCCTGTCTCTCTCTCTCTCACACACACACCCTCCAACTCTGTCTCTCTCTCTCACACCCGCCAACTCACTGTATCGCTCTCTCTCCCTCTCACACCCTCGAACACCCTGTCTCTCTCTCTCTCACACACTCCAACTCCCTGTCTCGCTCTCTCTCACTCTCACACCCTGCACAGCCCTGTCTCTCTCTCTCTCACACCCTCCAACTCCCTGTCTCTCTCTCTCTCTGTCAGCCTCCAACTCTCACTCTCTCTCACACCCTCCAACTCCATTTCTCTCTCTCACCCTCCAACTACCTCTCTCTCTCTCTCACACATCCTCCTACTCCCTGTCTCTCTCTCACTCTCTCTCTCTCTCCCTCTCACACCCTCCAACTTCCTGTCTCTCTCCCTCACACACCCTCCAACTCCCTGTCTCTCTTTGTCTCTCCCTCTCACACCCTCCAACTCCCTGTCTCAATCTCACTCATATCCTCCTCCTCTCTCTCTCTCTCTCATACACCCTCCAACTCCCTGTCTCTCTCTCTCACACATACCCTCCAACTCCCTCTCTCTCTCTCTCTCTCATACCCTCCAACACCCTGTCTCTCTCTCTCTCACAAACCCTCCAACTCCCTGTCTCTCTTTCTCTCACACACTCCAGAACCCTGTCTCTCTCTCCCTCACACACCCTCCAACTCCCTGTCTCTATCTGTCTCTCTCCCTCTCACACCCTCCAACTCCCTGTCTGTCTCATTCTCTCTCACACACACCATGCAAGTCCCTGTCTCTTTCTCTCTCACATACCCTCTAACACTCTGTCTCAATCTCTCTCCCATCCTCCTACTCCCTGTCTCTCTCTTTCTCTCTCACACACACCATGCAACTCCCTGTCTCTTTCTCTCTCACACCCTCCAACACCCTGTCTCACTCTCTCTCACCATCCAACTCCCTGTCTCTCTCTCTCTCCCTCACCCTCCAACAACCTATCTCTCTCTCTCTCACACTCTCCAACTCCGTCTCTCTCTCTCTCTATTCCTGTCACACCCTCCAACTCCGTCTCTCTCTCTCTCACACCCTACAACACCCTGTCACTCTGTCTCTCACACGCTCCAACTCCGTCTTTCTCTCACACCCTCCAACTTCCCCTCTCTCTCTCACACCCTCCAACTCCGTCTCTCTCTCTCACACACCCTCCAACTCCCTCTCTCTCTGTCTCACATACCCACCAACTCACTGTCTCTCTCTCTCACCCTCCAACTCCCTTTCTCTCCCTCCCTCTCTCTCACACCCTCCAACTCCCTGTCTCTTTCTCTCTATCTCACCATCCAACTCCCTGTCTCTCTCTCTCTCACCCTCCAACTACCTCTCTCTCTCTCACACCCTCCAACTCCGTCTCTCTCTCTATTCCTCTCACACCCTCCAACTCCCTGTCTCTCTCTCATACCCTCCAACTACCCGTTTCTCTCTCTCTCTCTCCCTATTACACCCTCCAACACCCTGTCTCTCTCTCTCTCTCTCTCACCCTCCAACTCCCTGTCTCTCCCTCTCTCTCTCACCCTGCAACTCCCTGTCTCTCCCTCTCTCTCTGTCACACCCTCCAACTCCCTGTCTCTTTCTCACACCGTCCAACTCCCTGTCTCTCTCTTTCTCTCTCACACACACCATGCAACCCCCTGTCTCTTTCTCTCTCACATAAGTTCCAACTCCCTGTCTCAATCTCTCTCACATCCACCTACTCCCTGTCTCTCTCTCACTTACTCTCCCTTTCACACCCTCCAACTCCCTGTCTCTCTCTCTCAGATACCCTCCAACTCCCTCTCTCTCTCTCTCTCACATACCCACCAACTCACTGTCTCTCTCTCTCACCCTCCAACTCCCTTTCTCTTCCTCCCTCTCTCTCACACCCTCCAACTCCCTGTCTCTCTCTCTCACACCCTCCAACACCCTGTCTCACTCTCTCTCTCACCATCCAACTCCGTCTCTCTCTCTCCCTCTCACCCTCCAACTACCTATCTCTCTCTCACACTCTCCAACTCCCTGTCTCTCTCTCTCTATTCCTCTCTCACCCTCCAACTCCCTGTCTCTCTCTCTCTCACACCCTCCAACACCCTGTCACTCTGTCTCTCTCACTCTCCAACACCCTGTCACTCTGTCTCTCACACGCACCAACTCCCTGTCTTTCTCTCACACCCTCCAACTTCCCCTCTCTCTCTCACACCCTCCAACCCCGTCTCTCTCTCACACCCTCCAACCCCCTGTCCCTCTCTCTCTCTCACCCTCCAACCCCCTGTCTCTCTCTCTCTCACAAACCCTCCAACACCGTCTCCCTCTCTCTCTCTGTCACACCCTCCAACTCCATTACGCTCTCTCTCTCACACACACACCCACCAACTCTGTCTCTCTCTCTCTCACCCGCCAACTCCGTGCCTCTCTCTTTCTCACACACACCCTCCAACATTCTGTTTCTCTCTCTCACATATCCTCCAACTCCGTCTTTCTTTCTCTCACACACCCTACAACTCCGTCTGTCTCTCTCACACACCCTGCAACTCCCTGTCTCTCTCTCTCACACCCTCCAACTCCCTATCTCTCTCTCACACCCTCCAACTCCCTGTCTCTCTCTCTCTATTCCTCTCTCACCCTCCAACTCCCTGTCTCTCTCTCTCTCACACCCTCCAACACCCTGTCACTCTCTGTCTCTCTCACCCTCCAACACCCTGTCACTCTGTCTCTCACACGCACCAACTCCCTGTCTTTCTCTCACACCCTCCAACTTCCCCTCTCTCTCTCACACCCTCCAACCCCGTCTCTCTCTCACACCCTCCAACCCCCTGTCCCTCTCTCTCTCACCCTCCAACCCCCTGTCTCTCTCTCTCTCACAAACCCTCCAACACCCTGTCTCCCTCTCTCTCTCTGTCACACCCTCCAACTCCATTACTCTCTCTCTCTCACACACACACCCACCAACTCTGTCTCTCTCTCTCTCACCCTCCAACTCCGTGCCTCTCTCTTTCTCACACACACCCTCCAACATTCTGTTTCTCTCTCTCACATATCCTCCAACTCCGTCTCTCTTTCTCTCACACACCCTACAACTCCGACTGTCTCTCTCACACACCCTGCAACTCCCTGTCTCTCTCTCTCACACCCTCCAACTCCCTATCTCTCTCTGTCTCACACCTCGAACTCCCTATCTCTCTCTCACACACACCCTGCAACTCCATCTTTCTCTCTCTCTCTCTCACACCCTCCAATTCCTTGTATCTGTATCTCTCTCTCTCCATTTCTCACCCTCCAACGCCCTGTATCTCTCTCTGTCTCTCACACCCTCCAACTCCCTGTATCTCTCTTTCTTCCTCTCACACTGTCCAACTCCCTATCTCTCTCTCAGACACACCCTCCAACTCACTGTCTCTCTCTCTCATACCCTCCAACTCCCTCTGTCACTCTCTCACACCCACCAACTCCCTTTCTCTCTCTCACACCCTCCAACTCCCTCTGTCACTCTCTAGCACCCTCCAACTCCCTTTCTCTCTCTCACACCCTCCAACTCCCTTTCTCTCTCTCACACCCTCCAACTCTATCTCTCTCACACCCTCCAACTACCCGTTTCTCTCTCTCTCTCCCTATCACACCCTCCAACTCCCTGTCTCTCTCTCACCCTCCAACTCAATGTCTCTCCCTCTCTCTCTCTCACACCTTGCAACTCCCTGTCTCTCCCTCTCTCACACCCTCCAACTCCGTCTCTCACTCTCTCTCTCTCACAACCTCCAACTCGCTGTCTCTCTCGCACACCGTCCAACTCCCTGTCTCTTTCTCTCACACACACCATGCAACTCCCTGTCTCTTTCTCTCTCACATAAGTTCCAACGCCCTGTCTCATTCTCTTTCATATCCTCCTACTCCCTGTCTCTCTCTCACTCTCCCTTTCACACCCTCCAACTCCCTGTCTCTCTCTCTCTCAGACACCCTCCAACTCCCTCTCTCTCTCTCTCTCACATACCCTCCAACTCACTGTCTCTATCTCTCTCACCCTCCAACTCCCTTTCTCTTCCTCCCTCTCTCTAACACCCTCCAACTCCCTGTCTCTCTCTCTCACACCCTCCAACACCCTGTCTCACTCTCTCTCTCACCATCCAACTCCCTGTCTCACTCTCTCTCCCTCTCACCCTCCAACTACCTATCTCTCTCTCTCACACCCTCCAACTCCCTGTCTCTCTCCCTCACACCCTCCAACTCCCTGTCTCTCTCTCTCACACACCCTCCAACGCCCTGTCTCTCTCTCTCACACACCCTCCAACTCCCTCTCTCTCTATCTCACACCTCGAACTCCCAATCTCTCTCTCACACACACCCTGCAACTCCATCTTTCTCTCTCTCACACCCTCCAATTCCTTGTATCTGTATCTCTCTCTCTCTCCTTTCTCACCCTCCAACGCCCTGTATCTCTCTCTGTCGCTCACACCCTCCAACTCCCTGTATCTCTCTTTCTTCCTCTCACACCGTCCAACTCCCTATCTCTCACTCTCTCAGACACACCCTCCAACTCACTGTCTCTCTCTCATACACACCCTCCAACTCCGTCTCTCTCTCTCTCACACCCTCCAACTCAATGTCTCTCCCTTGCTCTATCTCACACCCTCCAACTCCCTGTCTTTCTCTCTGACACCCTCCAACTTCCCCTCTCTCTCACACACCCTCCAACACCCTGTCTCTCTCTCTCTCTCACGCCATCCAACTCCCTGTCTCTCTCTCTCTCTCTCACACCCTCCTACACCGTCTCTCGCTCTCTCACACACCCTCCAACTCCGTCTCTCTCTCCCTCACACACCCTCCAACTCCCTGTCTCTCTTTCTCTCTCTCCCTCTCACAACCTCCAACTCCCTGTCTCAATCTCACTCATATCCTCCTACTCTCTCTCTCTCTCTCCATCTCACACCCTCCAACTCCCTGTCTCTCTCTCTCACACCCTCCAAAACCCTGTCTCTCTCTCTCTCTCTCTCACACCCACCAACTCCCTCTCTCTCTCACTCAGTCTCCAACTCCCTCTCTCACACCATCCAACTCCGTTTCTCACTCTCTTTCTCACCCTGCAACTACCTATCTCTCTCTATCACACCCTCCAACTCCCTGTCTCTGTCTCTCTCTCCCGCTCACACCCTCCAACTCCCTGTCTTTCTCTCTCTCACACACACCCTCCACCTCCCTGTCTCTCTCTCACATACCCTCCAACTCCCTGTCTCGCTCTCTGACACCCTGCACCCCCTGTCTCTCTCTCTCTCACACCCTCCAACTCCCTCTCTCTCTCTCTCTCACACGCACACCCTCCAACTCAGTCTCTCTCTCTCTCACACACACTCCAACTCCCTGTCTCTCTCTCTGTCTCACACCCTCCAATACCCTGTCTAACTCTCTCTCTCACCGTCCGACTCCCTGTCTCTCTCTCTCTCCCTCTCACCCTCCAACTACCTATCTCTGTCGCACCCTCCAACTCCCTGTCTCTACCTATCTCTGTCGCACCCTCCAACTCCCTGTCTCTCTCTCTGTCTCTCACATGCTCCAACTCCCTCTTTCTCTCTGACACCCTCCAACTTCCCCCCTCTCTCTCTCACACCCTCCAATGCCCTGTCGCTCTCTCTCTCTCTCTCACACACACACCCTCCAACTCCATCTCTCTCTCTCACACCCGCCAACTCACTGTATCGCTCTTTCTCCCTCTCACACCCTCGAACGCCCTGTCTCTCTCTCTCTCACACCCTCCAACTCCGTCTCTCTCTCTGTCAGTCTCCAACTCCTACTCTCTCTCACATTCTCCAACTCCGTTTCTCGCTCTCTCTCTCACCCTCCAACTACCTATCTCTCTCTCACACACCCTCCAACTCCCTGTCTCTCTCTCTCTCACACACACCCTCCAACTCCGTCTCTCGCTCTGTCACATCCTCCAACTTCGACTCTCACTCTCTCACACCCTCCAATGCCCTGTCTCTCTCTCTCTCACACACACACCCTCCAACTCTGTCTCTCTCTCTCACACCCGCCAACTCACTGTATCGCTCTCTCTCCCTCTCACACCCTCGAACACCCTGTCTCTCTCTCTCTCACACACTCCAACTCCCTGTCTCGCTCTCTCTCACTCTCACACCCTGCACAGCCCTGTCTCTCTCTCTCTCACACCCTCCAACTCCCTGTCTCTCTCTCTCTCTGTCAGCCTCCAACTCTCACTCTCTCTCACACCCTCCAACTCCATTTCTCTCTCTCACCCTCCAACTACCTCTCTCTCTCTCTCACACATCCTCCTACTCCCTGTCTCTCTCTCACTCTCTCTCTCTCCCTCTCACACCCTCCAACTTCCTGTCTCTCTCCCTCACACACCCTCCAACTCCCTGTCTCTCTTTGTCTCTCCCTCTCACACCCTCCAACTCCCTGTCTCAATCTCACTCATATCCTCCTCCTCTCTCTCTCTCTCTCATACACCCTCCAACTCCCTGTCTCTCTCTCTCACACATACCCTCCAACTCCCTCTCTCTCTCTCTCTCTCATACCCTCCAACACCCTGTCTCTCTCTCTCTCACAAACCCTCCAACTCCCTGTCTCTCTTTCTCTCACACACTCCAGAACCCTGTCTCTCTCTCCCTCACACACCCTCCAACTCCCTGTCTCTATCTGTCTCTCTCCCTCTCACACCCTCCAACTCCCTGTCTGTCTCATTCTCTCTCACACACACCATGCAAGTCCCTGTCTCTTTCTCTCTCACATACCCTCTAACACTCTGTCTCAATCTCTCTCCCATCCTCCTACTCCCTGTCTCTCTCTTTCTCTCTCACACACACCATGCAACTCCCTGTCTCTTTCTCTCTCACACCCTCCAACACCCTGTCTCACTCTCTCTCACCATCCAACTCCCTGTCTCTCTCTCTCTCCCTCACCCTCCAACAACCTATCTCTCTCTCTCTCACACTCTCCAACTCCGTCTCTCTCTCTCTCTATTCCTGTCACACCGTCCAACTCCGTCTCTCTCTCTCTCACACCCTACAACACCCTGTCACTCTGTCTCTCACACGCTCCAACTCCGTCTTTCTCTCACACCCTCCAACTTCCCCTCTCTCTCTCACACCCTCCAACTCCGTCTCAATCTCGCTCATATCCTCCTACTCTCTCTCTCTCTCCATCTCACACCCTCCAACTCCCTGTCTCTCTCTCTCACACCCTCCAACTCCCTGTCTCTCTCTCTCTCACACCCTCCAACTCCCTCTCTCTCACTCAGTCTCCAACTCCCTCTCTGTCACACCCTCCAACTCCCTTTCTCTCTATCTCACACCTCCAACTCCCTATCTCTCTCTCTCTCACACCCTGCAATTCCATCTTTCTCTCTCTCACACCCTCCACCTCCCTGTCTCTCTCTCTCTCCCTTTCTCACCCTCCAACTCCCTGTATCTCTCTGTCTCTCACACCCTCCAACACCCTGTCTCTCTCTCTCTCTCTATTCCTGTCACACCCTCCAACTCCGTCTCTCTCTCTCTCACACCCTACAACACCCTGTCACTCTGTCTCTCACACGCTCCTACTCCGTCTTTCTCTCACACCCTCCAACTTCCCCTCTCTCTCTCACACCCTCCAACCCCGTCTCTCTCTCACACCGTCCAACTCCGTCTCTCTCTTTCTCTCTCACACACACCATGCAACTCCCTGTCTCTTTCTCTCTCACAAGTTCCAACTCCCTGTCTCAATCTCTTTCACATCCTCCTACTCTCTGTCTCTCTCTCACTCTCTCTCTCTCTCTCACACCCTCCAAAACCCTGTCTCTCTCTCCCTCACACACCCTCCAACTCCCTGTCTCTTTGTCTCTCTCCCTCACACACCCTCCAACTCCCTGTCTCAATCTCACTCATATCCTCCTACTCTCTCTCTCTCCATCTCACACCCTCCAACTCCCTGTCTGTCTCTCTCTCACAACCTCCAAATCCCTGTCTCTCTCTCTCACACCCTGCAACTCCCTGTCTCTCTCTCTCACACCCTGCAACTCCCTGTCTCTCTCCCTCTCACACCATCCAACTCCCTGTCTCTCCCTTTCTCTCTCACACACACCATCCTACACCCTGTCTCTCTCTCTCACATACCCTCCAACTCCCTGTCTCAATCTCTCTCACATCCTCCAGCCCCCGTCTCTCTCTCTGTCTCTGTCTCACTCCCTCCAACGCCTTGTCTCTCTCTCTCACACATACCCTCCAACTCCCTGTCTCACTCTCTCACACATACCCTCCAACTCCCTGTCTCTCTCTCTCTCACACCCTCCAATACCCTGTCTCTCTCTCTCTCACACCCTCCAACGCCCTGTCTCTCTCTCTCTCACACATCCTCCAACTCCCTCTCTCTCTCTCACTCAGCCTCCATCTGTCTCTCTCTCTCTCACAAACCCTCCAACTCCCTGTCTCTCTCTCACACACACTCCAATACCCTGTCTCTCTCTCCCTCACACACACTCCAACTCCCTGTCTCTATTTGTCTCTCTCCCTCTCACACCCTCCAACTCCCTGTCTTTCTCTTTCTCTCACACACACACCATCCAACTCCCTGTCTCTTTCTCTCTCACATACCCTCTAACTCCCTGTCTCAATTTCTCTCCCATCCTCCTACTCCCTGTCTCTATCTGTCTCTGTCCATCTCACACCCTCCAACTCCCTGTCTTTCTCTTTCTCTCTCACACACACCATGCAACTCCCTGTCTCTTTCTCTCTCACACCCTCCAACACCCTGTCTCACTCTGTCTCACCCTCCAACTCCCTGTCTCTCTCTCTCTCTATTCCTGTCACAACCTCCAACTCCGTCTCTCTCTCTCTCACACCCTACAACACCCTGTCACTCTCTGTCTCTCACACGCTCCAACTCCCTGTCTTTCTCTCACACCCTCCAACTTCCCCTCTCTCTCTCACACCCTCCAACCCCGTCTCTCTCTCACACCGTCCAACTCCCTGTCTCTCTCTTTCTCTCTCACACACACCATGCAACTCCCTGTCTCTTTCTCTCACATAAGTTCCAACTCCGTCTCAATCTCTTTCACATCCTCCTACTCCCTGTCTTTCTCTCACTCTCTCTCTCTCTCCCTCTCACACCCTCCAACTCCCTGTCTGTCTCTTTCTCACACACACCATGCAACTCCCTGTCTCTTTCTCTCTCACACCCTCCAACACCCTGTCTCAATCTCTCTCACCATCCAACTCACTGTCTCTCTCTCTCTCTCACTCTCACCCTCCAACAACGTATCTCTCTCTCTCTCTCACACCCTCCAACTCCCTGTCTCTCTCGCTCTCTATTCCTGTCACACCCTCCAACTCCGTCTCTCTCTCTCTCACACCCTACAACACCCTGTCACTCTCTGTCTCTCACACGCTCCAACTCCCTGTCTTTCTCTCACACCCTCCAACTTCCCCTCTCTCTCTCACACCGTCCAACTCCCTGTCTCTCTCTTTCTCTCTCTCACACACCATGCAACTCCCTGTCTCTTTCTCTCTCACATAAGTTCCAACTCCCTGTCTCAATCTCTTTCACATCCTCCTACTCCCTGTCTCTCACTCTCTCTCTCTCTCTCCCTCTCACACCCTACAACACCCTGTCTTTCTCTCCCTCACACACCCTCCAACTCCCTGTCTCTCTTTGTCTCTCTCCCTCTCACACCCTCCAACTCCCTGTCTCAATCTCACTCATATCCTCCTACTCTCTCTCTCTCTCCATCTCACACCCTCCAACTCCCTGTCTCTCTCACACTCCAAAGCCCTGTCTCTCTCTCTCTCTCTCTCTCTCACACCCTCCAACTCCCTCTCTCTCTTTCTCTCTCACTCAGTCTCCAACTCCCTCTCTCTGTCATACCCTCCAACTCCGTTTTTCTCTCTCTCTTTCTCACCCTGCAACTACCTATTTCTCTCTCTCACACCCTCCAACTCCCTGTCTCTGTCTCTCTCTCTCTCTCACAGACCCTCCAACTCCCTGTCTCTCTCTCTCTCCCTCTCACACCTTCGAACTCCCTGTCTCTCTCTATCTCTCTCACACACTCCAACTCCCTGTCTCGCTCTCTCTGAGACACTGCACTCCCCGTCTCTCTCTCTCTCTCTCTCTCACACCCTCCAACTCCCTCTCTCTCTCTCTCACACGCACACCCTCCAACTCAGTCTCTCTCTCTCTCACACACCCTCCAACTCCCTGTCTCTCTCTCTCTCACACACACCCTCCAACTCCGTCTCTCGCTCTGTCACATCCCCCAACTTCGACTCTCGCTCTCTCACACCCTCCAATGCCCTGTCTCTCTCTCTCTCACACACACACCCTCCAACTCTGTCTCTCTCTCTCACACCCGCCAACTCACTGTATCGCTCTCTCTCCCTCTCACACCCTCGAACACCCTGTCTCTCTCTCTCTCACACACTCCAACTCCCTGTCTCGCTCTCTCTCACTCTCACCCTGCACAGCCCTGTCTCTCTCTCTCTCTCACACACCCTCCAACTCCCTGTCTCTCTCTCTCTCTGTCAGCCTCCAACTCTCACTCTCTCTCACACCCTCCAACTCCATTTCTCTCTCTCACCCTCCAACTACCTCTCTCTCTCTCTCACACACCCTCCAACTCCCTGTCTCTCTCTCTCTCACACACACCCTGCAACTCCCTGTCTCTCTCTCTCTCTCAAACACGCTCCAACTCCCTGTCTCGCTCTCTCACACCCTCCAACTCCCTCTCTCTCTCTCATACCCTCCAACACCCTGTCTCTCTCTCTCTCACAAACCCTCCAACTCCCTGTCTCTCTCTCTCTCACACACTCCAAAACCCTGTCTCTCTCTCCCTCACACACCCTCCAACTCCCTGTCTCTATCTGTCTCTCTCCCTCTCACACCCTCCAACTCCCTGTCTGTCTCCTTCTCTCTCTCACACACCATCCAACTCCGTCTCTTTCTCTCTCACATACCCTCTAACTCCCTGTCTCAATCTCTCTCCCATCCTCCTACTCCCTGTCTCTCTCTTTCTCTCTCTCACACACACCATGCAACTCCCTGTCTCTCTCTCTCTCACTTAAGTTCCAACTCCCTGTCTCAATCTCTTTCACATCCTCCTACTCTCTGTCTCTCTCTCTCTCTCCCTCTCACACCCTCCAACTCCCTGTCTCTCTCGCTCACACACCCTCCAACTCCCTGTCTCTCTCTCACACATACCCTCCAACTCACTGTCTCTCTCACCCTCCAACTCCCTTTCTCTCCCTCCCTCTCTCTCACACCCTCCAACACACTCTCACTCTCTCTCACCATCCAACTCCCTGTCTCTCTCTCTCTCCCTCTCACACTCCAACAACCTATCTCTCTCTCTCTCACACCGTCCAACTCCCTGTCTCTCTCTCTCTCACACACACCATGCAACTCCCTGTCTCTTTCTCTCTCACATAAGTTCCAACTCCCTGTCTCAATCTTTCACATCCTCCTACTCCCTGTCTCTCTCTCACTCTCTCTCTCTCTCCCTCTCACACCCTCCAACTTCCTGTCTCTCTCTCCCTCACACACCCTCCAACTCCCTGTCTCTCTTTGTCTCTCCCTCTCACACCCTCCAACTCCCTGTCTCAATCTCACTCATATCCTCCTCCTCTCTCTCTCTCTCTCATACACCCTCCAACTCCCTGTCTCTCTCTCTCACACATACCCTCCAACTCCCTCTCTCTCTCTCTCTCATACCCTCCAACACCCTGTGTCTCTCTCTCTCTCACAAACCCTCCAACTCCCTGTCTCTCTTTCTCTCACACACTCCAAAACCCTGTCTCTCTCTCCCTCACACACCCTCCAACTCCCTGTCTCTATCTGTCTCTCTCCCTCTCACACCCTCCAACTCCCTGTCTGTCTCATTCTCTCTCACACACACCATGCAAGTCCCTGTCTCTTTCTCTCTCACATACCCTCTAACACTCTGTCTCAATCTCTCTCCCATCCTCCTACTCCCTGTCTCTCTCTTTCTCTCTCACACACACCATGCAACTCCCTGTCTCTTTCTCTCTCACGCCCTCCAACACCCTGTCTCACTCTCTCTCACCATCCAACTCCGTCTCTCTCTCTCTCCCTCTCACCCTCCAACAACCTATCTCTCTCTCTCTCACACTCTCCAACTCCGTCTCTCTCTCTCTCTATTCCTGTCACACCCTCCAACTCCGTCTCTCTCTCTCTCACACCCTACAACACCCTGTCACTCTGTCTCTCACACGCTCCAACTCCGTCTTTCTCTCACACCCTCCAACTTCCCCTCTCTCTCTCACACCCTCCAACTCCGTCTCAATCTCACTCATATCCTCCTACTCTCTCTCTCTCTCCATCTCACACCCTCCAACTCCCTGTCTCTCTCTCTCACACCCTCCAACTCCCTGTCTCTCTCTCTCTCACACCCTCCAACTCCCTCTCTCTCACTCAGTCTCCAACTCCCTCTCTGTCACACCCTCCAACTCCGTTTCTCACTCTCTTTCTCACCCTGCAACTACCTATCTCTCTCTATCATACCCTCCAACTCCCTGCCTCTGTCTCTCTCTTCCGCTCACACCCTCCAACTCCCTGTCTTTCTCTCTCTCACACACACCCTCCACCTCCCTGTCTCTCTCTCACATACCCTCCAACTCCCTGTCTCTCTCTCTCTCCCTCTCACACCTTCGAACTCCCTGTCTCTCTCTATCTCTCTCATACACACCAACTCCCTGTCTCGCTCTCTCTGACACCCTGCACCCCCCTGTCTCTCTCTCTCTCACCCTCCAACTCCCTCTCTCTCTCACACACACACACCCTCCAACTCAGTCTCTCTCTCTCTCTCACACGCACTCCAACTCCCTGTCTCTCTCTCTGTCTCACACCCTCCAATAACCTCTCTAACTCTCTCTCACCCTCCGACTCCGTCTCTCTCTCCCTCTCACCCTCCAACTACCTATCTCTGTCGCACCCTCCAACTCCCTGTCTCTCTCTCTCTGTCTCTCACATGCTCCAACTCCCTCTTTCTCTCTGACACCCTCCAACTTCCCCTCTCTCTCTCTCACACCCTCCAACACCCTGTCTCTCTCTCTCACACCATCCAACTCCCTCTCTCTCTCTCTCACACCCTCCAACTCGCTGTCTCTCTCTCTCACACACCCTCCAACTCCCTGTCTCTCTCTCTCTCTCTCTCTCACACACACCCACCAACTCCCTCTCTCTCTCTCATCCTCCAACTCCCTCTCTGTCCCGCCCTCCAACTCTGTTTCTCTCTCTCTCTCTCACCCTGTAACTACCTATCTCTCTCTCTCTCAAACCCTCCAACTCCCTATCTCTGTCTCTCTCTCCCTCTCACACCCTCCAACTCCCTGTCTTTCTCTCTCACACACACCCTCCAACCCCCATCTCTCTCTCCCTCTCACACCCTCGAACTCCGTCTCTCTTTCTCTCTCTCACGCCCTCCAACTCCCTGTCTCCCTCTCTCTCTGTCACACCCTCCAACTCCATGCCTCTCTCTTTCTCACACACACCCTCCAACACTTTCTCTCTCTCTCACACCCTACAACTCCCTGTCTCTCTCTCACACACCCTCCAACTCCCTGTCTGTCTCTCACACCCTCCAACTCCCTTTCTCTCTATCTCACACCTCCAACTCCCTATCTCTCTCTCTCTCTCACACCCTGCAATTCCATCTTTCTCTCTCTCACACCCTCCACCTCCCTGTCTCTCTCTCTCTCCCTTTCTCACCCTCCAACTCCCTGTATCTCTCTGTCTCTCACACCCTCCAACTCCCTGTATCTCTCTCTTTCTTCCTCTCACAACCTCCAACTCCCTATCTCTCACTCTCAGACACACCCTCCAACTCACTGTCTCTCTCTCTCTCTCTCACCCTCCATCGCCCTGCCTCTCCCTCTCTCTCACACCCTCCAACTCCCTGTCTCTCGCTCTCTCACATCCTCCAACTTCGACTCTCGCTCTCTCACACCCTCCAATACCCTGTCTCTCTCTGTCTCTCACACACACACCCTCCAACTCCATCTCTCTCTCTCACACCCGCCAACTCACTGTATCGCTTTCTGCCTCTCACACCCTCGAACTCCCTGTCTCTCTCTCACACACTCCAACTGTCATCTCTCTCTCTCACACCCTGCAACACCCTGTCTCTCTCTCTGTCTCACACCCTCCAACTCCGTCTCTCTCTCTGTCAGCCTCCAACTCCCACTCTCTCTCACACCCTCCAACTCCGTTTCTCGCTCTCTCTCTCACCCTCCAACTACCTATCTCTCTCTCTCTCACACACCCTCCAACTCCCTGTCTCTCTCTCTCACACACACCCTCCAACTCCCTGTCTCTCGCTCTCCCACATCCTCCAACTTCGACTCTCGTTCTCTCACACCCTCCAATACCCTGTCTCTCTCTCCCTCACACACACACACCCTCCAACTCCGTCTCTCTCTCTCTCACACCCGCCAACTCACTGTATCGCTCTCTCTCCCTCTCACACCCTCGAACTCCCTGTCTCTCTCTCTCTCTCTCTCACACCCTCGAACTCCCTGTCTCGCTCTCTCTCACTCTCACACCCTGCACAATCCTGTCTCTCTCTCTCTCTCTCACACCCTCCAACTCCCTGTCTCTCTCTCTCTCAGACAGCCTCCAACTCTCACTCTCTCTCACACCCTCCAACTCCGTTTCTCTCTCTCACCCTCCAAATACCTATCTCTCTCTCTCTCTCACACACCCTCCAACTCCCTGTCTCTCTCTTTCTCACACACACCCTCCAACTCCCTGTCTCTCTCTCTCTCTCACACATGCTCCAACTCCCTGTCTCGCTCTCTCACACCCTCCAACTCCCTCTCTCTCTCATACCCTCCAACACCCTGTCTCTCTCTCTCTCACAAAGCCTCCAACTCCCTGTCTCTCTCTCTCTCACACACTCCAAAAGCCTGTATCTCTCTCCCTCATACACCCTCCAACTCCCTGTCTCTATCTGTCTCTCTCCCTCTCACACCCTCCAACTCCCTGTCTGTCTCCTTCTCTCTCACACACACCATCCAACTCCATCTCTTTCTCTCTCACATACCCTCTAACTCTCTGTCTCAATCTCTCTCCTATCCTCCTACTCCCTGTCTCTCTCCTTCTCTCTCACACAGACCATGCAACTCCCTGTCTCTCTCTCTCTCACATAAGTTCCAACTCCCTGTCTCAATCTGTTTCACATCCTCCTACTCCCTGTCTCTCTCTCTCTCTCCCTCTCACACCCTCCAACTCCCTGTCTCTCTCGCTCACACACCCTCCAACTCCCTCTCTCTCTCTCACACATACCCTCCAACTCACTGTCTCTCACCCTCCAACTCCCTTTCTCTCCCTCCCTCTCTCTCACACCCTCCAACCCCCTGTCTCTCTCTCTCTCTCACACCCTCCAACACACTCTCACTCTCTCTCACCATCCAACTCCCTGTCTCTCTCTCTCTCCCTCTCACCCTCCAACTATCTCTCTCTCTCTCACACCCTCCAACACCCTGTCTCTCTCTCTCTCTCTATTCCTGTCACACCCTCCAACTCCGTCTCTCTCTCTCTCACACCCTACAACACCCTGTCACTCTGTCTCTCACACGCTCCTACTCCGTCTTTCTCTCACACCCTCCAACTTCCCCTCTCTCTCTCACACCCTCCAACCCCGTCTCTCTCTCACACCGTCCAACTCCGTCTCTCTCTTTCTCTCTCACACACACCATGCAACTCCCTGTCTCTTTCTCTCTCACAAGTTCCAACTCCCTGTCTCAATCTCTTTCACATCCTCCTACTCTCTGTCTCTCTCTCTCACTCTCTCTCTCTCTCTCCCTCTCTCCCTCTCACACCCTCCAAAACCCTGTCTCTCTCTCCCTCACACACCCTCCAACTCCCTGTCTCTTTGTCTCTCTCCCTCTCACACCCTCCAACTCCCTGTCTCAATCTCACTCATATCCTCCTACTCTCTCTCTCTCCATCTCACACCCTCCAACTCCCTGTCTGTCTCTCTCTCACAACCTCCAAATCCCTGTCTCTCTCTCTCACACCCTGCAACTCCCTGTCTCTCTCTCTCACACCCTGCAACTCCCTGTCTCTCTCCCTCTCACACCATCCAACTCCCTGTCTCTCTCTTTCTCTCTCACACACACCATCCTACACCCTGTCTCTCTCTCTCACATACCCTCCAACCCCCTGTCTCTCTCTCTCTCTCACACCCTCCAACACACTCTCACTCTCTCTCACCATCCAACTCCCTGTCTCTCTCTCTCTCCCTCTCACCCTCCAACAAACTATCTCTCTCTCTCTCACACCCTCCAACACCCTGTCTCTCTCTCTCTCTCTATTCCTGTCACACCCTCCAACTCCGTCTCTCTCTCTCTCACACCCTACAACACCCTGTCACTCTGTCTCTCACACGCTCCTACTCCGTCTTTCTCTCACACCCTCCAACTTCCCCTCTCTCTCTCACACCCTCCAACCCCGTCTCTCTCTCACACCGTCCAACTCCGTCTCTCTCTTTCTCTCTCACACACCATGCAACTCCCTGTCTCTTTCTCTCTCAAGTTCCAACTCCCTGTCTCAATCTCTTTCACATCCTCCTACTCTCTGTCTCTCTCTCTCACTCTCTCTCTCTCCCTCTCACACCCTCCAAAACCCTGTCTCTCTCTCCCTCACACACCCTCCAACTCCCTGTCTCTTTGTCTCTCTCCCTCTCACACCCTCCAACTCCCTGTCTCAATCTCACTCATATCCTCCTACTCTCTCTCTCTCCATCTCACACCCTCCAACTCCCTGTCTGTCTCTCTCTCACAACCTCCAAATCCCTGTCTCTCTCTCTCACACCCTGCAACTCCCTGTCTCTCTCTCTCACACCCTGCAACTCCCTGTCTCTCTCCCTCTCACACCATCCAACTCCCTGTCTCTCTTTCTCTCTCACACACACCATCCTACACCCTGTCTCTCTCTCTCACATACCCTCCAACTCCCTGTCTCAATCTCTCTCACATCCTCCAGCCCCCGTCTCTCTCTGTCACACATACCCTCCAACTCCCTGTCTCACTCTCTCACACATACCCTCCAACTCCCTGTCTCTCTCTCTCTCACACCCTCCAATACCCTGTCTCTCTCTCTCACACATCCTCCAACTCCCTCTCTCTCTCTCACTCAGCCTCCATCTGTCTCTCTCTCTCTCACAAACCCTCCAACTCCCTGTCTCTCTCTCACACACACTCCAATACCCTGTCTCTCTCTCCCTCACACACACTCCAACTCCCTGTCTCTATTTGTCTCTCTCCCTCTCACACCCTCCAACTCCCTGTCTTTCTCTTTCTCTCACACACACACCATCCAACTCCCTGTCTCTTTCTCTCTCACATACCCTCTAACTCCCTGTCTCAATCTCTCTCCCATCCTCCTACTCCCTGTCTCTATCTGTCTCTGTCCCTCTCACACCCTCCAACTCCCTGTCTTTCTCTTTCTCTCTCACACACACCATGCAACTCCCTGTCTCTTTCTCTCTCACACCCTCCAACACCCTGTCTCACTCTGTCTCACCCTCCAACTCCCTGTCTCTCTCTCTCTCCCTCTCACCCTCCAACAACCTATCTCTCTCTCTCTCACACCCTCCAACTCCCTGTCTCTCTCTCTCTCTATTCCTGTCACAACCTCCAACTCCGTCTCTCTCTCTCTCACACCCTACAACACCCTGTCACTCTCTGTCTCTCACACGCTCCAACTCCCTGTCTTTCTCTCACACCCTCCAACTTCCCCTCTCTCTCTCACACCCTCCAACCCCGTCTCTCTCTCACACCGTCCAACTCCCTGTCTCTCTCTTTCTCTCTCACACACACCATGCAACGCCCTGTCTCTTTCTCTCACATAAGTTCCAACTCCGTCTCAATCTCTTTCACATCCTCCTACTCCCTGTCTTTCTCTCACACACTCCAAAACCCTGTCTCTCTCTACCTCACACACCCTCCAACTCCCTGTCTCTATCTGTCTCTCTCCCTCTCACACCCTCCAACTCCCTGTCTGTCTCTTTCTCACACACACCATGCAACTCCCTGTCTCTTTCTCTCTCACACCCTCCAACACCCTGTCTCAATCTCTCTCACCATCCAACTCACTGTCTCTCTCTCTCTCTCTCACTCTCACCCTCCAACAACGTATCTCTCTCTCTCTCACACCCTCCAACTCCCTGTCTCTCTCGCTCTCTATTCCTGTCACACCCTCCAACTCCGTCTCTCTCTCTCACACCCTACAACACCCTGTCACTCTCTGTCTCTCACACGCTCCAACTCCCTGTCTTTCTCTCACACCCTCCAACTTCCCCTCTCTCTCTCACCCCGTCCAACTCCCTGTCTCTCTCTTTCTCTCTCTCACACACCATGCAACTCCCTGTCTCTTTCTCTCTCACATAAGTTCCAACTCCCTGTCTCAATCTCTTTCACATCCTCCTACTCCCTGTCTCTCACTCTCTCTCTCTCTCTCCCTCTCACACCCTACAACACCCTGTCTTTCTCTCCCTCACACACCCTCCAACTCCCTGTCTCTCTTTGTCTCTCTCCCTCTCACACCCTCCAACTCCCTGTCTCAATCTCACTCATATCCTCCTACTCTCTCTCTCTCCATCTCACACCCTCCAACTCCCTGTCTCTCTCACACACTCCAAAGCCCTGTCTCTCTCTCTCTCTCTCTCTCACACCCTCCAACTCCCTCTCTCTCTTTCTCTCTCACTCAGTTTCCAACTCGCTCTCTCTGTCATACCCTCCAACTCCGTTTTTCTCTCTCTCTTTCTCACCCTGCAACTACCTATTTCTCTCTCTCACACCCTCCAACTCCCTGTCTCTGTCTCTCTCTCCCTCTCACACCCTCCAACTCCCTGGCTTTCTCTCTCTCACACACGCACTCCACCCCCCTGTCTCTCTCTCTCTCTCACAGACCCTCCAACTCCCTGTCTCTCTCTCTCTCCCTCTCACACCTTCGAACTCCCTGTCTCTCTCTATCTCTCTCACACACTCCAACTCCCTGTCTCGCTCTCTCTGAGACACTGCACTCCCCGTCTCTCTCTCTCTCTCACACACCCTCCAACTCCCTCTCTCTCTCTCTCACACGCACACCCTCCAACTCAGTCTCTCTCTCTCTCACACACACTCCAACTCCCTGTCTCTCTCTCTGTCTCACACCCTCCAATACCCTGTCTAACTCTCTCTCTCACCCTCCGACTCCCTGTCTCTCTCTCTCTCCCTCTCACCCTCCAACTACCTATCTCTGTCGCACCCTCCAACTCCGTCTCTCTCTCTCTGTCTCTCACATGCTCCAACTCCCTCTTTCTCTCTCACACCTTCCAACTTCCCCTCTCTCTCTCACACCCTCCAACTCCCTGTGTCTCTCTCTCACACACCCTCCAACTCCCTGTCTCTCTCTCTCTCTCACACCCTCCAACTCCCTGTCTCTCTCTCTCTCTCTCTCTCTCACACAACCTCCAACTCCCTCTCTCTCTCATCCTCCAACTCCCTCTCTGTCCCGCTCTCCAACTCCGTTTCTCTCTCTCTCACCCTGCAACTACCTATCTCTCTCTCTCAAACCCTCCAACTCCCTGTCTCTGTTTCTCTCTCCCTCTCACACCCTCCAACGCCCTGTCTTTCTCTCTCACACACACCCTCCAACGCCCTGTCTCTCTCTCCCTCTCACACCATCGAACGCCGTCTCTCTCTCTCTCTCACGCCCTCCAACTCCATGGCTCTGTCTTTCTCACACACACCCTCCAACACTTTCTCTCTCTCTCACACCCTACAACTCCCTGTCTCACTCTCTCACACACCTTCCAACTCCCTGTCTGTCTGTCTCTCACACCCTCCAACTCCCTATCTCTCTATCTCACACCTCCTACTCCCTATCTCTCTCTCTCTCACACACCCTGCAATTCCATCTTTCTCTCTCTCACACCCTCCACTTCCCTGTCTCTCTCTGTCCCTTTCTCACCCTCCAACTCCCTGTATCTCTCTGTCTCTCACACCCTCCAACTCCCTGTATCTCTCTCTTTCTTCCTCTCACAACCTCCAACTCCCTATCTCTCACTCTCAGACACACCCTCCAACTCACTGTCTCTCTCTCTCTCACCCTCCATCTCCCTGCCTCTCCCTCTCTCTCTCTCACACCCTCCAACTCCCTGTCTCTCGCTCTCTCACATCCTCCAACTTCGACTCTCGCTCTCTCACACCCTCTAATGCCCTGTCTCTCTCTCTCTCTCACACACACACCCTCCAACTCCATCTCTCTCTCACACCCGCCAACTCACTGTATCGCTCTTTCTCCCTCTCACACCCTCGAACTCCCTGTCTCTCTCTCTCTTTCTCACACACTCCAACTCCCTGTCTCGCTCTCTCTCTCTCACACCCTGCAACACCCTATCTCTCTCTCTCACACCCTCCAACTCCGTCTCTCTCAGTCAGCCTCCAACTCCCACTCTCTCTCACACCCTCCAACTCCGTTTCTCTCTCTCCCTCTCACACACACCCTCCAACTCCCTGTCTCTATCTGTCTCTCTCCCTCTCACACCCTCCAACTCCCTGTCTGTCTCCTCTCTCACACACACTATCCAACGCCCGGTCTCTTTCTCTCTCACATACCCTCCAACTCCCTGTCTCAATCTCTCTCCCATCCTCCTACTCCCTGTCTCTCTCTCTCTCACACACCCTCCAACACCCTGTCTCTCTCTCTCTCTCTCTCACACCAGGCAACTCCCTCTCTCTCTCTCACACCCTCCAACTCCCTGTCTCTCTCTCTCTCACACACACCCTCCAACTCCCTGTCTCTCTCTCTCGCTCTCACACAACCTCCAACTCCCTCTCTCTCTCTCATCCTCCAACTCCCTCTCTGTCCCGCCCTCCAACTTCGTTTCTCTCTCTCTCACCCTGCAACTACCTATCTCTCTCCCTCTCACACCCTCCAACGCCCTGTCTTTCTCTCTCACACACACCCTCCAACGCCTTGTCTCTCTCTCCCTCTCACACCCTCGAACACCCTGTCTCTCTCTCTCTCTCACGCCCTCCAACTCCCTGTCTCCCTCTCTCTCTCTCTGTCACACCCTCCAACTCCATGCCTCTGTCTTTCTCACACACACCCTCCAACACTTTCTCTCTCTCACACCCTACAACTCCCTGTCTCACTCTCTCACACACCTTCCAACTCCCTGTCTGTCTGTCTCTCACACCCTCCAACTCCCTATCTCTCTATCTCACACCTCCAACTCCCTATCTCTCTCTTTCTCACACACCCTGCAATTCCATCTTTCTCTCTCTCACACCCTCCAATTCCCTGTCTCTCTCTCTCTCTCTCTCCCTTTCTCACCCTCCAACTCCCTGTATCTCTGTCTCTCACACCCTCCAACTCCCTGTATCTCTCTCTTTCTTCCTCTCACAACCTCCAACTCCCTATCTCTCACTCTCAGACACACCCTCCAACTCACTGTCTCTCTCTCTCTCTCTCTCACCCTCCATCTCCCTGCCTCTCCCTCTCTCTCTCTCACACCCTCCAACTCCCTGTCTCTCGCTCTCTCACATCCTCCAACTTCGACTCTCGCTCTCTCACACCCTCCAATGCCCTGGCACTCTCTCTCTCTCACACACACACCCTCCAACTCCATCTCTCTATCACACCCGCCAACTCACTGTATCGCTCTTTCTCCCTCTCACACCCTCGAACGCCCTGTCTCTCTCTCTCTCTCTCTCACACTCCAACTCCCTGTCTTGCTCTCTCTCTCTCACACCCTGCAACACCCTGTCTCTCTCTCTCACACCCTCCAACTCCGTCTCTCTCAGTCAGCCTCCAACTCCCACTCTCTCTCACACCCTCCAACTCCGTTTCTCTCTCTCTCTCTCTCACACATCCTCCAACTCCCTGTCTCTCTCTCTCTCACACACACCCTCCAACTCCCTGTCTCTATCTGTCTCTCTCCCTCTCACACCCTCCAACTCCCTGTCTGTCTCCTTCTCTCTCACACACACCATCCAACACCCTGTCTCTTTCTCTCTCACATACCCTCCAACTCCCTGTCTCAATTTCCCTCCCATCCCCCTACTCCCTGTCTCTCTCTTTCTCTCTCACACACTGCAACTCCTTGTCTCGCTCTCTCTCTCACACCCTGCAACTCCCTGTCTCTCTCTCTCTCACAACCATCAACACCCTGTCTCTCTCTCTCTCTGTCAGCCTCCAACTCCCACTCTCTCTCACACCCTCCAACTCCGTTTCTCTCTCTCACCCTCAAACTACCTATCTCTCTCACACACCCTCCAACTCCCTGTCTCTCTCACACATACCCTCCAACTCACTGTCTCTCTCACCCTCCAACTCCCTTTCTCTCCCTCCCTCTCTCTCACACCCTCCAACACACTGTCTCACTCTCTCTCGCCATCCAACTCCCTGTCTCTCTCTCTCTCCCTCCCACCCTCCAACAACCTATCTCTATCTCACACCCTCCAACTCCCTGTCTCTCTCTCTCTCTATTCCTGTCACACCCTCCAACTCCGTCTCTCTCTCTCTCACACCCTACAAAACCCTGTCACTCTCTGTCTCTCACACGCTCCAACTCCCTGTCTTTCTCTCACACCCTCCAACTTCCCCTCTCTCTCTCACCCCGTCCAACTCCCTGTCTCTCTCTTTCTCTCTCTCACACACCATGCAACTCCCTGTCTCTTTCTCACTCACATAAGTTCCAACTCCCTGTCTCAATCTCTTTCACATCCTCCTACTCCGTCTCTCACTCTCTCTCTCTCTCTCTCTCTCCCTCTCACACCCTCCAACACCCTGTCTTTCTCTCCCTCTCACACCCTCCAACTCCCTGTCTCAATCTCACTCATATCCACCTTCTCTCTCTCTCTCTCACACCCTCCAACTCCCTGTCTCTCTCTCTCACATACCCTCCAACTCCCTCTCTCTCTCTCTCATACCCTCCAACACCCTGTCTCTCTCTCACAAACCCTCCAACTCCCTGTCTCTCTTTCTCTCACACACTCCAAAGCCCTGTCTCTCTCTCCATCACACACCCTCCAACTCCCTGTCTCTATCTGTCTGTCTCCCTCTCACACCCTCCAACTCCCTGTCTGCCTCATTCTCTCTCACACACACCATCCAACTCCCTGTCTCTTTCTCTCTCACATACCCTCTAACACTCTGTCTCAATCTCTCTCCCATCCTCCTACTCCCCGTCTCTCTCTTTCTCTCTCACACACACCATGCAACTCCCTGTCTCTTTCTCTCTCAGACCCTCCAACACCCTGTCTCATTCTCTCTCACCATCCAACTCCCTGTCTCTATCTCTCTCCCTCTCACCCTCCAACAACCTATCTCTCTCTCTCTCACACTCTCCAACGCCCTGTCTCTCTCTCTCTCTATTCCTGTCACACCCTCCAACTCCGTCCCTCTCTCTCTTACACCCTACAACACCCTGTCACTCTGTCTCTCACACGCTCCAACTCCCTGTCTTTCTCTCACACCCTCCAACTTACCCTCTCTCTCTCACACCCTCCAACCCCGTCTCTCTCTCACACCGTTCAACTCCCTGTCTCTCTCTTTCTCTCTCTCACACACCATGCAACACCCTGTCTCTTTCTCTCTCACATAAGTTCCAACTCCCTGTCTCAATCTATTTCACATCCTCCTACTCCCTGTCTCTCTCTCTCTCTCTCTCTGTCTCTCTCCCTCTCACACCCTCCAACACCCTGTCTCTCTCTCCCTCACACACCCTCCAACTCCCTGTCTCTCTTTGTCTCTCTCCCTCTCACAGCCTCCAACTCTCTGTCTCAATCTCACTCATATCCTCCTACTCACTCTCTCTCTGTCTCACACCCTCCAACTCCCTGTCTCTCTGTCTCACACCCTCCAACCCCGTCTATCTCTCTCTCACAAACCCTCCAACACCCTGTCTCCCTCTCTCTCTCTGTCACACACTCCAACTCCATGACTCTCTCTCTCTCACACACCCTCCAACATTCTGTTTCTCTCTCTCTCACATATATTCCAACTCCCTGTCTCTCACACCTCGAACTCCCTATCTCTTTCTCTCACACGCACCCTGCAACTCCATCTTTCTCTCTCACACCCTCCAATTCCTTGTATCTGTATCTCTCTCTCTCCCTTTCTCACCCTCCAACGCCCTGTATCTCTCTCTGTCGCTCACACCCTCCAACTCCTTGTATCTCTCTTTCTTCCTCTCACACCGTCCAACTCCCTATCTCTCACTCTCTCAGACACACCCTCCAACTCACTGTCTCTCTCTCTCACACACACCCTCCAACTCCCTGTCTCTCTCACACCCTCCAACTACCCGTCTCTCTCTCCCTCGCTCTCTCTCTCTCACACCCTCCAACTCCCTGTCTTTCTCTCTGACACCCTCCAACTTCCCCTCTCTCTCTCTCACACCCTCCAACACCCTGTCTCTCTCTCTCTCTCTCACACACCCTCCAACACCCTTTCTCTGGCTCTCTCACACACCCTCCAACTCCCTGTCACTCTTTCTCTCTCTCCCTCTCACACCCTCCAACTCCCTGTCTCAATCTCACTCATATCCTCCTACTGTCTCTCTCTCTCTCTCCCCATCTCACCCTCCAACTCCCTGTCTCTCTCACACACTCCAAACCCCTGTCTCTCTCTCTCTCTCACACCCACCAACTCCCTCTCTCTCTTTCTCTCTCACTCAGTCTCCAACTCCCTCTCTCTGTCACACCCTCCAACTCCGTTTATCTCTCTCTTTGTCACCCTGCAACTACCTATTTCTCTCTCTCACACCCTCCAACTCCCTGCCTCTGTCTCTCTCTCCCTCTCACACCCTCCAACTCCCTGTCTTTCTCTCTCTAACACACACCCTCCACCTCCCTGTCTCTCTCTCACAGACCCTCCAACTCCCTGTCTCTCTTTCTCTCCCTCTCACACATTCGAACTCCCTGTCTTTCTCTATCTCTCTCACACACTCCAACTCCCTATCTCGCTCTCTGAGACCCTGCACCCACCGTCTCTCTCTCTCTCTCTCACACCCTCCAACTCCCTCTCTCTCTCTCACACACACACCCTCCAACTCATTCTCTCTCTCACACACACACTCCAACTCCTTGTCTCTCTCTCTGTCTCACACCCTCCAATACCCTGTCTAACTCTCTCTCTCACCCTCCAACTCCCTGTCTCTCTCTCTCTCCCTCTCACCCTCCAACTACCTATCTCTGTCGCACCCTCTAACTCCGTCTCTCTCTCTGTCTCTCACATGCTCCAACTCCCTCTTTCTCTCTCACACCTTCCAACTTCCCCTCTCTGTCTCTCACACCCTCCAACTCCCTTTCTCTCTCTCTCTCACACAACCTCCAACACCCTGTCTCTCTCTCTCTCACACACCCTCCAACACCCTGTCTCTCTCTCACACCCTCCAACTCCCTGTCTCTCTCTCACACCCTCCAACTCCCTGTCTCTCTCTCTCTCTCACAGACCCTCCAACGCCCTGTCTCTCTCTCTCTCACACAACCTCCAACTCCCTCTCTCTCTCTCATCCTCCAACTCCCTCTCTGTCCCGCCCTCCAACTCCGTTTCTCTCTCTCTCTCTCACCCTGCAACTACCTATCTCTCTCTCTCTCAAACCTTCCAACTCCCTGTCTCTGTCTCTCTGCCTCTCACACCCTCCAACTCCCTGTCTGTCACCTTCTCTCTCACACACACCATCCAACTCCCTGTCTCTTTCTCTCTCAAATACCCTCTAACTCCCTGTCTCAAACTCTCTCCCATCCTCCTACTCCCTGTCTCTCTTTCTTCCTCTCACACACACCATGCAACTCCCTGTCTCTCTCTCTCTCTCACATAAGTTCCAACTCCGTCTCAATCTCTTTCACATCCTCCTACTCCCTGCCCCTCTCTCTCTCTCTCCCTCTCACACCCTCCTACTCCCTGTCTCTCTCTCACACACCCTCCAACTCCCACTCTCTCTCTCACACATACCCTCCAACTCACTGTCTCTCTCACCCTCCAACTCCCTTTCTCTCCCTCCCTCTCTCTCACACCATCCAACACCCTGTCTCTCTCTCTCTCTCACACCCTCCAACACACTGTCTCACTCTCTCTCACCATCCAACTCCCTGTCTCTCTCTCTCTCCCTCTCACCCTCCAACAACCTATCTTTCTCTCTCTCACACCCTCCAACTCCCTGTCTCTCTCTCTCACACCCTCCAACCCCCTGTCTATCTCTCTCTGACAAACCCTCCAACACCCTGTCTCCCTCTCTCTCTCTGTCACACACTCCAACTCCATGACTCTCTCTCTCTCACACACACACCCTCCAACTCTGTCTCTCTCTCTCACACCCTCCAACTCCATGCCTCTCTCTTTCTCACACACCCTCCAACATTCTGTTTCTCTCTCTCTCACATATCCTCCAACTCCCTGTCTCTCACACCTCGAACTCCCTATCTCTTTCTCTCACACGCACCCTGCAACTCCATCTTTCTCTCTCACACCCTCCAATTCCTTGTATCTGTATCTCTCTCTCTCCCTTTCTCACCCTCGAACGCCCTGTATCTCTCTGTCGCTCACACCCTCCAACTCCCTGTATCTCTCTTTCTTCCTCTCACACCGTCCAACTCCCTATCTCTCAATCTCTCAGACACACCCTCCAACTCACTGTCTCTCTCACACACACCCTCCAACTCCCTGTCTCTCTCACACCCTCCAACTACCCGTCTCTCTCTCTCTCTCTCTCCCTATCACACCCTCCAACTCCTTGTCTCTCACTCACCGTCCAACTCAATGTCTCTCCCTCGCTCTCTCTCTCTCACACCCTCCAACTCCCTGTCTTTCTCTCTGACACCCTCCAACTTCCCCTCTCTCTCTCACACCCTCCAACACCCTGTCTCTCTCTCTCACACCCTCCAACACCCTGTCTCTCGCTCTCTGACACACACTCCAACTCCATCTCTCTCCCTCTCACACCCTCCAACTCCCTGTCTCAATCTCACTCATATCCTCCTACTCTCTCTCTCTCTCTCTCTCCCCATCTCACACCCTCCAACTCCCTGTCTCTCTCTCTCACACCCTCCAACCCCCTGTCTATCTCTCTCTGACAAACCCTCCAACACCCTGTCTCCCTCTCTCTCTCTGTCACACACTCCAACTCCATGACTCTCTCTCTCTCACACACACATCCTCCAACTCTGTCTCTCTCTCTCTCTCACACTCCAACTCCCTGTCTCTCTCTCTGTCTCACACCCTCCAATACCCTGTCTAACTCTCTCTCTCACCCTCCGACTCCCTGTCTCTCTCTCTCTCCCTCTCACCCTCCAACTACCTATCTCTGTCGCACCCTCCAACTCCGTCTCTTTCTCTCTGTCTCTCACATGCTCCAACTCCCTCTTTCTCTCTCACACCTTCCAACTTCCCCTCTCTCTCTCTCACACCCTCCAACATCCTGTCTCTCTCTCTCTCACACACCCTCCAACTCCGTCTCTCTCTCTCTCACACACCATCCAACTCCCTCTCTCTCACACCCTCCAACTCCCTGTCTCTCTCTCTCACACACCCTCCAACTCCCTGTCTCTCTCTCTCTCTCTCACACAACCTCCAACTCCCTCTCTCTCTCTCTCTCTCATCCTCCAACTCCCTCTCTGTCCCGCCCTCCAACTCCGTTTCTCTCTCTCTCTCACCCTGCAACTACCTATCTCTCTCTCTCAAACCCTCCAACTCCGTTTCTGTCTCTCTCTCCCTCTCACACCCTCCAACTCCCTGTCTTTCTCTCTCACACACACCCTCCAACGCCCTGTCTCTCTCTCCCTCTCACACCCTCAAACGCCCTGTCTCTCTCTCTCTCTCACGCCCTCCAACTCTCTGTCTCCCTCTCTCTCTGTCACACCCTCCAACTCCATGCCTCTGTCTTTCTCACACACACCCTCCAACACTTTCTCTCTCTCACACACTACAACTCCCTGTCTCACTCTTACACACCTTCCAACTCCCTGTCTGTCTCTCACACCCTCCAACTCCCTATCTCTCTATCTCACACCTCCAACTCCCTATCTCTCTCTCTCACACACCCTGCAATTCCATCTTTCTCTCTCTCACACCCTCCAATTCCCTGTCTCTCTCTCTCTCTCTCTCCCTTTCTCACCCTCCAACTCCCTGTATCTCTGTCTCTCACACCCTCCAACTCCCTGTATCTCTCTCTTTCTTCCTCTCACAACCTCCAACTCCCTATCTCTCACTCTCAGACACACCCTCCAACTCACTGTCTCTCTCTCTCACCCTCCAACTCCCTGCCTCTCCCTCTCTCTCTCTCACACCCTCCAACTCCCTGTCTCTCTCTCTCTCACACACCCCCTCCAACTCCCTGTCTCTATCTGTCTCTCTCTCTCTCACACCCTCCAACTCCCTGTCTTTCTCTCTGACACCCTCCAACTTCCCCTCTCTCTCTCACACCCTCCAACACCCTGTCTCTCTCTCTCACACCCTCCAACACCCTGTCTCTCGCTCTCTGACACACACTCCAACTCCATCTCTCTCCCTCTCACACCCTCCAACTCCCTGTCTCAATCTCACTCATATCCTCCTACTCTCTCTCTCTCTCTCTCTCCCCATCTCACACCCTCCAACTCCCTGTCTCTCTCTCTCACACCCTCCAACCCCCTGTCTATCTCTCTCTGACAAACCCTCCAACACCCTGTCTCCCTCTCTCTCTCTGTCACACACTCCAACTCCATGACTCTCTCTCTCTCACACACACATCCTCCAACTCTGTCTCTCTCTCTCTCTCACACTCCAACTCCCTGTCTCTCTCTCTGTCTCACACCCTCCAATACCCTGTCTAACTCTCTCTCTCACCCTCCGACTCCCTGTCTCTCTCTCTCTCCCTCTCACCCTCCAACTACCTATCTCTGTCGCACCCTCCAACTCCGTCTCTTTCTCTCTGTCTCTCACATGCTCCAACTCCCTCTTTCTCTCTCACACCTTCCAACTTCCCCTCTCTGTCTCTCACACCCTCCAACATCCTGTCTCTCTCTCTCTCACACACCCTCCAACTCCGTCTCTCTCTCTCTCACACACCATCCAACTCCCTCTCTCTCACACCCTCCAACTCCCTGTCTCTCTCTCTCACACACCCTCCAACTCCCTGTCTCTCTCTCTCTCTCTCACACAACCTCCAACTCCCTCTCTCTCTCTCTCTCTCTCATCCTCCAACTCCCTCTCTGTCCCGCCCTCCAACTCCGTTTCTCTCTCTCTCTCACCCTGCAACTACCTATCTCTCTCTCTCAAACCCTCCAACTCCGTTTCTGTCTCTCTCTCCCTCTCACACCCTCCAACTCCCTGTCTTTCTCTCTCACACACACCCTCCAACGCCCTGTCTCTCTCTCCCTCTCACACCCTCAAACGCCCTGTCTCTCTCTCTCTCTCACGCCCTCCAACTCTCTGTCTCCCTCTCTCTCTGTCACACCCTCCAACTCCATGCCTCTGTCTTTCTCACACACACCCTCCAACACTTTCTCTCTCTCACACACTACAACTCCCTGTCTCACTCTTACACACCTTCCAACTCCCTGTCTGTCTCTCACACCCTCCAACTCCCTATCTCTCTATCTCACACCTCCAACTCCCTATCTCTCTCTCTCACACACCCTGCAATTCCATCTTTCTCTCTCTCACACCCTCCAATTCCCTGTCTCTCTCTCTCTCTCTCTCCCTTTCTCACCCTCCAACTCCCTGTATCTCTGTCTCTCACACCCTCCAACACCCTGTATCTCTCTCTTTCTTCCTCTCACAACCTCCAACTCCCTATCTCTCACTCTCAGACACACCCTCCAACTCACTGTCTCTCTCTCTCTCTCTCTCACCCTCCAACTCCCTGCCTCTCCCTCTCTCTCTCTCACACCCTCCAACTCCCTGTCTCTCTCTCTCTCACACACCCCCTCCAACTCCCTGTCTCTATCTGTCTCTCTCCCTCTCACACCCTCCAACTCCCTGTCTGTCTCCTTCTCTCTCACACACACCATCCAACTCCCTGTCTCTTTCTCTCTCACATACCCTCTAACCCCTGTCTCAATCTCTCTCCCATCCTCCTACTCCCTGTCTCTCTTTCTCTCTCACACACACCATGCAACGCCCTGTCTCTCTCTCTCTCTCACATAAGTTCCAACTCCCTGTCTCAATCTCTTTCACATCCTCCTACTCCCTGCCTCTCTCTCTCTCTCCCTCTCACACCCTCCTACTCCCTGTCTCTCTCTCACACACCCTCCAACTCCCACTCTCTCTCTCACACATACCCTCCAACGCACTGTCTCTCTCACCCCCCAACTCCCTTTCTCTCCCTCCCTCTCTCTCACACCGTCCAACACCCTGTCTCTCTCTCTCTCTCTCACACCCTCCAACACACTGTCTCACTCTCTCTCACCATCCAACTCCGTCTCTCTCTCTCTCCCTCTCACCCTCCAACAACCTATCTTTCTCTCTCTGACACCCTCCAACTCCCTGTCTCTCTCTCTCTCTCTCTATTCCTGTCACACCCTCCAACTCCGTCTCTCTCTCTCACACCCTACAACACCCTGTCACTCTGTCTCTCACACGCTCCAACTCCCTGTCTTTCTCTCACACCCTCCAACTTCCCCTCTCTCTCTCACACCCTTCAACCCCGTCTCTCTCTCACACCGTCCAACTCCCTGTCTCTCTTTGTCTCTCTCCCTCTCACACCCTCCAACTCCCGGTCTCAATCTCACTCATATCCTCCTATTCTCTCTCTCTCTGTCTCACACCCTCCAACTCCCTGTCTCTCTCTCTCACACCCTCCAACCCCCTGTCTATCTCTCTCTGACAAACCCTCCAACACCCTGTCTCCCTCTCTCTCTCTGTCACACACTCCAACTCCATGACTCTCTCTCTCTCACACACACATCCTCCAACTCTGTCTCTCTCTCTCTCTCACACTCCAACTCCCTGTCTCTCTCTCTGTCTCACACCCTCCAATACCCTGTCTAACTCTCTCTCTCACCCTCCGACTCCCTGTCTCTCTCTCTCTCCCTCTCACACTCCAACTACCTATCTCTGTCGCACCCTCCAACTCCGTCTCTCTCTCTCTGTCTCTCACATGCTCCAACTCCCTGTCTCGCTCTCTGACACCTTGCATGCCCTGTCTCTCTCTCTCTCACACCTTCCAACTCCCTGTCTCTCTCTCTCTCTCACAATCGCACCCTCCAACTCACTGTCTCTCTCTCTCTCTCACACATCCTCCAACTCCATGCCTCTCTCTTTCTCACACACCCTCCAACATTCTGTTTCTCTCTCTCTCACATATCCTCCAACTCCCTGTCTCTCACACCTCGAACTCCCTATCTCTTTCTCTCACACGCACCCTGCAACTCCATCTTTCTCTCTCACACCCTCCAATTCCTTGTATCTGTATCTCTCTCTCTCCCTCTCACACCCTCCAACTCCCTGTCTCAATCTCACTCATATCCTCCTACTCTCTCTCTCTCTCTCTCTCCCTCTCCCCATCTTACACCCTCCAACTCCCTGTCTCTCACACACTCCAAACCCGTCTCTCTCTCTCTCTTCCACCCTTCAACTCCCTCTCTCTCTTTCTCTCTCACTCAGTCTCCAACTCCCTCTCTGTCACACCCTCCAACTCCGTTTCTCTCTCTCTTTCTCACCCTGCAACTACCTATTTCTCTCTCACACCCTCCAACTCCCTGCCTGTCTCTCTCTCTCCCTCTCACACCCTCCAACTCCCTGTCTTTCTCTCTCACACACACCCTCCACCTCCCTGTCTCTCTCTCACAGACCCTCCAACTCCCTGTCTCTCTCTCTCCCTCTCACAACTTCGAACTCCCTGCCTCTCTCTATCTCTCTCACACACTCCAACTCCCTGTCTCGCTCTCTCTGAGACCCTGCACCCCCCGTCTCTCTCTCTCTCTCACACCCTCCAACTCCCTCTCTCTCTCTCTCACACGCACACTCTCCAACTCATTCTCTCTCTCTCACACACACACTCCAACTCCCTGTCTCTCTCTCTGTCTCACACCCTCCAATACCCTGTCTAACTCTCTCTCTCACCCTCCGACTCCCTATCTCTCTCTCTCTCCCTCTCACCCTCCAACTACCTATCTCTGTCGCACCCTCCAACTCCGTCTCTCTCTCTCTGTCTCTCACATGCTCCAACTCCCTCTTTCTCTCTCACACCTTCCAACTTCCCCTCTCTCTCTCTCACACCCTCCAACTCCGTCTCTCTCTCTCTCACACACCCTCCAACACCCTGTCTCTCTCTCTCTCTCACACCATCCAACTCCCTCTCTCTCACACCCTCCAACTCCCTGTCTCTCTCTCACACACCCTCCAACTCGCTGTCTCTCTCTCTCTCTCACACAACCTCCAACTCCCTCTCTCTCTCTCATCCTCCAACTCCCTCTCTGTCCCGCCCTCCAACTCCGTTTCTCTCTCTCTCTCACCCTGCAACTACCTATCTCTCTCTCTCAAACCCTCCAACTCCCTGACTCTGTCTCTCTCTCCCTCTCACACCCTCCAACTCCCTGTCTTTCTCTCTCACACACACCCTCCAACACCCTGTCTCTCTCTCCCTCTCACACCCACAAACACCCTGTCTCTCTCTCTCTCTCACGCCCTCCAACTCTCTGTCTCCCTCTCTCTCTGTCACACCCTCCAACTCCATGCCTCTGTCTTTCTCACACACACCCTCCAACACTTTCTCTCTCTCTCACACCCTACAACTCCCTGTCTCACTCTCACACACCTTCCAACTCCCTGTCTGTCTCTCACACCTCCTACTCCCTATCTCTCTCTCTCTCACACACCCTGTAATTCCATCTTTCTCTCTCTCACACCCTCCAAAACCCTGTCTCTCTCTCTCTCTCCCTTTCTCACCCTCCAACTCCCTGTATCTCTGTCTCTCACACCCTCCAACTCCCTGTATCTCTCTCTTTCTTCCTCTCACAACCTCCAACTCCCTATCTCTCACTCTCAGACACACCCTCCAACTCACTGTCTCTCTCTCTCTCTCTCACCCTCCAACTCCCTGCCTCTCCCTCTCTCTCTCTCACACCCTCCAACTCCCTGTCTCTCTCTCTCTCACACACCCCCTCCAACTCCCTGTCTCTATCTGTCTCTCTCCCTCTCACACCCTCCAACTCCCTGTCTGTCTCCTTCTCTCTCACACACACCATCCAACTCCCTGTCTCTTTCTCTCTCACATAACCTCTAACCCCCTGTCTCAATCTCTCTCCCATCCTCCTACTCCCTGTCTCTCTTTCTCTCTCACACACACCATGCAACTCCCTGTCTCTCTCTCTCTCTCACATAAGTTCCAACTCCCTGTCTCAATCTCTTTCACATCCTCCTACTCCCTGCCTCTCTCTCTCTCTCCCTCTCACACCCTCCTACTCCCTGTCTCTCTCTCTCACACACCCTCCAACTCCCACTCTCTCTCTCACACATACCCTCCAACGCACTGTCTCTCTCACCCCCCAACTCGCTTTCTCTCCCTCCCTCTCTCTCACACCATCCAACTCCCTGTCTCTCTCTCTCTCACACCCTCCAACACACTGTCTCACTCTCTCTCACCATCCAACTCCCTGTCTCTCTCTCTCTCCCTCTCACCCTCCAACAACCTATCTTTCTCTCTCTCACACCCTCCAACTCCCTGTCTCTCTCTCTCTATTCCTGTCACACCCTCCAACTCCGTCTCTCTCTCTCTCACACCCTACAACACCCTGTCACTCTGTCTCTCACACGCTCCAACTCCCTGTCTTTCTCTCACACCCTCCAACTTCCCCTCTCTCTCTCACACCCTCCAACCCCGTCTCTCTCTCACACCGTCCAACTCCCTGTCTCTCTTTGTCTCTCTCCCTCTCACACCCTCCAACTCCCTGTCTCTCTCTCTCACACCCTCCAACCCCCGTCTATCTCTCTCTGACAAACCCTCCAACCCCCTGTCTCCCTCTCTCTCTCTGTCACACACTCCAACTCCATGACTCTCTCTCTCTCACACACACACCCTCCAACTCTGTCTCTCTCTCTCTCACACCCTCCAACTCCATGCCTCTCTCTTTCTCACACACCCTCCAACATTCTGTTTCTCTCTCTCTCACATATCCTCCAACTCCCTGTCTCTCACACCTCGAACTCCCTATCTCTTTCTCTCACACGCACCCTGCAACTCCATCTTTCTCTCTCACACCCTCCAATTCCTTGTATCTGTATCTCTCTCTCTCCCTTTCTCACCCTCCAACGCCCTGTATCTCTCTGTCGCTCACACCCTCCAACTCCCTGTATCTCTCTTTCTTCCTCTCACACCGTCCAACTCCCTATCTCTCACTCTCTCAGACACACCCTCCAACTCACTGTCTCTCTCACACACACCCTCCAACTTCCTGTCTCTCTCACACCCTCCAACTACCCGTCTCTCTCTCTCTCTCTCTCCCTATCACACCCTCCAACTCCTTGTCTCTCACTCACCGTCCAACTCAATGTCGCTCCCTCGCTCTCTCTCTCTCACACCCTCCAACTCCCTGTCTTTCTCTCTGACACCCTCCAACTTCCCCTCTCTCTCTCACACCCTCCAACTTCCCCTCTCCCTCTCACACCCTCCAACACCCTGTCTCTCTCTCTCTCTCTCTCTCTCACCCTCCAACACCCTGTCTCTCGCTCTCTGACACACACTCCAACTCCATCTCTCACCCTCACACAACCTCCAACTCCCTGTCACTCTTTCTCTCTCTCCCTCTCACACCCTCCAACTCCCTGTCTCAATCTCACTCATATCCACCTACTCTCTCTCTCTCTCTCCCCATCTCACACCCTCCAACTCCCTGTCTCTCTCACACACTCCAAAACCCTGTCTCTCTCTCTCTCTCACACCCTCCAACTCCCTCTCTCTCTTTCTCTCTCACTCAGTCTCCAATTCCCTCTCTCTGTCACACCCTCCAACTCCGTTTCTCTCTCTTTCTCACCCTGCAACTACCTATTTCTCTCTCACACCCTCCAACTCCCTGTCTGTCTCTCTCTCCCTCTCACACCCTCCAACTCCCTGTCTTTCTCTCTCTCACACACACCCTCCACCTCCCTGTCTCTCACTCTCACAGACCCTCCAACTCCCTGTCTCTCTCTCTCCCCCTCACACCTTCGAACACCGTCTCTCTCTCTCTCTCTCACACCCTCCAACTCCCTCTCTCTCTCTCTCACACGCACACACTCCAACTCATTCTCTCTCTCTCTCACACACTCCAACTCCCTGTCTCTCTCTCTGTCTCACACCCTCCAATACCCTGTCTAACTCTCTCTCTCACCCTCCGACTCCCTGTCTCTCTCTCTCTCCCTCTCACCCTCCAACTACCTATCTCTGTCGCACCCTCCAACTCCGTCTCTCTCTCTCTGTCTCTCACATGCTCCAACTCCCTCTTTCTCTCTCACACCTTCCAACTTCCCCTCTCTCTCTCTCACACCCTCGAACATCCTGTCTCTCTCTCTCTCACACACCCTCCAACTCCCTGTCTCTCTCTCTCGCACACCATCCAACTCCCTCTCTCTCACACCCTCCAACTCCCTGTCTCTCTCTCTCACACACCCTCCAACTCCCTGTCTCTCTCTCTCTCTCTCACACAACCTTCCAACTCCCTCTCTCTCTCTCTCTCATCCTCCAACTCCCTCTCTGTCCCGCCCTCCAACTCCGTTTCTCTCTCTCTCTCACCCTGCAACTACCTATCTCTCTCTCTCAAACCCTCCAACTCCCTGTTTCTGTCTCTCTCTCCCTCTCACACCCTCCAACTCCCTGTCTTTCTCTCTCACACACACCCTCCAACGCCCTGTCTCTCTCTCCCTCTCACACCCTCAAACGCCCTGTCTCTCTCTCTCTCTCACGCCCTCCAACTCTCTGTCTCCCTCTCTCTCTGTCACACCCTCCAACTCCATGCCTCTGTCTTTCTCACACACACCCTCCAACACTTTCTCTCTCTCTCACACCCTACAACTCCCTGTCTCACTCTCACACACCTTCCAACTCCCTGTCTCTCACACCCTCCAACTCCCTATCTCTCTATCTCACACCTCCAACTCCCTATCTCTCTCTCTCACACACCCTGCAATTCCATCTTTCTCTCTCTCACACCCTCCAATTCCCTGTCTCTCTCTCTCCCTCTCTCTCCCTTTCTCACCCTCCAACTCCCTGTATCTCTGTCTCTCACACCCTCCAACTCCCTGTATCTCTCTCTTTCTTCCTCTCACAACCTCCAACTCCCTATCTCTCACTCTCAGACACACCCTCCAACTCACTGTCTCTCTCTCTCTCTCTCACCCTCCAACTCCCTGCCTCTCCCTCTCTCTCTCACCCTCCAACTCCCTGTCTCTCTCTCTCTCTCACACACCCCCTCCAACTCCCTGTCTCTATCTGTCTCTCTCCCTCTCACACCCTCCAACTCCCTGTCTGTCTCCTTCTCTCTCACACACACCATCCAACTCCCTGTCTCTTTCTCTCTCACATAACCTCTAACCCCCTGTCTCAATCTCTCTCCCATCCTCCTACTCCCTGTCTCTCTTTCTCTCTCACACACACCATGCAACTCCCTGTCTCTCTCTCTCTCTCTCTGACATAAGTTCCAAATCCCTGTCTCAATCTCTTTCACATCCTCCTACTCCCTGCCTCTCTCTCTCTCTCCCTCTCACACCCTCCTACTCCCTGTCTCTCTCTCTCACACACCCTCCAACTCCCACTCTCTCTCTCACACATACCCTCCAACGCACTGTCTCTCTCACCCCCCAACTCCCTTTCTCTCCCTCCCTCTCTCTCACACCGTCCAACTCCCTGTCTCTCTCTCTCTCTCTCACACCCTCCAACACACTGTCTCACTCTCTCTCACCATCCAACTCCCTGTCTCTCTCTCTCTCCCTCTCACCCTCCAACAACCTATCTTTCTCTCTCTCACACCCTCCAACTCCCTGTCTCTCTCTCTCTCTATTCCTGTCACACCCTCCAACTCCGTCTCTCTCTCTCTCACACCCTACAACACCCTGTCACTCTGTCTCTCACACGCTCCAACTCCCTGTCTTTCTCTCACACCCTCCAACATCCCCTCTCTCTCTCACACCCTCCAACCCCGTCTCTCTCTCACACCGTCCAACTCCCTGTCTCTCTTTGTCTCTCTCCCTCTCACACCCTCCAACTCCCTGTCTCAATCTCACTCATATCCTCCTACTCTCTCTCTCTGTCTCACACCCTCCAACTCCCTGTCTCTCTCTCTCTCACACCCTCCAACCCCCTGTCTATCTCTCTCTGACAAACCCTCCAACACCCTGTCTCCCTCTCTCTCTCTGTCACACACTCCAACTCCATGACTCTCTCTCTCTCACACACACATCCTCCAACTCTGTCTCTCTCTCTCTCTCACACTCCAACTCCCTGTCTCTCTCTCTGTCTCACACCCTCCAATACCCTGTCTAACTCTCTCTCTCACCCTCCGACTCCCTGTCTCTCTCTCTCTCTCTCACCCTCCAACTACCTATCTCTGTCGCACCCTCCAACTCCGTCTCTCTCTCTCTGTCTCTCACATGCTCCAACTCCCTGTCTCGCTCTCTGACACCTTGCATGCCCTGTCTCTCTCTCTCTCACACCTTCCAACTCCCTCTCTCTCTCTCTCACAATCGCACCCTCCAACTCACTGTCTCTCTCTCTCTCTCACACATCCTCCAACTCCATGCCTCTCTCTTTCTCACACACCCTCCAACATTCTGTTTCTCTCTCTCTCACATATCCTCCAACTCCCTGTCTCTCACACCTCGAACTCCCTATCTCTTTCTCTCACACGCACCCTGCAACTCCATCTTTCTCTCTCACACCCTCCAATTCCTTGTATCTGTATCTCTCTCTCTCCCTCTCACACCCTCCAACTCCCTGTCTCAATCTCACTCATATCCTCCTACTCTCTCTCTCTCTCTCCCTCTCCCTCTCCCCATCTCACACCCTCCAACTCCCTGTCTCTCACAGACTCCAAACCCGTCTCTCTCTCTCTCTTCCACCCTTCAACTCCCTCTCTCTCTTTCTCTCTCACTCAGTCTCCAACTCCCTCTCTGTCACACCCTCCAACTCCGTTTCTCTTTCTCTTTCTCACCCTGCAACTACCTATTTCTCTCTCACACCCTCCAACTCCCTGCCTCTGTCTCTCTCTCTCCCTCTCACACCCTCCAACTCCCTGTCTTTCTCTCTCACACACACCCTCCACCTCCCTGTCTCTCTCTCACAGACCCTCCAACTCCCTGTCTCTCTCTCTCCCTCTCACAACTTCGAACTCCCTGCCTCTCTCTCTCTCTCACACACTGCAACTCCCTGTCTCGCTCTCTGAGACCCTGCACCCCCCGTCTCTCTCTCTCTCTCACACCCTCCAACTCCCTCTCTCTCTCTCTCTCACACGCACACCCTCCAACTCATTCTCTCTCTCTCTCACACACACCCTCCAACTCCCTGTCTCTCTCTCTCTCTCTCACACCATCCAACTCCCTCTCTCTCACACCCTCCAACTCCCTGTCTCTCTCTCTCACACACTCTCCAACTCGCTGTCTCTCTCTCTCTCTCACACAACCTCCAACTCCGTCTCTCTCTCTCATCCTCCAACTTCCTCTCTGTCCCGCCCTCCAACTCCGTTTCTCTCTCTCTCTCACCCTGCAACTACCTATCTCTCTCTCTCAAACCCTCCAACTCCCTGACTCTGTCTCTCTCTCCCTCTCACACCCTCAAACTCCCTGTCTTTCTCTCTCACACACACCCTCCAACACCCTGTCTCTCTCTCCCTCTCACACCCACAAACACCCTGTCTCTCTCTCTCTCTCTCACGCCCTCCAACTCTCTGTCTCCCTCTCTCTCTGTCACACCCTCCAACTCCATGCCTCTGTCTTTCTCACACACACCCTCCAACACTTTCTCTCTCTCTCACACCCTACAACTCCCTGTCTCACTCTCACACACCCTCCAACTCCCTGTCTTTCTCTCTCTCACACACCCTCCAACGCCCTGTCTCTCTCTCCCTCTCACACCATCGAACGCCCTGTCTCTCTCTCTCTCTCACACCCTACAACTCCCTGTCTCACTCTCTCACACACCTTCCAACTCCCTGTCTGTCTGTCTCTCACACCCTCCAACTCCCTATCTCTCTATCTCACACCTCCTACTCCCTATCTCTCTCTCTCTCACACACCCTGCAATTCCATCTTTCTCTCTCTCACACCCTCCACTTCCCTGTCTCTCTCTGTCCCTTTCTCACCCTCCAACTCCCTGTATCTCTCTGTCTCTCACACCCTCCAACTCCCTGTATCTCTCTCTTTCTTCCTCTCACAACCTCCAACTCCCTATCTCTCACTCTCAGACACACCCTCCAACTCACTGTCTCTCTCTCTCTCACCCTCCATCTCCCTGCCTCTCCCTCTCTCTCTCTCACACCCTCCAACTCCCTGTCTCTCGCTCTCTCACATCCTCCAACTTCGACTCTCGCTCTCTCACACCCTCTAATGCCCTCTCTCTCTCTCTCTCTCTCACACACACACCCTCCAACTCCATCTCTCTCTCACACCCGCCAACTCACTGTATCGCTCTTTCTCCCTCTCACACCCTCGAACTCCCTGTCTCTCTCTCTCTCACACACTCCAGCTCCCTGTCTCGCTCTCTCTCTCTCACACCCTGCAACACCCTATCTCTCTCTCTCACACCCTCCAACTCCGTCTCTCTCAGTCAGCCTCCAACTCCCACTCTCTCTCACACCCTCCAACTCCGTTTCTCTCTCTCCCTCTCTCACACACCCTCCAACTCCCTGTCTCTATCTGTCTCTCTCCCTCTCACACCCTCCAACTCCCTGTCTGTCTCCTCTCTCACACACACTATCCAACGCCCGGTCTCTATCTCTCACATACCCTCCAACTCCCTGTCTCTCTCTCTCTCACACACACCCTCCAACTCCCTGTCTCTATCTGTCTCTCTCCCTCTCACACCCTCCAACTCCCTGTCTGTCTCCTTCTCTCTCACACACACTATCCAACACCCGGTCTCTTTCTCTCTCACATACCCTCCAACTCCCTGTCTCAATCTCTCTCCCATCCTCCTACTCCCTGTCTCTCTCTCTCTCACACACCCTCCAACACCCTCTCTCTCTCTCTCTCTCTCTCACACCAGCCAACTCCCTCTCTCTCTCTCACACCCTCCAACTCCCTGTCTCTCTCTCTCTCTCACACACCCTCCAACTCCCTGTCTCTCTCTCTCTCTCTCACACAACCTCCAACTCCCTCTCTCTCTCTCATCCTCCAACTCCCTCTCTGTCCCGCCCTCCAACTCCGTTTCTCTCTCTCTCACCCTGCAACTACCTCTCTCCCTCTCACACCCTCCAACGCCCTGTCTTTCTCTCTCACACACACCCTCCAACGCCTTGTCTCTCTCCTCCTCTCACACCCTCGAACACCCTGTCTCTCTCTCTCTCTCACGCCCTCCAACTCCCTGTCTCCCTCTCTCTCTCTCTGTCGCACCCTCCAACTCCATGCCTCTGTCTTTCTCACACACACGCTCCAACACTTTCTCTCTCTCTCACACCCTACAACTCCCTGTCTCACTCTCACACACCTTCCAACTCCCTGTCTGTCTCTCACACCCTCCAACTCCCTATCTCTCTATCTCACACCTCCAACTCCCTATCTCTCTCTCTCTCACACACCCTGCAATTCCATCTTTCTCTCTCTCACACCCTCCAATTCCCTGTCTCTCTCTCTCTCTCTCTCTCTCCCTTTCTCACCCTCCAACTCCCTGTATCTGTATCTCACACCCTCCAACTCCCTGTATCTCTCTCTTTCTTCCTCTCACAACCTCCAACTCCCTATCTCTCACTCTCAGACACACCCTCCAACTCACTGTCTCTCTCTCTCTCTCTCACCCTCCAACTCCCTGTCTCTATCTGTCTCTCTCCCTCTCACACCCTCCAACTCCCTGTCTGTCTCCTTCTCTCTCACACACACCATCCAACTCCCTGTCTCTTTCTCTCTCACATAACCTCTAACCCCCTGTCTCAATCTCTCTCTCCCATCCTCCTACTCCCTGTCTCTCTTTCTCTCTCACACACACCATGCAACTCCCTGTCTCTCTCTCTCACATAAGTTCCAACTCCCTGTCTCAATCTCTTTCACATCCTCCTACTCCCTGCCTCTCTCTCTCTCTCCCTCTCACACCCTCCTACTCCCTGTCTCTCTCTCTCACACATCCTCCAACTCCCACTCTCTCTCTCACACATACCCTCCAACGCACTGTCTCTCTCACCCCCCAACTCCCTTTCTCTCCCTCCCTCTCTCTCACACCGTCCAACTCCCTGTCTCTCTCTCTCTCTCTCTCACACCCTCCAACACACTGTCTCACTCTCTCTCACCATCCAACTCCCTGTCTCTCTCTCTCTCCCTCTCACCCTCCAACAACCTATCTTTCTCTCTCTCACACCCTCCAACTCCCTGTCTCTCTCTCTCTCTCTATTCCTGTCACACCCTCCAACTCCGTCTCTCTCTCTCTCACACCCTACAACACCCTGTCACTCTGTCTCTCACACGCTCCAACTCCCTGTCTTTCTCTCACACCCTCCAACCCCCTGTCTCAATCTCACTCATATCCTCCAACTCTCTCTCTCTCTCTCTGTCTCACACCCTCCAACTCCCTGTCTCTCTCTCTCACACCCTCCAACCCCCTGTCTATCTCTCTCAGACAAACCCTCCAACACCCTGTCTCCCTCTTTCTCTCTGTCACACACTCCAACTCCATGACTCTCTCTCTCTCACACACACACCCTCCAACTCTGTCTCTCTCTCTCACACCCTCCAACTCCATGCCTCTCTCTTTCTCACACACCCTCCAATATTCTGTTTCTCTCTCTCTCACATATCCTCCAACTCCCTGTCTCTCACACCTCGAACTCCCTATCTCTTTCTCTCACACGCACCCTGCAACTCCATCTTTCTCTCTTACACCCTCCAATTCCTTGTATCTGTATCTCTCTCTCTTCCTTTCTCACCCTCCAACGCCCTGTATCTCTGTCGCTCACACCCTCCAACTCCCTGTATCTCTCTTTCTTCCTCTCACACCGTCCAACTCCCTATCTCTCACTCTCTCAGACACACCCTCCAACTCACTGTCTCTCTCACACACACCCTCCAACTCCCTGTCTCTCTCACACCCTCCAACTACCCGTCTCTCTCTCTCTCTCTCTCCCTATCACACCCTCCAACTCCTTGTCTCTCACTCACCGTCCAACTCAATGTCTCTCCCTCGCTCTCTCTCTCTCACACCCTCCAACTCCCTGTCTTTCTCTCTGACACCCTCCAACTTCCCCTCTCTCTCTCACACCCTCCAACTTCCCCTCTCTCTCACACACCCTCCAACACCCTGTCTGTCTCTCTCTCTCTCACACCCTCCAACACCCTGTCTCTCGCTCTCTGACACACACTCCAACTCCGTCTCTCTCCCTCACACACCCTCCAACTCCCTGTCACTCTTTCTCTCTCTTCCTCTCACACCCTCCAACTCCCTGTCTCAATCTCACTCATATCCTCCTACTCTCTCTCTCTCTCTCTCTCTCTCCCCATCTCACACCCTCCAACTCCCTGTCTCTCTCACACACTCCAAAACCCTGTCTCTCTCTCTCTCTCACACCCTCCAACTCCCTCTCTCTCTTTCTCTCTCACTCAGTCTCCAACTCCCTCTCTCTGTCACACCCTCCAACTCCGTTTCTCTCTCTTTCTCACCCTGCAACTACCTATTTCTCTCTCACACCCTCCAACTCCCTGTCTGTCTCTCTCTCCCTCTCACACCCTCCAACTCCGTCTTTCTCTCTCACACACACCCTCCACCTCCCTGTCTCTCTCTCTCACAGACCCTCCAACTGCCTCTCTCTCTCTCTCTCTCTCTCTCACACCTTCAAACACCCTGTCTCTCTCTCTCTCTCACACCCTCCAACTCCCTCTCTCTCTCTCTCACACGCACACCCTCCAACTCATTCTCTCTCTCTCTCACACACTCCAACTCCCTGTCTCTCTCTCTGTCTCACACCCTCCAATACCCTGTCTAACTCTCTCTCTCACCCTCCGACTCCCTGTCTCTCTCTCTCTCCCTCTCACCCTCCAACTACCCATCTCTGTCGCACCCTCCAACTCCGTCTCTCTCTCTCTGTCTCTCACATGCTCCAACTCCCTGTCTCGCTCTCTGACACCTTGCATGCCCTGTCTCTCTCTCTCTCACACCTTCCAACTCCCTGTCTTTCTCTCTCTCTCACAATCGCACCCTCCAACTCACTGTCTCTCTCTCTCACACATCCTCCAACTCCCCCTCTCTCTCTTTCTCAGCCTCCAACTCCCTCTCTCTCACACCCTCCAACTCCCTGTTTCTCTCTCTCACACCCTGCAACCCTCTGTCTCCACTCTGTCTCACACCCTCCAACTCCCTGTCTCTCTCTCTCACACACCCTCCAACCCCCTGTCTCTCTCTCTCACAAACCCACCAACACCCTGTCTCCTCTCTCTCTGTCACACCCTCCAACTTCCTGTCTCTCTTTCTCCCTCTCACACCCCCCCACACCCTGTCTCTCTCTCTCACCCTCCAACTCCCTGTCTCTCTCTCTGTCTTGCACCCTCCAACTCCCTGTCTCTCTCCCTCACATCCACCAACTCCCTGTCTCTCTCTCTCTCTCTCTCTCACACACACCATGCAACACCCTGTCTCTTTCTCTCTCACATACCCTCCAACTCCCTGTCTCAATCTCTCTCCCATCCACCTACTCCCTGTCTCTCTCTTTCTCTCTCACACACTGCAACTCCTTGTCTCGCTCTCTCTCTCACACCCTGCAACTCCCTGTCTCTCTCTCTCTCACAACCATCAACTCCCTGTCTCTCTCTCTCTCTGTCAGCCTCCAACTCCCACTCTCTCTCACACCCTCCAACTCCGTTTCTCTCTCTCACCCTCAAACTACCTATCTCTCTCTCTCTCACACACCCTCCAACTCCCTGTCTCTCTCACACATACCCTCCAACTCACTGTCTCTCTCACCCTCCAACTCCCTTTCTCTCCCTCCCTCTCTCTCACACCCTCCAACACACTGTCTCACTCTCTCTCACCATCCAACTCCCTGTCCCTCTCTCTCTCCCTCTCACCCTCCAACAACCTATCTTTCTCTCTCTCACACCCTCCAACTCCCTGTCTCTCTCTCTCTCTATTCCTGTCACACCCTCCAACTCCGTCTCTCTCTCACACCCTACAACACCCTGTCACTCTCTCTCTCTCTCACACCGTCCAACCCCGTCTCTCTCTCACACCGTCCAACTCCCTGTCTCTCTTTGTCTCTCTCCCTCTCACACCCTCCAACTCCCTGTCTCCAGCTCACTCATATCCTCCTACTCTCTCTCTCTCTGTCTCACACCCTCCAACTCCCTGTCTCTCTCTCTCACACCCTCCAACCCCCTGTCTATCTCTCTCTGACAAACCCTCCAACACCCTGTCTCCCTCTCTCTCTCTGTCACACACTCCAACTCCATGACTCTCTCTCTCTCACACACACACCCTCCAACTCTGTCTCTCTCTCTCTCACACCCTCCAACTCCATGCCTCTCTCTTTCTCACACACCCTCCAACATTCTGTTTCTCTCTCTCTCACATATCCTCCAACTCCCTGTCTCTCACACCTCGAACTCCCTATCTCTTTCTCTCACACGCACCCTGCAACTCCATCTTTCTCTCTCACACCCTCCAATTCCTTGTATCTGTATCTCTCTCTCTCTCCCTTTCTCACCCTCCAACGCTCTGTATCTCTCTGTCGCTCACACCCTCCAACTCCCTGTATCTCTCTTTCTTCCTCTCACACCGTCCAACTCCCTATCTCTCACTCTCTCAGACACACCCTCCAACTCACTGTCTCTCTCACACACACCCTCCAACTCCCTGTCACCCTTTCTCTCTCTTCCTCTCACACCCTCCAACTCCCTGTCTCAATCTCACTCATATCCTCCTACTCTCTCTCTCTCTCTCTCTCCCCATCTCACACCCTCCAACTCCCTGTCTCTCTCACACACTCCAAAACCCTGTCTCTCTCTCTCTCTCACACCCTCCAACTCCCTCTCTCTCTTTCTCTCTCACTCAGTCTCCAACTCCCTCTCTCTGTCACACCCTCCAACTCCGTTTCTCTCTCTTTCTCACCCTGCAACTACCTATTTCTCTCTCACACCCTCCAACTCCCTGTCTGTCTCTCTCTCCCTCTCACACCCTCCAACTCCGTCTTTCTCTCTCACACACACCCTCCACCTCCCTGTCTCTCTCTCTCACAGACCCTCCAACTGCCTCTCTCTCTCTCTCTCTCTCACACCTTCGAACACCCTGTCTCTCTCTCTCACACCCTCCAACTCCCTCTCTCTCTCTCTCACACACCCTCCAACATTCTGTTTCTCTCTCTCTCTCACATATCCTCCAACTCCCTGTCTCTCACACCTCGAACTCCCTATCTCTTTCTCTCACATGCACCCTGCAACTCCATCTTTCTCTCTCACACCCTCCAATTCCTTGTATCTGTATCTCCCTCTCTCCCTTTCTCACCCTCCAACGCCCTGTATCTCTCTGTCGCTCACACCCTCCAACTCCCTGTATCTCTCTTTCTTCCTCTCACACCGTCCAACTCCCTATCTCTCACTCTCTCAGACACACCCTCCAACTCACTGTCTCTCTCTCTCACACACACCCTCCAACTCCCTGTCTCTCTCACACCCTCCAACTACCCGTCTCTCTCTCTCTCTCTCCCCCTATCACACCCTCCAAATCCTTGTCTCTCTCTCACCGTCCAACTCAATGTCTCTCCCTCGCTCTCTCCCTCTCACACCCTCCAACTCCCTGTCTTTCTCTGACACCCTCCAACTTCCCCTCTCTCTCTCTCACACCCTCCAACACCCTGTCTCTCTCTCTCTCTCTCACACCCTCCAACACCCTGTCTCTCGCTCTCTCACACACCCTCCAACTCCGTCTCTCTCTCCGTCACACACCCTCCAACTCCCTGTCTCTCTTTCTCTCTCTCCCTCCCGCACCCTCCAACTCCCTGTCTCAATCTCACTCATATCCTCCTACTCTCTCTCTCTCCCTCTCCCCATCTCACACCCTCCAACTCCCTGTCTCTCTCACACACTCCAAACCCGTCTCTCTCTCTCTCACACACCCTCCAACGACCCGTCTCTCTCTCTCTCTCACACCCTCCAACTCCCTCTCTCTCTCTCTCACACGCACACCCTCCAACTCATTCTCTCTCTCACACACACTCCAACTCCCTGTCTCTCTCTATGTCTCACACCCTCCAATACCCTGTCTAACTCTCTCTCTCACCCTCCGACTCCCTGTCTCTCTCTCTCTCCCTCTCACCCTCCAACTACCTATCTCTGTCGCACCCTCCAACTCCGTCTCTCTCTGTCTCTCACATGCTCCAACTCCCTCTTTCTCTCTCACACCTTCCAACTTCCCCTCTCTCTCTCTCACACCCTCCAACTCCCTGTCTCTCTCTCTCTCACACACCCTCCAACACCCTGTCTCTCTCTCTCACGCACCCTCCAACACCCTGTCTCTCTCTCTCACACCCGCCAACTCCCTCTCTCTCTCTCACACCCTCCAACTCTCTGTCTCTCTCTCTCTCACACACCCTCCAACACCCTGTCTCTCTCTCTCTCTCTCACATCAACCAACTCCCTCTCTCTCTCTCATCCTCCAACTCCCTCTCTGTCCCGCCCTCCAACTCCGTTTCTCTCTCTCTCTCACCCTGCAACTACCTCTCTCTCTCTCAAACCCTCCAACTCCTTTTCTCTGTCTCTCTCTCCCTCTCACACCCTCCAACTCCTTGTCTTTCTCTCTCACACACACCCTCCAACGCCCTGTCTCTCTCTCCCTCTCACACCCTCGAATACCCTGTCTCTCTCTCTCTCTCACGCCCTCCAACTCCCTGTCTCCCTCTCTCTCTCTGTCACACCCTCCAACTCCATGCCTCTGTCTTTCTCACACACACCCTCCAACACTTACTCTCTCTCACACCCTACAACTCCCTGTCTCACTCTCACACATATCCTCCAACTCCCTGTCTCTCACACCTCGAACTCCCTATCTCTTTCTCTCACACGCACCCTGCAATTCCATCTTTCTCTCTCACACCCTCCAATTCCTTGTATCTGTATCTCTTTCTCTCCCTTTCTCACCCTCCAACGCCCTGTATCTCTGTCGCTCACACCCTCCAAATCCCTGTATCTCTCTTTCTTCCTCTCACACCGTCCAACTCCCTATCTCTCACTCTCTCAGACACACCCTCCAACTCACTGTCTCTCTCTCTCACACACACCCTCCAACTCCCTGTCTCTCTCACACCCTCCAACTACCTGTCTCTCTCTCTCTCTCTCTCTCCCTATCACACCCTCCAACTCCTTGTCTCTCTCTCACCGTCCAACTCAATGTCTCTCCCTCGCTCTCTCTCTCTCACACCCTCCAACTCCCTGTCTTTCTCTCTGACACCCTCCAACTTCCCCTCTCTCTCTCTCACACCCTCCAACACCCTGTCTCTCTCCCTCTCACACCCTCCAACTCCCTGTCTGTCTCCTTCTCTCTCACACACACCATCCAACTCCCTGTCTCTTTCTCTCTCACATACCCTCTAACCCCTGTCTCAATCTCTCTCCCATCCTCCTACTCCCTGTCTCTCTTTCTCTCTCACACACACCATGCAACTCCCTGTCTCTCTCTCTCTCTCACATAAGTTCCAACTCCCTGTCTCAATCTCTTTCACATCCTCCTACTCCCTGCCTCTCTCTCTCTCTCCCTCTCACACCCTCCTACTCCCTGTCTCTCTCTCTCTCACACCCTCCAACTCCCACTCTCTCTCTCACACATACCCTCCAACTCACTGTCTCTCTCACCCTCCAACTCCCTTTCTCTCCCTCCCTCTCTCTCACACCGTCCAACACCCTGTCTCTCTCTCTCACACCCTCCAACACACTGTCTCACTCTCTCACCATCCAACTCCCTGTCTCTCTCTCTCTCCCTCTCACCCTCCAACAACCTATCTTTCTCTCTCTCACACCCTCCAACTCCCTGTCTCTCTCTCTCTCTATTCCTGTCACACCCTCCAACTCCGTCTCTCTCTCTCTTACACCCTACAACACCCTGTCACTCTCTCTCTCTCACACCGTCCAACCCTGTCTCTCTCTCACACCGTCCAACTCCCTGTCTCTCTTTGTCTCTCTCCCTCTCACACCCTCCAACTCCCTGTCTCCAGCTCACTCATATCCTCCTACTCTCTCTCTCTCTGTCTCACACCCTCCAACTCCCTGTCTCTCTCTCTCACACCCTCCAACCCCCTGTCTATCTCTCTCTGACAAACCCTCCAACACCCTGTCTCCCTCTCTCTCTCTGTCACACACTCCAACTCCATGACCCTCTCTCTCTCACACACCCTCCAACTCTGTCTCTCTCTCTCTCACATATCCTCCAACTCCCTGTCTCTCACACCTCGAACTCCCTATCTCTTTCTCTCACATGCACCCTGCAACTCCATCTTTCTCTCTCACACCCTCCAATTCCTTGTATCTGTATCTCCCTCTCTCCCTTTCTCACCCTCCAACGCCCTGTATCTCTCTGTCGCTCACACCCTCCAACTCCCTGTATCTCTCTTTCTTCCTCTCACACCGTCCAACTCCCTATCTCTCACTCTCTCAGACACACCCTCCAACTCACTGTCTCTCTCTCTGACACCCTCCAACTTCCCCTCTCTCTCTCACACCCTCCAACTTCCCCTCTCTCTCTCACACCCTCCAACACCCTGTCTGTCTCTCTCTCTCTCACACCCTCCAACACCCTGTCTCTCGCTCTCTGACACACACTCCAACTCCGTCTCTCTCCCTCACACACCCTCCAACTCCCTGTCACTCTTTCTCTCTCTTCCTCTCACACCCTCCAACTCCCTGTCTCAATCTCACTCATATCCTCCTACTCTCTCTCTCTCTCTCTCCCCATCTCACACCCTCCAACTCCCTGTCTCTCTCACACACTCCAAAACCCTGTCTCTCTCTCTCTCTCACACCCTCCAACTCCCTCTCTCTCTTTCTCTCTCACTCAGTCTCCAACTCCCTCTCTCTGTCACACCCTCCAACTCCGTTTCTCTCTCTTTCTCACCCTGCAACTACCTATTTCTCTCTCACACCCTCCAACTCCCTGTCTGTCTCTCTCTCCCTCTCACACCCTCCAACTCCGTCTTTCTCTCTCACACACACCCTCCACCTCCCTGTCTCTCTCTCTCACAGACCCTCCAACTGCCTCTCTCTCTCTCTCTCTCCCTCTCACACCTTCGAACACCCTGTCTCTCTCTCTCTCTCACACCCTCCAACTCCCTCTCTCTCTCTCTCACACGCACACCCTCCAACTCATTCTCTCTCTCTCTCACACACTCCAACTCCCTGTCTCTCTCTCTGTCTCACACCCTGCAATACCCTGTCTAACTCTCTCTCTCACCCTCCGACTCCCTGTCTCTCTCTCTCTCCCTCTCACCCTCCAACTACCCATCTCTGTCGCACCCTCCAACTCCGTCTCTCTCTCTCTGTCTCTCACATGCTCCAACTCCCTGTCTCGCTCTCTGACACCTTGCATGCCCTGTCTCTCTCTCTCTCTCTCACACCTTCCAACTCCCTGTCTCTCTCTCTCTCTCACAATCGCACCCTCCAACTCACTGTCTCTCTCTCTCACACATCCTCCAACTCCCCCTCTCTCTCTTTCTCAGCCTCCAACTCCCTCTCTCTCACACCCTCCAACTCCCTGTTTCTCTCTCTCACACCCTGCAACCCTCTGTCTCCACTCTGTCTCACACCCTCCAACTCCCTGTCTCTCTCTCTCACACACCCTCCAACCCCCTGTCTCTCTCTCACAAACCCAACACCCTGTCTCCTCTCTCTCTGTCACACCCTCCAACTTCCTGTCTCTCTTTCTCCCTCTCACAACCCCCCACACCCTGTCTCTCTCTCTCACCCTCCAACTCCCTGTCTCTCTCTCTGTCTTGCACCCTCCAACTCCCTGTCTCTCTCCCTCACATCCACCAACTCCCTGTCTCTCTCTCTCTCTCTCTCTCTCTCACACACACCATGCAACACCCTGTCTCTTTCTCTCTCACATACCCTCCAACTCCCTGTCTCAATCTCTCTCCCATCCACCTACTCCCTGTCTCTCTCTTTCTCTTTCACACACTCCAACTCCCTGTCTCGCTCTCTCTCTCACACCCTGCAACTCCCTGTCTCTCTCTCTCTCACACCCATCAACTCCCTGTCTCTCTCTCTCATCCTCCAACTACCTATCTCTCTCTCTCTCTCACACACCCTCCAACTCCCTGTCTCTCTCTCTCTCTCTCTCTCTCACGCACCCTCCAACTCCCTCTCTCTCACACATACCCTCCAACTCACTGTCTCTCTCACCCTCCAACTCCCTTTCTCTCTCTCTCTCTCACACACACCATCCAACTCCCCGTCTCTCTCTCTCTCACACACACACTACCAACTCCCTGTCTCGCTCTCACACCCTCCAACTCCCTCTCTTTCTCTCTCATACCCTCCAACACCCTGTCCCTCTCTCTCTCACAAACCCTCCAACTCCCTGTCTCTCTCTCTCACACACTCCAAAACCCTGTCTCTCTCTCCCTCACACACCCTCCAACTCCCTGTCACTATCTGTCTCTCTCCCTCTCACACCCTCCAACTCCCTGTCTGTCTCTTTCTGTCTCACACACACCATCCAAGACCCTGTCTCGTTCTCTCTCTCTCACCATCCAACTACCTATCTATCTCTCTCTCACACCCTCCAACCCTGTCTCCACTCTGTCTCACACCCTCCAACTCCCTGTCTCTCTCTCTCACACACCCTCCAACCCCCTGTCTGTCTCTCTCTCACAAACCCACCAACACCCTGTCTCCTCTCTCTCTGTCACACCCTCCAACTGCCTGTCTCTCTTTCTCCCTCTCACACCCTCCCACCTCCTGTCTCTCTCTCTCACCCTCCAACTCCCTGTCTCTCTCCCTCACATCCACCAACTCCCTGTCTCTGTCTCTCTCTCTCTCTCTCACACACACACCATGCAACACCCTGTCTCTTTCTCTCTCACATACCCTCCAACTCCCTGTCTCAATCTCTCTCCCATCCACCTACTCCCTGTCTCTCTCTTTCTCTCTCACACACTCCAACTCCCTGTCTCGCTCTCTCTCTCACACCCTGCAACTCCCTGTCTCTCTCTCTCTCACACCCATCAACTCCCTATCTCTCTCTCTCATCCTCCAACTACCTATCTCTCTCTCTCTCACACACACCCTCCAACTCCCTGTCTCTCTCTCTCTCTCTCTCTCTCACGCACCCTCCAACTCCCTCTCTCTCTCTCACACATACCCTCCAACTCACTGTCTCTCTCACCCTCCAACTCCCTTTCTCTCCCTCCCTCTCTCTCACACCCTCCAACTCCCTGTCTGTCTCATTCTCCCTCACACACACCATCCAACTCCCTGTCTCTTTCTCTCACATACCCTCTAACACTCTGTCTCAATCTCTCTCCCATCCTCCTACTTCCTGTCTCTCTCTTTCTCTCTCACACACACCATGCAACTCCCTGTCTCTTTCTCTCTCACACCCTCCAACTCCGTCTCCCTCTCTCTCTCTGTCACACCCTCCAACTCCATGCCTCTGTCTTTCTCACACACACCCTCCAACACTTACTCTCTCTCACACCCTACAACTCCCTGTCTCACTCTCACACATATCCTCCAACTCCCTGTCTCTCACACCTCGAACTCCCTATCTCTTTCTCTCACACGCACCCTGCAATTCCATCTTTCTCTCTCACACCCTCCAATTCCTTGTATCTGTATCTCTCTCTCTCCCTTTCTCACCCTCCAACGCCCTGTATCTCTGTCGCTCACACCCTCCAACTCCCTGTATCTCTCTTTCTTCCTCTCACACCGTCCAACTCCCTATCTCTCACTCTCTCAGACACACCCTCCAACTCACTGTCTCTCTCTCTCACACACACCCTCCAACTCCCTGTCTCTCTCACACCCTCCAACTACCTGTCTCTCTCTCTCTCTCTCTCTCTCCCTATCACACCCTCCAACTCCTTGTCTCTCTCTCACCCTCCAACTCAATGTCTCTCCCTCACTCTCTCTCTCTCACACCCTCCAACTCCCTGTCTTTCTCTCTGACACCCTCCAACTTCCCCTCTCTCTCTCTCACACCCTCCAACACCCTGTCTCTCTCTCTCTCACACCCTCCAACACCCTGTCTCTCTCTCTCTCACACCCTCCAACACCCTGTCTCTCGCTCTCTCACAAACCCTCCAACTCCATCTCTCTCCCTCACACACCCTCCAAGTCCCTGTCACTCTTTCTCTCTCCCTCTCACACCCTCCAACTCCCTGTCTCAATCTCACTCATATCCTCCTACTCTCTCTCTCTTTCTCCATCTCACACCCTCCAACTCCCTGTCTCTCTCACACACTCCAAAACCCTGTCTCTCTCTCTCTCACACCCTCCAACTCTCTCTCTCTCTTTCTCTGTCACTCATCTCCAACTCCCTCTCTCTGTCACACCCTCCAACTCCGTTTTTCTCTCTCTTTCTCACCCTGCAACTACCTATTTCTCTCTCTCACACCCTCCAACTCCCTGTCTCTGTCTCTCTCTCCCTCTCACACCCTCCAACTCCCTGTCTTTCTCTCTCTCACACACACCCTCCACCTCCCTGTCTCTCTCTCTCCCTCTCACACCATCGAACTCCCTGTCTCTCTCTATCTCTCTCACACACTCCAACTTCCTGTCTCGCTCTCTGAGACCCTGCACCCCCCGTCTCTCTCTCTCTCTCACACCCTCCAACTCCCTCTCTCTCTCTCTCACACGCACACCCTCCAACTCATTCTCTCTCTCTCACACACACTCCAACTCCCTGTCTCTCTCTCTGTCTCACACCCTCCAATACCCTGTCTAACTCTCTCTCTCACCCTCCGACTCCCTGTCTCTCTCTCTCTCCCTCTCACCCTCCAACTACCTATCTCTGTCACACCCTCCAACTCCGTCTCTCTCTCTCTGTCTCTCACATGCTCCAACTCGCTCTTTCTCTCTCACACCTTCCAACTTCCCCTCTCTCTCTCTCTCACACCCTCCAACTCCCTGTCTCTCTCCCTCTCTCTCACACACCCTCCAACTCCCTGTCTCTCTCTCTCTCTCACACACAACCACCAACTCCCTCTCTCTCTCTCTCATCCTCCAACTCCCTCTCTGTCCCGCCCTCCAACTCCGTTTCTCTCTCTCTCTCACCCTGCAACTACCTATCTCTCTCTCTCTCAAACCCTCCTACTCCCTGTCTCTGTCTCTCTCCTCCTCTCACACCCTCCAACTCCCTGTCTTTCTCTCTCACACACACCCTCCAAAGCCCTGTCTCTCTCTCCCTCTCACACCCTCGAACACCCTGTCTCTCTCTCTCTCTCACGCCCTCCAACACCCTGTCTCCCTCTCTCTCTCTGTCACACCCTCCAACTCCATGCCTCTGTCTTTCTCACACACACCCTCCAACACTTTCTCTCTCTCTCACACCCTACAACTCCCTGTCTCACTCTCACACACCTTCCAACTCCCTGTCTGTCTCTCACACCCTCCAACTCCCTATCTCTCTATCTCACACCTCCAACTCCCTATCTCTCTCTCTCTCTCTCGCACACCCTGCAATTCCATCTTTCTCTCTCTCACACCCTCCAATTCCCTGTCTCTCTCTCTCTCTCTCTCTCCCTTTCTCACCCTCCAACTCCCTGTATCTCTGTTTCTTCCTCTCACAACCTCCAACTCCCTATCTCTCACTCTCAGACACACCCTCCAACTCACTGTCTCTCTCTCTCTCTCTCTCACCCTCCAACTCCCTGCCTCTCCCTCTCTCTCTCACACACACTCCAACTCCCTGTCTCGCTCTCTCACTCTCAAACCCTGCAACGCCCTGTCTCTCTCTCACACCCTCCAACTCCGTCTCTCTCAGTCAGCCCCCAAATCCCACTCTCTCTCACACCCTCCAACTCCGTTTCTCTCTCTCTCTCTCTCTCACACACATCATCCAACTCCCTGTCTTTAGCTGTCTCTCTCCCTCTCACACCCTCCAACTCCCTGTCTGTCTCCTTCTCTCTCACACACAGCATCCAACTCCCTGTCTCTTTCTCTCTCACATACCCTCTAACTCCCTGTCTCAATCTCTCTCCCATCCTCCTACTCCCTGTCTCTCTCTTTCTCTCACACACACCATGCAAATCCCTGTCTCTCTCTCTCTCACATAAGTTCCAACTCCCTGTCTCAATCTCTTTCACATCATCCTACTCCCTGTCTCTCTCTCTCTCTCTCCCTCTCACACCCTCCAACTCCCTGTCTCTCTGTCTCACACACCCTCCAACTCCCACTCTCTCTCTCACACATACCCTCCAACTCACTGTCTCTCTCACCCTCCAACTCCCTTTCTCTCCCTCCCTCTCTCTCACACCGTCCAACTTCCTGTCTCTCTCTCTCTCTCACACCCTCCAACACACTGTCTCACTCTCTCTCACCATCCAACTCCCTGTCTCTCTCTCTCTCCCTCTCACCCTCCAACAACCTATCTCTCTCTCTCTCACACCCTCCAACTCCGTCTCTCTCTCACACCCTACAACACCCTCTCACTCTGTCTCTCACAAGCCCCAACTCCCTGTCTTTCTCTCACACCCTCCAACTTCCCCTCTCTCTCACACCCTCCAACCCCGTCTCTCTCTCACACCGTCCAACTCCCTGTCTCTCTCCTTCTCTCTCACACACACCATGCAACTCCCTGTCTCTTTCTCTCTCACATAAGTTCCACCTCCCTGTCTCAATCTCTTTCACATCCTCCTACTCCCTGTCTCTCTCTCACTCTCTCTCTCTCTCTCCCTCTCACACCCTCCAACTCCCTGTCTCTCTCTCTCCCTCACACACCCTCCAACTCCCTGTCTCTCTTTGTCTCTCTCCCTCTCACACCCTCCAACTCCCTGTCTCAATCTCACTCATATCCTCCTCTCTCTCTCTCTCTCCATCTCACACCCTCCAACTTCCTGTCTCTCTCTGTCTCACACCCTCCAAACCCCTGTCTCTCTCTCACACCCTCCAACTCCCTGTCTCTCTCTTTCTCTCTCACACCCTCCAACTCCCTGTCTCTCTCTTTCTCTCTCACACACACCATCCTACACCCTGTCTCTGTCTCTCACATACCCTCCAACTCCCTGTCTCAATCTCTCACATCCTCCAGCCCCCGTCTCTCTCTCTGTCTCACACCCTCCAACCCCTTGTCTCTCTCTCTCTCACACCCTCCAACCCCCTGTCTCTCTCTCTCACACATTCCCTCCAACTCCCTGTCTCTCTCTCTCTCACACCCTGCAGTACAATGTCTCTCTCTCTCTCACACCCTCCAACGCCCTGTCTCTCTCTCACACCCTCCAACACCCTGTCTCTCTCTCTCACACATCCTCCTACTCCCTCTCTGTCACACCCTCCAACTCCGTTTCTCTCTCTTTCTCACTCTGCAACTACCTATCTCTCCCTCTCTCACACCCTCCAACTCCCTATCTCTGTCTCTCTCTCCCTCTCACACCCTCCAACACCCTGTCTTTCTCTCTCTCACACACCCTCCAACTTCCTGTTTCTCTCTCTCACACCCTCCAACTCCCTGTCTCTCTCTCTCTCCCTCTCACACCTTCGAACTCCCTGTCTCTCTCGATCTCTCTAACACACTCCAACTCCCTGTCTCGCTCTGACACCTTGCAACCCCGTCTCTCTCTCTCTCACACCCTCCAACTCCTTGTCTCTCTCTCTCTCACACGCACACCCTCCAACTCACTGTCTCTCTCTCAATCTCTCTCCCAACCCCCTACTCCCTGTCTCTCTCTTTCTCTCTCACACACTCCAACTCCCTTTCTCGCTCTCTCTCTCACACACACCCTGCAACTCCCTGTCTCTCTCTCTCACACCCATCAACTCCCTGTCTCTCTCTCTCTGTCAGCCTGCAACTCCCACTCTCTCTCACACCCTCCAACTCCGTTTCTCTCTCTCTCACTCACGCTCCAACTACCTATCTCTCTCTCTCTCTCACACACACCCTCCAACTCCCTGTCTCTCTCTCTCTCTCACACACACACCCTCCAACTCCATGTCTCGCTCTCTCACACCCTCCAACTCCCTCTCTCTCTCTCATACCCTCCAACACCCTGTCTCTCTCTCTCTTTCTTCCTCTCACAACCTCCAACTCCCTATCTCTCACTCTCAGACACACCCTCCAACTCACTGTCTCTCACTCTCTCTCTCTCTCACCCTCCAACTCCCTGCCTCTCCCTCTCTCTCTCTCAAACCCTCCAACTCCCTGTCTCTCGCTCTGTCACATCCTCCAACTTCGACTCTCGCTCTCTCACACCTTCCAATGCCCTGTCTCTCTCTCTCTCTCACACACACCCTCCAACTCTATCTCTCTCTCACACCCGCCAAGTCACTGTATCGCTCTTTCTCCCTCTCACACCCTCGAACTCCCTGTCTCTCTCTCTCTCTCTCACACACACCCTCCAACTCCCTGCCTCTCTCTCTCTCACACACACCCTCCAACTCCCTGTCTCTATCTGTCTCTCTCCCTCTCACACCCTCCAACTCCCTGTCTGTCTCCTCTCTCACACACACACCATCCAACTCCCTGTCTCTTTCTCTCTCACATACCCTCTAACTCCCTGTCTCAATCTCTCTCCCATCCTCCTACTCCCTGTCTCTCTTTCTCTCTCACACACACCATGCAAATCCCTGTCTCTCTCTCTCTCACACAAGTTCCAACTCCCTGTCTCAATGTCTTTCACATCCTCCTACTTCCTGTCTCTCTCTCTCTCTCCCTCTCACACCCTCCAACTCCCTGTCTCTCTCTCTCACACACCCTCCAACTCCCTCTCTCTCTCTCACACATACCCTCCAACTCACTGTCTCTCTCACCCTCCAACTCCCTTTCTCTCCCTCCCTCTCTCTCACACCCTCCAACCCCCTGTCTCTCTCTCTCTCTCACACCCTCCAACACACTCTCACTCTCTCTCACCATCCAACTCCCTGTCTCTCTCTCTCTCCCTCTCACCCTCCAACTATCTCTCTCTCTCTCACACCCTCCAACACCCTGTCTCTCTCTCTCTCTCTATTCCTGTCACACCCTCCAACTCCGTCTCTCTCTCTCTCACACCCTACAACACCCTGTCACTCTGTCTCTCACACGCTCCTACTCCGTCTTTCTCTCACACCCTCCAACTTCCCCTCTCTCTCTCACACCCTCCAACCCCGTCTCTCTCTCACACCGTCCAACTCCGTCTCTCTCTTTCTCTCTCACACACACCATGCAACTCCCTGTCTCTTTCTCTCTCACAAGTTCCAACTCCCTGTCTCAATCTCTTTCACATCCTCCTACTCTCTGTCTCTCTCTCTCACTCTCTCTCTCTCTCTCCCTCTCACACCCTCCAAAACCCTGTCTCTCTCTCCCTCACACACCCTCCAACTCCCTGTCTCTTTGTCTCTCTCCCTCTCACACCCTCCAACTCCCTGTCTCAATCTCACTCATATCCTCCTACTCTCTCTCTCTCCATCTCACACCCTCCAACTCCCTGTCTGTCTCTCTCTCACAACCTCCAAATCCCTGTCTCTCTCTCTCACACCCTGCAACTCCCTGTCTCTCTCTCTCACACCCTGCAACTCCCTGTCTCTCTCCCTCTCACACCATCCAACTCCCTGTCTCTCTCTTTCTCTCTCACACACACCATCCTACACCCTGTCTCTCTCTCTCACATACCCTCCAACCCCCTGTCTCTCTCTCTCTCTCACACCCTCCAACACACTCTCACTCTCTCTCACCATCCAACTCCCTGTCTCTCTCTCTCTCCCTCTCACCCTCCAACAAACTATCTCTCTCTCTCTCACACCCTCCAACACCCTGTCTCTCTCTCTCTCTCTATTCCTGTCACACCCTCCAACTCCGTCTCTCTCTCTCTCACACCCTACAACACCCTGTCACTCTGTCTCTCACACGCTCCAACTCCCTGTCTTTCTCTCACACCCTCCAACTTACCCTCTCTCTCTCACACCCTCCAACCCCGTCTCTCTCTCACACCGTTCAACTCCCTGTCTCTCTCTTTCTCTCTCTCACACACCATGCAACACCCTGTCTCTTTCTCTCTCACATAAGTTCCAACTCCCTGTCTCAATCTATTTCACATCCTCCTACTCCCTGTCTCTCTCTCTCACTCTCTGTCTCTCTCCCTCTCACACCCTCCAACACCCTGTCTCTCTCTCCCTCACACACCCTCCAACTCCCTGTCTCTCTTTGTCTCTCTCCCTCTCACAGCCTCCAACTCTCTGTCTCAATCTCACTCATATCCTCCTACTCACTCTCTCTCTGTCTCACACCCTCCAACTCCCTGTCTCTCTGTCTCACACCCTCCAACCCCGTCTATCTCTCTCTCACAAACCCTCCAACACCCTGTCTCCCTCTCTCTCTCTGTCACACACTCCAACTCCATGACTCTCTCTCTCTCACACACCCTCCAACATTCTGTTTCTCTCTCTCTCACATATATTCCAACTCCCTGTCTCTCACACCTCGAACTCCCTATCTCTTTCTCTCACACGCACCCTGCAACTCCATCTTTCTCTCTCACACCCTCCAATTCCTTGTATCTGTATCTCTCTCTCTCCCTTTCTCACCCTCCAACGCCCTGTATCTCTCTCTGTCACTCACACCCTCCAACTCCTTGTATCTCTCTTTCTTCCTCTCACACCGTCCAACTCCCTATCTCTCACTCTCTCAGACACACCCTCCAACTCACTGTCTCTCTCTCTCACACCCTCCAACTCCCTGTCTCTCTCACACCCTCCAACTACCCGTCTCTCTCTCTCTCTCTCTCTCTCCCTATCACACCCTCCAACTCCTTGTCTCTCTCTCACCGTCCAACTCAATGTCTCTCCCTCGCTCTCTCTCTCTCACACCCTCCAACTCCCTGTCTTTCTCTCTGACACCCTCCAACTTCCCCTCTCTCTCTCTCACACCCTCCAACACCCTGTCTCTCTCTCTCTCTCTCACACACCCTCCAACACCCTTTCTCTGGCTCTCTCACACACCCTCCAACTCCCTGTCACTCTTTCTCTCTCTCCCTCTCACACCCTCCAACTCCCTGTCTCAATCTCACTCATATCCTCCTACTGTCTCTCTCTCTCTCTCCCCATCTCACACCCTCCAACTCCCTGTCTCTCTCACACACTCAAAACCCCTGTCTCTCTCTCTCTCTCACACCCACCAACTCCCTCTCTCTCTTTCTCTCTCACTCAGTCTCCAACTCCCTCTCTCTGTCACACCCTCCAACTCCGTTTATCTCTCTCTTTGTCACCCTGCAACTACCTATTTCTCTCTCTCACACCCTCCAACTCCCTGCCTCTGTCTCTCTCTCCCTCTCACACCCTCCAACTCCCTGTCTTTCTCTCTCTAACACACACCCTCCACCTCCCTGTCTCTCTCTCACAGACCCTCCAACTCCCTGTCTCTCTTTCTCTCCCTCTCACACCTTCGAACTCCCTGTCTTTCTCTATCTCTCTCACACACTCCAACTCCCTATCTCGCTCTCTGAGACCCTGCACCCACCGTCTCTCTCTCTCTCTCTCACACCCTCCAACTCCCTCTCTCTCTCTCACACACACACCCTCCAACTCATTCTCTCTCTCACACACACACTCCAACTCCTTGTCTCTCTCTCTGTCTCACACCCTCCAATACCCTGTCTAACTCTCTCTCTCACCCTCCGACTCCGTCTCTCTCTCTCTCCCTCTCACCGTCCAACTACCTATCTCTGTCGCACGCTCCAACTCCGTCTCTCTCTCTGTCTCTCACATGCTCCAACTCCCTCTTTCTCTCTCACGCCTTCCAACTTTCCCTCTCTCTCTCACACACCCCCCAACACCCTGTCTCTCTCTCTCTCACACCCCCCAACTCCCTCTCTCTCTCTCACACCCTCCAACTCCCTGTCTCTCTCTCTCTCCCTCTCACCCTCCAACTACCTATCTCTGTCGCACCCTCTAACTCCGTCTCTCTCTCTGTCTCTCACATGCTCCAACTCCCTCTTTCTCTCTCACACCTTCCAACTTCCCCTCTCTGTCTCTCACACCCTCCAACTCCCTTTCTCTCTCTCTCTCACACAACCTCCAACACCCTGTCTCTCTCTCTCTCACACACCCTCCAACACCCTGTCTCTCTCTCACACCCTCCAACTCCCTGTCTCTCTCTCACACCCTCCAACTCCCTGTCTCTCTCTCACACCCTCCAACTCCCTGTCTCTCTCTCTCTCTCACAGACCCTCCAACGCCCTGTCTCTCTCTCTCTCACACAACCTCCAACTCCCTCTCTCTCTCTCATCCTCCAACTCCCTCTCTGTCCCGCCCTCCAACTCCGTTTCTCTCTCTCACCCTGCAACTACCTATCTCTCTCTCTCTCAAACCTTCCAACTCCCTGTCTCTGTCTCTCTGCCTCTCACACCCTCCAACTCCCTGTCTGTCACCTTCTCTCTCACACACACCATCCAACTCCCTGTCTCTTTCTCTCTCAAATACCCTCTAACTCCCTGTCTCAAACTCTCTCCCATCCTCCTACTCCCTGTCTCTCTTTCTTCCTCTCACACACACCATGCAACTCCCTGTCTCTCTCTCTCTCTCACATAAGTTCCAACTCCGTCTCAATCTCTTTCACATCCTCCTACTCCCTGCCCCTCTCTCTCTCTCTCCCTCTCACACCCTCCTACTCCCTGTCTCTCTCTCACACACCCTCCAACTCCCACTCTCTCTCTCACACATACCCTCCAACTCACTGTCTCTCTCACCCTCCAACTCCCTTTCTCTCCCTCCCTCTCTCTCACACCATCCAACACCCTGTCTCTCTCTCTCTCTCACACCCTCCAACACACTGTCTCACGCTCTCTCACCATCCAACTCCCTGTCTCTCTCTCTCTCCCTCTCACCCTCCAACAACCTATCTTTCTCTCTCTCACACCCTCCAACTCCCTGTCTCTCTCTCTCACACCCTCCAACCCCCTGTCTATCTCTCTCTGACAAACCCTCCAACACCCTGTCTCCCTCTCTCTCTCTGTCACACACTCCAACTCCATGACTCTCTCTCTCTCACACACACACCCTCCAACTCTGTCTCTCTCTCTCACACCCTCCAACTCCATGCCTCTCTCTTTCTCACACACCCTCCAACATTCTGTTTCTCTCTCTCTCACATATCCTCCAACTCCCTGTCTCTCACACCTCGAACTCCCTATCTCTTTCTCTCACACGCACCCTGCAACTCCATCTTTCTCTCTCACACCCTCCAATTCCTTGTATCTGTATCTCTCTCTCTCCCTTTCTCACCCTCGAACGCCCTGTATCTCTCTGTCGCTCACACCCTCCAACTCCCTGTATCTCTCTTTCTTCCTCTCACACCGTCCAACTCCCTATCTCTCACTCTCTCAGACACACCCTCCAACTCACTGTCTCTCTCACACACACCCTCCAACTCCCTGTCTCTCTCACACCCTCCAACTCCTTGTCTCTCACTCACCGTCCAACTCAATGTCTCTCCCTCGCTCTCTCTCTCTCACACCCTCCAACTCCCTGTCTTTCTCTCTGACACCCTCCAACTTCCCCTCTCTCTCTCACACCCTCCAACACCCTGTCTCTCTCTCTCACACCCTCCAACACCCTGTCTCTCGCTCTCTGACACACACTCCAACTCCATCTCTCTCCCTCTCACACCCTCCAACTCCCTGTCTCAATCTCACTCATATCCTCCTACTCTCTCTCTCTCTCTCTCTCCCCATCTCACACCCTCCAACTCCCTGTCTCTCTCTCTCACACCCTCCAACCCCCTGTCTATCTCTCTCTGACAAACCCTCCAACACCCTGTCTCCCTCTCTCTCTCTGTCACACACTCCAACTCCATGACTCTCTCTCTCTCACACACACATCCTCCAACTCTGTCTCTCTCTCTCTCTCACACTCCAACTCCCTGTCTCTCTCTCTGTCTCACACCCTCCAATACCCTGTCTAACTCTCTCTCTCACCCTCCGACTCCCTGTCTCTCTCTCTCTCCCTCTCACCCTCCAACTACCTATCTCTGTCGCACCCTCCAACTCCGTCTCTTTCTCTCTGTCTCTCACATGCTCCAACTCCCTCTTTCTCTCTCACACCTTCCAACTTCCCCTCTCTCTCTCTCACACCCTCCAACATCCTGTCTCTCTCTCTCTCACACACCCTCCAACTCCGTCTCTCTCTCTCTCACACACCATCCAACTCCCTCTCTCTCACACCCTCCAACTCCCTGTCTCTCTCTCTCACACACCCTCCAACTCCCTGTCTCTCTCTCTCTCTCTCACACAACCTCCAACTCCCTCTCTCTCTCTCTCTCTCATCCTCCAACTCCCTCTCTGTCCCGCCCTCCAACTCCGTTTCTCTCTCTCTCTCACCCTGCAACTACCTATCTCTCTCTCTCAAACCCTCCAACTCCGTTTCTGTCTCTCTCTCCCTCTCACACCCTCCAACTCCCTGTCTTTCTCTCTCACACACACCCTCCAACGCCCTGTCTCTCTCTCCCTCTCACACCCTCAAACGCCCTGTCTCTCTCTCTCTCTCACGCCCTCCAACTCTCTGTCTCCCTCTCTCTCTGTCACACCCTCCAACTCCATGCCTCTGTCTTTCTCACACACACCCTCCAACACTTTCTCTCTCTCTCACACACTACAACTCCCTGTCTCACTCTTACACACCTTCCAACTCCCTGTCTGTCTCTCACACCCTCCAACTCCCTATCTCTCTATCTCACACCTCCAACTCCCTATCTCTCTCTCTCACACACCCTGCAATTCCATCTTTCTCTCTCTCACACCCTCCAATTCCCTGTCTCTCTCTCTCTCTCTCTCCCTTTCTCACCCTCCAACTCCCTGTATCTCTGTCTCTCACACCCTCCAACTCCCTGTATCTCTCTCTTTCTTCCTCTCACAACCTCCAACTCCCTATCTCTCACTCTCAGACACACCCTCCAACTCACTGTCTCTCTCTCTCTCTCTCTCTCTCTCTCACCCTCCAACTCCCTGCCTCTCCCTCTCTCTCTCTCACACCCTCCAACTCCCTGTCTCTCTCTCTCTCACACACCCCCTCCAACTCCCTGTCTCTATCTGTCTCTCTCCCTCTCACACCCTCCAACTCCCTGTCTGTCTCCTTCTCTCTCACACACACCATCCAACTCCCTGTCTCTTTCTCTCTCACATAACCTCTAACCCCCTGTCTCAATCTCTCTCCCATCCTCCTACTCCCTGTCTCTCTTTCTCTCTCACACACACCATGCAACGCCCTGTCTCTCTCTCTCACATAAGTTCCAACTCCCTGTCTCAATCTCTTTCACATCCTCCTACTCCCTGCCTCTCTCTCTCTCTCTCCCTCTCACACCCTCCTACTCCCTGTCTCTCTCTCACACACCCTCCAACTCCCACTCTCTCTCTCACACATACCCTCCAACGCACTGTCTCTCTCACCCCCCAACTCATTTCTCTCCCTCCCTCTCTCTCACACCGTCCAACACCCTGTCTCTCTCTCTCTCTCTCACACCCTCCAACACACTGTCTCACTCTCTCTCACCATCCAACTCCGTCTCTCTCTCTCTCCCTCTCACCCTCCAACAACCTATCTTTCTCTCTCTGACACCCTCCAACTCCCTGTCTCTCTCTCTCTCTCTCTATTCCTGTCACACCCTCCAACTCCGTCTCTCTCTCTCACACCCTACAACACCCTGTCACTCTGTCTCTCACACGCTCCAACTCCCTGTCTTTCTCTCACACCCTCCAACTTCCCCTCTCTCTCTCACACCCTTCAACCCCGTCTCTCTCTCACACCGTCCAACTCCCTGTCTCTCTTTGTCTCTCTCCCTCTCACACCCTCCAACTCCCGGTCTCAATCTCACTCATATCCTCCTATTCTCTCTCTCTCTGTCTCACACCCTCCAACTCCCTGTCTCTCTCTCTCACACCCTCCAACCCCCTGTCTATCTCTCTCTGACAAACCCTCCAACACCCTGTCTCCCTCTCTCTCTCTGTCACACACTCCAACTCCATGACTCTCTCTCTCTCACACACACATCCTCCAACTCTGTCTCTCTCTCTCTCTCACACTCCAACTCCCTGTCTCTCTCTCTGTCTCACACCCTCCAATACCCTGTCTAACTCTCTCTCTCACCCTCCGACTCCCTGTCTCTCTCTCTCTCCCTCTCACACTCCAACTACCTATCTCTGTCGCACCCTCCAACTCCGTCTCTCTCTCTCTGTCTCTCACATGCTCCAACTCCCTGTCTCGCTCTCTGACACCTTGCATGCCCTGTCTCTCTCTCTCTCACACCTTCCAACTCCCTGTCTCTCTCTCTCTCTCACAATCGCACCCTCCAACTCACTGTCTCTCTCTCTCTCTCACACATCCTCCAACTCCATGCCTCTCTCTTTCTCACACACCCTCCAACATTCTGTTTCTCTCTCTCTCACATATCCTCCAACTCCCTGTCTCTCACACCTCGAACTCCCTATCTCTTTCTCTCACACGCACCCTGCAACTCCATCTTTCTCTCTCACACCCTCCAATTCCTTGTATCTGTATCTCTCTCTCTCCCTCTCACACCCTCCAACTCCCTGTCTCAATCTCACTCATATCCTCCTACTCTCTCTCTCTCTCTCTCTCTCCCTCTCCCCATCTTACACCCTCCAACTCCCTGTCTCTCACACACTCCAAACCCGTCTCTCTCTCTCTCTTCCACCCTTCAACTCCCTCTCTCTCTTTCTCTCTCACTCAGTCTCCAACTCCCTCTCTGTCACACCCTCCAACTCCGTTTCTCTCTCTCTTTCTCACCCTGCAACTACCTATTTCTCTCTCACACCCTCCAACTCCCTGCCTGTCTCTCTCTCTCCCTCTCACACCCTCCAACTCCCTGTCTTTCTCTCTCACACACACCCTCCACCTCCCTGTCTCTCTCTCACAGACCCTCCAACTCCCTGTCTCTCTCTCTCCCTCTCACAACTTCGAACTCCCTGCCTCTCTCTATCTCTCTCACACACTCCAACTCCCTGTCTCGCTCTCTCTGAGACCCTGCACTCCCCGTCTCTCTCTCTCTCTCACACCCTCCAACTCCCTCTCTCTCTCTCTCACACGCACACTCTCCAACTCATTCTCTCTCTCTCACACACACACTCCAACTCCCTGTCTCTCTCTCTGTCTCACACCCTCCAATACCCTGTCTAACTCTCTCTCTCACCCTCCGACTCCCTATCTCTCTCTCTCTCCCTCTCACCCTCCAACTACCTATCTCTGTCGCACCCTCCAACTCCGTCTCTCTCTCTCTGTCTCTCACATGCTCCAACTCCCTCTTTCTCTCTCACACCTTCCAACTTCCCCTCTCTCTCTCTCACACCCTCCAACTCCGTCTCTCTCTCTCTCACACACCCTCCAACACCCTGTCTCTCTCTCTCTCTCACACCATCCAACTCCCTCTCTCTCACACCCTCCAACTCCCTGTCTCTCTCTCACACACCCTCCAACTCGCTGTCTCTCTCTCTCTCTCACACAACCTCCAACTCCCTCTCTCTCTCTCATCCTCCAACTCCCTCTCTGTCCCGCCCTCCAACTCCCTTTCTCTCCCTCCCTCTCTCTCACACCATCCAACACCCTGTCTCTCTCTCTCTCTCACACCCTCCAACACACTGTCTCACTCTCTCTCACCATCCAACTCCCTGTCTCTCTCTCTCTCCCTCTCACCCTCCAACAACCTATCTTTCTCTCTCTCACACCCTCCAACTCCCTGTCTCTCTCTCTCACACCCTCCAACCCCCTGTCTATCTCTCTCTGACAAACCCTCCAACACCCTGTCTCCCTCTCTCTCTCTGTCACACACTCCAACTCCATGACTCTCTCTCTCTCACACACACACCCTCCAACTCTGTCTCTCTCTCTCACACCCTCCAACTCCATGCCTCTCTCTTTCTCACACACCCTCCAACATTCTGTTTCTCTCTCTCTCACATATCCTCCAACTCCCTGTCTCTCACACCTCGAACTCCCTATCTCTTTCTCTCACACGCACCCTGCAACTCCATCTTTCTCTCTCACACCCTCCAATTCCTTGTATCTGTATCTCTCTCTCTCCCTTTCTCACCCTCGAACGCCCTGTATCTCTCTTTCGCTCACACCCTCCAACTCCCTGTATCTCTCTTTCTTCCTCTCACACCGTCCAACTCCCTATCTCTCACTCTCTCAGACACACCCTCCAACTCACTGTCTCTCTCACACACACCCTCCAACTCCCTGTCTCTTTCACACCCTCCAACTACCCGTCTCTCTCTCTCTCTCTCTCCCTATCACACCCTCCAACTCCTTGTCTCTCACTCACCGTCCAACTCAATGTCTCTCCCTCGCTCTCTCTCTCTCACACCCTCCAACTCCCTGTCTTTCTCTCTGACACCCTCCAACTTCCCCTCTCTCTCTCACACCCTCCAACACCCTGTCTCTCTCTCTCACACCCTCCAACACCCTGTCTCTCGCTCTCTGACACACACTCCAACTCCATCTCTCTCCCTCTCACACCCTCCAACTCCCTGTCTCAATCTCACTCATATCCTCCTACTCTCTCTCTCTCTCTCTCTCCCCATCTCACACCCTCCAACTCCCTGTCTCTCTCTCTCACACCCTCCAACCCCCTGTCTATCTCTCTCTGACAAACCCTCCAACACCCTGTCTCCCTCTCTCTCTCTGTCACACACTCCAACTCCATGACTCTCTCTCTCTCACACACACATCCTCCAACTCTGTCTCTCTCTCTCTCTCACACTCCAACTCCCTGTCTCTCTCTCTGTCTCACACCCTCCAATACCCTGTCTAACTCTCTCTCTCACCCTCCGACTCCCTGTCTCTCTCTCTCTCCCTCTCACCCTCCAACTACCTATCTCTGTCGCACCCTCCAACTCCGTCTCTTTCTCTCTGTCTCTCACATGCTCCAACTCCCTCTTTCTCTCTCACACCTTCCAACTTCCCCTCTCTCTCTCTCACACCCTCCAACATCCTGTCTCTCTCTCTCTCACACACCCTCCAACTCCGTCTCTCTCTCTCTCACACACCATCCAACTTCCTCTCTCTCACACCCTCCAACTCCCTGTCTCTCTCTCTCACACACCCTCCAACTCCCTGTCTCTCTCTCTCTCTCTCACACAACCTCCAACTCCCTCTCTCTCTCTCTCTCTCATCCTCCAACTCCCTCTCTGTCCCGCCCTCCAACTCCGTTTCTCTCTCTCTCTCACCCTGCAACTACCTATCTCTCTCTCTCAAACCCTCCAACTCCGTTTCTGTCTCTCTCTCCCTCTCACACCCTCCAACTCCCTGTCTTTCTCTCTCACACACACCCTCCAACGCCCTGTCTCTCTCTCCCTCTCACACCCTCAAACGCCCTGTCTCTCTCTCTCTCTCACGCCCTCCAACTCTCTGTCTCCCTCTCTCTCTGTCACACCCTCCAACTCCATGCCTCTGTCTTTCTCACACACACCCTCCAACACTTTCTCTCTCTCTCACACACTACAACTCCCTGTCTCACTCTTACACACCTTCCAACTCCCTGTCTGTCTCTCACACCCTCCAACTCCCTATCTCTCTATCTCACACCTCCAACTCCCTATCTCTCTCTCTCACACACCCTGCAATTCCATCTTTCTCTCTCTCACACCCTCCAATTCCCTGTCTCTCTCTCTCTCTCTCTCCCTTTCTCACCCTCCAACTCCCTGTATCTCTGTCTCTCACACCCTCCAACTCCCTGTATCTCTCTCTTTCTTCCTCTCACAACCTCCAACTCCCTATCTCTCACTCTCAGACACACCCTCCAACTCACTGTCTCTCTCTCTCTCTCTCTCTCTCACCCTCCAACTCCCTGCCTCTCCCTCTCTCTCTCTCACACCCTCCAACTCCCTGTCTCTCTCTCTCTCACACACCCCCTCCAACTCCCTGTCTCTATCTGTCTCTCTCCCTCTCACACCCTCCAACTCCCTGTCTGTCTCCTTCTCTCTCACACACACCATCCAACTCCCTGTCTCTTTCTCTCTCACATAACCTCTAACCCCCTGTCTCAATCTCTCTCCCATCCTCCTACTCCCTGTCTCTCTTTCTCTCTCACACACACCATGCAACGCCCTGTCTCTCTCTCTCTCTCACATAAGTTCCAACTCCCTGTCTCAATCTCTTTCACATCCTCCTACTCCCTGCCTCTCTCTCTCTCTCCCTCTCACACCCTCCTACTCCCTGTCTCTCTCTCACACACCCTCCAACTCCCACTCTCTCTCTCACACATACCCTCCAACGCACTGTCTCTCTCACCCCCCAACTCATTTCTCTCCCTCCCTCTCTCTCACACCGTCCAACACCCTGTCTCTCTCTCTCTCTCTCACACCCTCCAACACACTGTCTCACTCTCTCTCACCATCCAACTCCGTCTCTCTCTCTCTCCCTCTCACCCTCCAACAACCTATCTTTCTCTCTCTGACACCCTCCAACTCCCTGTCTCTCTCTCTCTCTCTCTATTCCTGTCACACCCTCCAACTCCGTCTCTCTCTCTCACACCCTACAACACCCTGTCACTCTGTCTCTCACACGCTCCAACTCCCTGTCTTTCTCTCACACCCTCCAACTTCCCCTCTCTCTCTCACACCCTTCAACCCCGTCTCTCTCTCACACCGTCCAACTCCCTGTCTCTCTTTGTCTCTCTCCCTCTCACACCCTCCAACTCCCGGTCTCAATCTCACTCATATCCTCCTATTCTCTCTCTCTCTGTCTCACACCCTCCAACTCCCTGTCTCTCTCTCTCACACCCTCCAACCCCCTGTCTATCTCTCTCTGACAAACCCTCCAACACCCTGTCTCCCTCTCTCTCTCTGTCACACACTCCAACTCCATGACTCTCTCTCTCTCACACACACATCCTCCAACTCTGTCTCTCTCTCTCTCTCACACTCCAACTCCCTGTCTCTCTCTCTGTCTCACACCCTCCAATACCCTGTCTAACTCTCTCTCTCACCCTCCGACTCCCTGTCTCTCTCTCTCTCCCTCTCACACTCCAACTACCTATCTCTGTCGCACCCTCCAACTCCGTCTCTCTCTCTCTGTCTCTCACATGCTCCAACTCCCTGTCTCGCTCTCTGACACCTTGCATGCCCTGTCTCTCTCTCTCTCACACCTTCCAACTCCCTGTCTCTCTCTCTCTCTCACAATCGCACCCTCCAACTCACTGTCTCTCTCTCTCTCTCACACATCCTCCAACTCCATGCCTCTCTCTTTCTCACACACCCTCCAACATTCTGTTTCTCTCTCTCTCACATATCCTCCAACTCCCTGTCTCTCACACCTCGAACTCCCTATCTCTTTCTCTCACACGCACCCTGCAACTCCATCTTTCTCTCTCACACCCTCCAATTCCTTGTATCTGTATCTCTCTCTCTCCCTCTCACACCCTCCAACTCCCTGTCTCAATCTCACTCATATCCTCCTACTCTCTCTCTCTCTCTCTCTCCCTCTCCCCATCTTACACCCTCCAACTCCCTGTCTCTCACACACTCCAAACCCGTCTCTCTCTCTCTCTTCCACCCTTCAACTCCCTCTCTCTCTTTCTCTCTCACTCAGTCTCCAACTCCCTCTCTGTCACACCCTCCAACTCCGTTTCTCTCTCTCTTTCTCACCCTGCAACTACCTATTTCTCTCTCACACCCTCCAACTCCCTGCCTGTCTCTCTCTCTCCCTCTCACACCCTCCAACTCCCTGTCTTTCTCTCTCACACACACCCTCCACCTCCCTGTCTCTCTCTCACAGACCCTCCAACTCCCTGTCTCTCTCTCTCCCTCTCACAACTTCGAACTCCCTGCCTCTCTCTATCTCTCTCACACACTCCAACTCCCTGTCTCGCTCTCTCTGAGACCCTGCACCCCCCGTCTCTCTCTCTCTCTCACACCCTCCAACTCCCTCTCTCTCTCTCTCACACGCACACTCTCCAACTCATTCTCTCTCTCTCACACACACACTCCAACTCCCTGTCTCTCTCTCTGTCTCACACCCTCCAATACCCTGTCTAACTCTCTCTCTCACCCTCCGACTCCCTATCTCTCTCTCTCTCCCTCTCACCCTCCAACTACCTATCTCTGTCGCACCCTCCAACTCCGTCTCTCTCTCTCTGTCTCTCACATGCTCCAACTCCCTCTTTCTCTCTCACACCTTCCAACTTCCCCTCTCTCTCTCTCACACCCTCCAACTCCGTCTCTCTCTCTCTCACACACCCTCCAACACCCTGTCTCTCTCTCTCTCTCACAGCATCCAACTCCCTCTCTCTCACACCCTCCAACTCCCTGTCTCTCTCTCACACACCCTCCAACTCGCTGTCTCTCTCTCTCTCTCACACAACCTCCAACTCCCTCTCTCTCTCTCATCCTCCAACTCCCTCTCTGTCCCGCCCTCCAACTCCGTTTCTCTCTCTCTCTCACCCTGCAACTACCTATCTCTCTCTCTCAAACCCTCCAACTCCCTGACTCTGTCTCTCTCTCCCTCTCACACCCTCCAACTCCCTGTCTTTCTCTCTCACACACACCCTCCAACACCCTGTCTCTCTCTCCCTCTCACACCCACAAACACCCTGTCTCTCTCTCTCTCTCACGCCCTCCAACTCTCTGTCTCCCTCTCTCTCTGTCACACCCTCCAACTCCATGCCTCTGTCTTTCTCACACACACCCTCCAACACTTTCTCTCTCACACCCTACAACTCCCTGTCTCACTCTCACACACCTTCCAACTCCCTGTCTGTCTCTCACACCTCCTACTCCCTATCTCTCTCTCTCTCACACACCCTGTAATTCCATCTTTCTCTCTCTCACACCCTCCAAATCCCTGTCTCTCTCTCTCTCTCCCTTTCTCACCCTCCAACTCCCTGTATCTCTGTCTCTCACACCCTCCAACTCCCTGTATCTCTCTCTTTCTTCCTCTCACAACCTCCAACTCCCTATCTCTCACTCTCAGACACACCCTCCAACTCACTGTCTCTCTCTCTCTCACCCTCCAACTCCCTGCCTCTCCCTCTCTCTCTCTCACACCCTCCAACTCCCTGTCTCTCTCTCTCACACACCCCCTCCAACTCCCTGTCTCTATCTGTCTCTCTCCCTCTCACACCCTCCAACTCCCTGTCTGTCTCCTTCTCTCTCACACACACCATCCAACTCCCTGTCTCTTTCTCTCTCACATAACCTCTAACCCCCTGTCTCAATCTCTCTCCCATCCTCCTACTCCCTGTCTCTCTTTCTCTCTCACACACACCATGCAACTCCCTGTCTCTCTCTCTCTCTCACATAAGTTCCAACTCCCTGTCTCAATCTCTTTCACATCCTCCTACTCCCTGCCTCTCTCTCTCTCTCCCTCTCACACCCTCCTACTCCCTGTCTCTCTCTCTCACACACCCTCCAACTCCCACTCTCTCTCTCACACATACCCTCCAACGCACTGTCTCTCTCACCCCCCAACTCGCTTTCTCTCCCTCCCTCTCTCTCACACCGTCCAACTCCCTGTCTCTCTCTCTCTCACACCCTCCAACACACTGTCTCACTCTCTCTCACCATCCAACTCCCTGTCTCTCTCTCTCTCCCTCTCACCCTCCAACAACCTATCTTTCTCTCTCTCACACCCTCCAACTCCCTGTCTCTCTCTCTCTATTCCTGTCACACCCTCCAACTCCGTCTCTCTCTCTCTCACACCCTACAACACCCTGTCACTCTGTCTCTCACACGCTCCAACTCCCTGTCTTTCTCTCACACCCTCCAACTTCCCCTCTCTCTCTCACACCCTCCAACCCCGTCTCTCTCTCACACCGTCCAACTCCCTGTCTCTCTTTGTCTCTCTCCCTCTCACACCCTCCAACTCCCTGTCTCTCTCTCTCACACCCTCCAACCCCCTGTCTATCTCTCTCTGACAAACCCTCCAACCCCCTGTCTCCCTCTCTCTCTCTGTCACACACTCCAACTCCATGACTCTCTCTCTCTCACACACACACCCTCCAACTCTGTCTCTCTCTCTCTCACACCCTCCAACTCCATGCCTCTCTCTTTCTCACACACCCTCCAACATTCTGTTTCTCTCTCTCTCACATATCCTCCAACTCCCTGTCTCTCACACCTCGAACTCCCTATCTCTTTCTCTCACACGCACCCTGCAACTCCATCTTTCTCTCTCACACCCTCCAATTCCTTGTATCTGTATCTCTCTCTCTCCCTTTCTCACCCTCCAACGCCCTGTATCTCTCTGTCGCTCACACCCTCCAACTCCCTGTATCTCTCTTTCTTCCTCTCACACCGTCCAACTCCCTATCTCTCACTCTCTCAGACACACCCTCCAACTCACTGTCTCTCTCACACACACCCTCCAACTTCCTGTCTCTCTCACACCCTCCAACTACCCGTCTCTCTCTCTCTCTCTCTCCCTATCACACCCTCCAACTCCTTGTCTCTCACTCACCGTCCAACTCAATGTCGCTCCCTCGCTCTCTCTCTCTCACACCCTCCAACTCCCTGTCTTTCTCTCTGACACCCTCCAACTTCCCCTCTCTCTCTCACACCCTCCAACTTCCCCTCTCCCTCTCACACCCTCCAACACCCTGTCTCTCTCTCTCTCTCTCTCTCTCACCCTCCAACACCCTGTCTCTCGCTCTCTGACACACACTCCAACTCCATCTCTCACCCTCACACAACCTCCAACTCCCTGTCACTCTTTCTCTCTCTCCCTCTCACACCCTCCAACTCCCTGTCTCAATCTCACTCATATCCTCCTACTCTCTCTCTCTCTCTCCCCATCTCACACCCTCCAACTCCCTGTCTCTCTCACACACTCCAAAACCCTGTCTCTCTCTCTCTCTCACACCCTCCAACTCCCTCTCTCTCTTTCTCTCTCACTCAGTCTCCAATTCCCTCTCTCTGTCACACCCTCCAACTCCGTTTCTCTCTCTTTCTCACCCTGCAACTACCTATTTCTCTCTCACACCCTCCAACTCCCTGTCTGTCTCTCTCTCCCTCTCACACCCTCCAACTCCCTGTCTTTCTCTCTCTCACACACACCCTCCACCTCCCTGTCTCTCACTCTCACAGACCCTCCAACTCCCTGTCTCTCTCTCTCCCCCTCACACCTTCGAACACCGTCTCTCTCTCTCTCTCTCACACCCTCCAACTCCCTCTCTCTCTCTCTCACACGCACACACTCCAACTCATTCTCTCTCTCTCTCACACACTCCAACTCCCTGTCTCTCTCTCTGTCTCACACCCTCCAATACCCTGTCTAACTCTCTCTCTCACCCTCCGACTCCCTGTCTCTCTCTCTCTCCCTCTCACCCTCCAACTACCTATCTCTGTCGTACCCTCCAACTCCGTCTCTCTCTCTCTGTCTCTCACATGCTCCAACTCCCTCTTTCTCTCTCACACCTTCCAACTTCCCCTCTCTCTCTCTCACACCCTCCAACATCCTGTCTCTCTCTCTCTCACACACCCTCCAACTCCCTGTCTCTCTCTCTCGCACACCATCCAACTCCCTCTCTCTCACACCCTCCAACTCCCTGTCTCTCTCTCTCACACACCCTCCAACTCCCTGTCTCTCTCTCTCTCTCTCACACAACCTTCCAACTCCCTCTCTCTCTCTCTCTCATCCTCCAACTCCCTCTCTGTCCCGCCCTCCAACTCCGTTTCTCTCTCTCTCTCACCCTGCAACTACCTATCTCTCTCTCTCAAACCCTCCAACTCCCTGTTTCTGTCTCTCTCTCCCTCTCACACCCTCCAACTCCCTGTCTTTCTCTCTCACACACACCCTCCAACGCCCTGTCTCTCTCTCCCTCTCACACCCTCAAACGCCCTGTCTCTCTCTCTCTCTCACGCCCTCCAACTCTCTGTCTCCCTCTCTCTCTGTCACACCCTCCAACTCCATGCCTCTGTCTTTCTCACACACACCCTCCAACACTTTCTCTCTCTCTCACACCCTACAACTCCCTGTCTCACTCTCACACACCTTCCAATTCCCTGTCTCTCACACCCTCCAACTCCCTATCTCTCTATCTCACACCTCCAACTCCCTATCTCTCTCTCTCACACACCCTGCAATTCCATCTTTCTCTCTCTCACACCCTCCAATTCCCTGTCTCTCTCTCTCCCTCTCTCTCCCTTTCTCACCCTCCAACTCCCTGTATCTCTGTCTCTCACACCCTCCAACTCCCTGTATCTCTCTCTTTCTTCCTCTCACAACCTCCAACTCCCTATCTCTCACTCTCAGACACACCCTCCAACTCACTGTCTCTCTCTCTCTCTCTCACCCTCCAACTCCCTGCCTCTCCCTCTCTCTCTCTCACCCTCCAACTCCCTGTCTCTCTCTCTCTCTCACACACCCCCTCCAACTCCCTGTCTCTATCTGTCTCTCTCCCTCTCACACCCTCCAACTCCCTGTCTGTCTCCTTCTCTCTCACACACACCATCCAACTCCCTGTCTCTTTCTCTCTCACATAACCTCTAACCCCCTGTCTCAATCTCTCTCCCATCCTCCTACTCCCTGTCTCTCTTTCTCCCTCACACACACCATGCAACTCCCTGTCTCTCTCTCTCTCTCTCACATAAGTTCCAACTCCCTGGCTCAATCTCTTTCACATCCTCCTACTCCCTGCCTCTCTCTCTCTCTCCCTCTCACACCCTCCTACTCCCTGTCTCTCTCTCTCACACACCCTCCAACTCCCACTCTCTCTCTCACACATACCCTCCAACGCACTGTCTCTCTCACCCCCCAACTCCCTTTCTCTCCCTCCCTCTCTCTCACACCGTCCAACTCCCTGTCTCTCTCTCTCTCTCTCACACCCTCCAACACACTGTCTCACTCTCTCTCACCATCCAACTCCCTGTCTCTCTCTCTCTCCCTCTCACCCTCCAACAACCTATCTTTCTCTCTCTCACACCCTCCAACTCCCTGTCTCTCTCTCTCTCTATTCCTGTCACACCCTCCAACTCCGTCTCTCTCTCTCTCACACCCTACAACACCCTGTCACTCTGTCTCTCACACGCTCCAACTCCCTGTCTTTCTCTCACACCCTCCAACATCCCCTCTCTCTCTCACACCCTCCAACCCCGTCTCTCTCTCACACCGTCCAACTCCCTGTCTCTCTTTGTCTCTCTCCCTCTCACACCCTCCAACTCCCTGTCTCAATCTCACTCATATCCTCCTACTCTCTCTCTCTGTCTCACACCCTCCAACTCCCTGTCTCTCTCTCTCTCACACCCTCCAACCCCCTGTCTATCTCTCTCTGACAAACCCTCCAACACCCTGTCTCCCTCTCTCTCTCTGTCACACACTCCAACTCCATGACTCTCTCTCTCTCACACACACATCCTCCAACTCTGTCTCTCTCTCTCTCTCACACTCCAACTCCCTGTCTCTCTCTCTGTCTCACACCCTCCAATACCCTGTCTAACTCTCTCTCTCACCCTCCGACTCCCTGTCTCTCTCTCTCTCTCTCACCCTCCAACTACCTATCTCTGTCGCACCCTCCAACTCCGTCTCTCTCTCTCTGTCTCTCACATGCTCCAACTCCCTGTCTCGCTCTCTGACACCTTGCATGCCCTGTCTCTCTCTCTCTCACACCTTCCAACTCCCTCTCTCTCTCTCTCACAATCGCACCCTCCAACTCACTGTCTCTCTCTCTCTCTCACACATCCTCCAACTCCATGCCTCTCTCTTTCTCACACACCCTCCAACATTCTGTTTCTCTCTCTCTCACATATCCTCCAACTCCCTGTCTCTCACACCTCGAACTCCCTATCTCTTTCTCTCACACGCACCCTGCAACTCCATCTTTCTCTCTCACACCCTCCAATTCCTTGTATCTGTATCTCTCTCTCTCCCTCTCACACCCTCCAACTCCCTGTCTCAATCTCACTCATATCCTCCTACTCTCTCTCTCTCTCTCCCTCTCCCTCTCCCCATCTCACACCCTCCAACTCCCTGTCTCTCACAGACTCCAAACCCGTCTCTCTCTCTCTCTTCCACCCTTCAACTCCCTCTCTCTCTTTCTCTCTCACTCAGTCTCCAACTCCCTCTCTGTCACACCCTCCAACTCCGTTTCTCTTTCTCTTTCTCATCCTGCAACTACCTATTTCTCTCTCACACCCTCCAACTCCCTGCCTCTGTCTCTCTCTCTCCCTCTCACACCCTCCAACTCCCTGTCTTTCTCTCTCACACACACCCTCCACCTCCCTGTCTCTCTCTCACAGACCCTCCAACTCCCTGTCTCTCTCTCTCCCTCTCACAACTTCGAACTCCCTGCCTCTCTCTCTCTCTCACACACTGCAACTCCCTGTCTCGCTCTCTGAGACCCTGCACCCCCCGTCTCTCTCTCTCTCTCACACCCTCCAACTCCCTCTCTCTCTCTCTCTCTCACACGCACACCCTCCAACTCATTCTCTCTCTCTCTCACACACACACTTCAACTCCCTGTCTCTCTCTGTCTCACACCCTCCAATACCCTGTCTAACTCTCTCTCTCACCCTCCGACTCCCTATCTCTCTCTCTCTCACACACCCTCCAACTCCCTGTCTCTCTCTCTCTCTCTCACACCATCCAACTCCCTCTCTCTCACACCCTCCAACTCCCTCTCTCTCACACCCTCCAACTCCCTGTCTCTCTCTCTCACACACTCTCCAACTCGCTGTCTCTCTCTCTCTCTCACACAACCTCCAACTCCCTCTCTCTCTCTCATCCTCCAACTTCCTCTCTGTCCCGCCCTCCAACTCCGTTTCTCTCTCTCTCTCACCCTGCAACTACCTATCTCTCTCTCTCAAACCCTCCAACTCCCTGACTCTGTCTCTCTCTCCCTCTCACACCCTCCAACTCCCTGTCTTTCTCTCTCACACACACCCTCCAACACCCTGTCTCTCTCTCCCTCTCACACCCACAAACACCCTGTCTCTCTCTCTCTCTCTCACGCCCTCCAACTCTCTGTCTCCCTCTCTCTCTGTCACACCCTCCAACTCCATGCCTCTGTCTTTCTCACACACACCCTCCAACACTTTCTCTCTCTCTCACACCCTACAACTCCCTGTCTCACTCTCACACACCCTCCAACTCCCTGTCTTTCTCTCTCTCACACACCCTCCAACGCCCTGTCTCTCTCTCCCTCTCACACCATCGAACGCCCTGTCTCTCTCTCTCTCTCACACCCTACAACTCCCTGTCTCACTCTCTCACACACCTTCCAACTCCCTGTCTGTCTGTCTCTCACACCCTCCAACTCCCTATCTCTCTATCTCACACCTCCTACTCCCTATCTCTCTCTCTCTCACACACCCTGCAATTCCATCTTTCTCTCTCTCACACCCTCCACTTCCCTGTCTCTCTCTGTCCCTTTCTCACCCTCCAACTCCCTGTATCTCTCTGTCTCTCACACCCTCCAACTCCCTGTATCTCTCTCTTTCTTCCTCTCACAACCTCCAACTCCCTATCTCTCACTCTCAGACACACCCTCCAACTCACTGTCTCTCTCTCTCTCACCCTCCATCTCCCTGCCTCTCCCTCTCTCTCTCTCACACCCTCCAACTCCCTGTCTCTCGCTCTCTCACATCCTCCAACTTCGACTCTCGCTCTCTCACACCCTCTAATGCCCTCTCTCTCTCTCTCTCTCTCACACACACACCCTCCAACTCCATCTCTCTCTCACACCCGCCAACTCACTGTATCGCTCTTTCTCCCTCTCACACCCTCGAACACCCTGTCTCTCTCTCTCTCACACACTCCAGCTCCCTGTCTCGCTCTCTCTCTCTCACACCCTGCAACACCCTATCTCTCTCTCTCACACCCTCCAACTCCGTCTCTCTCAGTCAGCCTCCAACTCCCACTCTCTCTCACACCCTCCAACTCCGTTTCTCTCTCTCCCTCTCTCACACACCCTCCAACTCCCTGTCTCTATCTGTCTCTCTCCCTCTCACACCCTCCAACTCCCTGTCTGTCTCCTCTCTCACACACACTATCCAACGCCCGGTCTCTATCTCTCACATACCCTCCAACTCCCTGTCTCTCTCTCTCTCACACACACCCTCCAACTCCCTGTCTCTATCTGTCTCTCTCCCTCTCACACCCTCCAACTCCCTGTCTGTCTCCTTCTCTCTCACACACACTATCCAACACCCGGTCTCTTTCTCTCTCACATACCCTCCAACTCCCTGTCTCAATCTCTCTCCCATCCTCCTACTCCCTGTCTCTCTCTCTCTCACACACCCTCCAACACCCTCTCTCTCTCTCTCTCTCTCTCACACCAGCCAACTCCCTCTCTCTCTCTCACACCCTCCAACTCCCTGTCTCTCTCTCTCACACACCCTCCAACTCCCTGTCTCTCTCTCTCTCTCTCACACAACCTCCAACTCCCTCTCTCTCTCTCATCCTCCAACTCCCTCTCTGTCCCGCCCTCCAACTCCGTTTCTCTCTCTCTCACCCTGCAACTACCTCTCTCCCTCTCACACCCTCCAACGCCCTGTCTTTCTCTCTCACACACACCCTCCAACGCCTTGTCTCTCTCCTCCTCTCACACCCTCGAACACCCTGTCTCTCTCTCTCTCTCACGCCCTCCAACTCCCTGTCTCCCTCTCTCTCTCTCTGTCACACCCTCCAACTCCATGCCTCTGTCTTTCTCACACACACGCTCCAACACTTTCTCTCTCTCTCACACCCTACAACTCCCTGTCTCACTCTCACACACCTTCCAACTCCCTGTCTGTCTCTCACACCCTCCAACTCCCTATCTCTCTATCTCACACCTCCAACTCCCTATCTCTCTCTCTCTCACACACCCTGCAATTCCATCTTTCTCTCTCTCACACCCTCCAATTCCCTGTCTCTCTCTCTCTCTCTCTCTCTCTCCCTTTCTCACCCTCCAACTCCCTGTATCTGTATCTCACACCCTCCAACTCCCTGTATCTCTCTCTTTCTTCCTCTCACAACCTCCAACTCCCTATCTCTCACTCTCAGACACACCCTCGAACTCACTGTCTCTCTCTCTCTCTCTCACCCTCCAACTCCCTGTCTCTATCTGTCTCTCTCCCTCTCACACCCTCCAACTCCCTGTCTGTCTCCTTCTCTCTCACACACACCATCCAACTCCCTGTCTCTTTCTCTCTCACATAACCTCTAACCCCCTGTCTCAATCTCTCTCTCCCATCCTCCTACTCCCTGTCTCTCTTTCTCTCTCACACACACCATGCAACTCCCTGTCTCTCTCTCTCACATAAGTTCCAACTCCCTGTCTCAATCTCTTTCACATCCTCCTACTCCCTGCCTCTCTCTCTCTCTCCCTCTCACACCCTCCTACTCCCTGTCTCTCTCTCTCACACATCCTCCAACTCCCACTCTCTCTCTCACACATACCCTCCAACGCACTGTCTCTCTCACCCCCCAACTCCCTTTCTCTCCCTCCCTCTCTCTCACACCGTCCAACTCCCTGTCTCTCTCTCTCTCTCTCTCTCACACCCTCCAACACACTGTCTCACTCTCTCTCACCATCCAACTCCCTGTCTCTCTCTCTCTCCCTCTCACCCTCCAACAACCTATCTTTCTCTCTCTCACACCCTCCAACTCCCTGTCTCTCTCTCTCTCTCTATTCCTGTCACACCCTCCAACTCCGTCTCTCTCTCTCTCACACCCTACAACACCCTGTCACTCTGTCTCTCACACGCTCCAACTCCCTGTCTTTCTCTCACACCCTCCAACTTCCCCTCTCTCTCTCACACCCTCCAACCCCATCTCTCTCTCACACCGTCCAACTCCCTGTCTCTCTTTGTCTCTCTCCCTCTCACACCCTCCAACTCCCTGTCTCAATCTCACTCATATCCTCCAACTCTCTCTCTCTCTCTCTGTCTCACACCCTCCAACTCCCTGTCTCTCTCTCTCACACCCTCCAACCCCCTGTCTATCTCTCTCAGACAAACCCTCCAACACCCTGTCTCCCTCTCTCTCTCTGTCACACACTCCAACTCCATGACTCTCTCTCTCTCACACACACACCCTCCAACTCTGTCTCTCTCTCTCACACCCTCCAACTCCATGCCTCTCTCTTTCTCACACACCCTCCAATATTCTGTTTCTCTCTCTCTCACATATCCTCCAACTCCCTGTCTCTCACACCTCGAACTCCCTATCTCTTTCTCTCACACGCACCCTGCAACTCCATCTTTCTCTCTCACACCCTCCAATTCCTTGTATCTGTATCTCTCTCTCTCTCCCTTTCTCACCCTCCAACGCTCTGTATCTCTGTCGCTCACACCCTCCAACTCCCTGTATCTCTCTTTCTTCCTCTCACACCGTCCAACTCCCTATCTCTCACTCTCTCAGACACACCCTCCAACTCACTGTCTCTCTCACACACACCCTCCAACTCCCTGTCTCTCTCACACCCTCCAACTACCCGTCTCTCTCTCTCTCTCTCTCCCTATCACACCCTCCAACTCCTTGTCTCTCACTCACCGTCCAACTCAATGTCTCTCCCTCGCTCTCTCTCTCTCACACCCTCCAACTCCCTGTCTTTCTCTCTGACACCCTCCAACTTCCCCTCTCTCTCTCACACCCTCCAACTTCCCCTCTCTCTCTCACACCCTCCAACACCCTGTCTGTCACTCTCTCTCTCACACCCTCCAACACCCTGTCTCTCGCTCTCTGACACACACTCCAACTCCGTCTCTCTCCCTCACACACCCTCCAACTCCCTGTCACTCTTTCTCTCTCTTCCTCTCACACCCTCCAACTCCCTGTCTCAATCTCACTCATATCCTCCTACTCTCTCTCTCTCTCTCTCTCTCCCCATCTCACACCCTCCAACTCCCTGTCTCTCTCACACACTCCAAAACCCTGTCTCTCTCTCTCTCTCACACCCTCCAACTCCCTCTCTCTCTTTCTCTCTCACTCAGTCTCCAACTCCCTCTCTCTGTCACACCCTCCAACTCCGTTTCTCTCTCTTTCTCACCCTGCAACTACCTATTTCTCTCTCACACCCTCCAACTCCCTGTCTGTCTCTCTCTCCCTCTCACACCCTCCAACTCCGTCTTTCTCTCTCACACACACCCTCCACCTCCCTGTCTCTCTCTCTCACAGACCCTCCAACTGCCTCTCTCTCTCTCTCTCTCTCACACCTTCAAACACCCTGTCTCTCTCTTCTCTCACACCCTCCAACTCCCTCTCTCTCTCTCTCACACGCACACCCTCCAACTCATTCTCTCTCTCTCTCACACACTCCAACTCCCTGTCTCTCTCTCTGTCTCACACCCTCCAATACCCTGTCTAACTCTCTCTCTCACCCTCCGACTCCCTGTCTCTCTCTCTCTCCCTCTCACCCTCCAACTACCCATCTCTGTCGCACCCTCCAACTCCGTCTCTCTCTCTCTGTCTCTCACATGCTCCAACTCCCTGTCTCGCTCTCTGACACCTTGCATGCCCTGTCTCTCTCTCTCTCACACCTTCCAACTCCCTGTCTTTCTCTCTCTCTCACAATCGCACCCTCCAACTCACTGTCTCTCTCTCTCACACATCCTCCAACTCCCCCTCTCTCTCTTTCTCAGCCTCCAACTCCCTCTCTCTCACACCCTCCAACTCCCTGTTTCTCTCTCTCACACCCTGCAACCCTCTGTCTCCACTCTGTCTCACACCCTCCAACTCCCTGTCTCTCTCTCTCACACACCCTCCAACCCCCTGTCTCTCTCTCTCACAAACCCACCAACACCCTGTCTCCTCTCTCTCTGTCACACCCTCCAACTTCCTGTCTCTCTTTCTCCCTCTCACAACCCCCCACACCCTGTCTCTCTCTCTCACCCTCCAACTCCCTGTCTCTCTCTCTGTCTTGCACCCTCCAACTCCCTGTCTCTCTCCCTCACATCCACCAACTCCCTGTCTCTCTCTCTCTCTCTCTCTCACACACACCATGCAACACCCTGTCTCTTTCTCTCTCACATACCCTCCAACTCCCTGTCTCAATCTCTCTCCCATCCACCTACTCCCTGTCTCTCTCTTTCTCTCTCACACACTGCAACTCCTTGTCTCGCTCTCTCTCTCACACCCTGCAACTCCCTGTCTCTCTCTCTCTCACAACCATCAACTCCCTGTCTCTCTCTCTCTCTGTCAGCCTCCAACTCCCACTCTCTCTCACACCCTCCAACTCCGTTTCTCTCTCTCACCCTCAAACTACCTATCTCTCTCTCTCTCACACACCCTCCAACTCCCTGTCTCTCTCACACATACCCTCCAACTCACTGTCTCTCTCACCCTCCAACTCCCTTTCTCTCCCTCCCTCTCTCTCACACCCTCCAACACACTGTCTCACTCTCTCTCACCATCCAACTCCCTGTCCCTCTCTCTCTCCCTCTCACCCTCCAACAACCTATCTTTCTCTCTCTCACACCCTCCAACTCCCTGTCTCTCTCTCTCTCTATTCCTGTCACACCCTCCAACTCCGTCTCTCTCTCACACCCTACAACACCCTGTCACTCTCTCTCTCTCACACCGTCCAACCCCGTCTCTCTCTCACACCGTCCAACTCCCTGTCTCTCTTTGTCTCTCTCCCTCTCACACCCTCCAACTCCCTGTCTCCAGCTCACTCATATCCTCCTACTCTCTCTCTCTCTGTCTCACACCCTCCAACTCCCTGTCTCTCTCTCTCACACCCTCCAACCCCCTGTCTATCTCTCTCTGACAAACCCTCCAACACCCTGTCTCCCTCTCTCTCTCTGTCACACACTCCAACTCCATGACTCTCTCTCTCTCACACACACACCCTCCAACTCTGTCTCTCTCTCTCTCACACCCTCCAACTCCATGCCTCTCTCTTTCTCACACACCCTCCAACATTCTGTTTCTCTCTCTCTCACATATCCTCCAACTCCCTGTCTCTCACACCTCGAACTCCCTATCTCTTTCTCTCACACGCACCCTGCAACTCCATCTTTCTCTCTCACACCCTCCAATTCCTTGTATCTGTATCTCTCTCTCTCTCCCTTTCTCACCCTCCAACGCTCTGTATCTCTCTGTCGCTCACACCCTCCAACTCCCTGTATCTCTCTTTCTTCCTCTCACACCGTCCAACTCCCTATCTCTCACTCTCTCAGACACACCCTCCAACTCACTGTCTCTCTCACACACACCCTCCAACTCCCTGTCACCCTTTCTCTCTCTTCCTCTCACACCCTCCAACTCCCTGTCTCAATCTCACTCATATCCTCCTTCTCTCTCTCTCTCTCCCCATCTCACACCCTCCAACTCCCTGTCTCTCTCACACACTCCAAAACCCTGTCTCTCTCTCTCTCTCACACCCTCCAACTCCCTCTCTCTCTTTCTCTCTCACTCAGTCTCCAACTCCCTCTCTCTGTCACACCCTCCAACTCCGTTTCTCTCTCTTTCTCACCCTGCAACTACCTATTTCTCTCTCACACCCTCCAACTCCCTGTCTCAATCTCACTCATATCCTCCTACTCTCTCTCTCTCCCTCTCCCCATCTCACACCCTCCAACTCCCTGTCTCTCTCACACACTCCAAACCCGTCTCTCTCTCTCTCACACACCCTCCAACGACCCGTCTCTCTCTCTCTCTCACACCCTCCAACTCCCTCTCTCTCTCTCACACGCACACCCTCCAACTCATTCTCTCTCTCACACACACTCCAACTCCCTGTCTCTCTCTATGTCTCACACCCTCCAATACCCTGTCTAACTCTCTCTCTCACCCTCCGACTCCCTGTCTCTCTCTCTCTCCCTCTCACCCTCCAACTACCTATCTCTGTCGCACCCTCCAACTCCGTCTCTCTCTGTCTCTCACATGCTCCAACTCCCTCTTTCTCTCTCACACCTTCCAACTTCCCCTCTCTCTCTCTCACACCCTCCAACTCCCTGTCTCTCTCTCTCTCACACACCCTCCAACACCCTGTCTCTCTCTCTCACGCACCCTCCAACACCCTGTCTCTCTCTCTCACACCCGCCAACTCCCTCTCTCTCTCTCACACCCTCCAACTCTCTGTCTCTCTCTCTCTCACACACCCTCCAACACCCTGTCTCTCTCTCTCTCTCTCACATCAACCAACTCCCTCTCTCTCTCTCATCCTCCAACTCCCTCTCTGTCCCGCCCTCCAACTCCGTTTCTCTCTCTCTCTCACCCTGCAACTACCTCTCTCTCTCTCAAACCCTCCAACTCCTTTTCTCTGTCTCTCTCTCCCTCTCACACCCTCCAACTCCTTGTCTTTCTCTCTCACACACACCCTCCAACGCCCTGTCTCTCTCTCCCTCTCACACCCTCGAATACCCTGTCTCTCTCTCTCTCTCACGCCCTCCAACTCCCTGTCTCCCTCTCTCTCTCTGTCACACCCTCCAACTCCATGCCTCTGTCTTTCTCACACACACCCTCCAACACTTACTCTCTCTCACACCCTACAACTCCCTGTCTCACTCTCACACATATCCTCCAACTCCCTGTCTCTCACACCTCGAACTCCCTATCTCTTTCTCTCACACGCACCCTGCAATTCCATCTTTCTCTCTCACACCCTCCAATTCCTTGTATCTGTATCTCTTTCTCTCCCTTTCTCACCCTCCAACGCCCTGTATCTCTGTCGCTCACACCCTCCAAATCCCTGTATCTCTCTTTCTTCCTCTCACACCGTCCAACTCCCTATCTCTCACTCTCTCAGACACACCCTCCAACTCACTGTCTCTCTCTCTCACACACACCCTCCAACTCCGTCTCTCTCACACCCTCCAACTACCTGTCTCTCTCTCTCTCTCTCTCTCCCTATCACACCCTCCAACTCCTTGTCTCTCTCTCACCGTCCAACTCAATGTCTCTCCCTCGCTCTCTCTCTCTCACACCCTCCAACTCCCTGTCTTTCTCTCTGACACCCTCCAACTTCCCCTCTCTCTCTCTCACACCCTCCAACACCGTCTCTCTCCCTCTCACACCCTCCAACTCCCTGTCTGTCTCCTTCTCTCTCACACACACCATCCAACTCCCTGTCTCTTTCTCTCTCACATACCCTCTAACCCCTGTCTCAATCTCTCTCCCATCCTCCTACTCCCTGTCTCTCTTTCTCTCTCACACACACCATGCAACTCCCTGTCTCTCTCTCTCTCTCACATAAGTTCCAACTCCCTGTCTCAATCTCTTTCACATCCTCCTACTCCCTGCCTCTCTCTCTCTCTCCCTCTCACACCCTCCTACTCCCTGTCTCTCTCTCTCTCACACCCTCCAACTCCCACTCTCTCTCTCACACATACCCTCCAACTCACTGTCTCTCTCACCCTCCAACTCCCTTTCTCTCCCTCCCTCTCTCTCACACCCGTCCAACACCCTGTCTCTCTCTCTCACACCCTCCAACACACTGTCTCACTCTCTCACCATCCAACTCCCTGTCTCTCTCTCTCTCCCTCTCACCCTCCAACAACCTATCTTTCTCTCTCTCACACCCTCCAACTCCCTGTCTCTCTCTCTCTCTATTCCTGTCACACCCTCCAACTCCGTCTCTCTCTCTCTTACACCCTACAACACCCTGTCACTCTCTCTCTCTCACACCGTCCAACCCTGTCTCTCTCTCACACCGTCCAACTCCCTGTCTCTCTTTGTCTCTCTCCCTCTCACACCCTCCAACTCCCTGTCTCCAGCTCACTCATATCCTCCTACTCTCTCTCTCTCTGTCTCACACCCTCCAACTCCCTGTCTCTCTCTCTCACACCCTCCAACCCCCTGTCTATCTCTCTCTGACAAACCCTCCAACACCCTGTCTCCCTCTCTCTCTCTGTCACACACTCCAACTCCATGACCCTCTCTCTCTCACACACCCTCCAACTCTGTCTCTCTCTCTCTCACATATCCTCCAACTCCCTGTCTCTCACACCTCGAACTCCCTATCTCTTTCTCTCACATGCACCCTGCAACTCCATCTTTCTCTCTCACAACCTCCAATTCCTTGTATCTGTATCTCCCTCTCTCCCTTTCTCACCCTCCAACGCCCTGTATCTCTCTGTCGCTCACACCCTCCAACTCCCTGTATCTCTCTTTCTTCCTCTCACACCGTCCAACTCCCTATCTCTCACTCTCTCAGACACACCCTCCAACTCACTGTCTCTCTCTCTGACACCCTCCAACTTCCCCTCTCTCTCTCACACCCCTCCAACTTCCCCTCTCTCTCTCACACCCTCCAACACCCTGTCTGTCTCTCTCTCTCTCACACCCTCCAACACCCTGTCTCTCGCTCTCTGACACACACTCCAACTCCGTCTCTCTCCCTCACACACCCTCCAACTCCCTGTCACTCTTTCTCTCTCTTCCTCTCACACCCTCCAACTCCCTGTCTCAATCTCACTCATATCCTCCTACTCTCTCTCTCTCTCTCTCTCTCCCCATCTCACACCCTCCAACTCCCTGTCTCTCTCACACACTCCAAAACCCTGTCTCTCTCTCTCTCTCACACCCTCCAACTCCCTCTCTCTCTTTCTCTCTCACTCAGTCTCCAACTCCCTCTCTCTGTCCACCCTCCAACTCCGTTTCTCTCTCTTTCTCACCCTGCAACTACCTATTTCTCTCTCACACCCTCCAACTCCCTGTCTGTCTCTCTCTCCCTCTCACACCCTCCAACTCCGTCTTTCTCTCTCACACACACCCTCCACCTCCCTGTCTCTCTCTCTCACAGACCCTCCAACTGCCTCTCTCTCTCTCTCTCCCTCTCACACCTTCGAACACCCTGTCTCTCTCTCTCTCTCACACCCTCCAACTCCCTCTCTCTCTCTCTCACACGCACACCCTCCAACTCATTCTCTCTCTCTCTCACACACTCCCTGTCTCTCTCTCTCTCCCTCTCACCCTCCAACTACCCATCTCTGTCGCACCCTCCAACTCCGTCTCTCTCTCTCTGTCTCTCACATGCTCCAACTCCCTGTCTCGCTCTCTGTCTTGCACCCTCCAACTCCCTGTCTCTCTCCCTCACATCCACCAACTCCCTGTCTCTCTCTCTCTCTCTCTCTCTCTCACACACACCATGCAACACCCTGTCTCTTTCTCTCTCACATACCCTCCAACTCCCTGTCTCAATCTCTCTCCCATCCACCTACTCCCTGTCTCTCTCTTTCTCTCTCACACACTCCAACTCCCTGTCTCGCTCTCTCTCTCACACCCTGCAACTCCCTGTCTCTTTCTCTCTCACACCCATCAACTCCCTGTCTCTCTCTCTCATCCTCCAACTACCTATCTCTCTCTCTCTCTCACACACCCTCCAACACCCTGTCTCCCTCTCTCTCTCTGTCACACACTCCAACTCCATGACTCTCTCTCTCTCACACACACACCCTCCAACTCTGTCTCTCTCTCTCTCACACCCTCCAACTCCATGCTTCTCTCTTTCTCACACACCCTCCAACATTCTGTTTCTCTCTCTCTCACATATCCTCCAACTCCCTGTCTCTCACACCTCGAACTCCCTATCTCTTTCTCTCACACGCACCCTGCAACTCCATCTTTCTCTCTCACACCCTCCAATTCCTTGTATCTGTATCTCTCTCTCTCTCCCTTTCTCACCCTCCAACGCCCTGTATCTCTCTGTCGCTCACACCCTCCAACTCCCTGTATCTCTCTTTCTTCCTCTCACACCGTCCAACTCCCTATCTCTCACTCTCTCAGACACACCCTCCAACTCACTGTCTCTCTCACACACACCCTCCAACTCCCTGTCTCTCTCACACCCTCCAACTACCCGTCTCTCTCTCTCTCTCTCTCCCTATCACACCCTCCAACTCCTTGTCTCTCACTCACCGTCCAACTCAATGTCTCTCCCTCGCTCTCTCTCTCTCACACCCTCCAACTCCCTGTCTTTCTCTCTGACACCCTCCAACTTCCCCTCTCTCTCTCACACCCTCCAACTTCCCCTCTCTCTCTCACACCCTCCAACACCCTGTCTGTCTCTCTCTCTCTCACACCCTCCAACACCCTGTCTCTCACTCTCTGACACACACTCCAACTCCGTCTCTCTCCCTCACACACCCTCCAACTCCCTGTCACTCTTTCTCTCTCTTCCTCTCACACCCTCCAACTCCCTGTCTCAATCTCACTCATATCCTCCTACTCTCTCTCTCTCTCTCTCTCTCTCCCCATCTCACACCCTCCAACTCCCTGTCTCTCTCACACACTCCAAAACCCTGTCTCTCTCTCTCTCTCACACCCTCCAACTCCCTCTCTCTCTTTCTCTCTCACTCAGTCTCCAACTCCCTCTCTCTGTCACACCCTCCAACTCCGTTTCTCTCTCTTTCTCACCCTGCAACTACCTATTTCTCTCTCACACCCTCCAACTCCCTGTCTGTCTCTCTCTCCCTCTCACACCCTCCAACTCCATCTTTCTCTCTCACACACACCCTCCACCTCCCTGTCTCTCTCTCTCTCACAGACCCTCCAACTGCCTCTCTCTCTCTCTCTCCCTCTCACACCTTCGAACACCCTGTCTCTCTCTCTCTCTCACACCCTCCAACTCCCTCTCTCTCTCTCTCACACGCACACCCTCCAACTCATTCTCTCTCTCTCTCACACACTCCAACTCCCTGTCTCTCTCTCTGTCTCACACCCTGCAATACCCTGTCTAACTCTCTCTCTCACCCTCCGACTCCCTGTCTCTCTCTCTCTCCCTCTCACCCTCCAACTACCCATCTCTGTCGCACCCTCCAACTCCGTCTCTCTCTCTCTGTCTCTCACATGCTCCAACTCCCTGTCTCGCTCTCTGACACCTTGCATGCCCTGTCTCTCTCTCTCTCTCTCACACCTTCCAACTCCCTGTCTCTCTCTCTCTCTCACAATCGCACCCTCCAACTCACTGTCTCTCTCTCTCACACATCCTCCAACTCCCCCTCTCTCTCTTTCTCAGCCTCCAACTCCCTCTCTCTCACACCCTCCAACTCCCTGTTTCTCTCTCTCACACCCTGCAACCCTCTGTCTCCACTCTGTCTCACACCCTCCAACTCCCTGTCTCTCTCTCTCACACACCCTCCAACCCCCTGTCTCTCTCTCACAAACCCAACACCCTGTCTCCTCTCTCTCTGTCACACCCTCCAACTTCCTGTCTCTCTTTCTCCCTCTCACAACCCCCCACACCCTGTCTCTCTCTCTCACCCTCCAACTCCCTGTCTCTCTCTCTGTCTTGCACCCTCCAACTCCCTGTCTCTCTCCCTCACATCCACCAACTCCCTGTCTCTCTCTCTCTCTCTCTCTCTCTCACACACACCATGCAACACCCTGTCTCTTTCTCTCTCACATACCCTCCAACTCCCTGTCTCAATCTCTCTCCCATCCACCTACTCCCTGTCTCTCTCTTTCTCTCTCACACACTCCAACTCCCTGTCTCGCTCTCTCTCTCACACCCTGCAACTCCGTCTCTCTCTCTCTCTCTCACACCCATCAACTCCCTGTCTCTCTCTCTCATCCTCCAACTACCTATCTCTCTCTCTCTCTCTCACACACCCTCCAACTCCCTGTCTCTCTCTCTCTCTCTCTCTCACGCACCCTCCAACTCCCTCTCTCTCACACATACCCTCCAACTCACTGTCTCTCTCACCCTCCAACTCCCTTTCTCTCTCTCTCTCTCTCTCACACACACCATCCAACTCCCCGTCTCTCTCTCTCTCACACACACACTACCATCTCCCTGTCTCGCTCTCACACCCTCCAACTCCCTCTCTTTCTCTCTCATACCCTCCAACACCCTGTCCCTCTCTCTCTCACAAACCCTCCAACTCCCTGTCTCTCTCTCTCACACACTCCAAAACCCTGTCTCTCTCTCCCTCACACACCCTCCAACTCCCTGTCACTATCTGTCTCTCTCCCTCTCACACCCTCCAACTCCCTGTCTGTCTCTTTCTGTCTCACACACACCATCCAAGACCCTGTCTCGTTCTCTCTCTCTCACCATCCAACTACCTATCTATCTCTCTCTCACACCCTCCAACCCTGTCTCCACTCTGTCTCACACCCTCCAACTCCCTGTCTCTCTCTCTCACACACCCTCCAACCCCCTGTCTGTCTCTCTCTCACAAACCCACCAACACCCTGTCTCCTCTCTCTCTGTCACACCCTCCAACTGCCTGTCTCTCTTTCTCCCTCTCACACCCTCCCACCTCCTGTCTCTCTCTCTCACCCTCCAACTCCCTGTCTCTCTCCCTCACATCCACCAACTCCCTGTCTCTGTCTCTCTCTCTCTCTCTCACACACACACCATGCAACACCCTGTCTCTTTCTCTCTCACATACCCTCCAACTCCCTGTCTCAATCTCTCTCCCATCCACCTACTCCCTGTCTCTCTCTTTCTCTCTCACACACTCCAACTCCCTGTCTCGCTCTCTCTCTCACACCCTGCAACTCCCTGTCTCTCTCTCTCTCACACCCATCAACTCCCTATCTCTCTCTCTCATCCTCCAACTACCTATCTCTCTCTCTCTCTCACACACCCTCCAACTCCCTGTCTCTCTCTCTCTCTCTCTCTCTCACGCACCCTCCAACTCCCTCTCTCTCTCTCACACATACCCTCCAACTCACTGTCTCTCTCACCCTCCAACTCCCTTTCTCTCCCTCCCTCTCTCTCACACCCTCCAACTCCCTGTCTGTCTCATTCTCCCTCACACACACCATCCAACTCCCTGTCTCTTTCTCTCACATACCCTCTAACACTCTGTCTCAATCTCTCTCCCATCCTCCTACTTCCTGTCTCTCTCTTTCTCTCTCACACACACCATGCAACTCCCTGTCTCTTTCTCTCTCACACCCTCCAACTCCGTCTCCCTCTCTCTCTCTGTCACACCCTCCAACTCCATGCCTCTGTCTTTCTCACACACACCCTCCAACACTTACTCTCTCTCACACCCTACAACTCCCTGTCTCACTCTCACACATATCCTCCAACTCCCTGTCTCTCACACCTCGAACTCCCTATCTCTTTCTCTCACACGCACCCTGCAATTCCATCTTTCTCTCTCACACCCTCCAATTCCTTGTATCTGTATCTCTCTCTCTCCCTTTCTCACCCTCCAACGCCCTGTATCTCTGTCGCTCACACCCTCCAACTCCCTGTATCTCTCTTTCTTCCTCTCACACCGTCCAACTCCCTATCTCTCACTCTCTCAGACACACCCTCCAACTCACTGTCTCTCTCTCTCACACACACCCTCCAACTCCCTGTCTCTCTCACACCCTCCAACTACCTGTCTCTCTCTCTCTCTCTCTCCCTATCACACCCTCCAACTCCTTGTCTCTCTCTCACCCTCCAACTCAATGTCTCTCCCTCACTCTCTCTCTCTCAAACCCTCCAACTCCCTGTCTCTGTCTCTCTCCCCCTCTCACACCCTCCAACTCCCTGTCTTTCTCTCTCACACACACCCTCCAAAGCCCTGTCTCTCTCTCCCTCTCACACCCTCGAACACCCTGTCTCTCTCTCTCTCTCACGCCCTCCAACACCCTGTCTCCCTCTCTCTCTCTGTCACACCCTCCAACTCCATGCCTCTGTCTTTCTCACACACACCCTCCAACACTTTCTCTCTCTCTCACACCCTACAACTCCCTGTCTCACTCTCACACACCTTCCAACTCCCTGTCTGTCTCTCACACCCTCCAACTCCCTATCTCTCTATCTCACACCTCCAACTCCCTATCTCTCTCTCTCTCTCTCGCACACCCTGCAATTCCATCTTTCTCTCTCTCACACCCTCCAATTCCCTGTCTCTCTCTCTCTCTCTCTCCCTTTCTCACCCTCCAACTCCCTGTATCTCTGTTTCTTCCTCTCACAACCTCCAACTCCCTATCTCTCACTCTCAGACACACCCTCCAACTCACTGTCTCTCTCTCTCTCTCTCTCACCCTCCAACTCCCTGCCTCTCCCTCTCTCTCTCACACACACTCCAACTCCCTGTCTCGCTCTCTCACTCTCAAACCCTGCAACGCCCTGTCTCTCTCTCACACCCTCCAACTCCGTCTCTCTCAGTCAGCCCCCAAATCCCACTCTCTCTCACACCCTCCAACTCCGTTTCTCTCTCTCTCTCTCTCTCACACACATCATCCAACTCCCTGTCTTTAGCTGTCTCTCTCCCTCTCACACCCTCCAACTCCCTGTCTGTCTCCTTCTCTCTCACACACAGCATCCAACTCCCTGTCTCTTTCTCTCTCACATACCCTCTAACTCCCTGTCTCAATCTCTCTCCCATCCTCCTACTCCCTGTCTCTCTCTTTCTCTCACACACACCATGCAAATCCCTGTCTCTCTCTCTCTCACATAAGTTCCAACTCCCTGTCTCAATCTCTTTCACATCATCCTACTCCCTGTCTCTCTCTCTCTCTCTCCCTCTCACACCCTCCAACTCCCTGTCTCTCTGTCTCACACACCCTCCAACTCCCACTCTCTCTCTCACACATACCCTCCAACTCACTGTCTCTCTCACCCTCCAACTCCCTTTCTCTCCCTCCCTCTCTCTCACACCGTCCAACTTCCTGTCTCTCTCTCTCTCTCACACCCTCCAACACACTGTCTCACTCTCTCTCACCATCCAACTCCCTGTCTCTCTCTCTCTCCCTCTCACCCTCCAACAACCTATCTCTCTCTCTCTCACACCCTCCAACTCCGTCTCTCTCTCACACCCTACAACACCCTCTCACTCTGTCTCTCACAAGCCCCAACTCCCTGTCTTTCTCTCACACCCTCCAACTTCCCCTCTCTCTCACACCCTCCAACCCCGTCTCTCTCTCACACCGTCCAACTCCCTGTCTCTCTCCTTCTCTCTCACACACACCATGCAACTCCCTGTCTCTTTCTCTCTCACATAAGTTCCACCTCCCTGTCTCAATCTCTTTCACATCCTCCTACTCCCTGTCTCTCTCTCACTCTCTCTCTCTCTCTCCCTCTCACACCCTCCAACTCCCTGTCTCTCTCTCTCCCTCACACACCCTCCAACTCCCTGTCTCTCTTTGTCTCTCTCCCTCTCACACCCTCCAACTCCCTGTCTCAATCTCACTCATATCCTCCTCTCTCTCTCTCTCTCCATCTCACACCCTCCAACTTCCTGTCTCTCTCTGTCTCACACCCTCCAAACCCCTGTCTCTCTCTCACACCCTCCAACTCCCTGTCTCTCTCTTTCTCTCTCACACCCTCCAACTCCCTGTCTCTCTCTTTCTCTCTCACACACACCATCCTACACCCTGTCTCTGTCTCTCACATACCCTCCAACTCCCTGTCTCAATCTCTCACATCCTCCAGCCCCCGTCTCTCTCTCTGTCTCACACCCTCCAACCCCTTGTCTCTCTCTCTCTCACACCCTCCAACCCCCTGTCTCTCTCTCTCACACATTCCCTCCAACTCCCTGTCTCTCTCTCTCTCACACCCTGCAGTACAATGTCTCTCTCTCTCTCACACCCTCCAACGCCCTGTCTCTCTCTCACACCCTCCAACACCCTGTCTCTCTCTCTCACACATCCTCCTACTCCCTCTCTGTCACACCCTCCAACTCCGTTTCTCTCTCTTTCTCACTCTGCAACTACCTATCTCTCCCTCTCTCACACCCTCCAACTCCCTATCTCTGTCTCTCTCTCCCTCTCACACCCTCCAACACCCTGTCTTTCTCTCTCTCACACACCCTCCAACTTCCTGTTTCTCTCTCTCACACCCTCCAACTCCCTGTCTCTCTCTCTCTCCCTCTCACACCTTCGAACTCCCTGTCTCTCTCGATCTCTCTAACACACTCCAACTCCCTGTCTCGCTCTGACACCTTGCAACCCCGTCTCTCTCTCTCTCACACCCTCCAACTCCTTGTCTCTCTCTCTCTCACACGCACACCCTCCAACTCACTGTCTCTCTCTCAATCTCTCTCCCAACCCCCTACTCCCTGTCTCTCTCTTTCTCTCTCACACACTCCAACTCCCTTTCTCGCTCTCTCTCTCACACACACCCTGCAACTCCCTGTCTCTCTCTCTCACACCCATCAACTCCCTGTCTCTCTCTCTCTGTCAGCCTGCAACTCCCACTCTCTCTCACACCCTCCAACTCCGTTTCTCTCTCTCTCACTCACGCTCCAACTACCTATCTCTCTCTCTCTCTCACACACACCCTCCAACTCCCTGTCTCTCTCTCTCTCTCACACACACACCCTCCAACTCCATGTCTCGCTCTCTCACACCCTCCACCTCCCTCTCTCTCTCTCATACCCTCCAACACCCTGTCTCTCTCTCTCTTTCTTCCTCTCACAACCTCCAACTCCCTATCTCTCACTCTCAGACACACCCTCCAACTCACTGTCTCTCACTCTCTCTCTCTCTCACCCTCCAACTCCCTGCCTCTCCCTCTCTCTCTCTCAAACCCTCCAACTCCCTGTCTCTCGCTCTCTCACATCCTCCAACTTCGACTCTCGCTCTCTCACACCTTCCAATGCCCTGTCTCTCTCTCTCTCTCACACACCCTCCAACTCTATCTCTCTCTCACACCCGCCAAGTCACTGTATCGCTCTTTCTCCCTCTCACACCCTCGAACTCCCTGTCTCTCTCTCTCTCTCTCACACACACCCTCCAACTCCCTGCCTCTCTCTCTCTCACACACACCCTCCAACTCCCTGTCTCTATCTGTCTCTCTCCCTCTCACACCCTCCAACTCCCTGTCTGTCTCCTCTCTCACACACACACCATCCAACTCCCTGTCTCTTTCTCTCTCACATACCCTCTAACTCCCTGTCTCAATCTCTCTCCCATCCTCCTACTCCCTGTCTCTCTTTCTCTCTCACACACACCATGCAACTCCCTGTCTCTCTCTCTCTCACACAAGTTCCAACTCCCTGTCTCAATCTCTTTCACATCCTCCTACTTCCTGTCTCTCTCTCTCTCTCCCTCTCACACCCTCCAACTCCCTGTCTCTCTCTCTCACACACCCTCCAACTCCCTCTCTCTCTCTCACACATACCCTCCAACTCACTGTCTCTCTCACCCTCCAACTCCCTTTCTCTCCCTCCCTCTCTCTCACACCCTCCAACCCCGTCTCTCTCTCACACCGTCCAACTCCCTGTCTCTCTCGTTCTCTCACACACACCATGCAACACCCTGTCTCTTTCTCTCTCACATAAGTTCCAACTCCCTGTGTCAATCTCTCACATCCACCTATTCCCTGTCTCTCTCTCTCTCACTCTCCTTCTCACATCCTCCAACTCCCTGTCTCTCTCTCTCACACACCCTCCAACTTCCTCTCTCTCTCACACACCCACCAACTCACTGTCTCTCTCTCTCACCCTCCAATATCCTTTCTCTCCCTCCCTCTCACACCCTCCAACTCCCTGTTTCTCTCTCTCACCCTCCAATACCTTCTCACTCTCTCTCTCACCATCCAACTCCCTGTCTCTCTCTCTCTCCCTCTCACCCTCCAACTATCTATCTCGCTCATTCTCACACCCTCCAACTCCCTGTCTCTCTCTCTCTATTCCTCTCACACCCTCCAACTCCGTCTCTCTCTCACACCCTCCAACTTCCCCTCTCTCTCACACCCTCCAACCCCGTCTCTCTCTCTCACCCTACAACTCCCTGTCTCTCTCTCTCTCTCTCACACCCTCCAACGCCCTGTCTCTCTCTCTCTGTCATACCCTCCAACTCCATGACTCACTCTCTCTCACACACACACCCTCCAACTCTCTGTCTGTCTCTCTCTCTCTCACACCCTCCAACTCCATGCCTCTCTCTTTCTCACACACACCCTCCAACATTCTGTTTCTCTCTCTCTCACAAATCCTCCAACTCCCTGTCTCTCTCTCTCATACACCCTACGACTCCCTGTCTGTCTCTCTCACACACCCTGCAACTCCCTGTCTCTCTCTTTGTCTCACACCTCGAACTCCCTATCTCTCTCTCTCACACACACCCTGCAACTCCATCTTTCTCTCTCTCTCTCTCGCACCCTCCAATTCCTTGTATCTGTATCTCTCTCTCTCTCCAATTGTCACCCTCCAACGCCCTGTATCTCTCTGTCGCTCACACCCTCCAACTCCCTGTATCTTTCTTTCTTCCTCTCACACCGTCCAACTCCCTATCTCTCACTCTCTCAGACACACCCTCCAACTCACTGTCTCTCTCTCTCTCTCTCTCTCACACACACCCTCCAACTCCCTCTGTCACTCTCTCACACCCTCCAAATCCCTTTCTCTCTCTCTCTCACACCCTACAACCCCGTCTCTCTCTCACACCGTCCAACTCCGTCTCTCTCTTTCTCTCTCACACACACCATGCAACTCCCTGTCTCTTTCTCTCTCACATAAGTTCCACCTCCCTGTCTCAATCTCTTTCACATCCTCCAACTCCCTGTCTCTCTCTCTCCCTCACACACCCTCCAACTCCCTGTCTCTCTTTGTCTCTCTCCCTCTCACACCCTCCAACTCCCTGTCTCAATCTCACTCATATCCTCCTACTCTCTCTCTCTCCATCTCACACCCTCCAACTTCCTGTCTCTCTCTGTCTCACACCCTCCAAACCCGTCTCTCTCTCACACCCTCCAACTCCCTGTCTCTCTCTTTCTCTCTCACACCCTCCAACTCCCTGTCTCTCTCTTTCTCTCTCACACACACCATCCTACACCCTGTCTCTGTCTCTCACATACCCTCCAACTCCCTGTCTCAATCTCTCACATCCTCCAGCCCCCGTCTCTCTCTCTGTTTCACACCCTCCAACCCCTTGTCTCTCTCTCCCTCACACCCTCCAACCCGCTGTCTCTCTCTCTCTCACACATTCCCTCCAACTCCCTGTCTCTCTCTCTCTCACACCCTGCAGTACAATGTCTCTCTCTCTCTCACACCCTCCAACGCCCTGTGTCTCTCTCTCTCACACATCCTCCAACTCCCTCTCTGTCACACCCTCCAACTCCATTTCTCTCTCTTTCTCACTCTGCAACTACCTATCTCTCCCTCTCTCACACCCTCCAACTCCCTATCTCTGTCTCTCTCTCCCTCTCACACCCTGTCTTTCTCTCTCTCACACACCCTCCAACTTCCTGTTTCTCTGTCTCACACCCTCCAACTCCGTCTCTCTCTCTCTCCCTCTCACACCTTCGAACTCCCTGTCTCTCTCGATCTCTCTAACACACTCCAACTCCCTGTCTCGCTCTGACACCTTGCAACCCCGTCTCTCTCTCTCTCACACCCTCCAACTCCTTGTCTCTCTCTCTCTCACACGCACACCCTCCAACTCACTGTCTCTCTCTCAATCTCTCTCCCAACCCCCTACTCCCTGTCTCTCTCTTTCTCTCTCACACACTCCAACTCCCTTTCTCGCTCTCTCTCTCACACACACCCTGCAACTCCCTGTCTCTCTCTCTCACACCCATCAACTCCCTGTCTCTCTCTCTCTCAGTCAGCCTCCAACTCCCACTCTCTCTCACACCCTCCAACTCCGTTTCTCTCTCTCTCACTCACGCTCCAACTACCTATCTCTCTCTCTCTCACACACACCCTCCAACTCCCTGTCTCTCTCTCTCTCTCTCACACACACCCTCCAACTCCATGTCTCGCTCTCTCACACCCTCCAACTCCCTCTCTCTCTCTCATACCCTCCAACACCCTGTCTCTCTCTCTTTCTTCCTCTCACAACCTCCAACTCCCTATCTCTCACTCTCAGACACACCCCCCAACTCACTGTCTCTCACTCTCTCTCTCTCACCCTCCAACTCCCTGCCTCTCCCTCTCTCTCACACCCTCCAACTCCCTGTCTCTCGCTCTCTCACATCCTCCAACTTCGACTCTCGCTCTCTCACACCTTCCAATGCCCTGTCTCTCTCTCTCTCTCACACACACCCTCCAACTCTATCTCTCTCTCACACCCGTCAACTCACTGTATCGCTCTTTCTCCCTCTCACACCCTCGAACTCCCTGTCTCTCTCTCTCTCTCTCACACACCCTCCAACTCCCTGTCTCTATCTGTCTCTCTCCCTCTCACACCCTCCAACTCCCTGTCTGTCTCCTTCTCTCTCACACACACACCATCCAACTCCCTGTCTCTTTCTCTCTCACATACCCTCTAACTTCCTGTCTCAATCTCTCTCCAATCCTCCTACTCCCTGTCTCTCTTTCTCTCTCACACACACCATGCAACTCCCTGTCTCTCTCTCTCACACACCCTCCAACTCCCTCTCTCTCTCTCTCACACATACCCTCCAACTCAGTCTCTCTCACCCTCCAACTCCCTTTCTCTCCCTCCCTCTCTCTCACACCCTCCAACCCCGTCTCTCTCTCACACCGTCCAACTCCCTGTCTCTCTCTTTCTCTCACACACACCATGCAACACCCTGTTTCTTTCTCTCTCACATAAGTTCCAACTCCCTGTCTCAATCTCTCACATCCAACTATTCCCTGTCTCTCTCTCTCACTCTCCTTCTCACATCCTCCAACTCCCTGTCTCTCTCTCTCACACACCCTCCAACTCCCTCTCTCTCTCACACACCCACCAACTCACTGTCTCTCTCTCTCACCCTCCAACACCCTTTCTCTCCCTCCCTCTCACACCTTCCAACTCCCTGTTTCTCTCTCTCACCCTCCAATACCTTCTCACTCTCTCTCTCACCATCCAACTCCCTGTCTCTCTCTCTCTCCCTCTCACCCTCCAACTACCTATCTCTCTCATTCTCACACCCTCCAACTCCCTGTCTCTCTCTCTCTATTCCTCTCACACCCTCCAACTCCCTCTCTCTCTCTCTCACACCCTCCAACACCCTGTCATTCTCTGTCTCTCACACGCTCCAACCCCCTGTCTTTCTCTCACACCCTCCAACTTCCCCTCTCTCTCACACCCTCCAACCCCGTCTCTCTCTCACCCTACAACTCCCTGTCTCTCTCTCTCTCTCTCTCTCACACCCTCCAACGCCCTGTCTCTCTCTCTCTGTCATACCCTCCAACTCCATGACTCTCTCTCTCTCACACACACACCCTCCAACTCTCTGTCTGTCTCTCTCTCTCTCACACCCTCCAACTCCATGCCTCTCTTTCTCACACACACCCTCCAACATTCTGTTTCTCTCTCTCTCACATATCCTCCAACTCCCTGTCTCTCTCTCTCTCACACCCTACAACTCCCTGTCTGTCTCTCTCACACACCCAGCAACTCCCTGTCTCTCTCTTTGTCTCACACCTCGAACTCCCTATCTCTCTCTCTCACACACACCCTGCAACTCCATCTTTCTCTCTCTCTCTCTCGCACCCTCCAATTCCTTATATCTGTATCTCTCTCTCTCTCTCTCCAATTCTCACCCTCCAACGCCCTGTATCTCTCTGTCGCTCACATCCTCCAACTCCCTGTATCTCTCTTTCTTCCTCTCACACCGTCCAACTCCCTATCTCTCACTCTCTCACACACACCCTCCAACTCCCTCTGTCACTCTCTCACACCCTCCAAACCCCTTTCTCTCTCTCTCTCACACCCTCCAACTCCCTGTCTCTCTCTCTCACACCCTCCAACAACCCATTCCTCTCTCTCTCTCTCCCTATCACACCCTCGAACACCCTGTCTCTCTCTCTCTCTCTCACCCTCAAACTCCCTGTCTGTCTCTCTCTCTCTCACACACCCTGCGACACCCTGTCTCTCTCTCTCTCCCACACCCTCCAACTCCCTGTCTCTCTCTCTCAGTCAGCCTCCAACTCCCACTCTCTCTCACACCCTCCAACTCCGTTTCTCTCTCTCTCTCTCACCCTCCAACTACCTATCTCTCTCTCTCTCTCTCACACACACCCTCCAACTCCCTGTCTCTCTCTCTCTCTCACACACACCATCCAACTCCCCGTCTCTCTCTCTCTCACACACACACTACCAACTCCCTGTCTCGCTCTCACACCCTCCAACTCCCTCTCTTTCTCTCTCATACCCTCCAACACCCTGTCCCTCTCTCTCTCACAAACCCTCCAACTCCCTGTCTCTCTCTCTCACACACTCCAAAACCCTGTCTCTCTCTCCCTCACACACCCTCCAACTCCCTGTCTCTATCTGTCTCTCTCCCTCTCACACCCTCCAACTCCCTGTCTGTCTCTTTCTGTCTCACACACACCATCCAAGACCCTGTCTCGTTCTCTCTCTCTCACCATCCAACTACCTATCTATCTCTCTCTCACACCCTCCAACCCTGTCTCCACTCTGTCTCACACCCTCCAACTCCCTGTCTCTCTCTCTCACACACCCTCCAACCCCCTGTCTGTCTCTCTCTCACAAACCCACCAACACCCTGTCTCCTCTCTCTCTGTCACACCCTCCAACTGCCTGTCTCTCTTTCTCCCTCTCACACCCTCCCACCTCCTGTCTCTCTCTCTCACCCTCCAACTCCCTGTCTCTCTCCCTCACATCCACCAACTCCCTGTCTCTGTCTCTCTCTCTCTCTCTCACACACACACCATGCAACACCCTGTCTCTTTCTCTCTCACATACCCTCCAACTCCCTGTCTCAATCTCTCTCCCATCCACCTACTCCCTGTCTCTCTCTTTCTCTCTCACACACTCCAACTCCCTGTCTCGCGCTCTCTCTCACACCCTGCAACTCCCTGTCTCTCTCTCTCTCACACCCATCAACTCCCTATCTCTCTCTCTCATCCTCCAACTACCTATCTCTCTCTCTCTCTCACACACCCTCCAACTCCGTCTCTCTCTCTCTCTCTCTCTCTCACGCACCCTCCAACTCCCTCTCTCTCTCTCACACATACCCTCCAACTCACTGTCTCTCTCACCCTCCAACTCCCTTTCTCTCCCTCCCTCTCTCTCACACCCTCCAACTCCCTGTCTGTCTCATTCTCCCTCACACACACCATCCAACTCCCTGTCTCTTTCTCTCACATACCCTCTAACACTCTGTCTCAATCTCTCTCCCATCCTCCTACTTCCTGTCTCTCTCTTTCTCTCTCACACACACCATGCAACTCCCTGTCTCTTTCTCTCTCACACCCTCCAACTCCGTCTCCCTCTCTCTCTCTGTCACACCCTCCAACTCCATGCCTCTGTCTTTCTCACACACACCCTCCAACACTTACTCTCTCTCACACCCTACAACTCCCTGTCTCACTCTCACACATATCCTCCAACTCCCTGTCTCTCACACCTCGAACTCCCTATCTCTTTCTCTCACACGCACCCTGCAATTCCATCTTTCTCTCTCACACCCTCCAATTCCTTGTATCTGTATCTCTCTCTCTCCCTTTCTCACCCTCCAACGCCCTGTATCTCTGTCGCTCACACCCTCCAACTCCCTGTATCTCTCTTTCTTCCTCTCACACCGTCCAACTCCCTATCTCTCACTCTCTCAGACACACCCTCCAACTCACTGTCTCTCTCTCTCACACACACCCTCCAACTCCCTGTCTCTCTCACACCCTCCAACTACCTGTCTCTCTCTCTCTCTCTCTCTCTCCCTATCACACCCTCCAACTCCTTGTCTCTCTCTCACCCTCCAACTCAATGTCTCTCCCTCACTCTCTCTCTCTCACACCCTCCAACTCCCTGTCTTTCTCTCTGACACCCTCCAACTTCCCCTCTCTCTCTCTCACACCCTCCAACACCCTGTCTCTCTCTCTCTCACACCCTCCAACACCCTGTCTCTCTCTCTCTCACACCCTCCAACACCCTGTCTCTCGCTCTCTCACAAACCCTCCAACTCCATCTCTCTCCCTCACACACCCTCCAAGTCCCTGTCACTCTTTCTCTCTCCCTCTCACACCCTCCAACTCCCTGTCTCAATCTCTCTCCCATCCACCTACTCCCTGTCTCTCTCTTTCTCTCTCACACACTCCAACTCCCTGTCTCGCTCTCTCTCTCACACCCTGCAACTCCCTGTCTCTCTCTCTCTCACACCCATCAACTCCCTATCTCTCTCTCTCATCCTCCAACTACCTATCTCTCTCTCTCTCTCACACACCCTCCAACTCCGTCTCTCTCTCTCTCTCTCTCTCTCACGCACCCTCCAACTCCCTCTCTCTCTCTCACACATACCCTCCAACTCACTGTCTCTCTCACCCTCCAACTCCCTTTCTCTCCCTCCCTCTCTCTCACACCCTCCAACTCCCTGTCTGTCTCATTCTCCCTCACACACACCATCCAACTCCCTGTCTCTTTCTCTCACATACCCTCTAACACTCTGTCTCAATCTCTCTCCCATCCTCCTACTCCCTGTCTCTCTCTTTCTCTCTCACACACACCATGCAACTCCCTGTCTCTTTCTCTCTCACACCCTCCAACACCCTGTCTCACTCTCTCTCACCATCCAACTCCCTGTCTCTCTCTCTCCCTCTCACCCTCCAACAACCTATCTCTCTCTCTCTCACACTCTCCAACGCACTGTCTCTCTCTCTCTCTATTCCTGTCACACCCTCCAACTCCGTCTCTCTCTCTCTCACACCCTACAACACCCTGTCACTCTGTCTCTCACACGCTCCAACTCCCTGTCTTTCTCTCATACCCTCCAACTTCCCCTCTCTCTCTCACACCCTCCAACCCCGTCTCTCTCTCACACCGTCCAACTCCCTGTCTCTCTCTTTCTCTCTCACACACTGCAACTCCTTGTCTCGCTCTCTCTCTCACAACCTGCAACTCCCTGTCTCTCTCTCTCTCACACCCATCCACTCCCTGTCTCTCTCTCTCTCTGTCAGCCTCCAACTCCCACTCTCTCTCACACCCTCCAAATCCGTTTCTCTCTCTCACCCTCCAACTACCTATTTCTCTCTCTCTCTCACACACCCTCCAACTCCCTGTCTCTCTCTCTCTCTCTCACACACCCTCCAACTCCCTCTCTCTCTCTCACACATACCCTCCAACTCACTGTCTCTCTCACCCTCCAACTCCCTTTCTCTCCCTCCCTCTCTCTCACACCCTCCAACACACTGTCTCACTCTCTCTCACCATCCCACTCCCTGTCTCTCTCTCTCTCCCTCTCACCCTCCAACTCCCTCTCTCTCTCTCTCAGACATACCCTCCAACTCCCTCTCTCTCACACCCTCCAACACACTGTCCCACTCTCTCACACCCTCCAACGCCCTGTCTCTCTCTCTCTATTCCTGTCACACCCTCCAACTCCGTCTCTCTCTCTCTCACACCCTACAACACCCTGTCACTCTCTGTCTCTCACACGCTCCAACTCCCTGTCTTTCTCTCACACCCTCCAACTTCCCCTCTCTCTCTCACACCCTCCAAACCCGTCTCTCTCTCACACCGTCCAACTCCCTGTCTCTCTCTCTCTCTCACACACACCATGCAACCCCCTGTCTCTTTCTCTCTCACATAAGTTCCAACTCCCTATCTCAATCTTTCACATCCTCCTACTCCCTTCTCTCTCTCACTCTCTCTCTCTCTCCCTCTCACACTCTCCAACACCCTGTCTCTCTCTCCCTCACACACCCTCCAACTCCGTCTCTCTTTGTCTCTCTCCCTCTCACACCCTCCAACTCCCTGTCTCAATCTCACTCATATCCTCCTACTCTCTCTCTCTCTGTCTCACACCCTCCAACTCCCTGTCTCTCTCTCTCACACCCTCCAACCCCCTGTCTATCTCTCTCTCACAAACCCTCCAACACCCTGTCTCTCTCTATCTCTCTCACACACTCCAACTCCCTGTCTCGCTCTCTCTGAGACCCTGCACTCCCCGTCTCTCTCTCTCTCTCTCACACCCTCCAACTCCCTCTCTCTCTCTCACACACACACCCTCCAACTCATTCTCTCTCTCTCGCACACGCACTCCAACTCCCTGTCTCTCTCTGTCTCACACCCTCCAATACCCTGTCTAACTCTCTCTCTCAAACCCTCCAACTCCCTGTCTCTATGTCTCTCTCCCTCTCACACCCTCCAACTCCCTGTCTGTCTCTTTCTCTCTCACACACACCATGCAACTCCCTGTCTCTTTCTCTCTCACACCCTCCAACACACTGTCTCACTCTCTCTCACCATCCAACTCCCTGTCTCTCTCTCTCTCCCTCTCACCCTCCAACAACGTATCTCTCTCTCTCTCACACCCTCCAACTCCCTGTCTCTCTCTCTCTCTATTCCTGTCACACCCTCCAACTCCGTCTCTCTCTCTCTCACACCCTACAACACCCTGTCACTCTCTGTCTCTCACACGCTCCAACTCCCTGTCTTTCTCTCACACCCTCCAACTTCCCCTCTCTCTCTCACACCGTCCAACTCCCTGTCTCTCTCTTTCTCTCTCACACACCATGCAACTCCCTGTCTCTTTCTCTCTCACATAAGTACCAACTCCCTGTCTCAATCTCTTTCACATCCTCCTACTCCCTGTCTCTCACTCTCTCTCTCTCTCTCTCTCTCTCTCTCTCTCTCCCTCTCACACCCTCCAACACCCTGTCTTTCTCTCCCTCACACACCCTCCAACTCCCTGTCTCTCTTTGTCTCTCTCCCTCTCACACCCTCCAACTCCCTGTCTCAATCTCACTCATATCCTCCTACTCTCTCTCTCTCTCCATCTCACACCCACCAACTCTCTGTCTCTGTCTCACACATTCCAAACCACTGTCTCTCTCTCACACCCTCCAACTCCCTGTCTCTCTCTTTCTCTCACACCCTCCGACTCCCTGTCTCTCTCTTTCTCTCTCACACCCTCCAACTCCCTGTCTCTCTCTTTCTCTCTCACACACACCATCCTACACCCTGTCTCTCTCTCTCACATACCCTGCAACTCCCTGTCTCAATCTCTCACATCCTCCAGCCCCCATCTCTCTCTCTCTCTGTCTCACACCCTCCAACCCCTTGTCTCTCTCTCTCTCTCTCTCTCTCTCACTCACACCCTCCAACCCTGTGTCTCTCTCTCTCTAACACCCTGCAATACAATCTCTCTCTCTCTCTCACACCCTCCAACACCCTGTCTCTCTCTCTCACACATCCTCCTACTCCCTCTCTGTCACACCCTCCAACTCTGTTTCTCTCTCTTTCTCACTCTGCAACTACCTATCTCTCCCTCTCTCACACCCTCCAACTCCCTATCTGTCTCTCTCCCTCTCACACCCTCCAACACCCTGTCTTTCTCTCTCTCACACACCCTCCAACTTCCTGTTTCTCTCTCTCACACCCTCCAACTCACTGTCTCTCTCTCTATCTCTCACACATCCTCCAACTCCCTCTCTCTCTCTCTCTCAGCCTCCAACTCCCTCTCTCTCTCACACCCTCCAACTCCCTGTTTCTCTCTCTCTCTCTCTCACCCTCCAACTACCCATCTATCTCTCTCTCACACCCTCCAACCCTCTGTCTCCACTCTGTCTCACACCCTCCAACTCCCTGTCTCTCTCTCTCTCACACACCCTCCAACCCCGTCTCTCTCTCTCTCACAAACCCACCAACACCCTGTCTCCCTCTCTCTCTGTCACACCCTCCAACTCCCTGTCTCTCTCTCACACACCCTCCAACCCCCTGTCTCTCTCTCTCCCACAAACCCACCAACACCCTGTCTCCCTCTCTCTCTGTCACACCCTCCAACTCCCTGTCTCTCTCTCTCACACACCCTCCAACCCCCTGTCTCTCTCACAAACCCACCAACACCCTGTCTCCCTCTCTCTCTGTCACACCCTCCAACTCCCTGTCTCTCTCTCTCCCTCTCACACCCTCCCACACCCAGTCTCTCTCTCTCACCCTCCAACTCCCTGTCTCTCTCTCTGTCTTGCACCCTCCAACTCCCTGTCTCTCTCCCTCACATCCACCAAATCCCTGTCTCTCTCTCTCACCCTCCAACTCCCTGTCACAATCTCTCTCCCATCCTCCTACTCCCTGTCTCTCTCTTTCTCTCTCACACACACCATGCAACTCCCTGTCTCTTTCTCTCTCACATAAGTTCCAACTCCCTGTCTCAATCTCTTTCACATCCTCCTACTCCCTGTCTCTGTCTCACACACCCTCCAACTCCCTCTCCCTCTCTCTCTCTCACACCCTCCAACACCCTGTCACACTCTCTCTCACCATCCAACTCCCTGTCTCTCTCTCTCTCTCTCCCTCTCACCCTCCAACAACATATCTCACTCTCTCTCTCACACCCTCCAACTCCCTCTCTCTCTCTCTCTCTCTCTCTCTCTATTCCTGTCACACCCTCCAACTCTGTCTCTCTCTCTCTCACACCCTCCAACTCCCTGTCACTCTCTGTCTCTCACACGCTCCAACTCCCTGTCTTTCTCTCATACCCTCCAACTTCCCCTCTCTCTCTCACACCCTCCAACCCCGTCTCTCTCTCACACCGTCCAACTCCGTCTCTCTCTTTCTCTCACACACACCGTGCAACACCCTGTCTCTTTCTCTCTCACATAAGTTCCAACTCCCTGTCTCAATCTCTCTCACATCCACCTATGCCCTGTCTCTCTCTCTCACTCTCCTTCTCACATCCTCCAACTCCCTGTCTCTCTCTCTCACACACCCTCCAACTCCCTCTCTCTCTCTCTCTCACACACCCACCAACTCACTGTCTCTCTCTCTCACCCTCCAACCCCCTTTCTGTCCCTCCCTCTCACACCCTCCAACTCCCTGTTTCTCTCTCTCACCCTCCAATACCGTCTCACTCACTCTCTCACCATCCAACTCCCTGTCTCTCTCTCTCCCTCTCACCCTCCAACTACCTATCTCTCTCATTCTCACACCCTCCAACCCCCTGTCTCTCTCTCTCTATTCCTCTCACACCCTCCAACTCCCTGTCTCTCTCTCTCTCACACCCTCCAACACCCTGTCATTCTCTCTCTGTCTCTCACACGCTCCAACTCCCTGTCTTTCTCTCACACCCTCCAACTTCCCCTCTCTCTCACACCCTCCAACCCTGTCTCTCTCTCACACCCTACAACTCCCTGTCCCTCTCTCTCTCTCTCACACCCTCCAACCCCCTGTCTCTCTCTCTCTCTGTCATACCCTCCAACTCCATGACTCTCTCTCTCTCACACACACACCCTCCAACTCTCTGTCTGTCTGTCTCTCTCTCTCTCTCACACCCTCCAAATCCATGCCTCTCTCTTTCTCACACACACCCTCCAACATTCTGTTTCTCTCTCTCTCACATATCCTCCAACTCCCTGTCTCTCTCTCTCACACACCCTACAACTCCCTGTCTGTCTCTCTCACACACCCTGCAACTCCCTGTCTCTCTCTTTGTCTCACACCTTGAACTCCCTATCTCTCTCTCACACACACCCTGCAACTCCATCTTTCTCTCTCTCTCTCTCGCACCCTCCAATTCCTTGTATCTGTATCTCTCTCTCTCTCCAATTCTCACCCTCCAACGCCCTGTATCTCTGTCGCTCACACCCTCCAACTCCCTGTATCTCTTTCTTCCTCTCACACCGTCCAACTCCCTATCTCTCACTCTCTCAGACACACCCTCCAACTCACTGTCTCTCTCTCTCTCTCTCACACACACCCCCCAACTCCCTCTGTCACTCTCTCACACACTCCAACTCCCTTTCTCTCTCTCTCACACCCTCCAACTCCCTGTCTCTCTCTCACACCCTCCAACAACCCATTCCTCTCTCTCTCTCTCCCTATCACACCCTCCAACTCCCTGTCTCTCTCTCTCACCCTCTCTCTCTCACACCCTGCAACTCCCTGTCTCTCACTCTCTCTCTCTCACACCCTCCAACTCCCTTTCTCTCTCTCACACCCTCCAACACCCTGTCTCTCTCTCCCTCTCACACCCTCCCACTCCCTGTCTCTTTCTCTCACCCTTCAACACCCTGTCTCTCTCTCTCTCACACCCCTCCAAATCCGTCTCTCTCTGTCAGCCTCCAACTCCCACTCTCTCTCACACCCTCCAACTCCGTTTCTCTCTCTCTCTCACCGTCCAACTACCTATCTCTCTCTCTCTCTCACACACCCTCCAATCCCCTGTCTCTCTCTCTCACACACACCCTCCAACTCCCTGTCTCTCGCTCTCTCACACTCTCCAATGCCCTGTCTCTCTCTCTCACACACACACCCTCCAACTCCGTCTCTCTCTCTCACACCCGCCAACTCACTGTATCGCTCTCTCTCCCTCTCACACCCTCGAACTCCCTGTCTCTCTCTCTCTCTCTCAGACACTCCAACTCCCTGTCTCGCTCTCTCTCTCTCTCTCACACCCTCGAACTCCCTGTCTGTCTCTCTCTCTCTCTCTCTCACACACCCTGCAACACCCTGTCTCTCTCTCTCCCACACCCTCCAACTCCCTGTCTCTCTCTCTCAGTCAGCCTCCAACTCCCACTCTCTCTCACACCCTCCAACTCCGTTTCTCTCTCTCTCTCTCACCCTCCAACTACCTATCTCTCTCTCTCTCTCTCACACACACCCTCCAACTCCCTGTCTCTCTCTCTCACACACACCATCCAACTCCCCGTCTCTCTCTCTCTCTCACACATACCCTCCAACTCCCTGTCTCGCTCTCTCACACCCTCCAAATCCCTCTCTTTCTCTCTCATACCCTCCAACACCCTGTCCCTCTCTCTCTCACAAACCCTCTAACTCCCTGTCTCTCTCTCTCACACACTCCAAAACCCTGTCTCTCTCTCCCTCACACACCCTCCAACTCCCTGTCTCTATCTGTCTCTCTCCCTCTCACACCCTCCAACTCCCTGTCTGTCTTTGTCTCACACACACCATCCAACTCCCTGTCTCTTTCTCTCTCACATACCCTCCAACACCCTGTCTCAATCTCTTTCACATCCTCCTACTCCCTGTCTCTCTCTCTCTCCCTCTCACACCCTCCAACTCCCTGTCTCTCTCTCACACACCCTCCAACTCCCTGTCTCTCTCTCACACACCCTCCAACTCCCTCTCTCTCTCTCTCACACATACCCTCCAACTCACTGTCTCTCTCACCCTCCAACTCCCTGTCTCTCTATCTCTCTCACACCCTCCAACACCCTGTCTCACTCTCTCTCACCATCCAACTCCCTGTCTCTCTCTCTCTCCCTCTCACCCTCCAACAACGTATCTCTCTCTCTCTCACACCCTCCAACCCCCTGTCTCTCTCTCTCTCTCACACCCTCCAACACCCTGTCTCACTCTCTCTCACCATCCAACTCCCTGTCTCTCTCTCTCTCCCTCTCACCCTCCAACAACGTATCTCTCTCTCTCTCACACCCTCCAACTCCCTGTCTCTCTCTCGCTCTATTCCTGTCACACCCTCCAACTCCGTCTCTGTCTCTCTCACACCCTACAACACCCTGTCACTCTCTGTCTCTCACACGCTCCAACTACCTGTCTTTCTCTCACACCCTCCAACTTCCCCTCTCTCTCTCACACCGTCCAACTCCCTGTCTCTCTCTTTCTCTCTCACACACACCATGCAACTCCCTGTCTCTTTCTCTCTCACATAAGTTCCAACTCCCTGTCTCAATCTCTTTCACATCCTCCTACTGCCTGTCTATCTCTCACTCTCTTTCTCTCTCTCTCCCTCTCACACCCTCCAACTCCCTGTCTCTCTTTCCCTCACACACCCTCCAACTCCCTGTCTCTCTTTGTCTCTCTCCCTCACACCCTCCAACTCCCTGCCTAAATCTCACTCATATCCTCCTACTCTCTCTCTCTCTCTCTCTCTCCATCTCACACCCTCCAAACGCTTGTCTCTCTCTCTCTCTCTCACACTCTCCTACTCCCTGTCTCTCTCTTTCTCTCTCACACACACCATCCTACACCCTGTCTCTCTCTCACATACCCTCCAACTCCCTGTCTCAATCTCTCACATCCTCCAGCCCCCGTCTCTCTCTCTCTGTCTCACACCCTGCAATACAATGTCTCTCTCTCTCTCTCACACCCTCCAACTCCATGTCTCTCTCTCTCTCACACCCTCCAACTCCCTGTCTCTCTCTCTCACACATCCTCCAACTCCGTCTCTCTCTCTCTCTCACACATCCTCCAACTCCCTCTCTGTCAAACCTCCAACTCCGTTTCTCTCTCTTTCTCACTCTGCAACTACCTATCTCTCCCTCTCTCACACCCTCCAACTCCCTATCTCTGTCTCTCTCTCCCTCTCACACCCTCCAACACCCTGTCTTTCTCTCTCTCACACACCCTCCAACTTCCTGTTTCTCTCTCTCTCACACCCTCCAACTCCCTGTCTCTCTCTCTCTCCCTCTCACACCTTCGAACTCCCTGTCTCGCTCTCTGACACCTTGCAACCCCCTGTCTCTCTCTCTCTCTCACACCCTCCAACTCCCTGTCTCTCTCCCTCTCTCTCACACGCACACCCTCCAACTCACTGTCTCTCTCTCTCTCTCTCTCTCACACATCCTCCAACTCCCCCTCTCTCTCTTTCTCAGCCTCCAACTCCCTCTCTCTCACACCCTCCAACTCCCTATTTCTCTCTCTCTCTCACCCTCCAACTACCTATCTATCTCTCTCTCACACCCTCCAACCCTCTGTCTCCACTCTGTCTCACACCCTCCAACTCCCTGTCTCCCTCTCTCTCTGTCACACCCTCCAACTCCCTGTCTCTCTTTCTCCCTCTCACACCCTCCCACACCCTGTCTCTCTCTCTCACCCTCCAACTCCGTCTCTCTCTGTCTTGCACCCTCCAACTCCCTGTCTCTCTCCCTCACATCCACCAACTCCCTGTCTCTCTCACACCCTCCAACTCCCTGTCTCAATCTCACTCATATCCTCCTACTCTCTCTCTCTCTCTCCATCTCACACCCTCCAACTCCCTGTCTCTCTCTGTCTCACACCCTCCAAATCCCTGTCTCTCTCTCTCTCACACCCTCCAACCCCTTGTCTCTCTCTCTCACACCCTGCAACCCCCTGTCTCTCTCTCTCACACATACCCTCCAATTCCTTGTCTCTCACTCTCTCTCACCATCCAACTCCCTGTCTCTCTCTCTCTCTATATTCCTGTCACACTCTCCAACTCCGTCTCTCTCTCTCTCACACCCTACAACACCCTGTCACTCTCTGTCTCTCACACGCTCCAACTCCCTGTCTTTCTCTCACACCCTCCAAATTCCCCTCTCTCTCACACCCTCCAACCCCGTCTGTCTCTCACACCGTCCAACTCCGTCTCTCTCTTTCTCTCTCACACACACCATGCAACACCCTGTCTCTTTCTCTCTCACATAAGTTCCAACTCCCTGTCTCAATCTCTTTCACATCCTCCTACTCCCTGTCTCTCTCTCACTCTCTCTCTCCCTCTCACACTCTCCAACACCCTGTCTCTCTCTCCCTCACACACCCTCCAACTCCCTGTCTCTCTTTGTCTCTCTCCCTCTCACACCCTCCAACTCCCTGTCTGTCTCTTTCTCTCTCACACACACCATGCAACTCCCTGTCTCTTTCTCTCTCACACCCTCCAACACACTGTCTCACTCTCTCTCACCATCCAACTCCCTGTCTCTCTCTCTCTCCCTCTCACCCTCCAACAACGTATCTCTCTCTCTCTCACACCCTCCAACTCCCTGTCTCTCTCTCTCTCTATTCCTGTCACACCCTCCAACTCCGTCTCTCTCTCTCTCACACCCTACAACACGCTGTCACTCTCTGTCTCTCACACGCTCCAACTCCCTGTCTTTCTCTCACACCCTCCAACTTCCCCTCTCTCTCTCACACCGTCCAACTCCCTGTCTCTCTCTTTCTCTCTCTCACACACCATGCAACACCCTGTCTCTTTCTCTCTCACATAAGTACCAACTCCCTGTCTCAATCTCTTTCACATCCTCCTACTCCCTGTCTCTCACTCTCTCTCTCTCTCTCTCTCCCTCTCACACCCTCCAACACCCTGTCTTTCTCTCCCTCACACACCCTCCAACTCCCTGTCTCTCTTTGTCTCTCTCCCTCTCACACCCTCCAACTCCCTGTCTCAATCTCACTCATATCCTCCTACTCTCTCTCTCTCTCTCTCCATCTCACACCCACCAACTCTCTGTCTCTGTCTCACACATTCCAAACCACTGTCTCTCTCTCACACCCTCCAACTCCCTGTCTCTCTCTTTCTCTCTCACACCCTCCAACTCCCTGTCTCTCTCTTTCTCTCTCACACCCTCCAACTCCCTGTCTCTCTCTTTCTCTCTCACACCCTCCAACTCCCTGTCTCTCTCTTTCTCTCTCACACCCTCCAACTCCCTGTCTCTCTCTTTCTCTCTCACACACACCATCCTACACCCTGTCTCTCTCTCTCACATACCCTGCAACTCCCTGTCTCAATCTCTCACATCCTCCAGCCCCCATCTCTCTCTCTCTGTCTCACACCCTCCAACCCCTTGTCTCTCTCTCTCTCTCTCACACCCTCCAACCCCCTGTCTCTCTCTCTCTCACACCCTGCAATACAATGTCTCTCTCTCTCTCACACCCTCCAACACCCTGTCTCTCTCTCTCTCACACATCCTCCTACTCCCTCTCTGTCACACCCTCCAACTCTGTTTCTCTCTCTTTCTCACTCTGCAACTACCTATCTCTCCCTCTCTCACACCCTCCAACTCCCTGTCTGTCTCTTTCTCTCTCACACACACCATGCAACTCCCTGTCTCTTTCTCTCTCACACCCTCCAACACACTGTCTCACTCTCTCTCACCCTCCAACTCCCTGCCTCTCCCTCTCTCTCTCTCACACCCTCCAACTCCCTGTCTCTCGCTCTCTCACATCCTCCAACTTCGACTCTCGCTCTCTCACACCTTCCAATGCCCTGTCTCTCTCTCTCTCTCACACACACCCTCCAACTCTATCTCTCTCTCACACCCGTCAACTCACTGTATCGCTCTTTCTCCCTCTCACACCCTCGAACTCCCTGTCTCTCTCTCTCTCTCTCTCACACACCCTCCAACTCCCTGTCTCTATCTGTCTCTCTCCCTCTCACACCCTCCAACTCCCTGTCTGTCTCCTTCTCTCTCACACACACATCATCCAACTCCCAGTCTCTTTCTCTCTCACATACCCTCTAACTTCCTGTCTCAATCTCTCTCCAATCCTCCTACTCCCTGTCTCTCTTTCTCTCTCACACACACCATGCAACTCCCTGTCTCTCTCTCTCACACACCCTCCAACTCCCTCTCTCTCTCTCACACATACCCTCCAACTCACTGTCTCTCTCACCCTCCAACTCCCTTTCTCTCCCTCCCTCTCTCTCACACCCTCCAACCCCGTCTCTCTCTCACACCGTCCAACTCCCTGTCTCTCTCTTTCTCTCACACACACCATGCAACACCCTGTTTCTTTCTCTCTCACATAAGTTCCAACTCCCTGTCTCAATCTCTCACATCCAACTATACCCTGTCTCTCTCTCTCACTCTCCTTCTCACATCCTCCAACTCCCTGTCTCTCTCTCTCACACACCCTCCAACTCCCTCTCTCTCTCACACACCCACCAACTCACTGTCTCTCTCTCTCACCCTCCAACACCCTTTCTCTCCCTCCCTCTCACACCTTCCAACTCCCTGTTTCTCTCTCTCACCCTCCAATACCTTCTCACTCTCTCTCTCACCATCCAACTCCCTGTCTCTCTCTCTCTCCCTCTCACCCTCCAACTACCTATCTCTCTCATTCTCACACCCTCCAACTCCCTGTCTCTCTCTCTCTATTCCTCTCACACCCTCCAACTCCCTCTCTCTCTCTCTCTCACACCCTCCAACACCCTGTCATTCTCTGTCTCTCACACGCTCCAACCCCCTGTCTTTCTCTCACACCCTCCAACTTCCCCTCTCTCTCACACCCTCCAACCCCGTCTCTCTCTCTCACCCTACAACTCCCTGTCTCTCTCTCTCTCTCTCTCTCACACCCTCCAACGCCCTGTCTCTCTCTCTCTGTCATACCCTCCAACTCCATGACTCTCTCTCTCTCACACACACACCCTCCAACTCTCTGTCTGTCTCTCTCTCTCTCTTACACCCTCCAACTCCATGCCTCTCTTTCTCACACACACCCTCCAACATTCTGTTTCTCTCTCTCTCACATATCCTCCAACTCCCTGTCTCTCTCTCACACACCCTACAACTCCCTGTCTGTCTCTCTCACACACCCAGCAACTCCCTGTCTCTCTCTTTGTCTCACACCTCGAACTCCCTATCTCTCTCTCTCACACACACCCTGCAACTCCATCTTTCTCTCTCTCTCTCTCTCGCACCCTCCAATTCCTTATATCTGTATCTCTCTCTCTCTCTCCAATTCTCACCCTCCAACGCCCTGTATCTCTCTGTCGCTCACACCCTCCAACTCCCTGTATCTCTCTTTCTTCCTCTCACACCGTCCAACTCCCTATCTCTCACTCTCTCAGACACACCCTCCAACTCACTGTCTCTCTCTCTCTCTCTCTCTCACACACACCCTCCAACTCCCTCTGTCACTCTCTCACACACTCCAACTCCCTTTCTCTCTCTCTCTCACACCCCCCAACTCCCTGTCTCTCTCTCACACCCTCCAACTCCCTGTCTCTCTCTCTCACCCTCTCTCTCTCACACCCTGCAACTCCCTGTCTCTCACTCTCTCTCTCACACCCTCCAACTCCCTTTCTCTCTCTCACACCCTCCAACACCCTGTCTCTCTCTCCCTCTCACACCCTCCCACTCCCTGTCTCTTTCTCTCACCCTTCAACACCCTGTCTCTCTCTCACACACACCCTCCAAATCCGTCTCTCTCTGTCAGCCTCCAACTCCCACTCTCTCTCACACCCTCCAACTCCGTTTCTCTCTCTCTCACCGTCCAACTACCTATCTCTCTCTCTCTCTCACACACCCTCCAATCCCCTGTCTCTCTCTCTCACACACACCCTCCAACTCCCTGTCTCTCGCTCTCTCACACTCTCCAATGCCCTGTCTCTCTCTCTCACACACACACCCTCCAACTCCGTCTCTCTCTCTCAGACACTCCAACTCCCTGTCTCGCTCTCTCTCTCTCTCACACCCTCGAACTCCCTGTCTGTCTCTCTCTCTCTCTCACACATCCTGCAACACCCTGTCTCTCTCTCTCCCACACCCTCCAACTCCCTGTCTCTCTCTCTCAGTCAGCCTCCAACTCCCACTCTCTCTCACACCCTCCAACTCCGTTTCTCTCTCTCTCTCTCACCCTCCAACTACCTATCTCTCTCTCTCTCTCTCACACACACCCTCCAACTCCCTGTCTCTCTCTCTCACACACACCATCCAACTCCCCGTCTCTCTCTCTCTCTCACACATACCCTCCAACTCCCTGTCTCGCTCTCTCACACCCTCCAAATCCCTCTCTTTCTCTCTCATACCCTCCAACACCCTGTCCCTCTCTCTCTCACAAACCCTCTAACTCCCTGTCTCTCTCTCTCACACACTCCAAAACCCTGTCTCTCTCTCCCTCACACACCCTCCAACTCCCTGTCTCTATCTGTCTCTCTCCCTCTCACACCCTCCAACTCCCTGTCTGTCTTTGTCTCACACACACCATCCAACTCCCTGTCTCTTTCTCTCTCACATACCCTCCAACACCCTGTCTCAATCTCTTTCACATCCTCCTACTCCCTGACTCTCTCTCTCTCCCTCTCACACCCTCCAACTCCCTGTCTCTCTCTCACACACCCTCCAACTCCCTGTCTCTCTCTCACACACCCTCCAACTCCCTCTCTCTCTCTCTCACACATACCCTCCAACTCACTGTCTCTCTCACCCTCCAACTCCCTGTCTCTCTATCTCTCTCACACCCTCCAACACCCTGTCTCACTCTCTCTCACCATCCAACTCCCTGTCTCTCTCTCTCTCCCTCTCACCCTCCAACAACGTATCTCTCTCTCTCTCACACCCTCCAACCCCGTCTCTCTCTCTCTCTCACACCCTCCAACACCCTGTCTCACTCTCTCTCACCATCCAACTCCCTGTCTCTCTCTCTCTCCCTCTCACCCTCCAACAACGTATCTCTCTCTCTCTCACACCCTCCAACTCCCTGTCTCTCTCTCGCTCTATTCCTGTCACACCCTCCAACTCCGTCTCTGTCTCTCTCACACCCTACAACACCCTGTCACTCTCTGTCTCTCACACGCTCCAACTACCTGTCTTTCTCTCACACCCTCCAACTTCCCCTCTCTCTCTCACACCGTCCAACTCCCTGTCTCTCTCTTTCTCTCTCACACACACCATGCAACTCCCTGTCTCTTTCTCTCTCACATAAGTTCCAACTCCCTGTCTCAATCTCTTTCACATCCTCCTACTGCCTGTCTATCTCTCACTCCCTTTCTCTCTCTCTCCCTCTCACACCCTCCAACTCCCTGTCTCTCTTTCCCTCACACACCCTCCAACTCCCTGTCTCTCTTTGTCTCTCTCCCTCACACCCTCCAACTCCCTGCCTAAATCTCACTCATATCCTCCTACTCTCTCTCTCTCTCCATCTCACACCCTCCAAACGCTTGTCTCTCTCTCTCTCTCTCACACTCTCCTACTCCCTGTCTCTCTCTTTCTCTCTCACACACACCATCCTACACCCTGTCTCTCTCTCACATACCCTCCAACTCCCTGTCTCAATCTCTCACATCCTCCAGCCCCCGTCTCTCTCTCTCTGTCTCACACCCTGCAATACAATGTCTCTCTCTCTCTCTCACACCCTCCAACTCCATGTCTCTCTCTCTCTCACACCCTCCAACTCCCTGTCTCTCTCTCTCACACATCCTCCAACACCGTCTCTCTCTCTCTCTCACACATCCTCCAACTCCCTCTCTGTCAAACCTCCAACTCCGTTTCTCTCTCTTTCTCACTCTGCAACTACCTATCTCTCCCTCTCTCACACCCTCCAACTCCCTATCTCTGTCTCTCTCTCCCTCTCACACCCTCCAACACCCTGTCTTTCTCTCTCTCACACACCCTCCAACTTCCTGTTTCTCTCTCTCTCACACCCTCCAACACCCTGTCTTTCTCTCTCTCACACACCCTCCAACTTCCTGTTTCTCTCTCTCTCACACCCTCCAACTCCCTGTCTCTCTCTCTCTCCCTCTCACACCTTCGAACTCCCTGTCTCGCTCTCTGACACCTTGCAACGCCCTGTCTCTCTCTCTCTCTCACACCCTCCAACTCCCTGTCTCTCTCCCTCTCTCTCACACGCACACCCTCCAACTCACTGTCTCTCTCTCTCTCTCTCTCACACATCCTCCAACTCCCCCTCTCTCTCTTTCTCAGCCTCCAACTCCCTCTCTCTCACACCCTCCAACTCCCTATTTCTCTCTCTCTCTCACCCTCCAACTACCTATCTATCTCTCTCTCACACCCTCCAACCCTCTGTCTCCACTCTGTCTCACACCCTCCAACTCCCTGTCTCCCTCTCTCTCTGTCACACCCTCCAACTCCCTGTCTCTCTTTCTCCCTCTCACACCCTCCAACACCCTGTCTCTCTCTCTCACCCTCCAACTCCGTCTCTCTCTGTCTTGCACCCTCCAACTCCCTGTCTCTCTCCCTCACATCCACCAACTCCCTGTCTCTCTCACATCCTCCAACTCCCTGTCTCAATCTCACTCATATCCTCCTACTCTCTCTCTCTCTCTCTCTCTCTCCATCTCACACCCTCCAACTCCCTGTCTCTCTCTGTCTCACACCCTCCAAATCCCTGTCTCTCTCTCTCTCACACCCTCCAACCCCTTGTCTCTCTCTCTCACACCCTGCAACCCCCTGTCTCTCTCTCTCACACATACCCTCCAACTCCTTGTCTCTCACTCTCTCACCATCCAACTCCCTGTCTCTCTCTCTCTCTATATTCCTGTCACACTCTCCAACTCCGTCTCTCTCTCTCTCACACCCTACAACACCCTGTCACTCTCTGTCTCTCACACGCTCCAACTCCCTGTCTTTCTCTCACACCCTCCAAATTCCCCTCTCTCTCTCACACCCTCCAACCCCGTCTGTCTCTCACACCGTCCAACTCCGTCTCTCTCTTTCTCTCTCACACACACCATGCAACACCCTGTCTCTTTCTCTCTCACATAAGTTCCAACTCCCTGTCTCAATCTCTTTCACATCCTCCTACTCCCTGTCTCTCTCTCACTCTCTCTCTCCCTCTCACACTCTCCAACACCCTGTCTCTCTCTCCCTCACACACCCTCCAACTCCCTGTCTCTCTTTGTCTCTCTCCCTCTCACACCCTCCAACTCCCTGTCTGTCTCTTTCTCTCTCACACACACCATGCAACTCCCTGTCTCTTTCTCTCTCACACCCTCCAACACACTGTCTCACTCTCTCTCACCATCCAACTCCCTGTCTCTCTCTCTCTCCCTCTCACCCTCCAACAACGTATCTCTCTCTCTCTCACACCCTCCAACTCCCTGTCTCTCTCTCTCTCTATTCCTGTCACACCCTCCAACTCCGTCTCTCTCTCTCTCACACCCTACAACACGCTGTCACTCTCTGTCTCTCACACGCTCCAACTCCCTGTCTTTCTCTCACACCCTCCAACTTCCCCTCTCTCTCTCACACCGTCCAACTCCCTGTCTCTCTCTTTCTCTCTCTCACACACCATGCAACTCCCTGTCTCTTTCTCTCTCACATAAGTACCAACTCCCTGTCTCAATCTCTTTCACATCCTCCTACTCCCTGTCTCTCACTCTCTCTCTCTCTCTCTCTCCCTCTCACACCCTCCAACACCCTGTCTTTCTCTCCCTCACACACCCTCCAACTCCCTGTCTCTCTTTGTCTCTCTCTCTCTCACACCCTCCAACTCCCTGTCTCAATCTCACTCATATCCTCCTACTCTCTCTCTCTCTCTCTCCATCTCACACCCACCAACTCTCTGTCTCTGTCTCACACATACCAAACCACTGTCTCTCTCTCACACCCTCCAACTCCCTGTCTCTCTCTTTCTCTCTCACACCCTCCAACTCCCTGTCTCTCTCTTTCTCTCTCACACCCTCCAACTCCCTGTCTCTCTCTTTCTCTCTCACACACACCATCCTACACCCTGTCTCTCTCTCTCACATACCCTGCAACTCCCTGTCTCAATCTCTCACATCCTCCAGCCCCCATCTCTCTCTCTCTGTCTCACACCCTCCAACCCCTTGTCTCTCTCTCTCTCTCTCACACCCTCCAACCCCCTGTCTCTCTCTCTCTCACACCCTGCAATACAATGTCTCTCTCTCTCTCACACCCTCCAACACCCTGTCTCTCTCTCTCTCACACATCCTCCTACTCCCTCTCTGTCACACCCTCCAACTCTGTTTCTCTCTCTTTCTCACTCTGCAACTACCTATCTCTCCCTCTCTCACACCCTCCAACTCCCTATCTCTGTCTCTCTCCCTCTCACACCCTCCAACACCCTGTCTTTCTCTCTCTCACACACCCTCCAACTTCCTGTTTCTCTCTCTCTCACACCCTCCAACTCACTGTCTCTCTCTCTCTCTCAGCCACCAACTCCCTCTCTCTCTCACACCCTCCAACTCCCTGTTTCTCTCTCTCTCTCTCTCACCCTCCAACTACCTATCTATCTCTCTCTCACACCCTCCAACCCTCTGTCTCCACTCTGTCTCACACCCTCCAACTCCCTGTCTTCCTCTCTCTCTGTCACACCCTCCAACTCCCTGTCTCTCTTTCTCCCTCTCACACCCTCCCACACCCTGTCTCTCTCTCTCACCCTCCAACTCCGTCTCTCTCTGTCTTGCACCCTCCAACTCCCTGTCTCACTCCCTCACATCCACCAACTCCCTGTCTCTCTCACACCCTCCAACTCCCTGTCTCAATCTCACTCATATCCCTCCTACTCTCTCTCTCTCTCTCTCCATCTCACACCCTCCAACTCCCTGTCTCTCTCTGTCTCACACCCTCCAAATCCCTGTCTCTCTCTCTCTCACACCCTCCAACCCCTTGTCTCTCTCTCTCTCACACCCTGCAACCCCCTGTCTCTCTCTCTCACACATACCCTCCAACTCCTTGTCTCTCACTCTCTCTCACCATCCAACTCCCTGTCTCTCTCTCTCTCTATATTCCTGTCACACTCTCCAACTCCGTCTCTCTCTCTCTCTCACACCCTACAACACCCTGTCACTCTCTGTCTCTCACACGCTCCAACTCCGTCTTTCTCTCACACCCTCCAAATTCCCCTCTCTCTCTCACACCCTCCAACCCCGTCTCTCTCTCACACCGTCCAACTCCCTGTCTCTCTCTTTCTCTCTCACACACACCATGCAACTCCCTGTCTCTTTCTCTCACATAAGTTCCAACTCCGTCTCAATCTCTTTCACATCCTCCTACTCCCTGTCTCTCTCTCACTCTCTCTCTCTCCCTCTCACACCCTCCAACTCGCTGTCTCTCTCTCCCTCACACACCCTCCAACTCCCTGTCTCTCTTTGTCTCTCTCCCTCTCAAACTCCCTGTCTCAATCTCACTCATATCCTCCTACTCTCTCTCTCTCTCCATCTCACACCCTCCAACTCCCTGTCTCTCTCTGTCTCACACCCTCCAAATCCCTGTCTCTCTCTTTCTCTCTCACACACACCATCCTACACCCTGTCTCTCTCTCTCACATACCCTCCAACTCCGTCTCAATCTCTCTCACATCCTCCAGCCCCTGTCTCCTTCTCTCTCTGTCTCACACCCTCCAACCCCTTGTCTCTCCCTCTCTCACACCCTCCAACGCCCTCTCTCTCTCTCTCACACATACCCTCCAACTCCCTGTCTCTCTCTCTCTCTCTCTCACCCTCCAATACCCTGTCTCTCTCTCTCTCTTCACACACCCTCCAACTCCCTGTCTCCGTCTCTCTCTTACACATCCTCCAACTCCCTCTCTCTCTCACTCAGCCTCCAACTCCCTCTCTCTGTCACACCCTCCAACTCCCTGTCTCTCTCTCACACACCCTCCAACCCCCTGTCTCTCTCTCTCACAAACCCACCAACACCCTGTCTCCCTCTCTCTCTGTCACACCCTCCAAATCCCTGTCTCTCTTTCTCCCTCTCACACCCTCCCACACACTGTCTCTCTCTCTCTCTCACACTCCAACTCCCTGTCTCTCTCTGTCTTGCACCCTCCAACTCCCTGTCTCTCTCCCTCACATCCACCAACTCCCTGTCTCTCTCTCACCCTCCAACTCCCTGTCTCTCTCTCTCTCTCTCTCACACACACCATGCAACAGCCTGTCTCTTTCTCTCTCACATACCCTCCAACTCCGTCTCAATCTCTCTTCCATCCCCCTACTCCCTGTCTCTCTCTTTCTCTCTCACACACTCCAACTCCCTTTCTCGCTCTCTCTCTCACACACCCTGCAACTCCCTGTCTCTCTCTCACACGCATCAACTCCCTGTCTCTCTCTCTGTCAGCCTCCAACTCCCACTCTCTCTCACACCCTCCAACTCCGTTTCTCTCTCTCTCTCACCCTCCAACTACCTATCTCTCTCTCTCTCTCACACACACCCTCCAACTCCATGTCTCGCTCTCTCACACCCTCCGACTCCCTCTCTCTCTCTCATACCCTCCAACACCCTGTCTCTCTTTCTTCCTCTCACAACCTCCAACTCCCTATCTCTCACTCTCAGACATACCCCCCAACTCACTGTCTCTCACTCTCTCTCTCTCACCCTCCAACTCCCTGCCTCTCCCTCTCTCACACCCTCCAAGTCCCTGTCTCTCGCTCTCTCACATCCTCCAACTTCGACTCTCGCTCTCACACCTTCCAATGCCCTGTCTCTCTCTCTCTCTCTCACACACACCCTCCAACTCCATCTCTCTCTCTCACACCCGCCAACTCACTGTATCGCTCTTTCTCCCTCTCACACCCTCGAACTCCCTGTCTCTCTCTCTCTCTCTCCCACACACTCCAACTCCCTGTCTTTCTCTCACACCCTCCAACTTCCCCTCTCTCTCTCACACCGTCCAACTCCCTGTCTCTCTCTTTCTCTCTCTCACACACCATGCAACTCCCTGTCTCTTTCTCTCTCACATAAGTACCAACTCCCTGTCTCAATCTCTTTCACATCCTCCTACTCCCTGTCTCTCACTCTCTCTCTCTCTCTCTCTCCCTCTCACACCCTCCAACACCCTGTCTTTCTCTCCCTCACACACCCTCCAACTCCCTGTCTCTCTTTGTCTCTCTCCCTCTCACACCCTCCAACTCCCTGTCTCAATCTCACTCATATCCTCCTACTCTCTCTCTCTCTCTCTCCATCTCACACCCACCAACTCTCTGTCTCTGTCTCACACATACCAAACCACTGTCTCTCTCTCACACCCTCCAACTCCCTGTCTCTCTCTTTCTCTCTCACACCCTCCAACTCCCTGTCTCTCTCTTTCTCTCTCACACCCTCCAACTCCCTGTCTCTCTCTTTCTCTCTCACACACACCATCCTACACCCTGTCTCTCTCTCTCACATACCCTGCAACTCCCTGTCTCAATCTCTCACATCCTCCAGCCCCCATCTCTCTCTCTCTGTCTCACACCCTCCAACCCCTTGTCTCTCTCTCTCTCTCTCACACCCTCCAACCCCCTGTCTCTCTCTCTCTCACACCCTGCAATACAATGTCTCTCTCTCTCTCACACCCTCCAACACCCTGTCTCTCTCTCTCTCACACATCCTCCTACTCCCTCTCTGTCACACCCTCCAACTCTGTTTCTCTCTCTTTCTCACTCTGCAACTACCTATCTCTCCCTCTCTCACACCCTCCAACTCCCTATCTCTGTCTCTCTCCCTCTCACACCCTCCAACACCCTGTCTTTCTCTCTCTCACACACCCTCCAACTTCCTGTTTCTCTCTCTCTCACACCCTCCAACTCACTGTCTCTCTCTCTATCTCTCACACATCCTCCAACTCCCTCTCTCTCTCTCTCTCTCAGCCACCAACTCCCTCTCTCTCTCACACCCTCCAACTCCCTGTTTCTCTCTCTCTCTCTCTCACCCTCCAACTACCTATCTATCTCTCTCTCACACCCTCCAACCCTCTGTCTCCACTCTGTCTCACACCCTCCAACTCCCTGTCTTCCTCTCTCTCTGTCACACCCTCCAACTCCCTGTCTCTCTTTCTCCCTCTCACACCCTCCCACACCCTGTCTCTCTCTCTCACCCTCCAACTCCGTCTCTCTCTGTCTTGCACCCTCCAACTCCCTGTCTCACTCCCTCACATCCACCAACTCCCTGTCTCTCTCACACCCTCCAACTCCCTGTCTCAATCTCACTCATATCCCTCCTACTCTCTCTCTCTCTCTCTCCATCTCACACCCTCCAACTCCCTGTCTCTCTCTGTCTCACACCCTCCAAATCCCTGTCTCTCTCTCTCTCACACCCTCCAACCCCTTGTCTCTCTCTCTCTCACACCCTGCAACCCCCTGTCTCTCTCTCTCACACATACCCTCCAACTCCTTGTCTCTCACTCTCTCTCACCATCCAACTCCCTGTCTCTCTCTCTCTCTATATTCCTGTCACACTCTCCAACTCCGTCTCTCTCTCTCTCTCACACCCTACAACACCCTGTCACTCTCTGTCTCTCACACGCTCCAACTCCGTCTTTCTCTCACACCCTCCAAATTCCCCTCTCTCTCTCACACCCTCCAACCCCGTCTCTCTCTCACACCGTCCAACTCCCTGTCTCTCTCTTTCTCTCTCACACACACCATGCAACTCCCTGTCTCTTTCTCTCACATAAGTTCCAACTCCGTCTCAATCTCTTTCACATCCTCCTACTCCCTGTCTCTCTCTCACTCTCTCTCTCTCCCTCTCACACCCTCCAACTCGCTGTCTCTCTCTCCCTCACACACCCTCCAACTCCCTGTCTCTCTTTGTCTCTCTCCCTCTCAAACTCCCTGTCTCAATCTCACTCATATCCTCCTACTCTCTCTCTCTCTCCATCTCACACCCTCCAACTCCCTGTCTCTCTCTGTCTCACACCCTCCAAATCCCTGTCTCTCTCTTTCTCTCTCACACACACCATCCTACACCCTGTCTCTCTCTCTCACATACCCTCCAACTCCGTCTCAATCTCTCTCACATCCTCCAGCCCCTGTCTCCTTCTCTCTCTGTCTCACACCCTCCAACCCCTTGTCTCTCCCTCTCTCACACCCTCCAACGCCCTCTCTCTCTCTCTCACACATACCCTCCAACTCCCTGTCTCTCTCTCTCTCTCTCTCACCCTCCAATACCCTGTCTCTCTCTCTCTCTTCACACACCCTCCAACTCCCTGTCTCCGTCTCTCTCTTACACATCCTCCAACTCCCTCTCTCTCTCACTCAGCCTCCAACTCCCTCTCTCTGTCACACCCTCCAACTCCCTGTCTCTCTCTCACACACCCTCCAACCCCCTGTCTCTCTCTCTCACAAACCCACCAACACCCTGTCTCCCTCTCTCTCTGTCACACCCTCCAAATCCCTGTCTCTCTTTCTCCCTCTCACACCCTCCCACACACTGTCTCTCTCTCTCTCTCACACTCCAACTCCCTGTCTCTCTCTGTCTTGCACCCTCCAACTCCCTGTCTCTCTCCCTCACATCCACCAACTCCCTGTCTCTCTCTCACCCTCCAACTCCCTGTCTCTCTCTCTCTCTCTCTCACACACACCATGCAACAGCCTGTCTCTTTCTCTCTCACATACCCTCCAACTCCGTCTCAATCTCTCTTCCATCCCCCTACTCCCTGTCTCTCTCTTTCTCTCTCACACACTCCAACTCCCTTTCTCGCTCTCTCTCTCACACACCCTGCAACTCCCTGTCTCTCTCTCTCTCACACGCATCAACTCCCTGTCTCTCTCTCTGTCAGCCTCCAACTCCCACTCTCTCTCACACCCTCCAACTCCGTTTCTCTCTCTCTCTCACCCTCCAACTACCTATCTCTCTCTCTCTCTCACACACACCCTCCAACTCCATGTCTCGCTCTCTCACACCCTCCGACTCCCTCTCTCTCTCTCATACCCTCCAACACCCTGTCTCTCTTTCTTCCTCTCACAACCTCCAACTCCCTATCTCTCACTCTCAGACATACCCCCCAACTCACTGTCTCTCACTCTCTCTCTCTCACCCTCCAACTCCCTGCCTCTCCCTCTCTCACACCCTCCAAGTCCCTGTCTCTCGCTCTCTCACATCCTCCAACTTCGACTCTCGCTCTCACACCTTCCAATGCCCTGTCTCTCTCTCTCTCTCTCACACACACCCTCCAACTCCATCTCTCTCTCTCACACCCGCCAACTCACTGTATCGCTCTTTCTCCCTCTCACACCCTCGAACTCCCTGTCTCTCTCTCTCTCTCTCCCACACACTCCAACTCCCTGTCTCGCTCTCTCTCTCTGTCTCTCACACCCTGCAACACCCTGTCTCTCTCTCTCACACCCTCCAACTCCGTCTCTCTCTCTGTCAGCCTCCAACTCCAACTCTCTCTCACACCCTCCAACTCCGTTTCTGTCTCTCTCTCTCACACACCCTCCAACCCCCTGTCTCTCTCTCTCACACACACCCTCCAACTCCCTGTCTCTATCTGTCTCTCTCCCTCTCACACCCTCCAACTCCCTGTCTGTCTCCTTCTCTCTCACACACACCATCCAACTCCGTCTCTTTCTCTCTCACATACCCTCTAACTCCCTGTCTCAATCTCTCTCCCATCCTCCTACTCCCTGTCTCTCTTTCTCTCACACACACCATGCAACTCCCTGTCTCTCTCTCTCTCACATAAGTTCCAACTCCCTGTCTCAATCTCTTTCACATCCTCCTACTCCCTGTCTCTCTCTCTCTCCCTCACACCCTCCAACTCCCTGTCTCTCTCTCTCACACACCCTCCAACTCCCTCTCTCTCACACATACCCTCCAACTCACTGTCTCTCTCACCCCCCAACTCCCTTTCTCTCCCTCCCTCTCTCTCACACCCTCCAACACACTGTCTCACTCTCTCTCACCATCCAACTCCCTGTCTCTCTCTCTCCCTCTCACCCTCCAACAACCTATCTCTCTCTCTCTCACACCCTCCAACTCCCTGTCTCTCTCTCTCTCTATTCCTGTCACACCCTCCAACTCCGTCTCTCTCTCTCTCACACCCTACAACACCATCACTCTCTGTCTCTCACACGCTCCAACTCCCTGTCTTTCTCTCACACCCTCCAACTTCCCCTCTCTCTCTCACACCCTCCAACCCCGTCTCTCTCTCACACCGTCCAACTCCCTGTCTCTCTCTTTCTCTCTCACACACACCATGCAACTCCCTGTCTCTTTCTCTCTCACATAAGTTCCAACTCCCTGTCTCAATCTCTTTCACATCCTCCGACTCCCTGTCTCTCTCTCACTCTCTCTCTCTCTCTCCCCCTCTCACACCCTCCAACACCCTGTCTCTCTCTCCCTCACACACCCTCCAACTCCCTGTCTCACTTTGTCTCTCTCCCTCTCACACCCTCCAACTCCCTGTCTCAATCTCACTCATATCCTCCTACTCTCTCTCTCTCTCCATCTCACACCATCCAACTCCCTGTCTCTCTCTGTCTCACACCCTCCAAATCCCTGTCTCTCTCTCTCACACCCTCCAACCCCTTGTCTCTCTCTCTCTCACACGCTGCAACCCCCTGTCTCTCTCTCTCACACATACCCTCCAACTCCCTGTCTTTCTCTCTCTCACACCCTCCAATACCCTGTCTCTCTCTCTCTCACACCCTCCAACTCCCTGTCTCTCTCTCTCTCACATCCTCCAACGCCCTCTGTCTCTCTCACTCAGTCTCCAACTCCCTCTCTCTGTCACACCCTCCAACTCCGTTTCTCTCTCTTTCTCACTCTGCAACTACCTCTCTCTCTCTCTCACACCCTCCAACCCCCTGTCTCTCTCTCTCTGTCACACCCTCCAACCCCCTGTCTCTTTCTCCCTCTCACACCCTCCCACACCCTGTCTCTCTCTCTCTCACCCTCCAACTCCCTGTCTCTCTCTCTGTCTTGCACCCTCCAACTCCCTGACTCTCTCCCTCACATCCACCAACTCCCTGTCTCTCTCTCACCCTCCAACTCCCTGTCTCTCTCTCTCTCTCACACACACCATGCAACCCCCTGTCTTTTCTCTCTCACATACCCTCCAACTCCCTGTCTCAATCTCTCTCCCATCCTCCGACTCCCTGTCTCTCTCTCTCTCACACCCATCAACTCCCTGTCTCTCTCTCTCTCTGTCAGCCTCCAACTCCCACTCTCTCACACCCTCCAACTCCATTTCTCTATCTCTCACCCTCCAACTCCCTGTCTCTCTCTCTCTCACACACACCCTCCAACTCCCTGTCTCTCTCTCTCTCACACACACCCTCCATCTCCCTGTCTCACTCTCTCACACCCTCCAACTCCCTCTCACTCTCTCATACCCTCCAACACCCTGTCTCTCACTCTCACAAACCCTCCAACTCCCTGTCTCTCTCTCTCTCACACACTCCAAAACCCTGTCTCTCTCTCCCTCACACACCCTCCAACTCCCTGTCTCTATCCGTCTCTCTCCCTCTCACACCCTCCAACTCCCTGTCTGTCTCTATCTCTCTCACACACACCATGCAACTCCCTGTCTCTTTCTCTCTCACACCCTCCAGCACCCTGTCTCACTCTCTCTCACCATCCAACTCCCTGTCTCTCTCTCTCCCTCTTACCCTCCAACAACCTATCTCTCTCTCTCTCACACCCTCCAATGCCCTGTCTCTCTCTCTCTCTATTCCTGTCACACCCTACAACACCCTCTCACTCTCTGTCTCTCACACGCTCCAACTCCCTGTCTTTCTCTCACACCCTCCAACTTCCCCTCTCTCTCACACCCTCCAACCCCGTCTCTCTCTCACACCGTCCAACTCCCTGTCTCTCTCTTTCTCTCTCACACACACCATGCAACTCCCTGTCTCTTTCTCTCTCACATAAGTTCCAACTCCCTGTCTCAATCTGTTTCACATCCTCCTACTCCCTGTCTATCTCGCACTCTCTCTCTCTCCCTCTCACACCCTCCAACTCCCTGTCTCTCTTTCCCTCACACACCCTCCAACTCCCTGTCTCTCTTTGTCTCTCTCCCTCTCACACCCTCCAACTCCCTGTCTAAATCTCACTCATATCTACCTACTCTCTCTCTCTCCATCTCACACCCTCCAACTCCCTGTCTCTCTCTGTCTCACACCCTCCAAACCCCTGTCTCTCTCTCTCTCTCTCTCTCTCTCTCTCTCTCACTCCCTCCAACTCCCTGTCTCTCTTTCTCTCTCACACACACCATCCTACACCCTGTCTCTCTCTCTCACATACCCTCCAAATCCCTGTCTCAATCTCTCACATCCTCCAGCCCCCGTCTCTCTCTCTCTGTCTCACACGCTCCAACACCTTGTCTCTCTCTCTCTCTCACACCCTCCAACTCCCTGTCTCTCTCTCTCACACATTCCCTCCAACTCCCTGTCCCTCTCTCTCTCATACCCTGCAATACAATGTCTCTCTCTCTCTCACACCCTCCAACTCCCTGTCTCTCTCTCTCACACATCCTCCAACTCCCTCTCTGTCACACCCTCCAACTCCGTTTCTCTCTCTTTCTCACTCTGCAACTACCTATCTCTCCCTCTCTCACACCCTCCAACTCCCTATCTCTGTCTCTGTCTCCCTCTCACACCCTCCAACACCCTGTCTTTCTCTCTCTCCCTCTCACACCTTCGAACTCCCGGTCTCTCTCTCTCTCCCTCTCACACCTTCGAACTCCCTGTCTCTCTCTATCTCTATCAAACACTCCAACTCCCTGTCTCGCTCTCTGACACCTTGCAACCCCCTGTCTCTCTCTCTCTCTCACACCCACCAACTCCCTGTCTCTCTCTCTCACCCTCCAACTCCCTGTCTCTCTCTGTCTTGCACCCTCCAACTCCCTGTCTCTCTCCCTGACATCCACCAACTCCCTGTCTCTCTCACACCCTCCAACTCCCTGCCTAAATCTCACTCATATCCTCCTACTCTCTCTCTCTCTCTCTCCATCTCACACCCTCCAAACGTTTGTCTCTCTCTCTCTCACACCCTCCAACTCCCTGTCTCTCTCTTTCTCTCTCACACACACCATCCTACACCCTGTCTCTCTCTCACATACCCTCCAACTCCCTGTCTCAATCTCTCACATCCTCCAGCCCCCGTCTCTCTCTCTCTGTCTCACACCCTGCAATACAATGTCTCTCTCTCTCTCACACCCTCCAACTCCCTGTCTCTCTCTCTCTCTCTCTCACACCCTCCAACTCCCTGTCTCTCTCTCTCACACATCCTCCAACTCCCTGTCTCTCTCTCTCTCTCACACATCCTCCAACTCCCTCTCTGTCAAACCTCCAACTCCGTTTCTCTCTCTTTCTCACTCTGCAACTACCTATCTCTCCCTCTCTCACACCCTCCAACTCCCTATCTCTGTCTCTCTCTCCCTCTCACACCCTCCAACACCCTGTCTTTCTCTCTCTCACACACCCTCCAACTTCCTGTTTCTCTCTCTCTCACACCCTCCAACTCCCTGTCTCTCTCTCTCTCCCTCTCACACCTTCGAACTCCCTGTCTCGCTCTGACACCTTGCAACCCCGTCTCTCTCTCTCACACCCTCCAACTCCCTGTCTCTCTCTCTCTCTCTCACACGCACACCGTCCAACTCACTGTCTCTCTCTCTCTCACACATCCTCCAACTCCCCCTCTCTCTCTTTCTCAGCCTCCAACTCCCTCTCTCTCACACCCTCCAACTCCCTATTTCTCTCTCTCTCTCTCACCCTCCAACTACCTATCTATCTCTCTCTCACACGCTCCAACCCTCTGTCTCCACTCTGTCTCACACCCTCCAACTCCCTGTCTCCCTCTCTCTCTGTCACACCCTCCAACTCCCTGTCTCTCTTTCTCCCTCTCACACCCTCCCACACCCTGTCTCTCTCTCTCACCCTCCAACTCCGTCTCTCTCTGTCTTGCACCCTCCAACTCCCTGTCTCAATCTCACTCATATCCTCCTACTCTCTCCATCTCACACCCTCCAACTCCGTCTCTCTCTGTCTCACACCCTCCAAATCCCTGTCTCTCTCTCTCTCACACCCTCCACCCCTTGTCTCTCTCTCTCACACCCTGCAACCCCCTGTCTCTCTCTCTCACACATACCCTCCAATTCCTTGTCTCTCACTCTCTCTCACCATCCAACTCCCTGTCTCTCTCTCTCTCTATATTCCTGTCACACTCTCCAACTCCGTCTCTCTCTCTCTCACACCCTACAACACCCTGTCACTCTCTGTCTCTCAGACGCTCCAACTCCCTGTCTTTCTCTCACACCCTCCAAATTCCCCTCTCTCTCACACCCTCCAACCCCGTCTCTCTCTCACACCGTCCAACTCCCTGTCTCTCTCTTTCTCTCTCACACACACCATGCAACTCCCTGTCTCTTTCTCTCACATAAGTTCCAACTCCGTCTCAATCTCTTTCACATCCTCCTACTCCCTGTCTCTCTCTCACTCTCTCTCTCTCCCTCTCACACCCTCCAACTCGCTGTCTCTCTCTCCCTCACACACCCTCCAACTCCCTGTCTCTCTTTGTCTCTCTCCCTCTCAAACTCCCTGTCTCAATCTCACTCATATCCTCCTACTCTCTCTCTCTCTCCATCTCACACCCTCCAACTCCCTGTCTCTCTCTGTCTCACACCCTCCAAATCCCTGTCTCTCTCTTTCTCTCTCACACACACCATCCTACACCCTGTCTCTCTCTCTCACATACCCTCCAACTCCGTCTCAATCTCTCTCACATCCTCCAGCCCCTGTCTCCTTCTCTCTCTGTCTCACACCCTCCAACCCCTTGTCTCTCCCTCTCTCACACCCTCCAACGCCCTCTCTCTCTCTCTCACACATACCCTCCAACTCCCTGTCTCTCTCTCTCTCTCTCTCACCCTCCAATACCCTGTCTCTCTCTCTCTCTTCACACACCCTCCAACTCCCTGTCTCCGTCTCTCTCTTACACATCCTCCAACTCCCTCTCTCTCTCACTCAGCCTCCAACTCCCTCTCTCTGTCACACCCTCCAACTCCCTGTCTCTCTCTCACACACCCTCCAACCCCCTGTCTCTCTCTCTCACAAACCCACCAACACCCTGTCTCCCTCTCTCTCTGTCACACCCTCCAAATCCCTGTCTCTCTTTCTCCCTCTCACACCCTCCCACACACTGTCTCTCTCTCTCTCTCACACTCCAACTCCCTGTCTCTCTCTCTGTCTTGCACCCTCCAACTCCCTGTCTCTCTCCCTCACATCCACCAACTCCCTGTCTCTCTCTCACCCTCCAACTCCCTGTCTCTCTCTCTCTCTCTCTCACACACACCATGCAACAGCCTGTCTCTTTCTCTCTCACATACCCTCCAACTCCGTCTCAATCTCTCTTCCATCCCCCTACTCCCTGTCTCTCTCTTTCTCTCTCACACACTCCAACTCCCTTTCTCGCTCTCTCTCTCACACACCCTGCAACTCCCTGTCTCTCTCTCTCTCACACGCATCAACTCCCTGTCTCTCTCTCTGTCAGCCTCCAACTCCCACTCTCTCTCACACCCTCCAACTCCGTTTCTCTCTCTCTCTCACCCTCCAACTACCTATCTCTCTCTCTCTCTCACACACACCCTCCAACTCCATGTCTCGCTCTCTCACACCCTCCGACTCCCTCTCTCTCTCTCATACCCTCCAACACCCTGTCTCTCTTTCTTCCTCTCACAACCTCCAACTCCCTATCTCTCACTCTCAGACACACCCCCCAACTCACTGTCTCTCACTCTCTCTCTCTCACCCTCCAACTCCCTGCCTCTCCCTCTCTCACACCCTCCAAGTCCCTGTCTCTCGCTCTCTCACATCCTCCAACTTCGACTCTCGCTCTCACACCTTCCAATGCCCTGTCTCTCTCTCTCTCTCACACACACCCTCCAACTCCATCTCTCTCTCTCACACCCGCCAACTCACTGTATCGCTCTTTCTCCCTCTCACACCCTCGAACTCCCTGTCTCTCTCTCTCCCACACACTCCAACTCCCTGTCTCGCTCTCTCTCTCTCTCACACCCTGCAACACCCTGTCTCTCTCTCTCACACCCTCCAACTCCGTCTCTCTCTCTGTCAGCCTCCAACTCCAACTCTCTCTCACACCCTCCAACTCCGTTTCTGTCTCTCTCTCTCACACACCCTCCAACTCCCTGTCTCTCTCTCTCTCACACACACCCTCCAACTCCCTGTCTCTATCTGTCTCTCTCCCTCTCACACCCTCCAACTCCCTGTCTGTCTCCTTCTCTCTCACACACACCATCCAACTCCATCTCTTTCTCTCTCACATACCCTCTAACTCCCTGTCTCAATCTCTCTCCCATCCTCCTACTCCCTGTCTCTCTTTCTCTCACACACACCATGCAACTCCCTGTCTCTCTCTCTCTCACATAAGTTCCAACTCCCTGTCTCAATCTCTTTCACATCCTCCTACTCCCTGTCTCTCTCTCTCTCCCTCTCACACCCTCCAACTCCCTGTCTCTCTCTCTCACACACCCTCCAACTCCCTCTCTCTCACACATACCCTCCAACTCACTGTCTCTCTCACCCCCCAACTCCCTTTCTCTCCCTCCCTCTCTCTCACACCCTCCAACACACTGTCTCACTCTCTCTCACCATCCAACTCCCTGTCTCTCTCTCTCCCTCTCACCCTCCAACAACCTATCTCTCTCTCTCTCACACCCTCCAACTCCCTGTCTCTCTCTCTCTCTATTCCTGTCACACCCTCCAACTCCGTCTCTCTCTCTCTCACACCCTACAACACCGTCACTCTCTGTCTCTCACACGCTCCAACTCCCTGTCTTTCTCTCACACCCTCCAACTTCCCCTCTCTCTCTCACACCCTCCAACCCCGTCTCTCTCTCACACCGTCCAACTCCCTGTCTCTCTCTTTCTCTCTCACACACACCATGCAACTCCCTGTCTCTTTCTCTCTCACATAAGTTCCAACTCCCTGTCTCAATCTCTTTCACATCCTCCGACTCCCTGTCTCTCTCTCACTCTCTCTCTCTCTCTCCCCCTCTCACACCCTCCAACACCCTGTCTCTCTCTCCCTCACACACCCTCCAACTCCCTGTCTCACTTTGTCTCTCTCCCTCTCACACCCTCCAACTCCCTGTCTCTCTCTGTCTCACACCCTCCAAATCCCTGTCTTTCTCTCTCACACCCTCCAACCCCTTGTCTCTCTCTCTCTCACACGCTGCAACCCCCTGTCTCTCTCTCTCACACATACCCTCCAACTCCCTGTCTTTCTCTCTCTCACACCCTCCAATACCCTGTCTCTCTCTCTCTCACACCCTCCAACTCCCTGTCTCTCTCTCTCTCACATCCTCCAACGCCCTCTGTCTCTCTCACTCAGTCTCCAACTCCCTCTCTCTGTCACACCCTCCAACTCCGTTTCTCTCTCTTTCTCACTCTGCAACTACCTCTCTCTCTCTCTCACACCCTCCAACTCCCTATCTCTGTCTCTCTCTCCCTCTCACACCCTCCAACACCCTGTCTTTCGCTCTCTCACACACCCTCCAACTCCCTGTTTCTCTCTCTCTCACACCCTCCAACTCCCTGTCTCTCTCTCTCTCACACCTTCGAACTCCCTGTCTCTCTCTCTCTCTCACACGCACACCCTCCAACTCACTGTCTCTCTCTCTCTCACACATCCTCCAACTCCCCCTCTCTCTCTTTCTCAGCCTCCAACTCCCTCTCTCTCACACCCTCCAACTCCCTGTCTCTCTCTCACACACCCTCCAACCCCCTGTCTCTCTCTCTCTGTCACACCCTCCAACCCCCTGTCTCTTTCTCCCTCTCACACCCTCCCACACCCTGTCTCTCTCTCTCACCCTCCAACTCCCTGTCTCTCTCTCTGTCTTGCACCCTCCAACTCCCTGACTCTCTCCCTCACATCCACCAACTCCCTGTCTCTCTCTCACCCTCCAACTCCCTGTCTCTCTCTCTCTCTCACACACACCATGCAACCCCCTGTCTTTTCTCTCTCACATACCCTCCAACTCCCTGTCTCAATCTCTCTCCCATCCTCCTACTCCCTGTCTCACTCTCTCTCTCTCTCACACCCTGCAACTCCCTGTCTCTCTCTCTCTCACACCCATCAACTCCCTGTCTCTCTCTCTGTCAGCCTCCAACTCCCACTCTCTCACACCCTCCAACTCCATTTCTCTATCTCTCACCCTCCAACTCCCTTTCTCTCTCTCTCTCACACACACCCTCCAACTCCCTGTCTCTCTCTCTCTCACACACACCCTCCATCTCCCTGTCTCACTCTCTCACACCCTCCAACTCCCTCTCACTCTCTCATACCCTCCAACACCCTGTCTCTCACTCTCACAAACCCTCCAACTCCCTGTCTCTCTCTCTCTCACACACTCCAAAACCCTGTCTCTCTCTCCCTCACACACCCTCCAACTCCCTGTCTCTATCCGTCTCTCTCCCTCTCACACCCTCCAACTCCCTGTCTGTCTCTATCTCTCTCACACACACCATGCAACTCCCTGTCTCTTTCTCTCTCACACCCTCCAGCACCCTGTCTCACTCTCTCTCACCATCCAACTCCCTGTCTCTCTCTCTCCCTCTTACCCTCCAACAACCTATCTCTCTCTCTCTCACACCCTCCAATGCCCTGTCTCTCTCTCTCTCTATTCCTGTCACACCCTACAACACCCTCTCACTCTCTGTCTCTCACACGCTCCAACTCCCTGTCTTTCTCTCACACCCTCCAACTTCCCCTCTCTCTCACACCCTCCAACCCCGTCTCTCTCTCACACCGTCCAACTCCCTGTCTCTCTCTTTCTCTCTCACACACACCATGCAACTCCCTGTCTCTTTCTCTCTCACATAAGTTCCAACTCCCTGTCTCAATCTGTTTCACCTCCTCCTACTCCCTGTCTATCTCGCACTCTCTCTCTCTCCCTCTCACACCCTCCAACTCCCTGTCTCTCTTTCCCTCACACACCCTCCAACTCCCTGTCTCTCTTTGTCTCTCTCCCTCTCACACCCTCCAACTCCCTGTCTAAATCTCACTCATATCTACCTACTCTCTCTCTCTCTCCATCTCACACCCTCCAACTCCCTGTCTCTCTCTGTCTCACACCCTCCAAACCCCTGTCTCTCCCTCTCTCTCTCTCTCTCTCACTCCTTCCAACTCCCTGTCTCTCTTTCTCTCTCACACACACCATCCTACACCCTGTCTCTCTCTCTCACATACCCTCCAAATCCCTGTCTCAATCTCTCACATCCTCCAGCCCCCGTCTCTCTCTCTCTGTCTCACACGCTCCAACACCTTGTCTCTCTCTCTCTCTCACACCCTCCAACTCCCTGTCTCTCTCTCTCACACATTCCCTCCAACTCCCTGTCCCTCTCTCTCTCATACCCTGCAATACAATGTCTCTCTCTCTCTCACACCCTCCAACTCCCTGTCTCTCTCTCTCTCTCACACATCCTCCAACTCCCTCTCTGTCACACCCTCCAACTCCGTTTCTCTCTCTTTCTCACTCTGCAACTACCTATCTCTCCCTCTCTCACACCCTCCAACTCCCTATCTCTGTCTCTGTCTCCCTCTCACACCCTCCAACACCCTGTCTTTCGCTCTCTCACACATCCTCCAACTTCCTGTTTCTTTCTCTCTCACACCCTCCAACTCCCTGTCTCTCTCTCTCTCCCTCTCACACCTTCGAACTCCCTGTCTCTCTCTCTCTCCCTCTCACACCTTCGAACTCCCTGTCTCTCTCTATCTCTATCAAACACTCCAACTCCCTGTCTCGCTCTCTGAAACCTTGCAACCCCCTGTCTCTCTCTCTCTCTCACACCCACCAACTCCCTGTCTCTCTCTCTCACCCTCCAACTCCCTGTCTCTCTCTGTCTTGCACTCTCCAACTCCCTGTCTCTCTCCCTGACATCCACCAACTCCCTGTCTCTCTCTCACCCGCCAACTCCCTGTCTCTCTCTCTCACCCTCCAACTCCGTCTCTCTCTCTCACACACCCTCCAATCCCTCTCTCTCTCACATACCCACCAACTCACTGTCTCTCTCTCAATCTCCAACTACCTTTCTCTCCCTCCCTCTCACACCCTCCAACTCCCTGTTTCTCTCTCTCTCTCTCACCCTCCAATACCGTCTCACTCTGTCCCTCACCATCCAACTCCCTGTCTCTCTCTCTCTCCCTCTCACCCTCCAACTACCTATCTCTCTCATTCTCACACCCTCCAACTCCCTGTCTCTCTCTCTATTCCTCTCACACCCTCCAACTCCCTGTCTCTCTCTCTCTCACACCCTCCAACACCCTGTCATTCTCTCTCTGTCTCTCACACGGTCCAACTCCCTGTCTTTCTCTCACACCCTCCTACTTCCCCTCTCTCTCACACCCTCCAACCCCGTCTCTCTCTCACACCCTACAACTCCCTGTCCCTCTCTCTCTCTCTCTCTCATACCCTTCAACCCCCTGTCCCTCTCTCTGTCATACCCTCCAACTCCATGACTCTCTCTCTCTCTCTCACACACACACACACCCTCCAACCCTCTGTCTCTCTCTCTCTCTCACACCCTCCAACTCCCTGTCTCTCTCTGTCTTGCACTCTCCAACTCCCTGTCTCTCTCCCTGACATCCACCAACTCCCTGTCTCTCTCTCTCACCCGCCAACTCCCTGTCTCTCTCTCTCACCCTCCAACTCCGTCTCTCTCTCTCACACACCCTCCAATCCCTCTCTCTCTCACATACCCACCAACTCACTGTCTCTCTCTCAATCTCCAACTACCTTTCTCTCCCTCCCTCTCACACCCTCCAACTCCCTGTTTCTCTCTCTCTCTCTCACCCTCCAATACCGTCTCACTCTGTCCCTCACCATCCAACTCCCTGTCTCTCTCTCTCTCCCTCTCACCCTCCAACTACCTATCTCTCTCATTCTCACACCCTCCAACTCCCTGTCTCTCTCTCTATTCCTCTCACACCCTCCAACTCCCTGTCTCTCTCTCTCACACACCCTCCAACACCCTGTCATTCTCTCTCTGTCTCTCACACGGTCCAACTCCCTGTCTTTCTCTCACACCCTCCTACTTCCCCTCTCTCTCACACCCTCCAACCCCGTCTCTCTCTCACACCCTACAACTCCCTGTCCCTCTCTCTCTCTCTCTCTCACACCCTTCAACCCCCTGTCCCTCTCTCTGTCATACCCTCCAACTCCATGACTCTCTCTCTCTCTCTCACACACACACACACCCTCCAACCCTCTGTCTCTCTCTCTCTCTCACACCCTCCAACTCCATGCCTCTCTTTCTCACACACACCCTCCAACATTCTGTTTCTCTCTCTCACATATCCTCCAACTCCCTGTCTCTCTCTCTCTCACACACCCTACAACTCCCTGTCTCTCTCTTTGTCTCACACCTCGAACTCCCTATCTCTCTCTCTCACACACACCCTGCAACTCCATCTTTCTCTCTCTCTCTCTCTCACACCCTCCAATTCCTTGTATCTGTATCTCTCTCTCTCTCCATTTCTCACCCTACAACTCCCTGTATCTCTGTCTGTCGCTCACACCCTCCAACTCCCTGTATCTCTCTCTTTCTTCCTCTCACACCGTCCAAATCCCTATCTCTCACTCTCTGACACACCCTCCAACTCACTGTCTCTCTCTCTCTCTCACACACACCCTCCAACTCCCTCTGTCACTCTCTCACACCCTCCAACTCCCTTTCTCTCTCCCTATCACACCCTCCAACTCCCTGTCTCTCTCTCTCACCCTCCAACTCAATGTCTCTCCCTCTCTCTCTCTCACACCCTCCAACCCCCTGTCTCTCACTCTCTCTCACACCCTCCAACTCCCTTTCTCTCTCTCACACCCTCCAACACCCTGTCTCTCTCTCCCTCTCACACCCTCCCACTCCGTCTCTCTCTCTCTCTCTCTCACCGTCCAACTACCTATCTCTCTCTCTCTCTCTCACACACCCTCCAACTCCCTGTCTCTCGCTCTCTCACACTCTCCAATGCCCTGTCTCTCTCTCTCTCTCTCACACACACCCTCCAACTCCGTCTCTCTCTCTCACACCCGCCAACTCACTGTATCGCTCTCTCTCCCTCTCACACCCTCGAACTCCCTGTCTCTCTCTCTCTCTCTCTCACACACTCCAACTCCCTGTCTCGCTCTCTCTCTCACACCCTGCAACACCCTGTCTGTCTCTCTCTCTCACACCCTCCAACTCCCTGTCTCTCTCTCTCTGTCAGCCTCCAACCCCCACTCTCTCTCTCATGCTCCAACTCCGTTTCTCTCTCTCTCTCTCTCACCCTCCAACTACCTATCTCTCTCTCTCTCACACACACCCTCCAACTCCGTCTCTCTCTCTCTCTCACACACACCATCCAACTCCCCGTCTCTCTCTCTCTCTCACACACACCCACCAACTCCCTGTCTCGCTCTCTCACACCCTCCAACTCCCTCTCTTTCTCTCTCATACCCTCCAACACCCTGTCCCTCTCTCTCTCACAAACCCTCCAACTCCCTGTCTCTATCTGTCTCTCTCCCTCTCACACCCTCCAACTCCCTGTCTGTCTCTTTCTCTCTCACACACACCATCCAACCCCCTGTCTCTTTCTCTCTCACATACCCTCCAACCCCCTGTCTCAATCTCTCTCCCATCCTCCTACTCCCTGTCTCTCTCTTTCTCTCTCACACACACCATGCAACTCCCTGTCTCTTTCTCTCTCACATAAGTTCCAACTCCCTGTCTCAATCTCTTTCACATCCTCCTACTCCCTGTCTCTCTCTCTCTCCCTCTCACACCCTCCAACTCCCTCTCTCTCTCACACACATATCCTCCAACTCACTGTCTCTCTCTCACCCTCCAACACCCTTTCTCTCCCTCTCTCTCACACCCTCCAACTCCTTGTCTCTCTCTTTCTCTCTATCTTATCCTCCAACACCCTGTCTCACTCTCTCTCACCATCCAACTCCCTGTCTCTCTCTCCCTCTCACCCTCCAACTACCTATCTCTCTCATTCTCACACCCTCCCACTCCCTGTCTCTCTATATCTATTCCTCTCACACCCTCCAACACCGTCACACTCTGTCTCTCACACGCTCCAACTCCCTGTCTTTCTCTCACACCCTCCAACTTCCCCTCTCTCTCTCACCCTCTAACCATGTCTCTCTCTCACACCCTACAACTCCCTGTCCCCCTCTCTCTCTCTCTCACACCCTCCAACCCCGTCTCTCTCTCTCTCTCTGTCATACCCTCCAACTCCATGACTCTCTCTCTCTCACACACACACCCTCCAACTCTGTCTCTCTCTCTCTCACACCCTCCAACTCCATGCCTCTCTTTCTCACACACACCCTCCAACATTCTGTTTCTCTCTCTCTCACATATCCTCCAACTCCCTGTCTCTCTCTCTCTCACAAACCCTACAACTCCCTGTCTGTCTCTCTCACACACCCTGCAACTCCATCTTTCTCTCTCTCTCTCACACCCTTGAATTCCTTGTATCTGTATCTCTCTCTCTCTCCCTTTCTCACCCTCCAACGCCCTGTATCTCTCTCTGTCGCTCACACCCTCCAACTCCCTGTATCTCACCCTTTCTTCCTCTCACACTGTCCTACTGCCTATCTCTCACTCTCTCAGACACACCCTCCAACTCACTGTCTCTCTCTCTCTCTCTCACACACACCCTCCAACTCCCTCTGTCACTCTCTCACACCCTCCAACTCCCTTTCTCTCTCTCTCTCACACCCTCCAACTCCCTGTCTCTCTCTCTCACACCCTCCAACTACCCGTTTCTCTCTCTCTCTCTCTCTCACACCCTCCAACTACCCGTTTCCCTCTCTCTCCCTATCACACCCTCCAATTCCCTCTCTCTCTCTCCCTCCAACTCAATGTCTCTCCCTCTCTCACACCCTGCAACTCCCTGTCTCTCACTCTCTATCTCACACACCTGCCAACTCCCTTTCTATCTCTCACACCCTCCAACACCCTGTCTCTCTCCCTCTCACACCCTCCCACTCCCTCTCTCTCTCTCTCACCCTCCAACGCCCTGTCTCTCTCTCTGTCTCACACCCTCCAGCTCACTGTCTCTCTCTCTCACCCTCCAACACCCTGTCTCTCTCTCCCTCTCACACCCTCCAACACCCTGTCTCTCTTTCCCTCTCACACCCTCCAACTCCATGTCTCTCTCTCTCTCTCACCCGCACCCTCCAACTCTGTCTCTCTCTCTCACACCCTCCAGCTCCCTCTCTCTCACACCCTCCAACACACTGTCTCTCTCTCTCTCACAAACCCTCCAACACCCTGTCTCTCTCTCTCTCATACCCTCCAACTCCCTGTCTCAATCTCTCTCACATCTTCTTACTCCCTCTCTCTCTCTCCATCTCACACCCTCCAACTCCGTCTCTCTCTCTCTCACATACCCTCCAACTCCCTTTCTCTCCCTCTCTCACCCTCCATCTCCCTTTCTCTCCCTCTCTCTCTCACACCCTCCAACTCCCTGTCTCTCTCTCTCTCTTCTCTCACACACACACTCCAACTCCCTGTCTCTGTCTCACACCCTCCAATACCCTGTCTAACTCTCTCTCTCACCCTTTGATTCCCTATCTCTCTCTATCCCTCTCACCCTCCAACTACCTATCTCTGTGTCACACCCTCCAACTCCCTGTCTCTCTCTCTGTCTCACACCCTCCAGCTCACTGTCTCTCTCTCTCACCCTCCAACACCCTGTCTCTCTCTCCCTCTCACACCCTCCAACACCCTGTCTCTCTTTCCCTCTCACACCCTCCAACTCCATGTCTCTCTCTCTCTCTCACCCGCACCCTCCAACTCTGTCTCTCTCTCTCACACCCTCCAGCTCCCTCTCTCTCATACCCTCCAACACACTGTCTCTCTCTCTCTCACAAACCCTCCAACACCCTGTCTCTCTCTCTCTCATACCCTCCAACTCCCTGTCTCAATCTCTCTCACATCTTCTTACTCCCTCTCTCTCTCTCCATCTCACACCCTCCAACTCCGTCTCTCTCTCTCTCACATACCCTCCAACTCCCTTTCTCTCCCTCTCTCACCCTCCATCTCCCTTTCTCTCCCTCTCTCTCTCACACCCTCCAACTCCCTGTCTCTCTCTCTCTCTTCTCTCACACACACACTCCAACTCCCTGTCTCTGTCTCACACCCTCCAATACCCTGTCTAACTCTCTCTCTCACCCTTTGATTCCCTATCTCTCTCTATCCCTCTCACCCTCCAACTACCTATCTCTCTGTCACACCCTCCAACTCCCTGTCTCTCTCTCTCTGTCTCTCACACGCTCCAACTCCCTGTCTTTCTCTCTGACACCCTCCAACTTCCCCTCTCTCTCTCTCTCACACCCTCCAACACCCTGTCTCTCTCTCTCTCACGCCATCCAACTCCCTGTCTCTCTCTCTCTCTCCCTCTCACCATCCAACTACCTGTCTCTCTCTCTCTCTCTCTATTCCTGTCACACCCTCCAACTCCCTGTCTCTCTCTCTCTCACACCCTCCAACACCCTGTCACTCTCTCTCTGTCTCACACATGCTCCAACTCCCTATCTTTCTCTCACACCCTCCAACCCCGTCTCTCTCTCACACCATCCAACTCCCTGTCTCTCTCTTTCTCTCTCACACACACCATGCAATTCCGTCTCTTTTTCTCTCACATAAGTTCCAACTCCCTGTCTCAATCTCTCTCACACCCTCCTATTCCCATTCTCTCTCTCACTCTCTCACTCTCTCTCTCTCTCTCTCCCTCTCACACCCTCCAACTCCCCCTCTCTCTCACCTACCCTCCAACTCACTGTCTCTCTCTCTCACCCTCCAACTCCCTTTCTCTCCCTCCCTCTCACACCCTCCAACTCCCTGTCTCTCTCTCTCTCACACCCTGCAACTCCCTGTCTCTCTCTCTCTCTGTCAGCCTCCAACTCCCACTCTCTCTCACACCCTCCAACTCCCTGTTTCTCTCTCTCTCTCTCTCACCCTCAACTACCTATCTCTCTCTCTCTCACACCCTCCAACTCCCTGGCTCTGTCTCTCTCTCCCTCTCACACACTCCAATTCCCTGTCTCTTTCTCTCTCAAGTTCCAACTCCCTGTCTCAATCTCTTTCACATCCTCCTACCCCCTGTCTCTCTCTCACTCTCTCTCCCTCTCACACCCTCCAATGCCCTGTCTCTCTCTCCCTCACACACCCTCCAACTCCGTCTCTTTCTCTCTCACACACTCCAAAACCCTGTCTCTCTCTCCCTCATACACCCTCCAACTCCCTGTCTCTATCTGTCTCTCTCCCTCTCACACACTCCAACTCCCTGTCTCTCTCTTTCTCTCACACACACACCATCCAACCCCCTGTCTCTTTCTCTCTCACATACCCTCCAACTCCCTGTCTCAATCTCTCTCCCATCCTCCTACTCCCTGTCTCTGTCTCTATCTCTCTCCCTCTCACACCCTCCAACTCGCTGTCTCTCTCTTTCTCTCTCACACACACCATGCAACTCCCTGTCTCTTTCTCTCTCACATAAGTTCCAACCCCCTGTCTCAATCTCTTTCACATCCTCCTACTCCCTGTCTCTCTCTCACTCTCTCTCTCTCTCTCTCTCACACCCTCCAACTCCGTCTCTCTCTCCCTCACACACCGTCCAAGTCCCTGTCTCTTTGTCTCTCTCCCTCTCACACCCTCCAACTCACTGTCTCCATCTCACTCATATCCTCCTAGTCTCTCTCCCTCTCTCCATCTCACACCCTCCAACTCCCTGTCTCTCTCTGTCTCACACCCTCCAACTCCCTGTCTCTCTCCCTCTCACACCCTCCAACTCCCTGTCTCTCTTTCTCTCTCACACACCATCCTACACCCTGTCTCTCTCTCTCTCACATACCCTCCAACTCCCTGTCTCAATCTCTCTCACATCCTCCAGCCCCCGTCTCTCTCTCTCTCACACCCTCCAACTCCCTGTCTCTCTCTCTCTCTCACACCCTCCAATACCCTGTCTCTCTCTCTCTCACACCCTCCAACACCCTGTTCTCTCTCTCTCTCACATCGTCCAACTCTCTCTCTCTCTCACGCAGCCTCCAACTCCCTCTCTGTCACACCCTCCAACTCCGTTTCTCTCTTTCTCACTCTGCAACTACCTATCTCTCTCTCTCACACCCTCCAACTCCCTGTCTCTGTCCCTCTCACACCCTCCAACTCCCTGTCTCTCTCTCTCTCTCTCACACCTTTGAACTCCCTATCTCTCTCTATCTCTCACACACTCCAACTCCCTGTCTCGCTCTCTGACACCTTGCAAAACCCTGTCTCTCTCTCTCTCTCACACCCTCCAACTCCCTGTCTCTCTCTCTCTCACACGCACACCCTCCAACTCAGTCTCTCTCTCTCTCTCTCACACATCCGCCAACTCCCTCTCTCTCTCAGCCTCCAACTCCCTCTCTCTCTCACACCCTCCAACTCCCTGTTTCTCTCTCTCTCTCTCACCCTCCAACTACATATCTATCTCTCTCTCACACCCTCCAACCCTCTGTCTCCACTCTGTCTCACACCCTCCAACTCCCTGTCTCTCTCTCACACACCCTCCAACCCCCTGTCTCTCTCTCTCACAAACCCACCAACACCCTGTCTCCCTCTCTCTCTGTCACACCCTCCAACTCCCTGTCTCTCTTTCTCCCTCTCACTCCCTCCCACACCCTGTCTCTCTCTCTCTCGCCCTCCAGCTCCCTGTCTCTCTCTGTCTTGCACCCTCCAACTCCCTGTCTCTCTCCCTCACATCCACCAACTCCGTGTCTCTCTCACCCTCCAACTCCCTGTCTCAATCTCTCTCCCATCCTCCTACTCCCTGTCTCTGTCTCTATCTCTCTCCCTCTCACACCCTCCAACTCGCTGTCTCTCTCTTTCTCTCTCACACACACCATGCAACTCCCTGTCTCTTTCTCTCTCACATAAGTTCCAACCCCCTGTCTCAATCTCTTTCACATCCTCCTACTCCCTGTCTCTCTCTCACTCTCTCTCTCTCTCTCTCTCACACCCTCCAACTCCGTCTCTCTCTCCCTCACACACCGTCCAAGTCCCTGTCTCTTTGTCTCTCTCCCTCTCACACCCTCCAACTCACTGTCTCCATCTCACTCATATCCTCCTAGTCTCTCTCCCTCTCTCCATCTCACACCCTCCAACTCCCTGTCTCTCTCTGTCTCACACCCTCCAACTCCCTGTCTCTCTCCCTCTCACACCCTCCAACTCCCTGTCTCTCTTTCTCTCTCACACACCATCCTACACCCTGTCTCTCTCTCTCTCACATACCCTCCAACTCCCTGTCTCAATCTCTCTCACATCCTCCAGCCCCCGTCTCTCTCTCTCTCACACCCTCCAACTCCCTGTCTCTCTCTCTCTCTCACACCCTCCAATACCCTGTCTCTCTCTCTCTCACACCCTCCAACACCCTGTTCTCTCTCTCTCTCACATCGTCCAACTCTCTCTCTCTCTCACGCAGCCTCCAACTCCCTCTCTGTCACACCCTCCAACTCCGTTTCTCTCTTTCTCACTCTGCAACTACCTATCTCTCTCTCTCACACCCTCCAACTCCCTGTCTCTGTCCCTCTCACACCCTCCAACTCCCTGTCTCTCTCTCTCTCTCACACCTTTGAACTCCCTATCTCTCTCTATCTCTCACACACTCCAACTCCCTGTCTCGCTCTCTGACACCTTGCAAAACCCTGTCTCTCTCTCTCTCTCACACCCTCCAACTCCCTGTCTCTCTCTCTCTCACACGCACACCCTCCAACTCAGTCTCTCTCTCTCTCTCTCACACATCCGCCAACTCCCTCTCTCTCTCAGCCTCCAACTCCCTCTCTCTCTCACACCCTCCAACTCCCTGTTTCTCTCTCTCTCTCTCACCCTCCAACTACATATCTATCTCTCTCTCACACCCTCCAACCCTGTCTCCACTCTGTCTCACACCCTCCAACTCCCTGTCTCTCTCTCACACACCCTCCAACCCCCTGTCTCTCTCTCTCACAAACCCACCAACACCCTGTCTCCCTCTCTCTCTGTCACACCCTCCAACTCCCTGTCTCTCTTTCTCCCTCTCACTCCCTCCCACACCCTGTCTCTCTCTCTCTCGCCCTCCAGCTCCCTGTCTCTCTCTCTCTGTCTTGCACCCTCCAACTCCCTGTCTCTCTCCCTCACATCCACCAACTCCGTGTCTCTCTCACCCTCCAACTCCCTGTCTCTCTCTCTCTCTCTCACACACACATTCCAACACCCTGTCTCTCTCTCTCAGACACACCCTCCAACTCCCTCTGTCACTCTCTCACACCCTCCAACTCCCTTTCTCTCTCTCTCTCACACCCTCCAATACCCTGTCTAACTCTTTCTCTCACCCTCCGACTCCCTGTCTCTCTCTCTCTCCCTCTCACCCTCCAACTACCTATCTTTGTCACACCCTCGAACTCCCTGTCTCTCTCTCTCTCTCTTTCTCACACGCTCCAACTCCCTGTCTTTCTCTCTGACACCCTCCAACTTCTCCTCTCTCTCTCTCACACCCTGTCTCTCTCTCTCTCTCTCACACCATCCACAACCCTGTCTCTCTCTCTCTCTCACACACCCTCCAACACCGTCTCTCTCTCTCTCTCACACACACTCCAACTCCCTGTCCCTCTCTCTCTCTCACACACCCTCCAACTCCTCTCTCTCACTCAGCCTCCAACTTCCTCTCTCTGTCACACCCTCGAACTCCCTGTCTTTCTCTCACTCACACACACCCTCCAACATCTCTCTCTCTCTCACCCTGCAACTACCTATCTCTCTCTCTCACACCCTCCAACTCCCTGTCTCTGTTTCTCTGTCCCTCTCACACCCTCCAACTCCCTGTCTTTCTCTCACTCACACACACCCTCCAACACCCTGTCTCTCTCTCCCTCACACACCCTCCAACTCCCTGTCTCTCTTTGTCTCTCTCCCTCTCACACCCTCCAACTCCCTGTCTCAATCTCATTCATATCCTCCTACTCTCACCCATTCTAACCTGTCTCTCTCTGAACTTACTGCACTCCATTCTCTGAGGTCCAACCCTGACATTGTCATCAAACCTGCTGACAAGGGTGGTGCTGTTGTTGTCTGGTGCACTGACCTCTCCCTCGCGGAGGCTGAGGGTCAACTCGCAGACACTTCCTCCTACCTCTCCCTGGACCATGACCCCTCCACTGAACATCAAGCCATTGTTTCCAGGACTGTCACTGACCTCATCTCCTCTGGGGATCTCCTTCCCACAGCTTTCAACCTGATAGTCGCCCAACCTCGGACGGCCCGCTTCTATCTCCAACCCAAAATCCACAAACAGAACTGCCCCGGTAGACCGATCGTCTCAGCTTGCTCCTGCCCCACAGAACTCATTTCTCATTATCTTGACTCCCTTCTCTCTCCCCTTGTCCAGTCCCTTCCCACCTACATCCATGATTCCTCTGACACCTTACGTCACATCAACAATTTCCAGTTCCCTGGCCCCAACAGCTTCCTCTTCACCATGGACGTCCAATCCCTCTACACCTCCATCCCCAACCAGGATGGTCTGAGGGCCCTTAGCTTCTTCCTCGAACAGAGGCCCGAACAATCCCCATCCACCACTACTCTCCTCCGTCTGGCTGAACTTGTTCTCACGTTGAACAATTTCTCCTTCAACTCCTCTCACTTCCTCCAAATAAAAGGTGTGGCTATGGGTACCCGCATGGGCCCCAGCTATGCCTGTCTCTTTATGGGGTATGTGGAACATTCCTTGTTGCAGTCCGACTCCGGCCCCCTTCCACAACTTTTTCTCCGGTACATCGATGATTACTTCGGTGCCGCTTCATGCTCTCGTCGGGACTTGGAAAAATTTATTAATTTTGCTTCCAATCTCCACCCCTCCATCATTTTCACGTGGTCCATATCTGACACTTCCCTTCCTTGACCTCTCTGTCTCAATCTCTGGAGATAGACCGTCCACCAATATCCATTACAAACCCACCGACTCCCACAGCTACCTCGACTACAGCTCCTCACACCCCGCTTCCTGTAAGGACTCCATCCCATTCTCCCAGTTCCTTCGTCTTTGTCGCATCTGTTCCGATGATGCTACCTTCAAAAACGGTTCCTCTGACATGTCCTCCTTCTTCCTTAACTGAGGTTTTCCACCCACGGTCGTTGACAGGGCCCTCAACCGTGTCCGGCCCATCTCCCATGCATCCGCCCTCACGCCTTCTCCTCCCTCCCAGAAACATGATAGGGTCCCCCTTGTCCTCACTTATCATCCCACCAGCCTCCGCATTCAAAGGATCATCCTCCACCATTTCCGCCAACTCCAGCATGATGCCACCACCAAACACATCTTCCCTTCACCCCCCTTATCGGCATTCCGTAGGGATCGCTACCTCCGGGACACCCTTGTCCACTCCTCCATCACCCCCTACTCCTCAACCCCCTCCTATGACACCACCCCATGCCCACGCAAAACATGTAACACCTGCCCCTTCACTTCCTCTCTCCTCACCGTCCAAGGGCCCAAACACTCCTTTCAAGTGAAGCAGCATTTCACTTGCATTTCCCCCAACTTAGTCTACTGCATTCGTTGCTCCCAATGTGGTCTCCTCTACATTGGAGAGACCAAATATAAACTGGGCGACCGCTTTGCAGAACACCGGCGGTCTGTCCGCAAGAATGACCCAAACCTCCCTGTCGCTTGCCGTTTTAACACTCCACCCTGCTCTCTTGCCCACATGTCTGTCCTTGGCTTGCTGCATTGTTCCAGTGAAGCCCAACCCAAACTGAAGGAACAACACCTCATCTTCCGACTAGGCACCTTACAGCCTTCCGGACTGAATATTGAATTCAACAACTTTCGGTCGTGAGCTCCCTCCCCCATCCCCACCCCCTTTCTGTTTTCCCCCCCTTTTTTTTCACAATAAATTATATAGATTTTTCTTTTCCCACCTATTTCCATTATTTTTAAATATTTTAAAATCTTTTATGCTCCCTCCACCCCCACTAGAGCTGTACCTTGATTGCCCTACCATCCATTCTTAATTAGCACATTCGTTTAGATAATATCACCAACTTTAACTTTAACACCTATGTGTTCTATTGTACCATTGTCGCTGACATCTTTTGATGATCTGCTTCTATCACTGCTTGTTTGTCCACACAACCACATCCCCCACCTCTCTCTCTATCTCTCCGCGCCCCACACACACACCTTAAACCTGCTTATATTTCAACTCTTTCTTGGACTCGAAATCAAGTTCTGTCGAAGGGTCATGAGGACTCGAAACGTCAGCTCTTTTCTTCTCCGCCGATGCTGCCAGACCTGCTGAGTTTTTCCGGGTAATTCTGTTTTTGTTTTGGATTTCCAGCATCCGCAGTTTTTCGGTTTTTACACTCCAACACCCTGTCTCAATCTCTCTCACATCCTCCAACTCCCTGTATCTATCTCTCTCTCTCCCTCTCACAGCCTCCAACTCCCTGTCTCTCTCTCTCTGTCACCCTCCAACTCCCTTTTTCTCCCTCACTCACTCTCTCACACCCTCCAACTCCCTGTCTCTCTCTCTCACAGACTTCAACTCCATGTCTCTCTCTCTGTCTCACACCCTCCAATTCGCTGTCTCCCTCTCTCTCTCACCCTCCAACTCCCTGTCTCTCTCTCTCTCCCTCTCACACCCTCCAACACCCTGTCTCCCTCTCCCTCTCACACCCTCCAACTTCGTCTCTCCCTCTCTCTCACAACCTCCAACCCCCTGTCTCTCTCTCTGTCTCACACCCTCCAACTCCCTGTCTCTCTCTCTCTCTCTCTCACCCTCCAACTCCCTGTCTCTCTCTCTCTCTCCCTCTCACACCCTCCAACAACCTGTCTCCCTCTCTCTCTCACACCCTCCAATTCGTCTCTCCCTCTTTCTCTCTAACACACTCCAACCCCCCTGTCTCTCTCTCTGTCTCACACCGTCCAACACTCTGTCTCCCTCTCTCTCTCTCTCACAGACAATCCAATGCCCTGTCTCTCTCAGACACACACTCTCCAACTCCCTTTCTCTGTCTCTCTCTCTCACATACTCTCCAACTCCCTGTCTCAATCTTTCTCACATCCTCCTACTCCCTGTCTCTCTCTCTCTCTCACACACACACACACCATCCAACTCTCTGTCTCTCTCTCTCTCACACCCTCCAACTCCATGCCTCTCTCTTTCTCACACACACCCTCCAACACTGTTTGTCTCTCTCTCACATACCCTCCAACTCCCTGTCTCTCTCTCTTACACACCCTACAACTCCCTGTCTCTCTCTCTCACAGACCCTCCAACTCGCTGTCTCACTCTCTCTCACACCCTCCTAATCCCTCTCTCTCTCTCTCACATAGCGTCCTACTCCCAGTCTCTCTCTCTCTCACCCTCCAACTCCTTTTCTCTATCTCTCTCACACACACACTCCAACGCCCTCTCTCTCTGTCTCATGCACTCCAACTCCCTGCCTTTCTCTCTCTCTTGCCCTCCAACACCCTGTCTCACTCCCTCTCTCACCCTCCAACTCCCTGTCTCTCTCTCTCTCCCACTCCCCCTCCAGCTACCTATCTCTCTCCATTTCATACTACCTCCAACTCCATGTCTCTCTCTTCTCTCTCCCTCTCACACCCACCAACTCCCTGTCTCTCTCTTTCTCTCTCGCGCACACCAACCAACTCCGTCTCTCTCTCTCAAATACACTCCAACTCCCTGTCTCAATCTCTCTCACATCCTCCAACTCCCTGTATCTATCTCTCTCTCTCCCTCTCACAGCCTGCAACTCCCTGTCTCTCTCTCTCTGTCACCCTCCAACTCCCTTTCTCTCCCTCACTCACTCTCACACCCTCCAACTCCCTGTCCCTCTCTGTCTCACACCCTCCAACACCCTGTCTCTCTCTCTCTCACCCTCCAACTCCCTGTCTCTCTCTCTCTCTCCCTCTCACATCCTCCAACAACCTGTCTCCCTCTCTCTCTCACACCCTCCAACTTTGTCTCTCCCTCTCTCTCTCTCACAACCTCCAACCCCCTGTCTCTCTCTCTGTCTCACACCCTCCAACTCCCTGTCTCTCTCTCTCTCACCCTCCAACTCCCTGTATTTCCCTCTCTCTCCCTCTCACACCCTCCAACAACCTGTCTCCCTCTCTCTCTCTCTCACAGACACTCCACTGCCCTGTCTCTCTCAGACACACACTCTCCAATTCCCTTTCTCTGTCTCTTTCTCTCTCACATACCCTCCAACTCCCTGTCTCAATCTTTCTCACATCCTCCTACACCCTGTCTCTCTCTCTCTCACACACCCTCCAACTCCATGCCTCTCTTTCTCACACACACCCTCCAACTCCGTCTCTCTCTCTTACACACCCTACAACTCCCTGTCTCTCTCTTACACACCCTCCAACTCCCTGTCTCACTCCCTCTCACACACTCCTAATCCCTCTCTCTCTCTCACATACCCTCCAACTCCCAGTCTCTCTCTCTCACCCTCCAACTCCTTATATCTCTCTCTCTCTCTCTCTCACACACACACTCCAACGCCCTCTCTCTTTCTGTCTCATGCACTCCAACGCCCTGTCTCACTCTCTCTCTCACGCCCTCCAACACCCTGTCTCATTCCCTCTCACCCTCCAACTTCCTGTCTCTCTCTCTCCCACTCCCCCTCCAGCTACCTATCTCTCCCTCTCACACAACCTCCAACTCCCCGTCTCTCCCTCTCACACCCTCCAACAACCTGTCTCCCTCTCTCTCTCTTACACCCTCCAACTTCATCTCTCTCTCTCTCTCTCACACCCTGCAACCCCCTGTCTCTCTCTCTCTGTCTCACACCCTCCAACACGCTGTCTCCCTTTCTCTCTCTCTCTCACAGACACTCCACTGCCCTGTCTCTCTCAGACACACACTCTCCAACTCCCTTTCTCTCTCTGTGTCTCTCTCTCTCTCACATACCCTCCAACTCCCTGTCTCAATCTTTCTCACATCCTCCTACTCCCTGTCTCTCTCTCTCACACACACACACACACACACACAGCATCCAACTCTGTCTCTCTCTCTCTCTCTCTCTCACCCTCCAACTCCATGCCTCTCTCTTTCTCACACACACCCTCCAACACTCTGTTTGTCTCTCTCTCACATACCCTCCAACTCCGTCTCTCTCTCTTACACACCCTACAACTCTGTCTCTCTCTCACACACCCTCCAACTCCCTGTCTCACTCCCTCTCACACCCTCCTAATCCCTCTCTCTCTCTCTCATAGCGTCCAACTCCCAGTCTCTCTCTCTCTCACCCTCCAACTCCTTATCTCTCTCTCTCTCTCTCACACACTCCAACGCCCTCTTTCTGTCTCATGCACTCCAACCCCCTGTCTCACTCTCTCTCTCACGCCCTCCAACACCCTGTCTCATTCCCTCTCTCACCCTCCAACTCCCTGTCTCTCCCTTTCACACCCTCCAACAACCTGTCTCCCTCTCTCTCTCTTACACCCTCCAACTTCATCTCTCCCTCTCTCTCTCTCACACCCTGCAAACCCGTCTCTCTCTCTGTCTCACACCCTCCAACACGCTGTCTCCCTCTCTCTCTCTCACAGACACTCCACTGCCCTGTCTCTCTCTCAGACGCACACTCTCCAACTCCCTTTCTCTCTCTGTCTCTCTCTCTCTAACATACCCTCCAACTCCCTGTCTCAATCTCTCTCACATCCTCCTACTCCCTGTCTCTCTCTCTCACACACACACACAAACACAGCATCCAACTCTGTCTCTCTCTCTCTCTCACACACCCTCCAACTCCATGCCTCTCTCTTTCTCACACACACCCCCCAACTCCCTGTCTCTCTCCCTTACACACCCTACAACTCCCTGTCTCTCTTACACACCCTCCAACTCCCTGTCTCACTCCCTCTCACACACTCCTAATACCTCTCTCTCTCACACACATAGCAACCAACTCCCAGTCTCTCTCTCTCACCCTCCAACCCCTTATCTCTCTCTCTCTCACACACACTCCAACTCCCAGTCTCTCTCTCTCTCACCCTCCAAAGCCCTTTCTCTCTCTCACACACACACACTCCAACTCCCTCTCTCTGTCTCATACACTCCAACTCCCTGTCTCACTCTCTCTCTCGCCCTCCAACACCCTGTCTCACTCCATCTCTCACCCTCCAACTCCCTGTCTCTCTCTCTCTCCCACTCCCCCTCCAGCTACCTATCTCTCTCCATCTCACACAACGTCCAAGTCCATGTCTCTCTCTTCTCTCTCCCTCTCACACTCTCCAACTCCCTATCTCTCTCTCACACACACTTCAACTCCATTCTCTCTCTCTGTCTCACACCCTCCAACTCCCTGTCTCTCTCTTTCTCTCTCGCACACACCATCCAACTCCCTGTCTCTCTCTCTCTCAAATACACTCCAACCCCCTGTCTCAATCTCTCTCACATCCTCCAACTGCCTGTATCTATATCTCTCTCTCCCTCTCACAGCCTCCAACTGCCTGTCTCTCTCTCTCTGTCACCCTCCAACTCCTTTTCTCTCCCTCACTCACTCTCACACCCTCCAACAGCCTGTCTCTCTCTCACACACTTCAACACCATGTCTCCCTCTCTCTCTCACACCCTCCAACTTCGTCTCTCCCTCTCTCTCTCTCACAACCTCCAACGCCCTGTCTCTCTCTCTGTCTCACACCCTCCAACTCCCTGTCTCTCTCTTTCTCTCTCGCACACACCATCCAACTCCCTGTCTCTCTCTCTCTCAAATACACTCCAACCCCCTGTCTCAATCTCTCTCACATCCTCCAACTGCCTGTATCTATATCTCTCTCTCCCTCTCACAGCCTCCAACTGCCTGTTTCTCTCTCTCTGTCACCCTCCAACACCCTTTCTCTCCCTCATTCACTCTCTCACACCCTCCAACTCCCTGTCTCTCTATCTCTCTCACACCCTCCAATTCCCTGTCTCTCTCTCTCTCCCTCTCACACCCTCCAACAACCTGTCTCCCTCTCTCTCTCACATCCTCCAACTTCGTCTCTCCCTCTCTCTCTCACAACCTCCAACCCCCTGTCTCTCTCTCTGTCTCACACCCTCCAACCCCCTGTCTCACTCTCTCTCTCACCCTAAACTCCGTCTCTCTCTCTCTCCCACTCACACCCTCCAACAACCTCTCTCCCTCTCTCTCTCACACCCTCCAACTTCATCTGTCCCTCTCTCTCTCACACCCTCCAACCCCCTGTCTCTCTGTCTCACACCCTCCAACACGCTGTCTCCCTCTCTCTCTCTCTCACAGACACTCCACTGCCCTGTCTCTCTTTCAGACACACACTCTCCAACTCCCTTTCTCTCTCTGTCTCTCTCTCTCTCACATACACTCCAACTCCCTGTCTCAATCTTCCTCACATCCTCCTACTCCCTGTCTCTCTCTCTCTCTCTCACACACACCCACCATCCAACTCTCTGTCTCTCTCTCTCTCTCTCGCACCCTCCAACTCCATGCCTCTCTCTTTCTCACACACACCCTCCAACACTCTGTTTGTCTCTCTCTCACATACCCTCCAACACCGTGTCTCACTCTCTCTCTCACGCCCTCCAACACCTTGTCTCATTCCCTCTCTCACCCTCCAAATTCCTGTCTCTCTCTCTCTCCCACTCCCCCTCCAGCTACCTATCTCTCTCCCTCTCACACAACCTCCAGCTCCATGTATCTCTATTCTCTCTCCCTCTCACACCCTCCAAATCCCTGTCTCTCTCTCTCACACACACCATCCTACCCCCTGTCTCTCTCTCTCAAGTACACTCCAACATCCTGTCTCTCTCTCTCTCTCTCTCACAGCCTCCAACTCCCTCTCTCTCTTTCTCTCTCCCTCTCACACCCTCCAACATCCTGTCTCCCTCTCTCTCTCACACCCTCCAACTTCGTCTCTCCCTCTCTCTCTCTCACACCTTCCAACTCCCTTCCTCTCTCTCTCTCTCTCACACTCCAAATCCCTCTCTCTGTCTCACACCCTCCAACTCCCTGTCTCACTCTCTCTCTCACCCTCCAACACCGTGTCTCACTCCCTCTCTCACCCTCCAACTCCCTGTCCTCTCTCTCTCTCACACACACACACTCCAACACCCTGTCTTTCTTTCCCTCACACACCCTCCAACTCCCTGTCTCTCTCTGTCTCTCTCCCTCTCAGACCCTCCAACTCCCTGTCTCACTCTCTCTCACACCCTCCAGCATCCTGTCTGTCTCTCTCTCTCACATACCGTCCAACTCCCAGTCTCTCTCTCTCCCACCCTCCAAATCCATTTCTCTCTCTCTATCTCTCACACACTCCAACTCCCTCTCTCTCATACACTCCAACTCCCTGTCTCACTCTCTCACTCGCCCTCCAACACTCTGTCTCACCCCGTCTCTCAATCTCCAACTCCCTGTCTCTCTCTTTCTGTCACCCTCCAACTCCCTGTCTCTCTGTCTCTCTCCCTCTCAGACCCTCCAACTCCCTGTCTCACTCTCTCACACCCTCCAACACCCTGTCTCTCTCTCTCTCTCATACCGTCCAACTCCCAGTCTCTCTCTCTCTCACCCTCCAAATCCCTTTGGCCCTCTCTCTCTCTCTCTCTCTCTCTCCCACACTCCAACTCCCTCTCTCTCTTTGTCTCATACACTCCAACTCCCTGTCTCACTCTCTATCTCGCCCTCCAACACCCTGTCTCACTCTGTCTCTCACCCTCCAACTCCCTGTCTCTCTCTCTCTCCCACTCCCCCTCCAGCTACCTATCTCTCTCCATCTCACACAACCTCCAACTCCATGTCTCTCTTCTCTCTCCTTCTCACACCCTCCAACTCCCTGTCTCTGTCTCTCAAATACACTCCAACTCCCTGTCTCAATCTCTCTCACATCCTCCAACTCCCTGTATCTATCTCCCTCTCTCTCTCACAGCCTCCAACTGCCTGTCTCTCTCTCTCTCTGTCACCCTCCAACTCCTTTTCTCTCCCTCACTCACTCTCACACCCTCCAACTCCCTGTCTCTCTCTCACACACTTCAACACCATGTCTCCCTCTCTCTCTCACACCCTCCAACTTCGTCTCTCCCTCTCTCTCTCACACAACCTCCAACGCCCTGTCTCTCTCTCTCTGTCTCACACCCTCCAACTCCCTGTCTCTCTCTCTCACCCTCCAACACCTTGTCTCTCTCTCTCTCTCCCTCTCACACACTCCAACAACCTGTCTCCCTCTCTCACACTCTCTAACTTCGTCTCTCCCTCTCTCTCTCACACCCTCCAACCCCGTCTGTCTCTCTGTCTCACACCCTCCAACACGCTGTCTCCTTCTCTCTCTCTCTCTCTCTCTTACAGACACTCCAATGCCCTGTCTCTCTCTCAGACACACACTCTCCAACTTCCTTTCTCTCTCTGTCTGTCTCTCTCTCTCACATACCCTCCAACTCCCTGTCTCAATCTTTCTCACATCCTCCTACTCCCTGTATCTATCTCTCTCCCTCTCACAGCCTCCAACAACCTGTCTCCCTCTCTCTCTCACACCCTCCAACTTCATCTGTCCCTCTCTCTGTCACACCCTCCAACCCCCTGTCACTCTCTCTGTCTCACACCCTCCAACTCCCTGTTTCTCTCTCTCTCATCCTCCAACTCCCTGTCTCTCTCTCTCACCCTCCAACACCTTGTCTCTCTCTCTCTCTCCCTCTCACACACTCCAACAACCTGTCTCCCTCTCTCACACTCTCTAACTTCGTCTCTCCCTCTCTCTCTCACACCCTCCAACCCCGTCTGTCTCTCTGTCTCACACCCTCCAACACGCTGTCTCCTTCTCTCTCTCTCTCTCTCTCTTACAGACACTCCAATGCCCTGTCTCTCTCTCAGACACACACTCTCCAACTTCCTTTCTCTCTCTGTCTGTCTCTCTCTCTCACATACCCTCCAACTCCCTGTCTCAATCTTTCTCACATCCTCCTACTCCCTGTCTCTCTCTCTCTCCCTCTCACACACACACACACACACACCATCCAAAAGTCTGCCTGTCTCTCTCTCTCTCTCACACCCTCCAACTCCATGCCGCTCTTTCTCTCTCAGACACACCATCCAACCCCCTGTCTCTCTCTCTCATGTACACTCCAAATCCCTGTCTCAATCTCTCTCACATCCTCCAACTCCCTGTCTCTCTCTCTCCCTCTCACAGCCTCCAACTCCCTCTCTCTCTTTCTCTCTCCCTCTCACATCCTCCAACATCCTGTCTCCCTCTCTCTCACACCGTCCAACTTCGTCTCTCCCTCTCTCTCACACCCTCCAACACCCTTTCTCCCTCTCTCTCACACAGTCCAACTGTGTCTCTCTCTCTGTCTCACACCCTCCAACTCCCTGTCTCACTCTCTCTCTCACCCTCCAACACCATGTCTCACTCCCTCTCTCACCCTCCAACACCATGTCTCACTCCCTCTCTCACACTCCAACTCCCTGGCCCTCTCTCTCTCTCTCTCACACACACACACTCCAACACCCTGTCTCTCTCTCCCTCTCACACCCTCCAACTCCCTGTCTCTCTCTCGCTGTCACCCTCAAACTCCCTGTCTCTCTCTGTCTCTCTCCCTCTCAGACCCACCAACTCCCTGTCTCTCTCTCTCTCTCTCACACATACCCTCCAACTCCCAGTCTCTCTCTCTCTCACCCTCCAAAATATCTTTACTCTCTCTCTCTCACACACTCCAACTCCCTCTCTCTCTCTGTCTCATACACTCCAACTCCCTGTCTCACTCTCTCTCGCCCTCCAACACCCTGTCTCACTCCGTCTCTCTCTCTCTCTCCTACTTCCCCTCCAGCTACCTATCTCTCTCCATCTCACACAACCTCCAACACCATGTCTCTCTCTTCTCTCTCCCTCTCACACCCTCCAACTCCCTGTCTCTCTCTTAGTCTCTCACACACACCATCCAACTCCCTGTCTCTCTCTCTCAAATACAGTCCAACTCCTTGTCTCAATCTCTCTCACATCCTCCAACTCCCTGTATCTATCTCTCTCTCTCACAGCCTCCAACAACCTGTCTCCCTCTCTCTCTCACACCCTCCAACTTCGTCTCTCCCTCTCTCTCACACCATCCAACCCCCTGTTACTCTCTCTGTTTCACACCCTCCAACTCCCTGTCTCTCTCTCTCTCACCCTCCAACTCCCTGCCTCCCTCTCTCTCCCTCTAACACCCTCCAACAGCCTGCCTCCCTCTCTCTCACACCCTCCAAATTCGTCTCTCCCTCTCTCTCTCTCACACCCTCCAACACCCTGTCTCTCTCTCTGTCTCACACCCTCCAACACGCTGTCTCCCTCTCTCTCTCTCTCACAGACACTACAATGCCGTGTCTCTATCTCACACACACACTCTCCAACTCCCTTTCTCTCTCTGTCTCTCTCCCTCTCACACCCTCCAACTCTCTCTCTCTCTCTCTCTCACACACATACCCTCCAACTCCCTGTCTCAATCTTTCTAACATCCTCCTACATCGTGTCTCTCTCTCCCTCTCACACCCTCCAACTCCATGCCTCTCTCTCTCTCACACACACACACCATCCAACTCTGTCTCTCTCTCTCTCTCTCACCCTCCAACTCAATGCCTCTCTCTTTCTCACACACACCCTCCAACACTTTGTCTCTCTCTCACATACCCTCCAACTCCCTGTCTCTCTCTCTTACACACCCTACAACTCCCTGTCTCTCTCTCTCACATACCCTCCAACTCCCTGTCTCAATCTCTCTCACACCCTCCTAATCCCTGTCTCTCTCTCTCTCACATACCGTCCAACTCCCAGTCTCTGTCTCTCACCCTCCAACTCCCTTGCTCTCTCTCTCACTCTCTCACACACACTCCAACTCCGTCTCTCTCTCTGTCTCATGCACTCCTACTCCGTCTCGCTCGCTCTCTCTCCCTCCAACAGCTTTTCTCATTCCCTCTCTCACCCTCCAAATTCCTGTATCTCTCTCTCTCCCACTCCCCCTCCAGCTACCTATCTCTCTCCCTCTCACACAACCTCCAACTCCATGTATCTCTATTCTCTCTTCCTCTCACACCCTCCAACTCCCTGTCTCTCTCTTTCGCTCTCACACACACCGTCCAACCCCGTCTCTCTCTCTCAAGTACACTCCAACTCCCTGCCTCAATCTCTCTCACATCCTCCAACTCCCTGTCTCTGTCTCTCTCCCTCTCACAGCCTCCAACTCCCTCTCTCTTTTTCTCTCTCCCTTTCACACCCTACAACATCCTGTCTCCCTCTCTCTCTCATAACTTCCAACTTCATCTCTCCCTCTCTCTCTCTCAGACCCTCCAATCCCCTTTCTCTCGCTCTCACACACTCCAACACCCTCTCTCTCCCTCTCACAAACTCCAACACCCTGTCTCTCTCTCACACACTCCAACTCCCTCTCTCTCTCTGTCACACACCCTCCAACTCCCTGTCTCACTCTCTCTCTCACCCTCCAACTCCATGTCTCACTCCCTCTCTCACCCTCCAACTCCCTGTCTCTCTCTCTCTATCACACGCACACACACTCCAACACCCTGTCTCTCTCTCTCACACCCTCCCACTCCCTGTCTCTCTCTGTCTCTCTGCCTCTCAGACCCTCCAACTCCCAGTCTCACTCTCTCACAACCTCCAACTCCGTCTCTCTCTCTCACATACCCTCCAACTCCCAGTCTCTCTCTCTCTCACCCTCCAAATCACTTTGTCTCTCTCTCTCTCACACACTCCAACTCCCTCTCTCTCTGTCTCATACACTCCAACTCCATCTCATTCTCTCTCTCGCCCTCCACACACTGTCTCACTCCCTCTCTCACCCTCCAACTCCCTGTCTCTCTCTCTCTCCCACTCCCCATCCAGCTACCTATCTCTCTCCATCTCACACAACCTCCAACTCCATGTCTCTCTCTTCTCTCTCCCTCTCACACCCTCCAACACCGTCTCTCTCTTTCTCTCTCACACACACCATCCAACTCCGTCTCTCTCTATCAAGTACACTCCAACACCCTGTATCAATCTCTCTCACATCCTCCAACTCCCTGTATCTATCTCTCTCCCTCTCACAGCCTCCAACAACCTGTCTCCCTCTCTCTCTCACACCCTCCAACTTCATCTGTCCCTCTCTCTCTCACACCCTCCAACCCCGTCACTCTCTCTGTCTCACACCCTCCAACTCCCTGTTTCTCTCTCTCATCCTCCAACTCCCTGTCTCTCTCTCTCTCCCTCTCACACCCTCCAACAACCTGTCTCCCTCTCTTTCTCTCTCTCACAGACACACTCTCCAACTGCCTTTCACTCTCTGTCTCTCTCCCTCTCACACGCTCCAACTCCCTGTCTGTCTCTCTCTCTCTCTCTCTCTCTCACAAACCCTCCAGCTCCCTGTCTCAATCTCTCTCACATCCCCCTACTCCCTGTCTCTCTGCCTCACACCCTCCAACTCCCTTTCTCACTCTCTCGCACAAATCCTCCACCCCCCTGTCTACCTCTCTCTCTGTCGCACCCTCCAACTCCATGCCTCTCTCTTTCTCACACACACCCTCCAACACTCTGTTTCTCTCTCTCTCACATACCCTCCAACTCCCTGTCTCTCTCTCTTACACACCCTACAACTCCCTGTCTCTCTCTCTCACACACCCTCCAACTCGCTGTATCACTCTCTCTCTCACCCTCCCACTCCGTCTCACTCCCGCTGTCAGCCTCCAACACACTGTCTCTCTCTCTCTGTCTCACACTCCCCCTCCAGCTACCTATCTCTCTCCCTCTCACACCCTCCAAATCCCTGTCTCTCTCTCTCTCTCTATTCCTCTCACACCCTCCAACTCCCTCTCTCTCGCACACACCGTGCAACTCCGTCTCTCTCTGTCACTCCCTCCAACTCCCTATATCTCTCTCTCATATCCTCCAAATCCCTGTCTCTCTCTCTCTCTCTCACAAACCCTCCAACTCCCTGGCTCTCTCTCTCTCCTTATCTCACACCCTGCAACTCCCTGTCTTTCTCTCTCACACACCCTCCAACACTATTTCTCTCTCTTTCAGAAACCCTCCAACTCAATTTACTATCTTTCTCTCTCTCTCCCACATACTCCAACTCCCGGTCTCTCTCTCTAGCTCTCACACACCCTCCAACTCCTTGTCTCTCTCTGTCTCTCTCCTTCCCACACCCTCCAACTCCCTGTCTCATTCTCTCTCACACGGTCCAACTCCCTGTCTATCTCTCACATACCCTGCAACTCCCAGTCTCTCACTCTCACCTTCCAACTCCCTTTCTCTCCCCCTCTATCTCTCACACCCTCCAACTCCCTTTCTCTCTCTCATTCTCTCACACAATCCAACTCCCTCTCTCTCTGTCTCACACCCTCCAACTCCCTGTCTCACTCTCTCTCTCACCCTCCAACACAGTGTCTCTCTCCCTCTCTCACCCTCCAACTGCCGGTCCCTCTTTCTCTCTCTGTCTCTCTCTCACACACACACACACACACTCGAACAACCTGTCTCTCTCTCCCTCACACACCCTCCAACTCTGTCTCTCTCTGTCTCTCTGCCTCTCAGACCCTCCAACTCCCTGTCTCACTCTCTCTCAAACCCTCCAACTCCATCTCTCTCTCTCTCACATTCCCTCCAACTCCCAGTCTCTCTCTCTCTCACCCGCCAAATCCCTTTCTCTCTCTCTCTCTCACACACACTCCAACTCCGTCTCTCTCTGTCTCATACACTCCAACACCCTGTCTCACTCTCTCTGTCTCACACTCCCCCTCCAGCTACCTATCTCTCTCCCTCTCACACCCTCCAACTCCCTGTCTCTCTCTCTCTCTCTATTCCTCTCACACCCTCCAACTTCCTCTCTCTCTCTCTCACACACACTGTGCAACTCCCTGTCTCTCTGTCACTCCCTCCAACTCCCTCTATCTCTCTCTCATATCCTCCAAATCCCTGTCTCTCTCTCTCTCTCACAAACCCTCCAACTCCCTGGCTCTCACTCTCTCCCTCTCTCACACACTGCAACTCCCTGTCTTTCTCTCTCACACACCCTCCAAGACTATTTCTCTCTCTCTCAGAAACCATCCAACGCCCTTTACTTTCTTTCTCTCTCTCTCCCACATACTCCAACTCCCGGTCTCTCTCTGGCTCTCACACACCCTCCAACTCCTTGTCTCTCTCTGTCTCTCTCCCTCCCACACCCTCCAACTCCCTGTCTCATTCTCTCTCACACGCTCCAACTCCCTGTCTATCTCTCTCACATACCCTGCAACTCCCAGTCTCTCACTCTCACCTTCCAACTCCCTTTCTCTCCCCCTCTATCTCTCACACCCTCCAACTCCCTTTCTCTCTCTCTCTATCTCACACAATCCAACTCCCTCTCTCTCTCTGTCTCACACCCTCCAACTACCTGTCTCACTCTCTCTCTCACCCTCCAACACCGTGTCTCACTCCCTCTCTCACCCTCCAACTCCCTGTCCCTCTCTCTCTCTCTCTCTCTGTCTCCCTCTCACACACACACACACTCGAACAACCTATCTCTCTCTCCGTCACACACCCTCCAACTCCCTGTCTGTCTCTTTCTCTCTCGCGCACACCAACCAACTCCGTCTCTCTCTCTCAAATACACTCCAACTCCCTGTCTCAATCTCTCTCACATCCTCCAACTCCCTGTATCTATCTCTCTCTCTCCCTCTCACAGCCTCCAACTCCCTGTCTCTCTCTCTCACACACCCTCCAACACTATTTCTCTCTCTCTCAGAAACCATCCAACTCCCTTTACTTTCTTTCTCTCTCTCTCCCACATACTCCAACTCCCGGTCTCTCTCTCTGGCTCTCACACACCCTCCAACTCCTTGTCTCTCTCTGTCTCTCTCCCTCCCACACCCTCCAACTCCCTGTCTCATTCTCTCTCACACGGTCCAACTCCCTGTCTATCTCTCTCACATACCCTGCAACTCCCAGTCTCTCACTCTCATCTTCCAACTCCCTTTCTCTCCCCCTCTATCTCTCACACCTTCCAACTCCCTGTCTCTCTCTCTGTCTCTCTCCCTCTCACACCCTCCAACTCCCTGTCTCTCTCTCTCTCTCTCTCTCTCTCTCTCTCACATACCGTCCAACTCTCTCTCTCTCTCTCTCTGTCTCTCTCTCACACACACACACTCGAACAACCTGTCTCTCTCTCCATCACACACCCTCCAAGCCCCTGTCTCACTCTCTCTCACACCCTCCAAATCCCTGTCTCTCACTCTCTCTCTCTCACATACCGTCCAACTCCGTCTCTCTCTCTGTCTCATACACTCCAACACCCTGTCTCACTCTCTCTCTCGCCCTCCAACACCCAGTCTCAATCTCTCTCACACCCTCCTAATCCCTGTCTCTCTCTCTCTCTCACATACCGTCCAACTCCCAGTCTCTCTGTCTCTCACCCTCCAACTCCCTTTCTCTCTCTCTCTCTCACACACACTCCAACGGCCTCTCTCTCTCTGTCTCATGCACTCCAACTCCCTGTCTCACTCTCTCTCTCCCTCCAACACCTTTTCTCATTCCCTCTCTCACCCTCCAACTTCCTGTATCTCTCTCTCCCACTCCCCCTCCAGCTACCTATCTCTCTCCCTCTCACACAACCTCCAACTCCATGTATCTCTATTCTCTCTCCCTCTCACACCCTCCAACTCCCTGTCTTTCTCTTTCTCTCTCACACACACCATCCAACCCCCTGTCTCTCTCTCTCTCAAGTACACTCCAACTCCCTGTCTCAATCTCTCTCACATCCTCCAACTCCCTGTCTCTCTCTCTCTCCCTCTCGCAGCCTCCAACTCCCTCTATCTTTTTCTCTCTCCCTCTCACACCCTACAACATCCTGTCTCCCTCTCTCTCTCACAACTTCCAACTTTGTCTCTCCCTCTCTCTCTCTCAGACCCTCCAAGCCCCTTTCTCTCTCTCTCACACACTCCAACTCCCTGTCTCACTCCCTCTGTCACCCTCCAACACCATGTCTCACTCCCTCTCTCACCCTCCAAAGCCCTGTCCCCCTCTCCAACACCCTGTCTCTCTCTCACTCACACACCCTCCAACTCCCTGTCTCTCTCTGTCTCTCTGCCTCTCAGACCCTCCAACTCCCAGTCTCACTCTCTCCCACACCCTCCAACTCCCAGTCTCTCTCTCCCTCACCCTCCAAATCCCTTTGTCTCTCTCTCTCTCTCTCACACACTCCAACTCCCTCTCTCTCTCTGTCTCATACACTCAAACTCCCTGTCTCACTCTCTCTCTCGCCCTCCACACCCTGTCTCACTCCGTCTCTCAACCTCCAACTCTGTCTCTCTCTCTCTCACTCGCCCTCCAGCTACCTATCTCTCTCCATCTCACACAACTCCAACTCCATGTCTCTCTCTTCTCTCTCCCTCTCACACCCAACAACTCCGTCTCTCTCTTTCTCTCTCACACACACCATCCAACTCCCTGTCTCTCTCTCTCAAGTACACTCCAACTCCCTGTCTCAATCTCTCTCACATCCTCCAACTCCCTGTATCTCTCTCTCTCCCTCTCACAGCCTCCAAAAACCTGTCTCCCTCTCTCTCTCACCCTCCAACCCCCTGTCACTCTCTCTGTCTCACACCCTCCAACTCCCTGTCTCTCTCTCTCTCTCACCCTCCAACTCCCTGTCTCTCTCTCCCTCTCACACCCTCCAACAACCTGTCTCCCTCTTTATCTCTCACACCCTCCAACTTCGTCTGTCCCTCTCTCTCTCTCTCACACCCTCCATCCCCGTCTCTCTCTGTCTCACACCCTCCAACATGCTGTCTCCCTCTCTTTCTCTCACAGACACTCTAATACCTTATCTCCTTCTCACACACACACTCTCCAAGTCCATTTCTCTCTCTCTCTCCCTCTCACACGCTCCAACACCCTCTCTCTCTCTCTCTCACATACCCTCCAGCTCCCTGCGTCAATCTCTCTCACATCCTCCTACTCCCTGTCTCTCTCCCTCTCACACCCTCCAACTCCCTTTCTCACTCTCTCTCACAACCCTCCACCCCCTGTCTACCTCTATCTCTGTTGCACCCTCCAACTCCATGCCCCTCTCTTTCTCACACACACCCTCCAACTTTGTTTCTCTCTCTCTCACATACCCTCCAACTCCCTGTCTCTCTCTCTCACACACCCTCCAACTCCCTGTATCACTCTCTCTCACCCTCCCACTCCCTGTCTCACTCCCTCTCTCAGGCTCCAACACCCTGTCTCTCTCTCTCTGTCTCACACTCCCCCTCCAGCTACCTATCTCTCTCCCTCTCTCACCCTCCAACACCGTGTCTCACTCCCTCTCTCACCCTCCAACTCCCTGTCCCTCTCTCTCTCTCTCTCTCTGTCTCTCTCTCACACACACACACACTCGAACAACCTATCTCTCTCTCCGTCACACACCCTCCAACTCCCTGTCTCTCTCTGTCTCTCTCTCTCTCACATACCCTCCAACTCCCTGTCTCAATCTTTCTCACATCCTCCTACTCCCTGTCTCTCTCTCTCTCACACACACAAACACAGCATCCAACTCTCTGTCTCTCTCTCTCTCTCTCACCCTCCAACTCCATGCCTCTCTCTTTCTCACACACACCCTCCAACACTCTGTTTGTCTCTCTCTCACATACCCTCCAACTCCATCTCTCTCTCTTACACACCCTACAACTCTGTCTCTCTCTCACACACCCTCCAACTCCCTGTCTCACTCCCTCTCACACCCTCCTAATCCCTCTCTCTCTCTCTCATAGCGTCCAACTCCCAGTCTCTCTCTCTCTCACCCTCCAACTCCTTATCTCTCTCTCTCTCTCTCTCACACACACTCCAACGCCCTCTCTTTCTGTCTCATGCACTCCAACCCCCTGTCTCACTCACTCTCTCACGCCCTCCAACACCCTGTCTCATTCCCTCTCTCACCCTCCAACTCCGTCTCTCCCTTTCACACCCTCCAACAACCTGTCTCCCTCTCTCTTACACCCTCCAACTTCATCTCTCCCTCTCTCTCTCTCACACCCTGCAAACCCCTGTCTCTCTCTCTGTCTCACACCCTCCAACACGCTGTCTCTCTCTCTCTCTCTCACAGATACTCCACTGCCCTGTCTCTCTCTCAGACGCACACTCTCCAACTCCCTTTCTCTCTCTGTCTCTCTCTCTCTCTAACAGACCCTCCAACCCCCTGTCTCAATCTCTCTCACATCCTCCTACTCCCTGTCTCTCTCTCTCTCACACACACACAAACACAGCATCCAACTCTCTGTCTCTCTCTCTCTCTCTCTCTCACACACCCTCCAACTCCATGCCTCTCTCTTTCTCACACACACCCTCCAACTCCCTGTCTCTCTCCCTTACACACCCTACAACTCCCTGTCTCTCTTACACACCCTCCAACTCCCTGTCTCACTCCCTCTCACACACTCCTAATACCTCTCTCTCTCACACACATAGCGACCAACTCCCAGTCTCTCTCTCACCCTCCAACTCCTTATCTCTCTCTCTCTCTCACACACACACTCCAACTCCCAGTCTCTCTCTCTCTCACCCTCCAAAGCCCTTTCTCTCTCTCTCTCTCACACACACTCCAACTCCCTCTCTCTGTCTCATACACTCCAACTCCCTGTCTCACTCTCTCTCTCGCCCTCCAACACCCTGTCTCACTCCCTCTCACACCCTCCAACTCCCTGTCTCTCTCTTTCTCTCTCACACACACCATCCAACCCCCTGTCTCTCTCTCTCAAGTACACTCCAACCCCCTGTCTCAATCTCTCTCACATTCTCCAACTCCCTGTCTGTCTCTCTCTCCCTCTCACACCCTACAACATCCTGTCTCCCTCTCTCTCTCACAACTTCCAACTTTGTCTCTCCCTCTCTCTCTCTCAGACCCTCCAACCCCCTTTCTCTCTCTCTCTCACACACTCCAACTCCCTCTCTCTCTGTCTCACACCCTCCAACTCCCTGTCTCACTCCCTCTCTCACCCTCCAACACCATGTCTCACTCCCTCTCTCACCCTCCAACTCCCTGTCCCCCTCTCTCTCTCTCAAACACACACACACTCCAACACCCTGTCTCTCTCTCCCTCACACACCCTCCAACTCTGTCTCTCTCTGTCTCTCTGCCTCTCAGACCCTCCAACTCCCTGTCTCACTCTCTCTCAAACCCTCCAACTCCATCTCTCTCTCTCTCACATTCCCTCCAACTCCCAGTCTCTCTCTCTCTCACCCTCCAAATCCCTTTCTCTCTCTCTCTCTCACACACACTCCAACTCCGTCTCTCTCTCTGTCTCATACACTCCAACACCCTGTCTCACTCACTCTGTCTCACACTCCCCCTCCAGCTACCTATCTCTCTCCCTCTCACACCCTCCAACTCCCTGTCTCTCTCTCTCTCTCTATTCCTCTCACACCCTCCAACTTCCTCTCTCTCTCTCTCACACACACTGAGCAACTCCCTGTCTCTCTGTCACTCCCTCCAACTCCCTCTATCTCTCTCTCATATCCTCCAAATCCCTGTCTCTCTCTCTCTCTCACAAACCCTCCAACTCCCTGGCTCTCACTCTCTCCCTCTCTCACACACTGCAACTCCCTGTCTTTCTCTCTCACACACCCTCCAAGACTATTTCTCTCTCTCTCAGAAACCATCCAACGCCCTTTACTTTCTTTCTCTCTCTCTCCCACATACTCCAACTCCCGGTCTCTCTCTGGCTCTCACACACCCTCCAACTCCTTGTCTCTCTCTGTCTCTCTCCCTCCCACACCCTCCAACTCCCTGTCTCATTCTCTCTCACACGCTCCAACTCCCTGTCTATCTCTCTCACATACCCTGCAACTCCCAGTCTCTCACTCTCACCTTCCAACTCCCTTTCTCTCCCCCTCTATCTCTCACACCCTCCAACTCCCTTTCTCTCTCTCTCTATCTCACACAATCCAACTCCCTCTCTCTCTCTGTCTCACACCCTCCAACTACCTGTCTCACTCTCTCTCTCACCCTCCAACACCGTGTCTCACTCCCTCTCTCACCCTCCAACTCCCTGTCCCTCTCTCTCTCTCTCTCTCTGTCTCTCTCTCACACACACACACACACTCGAACAACCTATCTCTCTCTCCGTCACACACCCTCCAACACCCTGTCTGTCTCTTTCTCTCTCGCGCACACCAACCAACTCCGTCTCTCTCTCTCAAATACACTCCAACTCCCTGTCTCAATCTCTATCACATCCTCCAACTCCCTGTATCTATCTCTCTCTCTCCCTCTCACAGCCTCCAACTCCCTGTCTCTCTCTCTCTGTCACCCTCCAACTCCCTTTCTCTCCCTCACTCACTCTCACACCCTCCAACTCCCTGTCTCTCTCTGTCTCACACCCTCCAACACCCTGTCTCTCTCTCTCTCTCACCCTCCAACTCCCTGTTTCTCTCTCTCTCCCTCTCACACCCTCCAACAACCTGTCTCCCTCTCTCTCTCACACCCTCCAACTTCGTCTCTCCCTCTCTCTCTCTCACAACCTCCAACCCCCTGTCTCTCTCTCTGTCTCACACCCTCCAACTCCCTGTCTCTCTCTCTCTCACCCTCCAACTCCCTGTATTTCCCTCTCTCTCCCTCTCACACCCTCCAACAACCTGTCTCCCTCCCTCTCTCTCTCACAGACACTCCACTGCCCTGTCTCTCTCAGACACACTCTCCAACTCCCTTTCTCTGTCTCTTTCTCTCTCACATACCCTCCAACTCCCTGTCTCAATCTTTCTCACATCCTCCTACACCCTGTCTCTCTCTCTCACACACCCTCCAACTCCATGCCTCTCTTTCTCACACTCACCCTGCAACTCCCTGTCTCTCTCTCTTACACACCCTACAACTCACAGTCTCTCTCTTACACACCCTCCAACTCCCTGTCTCACTCCCTCTCACACACTCCTAATCCCTCTCTCTCTCTCACATACCGTCCAACTCCCAGTCTCTCTCTCTCACCCTCCAACTCCTTATTTCTCTCTCTCTCTCTCTCTCACACACACACTCCAACGCCCTCTCTCTTTCTGTCTCATGCACTCCAACGCCGTCTCACTCTCTCTCTCACGCCCTCCAACACCCTGTCTCATTCCCTCTCTCACCCTCCAACTTCCTGTCTCTCTCTCTCTCCCACTCCCCCTCCAGCTACCTATCTCTCTCCCTCTCACACAACCTCCAACTCCCCGTCTCTCCCTCTCACACCCTCCAACAACCTGTCTCCCTCTCTCTCTCTCACACCCTCCAACTTCATTTCTCTCTCTCTCTCTCACACCCTGCAACCCCCTGTCTCTCTCTGTCTCACACCCTCCAACACGCTGTCTCCCTCTCTCTCTCTCTCACAGACAGTCCACTGCCCTGTCTCTCTCTCTCAGACGCACACTCTCCAACTCCCTTTCTCTCTGTCTCTCTCTCTCTCACATACCCTCCAACTCCCTGTCTCCATCTTTCTCACATCCTCCTACTCCCTGTCTCTCTCTCTCTCACACACACAAACACAGCATCCAACTCTCTGTCTCTCTCTCTCTCACCCTCCAACTCCATGCCTCTCTCTTTCTCACACACACCCTCCAACACTCTGTTTGTCTCTCTCTCACATACCCTCCAACTCCGTCTCTCTCTCTTACACACCCTACAACTCTGTCTCTCTCTCACACACCCTCCAACTCCCTGTCTCACTCCCTCTCACACCCTCCTAATCCCTCTCTCTCTCTCTCATAGCGTCCAACTCCCAGTCTCTCTCTCACCCTCCAACTCCTTATCTCTCTCTCTCTCTCACACGCACTCCAACGCCCTCTCTTTCTGTCTCATGCACTCCAACCCCCTGTCTCACTCTCTCTCTCACGCCCTCCAACACCCTGTCTCATTCCCTCTCTCACCCTCCAACTCCCTGTCTCTCCCTTTCACACCCTCCAACAACCTGTCTCCCTCTCTCTTACACCCTCCAACTTCATCTCTCCCTCTCTCTCTCTCACACCCTGCAAACCCGTCTCTCTGTCTCACACCCTCCAACATGCTGTCTCCCTCTCTCTCTCTCACAGACACTCCACTGCCCTGTCTCTCTCTCAGACGCACACTCTCCAACTCCCTTTCTCTCTCTGTCTCTCTCTCTCTAACATACCCTCCAACCCCCTGTCTCAATCTCTCTCACATCCTCCTACTCCCTGTCTCTCTCTCTCTCACACACACAAACACAGCATCCAACTCTCTGTCTCTCTCTCTCTCACACACACCCTCCAACTCCATGCCTCTCTCTTTCTCACACACACCCTCCAACTCCCTGTCTCTCTCCCTTACACACCCTACAACTCCCTGTCTCTCTTACACACCCTCCAACTCCCTGTCTCACTCCCTCTCACACACTCCTAATACCTCTCTCTCTCACACACATAGCGACCAACTCCCAGTCTCTCTCTCACCCTCCAACTCCTTATCTCTCTCTCTCTCTCACACACACACACTCCAACTCCCAGTCTCTCTCTCTCTCACCCTCCAAAGCCCTTTCTCTCTCTCTCTCACACACACTCCAACTCCCTCTCTCTGTCTCATACACTCCAACTCCCTGTCTCACTCTCTCTCTCGCCCTCCAACACCCTGTCTCACTCCATCTCTCACCCTCCAACATCCTGTCTCTCTCTCTCTCCCACTCCCCCTCCAGCTACCTATCTCTCTCCATCTCACACAACCTCCAAGGCCATGTCTCTCTCTTCTCTCTCCCTCTCACACTCTCCAACTCCCTGTCTCTCTCTCACACACACTTCAACTCCATTCTCTCTCTCTGTCTCACACCCTCCAACTCCCTGTCTCTCTCTTTCTCTCTCGCACACACCATCCAACTCCCTGTCTCTCTCTCTCAAATACACTCCAACCCCCTGTCTCAATCTCTCTCACATCCTCCAACTGCCTGTATCTATATCTCTCTCTCCCTCTCACAGCCTCCAACTGCCTGTCTCTCTCTCTCTGTCACCCTCCAACACCCTTTCTCTCCCTCACTCACTCTCTCACACCCTCCAACTCCCTGTCTCTCTATCTCTCACACCCTCCAATTCCCTGTCTCTCTCTCTCTCCCTCTCACACCCTCCAACAACCTGTCTCCCTCTCTCTCTCACACCCTCCAACTTCGTCTCTCCCTCTCTCTCTCTCACAACCTCCAACCCCGTCTCTCTCTGTCTCACACCCTCCAACCCCCTGTCTCACTCTCTCTCTCACCCTAAACTCCGTCTCTCTCTCTCTCCCACTCACACCCTCCAACAACCTCTCCCTCTCTCTCTCTCACACCCTCCAACTTCGTCTCTCCCTCTCTCTCTCACACCCTCCAACCCCGTCACTCCCTCTGTCTCACACCCTCCAACACCCTGTCTCTCTCTCTCTCTCATTCTCCAACTCCCTGTCTCTCTCTCTCTCTGTCCATCTCACACCCTCCAACAACCTGTCTCCCTCTCTCTCACACCCTCCAACTTCGTCTCTCCCTCTTTTCTCTCACACCCTCCAACCCCCTTTCTCTCTCTGTCTCACACCCTCCAACTCCCTATCTCTCTCTCTCACCCTCCAACTCCCTGTCACTCTCTCTCTCTCTCCCTCTCACACCCTCCAACAACCTGTCTCCCTCTCTCTCTCTCACACCCTCCAACTTCGTCTGTCCCTCTCTCTCTCTCACACCCACCAAACCCCTGTCTCTCTCTGTCTCACACCCTCCAACACGCTGTCTCCCTCTCTCTCTCTCTCACAGACACTCAATACCCTGTCTCTCTCTCACACACAAACTCTCCAACTCCCTTTCTCTCTCTGTCTCTCTCCCTCTCACACAATCCAACTCCCTGCCTCTCTCTCTCTGTCTCACATACCCTCCAACTCCCTGTCTCAATCTCTCTCACATCATCCTACTCCCTGTCTCTCTTTCTCTCTCTCTCCCTCTCAACCCTCCAACTCCCTATCTCACTTTCTCACAAACCCTCCACCACCCTGTCTACCTCTCTCTGTCACACCCTCCAACTCCATGCCTCTCTCTCTCTCTCACACACACACCATCCAACTCTGTCTCTCTCTGTCAATGTTTCTCACACCCTCCAACTCCCTGTCTATCTCTCTTACGCACCCTACAACTCCCTGTCTCTCTCTCTCACACACCCTCCAACTCCCTGTCTCACTCTCTCTCACACCCTCCTAATCCCTGTCTCTCTCTCTCTCTCTCTCTCTCTCTCTCTCTCTCTCTCTCTCTCTCTCTCACATACCCTGCAACTCCCAGTCTCTCACTCTCACCTTCCAACTCCCTTTCTCTCCCTCTCTCTCACACACACCCTCCAACACCCTTTCTCTCTCTCTCTCTCACACACACTCCAACTCCCTCTCTCTGTCTCTCACCCTCCAACACCCTGTCTCACTCCCTCTCTCACACTCCAACTCCCTGTCTCTGTCTCTCTCGCACTCCCCCTCCAGCTACCTATCTCTCTCCATCTCACACAACCTCTAATTCCATGTCTCTCTCTTCTCTCTCCCTCTCACACCGTCCAACTCCCTGTCTCTCTCTTTCTCTCTCACACACACCATCCAACTCCCTGTCTCTCTCTCTCAAATACACTCCAACTCCCTGTCTCAATCTCTCTCACATCCTCCAACTCCCTGTATCTATCTCTCTCTCTCTCCCTCTCACAGCCTCCAACAACCTCTCTCCCTCTCTTTCTCACACCCTCCAACTTCATCTCTCCCTCTCTCTCTCACACCCTCCAACTCCCTGTCACTCCCTCTGTCTCACACCCTCCAACCCCCTGTCTCTCTCTCTCTCATCCTCCAAAGCCCTGTCTCCCTCTCTCTCTCACACCCTCCAACTTCGACTCTCCCTCTCTCACACCCTCCAACGCCCTGTCTCTCTCTCTGTCTCACACCCTCCAACTCCTTGTCTCTCTCTGTCTCTCTCCCTCTCACACCCTCCAACTCCCTGTCTCTCTCTCTCTCTCACATACCGTCCAACTCCGTCTCTCTCTCTGTCTCATAAACGCCAACGCCCTGTCTCACTCTCTCTCTCGCCCTCCAACACCCTGTCTCACTCCCTCTCTCACCCTCCAACTCCCTGTCTCTGTCTCTCTCCCACACCCCCTCCAGCTACCTATCTCTCTCCCTCTCATACAACTTCCAACTCCCTGTCTCTCTCTGTCTCTCTCCCTCTCACACCCTCCAAATCCCTGTCTCTCTCTCTCTCTCTCTCACACACACCATCCAACACCCTGTCTCTCTCTCTCTCAAGTACACTCCAACTCCCTGTCTCAATCTCTCTCACATCCTCCAACTCCCTGTGTCTGTCTCTCTCTCTCGCTCTCACAGCCTCCAACAACCTCTCTCCCTCTCTTTCTCACACCCTCCAACTTCGTCTCTCCCTCTCTAACACCCTCCAACACCCTGTCTCTCTCTCTGTCTCACACCCCCCAACTCCCTGTTTCTCTCTCTCACCCTCCAACTCCCTGTCACTCTCTCTCTCCCTCTCACACCCTCCAACAACCTCTCTCCCTCTCCCTCTCACACCCTCCAACTTCGTCTGTCCCTCTCTCTCTCTCACACCCTCCAACCCCCTGTCTCGCTCTCTGTCTCACACCCTCCAACACCCTGTCTCCCTCTCTCTCTCTCACAGACACTCCAATACCCTGTCTCTCTCTCACACTCACACTCTCCAACTCCCTTTCTCTCTGTCTCTCTCCCTCTCAAACCCTCCAAATCGATTTGTCGATCTCTCTCTTTCTTTCACAACCTCCAATACCCTGTCTCTCTCTCTCACATACCCTCCAACTCGCTGTCTCCCTATCTCTCACACCCTCGAACTCGCTGTCTCTATCTCTCTGTCACACTCAAGCTCCCTGTCTCTCTCTCTCTCTCTCTCTCAAACCCTCCAACTCCCAGTGTCTCTCTCTCACACCCTCCAAATACCTGTCTCTCTCTCTCTCTCTCTCACACCCTCCAACTCCCTGTCTCTCTCTCTCTCATCTCTCTCACACCCTCCAACTGCCTGTCTCTCTATCGTTCTCCCTCTCACATTCTCAAACCCCTGACTCTCTCTCTCTCCCCCTCTCACACACTCCAACTCTGTTTCTCTCTCTCTCACACCCTCCCACTCCCTGTCTCTCTCTCTCACTCCCTCTCATACCATCCAACTCCCCGTCTCTGTCTCTCTCACAGCCTCCAACTCCGTCTCTCTGTCTCTTGCTCTCACACCGTCCAACACACTTTCGCTCCCGCACTCGTTCTCACACACTCCACTCCATGTGCTTCTCTGTCTCTCTCTCACCCTCCAACTCCCTATCTGTCTCTCTCTCTCCATCACAAACCCTCCACTCCCTGTCTCTCTCTCTATCTCACACCTCCAAATCCCTATCTCTCTCACACACCCTTCAACTACCTCTCCCTCTCTCTCTCTCTCTCACACACACACCCCAACTCCCTGTCTCTTCCTCTCTCACACCCTCCACCTACCTGTCTCTCTCTCTCTCTCTCACACCCTCCAACATCCTATCTCTCTCTCTTTCTTCCTCTCATACCCTCTAAAGCCCTGTCTCCCTCTCTCCCTCTCACACGCTCCAACACTCTGTCTCTCTCTCTCTGACACCCTCCAACTTCGTCTCTACCTCTCTCACAAAGCCTCAAACACCCTGTCTCTTTCTCTCACACTCACCCACCAACTCACTCTCCCTCTCACACCCTCCAACTACCTGTCCCTCTCTCTGTCTCACACACACAGATTCCCTCCAACTCCCTGTCTCTCTCTCACAAACACCCTCCAACTCCCTGTCTCTCTCTCTCACACCCTCCAACTCCACCTCTCTCTCTCTCCCTCTGTCACACCATCCAACAGCCTGTCTCTCTCTCTGTCACAGCCTCCAACTCCCTGTCTCTCTCTCTCTCTCTCGCACCCTACAACTCCCTGTCTCTCTCTCGCACCCTCCAACTCCCTGTCTCTCCCTCTCTCACATCGTCCAACTAACTGTATCTCTCTCGCTGTCTCTCAGTCCCTCCAACTCCCTGTCCCCCTCTCTCTCTCTCTCTCACTGCCTCCAACTTCCTGTCTCTCTCTCTTTCTTCCTCTCACACCCTCTAAAGCCCTGTCTCCCTCCCTCCCTCTCAAACGCTCCAACACCCTGTCTCTCTCTCTCTGACACCCTCCAACTTCGTCTCTCTCTCTCACAAACCCTCAAACACCCTGTCTCTCTCTCACACTCACCCACCAACTCACTCTCCCTCTCACACCCTCAAACTACCTGTCTCTCTCTCTGTCTCACACACATACACACCCTCCAACTCCCTGTCTCTCTCTCTCAACACGCTCCAACTCCCTCTCTCTCTCTCTCATACACTCCAACTCCACCTCTCTCTCTCTCCCTCTCTCACACCCTCCAACAGCCTGTCTCTCTGTCTGTCACAGCCTTCAACTCCCTGTCTCTCTCTCTCTCTCACACATTCCAACTCCAGTCTCTCTCTCTCTCTCTCGCACCCTAGAACTCCCTGTCTCTCTCTCTCTCACAGCCTCGAACTTCCTGTCTCTCTCTCTCTCACAAACCCTCAAACTCCCTGTCTTTCTCTCTCTCTCACACATCCTTCAACTCCCTGTCTCTCTCTCTCACACACACCCTCCAACAGGCTGTTTCTCTCTCTCACAATCCATCCAACTCCCTATCTCTCTCTTTCTCTCTCACACACCCTCCAACTCACTTTCTCTCCTCGCTCACACCCTCCATTTACTTGTCGCTCTCTGTCTCTCAGCCCCTACAACTCACTCTCTATCTCTGTCTCACACCTCCAACTCCCTATCTCTCTCTCTCTCTCACACCCTGCAACTCCAGCTTTCTGTCTCTCTCACTCTCTCACACTCCATCTCCCTGTTTCTCTCTCTCTCACACACCCTCCACGACACTGTCTCTCCCGCTCTCTCTCTCACACAATACACTCCCTTTCTCTCTCTGTCTCTCTCTCAGCCTCCAACTTGCTGGCTGTCTCTCTCTCTCTCTCTCTCACACCCTCCAACGCCCTGCCTCTCTATTGCTCTCCCTCTCTCACACTCCAACTCCCTGTCTGTCTGTCTCTCTCTCTCACACCTCCATCTCCCTGTCTCTCTCTCCCTCTCAAACCCTCCAAATCGATTTGTCGAACTCTCTCTTTCTTTCACACCCTCCAATACCCTGTCTCTCTCTCTCACATACCCTCCAACTCGCTGTCTCTCTCTCTGTCCCTCTCATGCCCTCCAATTCGCTGTCTCCCTATCTCTCACATCCTCAAACTCGCTGTCTATATCTCTCTGTCACACACTCAAGCTCCCTGTCTCTCTCTCTCTCTCTCTCTCAAATCCTCCAACTCCCAGTGTCTCTCTCTCACACCCTCCAAATACCTGTCTCTCTCTTTCTGTCTCTCTCACCCTCCAACTCTCTGTCTCTCTCTCTCTCATCTCTCTCACACCCTCCAACTACCTGTCTCTCTCTCTTTCTCCCTCTCACATTCTCAAACCCCTGTCTCTATCTCTCTACCCCTCTCACACACTCCAACTCCGTTTCCCTCTCTCACACCCTCCCACTCCCTGTCTTTCTCTCTCTCACTCCCTCTCATACCATCCAACTCCCCGTCTCTGTCTCTCTCACAGCCTCCAACTCCCTGTCTCTTGCTCTCACACCGTCCAACACACTTTCGCTCCCGCACTCGTTCTCACACACTCCACTCCATGTGCTTCTCTGAATCTCTCTCACCCTCCAACTCCCTATCTGTCTCACTCTCTCCATCACACACCCTCCACTCCCTGTCTCTCTCTCTATCTCACACGTCCATCTCCCTGTTTCTCTCTCTCTCTCACACCCTCCACGACACTGTCTCTCCCGCTCTTCCTCTCACACTATACACTCCCTTTCTCTCTCTGTCTCTCTTTCAGCCTTCAACTTGCTGGCTGCCTCTCTCTCTCTCGCCCTCTCACACCCTCCAACGCCCTGCCTCTCTATTGCTCTCCCTCTCTCACACTCCAACTCCGTCTGTCTGTCTGCCTCTCTATCTCTCACATCCTCCATCTCCCTGTCTCTCTCTCCCTCTCAAACCCTCCAAATCGATTTGTCGATCTCTCTTTCTTTCACACCCTCCAATACCCTGTCTCTCTCTCTCACATACCCTCCAACCCCCTGTCTCTCTCTCTCTCTCTCAAACCCTCCAACTCCCAGTGTCTCTCTCTCACACACTCCAAATACCTTTCTCTCTCTCTCTGTCTCTCACACCCTCCAACTCCCTGTCTCTCTCTCTCTCATCTCTCTCACACCCTCCAACTACCTGTCTCTCTCTCCTTCTCCCTCTCACATTCTCAAACCCCTGTCTCTCTCTCTCCCCCTCTCATACCATCCAACTCCCCGTCTGTCTCTCTCACAGCCTCCAACTCCCTGTCTCTCTGTCTCTTGCTCTCACACCATCCAACACACTTTCGCTCCCGCACTCGTTCTCACACACTCCACTCCATGTGCTTCTCTGTCTCTCTCTCACCCTCCAACTCCCTATCTGTCTCTCTCTCTCCATCACCCACCCTCCACTCCCTGTCTCTCTGTCTATCTCACACCTCCAACTCCCTATCTCTCTCTCTCACACCCTCCAACTACCTCTCCCTCTCCCTCTCAGAAACCCTCAAACACCCTGTCTCTCTCTTTCACACTCACCCACCAACTCACTCTCCCTCTCACACCCTCCATCTCCCTGTGTCTCTCTCTCACACACGTACCAACTCCCTGTCTCTCTCTCACACCCTCCAACTCCACCTCTCTCTCTCTCTCACCCTCCAACAGCCTGTTTCTCTCTCTCTCACACCCTCCAACTCCCTGTCTCTCTCTCTCTCTCAAACCCTTCAATGCCCTGTCTCTCTCTCGCTCTCTCTCACACACCCTCCAACTCCCTGTCTCTCTCTCTCACAAACCCTCCAACACCCTGTCTCTCTCTCTCACACCCTCCAGAACCCTGTCTCTCTCTCTCTCTCTCTACCTCCAACTCCCTATCTCTCTCTCTCTCTCTCAGACCTTCCAACAGCCTGTCTGTCTCTCTCTCTCTCTCACAATCTCCAACGCCCTCTCTCTTTCTCTCACACCCTCCAACTGCCTGTCTCTATCTCTCTCTCACACATTCCAAAAATCTGTCTCTCTCTCTCTCACAACCTCCAATTCCCTATCTCTCTCTCTCTCTCTCACAACTTGCAACACCCTCTCTCTCTCTCTCACACCCTCGAACTCCCTGTCTCTCTCTCTCTCACAAACCCTCAAACCCCTGTCTTTCTCTCTCTCTCACACATCCTCAACTCCCTGTCTCTCTGTCTCACACACACCCTCCAACAGGCTGTTTCTCTCTCTCACAATCCATCCAACTCCCTATCTCTCTCTTTCTCTCTCACACACCCTCCAACTCACTTTCACTCCTCTCTCACACCCTCCATTTACCTGTCGCTCTCTGTCTCTTGGCCCCTACAACTCACTCTCTCTCTCTCTCTCACACCTCCAACTCCCTATCTCTCTCTCTCTCTCACACCCTGCAACTCCAGCTTTCTGTCTCTCTCACTCTCTCACCCTCCATCTCCCTGTTTGTCTCTCTCTCTCAAACCTTCCACGACACTGTCTCTCCCGCTCTCTCTCTCACACAATACACTCCCTTTCTCTCTCTGTCTCTCTCTCAGCCTCCAACTTGCTGGATGTCTCTCTCTGTCTCCCTCTCACACCCTCCAACGCCCTGCCTCTCTATTGCTCTCCCTCTCTCACACTCCAACTCCCTGTCTGTCTGTCTCTCTCTCTCACACCTCCATCTCCCTGTCTCTCTCTCCCTCTCAAACCCTCCAAATCGATTTGTCGATCTCTCTCTTTCTTTCACACCCTCCAATACCCTGTCTCTCTCTCTCACATACTCTCCAACTCCCTGTCTCTCTCTCTCTCTCCCTCTCATACCCTCCAACACGCTGTCTCCCTATCTCTCACACCCTCGAACTCGCTGTCTCTGTCTCTCTGTCACACACTCAAGCACCCTGTCTCTCTCTCTCTCTCAAACCCTCCAACTCCCAGTGTCTCTCTCTCACAACCTCCAAATACCTGTCTCTCTCTCTGTGTCTCTCAGCCTCCAACTCCCTGTCTCTCTCTCTCATCTCTCACACCCTCCATCTACCTGTCTCTCTCTCTCTCCCCCTCTCACACACTCCAACTCCGTTTCTCCCTCTCACACCCTCCCACTCCCTGTCTCTCTCTCTCTCACTCCCTCTCATACCATCCAACTCCCCATCTCTGTCTCTCTCACAGCCTCCAACTCCCTGTCTCTTGCTCTCACACCGTCCAACACACTTTCGCTCCTGCACTCGTTCTCACACACTCCACTCCATGTGCTTCTCTGTCTCTCTCTCACCCTCCAACTCCCTATCTGTCTCTCTCTCTCCATCACACACCCTCCACTCCCTGTCTCTCTCTCTATAGCACACCTCCAAATCCCTATCTCTCTTTCTCACACCCTCCAACTACCTCTCCCTCTCTCTCACACACACACACCACCAACTCCCTGTCTCTCCCTCTCTCACACCCTCCAACAACCTGTCTCTCTCTCTCTGTCTCTCACACCCTCCAACTCCCTATCTCTCTCTCTCTCTCTCACACCCTCCAACATCCTATCTCTCTCTCTTTCTTCCTCTCACACCCTCTAAATCTCTGTCTCCCTCTCTCCCGCTCCAGCACCCTGTTTCTCTCTCTGACACTCTCCAACTTCGTCTCTCCCTCTCTCACAAAGCCTCAAACACCCTGTCTCTTTCTCTCACACTCACCCACCAACTCACTCTCCCTCCCACACCCTCAAACTACCTGTCTCTCTCCCTGTCTCACACACATACACACCCTCCAACTCCCTCTCTCTCTCTCTCTCGCACTCTACAACTCCCTGTCTCTCTCTCTCACACCCTCCAACTCCCTGTCTCTCCCACTCTCACACCATCCAACTAACTATATCTCTCTCGCTGTCTCTTACACCCTCCAACTCCCTGTCCCCCTCTCTCTCTCTCTCACTGCCTCCAACTTCCTGGCTCTCTCTCTTTCTTCCTCTCACACCCTCTAAAGCCCTGTCTCCCTCTCTCCCTCTCAAACGCTCCAACACCCTGTCTCTCTCTCTCTGACACCCTCCAACATCGTCTCTCCCTCTCTCACAAACCCTCTAACACCCTGTCTCTCTCTCACACTCACCCACCAACTCACTCTCCCTCTCACACCCTCCAACTACCTGTCTCTCTCTCTTTCTCACACACATACACACCCTCCAACTCCCTGTCTCTCTCTCTCACACACGCACCAACTCCCTGTCTCTCTCTCACACCCTCCAACTCCACCTCTCTCTCTCTCCCTCTCTCACACCCTCCAACAGCCTGTCTCTCTCTCTGTCACAGCCTCCAACTCCCTGTCTCTCTCTCTCTCTCTCTCTCACAGCTTCCAACTCCAGTCTCTCTCTCTCTCTCTCTCGCACCCTACAACTCCCTGTCTCTCTCTTTCACACCCTCCAACTCTCTGTCTCTCTCTCTCTCATCTCTCTCACACCCTCCAACTACCTGTCTCTCTCTCTTTCTCCCTCTCACATTCTCAAACCCCTGTCTCTATCTCTCTACCCCTCTCACACACTCCAACTCCGTTTCCCTCTCTCACACCCTCCCACTCCCTGTCTTTCTCTCTCTCACTCCCTCTCATACCATCCAACTCCCCGTCTCTGTCTCTCTCACAGCCTCCAACTCCCTGTCTCTTGCTCTCACACCGTCCAACACACTTTCGCTCCCGCACTCGTTCTCACACACTCCACTCCATGTGCTTCTCTGAATCTCTCTCACCCTCCAACTCCCTATCTGTCTCACTCTCTCCATCACACACCCTCCACTCCCTGTCTCTCTCTCTATCTCACACGTCCATCTCCCTGTTTCTCTCTCTCTCTCACACCCTCCACGACACTGTCTCTCCCGCTCTTCCTCTCACACTATACACTCCCTTTCTCTCTCTGTCTCTCTTTCAGCCTTCAACTTGCTGGCTGCCTCTCTCTCTCTCGCCCTCTCACACCCTCCAACGCCCTGCCTCTCTATTGCTCTCCCTCTCTCACACTCCAACTCCGTCTGTCTGTCTGCCTCTCTATCTCTCACATCCTCCATCTCCCTGTCTCTCTCTCCCTCTCAAACCCTCCAAATCGATTTGTCGATCTCTCTTTCTTTCACACCCTCCAATACCCTGTCTCTCTCTCTCACATACCCTCCAACCCCCTGTCTCTCTCTCTCTCTCTCAAACCCTCCAACTCCCAGTGTCTCTCTCTCACACACTCCAAATACCTTTCTCTCTCTCTCTGTCTCTCACACCCTCCAACTCCCTGTCTCTCTCTCTCTCATCTCTCTCACACCCTCCAACTACCTGTCTCTCTCTCCTTCTCCCTCTCACATTCTCAAACCCCTGTCTCTCTCTCTCCCCCTCTCATACCATCCAACTCCCCGTCTGTCTCTCTCACAGCCTCCAACTCCCTGTCTCTCTGTCTCTTGCTCTCACACCATCCAACACACTTTCGCTCCCGCACTCGTTCTCACACACTCCACTCCATGTGCTTCTCTGTCTCTCTCTCACCCTCCAACTCCCTATCTGTCTCTCTCTCTCCATCACCCACCCTCCACTCCCTGTCTCTCTGTCTATCTCACACCTCCAACTCCCTATCTCTCTCTCTCACACCCTCCAACTACCTCTCCCTCTCCCTCTCAGAAACCCTCAAACACCCTGTCTCTCTCTTTCACACTCACCCACCAACTCACTCTCCCTCTCACACCCTCCATCTCCCTGTGTCTCTCTCTCACACACGTACCAACTCCCTGTCTCTCTCTCACACCCTCCAACTCCACCTCTCTCTCTCTCTCACCCTCCAACAGCCTGTTTCTCTCTCTCTCACACCCTCCAACTCCCTGTCTCTCTCTCTCTCTCAAACCCTTCAATGCCCTGTCTCTCTCTCGCTCTCTCTCACACACCCTCCAACTCCCTGTCTCTCTCTCTCACAAACCCTCCAACACCCTGTCTCTCTCTCTCACACCCTCCAGAACCCTGTCTCTCTCTCTCTCTCTCTACCTCCAACTCCCTATCTCTCTCTCTCTCTCTCAGACCTTCCAACAGCCTGTCTGTCTCTCTCTCTCTCTCACAATCTCCAACGCCCTCTCTCTTTCTCTCACACCCTCCAACTGCCTGTCTCTATCTCTCTCTCACACATTCCAAAAATCTGTCTCTCTCTCTCTCACAACCTCCAATTCCCTATCTCTCTCTCTCTCTCTCACAACTTGCAACACCCTCTCTCTCTCTCTCACACCCTCGAACTCCCTGTCTCTCTCTCTCTCACAAACCCTCAAACCCCTGTCTTTCTCTCTCTCTCACACATCCTCAACTCCCTGTCTCTCTGTCTCACACACACCCTCCAACAGGCTGTTTCTCTCTCTCACAATCCATCCAACTCCCTATCTCTCTCTTTCTCTCTCACACACCCTCCAACTCACTTTCACTCCTCTCTCACACCCTCCATTTACCTGTCGCTCTCTGTCTCTTGGCCCCTACAACTCACTCTCTCTCTCTCTCTCACACCTCCAACTCCCTATCTCTCTCTCTCTCTCACACCCTGCAACTCCAGCTTTCTGTCTCTCTCACTCTCTCACCCTCCATCTCCCTGTTTGTCTCTCTCTCTCAAACCTTCCACGACACTGTCTCTCCCGCTCTCTCTCTCACACAATACACTCCCTTTCTCTCTCTGTCTCTCTCTCAGCCTCCAACTTGCTGGATGTCTCTCTCTGTCTCCCTCTCACACCCTCCAACGCCCTGCCTCTCTATTGCTCTCCCTCTCTCACACTCCAACTCCCTGTCTGTCTGTCTCTCTCTCTCACACCTCCATCTCCCTGTCTCTCTCTCCCTCTCAAACCCTCCAAATCGATTTGTCGATCTCTCTCTTTCTTTCACACCCTCCAATACCCTGTCTCTCTCTCTCACATACTCTCCAACTCCCTGTCTCTCTCTCTCTCTCCCTCTCATACCCTCCAACACGCTGTCTCCCTATCTCTCACACCCTCGAACTCGCTGTCTCTGTCTCTCTGTCACACACTCAAGCACCCTGTCTCTCTCTCTCTCTCAAACCCTCCAACTCCCAGTGTCTCTCTCTCACAACCTCCAAATACCTGTCTCTCTCTCTGTGTCTCTCAGCCTCCAACTCCCTGTCTCTCTCTCTCATCTCTCACACCCTCCATCTACCTGTCTCTCTCTCTCTCCCCCTCTCACACACTCCAACTCCGTTTCTCCCTCTCACACCCTCCCACTCCCTGTCTCTCTCTCTCTCACTCCCTCTCATACCATCCAACTCCCCATCTCTGTCTCTCTCACAGCCTCCAACTCCCTGTCTCTTGCTCTCACACCGTCCAACACACTTTCGCTCCTGCACTCGTTCTCACACACTCCACTCCATGTGCTTCTCTGTCTCTCTCTCACCCTCCAACTCCCTATCTGTCTCTCTCTCTCCATCACACACCCTCCACTCCCTGTCTCTCTCTCTATAGCACACCTCCAAATCCCTATCTCTCTTTCTCACACCCTCCAACTACCTCTCCCTCTCTCTCACACACACACACCACCAACTCCCTGTCTCTCCCTCTCTCACACCCTCCAACAACCTGTCTCTCTCTCTCTGTCTCTCACACCCTCCAACTCCCTATCTCTCTCTCTCTCTCACACCCTCCAACATCCTATCTCTCTCTCTTTCTTCCTCTCACACCCTCTAAATCTCTGTCTCCCTCTCTCCCGCTCCAGCACCCTGTTTCTCTCTCTGACACTCTCCAACTTCGTCTCTCCCTCTCTCACAAAGCCTCAAACACCCTGTCTCTTTCTCTCACACTCACCCACCAACTCACTCTCCCTCCCACACCCTCAAACTACCTGTCTCTCTCCCTGTCTCACACACATACACACCCTCCAACTCCCTCTCTCTCTCTCTCTCGCACTCTACAACTCCCTGTCTCTCTCTCTCACACCCTCCAACTCCCTGTCTCTCCCACTCTCACACCATCCAACTAACTATATCTCTCTCGCTGTCTCTTACACCCTCCAACTCCCTGTCCCCCTCTCTCTCTCTCTCACTGCCTCCAACTTCCTGGCTCTCTCTCTTTCTTCCTCTCACACCCTCTAAAGCCCTGTCTCCCTCTCTCCCTCTCAAACGCTCCAACACCCTGTCTCTCTCTCTCTGACACCCTCCAACATCGTCTCTCCCTCTCTCACAAACCCTCTAACACCCTGTCTCTCTCTCACACTCACCCACCAACTCACTCTCCCTCTCACACCCTCCAACTACCTGTCTCTCTCTCTTTCTCACACACATACACACCCTCCAACTCCCTGTCTCTCTCTCTCACACACGCACCAACTCCCTGTCTCTCTCTCACACCCTCCAACTCCACCTCTCTCTCTCTCCCTCTCTCACACCCTCCAACAGCCTGTCTCTCTCTCTGTCACAGCCTCCAACTCCCTGTCTCTCTCTCTCTCTCTCTCTCACAGCTTCCAACTCCAGTCTCTCTCTCTCTCTCTCTCGCACCCTACAACTCCCTGTCTCTCTCTTTCACACCCTCGAACTCCCTGTCTCTCTCTCTCTCACAAACTCTCAAACACCCTGTCTTTCTCTCTCTCTCACACATCCTTCAACTCCCTGTCTCTCTGTCTCACACACACCCTCCAACAGGCTGTTTCTCTCTTTCTCAAAATCCATCCAACTCCCTGTCTCTCTCTTTCTCTCTCACACACCCTCCAACTCACTTTCTCTCCTCTCTCACACCCTCCATTTACCTGTCGCTCTCTGTCTCTAGGCCCCTACAGCTCACTCTCTCTCTGTCTCACACCTCCAACTCCCTATCTCTCTCTCTCTCTCTCTCACACCCTCCACGACACTGTTGCTCCCGCACTCTCTCTCACACAATACACTCCCTTTCTCTCTCTGTCTCTCTCTCAGCCTTCAACTTGCTGGCTGTCTCTCTCTCCCTCCCTCTCACACCCTCCAACGCCCTGCCTCTCTATTGCTCTCCCTCTCTCACACTCCAACTCCCTGTCTGTCTGTCTCTCTCTCTCACACTCTCCATCTCCCTGTCTCTCTCTCCCTCTCAAACCCTCCAAATCGATTTGTCGATCTCTCTCTTTCTTTCACACCCTCCAATACCCCGTCTCTCTCTCTCACATACCGTCCAACTCCCTGTCTCTCTCTGTCTCTCTCTCAAACCCTCCAACTCCCAGTGTCTCTCTCTCACACCCTCCAAATACCTGTCTCTCTCTGTCTGTCTCTCACACCCTCCAACTCCCTGTCTCTCTCTCTTTCTCCCTCTCACATTCTCAAACCCCTGTCTCTCTCCCCCTCTCATACCATCCAACTCCCCGTCTCTGTCTCTCTCACAGCCTCCAACTCCGTCTCTCTGTCTCTCGCTCTCACACCGTCCAACACACTTTCGCACCCGCACTCGTTCTCACACACTCCACTCCATGTCTCTCTCTCTCTCTCACACCCTCTCATACCATCCAACTCCCCGTCTCTGTCTCTCTCACAGCCTCCAACTCCCTGTCTCTCTGTCTCTTGCTCTCACACCGTCCAACACACTTTCGCTCCCGCACTCGTTCTCACACACTCCACTCTATGTGCTTCTCTGTCTCTCTCTCACCCTCCAACTCCCTATCTGTCTCTCTCTCTCCATCACACACCCTCCACTCCGTCTCTCTCTCTATCTCACACCTCCAACTCCCTATCTCTCTCTCACACCCTCCAACTACCTCTCCCTCTCTCTCACACACACGCACCCCAACTCCCTGTCTCTCCCTCTCTCACAGCCTCCAACTACCTGTCTCTCTCCCTGTCTCTCACCCCCTACAACTCCCTGTCTCTCTCTCTCTCTCTCACACCCTCCAACTTCCTGTCTCTCTCTCTTTCTTCCTCTCACACCCTCTAAAGCCCTGTCTCCCTCTCTCCCTCTCACACGCTCCAACACCCTGTCTCTCTCTCTCTGACACCCTCCAACTTCGTCTCTCCCTCTCTCACAAAGCCTCAAAAACCCTCTCTCTCTCTCTCTCACACTCACCCACCAACTCACTCTCCCTCCCACACCCTCCAACACCCTGTCTCTCTCTCTCTCACACCCTCCAACTCCACCTCTCTCTCTCTCCGTCTCTCACACCCCTCCAACAGCCTGTCTCTCTCTCTGTTACAGCCTCCAACTCCCTGTCTCACTCTCTCTCTCTCTCACACCCTCCAACTCCCTGTCTCTCTCTCTCTCTCTCGCACCCTACAACTCCCTGTCCCTCTCTCACACACCCTCCAACTCCCTGTCTCTCCCTCTCTCACACCATCCAACTAACTGTATCTCTCTCTGTCTCTCACACCCTCCAACTCCCTGTCTCTCTCTGTCTCTCATACCCTCCAAATACCTGTCTCTCTCTCTTCCTCTCACACCCTCAAACACCCTGTCCCCCTCTCTCTCTCTCCCTCTCACTCGCTCCAACACCCTGTATCTCTCTCTCTGACACCCTCCAACTTTTTCTCTCCCTCTCTCACAAACCCTCAAACACCCTGTCTCTCTCTGTCACACTCAGCCACCAACTCACTCTCCCTCTCACACCCTCCAACTACCTGAATCTCTCTCTCTCTCACACACACACACACTCCCTCCAACTCCCTGTCTCTCTCTCTCACAGCCCTCCAACTCCACCTCTCTCTCTCACACCCTCCAACAGCCTGTCTCTCTCTCTCTCACAAACCCTCCAACACCATGTCTCTCTCTCTCTCTATCACACCCTCCAACTCACTGTCTCTTCCTCTCTCTCTCTCACAACCTACAACCCCCTGTCTCTCTCTCTCACACACCCTCCCACTCCCTGTGTCTCTCTCTCTCTCACAAGCCTTCAACTCCCTGCCTCTCTCTGTCTCATACTCACCCTCCAAGACCCTTTTTCTCTCTCTCTCCATAATCCCTCCAACTCCCTGTTTCTGTCTTTCTCTCTCACACACCCTCCAACTCACTGTCTCTCCTCTCTCACACCCTCCAACTCCCTGTCTCTCTCTCTTTCACAAACCCTCCAATTCCCAGTCTTTCTCTCTCCCTCACACACCCTTCAAGTCCCCGTCTCTCTCTGTCTCACACACACCCTCCAACAGGTTGCTTCTCTCTCTCTCTCTCACAATCCCTCCAACTCCTTGTCTCTCTCTTTCTCTCTCAATACCCTCCAACTCATTGTCTCTCCTCTCTCACACCCTCCATTTACCTGTCGCTCTCTGTCTCACACACCCTATCACTCACTCTCTCTCTATCTCACACCTCCAACTCCATTCTCTCTCTCTCTGACATACCCTGCAACTCCATTTTTCTCTCTCTCTCACACTCACTCCAACTCAATATCCCTATCTCTCTCACTCCTCCTACTCCCTGTATCGCTCTCTCTCTCCCTCACACTCTCTGTCTCTATCTCTCTCTCTTCATCTCACAAACTGCAACGTCCTGTCTCTCTCTCTCCCTCTCACACCCTCCAACTCACTGTCCGCTCTCTCTCCCTCTCACAACCTCCAACACCGTCTCTCTCTCGTACACGCTCCAACTCCCTGTCTGTCTCTCTCTCTATCCCACTCTCTCTCCCTCCCACCCTCACAACCTCCAACTCCTTGTCTCTCCCTCTCTCTCACACCCTCAAACTACCTGTCTCTCTCGCTCTCTCACACATACCCTCCCACTCTCTGTCTCATGTCTCTCTCTTCCTCTCACACTCTGCAACGTATTGTCTCTCGCTCTCTCTCACACCCTCCAACTACCTGTCTCTCTCTCTTTCTCCCTCTCACATTCTCTAACCCCTGTCTCTCTCTCTCTCTCCCCCTCTCACACACTCCAACTCATCGTCTCTCTCTCACATACCCTCCAACTCCATGTCTCTCTCTCTCTCCCTCTCGTACCCTCCAAATCCCAGCCTCCCTATCTCTCACACCATCGAACCTGCTGTCTCTCTCTATCTCTCGCACACTCCAACTCCGTCTCCCTCTCTCTCTCACTCTCTCACACACACCCTCCAACTCCCTGTCTCTCCCTCTCTCACACCCACCAACTACCTGTCTCTCTCTCTCTGTCTCTCACACCCTCCAAATCCCTGTCTCTCTCTCTCACACCCTCCAACTACCTGTCTCTCTCTCTTTCTTCCTCTCACACCCTCTAAAGCCCTGTTTCCCTCTCACCCTCTCACACGCTCCAACACCATGTCTCTCTCTCTCTGACACCCTCCAACATCGTCTCTCCCTCTCTCACAAACCCTCAAACACCCTGTCTCTCTCTCTCACACTCACTCACCAACTCCCTCTCCCTCTCACACCCTCCAACACCCTGTCTCTCTCTCTCTCACACCCTCCAACTCCCTGTCTCTCTTCCTCTCTCACAAACTCTCAAATTCCCTGTGTTTCTCTCTCTCTCTCACATCCTTCAACTCCCTGTCTCTCTCTGTCTCGCACACAACCTCCAACACGATGTTTCTCTCTCACAATCTTTCTATCTCACACTCCCTTCAACTCATTGTCTCTGGTCTCTCACACCATCCAACTACCTGTTGCTCAGGTCTTTCGCACCCTACAACTCCCTCTCTCTCTCTACCTCACACCTCCAACTCCCTATCTCTCTCACTCTCACATACCCTGCAACTCCATTTTTCTCTCTCTCTCTCACACAACCTCCTACTCAATAGCCCTCTCTCTCTCACACCATCCAACTCCCTGTCATTCTCTTTCTCTCCCTCTCTCACCTTCCAACACCCTGTGTTTCTCTCTCTCACACACCCTCCAACTCCCTGTCTCTCTCTTTCTCACATACCCTCCAACTCCCTTTCTCTCTCTCACTCTCACACACCATCCATCTCCCTGTCTCTCTCTCTCTCACACAGCCTCCAACTAACTGACTCTCTCTCTCTCACAAACCCTCCTACTCTCTCTCTCGCTCTCTCTCTCTCACACCCTCCAACCCCCTGTCTCTCTCTCTCTCTCTCTCACACCCTCCAACACCCTGTCTCTCTCTCTCTCTCACCCTCCAACACCCTGTCTCTCTCTCTCACCCTCCAACGCCCTGTCTCTCTCTCTCCAACTCCCTCTCTCACTCTCTCTCCCTCTCATAGCCTCCAATTCCCTGTTTGTCTCTCTATCCCTCACACCATTCTACACCCTGTCTCTCTCTCTCACACCCGCCAAGCCCTGTCTCTCTCTCTCTCTCTCTCACACCATCCAAGACACTGCCTCTCCCGCTCTCTCTCTCACACACTACACTCCCTTTCTCTCTCTGTCTCTCCCTCACCCTTCAACTCCCTTTCTGTCTCTCTCTCTCTCACACCCTCCAACGCCCTGCCTCTCTATTTCTCTCCCTCTCTCACACTCCATCTCACTATCTCTCTCTCTCTCTCACACACACCCTCCAACTCACTGTCTCTCTCTCTCTCTCTCACACTCACCCTCCAACTCACTCTCTCTCTCACACCCTCCAACTACCTGTCTGTCTGTCTCTCTCTCTCTCTCTCTCACAACACTCCCTCCAACTTCCTGTTTCTCTCTCCCACACACGCTCCAACTCCCTGTCTCTCTCTCTCTTCCACAAACCTTCAACTCCCTGTCTCTCTGTCTCACACACACCCTCCAATTCCACCTCTCTCTCTCTCTCTCACACCGTCCAACAGCCTGTCTCTCTCTCTCTCACAAACCCTCCAACACCATGTCTCTCTCTCTCACACCCTCCAACTCCCTGTCTCTCTCTCTCTCTCTCTCTCACACCCTCCCACTCCCTGTCTCTCTCTCTCTTCCACAAACCCTTCAACTCCCTGTCTCTCTGTCTCACACACACCCTCCAAGACCCTGTCTCTCTCTCTCTCTCTCTCTCTCACAATCCCTCCAACACCCTGTCTCTCTCTTTCTTTCACACACCGTTCAACTTACTGTCTCTCCTCTCTCACAACCCTCCAACGACTTGTCTCTATCTGTCTAACACACTTTACAACTCCCTCCTTCTCTCTACCTCACACCTCCAAAACCCTATCACTCTCTCTCTCTCACACACCCTCCAACTCCCTGTCTCTCTCTCTCTCACACCTTCCAACTCCCTGCCTCCCTCTCTCTCACCACACTCCAACTCCCTGTCTCTCTCTGTCTCTCACAAACCCTTAATCTCCCTGTTTTTCTCTCTCTCTCACACACCCTTCAACGCCCTGTCTCACACATACCCTCCATCAGGCTGTTTCTCTCCCACTCACAATCCCTCCAACTCCCTGTCTCTCCTCTCTCACACCCTCCAACTACCTGACTGTCTCCGTCTCTCGCACCCTACAACTCCCTCACTCTCTCTATCTCACACCTCCAACTAACTATCTCTCTTTCTCTCACACATCCTGCAACTCTCTCTCTCTCTCACTCCCTCCAACTCAATATCCCCCTCGCTGTCTCTCTATCTCTCACGCACTCCAACTCTCTGTCTCCCTCTCTCTCTCACTCTCTCACACACACCCTCCAACTCCCTGTCTCTCCCTCTCTCACACCCTCCAACTACCTGTCTCTCTCTCTGTCTCTCACACACCCTCCAAGACGATGTTTCTCTCTCTCTCACAATCCCTCCAACTCCATGTCTCTCTCTTTCTCTCTCACACACCCTCCAACTCACTGTCTCTGGTCTCTCACACCCTCCAACTACCTGTCGCTCTCTGTCTCTCGCACCCTACAACTCCCTCTCTCTCTCTACCTCACACCTCCAACTCCCTATCTCTCTCTCTCGCACACCCTCCAACTCCCTGTCTCTCTCTCTCTCTCACAAACCCTCAAACTCCGTGTTTCTCTCTCTCTCACACACCCTTCAACTCCCTGTCTCTCCTCTCTCACACCCTCCAACTACCTGACTGTCTCTGTCTCTCGCACCCTACAACACCCTCACTCTCGCTATCTCACACCTCCAACTAACTATCTCTCTCTCTCTCTCACACAGCCTGCAACTCCATCTTTCTCTCTCTCTCACTCCCTCCAACTCATTATCCCGCTCTCTCTCACAACCTCCAAATTCCTGTCTCTCTCTCTCTCTCTCACACACCCTCCAACTCCCTGCCTCTCTCTCTCTCTCACACTCTCTAATACCCTGTCTCTCTCTCCCTCACAAACCCTGCAGCTCCCTGTTTCTCCTTCTGTCATACACACTTCAACACCCTGTCTTTCTCTCTCTCTCTCACACACACTCCAACTCCCTTTCTCTTTCTCACTCTCACACACCCTCCAACTCCCTGTCTCTCTCTCTCTCACACAGTCTCCAACTAACTGTCTCTCTGTCTCTCACACACCCTCCAAACCCTTCTCTCGCTCTCTCTCACACCCTCCAACTCCCTGTCTCTCTCTCTCTCACCCTCCAACACCCTGTCTCTCTCTCTCACCCTTCAAATTCATGTCTCTCTCTCTCTCACACCATCCAACACCCTGTCTCTCTCTCTCTCCCTCTCTCACTCTCTCCCTCTCATAGCCTCCAAACCCTGTCTCTCTCTCTCTCTCACACACACCCGCCAAGCCCTGTCTCTCTATCTCTCTCTCTCTCTCTCTCTCTCACAACAACCAAGACACTGTCTCTCCCGCTCTCTCTCTCACACACTACACTCTGTCTCTCCCTCACCCTCCAACTTCCTGTCTGTCTCTCTCTCTCCCTCTCACACCCTCCAACGCCCTGCCTCTCTATTTCTCTCCCTTCTCATACTCCAAATCCCTATATCTCTCTCTCTCACACCCTCCAACATGCTGTCTATCTCTCTCTCTCACACCACCCTCCAATTCACTGTCTCTCTCTGTCTCACACAAACCCTCCAACAGGCTGTTTCTCTCTCTCTCACAATCACTCCAACTACCCGTCTCTCCTCTCTCACACCCTCCAACTACCTGTCTGTCTCTGTCTCTCGCAACCTACAACTCCCTCACTCTCTCTATCTCACACCTCCAACTAACTATCTCTCTCTCTCACACATCCTGCAACACCATCTTTCTCTCTCTCTCTCTCGCACTCCCTCCAACTCAATAACCCCCTCTCTCTGACACCCTCCAAATTCCTGTCTCTCTCTCTCTCTCTCACACCCTCCAACTGCTGGTGTCTCTCTCTTTCTATCACACCCTCCAATTCCCTGTCTCTCTCTCTCTCTATCTCTTACACACCCTCCAATGCCCTGTCTCTCTCTCTCTCACATACCCACCAACTCCCTGTCTCTCTCTCTCTCCCTCATGTAACCTCCAACTCCCTGTCTCCCTATCTCTCACACCCTCGAACTTGCTGTCTCTCTCTCACACACTCCAACTCCCTCTCTCTCTCTCTCTCTCACAAACCCTCCAAATCCCTGTCTCTCTCTTGTATATGCTCCAAGTCCCTGTCTGTCTCTCTCTATATCCCACTCTCTCTCCCTCCCCCCTCACAACATCCAACTCCTTGTCTCTCCCTCTCTCTCACACCCTCAAAATACCTGTCTCTGTCGTGCTCTCACACATACCCTCCCACTCACTTTCTCTGTCTCTCTCTCTTCCTCTCACACACTGCAACACCCTGTCTCCCTCTCTCTCTCACACCCTCCAACTAACTGTCCTGCTCTCTCTCCATCTCACAACCTCCAACTCCCTGTCTCTCTCTCGTGCACGCTCCAACTCCCTGTCTGTCTCTCTCTCTATCCCACTCTCTCTCCCTCCCCCTCTCACAACCTCCAACTCCTTGTCTCTCCCTCTCTCTCACAGCCTCTAACTACTTGTCTCTCTTGCACTCTCACACATACCCTCCCACTCTCTGTCTCTAACTCTCTCTTTTCCTCTCACACACTGCAACGCCCTGTCTCTCTCTCTCCCCCTCACACCCTCCAATTCACTGTCCCGCTCTCTCTCCCTCTCAAAACATCCAACTCACTGTCTCTCTGTCTCTCTCTCTCCCTCTTACTCGCTCCAACAACCTATCTCGCTCTCTCTCTCTCTCACACCCTCCAACTTCATCTCTCCCTCTCACAAAGCCTCAAACACCCTGTCTCTCCCTCTCACACTCACCCTCAACTCACTCTCTCTCTCACACCCTCCAACTACCTGTCTCTGTCTCTCACACACGCTCCAAACCCCTGTCTCTCTCTCTCACACACACTCCAACTCCCTGTCTCTCTCTCACACACCCTCCAACTCCACCTCTCTCTCTCTCTCTCACACCCTCCAACAGCCTGTCTCTCTCTCTCTCTCACTCCCTCCAAATCCCTGTCTCTCTCTCTATCTCCCTCTCATAGCCTCCTGTTCCTTGTCTGTCTCTCTCTCTCTCACAGCCACCAACTCCCTGTCTCTCTCTCTCTCTCTCCCTCTCCCTCTCAAACACCCTCCAACTCCCTGCTTCTATCTCTCTCACAGACGCTCCAACAGCCTTTCTCTCTCTCTCTCACAACATCCAACTCCCTGTCTCTCTCTCTCTCTCTCACAACCTCCAACTGCGTCTCTCTCTCTCTCTCACCATCCAACTCCCTCTCTTTCTCTCTCTCTCACACACCCTTCAACTCCCTGTCTCTCTCCTTTTCACACACACCCTCCAAGACGCTGTTTCTCTCTCTCTCACAATCCCTCCAACACCCTGGCTCTCTCTTCTCTCTCATACACCCTCCAACTCACTGTCTCTGCTCTCTCACACCCTCCAACTACCTGACTCTCTGTCTCTCGCACCCTACAACTCCCTCTCGCTCTACCTCACACCTCCAACTCCCTCTCTCTCTCCCTCTCTCACACACCCTGCAACTCCATCTTTCTCTCTCCCTCTCACAGACCCTCCAACTCATAATCCCTCTCGCTCTCACATGCCCCAACACCCTGTCTCTCTCTCTCTCACACGCTCCAACTCCCTGTCTCTCTCACTTTCCCTCTCTCACCCTCCAACACCCTGACTCTCTCTCTCACACACACCCTCCAACTCCCTGTGTCTCTCTTTCTCACATAGTCTCCAACTCCCTTTCTCTCTCTCACTCTCACACACCCCCTAACTCCCTGTCTCTCTCTCTCTCACACAGCCTCCAACTTACTGTCTCTCACTCTCTCACACACCCTCCAACTCCCTGTCTCTCTCTCTCCCACCCTCCAACTCCCTGTTTCTCTCTCTCTCTCACACCCTCCAAGACACTGTCTCTCCCACTCTCTCTATCACACACTACACTCCCTGTCTCTCTCCGTCTCTCTCTCACCCTCCAACTCCCTGTCTGTCTCTCTCTCACCCTCTCACACCCTGCAACACCCTGCCTCTCTATTTCTCTCCCTCTCTCACACTCCAACACTCTATCTGTCTGTTTCTCTCTCACACCCACCCTCCAACTCACTGTATCTCTCTCTCTCACATACCCTCCAACTCCCTGTCTCTCTCTCTCTCTCTCCCTCTCACAACCTCCAACACCCTGTGTCTCCCTCTCTTTCACAACCTCAAACCACCCGTCTCTCTCTCCCTCTCACACACTCCAACTCCCTGTCTCTCTCTCTCATTCATACCCTCGAACTGCCTGCCTCTCCCTCTCTCCCTCTCACACCCACCAAAACCCTGTCTCTCTCTCTCTCACCCTCCCAATCCCTGTCTCTCTCTCTCTCCCACTCATCCGCTCCAACCCCGTCTCCCTCTCTCTCTCTCACCCTCCAACTTCGTCTCTCCCTCTCTCTCACACACAGAAACTCCAACTCCCTGTCTCTCTCTCTCTCTCTCTCTCACAAACCCTCAAACACCCTCTCTCTCTCTCTCACACACTCACATTCCAACTCAATCTCTCTCTCTCACACCCTCCAATTACCTGTCTGTGTCTGTCTCTCTCTCTCACACACACACTTCCTAAAACTCCCTGTCTCTCTCTCTCACACACGCTCCAACTCCCTGTCTCTCTCTCTCACACCCTACAATCCACCTCTCTCTCTCTCACACCCTCCAACAGCTTGTTTCTCTCTCTGTCAGACCCTCCAACACCCTGTCTCTCTCTCTCTCACACACATACTCCAACTCCCTTTCTCTCTCTCACTCACAAACCCTCCAACTCCCTGTCTCTCTCTCTCACACCCTGCAATCCACCTCTCTCTCTCTCACACACCCTCCAACAGCTTGTTTCTCTCTCTCTCACACCCTCCAACTCCCTGTCTCTCTCTCTCTCTCACACACCCTCCCACTCCCTGTCTCTCTCTCTCTCATAAACCCTCCAACACCCTGTCTCAATCTCTCTCTCACAATCTCCAACACCCTGCCTCTCTCTCTCTAACACCCTCCCACTCCCTGTCTCTCTCTCTCTCAGAAACCCTCAAAAACCCTGTCATTCTCTCTCTCTCACAGACCCTTCAACTCCCTCTCTCTCTCTGTCTCACACACACGCTCCAAGACGCTGTTTCTCTCGCTCTCACAATTCCTCCAATTCCCTGTCTCTCTCTTTCTCTTCGCACAACCTCCAACTCACTGTCTCCCCTCTCTCACACCCTCCAAGTACCACTCTCTCTCTGTCTCTCGCAACCTACAACTCCCTCTCTCTCTCTACCTCACATCTCCAACTCCCTATCTCACACCCTGCAAATTCTTGTCTCTCTCTCTCTCTCACACCCACCAACTCCCCGTCTCTCTCTCTGACACCTTCCAACCCCCTGGCCCTCTCTCTCTCTCTCACACACACTCTCCAACACCCTGTCTCTCTCTCTCACAAACACTCAAACTCCCTGTCTTTCTCTCTCTGTCACACACCCTTCAACGACCTGTCACTCTCTCTCACACAGACCCTCCAACAGCTGTTTCTCTCTCTCTCACAATTCCTTCAACTCCGTGTCTCTCTCTTTCTCTCTCTCACACCATCCAACCTTCCTGTCTCTCTCTCGTACATGCTCCATCTCCCTCTTCTGTCACTCTCTCTATCCTTCCTCTCTATCTCTCTCACATCCTCCAACTCCTTGTCTCTCGCTCTCTCTCAAACCCACAAACTACCCGTCTCGCTCTCTCTCTCACACATACCCTTCCACTCTCTCTCACACATAACCTTCCACTCTCTCTCTCTCTCTTCCTCTCACACACTGCAACTCGCAGTCTGTCTCTCTCTCTCACACCCTCCATCTCCCCTGTCTCTCTCTCTCTCACACTCTCCAATACCCCTGTCTCTCTCTCCCTCACAAACCCTCCAACTCCCTGTCTCTCTCTCTCTCTCATACCACACTTCAACACCCTGTCTCTCTCTCTCACACACACCACTCCAACTCCCCTTTCTCTCTCACTCTCACACACCCTCCAACTCCCTGTCCTCTCTCTCTCACACCCTACAATCCACCTCTCTCTCTCTCTCTCTCGCACACCCTCCAACAGCTTGTTTCTCTCTCTCTCACACCCTCCAACTCCCTGTCTCTCTCTCACACACCCTCCCACTCCCTGTCTCTCTCTCTCATAAACCCTCCAACACCCTGTCTCAATCTCTCTCTCACAATCTCCAACACCCTGCCTTCTCTCTCTTCTCTCACACCCTCCCACTCCCTGTCTCTCTCTCTCTGACACCTTCCAACCCCCAGTCCCTCTCTCTCTCTCACACACTCTCCAACTCCCTGTCTCTCTCTCTCTCTCTCTCACAAACACTCAAACTCCCTGTCCTTTCTCTCTCTGTCACACACCCTTCAACGACCTGTCACTCTCTGTCTCACACAGACCCTCCAACAGGCTGTTTCTCTCACTCTCACAATCCCTTCAACTCCATGTCTCTGTCTTTCTCTCTCTCACACCCTCCAACTTCCTGTCCTCTCTCTCGTACATGCTCCATCTCCCTTTCTGTCACACTCTCTATCCTTCTCTCTATCTCTCTCACATCCTCCAACTCCTTGTCTCTCGCTCTCTCTCAAACCCACAAACTACCCGTCTCGCTCTCTCTCTCACACATACCCTTCCACTCTCTGTCTCTCTCTCTCTCTCTCTTCCTCTCACACACTGCAACTCGCAGTCTGTCTCTCTCTCTCACACCCTCCAAGTCCTGTCTCTCTGTCTCATACACACTTCAACACCCTGTCTCTCTCTCTCACGCACACACTCCAACTCGCTTTCTCTCTCTCACTCTCACACACGCTCCAACTCCTGTCTCTCTCTCTCTCCTCACTCAGCCTCCAACTAACTGTCTCTCTGTCTCTCACAGACCCTCCAACTCCCTCTCTCGCTCTCTCTCTCACACCCTCCAACTCCCTGTCTCTCTCTCTCACCTCCTCTCACACCCTCCAACACCCTGTCTCTCTCTCTCTCACCCTCCAACACCCTGTCTCTCTCCTCTCACCCTCCAATTCCCTGTCTCTCTCTCTCTCACACCCTCCAACACCCTGTCTCTCTCTCTCTCTCCCTCTCTCACTCTCTCCCTCTCATAGCCTCCAATTCCCGGTCTGTCTCTCTCTCTCTCACACTATTCAACACCCTATCTCTCTCTCTTTCTCTCACACCCGCCAAGCCCTGTCTCTCTCTCTCACTCTCTTACACCAACCAAGACACTGTCTCTCCCGCTCTCTCTCTCACACACTACACTCTCTGTCTCTCCCTCACCGTCCAACTTCCTGTCTGTCTCACTCTCTCCCTCTCACCCTCCAACGGCCTGCCTCTCTATTTCTCTCCCTCTCTCACATTCCAACTCCCTATCTCTCTCTCTCTCACACCCTCCAAATTCCTGTCTGTCTCTCTCTCTCACACCCACCCCTCCAATTCACTGTCTCTCTCTGTCTCACACAAACCCTCCAACAGGATGTTTCTCTCTCTCTCACAATCACTCCAACTCCATCTCTCCTCTCTCACAACCTCCAACTACCTGTCTGTCTCTGTCTCTCGCACCCTACAACTCCCTCACTCTCTCTATCTCACACCTCCAACTAACTATCTCTCTCTCTCACACAGCCTGCAACTCCATGTTTCTCTCTCTCTCTCTCGCACTCCCTCCATCTCAATATCCCCCTCTCTCTCACACCCTCCAAATTCCTGTCTCTCTCTCTCTCACACCCTCCAACTGCTGGTCTCTCTCTCTTTCTATCACACCCTCCAACTCCCTGTCTCTATCTCTCTCACATACCGTCCAACTCCCTGTCTCTCACTCTCTCCCTCATCTAACCTCCAACTCCCTGTCTCCCTATCTCTCACACCCTCGAACTCACTGTCTCTCTCTCTCCGTCTCTCACACCCTCCAACTCCCTGTCTCTCTCCCTCTCATACCCTCCAACACCTTGTCAGTCTCTCTCTCTCTCACAGCCTCCAACTCCCAGTCTCTCTCTCTCACCCTCCAACACACTGTCTCTCCCGCACTCTCTCTCACACACTCCACTCCCTGTCTCTCTGTCTCTCTCACACCCTCCAAATCCCTGTCTCTCTCTCTCTATCTCCCTCTCACACCCTCTAACTCCCTGTCACTCTCTCTATCTCACACCACCAACTCCCTGTCTCTCTCACTCTCTCTCTTACACCATCCAACTCACTGCCTCTCTCTCTCTCTCTCTCTCTCTCTCTCTCACAACCTCCAACTCCATATCTTTCTCGCTCACACCCTCCAATTCCCTGCCTCTCTAATTCTCTAACTTGCACACCCTCCAACTCAATGTCTCTCTCTCACAAAGCACCAGCTCCCTCTCTCTCTCACTCCGTCCTACTCCCTGTATCGCTCTCTCTCTCGCCGTCACATTCTCCAACTCCCTGTATCGCTCTCTCTCTCCCTCACACCCTGCAACTCCCTGTCTCTATCTCGTATATGCTCCAACTCCCTGTCTGTCTCTCTCTCTATCCCACTCTCTCTCCCTCCCCATCACAACCTGCAACTCGTTGTCTCTCCCTCTCTCTCACACCCTCAAACTACTTGTCTCTCTCGCTCTCTCACACATACCCTCCCACTCTCTGTCTCTATCTCTCTCTCTTCCTCTCACACACTGCAACGCCCTGTCTCTCTCTCTCCCTGTCACACCCTCCAACTCACTGTCCCGCTCTCTCTTTCCTCTCACAACCTCCAACTCACTGTCTCTCTGTCTCTCTCTCTCTCACCCTCCAACTCCGGTGTCTCTCTCTCTCCCTCTCATACGCTCCAACACCCTATCTCGCTCTCTCTCTCACACCCTCCAACTTCGTCTCTCCCTCTCTCACAAACCCTCAAAGACCCTGTCTCTCCCTCTCACACTCACCCTCCAACTCACTCTCTCTCTCACACCCTCCAACTACCTGTCTCTCTCTCTCTCTCTCTCACACACACACACTCCCTCCAACTCCCTGTCTCCTCTCTGTCACACACGCTCCAACTCCCTTTCTCTCTCTCACACACCCTCCAACACCACCTCTCCCTCTCTCTCTCACACCCTCCAACAGCCTGTCTCTCTCTCTCTCACTCCTACCAAATCCCTGTCTCTCTCTCACACACACCCTCCAACTCACTGTCTCTCCCTCTCTCTACCTCTCACCCTCCAACTCCCTGACTCTTTCTCTCTCTCACACCCTCCAACTCCGTCTCTCCCTCTCTCTCTCCCTCTCACAACCGCCTACTACATCTCTCTCTCTCACCCTCCAACTCCATCTCTCTCTCTCTTTCTCACAGCCTCCAACTCCCTGTCTCTCTCTCTCTCTCTCTCTCACACTCACCATCTCCCTGTGTCTCTATGCCTCTCTCTCACCCTCAAACTCCCTGTCTCTCTCTCTCTCTCTCACACACACACCCTCCAAACCCCTGTCTCTCTCTCTCTCACACCCTCCAACTCACTGTGTCTCCCTCTCTCTCTCTCTCACACACTAACTTCCTGTCTCTCCATCTCTCTCTCTCTCTCAAACCCTCCAACCACTTGTCTCTCTCTGTCCCTCTCACACCCTCCAACTCTTCGTCTCACTCCCTCACTGTCTCTCTCTCACACCCTCCAACACCTTGTCTCTCTGCCTCTCCCTCTCACACTATCCAGCTCCCTGTCTGTCTCTCTCAGACCCTCCAACTACCCGTCTCTCTCTCTCCCTCTCACTCCCTCCAACACCCTCTCTCTCTCTCTCACACCCTCCAACTCACTGTCTCTCCCCCTCTCTCTCACTCACACCCTCCAACTCCCTGTCTCTTTCTCTCTCTCCCAGCCTCAAACTACCCATCTCTCTCTCTCTCACGCATACCCTCCAACTCTCTGTCTGTCTCTCTCTCTCTCTCTGTCTCTCTCCCTCAACATCCTGTCTCTCTCTCTCTCACCCTCCAACTCCCTGTCTCTCTCTCTCGCTCACCCTTCAACTCCCTACTCTCCCTCTCTCTCTCTCACACACCCTCCAACTCCCTGTCTCTTTCTTTCGCTCTCTCAACCTCCAACTCCATGTCTCTCTCTCTCTCTCTCTCACACCCACCAACTGCCTGTCTCTCTCTCTCACACACCTTCCAACTCACTGTGTCTCCTTCTCTCTCTCTCACACACTCTAACTTCCTGTCTCTCCATCTCTCTCTCTCTCACACACCGTCCAACCCTTTGTTTCTCTCTCGCTCCCTCTCACACCCTCCAACTCCTCATCACTCTGCCTCTCTGTCTCTCTCTCACACCATCCAACACCTTGTCTCTCTGTCTCTCCCTCTCACACTCTCCAGCTCCCTGTCTGTCTCTCTCACCCTCCAACTACCCGTCTCTCTCTCTCTCCCTCACACACCGTCTAATATCCTCTCTCTCACTAACACCCTCCAACTCCCTGACTCTCTCTCTCTCAGACCCTCCAACTACCTGTTCTCCCTCTCTCTCCCTCTCACAACCGCCTACTACATCTCTCTCACCCTCCAACTCCCTCTCTCTCTCGCTGCCTCACACCCTCCAACTAGCTGTCTCTCCCTCTCTCTCTCTCTCACTCACCATCTCCCTGTTTCTCTATGTCTCTCTCACACTCTCCAACACCATGTCTCTCTCTCTCTCACATACCCTCCAACTCCCTGTCTCCCTCTCTCTCTCTCTCCTTCTCACACCCTCCAACTCCCTGTCTCTCTGTCTCTCACACCCACCAACTGCCTGTCTCTCTCTCACCCTCCAACTCCCTGTCTCTCTCTCTCTCTTTCACACCCTCCAACTCCCAGACTCCTCTCTCTCACAGACCCTCTAACTCTCTCTCTCTCTCTCACACCATCCAACCCCCTGTCTCTCTCTCTCTCACACCCTCCAACTCCCAGACTCTCTCTCTCTCACAGACCCTCTAACTCTGTCTCTCTCTCTCACACCATCCAACGTCCTGTCTCTCTCTCTCTCTCTCTCCCTCCCTCTCACACCCTCCAATCCTGTCATTCTCTCTCTCTCAAATCCTCCAACTTCCGTTCTCTCACTCTCTCTCACAAAGCCTCCAGCGCCCTGTCTCTCTCTCTCTCACTCTTTAAAACCCTGTCTCTCTCTCTAACACACCCTCCAACTCCCTGTCTCTCGCTCTCACACCCACCAACACCTTGTATCTCTCTGTTTCTCTCTCACACCCTCCAACTCACTGTGTCTCACTCTCTCACTCTCTCTCTCTCACACACTCTAACTTCCTGTCTCTCCATCTCTCTCTCTCTCACACACCCTCCAACCCTTTGTTTCTCTCTCTCCCTCTCACACACTCCAACTCCTCGTCACTCTCCCTCTCTGTCTCTCTCACACCCTCCAACACCTTGTCCCTCTGTCTCTCCCTCTCACACTCTCCAGCTCCCTGTCTGTCTCTCTCACCCTCCAACTACCCGTCTCTCTCTCTCTATCTCACACACCGTCCAACACCCTCTCTCTCTCTCACACACCCTCCAACTCACTGTCTCTCCCTCTCTCTCTCTCACTCACACCCTCCAACTCCCTGACTCGCTCTCTCTCTCACACCCTCCAACTACATGTCTCTCCCTCTCACAACCACCTACTACATCTCTCTCTCACCCTCCAACTCCCTCTCTCTCTCTCTGTCTCACACCCTCCAACTAGCTGTCTCTCCCTCTCACTCACCATCTCCCTGTCTCTCTCTCTCCCTCTCACACCCTCCAACTCCCTGTGGCGCTCTCTCTCTCTCTCACACCTTCCAACTCCCAGACTCTCTCTCTCTCTCTCCCTCCCTCTCATACCCTCCAATTCCTGTCATTCTCTCTCTCTCAAATCCTCCAACTTCCGTTCTCTCACTCTCTCTCACATAGCCTCCAGCGCCCTGTCTCTCCTCTCACACCCTCCAACTCCCTGTCTCTCTCTCTCTCTCTCTCTCACACACACACCTCCAAACCCCTGTCTCTCTCTCTCTCACACCCTCCAACTCACTGTGTCTCCCTCTCTCTCTCTCACACACTCTAACTTCCTGTCTCTCCATCTCTCTCTCAAACCCTCCAACCCCTTGTCTCTCTCTCTCCCTCTCACACCCTCCAACTCTTCGTCTCACTCCCTCACTGTCCTCTCTCTCACACCCTCCAACACCTTGTCTCTCTGTCTCTCCCTCTCACACTCTCCAGCTCCCTGTCTGTCTCTCTCAGACCCTCCAACTACCCGTCTCTCTCTCTCTCCCTCTCACACCCTCCAACACCCTCCAACTCACTGTCTCTCCCTCTCTCTCTCACTCACACCCTCCAACTCCCTGTCTCTTTCTCTCTCTCCCAGCCTCAAACTACCCGTCTCTCTCTCTCTCTCCAACTCTCTGTCTCTCTCTCTCTCTGTCTCTCTCCCTCCAACATCCTGTCTCTCTCTCTCTCACCCTCGAACTCCCTGTCTCTCTCTCTCGCTCACCCTTCAACTCCCTTTCTCTCCCTCTCTCTCTCTCTCACACACCCTCCAACTCCCTGTCTCTTTCTTTCGCTCTCTCAACCTCCAACTCCATGTCGCTCTCTCTCTCTCACACCCACCAACTGCCTGTCTCTCTCTCTCTCACACCCTCCAACTCACTGTGTCTCCCTCTCTCTCTCTCACACACTCTAACTTCCTGTCTCTCCATCTCTCTCTCCCTCTCACACCCTCCAACTCCTCGTCACTCTCCCTCTCTGTCACTCTCTCACACCCTCCAACACCTTGTCTCTCTGTCTCTCCCTCTCACACTCTCCAGCTCCCTGTCTGTCTCTCTCACCCTCCAACTACCCGTCTCTCTCTCTCTCTCCCTCACACACCGTCCAACACCCTCTCTCTCTCTCTCACACCCTCCAACTCACTGTCTCTCCCTCTCTCTCTCTCACTCACACCCTCCAATTCCCTGACTCTCTCTCTCTCTCTCACACCCTCCAACTACCTGTCTCTCCCTCTCTCTCCGTCTCACAACCGCCTACTACATCTCTCTCTCTCTCACCCTCCAGCTCCCTGTCTCTCTCTCTGTCTCACACCCTCCAACTAGCTGTCTCTCCCTCTCTCTTTCACTCACCATCTCCCTGTCTCTCTCACTCCCTCTCACGCCCTCCAACACCATGTCTCTCTCTCTCTCTCACACCCCTCCAACTCCCCAGACTATCTCTCTCACAGACCCTCTAACTCTCTGTCTCTCTCTCTCTCTCACACCATCCAACCCCCCTGTCTCTCTCTCTCTCCCTCCCTCTCATACCCTCCAACAAGCTCTCTGTCTCTCACACCCTCCAACTCACTGTCTCTCCCTCTCTCTACCTCTCCCCCTCCATCTCCCTGACTCTTTCTCTCTCTCACACCCTCGAACTCCCTGTCTCTCCCTCTCTCTCTCCCTCTCGCAACTGCCTACTACATCTCTCTCTCTCACCCTCCAACTCCATCTCTCTCTCTCTCTTTCTCACAGCCTCAAACTCACTGTCTCTATCTCTCTCTCACACACACACACCCTCCAAACCCCTGTCTCTCTCTCTCTCACACATTCCAACTCACTGTGCCTCCCTCTCTCTCTCTCTCACACACTCTAACTTCCTGTCTCTCCATCTCTCTCTCTCTCAAACCCTCCAACCCCTTGTCTCTCTCTCTCCCTCTCACACCCTCCAACTCTTCGTCTCACTCCCTCACTGTCTCTCTCTCACACCCTCCAACAACTTGTCTCTCTGTCCCTCCCTCTCACACTCTCCAGCTCCCTGTCTGTCTCTCTCAGACCCTCCAACTACCCGTCTCTCTCTCTCCCTCTCACTCCCTCCAACACCCTCTCTCTCTCTCACACACTCCAACTCACTGTCTCTCCCTCTCTCTCTCTCACTCACACCCTCCAACTCCGTGTCTCTTTCTCTCTCTCCCAGCCTCAAACTACCCATCTCTATCTCTCTTAACATACCCTCCAACTCTCTGTCTCTCTCTCTCTCTGTCTCTCTCCCTCCAACATCCTGTCTCTCTCTCTCTCACCCTCCAACTCCCTGTCTCTCTCTCTCGCTCACCCTTCAACTCCATTTCTCTCCCTCTCTCTCTCTCTCCATCTCACACCCTCCAACTCCCTGTCTCTCTCTCTCACACCCACCAACTGCCTGATCCTCTCTCACCATCCAACTCCCTGTCTCTCTCTCTCTCTCCCTCTCACACCCACCAACTCCATGTCTCTCTCTCTCACATACCCTCCAACTCCCTGTCTCTCTCTCTCTCTCACCCTCCAACTCCCTTTCTCTCTCTCTCTCTCCATCTCACACCCTCCAACTCCCTGTCTCTCTCTCTCACACCCACCAACTGCCTGATCCTCTCTCACCATCTAACTTCCTGTCCCTCTCTCTCACACACCCTCCAACTACCAGTCTCTCCCTCACTCTCTCCCTCTCACAACCGCCTACTATATCTCTCTCTCTCTCTCACCCTCCATCTCCCCCTCTCTCTCTCTCTGTCTCACACCCTCCAACTCGCTGTCTCTCCCTCTCTCTCTCTCTCACTCACCATCTCCCTATGTCTCTATGTCTCTCTCTCACCATCCAACTCCCTGTCTCTCTCTCTCTCCCTCTCACACCCACCAACTCCATGTCTCTCTCTCTCTCACTTACCCTCCTACTGCCTGGCTCTCTCTCTCACCCTCCAACTCCCTGTCTCTCTCTCTATCTCCTTCTCACACCCTCCAACTCCCTGTCTCTCTCTCTCTCTCTCACACCCACCAACTGCCTGATCCTCTCTCACCATCTAACTTCCTGTCCCTCTCTCTCTCCCCCTCACACCCTCCAACACCCTGGCTCTCTCTCTCTCTCTCACCCTCCAACTCCCCAGACACTCTCTCTCTCACAGACCCTCCAAATCTCTGTCTCTCTCTCTCACACACCCTCCAACACCCTGTCTCTCTCTCTCTCTCTCTCTATCCCTCTCACACCCTCCAACCCTGTCTCTCTCTCAAATCCTCCAACTTCCGTTCTCTCACTCTCTCTCACAAAGCCTCCAGCGCCCTGTCTCTCTCTCTCACACCCTCCAAATTCCTGTGTCTCGCTCTCTCACCCTCCAACACCTTGTCCTCTCTCTCTCTCTCTCACACCCACCAACTGCCTGTCTCTGTCTCACCATCCAACTCCGTCTCTCTATCTCTCCCTCTCACACCCTCCAACTCCGTCTCTCTCTCTCTCCCTCCATCTCACACCTTCCAACTCCCAGACTCTCTCTCTCTCACACTCACCATCTCCCTGTGTCTCTATGTGTCTCTCTCACCATCCAATTCCCTGTCTCTCTCTCTCTCCCTCTCACACCCACCAACTCCATGTCTCTCTCTCACATACCCTCCAACTCCCTGTTTCTCTCTCTCACCCTCCAACTCCCTGTCTCTCTCTCTCTCCTTCTCACACCCTCCAACTCCCTGTCTCTCTCTCTCACACCCACCAACTGCCTGATCCTCTATCACCATCCAACTCCCTGTCTCTCTCTCTCTCTCCCTCTCACACCCTCCAACCCTGTCTCTCTCTCAAATCCTCCAACTTCCGTTCTCTCACTCTCTCACAAAGCCTCTAGCGCCCTGTCTCTCTCTCTCACACCCTCCAAATCCCTGTGTCTCACTCTCTCACCCTCCAACACCTTGTCTCTCTCTCTCTCTCTCACACCCACCAACTGCCTGTCTCCGTCTCACCATCCAACACCCTGTCTCTCTATCTCTCCCTCTCACACCCTCCAACTCCCAGACTCTCTCTCTCACACTCACCATCTCCCTGTGTCTCTATGTCTCTCTCTCACCATCCGAATTCCCTGTCTCTCTCTCTCTCCCTCTCACACCCCACCAACTCCATGTCTCTCTCTCACATACCCTCCAACTCCCTGTCTCTCTCTCTCTCACCCTCCAACTCCCTGTCTCTCTCTCTCTCCTTCTCACACCCCTCCAAATCTCTGTCTCTCTCTCTCACACACCCTCCAACACCCTGTCTCTCTCTCTCTCTCCATCCCTCTCACACCCGCCAACCCTGTCTTTCTCTCTCAAATCCTCCAACTTCCGTTCTCTCACTCTCTCTCACATAGCCTCCAGCACCCTGTCTCTCGCTCTCTCACCCTCCAACACCTTGTCTCTCTCTCTCTCTCTCTCACACACCACCAACTGCCTGTCTCTGTCTCACCATCCAACTCCCTGTCTCTCTCTCTCTCCCTCTCACACCCTCCAACTCCCTGTCTCTCTTTCTCTCTCTCTCACCCTCCAACCCTGTCTTTCTCTCTCTCTCAAATCCTCCAACTTCCGTTCCCAGACTCTCTCTCTCTCACAGACCCTCCAACTCTCTGTCTCTCTCTCTCTCACACCATCCAACGCCCTGTCTCTCTCTCTCTCTCTCTCCCTCTCACACCCTCCAACCCTGTCTTTCTCTCTCTCTCAAATCCTCCAACTTCCGTTCTCTCACTCTCTCTCACATAGCCTCCAGCGCCCTGTCTCTCTCTCTCACACCCTCCAACTCCCTGTCTCTCGCTCTCTCACCCTCCAACACCTTGTCTCTCTCTGTCTCTCTCACACCCTCCAACTACCAGTCTCTCCCTCTCTCTCTCCCTCTCACAACCGCCTACCACATCTCTCTCTCTCTCTCACCCACCATCTCCCCCTCTCTCTCTCTGTCTCACACCCTCCAACTCGCTGTCTCTCCCTCTCTCTCTCACTCACCATCTCCCTGTGTCTCTATGTCTCTCTCTAACTATCCAAATCCCTGTCTCTCTCTCTCTCTCCCTCTCACACCCACCAACTCCATGTCTCTCTCTCTCACATACCCTCCAACTCCCTGTCTCTCTCTCTCACCTTAAAACTCCCTGTCTCTCTCTCTCCTTCTCACACCCTCCAACTCCCTGTCTCTCTCTCTCTCTCACACCCACCAACTGCCTAATCCTCTATCACCATCCAACTCCCTGTCTCTCTCTCTCTCTCTCTCACACCCTCCAACTCCCTGTCTCTCGCTCTCTCACCCTCCAACACCTTGTCTCTCTCTCTCTCACACCCACCAACTGCCTGATCCTCTCTCACCATCCAATTCCCTGTCTCTCTCTCTCTACCTCTCACACCCTCCAACTCACTGTCTCTCTCTCTCTCTCACCCTCCAACTCCCAGACTCTCTCTCTCACCGATCCTCCAACTCCCTGTCTCTCTCTCTCACACACCCTCCAACTCCCTGTCTCTCGCTCTCTCACCCGCCCAACACCTTGTCTCTCTGTCTCTCTCACCCTCCAACACACTTTCACTCTGTCTCTCCCTCTCACATCCTCCAGCTCCCTGTGTCTCTCTCACACCCTCCAACTACCAGTCTCTCCCTCTCTCTCTCCCTCTCACAACTGCCTACTATATATCTCTCTCTCTCTCTCACCCTCCATCTCCCCCTCTCTCTCTCTGTCTCACACCCTCCAACTCGCTGTCTCTCCCTCTCTCTCTCTCACACTCACCATCTCACTGTATCTCTATGTCTCTCTCTCTCACCATCCAATTCCCTGTCTCTCTCTCTCTCCCTCTCACACCCACCAACTCCATGTCTCTCTCTCACATACACTCCAACTCCCTGTCTCTCTCTCTCTCACCCTCCAACTCCCTGTCTCTCTCTCTCTTTCTCACACCCTCCAACTCTCTGTCTCTCTCTCTCTCTCTCTCACACCCACCAACTGCCTGATCCTCTATCACCATCCAACTCCCTGTCTCTCTCTCTCTCCCTCTCACACCCTCCAGCTCCCTGTCTTTCTCTCTTTCTCACCCTCCAACTCCCAGACTCTCTCTCTCTCACAGACCCTCCAACTCTCTGTCTCTCTCTCTCTCACACTATCCAACGCCCTGTCTCTCTCTCTCTCTCTCTCCCTCTCACACCCTCCAAACCTGTCCTTCTCTCTCTCTCAAATCCTCCAACTTCCGTTCTCTCACTCTCTCTCACATAGCCTCCTGCGCCCTGTCTCTCTCTCTCTCACTCTTCAAATCCCTGTCTCTCTCTCTCACACACCCTCCAACTCCCTGTCTCTCGCTCTCTCACCCTCCAACACCTTGTCTCTCTCTGTCTCTCTCTCACCCTCCAACACCCTGTCCCTCTGTCTCTCCCTCTCACATCCTCCAGCTCCCTGTGTGTCTCTCTCACACCCTGGAACTAACCACCTCTCTCTTTCCCTCTCATACCCTCCAACACGCTCTCTGTCTCTCACACCCTCCAACTCACTGTCTCTCCCTCTCTCTCTCTCTCACACCCTCCAACAACCTGACTCTTTCTCTCTCTCACACACTCCAACTCCCTGTCTCTCCCTCTCTCTCTCCCTCTTACAACCGCCTACTACATCTCTCCCTCTCACCCTCCAACTCCATCTCCCTCTCTCTTTCTCACAGCCTCCAACTCCCTGTATCTCTCTCTCTCTCTCACACTCACCATCTCCCTGTGTCTCTGCCTCTGTCTCACCCTCAAACTCCCTGTCTATCTCTCTCTCTCACAGAAAAACCCTCCAAACCCCTGACTCCCTCCCTCTCACACACTCCAACTCACTGTGTCTCCCTCTCTCTCTCTCTCACCACCCACCAACTGCCTGTCTCTGTCTCACCATCCAACTCCCTGTCTCTCTCTCTCTCCCTCTCACACACTCCAACTCCCTGTCTCTCTTTCTCTCTTTCTCTCTCTCTCACCCTCCAACTCCCAGACTCTCTCTCTCTCACAGACCCTCCAACTCTCTGTCTCTCTCTCTCTCACACCATCCAACGCCCCTGTCTCTCTCTCTCTCTCTCTCTCTCCATCTCACACCCTCCAAACCTGTCTTTCTCTCTCTCTCAAATCCTCCAACTTCCGTTCTCTCACTCTCTCTCACATAGCCTCCAGCGCCCTGTCTCACTCTCACACCCTCCAACTCCCTGTCTCTCGCTCTCTCACCCTCCAACACCTTGTCTCTCTCTGTCTCTCTCTCTCAAACCTCCAACTCCCTGATTCTCTCTCTCTCTCACACCCTCCAACTACCAGTCTCTCCCTCTCTCTCTCCCTCTCACAACCGCCTACTACATCTCTCTCTCTCTCTCACCCTCCATCTCCCCCTCTCTCTGTCTCACACCCTCCAACTCGCTGTCTCTCCCTCTCTCTCTCTCTCTCACTCAGCATCTCCCTGTGTCTCTATGTCTCTCTCTCACATCCAAAACCTGTCTCTTTCGCTCTCCCTCTCACACCCACCAACTCTATGTCTCTCTCTCTCACATACCCTCCAACTCCCTGTCTCTCTCTCTCAACCTCCAACTCCCTGTCTCTCTCTCTCTCTCCTTCTCACACCCTACAAGTCCCTGACTCCCTCTCTCTCACACCCACCAACTGCCTGATCCTCTCTCACCATCCAACTCCCTGTCTCTGTCTCTCCCTCTCACACCCTCCAACTCCCTCTCTCTCTCTCTCACACCATCCAACTCCCAGACACACTCTCTCTCACAGACCCTCCAAATCTCTGTCCCTCTCTCTCTCACACCCTCCAACTTCCTGTCTCTCGCTCTCTCAGCCTCCAACACCTTGTCTCTCTCTGTCTCTCTCTCACCCTCCAACACCCTGTCACTCTGTCTCTCCCTCTCACATCCTCCAGCTCCGTGTGTCTCTCTCACACCCTCCAACTAGCAGTCTCTCCCTCTCTCTCTCCCTCTCCAAACCGCCTACTACATCTCTCTCTCTCTCACCCTCCATCTCCCCCTCTCTCTCTCTGTCTCACACCCTCCAACTCGGTGTCTCTCCCTCTCTCTCACTCACCATCTCCCTGTGTCTCTATGTCTCTCTCTCACCCTCCAACTCCATCTCTCTCTCTCTTTCTCAGTCTCCAACTCCCTGTCTCTCTCTCTCTCTCTCACACTCACCATCTCCCTGTGTCTCTATGCCTCTGTCTCACCCTCAAACGCCCTGTCTCTCTCTCTCTCTCACACACACACCCTCCAAACGCCTGTCTCCCTCTCTCTCACACACTCCAACTCACTGTGTCTCCCTCTCTCTCTCTCTCTCTCACACACTCTAACTTCCTGTCTCCCCATCTCTCTCTCTCTCTCTCTCAAACCCTCCAACACCTTGTCTCTGTCTCTCCCTCTCACACTCTCCAGCTCCCTGTCTGTCTCTCTCACACCCTCCAACTACCCGTCTCTCTCTCACTCCCTCTCACACCCTCCAACACCCTCTCTCTCTCTCTCACACCCTCCAACTCACTGTCTCTCCCTCTCTCTCTCTCTCACTCACACCCTCCAACTCCCTGACTCTCTCTCTCTCTCACACCCTCCAACTACCTCTCTCTCCCTCTCTCTCTCTCCCTCTCACAAGCGCCTACAACATCTCTCTCCCTCACCCTCCAACTCCCTCTCTCTCTCTCTCTGTCTCACACCCTCCAACTCGCTGTCTCTCCCTCTCTCTCTCTCTCTCACTCACCATCTCCTGTGTCTCTATGTCTCTCTCTCACCATCCAACTCCCTGTCTCTCTCTCTCTCCCTCTCACACCCTCAAACTCATTCTCTCTCTGTCTCTCACATACCCTCCAACACCCTGTCTCACTCTCTCTCTCTCACCCTCCAACTCCCTCTCTCTCTCTCTCTCTCCCTCTCCCTCTCTCTCTCTCTCTCACACCCACCAACTGCCTGTCTCTAACTCACCATCCAACTCCCTGTCTCTCTCTCTCCCTCTCACACCCTCCAACGCCCTGTCTCTCTCTCTCTCTCTCTCTCTCCATCTCACACCTTCCAACCCTGTCTTTCTCTCTCTCTCAAATCCTCCAACTTCCGTTCTCTCACTCTCTCTCACATAGCCTCCAGCGCCCTGTCTCTCTCTCTCACACCCTTCAACTCCCTGTCTCTTGCTCTCTCACCCTCCAACACCTTGTCTCTCTCTGTCTCTCTCTCTCACCCTTCAACTCCCTGACTCTCTCTCTCTCTCTCACACCCTCCAACTACCAGTCTCTCCCTCTCTCTTTCCCTCTCACAACCGCCTACTATATCTCTCTCTCTCTCACCCTCCATCTCCTCCTCTGTCTCTTTGTCTCACACCCTCCAACTCGCTGTCTCTCCCTCTCTCTCTCTCTCACTCACCATCTCCGTGTCTCTATGTCTCTGTCTCACCATCCAAATCCCTGTCTCTCTCTCTCTCCCTCTCACACCCACCAAACCCATGTCTCTCTCTCTGTCACATACCCTCCAACTCCCTGTCTCTCTCTCTCTCACCCTCCAACTCCCTGTCTCTCTCTCTCTCCATCTCACACCCTCCAACTCCCTGTCTCTCTCTCTCTCTCACACCCACCAACTGCCTGATCCTCTCTCACCATCCAACACCCTGTCTCTCTCTCTTTCCCTCTCACACCCTCCAACTCCCTGTCTCTGTCTCGCTCGCTCTCTCTCGCCCTCCAACTCCCAGACTCTCTCTCTCTCTCACAGACCCTCCAAATCTCTGTCTCTCTCTCTCACACACCTCCAACACCCTGTCTCTCTCACTCTCTCTCCATTCCTCTCAAACCCTACAACCCTGTCTTTCTCTCTCAAATCCTCCAACTTCCGTTCTCTCACTCTCTCTCACATAGCCTCCAGCGCCCTGTCTCTCTCTCTCACACCCTCCAACTCCCTGTCTCTCGCTCTCTCACCCTCCAACACCTTCTCTCTGTCTCTCTCTCTCTCACCCTCCAACTCCCAGACTCTCTCTCTCTCACAGACCCTCCAACTCTCTGTTTCTCTCTCTCTCACACCATCCAACGCCCTGTCTCTCTCTCTCTCCCTCTCACACCCTCCAACCCTGTCATTCTCTCTCTCTCAAATCCTCCAACTTCCGTTCTCTCACTCTCTCTCACATAGCCTCCAGTGCCCTGTCTCTCTCTCTCACACCCTCCAACTCCCTGTCTCTCGCTCTCTCATTCTCCAACACCTTGTCTCTCTCTGTCTCTCTCTCTCACCCTCCAACTCCCTGACTCTCTCTCTCTCTTTCACACCCTCCAACTACCAGTCTCTCCCTCTCTCTCTCCCTCTCACAACCGCCTACTACATCTCTCTCTCTCTCACCCTCCATCTCCCCCTCTCTCTCTCTGTCTCACACCCTCCAACTCGCTGTCTCTCCCTCTCTCTCTCTCTCACTCACCATCTCCCTGTGTCTCTATGTCTCTCTCTCACCATCCAACTCCCTGTCTCTCTCTCTCTCCCTCTCACACCCTCAAACTCAATCTCTCTCTGTCTCTCACATACCCTCCCACACCCTGTCTCTCTCTCTCTCTCTCACCCTCCATCTCCCTGTCTCTCTCTCTCTCTCTCTCACAAACACCAACTGCCTGTCTCTGTCTCACCATCCAACTCCCTGTCTCTCTCTCTCTCCCTCTCACACCCTCCAACTCCCTGTCTCCCTCTCTCTCTCCCTCCCTCTCACACCTTCCAACCCTGTCTTTCTCTCTCTCTCAAATCCTCCAACTTCCGTTCTCTCACTCTCTCTCACATAGCCTTCAGCGCCCTGTCTCTCTCTCTCTCACACCCCTCCAACTCCCTGTCTCTCGCTCTTTCACCCTCCAACACCTTGTCTCTCTCTGTCTCTCTCTCTCACCCTCCAAAACCCTCTCTCTATCTCTATCTCACACCCTCCAACTACCAGTCTCTCCCTCTCTCTCTCCCTCTCACAACCGCCTACTATATCTCTCTCTCTCTCTCACCATCCATCTCCCCCTTTCTCTCTCTGTCTCACACCCTCCAACTCGCTGTCTCTCCCTCTCTCTCTCACTCACCATCTCCCTGTGTCTCTATGTCTCTCTCTCACCATCCAACTCCCAGACTCTCTCTCTCTCACAGACCCTCCAACTCTGTCTCTCTCTCTCACACACCCTCCAACTCCCTGTCTCTCTCTCTCTCACCCTCCAACACCTTGTCTCTCTGTCTCTCTCTCACCCTCCAACACCCTGTCACTCTGTCTCTCCCCCTCACATCCTCCATCTCCCTGTGTGTCTCTCTCACACCCTCCAACTACCAGTCTCTCCCTCTCTCTCTCCCTCTCACAACCGCCTATTACATCTCTCTCTCTCTCACCCTCCATCTCCCCCTCTCTCTCTCTGTCTCACACCCTCCAACTCGCTGTCTCTTCCTCTCTCTCTCTCTCACTCACCATCACCCTGTGTCTCTATGTCTCTCTCTCACCATCCAACTCCCTGTCTCTCTCTCTCTCCATCTCTCACCCACCAACTCCATGTCTCTCTCTCTCTCACATACCCTCCAACTCCCTGTCTCTCTCTCACCCTCCAACTCCCTGTCTCTCTCTCTCTCTCTCCTTCTCACACCCTCCAACTCCCTGTCTCTCTCTCTCTGACACCCACCAACTGCCTGATCCTCTCTCACCATCCAACTCCCTGTCTCTCTCTCTCTCTCTCTCTCACCCTCCAACTCCCAGACTCTCTCTCTCTCACAGACCCTCTTACTCTCTGTCTCTCTCTCTCACACACAATCCAACACCCTGTCTCTCTCTCTCTCTTTCCATCCCTCTCACACTCTCCAACCCTGTCTTTCTCTCTCTCTCAAATCCTCCAACTTCCGTTCTCTCACTCTCTCTCACATAGCCTCCAGCGCCCTGTCTCTCTCTCTCACACCCTCCAACACCTTGTCGCTCTCTCTCTCTCTCTCTCACACCCACCAACTGCCTGTCTCTGTCTCACCATCCATCTCCCTGTCTCTCTCTCTCTCTCTCACCCTCCAACTCCCAGACTCTCTCTCTCTCATAGACCCTCCAACTCTGTGTCTCTCTCTCTCTCACACCATCCAATGCCCTCTCTCTCTCCCTCCCTCTCACACCCTCCAACCCTGTCTTTCTCTCTCTCTCAAATCCTCCAACTTCTGTTCTCTCACTCTCTATCACATAGCCTCCAGTGCCCTGTCTCTCTCTCTCACACCCTCCAACTCCCTGTCTGGCGCTCTCTCACCCTCCAACACCTTGTCTCTCTCTGTCTCTCTCTCACCCTCCAACACCCTGTCACTCTGTCTCTCCCTCTCACATCCTCCAGCTCCCTGTGTGTCTCTCTCACACCCTGGAACTAACCTTCTCTCTCTTTCCCTCTCATACCCTCCAACACGCTCTCTGTCTCACACACCCTCCAACTCACTGTCTCTGCCTCACTCTCTCTCTCACACACTCCAACTCCTTGTCTCTCCCTCTCTCTCTCCCTCTCACAACTACCTACTACATCTCTATCTCTCACCCTACAAGACCCTGTCTCTCTCTCCCTCTCACACCCTCCAACTCCCAGACTCTCACTCTCTCATAGCCCCTCTAACTCTCTGTCTCTCTCTCTCTCACACCATCCAACGCCCTGTCTCTCTCTCTCTCTCACTCTCACAAGCACCATCTCCCTGTGTCTCCTTGCCTCTCTCTCACCCTCAAAAACCCTGTCTCTCTCTCTCTCTCTCTCACACACACACACACTCCAAAACCCTGTCTCTCTCTCTCTCTCACACCCTCCAACTCACTGTGTCTCCCTCTCTCTCTCACACACTTTAACTTCCTGTCTCACCATCTCTCCCTCTCTCTCTCAAACCCTCCAACCCGTTGTCTCTCTCTCTCCCTCTCACACCCTCCAACTCTTCGTCTCTCTCCCTCACTGTCTCTCTCTCACACCCTCCAACACCTTGTCTCTCTGTCTCTCCCTCTTACACTCTCCAGCTCCCTGTCTGTCTCTCTCACACACTCCAACTACCCGTCTCATTCTCTCTCCCTCTCACACCCTCCAACACCCGCTCTCTCTCTCTCACACCCTCCAACTCACTGACTCTCTCTCTCCCTCTCACAACCTCAAACTCATTCTCTCTCTGTCTCTCACATACCCTCCAACACCCTGTCTCTCTCTCTCTCACCCTCCAGCTCCCTGTCTCTCTCTCTCTCTCTCTCTCTCTCTCACACCCACCAACTGCCTGTCTCTGTCTCAACATCCAACTCCCTGTCTTTCTCTCTCTCACTCTCACACCCTCCAACTCCCTGTCTCTCTCTCTCTCCCTCCATCTCACACCTTCCAACCCTGTCTTCTCTCTCTCTCAAATCCTCCAACTTCCGTTCTCTCACTCTCTCTCACATAGCCTCCAGCGCCCTGTCTCTCTCTCACACCCTCCAACTCCCTGTCTCTCGCTCTCTCACCCTCCAACACCTTGTCTCTCTCTGTCTCTCTCTCTCACCCTCCAACTCCCTGACTCTCTCACTCTCTCACACCCTCCAACTACCAGTCTCTCCCTCTCACTTTCCCTCTCACAACCGCCTACTATATCTCCCTATCTCTCACCCTCCATCTCCCCACTCTCTCTCTGTATCACACCCTCCAACTCACTGTCTCTCCCTCTCTCTCTCTCTCACTCACCATCTCCCTGTGTCTCTATGTCTCTCTCTCACCATCCAACTCCCTGTCTCTCTCTCTCCCTCTCACACCCACCACCTCCATGTCATTCTCTCTCTCACATACCCTCCAACGCCCTGTCTCTCTCTCTCCCTCTCACACCCTCCAACTCTTCGTCTCTCTCCCTCACTGTCTCTCTCACACCCTCCAACACCTTGTCTCTCTGTCTCTCCCTCTCACACTCTCCAGCTCCCTGTCTGTCTCTCCCACACACTCCAAATACCCGTCTCTCTCTCTCTCCCTCTCACACCCTCCAACACCCCCTCTCTCTCTCTCACACACCCTCCAACTCACTGTCTCTCCCTCTGTCTCTCTCACTCAAACCCTCCAACTCCCTGACTCTCTCTCCCTCTCACACCCACCAACACCCTCTCTCTCTCTCTCTCACCATCCAACTCCCTGTCTCTCTCTCTCTCCCTCTCACAGCCTCAAACTCATTCTCTCTCTCTCTCTCACATACCCTCCAACACCCTGTCTCTCTCTCTCTCTCTCTCACCCTCCAGCTCCCTGTCTCTCTCTCTCTCTCTCTCTCTCTCTCACACCCACCAACTGCCTGTCTCTGTCTCACCATCCAACTCCCTGTCTTTCTCTCTCTCCCTCTCACACCCTCCAACTCCCTGTCTCTCTCTCTCTCCCTCTCGCACCTTCCAACCCTGTCTTTCTCTCTCTCTCAAATCCTCCCAACTTCCGTTCTCTCACTCTCTCTCACATAGCCTCCAGCGCCCTGTCTCTCTCTCTCACACCCTCCAACTCCCTGTCTCTCGCTCTCTCACCCTCCCTCTCAGAACCGCCTACTACATCTCTCTCTCTCTCACCCTCCAACTCCCTCTCTCTCCTCTATGTCTCAAACCCTCCAACTCGCTGTCTCTCCCTCTCACTCTCTCTCACTCACCATCTCCCTGTGTCTCTATGTCTCTCTCTCACCATCCAACTCCCTGTCTCTCTCTCTCTCCCTCTCACACCCTCAAATTCATTCTCTCTGTCTCTCACATACCCTCCAACACCCTGTCTCTCTCTCTCTCTCACCCTCCAGCTCCCTGTCTCTCTCTCTCTCTCTGTCTCTCTCTCAGACCCTCCAACTCCCTGTCTCTCTCTCTCTCCCTCTCACACCCTCCAACTCCCCTGTCTCTCTCTCTCTCTCCCTCCCTCTCACACCTTCCAACCCTATCTTTCTCTCTCTCTCAAATCCTCCAACTTACGTTCTCTCACTCTCTCTCACATAGCCTCCAGCGCCCTGTCTCTCTCTCTCACACCCTCCAACTCCCTGTCTCTCACTCTCTCACCCTCCAACACCTTGTTTCTCTCTGTCTGTCTCTCACCCTCCAACTCCCTGACTCACTCTCTCTCTCTCTCTCTCTCTCACACCCTCCAACTACCAGTCTCTCCCTCTCTCTCTACCTCTCACAACCGCCTACTATATCTCTCTCTCTCACCATCCATCTCCCCCTCGCTCTCTCTGTCTCACACTCTCCAACTCGCTGTCTCTCCCTCTCTCTCTCTCTCACTCACCATCTCCATGTGTCTCTATGTCTCTCTCTCACCATCCAACTCCCTGTTTCTCTCTCTCTCCATCTCACACCCAACAACACCATGTCTCTCTCTCTCTCACATACCCTCCAACTCCCTGTCTCTCTCTCTCACCCTCCAACCCCCCTGTCTCTCTCTCTCTCCTTCTCACACCCTCCAACTCCCTGTCTCTCTCTCTCTCTCACACCCACCAACTGCCTGATCCTCTCTCACCATGCAACTCCCTGTCTCTCTAACTCTCCCTCTCACACCCTCCAACTCCCTGTCTCTCTCTCTCTCTCACCCTCCAACTCCCAGAATCTCTGTCTCTCCATCCCTCTCACACCCTCCAACCCTGTCTTTCTCTCTCAAATCCTCCAACTTCCGTTCTCTCACTCTCTCTCACATAGCCTCCAACGCCCTGTCTCTCTCTCTCACACCCTCCAACTCCCTGTCTCTCGCTCTCTCACCCACAACAGCATGACTCTCTCTCTCTCTCTCTCTCTCTCTCACACCCACCAACTGCCTGTCTCTGTCTCACCATCCAACTCCCTGTCTCTCTATCTCTCTCTCTCACACCCTCCAACTCCCTGTCTCTCTCTCTCTCCCTTCATCTCACACCTTCCAACTCCCAGACTCTCTCTCTCTCACACTCACCATCTCCCTGTGTCTCTATGTGTCTCTCTCACCATCCAATTCCCTGTCTCTCTCTCTCTCCCTCTCACACCCACCAACTCCATGTCTCTCTCTCACATACCCTCCAACTCCCTGTCTCTCTCTCTCTCACCCTCCAACTCCCTGTCTCTCTCTCTCTCCTTCTCACACCCTCCAACTCCCTGTCTCTCTCTCTCTCACACCCACCAACTGCCTGATCCTCTATCACCATCCAACTCCCTTTCTCTCTCTCTCTCACACCCTCCAACCCTGTCTCTCTCTCAAATCCTCCAACTTCCGTTCTCTCACTCTCTCTCACAAAGCCTCCAGCGCCCTGTCTCTCTCTCTCACACCCTCCAAATTCCTGTGTCTCGCTCTCTCACCCTCCAACACCTTGTCTCTCTCTCTCTCTCTCTCACACCCACCAACTGCCTGTCTCTGTCTCACCATCCAACTCCCTCTCTATCTCTCCCTCTCACACCCTCCAACTCCCTGTCTCTCTCTCTCTCCCTCCATCTCACACCTTCCAACTCCCAGACTCTCTCTCTCTCACACTCACCATCTCCCTGTGTCTCTATGTCTCTCTCTCACCATCCAATTCCCTGTCTCTCTCTCTCTCCCTCTCACACCCACCAACTCCATGTCTCTCTCTCACATACCCTCCAACTCCCTGTCTCTCTCTCTCTCACCCTCCAACTCCCTGTCTCTCTCTCTCTCCTTCTCACACCCTCCAAATCTCTGTCTCTCTCTCTCACACAGCCTCCAACACCCTGTCTCTCTCTCTCTCCATCCCTCTCACACCCCGCCAACCCTGTCTTTCTCTCTCAAATCCTCCAACTTCCGTTCTCTCACTCTCTCTCACATAGCCTCCAGCACCCTGTCTCTCGCTCTCTCACCCTCCAACACCTTGTCTCTCTCTCTCTCTCACACCCACCAACTGCCTGTCTCTGTCTCACCATCCAACTCCCTGTCTCTCTCTCTCCCTCTCACACCCTCCAACTCCCTGTCTCTCTTTCTCTCTCTCTCACCCTCCAACTCCCAGACTCTCTCTCTCTCACAGACCCTCCAACTCTCTGTCTCTCTCTCTCTCACACCATCCAACGCCCTGTCTCTCTCTCTCTCTCTCTCCCTCTCACACCCTCCAACCCTGTCTTTCTCTCTCTCTCAAATCCTCCAACTTCCGTTCTCTCACTCTCTCTCACATAGCCTCCAGCGCCCTGTCTCTCTCTCTCACACCCTCCAACTCCCTGTCTCTCGCTCTCTCACCCTCCAACACCTTGTCTCTCTGTCTCTCTCACACCCTCCAACTACCAGTCTCTCCCTCTCTCTCTCCCTCTCACAACCGCCTACCACATCTCTCTCTCTCTCTCTCACCCACCATCTCCCCTTCTCTCTCTCTGTCTCACACCCTCCAACTCGCTGTCTCTCCCTCTCTCTCTCTCTCACTCACCATCTCCCTGTGTCTCTATGTCTCTCTCTAACTATCCAAATCCCTGTCTCTCTCTCTCTCCCTCTCACACCCACCAACTCCATGTCTCTCTCTCTCACATACCCTCCAACTCCCTGTCTCTCTCTCTCACCTTAAAACTCCCTGTCTCTCTCTCTCTCTCTCTCTCCTTCTCACACCCTCCAACTCCCTGTCTCTCTCTCTCTCACACCCACCAACTGCCTGATCTTCTCTCACCATCCAACTCCCTGTCTCTCTCTCTCTACCTCTCACACCCTCCAACTCACTGTCTCTCTCTCTCTCTCACCCTCCAACTCCCAGACTCTCTCTCTCACCGATCCTCCAACTCCCTGTCTCTCTCTCTCACACACCCTCCAACTCCCTGTCTCTCGCTCTCTCACCGCCCAACACCTTGTCTCTCTGTCTCTCTCTCACCCTCCAACACACTTTCACTCTGTCTCTCCCTCTCACATCCTCCAGCTCCCTGTGTCTCTCTCACACCCTCCAACTACCAGTCTCTCCCTCTCTCTCTCCCTCTCACAACCGCCTACTATATATATCTCTCTCTCTCTCACCCTCCATCTCCCCCTCTCTCTCTCTGTCTCACACCCTCCAACTCGCTGTCTCTCCCTCTCTCTCTCTCACACTCACCATCTCACTGTATCTCTATGTCTCTCTCTCACCATCCAATTCCCTGTCTCTCTCTCTCTCCCTCTCACACCCACCAACTCCCTGTCTCTCTCTCTCTTTCTCACACCCTCCAACTCTCTGTCTCTCTCTCTCTCTCACACCCACCAACTGCCTGATCCTCTATCACCATCCAACTCCCTGTCTCTCTCTCTCTCCCTCTCACACCCTCCAGCTCCCTGTCTCTCTCTCTCTCTCTCTCTCTCTCACCCTCCAACTCCCAGACTCTCTCTCTCTCACAGACCCTCCAAATCTCTGTCTCTCTCTCTCACACACCCTCCAACACCCTGTCTCTCTCTCTCTCCATCCCTCTCACACCCGCCAACCCTGTCCTTCTCTCTCAAATCCTCCAACTTCCGTTCTCTCACTCTCTCTCACATAGCCTCCAGCACCCTGTCTCTCGCTCTCTCACCCTCCAACACCTTGTCTCTCTCAGTCTCTCTCTCACCCTTCAACACACTTTCACTCTGTCTCTCCCTCTCACATCCTCCAGCTCCCTGTGTGTCTCTCTCACACCCCTCCAACTAGCAGTTTCTTCCTCTCTCTCCCTCTCACAACCGCCTACTCTATCTCTCTCTCTCTCTCACCCTCCATCTCCCCCCTCTCTCTCTCTGTCTCACACCCTCCAACTCGCTGTCTCTCCCTCTCTCTCTCTCTCACCCACCATCTCCCTGTGTCTCTATGTCTCTCTCTCACCCTCCAACACCCTGTCTCTCTCTCTCTCCTTCTCACACCCTCCAACTCCCTGTCTCTCTCTCTCTCTCACACCCACCAACTGCCTAATCCTCTATCACCATCCAACTCCCTGTCTCTCTCTCTCTCACCCTCCAACTCCCTGTCTCTCGCTCTCTCACCCTCCAACACCTTGTCTCTCTCTCTCTCACACCCACCAACTGCCTGTCTCTGTCTCACCATCCAACTCCCTGCCTCTCTCTCTCTCCCTCTCACACCCTCCAACTCCCTGTCTTTCTCTCTTTCTCACCCTCCAACTCCCAGACTCTCTCTCTCTCACAGACCCTCCAACTCTCTGTCTCTCTCTCTCTCACACTATCCAACGCCCTGTCTCTCTCTCTCTCTCTCTCCCTCTCACACCCTCCAAACCTGTCCTTCTCTCTCTCTCAAATCCTCCAACTTCCGTTCTCTCACTCTCTCTCACATAGCCTCCTGCGCCCTGTCTCTCTCTCTCTCACTCTTCAAATCCCTGTCTCTCTCTCTCACACACCCTCCAACTCCCTGTCTCTCGCTCTCTCACCCTCCAACACCTTGTCTCTCTCTGTCTCTCTCTCACCCTCCAACACCCTGTCCCTCTGTCTCTCCCTCTCACATCCTCCAGCTCCCTGTGTGTCTCTCTCACACCCTGGAACTAACCTTCTCTCTCTTTCCCTCTCATACCCTCCAACACGCTCTCTGTCTCTCACACCCTCCAACTCACTGTCTCTCCCTCTCTCTCTCTCTCACACCCTCCAACACCCTGACTCTTTCTCTCTCTCACACACTCCAACTCCCTGTCTCTCCCTCTCTCTCTCCCTCTTACAACCGCCTACTACATCTCTCCCTCTCACCCTCCAACTCCATCTCCCTCTCTCTTTCTCACAGCCTCCAACTCCCTGTATCTCTCTCTCTCTCTCTCTCACACTCACCATCTCCCTGTGTCTCTATGCCTCTGTCTCACCCTCAAACTCCCTGTCTATCTCTCTCTCTCACAGAAAAACCCTCCAAAACCCCTGACTCCCTCCCTCTCACACACTCCAACTCACTGTGTCTCCCTCTCTCTCTCTCTCACACCCACCAACTGCCTGTCTCTGTCTCACCATCCAACTCCCTGTCTCTCTCTCTCCCTCTCACACCCTCCAACTCCCTGTCTCTCTCTCTCTCACACCCTCCAACTCCCAGACTCTCTCTCTCTCTCACAGACCCTCCAGCTCTCTGTCTCTCTCTCTCACACACCCTCCAACTACCAGTCTCTCCCTCACTCTCTCCCTCTCACAACCGCCTACTATATCTCTCTCTCTCTCTCACCCTCCATCTCCCCCACTCTCTCTCTGTCTCACACCCTCCAACTCGCTGTCTCTCCCTCTCTCTCTCTCTCTCACTCACCATCTCCCTATGTCTCTATGTCTCTCTCTCTCACCATCCAACTCCGTCTCTCTCTCTCTCTCCCTCTCACACCCACCAACTCCATGTCTCTCTCTCTCTCACTTACCCTCCTACTGCCTGGCTCTCTCTCTCACCCTCCAACTCCCAGACTCTCTCTCTCTCACAGACCCTCCAACTCTCTGTCTCTCTCTCTCTCACACCATCCAACGCCCTGTCTCTCTCTCTCTCTCTCCATCTCACACCCTCCAAACCTGTCTTTCTCTCTCTCTCAAATCCTCCAACTTCCGTTCTCTCACTCTCTCTCACATAGCCTCCAGCGCCCTGTCTCACTCTCACACCCTCCAACTCCCTGTCTCTCGCTCTCTCACCCTCCAACACCTTGTCTCTCTCTGTCTCTCTCTCTCAACCTCCAACTCCCTGATTCTCTCTCTCTCTCACACCCTCCAACTACCAGTCTCTCCCTCTCTCTCTCCCTCTCACAACCGCCTACTACATCTCTCTCTCTCTCTCTCTCACCCTCCATCTCCCCCTCTCTCTGTCTCACACCCTCCAACTCGCTGTCTCTCCCTCTCTCTCTCTCTCTCACTCAGCATCTCCCTGTGTCTCTATGTCTCTCTCTCACATCCAAAACCTGTCTCTCTCGCTCTCCCTCTCACACCCACCAACTCTATGTCTCTCTCTCTCACATACCCTCCAACTCCCTGTCTCTCTCTCTCTCAACCTCCAACTCCCTGTCTCTCTCTCTCTCCTTCTCACACCCTACAAGTCCCTGACTCCCTCTCTCTCACACCCACCAACTGCCTGATCCTCTCTCACCATCCAACTCCCTGTCTCTGTCTGTCTCTCTCTCACACCCTCCAACTCCCTCTCTCTCTCTCTCTCACACCATCCAACTCCCAGACACTCTCTCTCTCACAGACCCTCCAAATCTCTGTCCCTCTCTCTCTCACACCCTCCAACTTCCTGTCTCTCGCTCTCTCAGCCTCCAACACCTTGTCTCTCTCTGTCTCTCTCTCATCCTCCAACACCCTGTCACTCTGTCTCTCCCTCTCACATCCTCCAGCTCCGTGTGTCTCTCTCACACCCTCCAACTACCAGTCTCTCCCTCTCTCTCTCCCTCTCCAAACCGCCTACTACATCTCTCTCTCTCTCTCACCCTCCATCTCCCCCTCTCTCTCTCTGTCTCACACCCTCCAACTCGGTGTCTCTCCCTCTCTCTCACTCACCATCTCCCTGTGTCTCTATGTCTCTCTCTCACCCTCCAACTCCATCTCTCTCTCTCTTTCTCACAGTCTCCAACTCCCTGTCTCTCTCTCTCTCTCTCTCTCACACTCACCATCTCCCTGTGTCTCTATGCCTCTGTCTCACCCTCAAACGCCCTGTCTCTCTCTCTCTCTCACACACACACCCTCCAAATGCCTGTCTCCCTCTCTCTCACACACTCCAACTCACTGTGTCTCCCTCTCTCTCTCTCTCTCACACACTCTAACTTCCTGTCTCCCCATCTCTCTCTCTCTCAAACCCTCCAACACCTTGTCTCTGTCTCTCCCTCTCACACTCTCCAGCTCCCTGTCTGTCTCTCTCACACCCTCCAACTACCCGTCTCTCTCTCACTCCCTCTCACACCCTCCAACACCCTCTCTCTCTCTCTCACACCCTCCAACTCACTGTCTCTCCCTCTCTCTCTCACTCACACCCTCCAACTCCCTGACTCTCTCTCTCTCTCACACCCTCCAACTACCTCTCTCTCCCTCTCTCTCTCTCCCTCCCTCTCACAAGCGCCTACAACATCTCCCTCTCCCTCACCCTCCAACTCCCTCTCTCTCTCTGTCTCACACCCTCCAACTCGCTGTCTCCCCCCTCTCTCTCTCTCTCACTCACCATCTCCCTGTGTCTCTATGTCTCTCTCTCACCATCCAACTCCCTGTCTCTCTCTCTCTCCCTCTCACACCCTCAAACTCATTCTCTCTCTGGCTCTCACATACCCTCCAACACCCTGTCTCACTCTCTCTCTCTCTCTCACCCTCCAACTCCCTCTCTCTCCCTCTCTCTCTCTCTCACACCCACCAACTGCCTGTCTCTAACTCACCATCCAACTCCCTGTCTCTCTCTCTCCCTCTCACACCCTCCAACGCCCTGTCTCTCTCTCTCTCTCTCCATCTCACACCTTCCAACCCTGTCTTTCTCTCTCTCTCAAATCCTCCAACTTCCGTTCTCTCACTCTCTCTCACATAGCCTCCAGCGCCCTGTCTCTCTCTCTCACACCCTTCAACTCCCTGTCTCTTGCTCTCTCACCCTCCAACACCTTGTCTCTCTCTGTCTCTCTCTATCACCCTTCAACTCCCTGACTCTCTCTCTCTCACACCCTCCAACTACCAGTCTCTCCCTCTCTCTTTCCCTCTCACAACCGCCTACTATATCTCTCTCTCTCACCCTCCATCTCCCCCTCTGTCTCTTTGTCTCACACCCTCCAACTCGCTGTCTCTCCCTCTCTCTCTCTCTCACACACCATCTCCCTGTGTCTCTATGTCTCTGTCTCACCATCCAAATCCCTGTCTCTCTCTCCCTCCCTCTCACACCCACCAAACCCATGTCTCTCTCTCTCTCACATACCCTCCAACTCCGTCTCTCTCTCTCTCACCCTCCAACTCCCTGTCTCTCTCTCTCTCCATCTCACACCCTCCAACTCCCTGTCTCTCTCACTCTCTCACACCCACCAACTGCCTGATCCTCTCTCACCATCCAACACCCTGTCTCTCTCTCTTTCCCTCTCACACCCTCCAACTCCCTGTCTCTGTCTCGCTCGCTCTCTCTCTCGCCCTCCAACTCCCAGACTCTCTCTCTCTCTCTCACAGACCCTCCAAATCTCTGTCTCTCTCTCTCACACACCCTCCAACACCCTGTCTCTCTCACTCTCTCTCCATTCCTCTCACACCCTACAACCCTGTCTTTCTCTCTCAAATCCTCCAACTTCCGTTCTCTCACTCTCTCTCACATAGCCTCCAGCGCCCTGTCTCTCTCTCTCACACCCTCCAACTCCCTGTCTCTCGCTCTCTCATTCTCCAACACCTTGTCTCTCTCTGTCTCTCTCTCTCACCCTCCAACTCCCTGACTCTCTCTCTCTCTCACACCCTCCAACTCGCTGTCTCTCCCTCTCTCTCTCTCTCACTCACCATCTCCCTGTGTCTCTATGTCTCTCTCTCACCATCCAACTCCCTGTCTCTCTCTCTCTCCCTCTCACACCCTCAAACTCAATCTCTCTCTGTCTCTCACATACCCTCCCACACCCTGTCTCTCTCTCTCTCTCTCACCCTCCATCTCCCTGTCTCTCTCTCTCTCTCACACAAACACCAACTGCCTGTCTCTGTCTCACCATCCAACTCCCTGTCTCTCTCTCTCCCTCTCACACCCTCCAACTCACTGTCTCCCTCTCTCTCTCCCTCCCTCTCACACCTTCCAACCCTGTCTTTCTCTCTCTCTCAAATCCTCCAACTTCCGTTCTCTCACTCTCTCTCACATAGCCTTCAGCGCCCTGTCTCTCTCTCTCTCACACCCTCCAACTCCCTGTCTCTCGCTCTTTCACCCTCCAACACCTTGTCTCTCTCTGTCTCTCTCTCTCACCCTCCAAAACCCTCTCTCTATCTCTATCTCACACCCTCCAACTACCAGTCTCTCCCTCTCTCTCTCCCTCTCACAACCGCCTACTATATCTCTCTCTCTCTCTCACCATCCATCTCCCCCTTTCTCTCTCTGTCTCACACCCTCCAACTCGCTGTCTCTCCCTCTCTCTCTCTCTCACTCACCATCTCCCTGTGTCTCTATGTCTCTCTCTCACCATCCAACTCCCAGACTCTCTCTCTCTCACAGACCCTCCAACTCTGTCTCTCTCTCTCACACACCCTCCAACTCCCTGTCTCTCTCTCTCTCACCCTCCAACACCTTGTCTCTCTCTGTCTCTCTCTCACCCTCCAACACCCTGTCACTCTGTCTCTCCCCCTCACATCCTCCATCTCCCTGTGTGTCTCTCTCACACCCTCCAACTACCAGTCTCTCCCTCTCTCTCTCCCTCTCACAACCGCCTATTACATCTCTCTCTCTCTCACCCTCCATCTCCCCCTCTCTCTCTCTGTCTCACACCCTCCAACTCGCTGTCTCTTCCTCTCTCTCTCTCTCACTCACCATCACCCTGTGTCTCTATGTCTCTCTCTCACCATCCAACTCCCTGTCTCTCTCTCTCTCCATCTCACACCCACCAACTCCATGTCTCTCTCTCTCTCACATACCCTCCAACTCCCTGTCTCTCTCTCTCTCACCCTCCAACTCCCTTTCTCTCTCTCTCTCTCTCTCTCCTTTTCACACCCTCCAACTCCCTGTCTCTCTCTCTCTCTCACACCCACTAACTGCCTGATCCTCTCTCACCATCCAACTCCCTGTCTCTCTCCCTCTCACACCCTCCAACTCCGTCTCTCTCTCTCTCTCACCCTCCAACTCCCAGACTCTCTCTCTCTCACAGACCCTCCAACTCTTTGTCTCTCTCTCTCACACACCATCCAACACCCTGTCTCTCTCTCTCTTCCTCCAACCCTGTCTTTCTGTCTCTCTCAAATCCTCCAACTTCCGTTCTCTCACTCTCTCTCACATAGCCTCCAGCGCCATGTCTCTCTCTCTCACACCCTCCAACTCCCTGTCTCTCGCTCTCTCACCCTCAAGCACCTTGTCTCTCTCTGTCTCTCTCTCGCATCCTCCAATTCCCTGACCTTCTCTCTCACTCACACCCTCCAACTCCCTGACTCTCTCTCTCACACACCCTCCAACTACCAGTCTCTCCCTCTCTCTCTCCCTCTCACAATCGCCTACTACATCTATCTCTCTCACCCTCCAACTCCATCTCTCTCTCTCTTTCTCACAGCCTCCAACACCCTCTCTCTCTCTCTCTCTGTCTCTCTCAAACTCACCATCTCCCTGTGTCTCTATGCCTCTCTCTCACACTCAAACTCCCTGTCTCTCTCTCTCTCTCTCTCACACACACACCCTCCAAACCCCTGTCTCTCTCTCTCACACACACTCTAACTTTCTGTCTCTCCATCTCTCTCTCTCTCTCGAACCCTCCAACCCCTTGTCTCTCTCTCTCCCTCTCACACCCTCCAACTCTTCGTCTCACTCCCTCACTGTCTCTCTCTCACACCCTCCAACACCTTGTCTCTCTGTCTCTCCCTCTCACACCCACCAACTCCATGTCTCTCTCTCACTTACCCTCCTACTGCCTGGCTCTCTCTCTCACCCTCCAACTCCCAGACTCTCTCTCTCTCACAGACCCTCCAACTCTCTGTCTCTCTCTCTCTCACACCATCCAACGCCCTGTCTCTCTCTCTCTCTCTCCATCTCACACCCTCCAAACCTGTCTTTCTCTCTCTCTCAAATCCTCCAACTTCCGTTCTCTCACTCTCTCTCACATAGCCTCCAGCGCCCTGTCTCACTCTCACACCCTCCAACTCCCTGTCTCTCGCTCTCTCACCCTCCAACACCTTGTCTCTCTCTGTCTCTCTCTCTCAACCTCCAACTCCCTGATTCTCTCTCTCTCACACCCTCCAACTACCAGTCTCTCCCTCTCTCTCTCCCTCTCACAACCGCCTACTACATCTCTCTCTCTCTCTCTCACCCTCCATCTCCCCCTCTCTCTGTCTCACACCCTCCAACTCGCTGTCTCTCCCTCTCTCTCTCTCTCTCTCTCACTCAGCATCTCCCTGTGTCTCTATGTCTCTCTCTCACATCCAAAACCTGTCTCTCTCGCTCTCCCTCTCACACCCACCAACTCTATGTCTCTCTCTCTCACATACCCTCCAACTCCCTGTCTCTCTCTCTCTCAACCTCCAACTCCCTGTCTCTCTCTCTCTCCTTCTCACACCCTACAAGTCCCTGACTCCCTCTCTCTCTCACCCACCAACTGCCTGATCCTCTCTCACCATCCAACTCCCTGTCTGTCTCTCTCTCTCACACCCTCCAACTCCCTCTCTCTCTCTCTCTCTCTCATACCATCCAACTCCCAGACACTCTCTCTCTCACAGACCCTCCAAATCTCTGTCCCTCTCTCTCTCACACCCTCCAACTTCCTGTCTCTCGCTCTCTCAGCCTCCAACACCTTGTCTCTCTCTGTCTCTCTCTCATCCTCCAACACCCTGTCACTCTGTCTCTCCCTCTCACATCCTCCAGCTCCGTGTGTCTCTCTCACACCCTCCAACTCCATCTCTCTCTCTCTTTCTCACAGTCTCCAACTCCCTGTCTCTCTCTCTCTCTCTCACACTCACCATCTCCCTGTGTCTCTATGCCTCTGTCTCACCCTCAAACGCCCTGTCTCTCTCTCTCTCGCACACACACACCCTCCAAATGCCTGTCTCCCTCTCTCTCACACACTCCAACTCACTGTGTCTCCCTCTCTCTCTCTCTCTCACACACTCTAACTTCCTGTCTCCCCATCTCTCTCTCTCTCTCTCTCAAACCCTCCAACACCTTGTCTCTGTCTCTCCCTCTCACACTCTCCAGCTCCCTGTCTGTCTCTCTCACACCCTCCAACTACCCGTCTCTCTCTCACTCCCTCTCACACCCTCCAACACCCTCTCTCTCTCTCTCACACCCTCCAACTCACTGTCTCTCCCTCTCTCTCTCACTCACACCCTCCAACTCCCTGACTCTCTCTCTCTCTCACACCCTCCAACTACCTCTCTCTCCCTCTCTCTCTCTCCCTCTCACAAGCGCCTACAACATCTCCCTCTCCCTCACCCTCCAACTCCCTCTCTCTCTCTGTCTCACACCCTCCAACTCACTGTCTCCCCCTCTCTCTCTCTCTCTCACTCACCATCTCCCTGTGTCTCTATGTCTCTCTCTCACCATCCAACTCCCTGTCTCTCTCTCTCTCCCTCTCACACCCTCAAACTCATTCTCTCTCTGGCTCTCACATACCCTCCAACACCCTGTCTCACTCTCTCTCACACCCACCAACTGCCTGATCCTCTCTCACCATCCAACTCCCTGTCTCTCTCTCTCCCTCTCACAGACCCTCCAAACCCCTGTCTGTCTCACTCTCACACCCTCCAACTCACTGTGTCTCCCTCTCACTCTCTCACTCACACCCTCCAACTCCCTGACTCTCTCTCTTTCTCACACCCTCCAACTACCTCTCTCTCTCTCCCTCTCACAACCGCCTACATCTCTCTCTCTCTCTCACCCTCCAACTCCCTCTCTCTCTCTGAGTCTCACACCCTCCAACTCGCTGTCTCTCCCTCTCTCTCTCTCTCACTCACCATCTCCCTGTATCTCTAAGTCTCTCTCTCACCATCCAACTCCCTGTCTCTCTCTCTCTCTCACACACACACCCTCAAACTCATTCTCTCTCTGTCTCTCACATACCCTCCAACACCCCGTCTCTCTCTCTCTCTCTCTCACCCTCCAACTCCCGGTCTCTCTCTCTCTCTCTCTCTCTCTCTCTCTCTCACACCCACCAACTGCCTGTCTCTGTCTCACCATCCAACTCCCTGTATCTCTCTCTCTCCCTCTCACACCCTCCAACTCCATGTCTCTCTCTCTCTCCCTCCCTCTCACACCTTCCAACCCTGTCTTTCTCTCTCTCTCTCAAATCCTCCAACTTCCGTTCTCTCCCTCTCTCTCACAGAGCCTCCAGCGCCCTGTCTCTCTCACACCCTCCAACTCCCTGTCTCTCGCTCTCTCACCCTCCAACACCTTGTCTCTCTCTGTCTCTCTCTCTCACCCTCCAACTCCCTGACTCTCTCTCTCTCTCACACCCTCCAACTACCAGTCTCTCCCTCTCTCTCTCCCCCACACAACCGCCTACTATCTCTCTCTCTCTCTGACCCTCCATCTCCCCCTCTGTCTCTATCTCACACCCTCCAATTCGCTGTCTCTCCCTCTCTCTCTCTCAAACTCAACATCTCCCTGTGTCTCTATGTCTCTGTCTCACCATCCAACTCCCTGTATGTCTCTCTCTCCCTCTCACACCCACCAACGCCATGTCTCTCTCTCACACATACCCTCCAACTCCCTGACTCTCTCTCTCTCACCCTCCAACTCCCTGTTTCTCTCTCTCTCTCCTTCTCACACCCTCCAACTCCCTGTCTCTCTCTCTCTCTCACACCCACCAACTGCCTGATCCTCTCTCACCATCCAACTCCCTGTCTCTCTCTCTCCCTCTCCGACCCTCCAAGGCCCTCTCTCTCTCTCTCTCTCTCTCACACACCCTCCAACTCCCAGACTCTCTCTCTCTCACACAGACCCTCCAAATCTCTGTCTCTCTCTCTCACACACCCTCCAACACCCTGCCTCTTTCTCTCTCTCCATCCCTCACACACCCTCCAACCCTGTCTTTCTCTCTCAAATCCTCCAACTTCCGTTCTCTCACTCTCTCTCACATAGCCTCCAGCGCCCTGTCTCTCTCTCTCTCACACCCTCCAACTCCCTGTCTCTCTCCCTCTCTCTCTCTCTCTCTCACCCGCCAACTCCCGGACTCTCTCTCTCTCACAGACCCTCCAACTCTCTGTCTCTCTCTCTCACACATCATCCAACAACCTGTCTCTCTCTCTCTCTCTCCATCCCTCACACACCCTCCAACCCTGTCTTTCTCTCTCTCTCAAATCCTCGAACTTCCGTTCTCGCACTCTCTCTCACATAGCCTCCAGCGCCGTCTCTCTCTCTCACACCCTCCAACTCCCTGTCTCTCGCTCTCCCACCCTCCAACACCTTGTCTCTCTCTGTCTCTCTCTCTCACCCTCCAACTCCCTGACTCTCTCTCTCACACACCCTCCAACTACCAGTCTCTCCCTCTCTCTTTCCCTCTCACAACCGCCTACTATATCTCTCTCTCTCACCCTCCATCTCCCCCTCTCTCTCTGTCTCACACCCTCCAACTCGCTGTCTCTCCCTCTCTCTCTCTCTCACTCACCATCTCCCTGTGTCTCTATGTCTCTCTCTCACCATCCAACTCCCTGTCTCTCTCTCTCTCCCTCTCACACCCACCAACTCCATGTCTCTCTCTCTCACATACCCTCCAACTCCCTGTCTCTCTCTCTCACCCTCCAACTCCCTGTCTCTCTCTCTCTCTCCTTCTCACACCCTCCAACTCCCTGTCTCTCTCTCTCTCTCACCCACCAACTGCCTGATCCTCTCTCACCAGCCAACACCCTGTCTCTCTCTCTCTCTCACACCCACCAACTCACTGTGTCTCCCTCTCTCTCTCTCTCACACACTCTAACTTCCTGTCTCTCCATCTCTCTCTCTCTCTCTCAAACCTTCCAACTCCCTGTCTCTCTCTCTCCCTCTCACAGACCCTCCAAACCCCTGTCTCTCTCTCTCTCACACCCTCCAACTCACTGTGTCTCCCCCTCTCTCTCTCACACACTCTAACTTCATGTCTCTCCATCTCTCTCTCGCTCTCTCAAACCTTCCAACCCCTTGTCTCTCTCTCTCCCTCTCACACCCTCCAACTCTTCGTCTCACTCCCTCACTGTCTCTCTCTCACACCCTCCAACACCTTGTCTCTGTCTCTCCCTCTCATACTCTGCAGCTCCCTGTCTGTCTCTCTCACACCCTACGACTACCCTTCTCTCTCTCTCTCTCCCTCTCACACCCTCCAACACCCTCTCTCTCTCTCTCACCATCCAACTCACTGTCTCTCCCTCTCTCTCTCTCACTCACAACTCCAACTCCCTGACTCTTTCTGTTTCTCACACCCTCCAACTACCTCTCTCTCTCTCTCTCCCTCTCACAACCGCCTACTACATCTCCCTCTCTCTCACCCTCCAACTCCCTCTCTCTCTCTCAGTCTCACACCCTCCAACTCGCTGTCTCTCCCTCTCTCTCACTCACCATCTCCCTGTGTCTCTATGTCTCTCTCTCACCATCCAACTCCCTGTCTATCTCTCTTTCCCTCTCACACCCTCAAACTCATTCTCTCTCTGTCTCTCACATACCCTCCAACACCCTGTCTCTCTCTCTCTCTCACCCTCCAACTCCCGGTCTCTCTCTCTCTCTCTCTCTCACACCCACCAACTGCCTTTCTCTGTCTCACCATCCAACTCCCTGTCTCTCTCTCTCTCCCTCTCACACCCTCCAACTCCCTGTCTGTCTCTCTCTCTCTCTCTCTCTCCCTCCCTCTCACACCTTCCAACCCTGTCTTTCTCTCTCTCTCAAATCCTCCAACTTCCGTTCTCTCACTCTCTCTCACAGAGCCTCCAGCGCCCTGTCTCTCTCTCTCGCACCCTCCAAATCCCTGTCTCTCGCTCCCTCACCCTCCAACACCTTGTCTCTCTCTCTCACCCTCCAACTCCCTGACTCTCTCTCTCTCTCACACCCTCCAACTACCAGTCTCTCCCTCTCTCTCTCCCTCTCACAATCGCCTACTACATCTCTCTCTCTCACCCTCCATCACCCCCTCTCTATCTCTGTTTCACACCCTCCAACTCCCTGTCTCTCTCTCTCTCTCTCTCTCACACTCCAACTCCCAGACTCTCTCTCTCTCACAGACCCTCCAACTCTCTGTCTCTCTCTCTCTCACACCATCCAACGCCCTGTCTCTCTCTCTCTCTCTCTCCCTCCCTCTCACACCCTCCAACCCTGTGTTTCTGTCTCTCTCAAATCCTCCAACTTCTGTTCTCTCACTCTCTCTCACATAGCCTCCAGAGCCCTGTCTCTCTCTCTCACACCCTCCAACTCCCTGTCTCTCTCTCTCCCACCCTCCAACACCTTGTCTCTCTCTGTCTCTCTCTGTCACCCTCCAACTCCCTGAATCTCTCTCTCTCTCACACCCTCCAACTAACAGTCTCTCCCTCTCTCTCTCCCTCTGACAACCGCCTACTACATCTCTCTCTCTCTCACCCTCCATCTCCCCCTCTCTCTCTCTGTCTCACACCCTCCAACTCGCTGTCTCTCCCTCTCTCTCTCACTAACCATCTCCCTGTGTCTCTATGTCTCTCTCTCACCATCCAACTCCCAGTCACTCTCTCTCTCCCTCTTACACGCACCAACTCCATGTCCATCTATCTCACATACCCTCCAACTCCCTGTCTCTCTCTCTCTCACCCTCCAACTCCCTGTCTCTCTCTCTCTCCTTCTCACACCCTCCAACTCCCTGTCTCTCTCTCTCTTACACCCACCAACTACCTGATCCTCTCTCACCATCCAACTCCCTGTCTCTCTCTCTCTCCCTCTCACACCCAACTCCCTGTCTCTCTCTCCCTCTCTCTCTCACCCTCCAACTCCGAGACTCTCTCTCTCTCACAGACCCTCCAACTCTCTGTCTCTCTCTCTCACACACCATCCAACACCCTGTCTCTCTCTCTCTCTCTCCATCCCTCTCAGACCCTCCAACCCTGTCTTTCTCTCTCTCTCAAATCCTCCAACTTCCATTCTCTCACTCTCTCTCACATAGCCTCCAGCGCCCTGTCTCTCTCTCTCTCACACCCTCCAACTCCCTGTCTCTCGCTCTCTCACCCTCCAACACCTTGTCTCTCTCTGTCTCTCTCTCTCACCCTCCAACTCCCTGACTCTCTCTCTCTCTCACACCCTCCAACTACCAGTCTCTCCCTCTCTCTCTCCCTCTCACAACCGCCTACATCTCTCTCTCACCCTCCATCTCCCCCTCTCTCTCTCTGTCTCACACCCTCCAACTTGCTGTCTCTCCCTCTCTCTCTCTCACCATCTCCCTGTGTCTCTATGTCTCTCTCTCACCATCCAACTCCCTGTCTCTCTCTCTCCCTCTCACACCCACCAACTCCATGTCTCTCTCTCTCACATACCCTCCAACTCCCTGTCTCTCTCTCTCTCACCCTCCAACTCCCTGTCTCTCTCTCTCTCTCCTTCTCACACCCTCCAACTCCCTGTCTCTCTCTCTCTCACTCCCACCAATTGCCTGATCCTCTCTCACCATCCAACTCCCTGTCTCTCTCTCTCCCTCTCAAACCCTTCAATTCCCTGTCTCTCTCACTCTCTCACACACACCCTCCAACTCCCAGACTCTCTCTCTCACAGACCCTCCAAACCCCTGTCTCTCTCTCTCTCACACCCTCCAACTCACTGTGTCTCCCTCTCTCTCTCTCACACACTCTAACTTCCTGTCTCTCCAACTCTCTCTCTCTCTCTCTCAAAACCTCCAACCCCTTGTCTCTCTCTCTCCCTCTCACACCCTCCAACTCTTCATCTCACTCCCTCACTGTCTCTCTCTGACACCCTCCAACACCTTGTCTCTGTCTCTCCCTCTCACTCTCCAGCACCCTGTCTGTCTCTCTCACATCCTCCAACTACCCGTCTCTCTCTCTCTCTCCCTCTCACCCCCTCCAACACCCTCTCTCTCTCTCACACCCTCCAACTCACTGTCTCTCCCTCTCTCTCTCTCATTCACAACCTACAACTCCCTGACTCTCTCTCTCTCTCACACCCTCCAACTACGTCTCTCTCCCTCTCTCTCTCCCTCTCACAACTGCCAACTACATCTCTCTCTCTCAGCCTCCAACTCCCTCTCTCTCTCAGTCTCACACCCTCCAACTCGCTGTCTCTCCCTCTCACTCACCATCTCCCTGTGTCTCTATGTCTCTCTCTCACCATCCAACTCCCTGTCTATCTCTCTCTCCCTCTCACACCCTCAAACTTATTCTCTCTGTCTCTCACATACCCTCCAACACCCTGTCTCTCTCTCTCTCTCACCCTCCGACTCCCGGTCTCTCTCTCTCTCTCTCTCTCACACCCACCAACTGCCTGTCTCCGTCTCACCATCCAACTCCCTGTCTCTCTCTCCATCCCTCTCACACCTTCCAACCCTGTCTTTCTCTCTCTCTCAAATCCTCCAACATCCGTTCTCTCAGTCTCTCTCACATAGCCTCCAGCCCTGTCTCTCTCTCTCACACCCTCCAACTCCCTGTCTCTCGCTCTCTCACCCTCCAACACCGTGTCTCTCTCTGTCTCTCTCTCTCACCCTCCAACTCCCTGACTCTCTCTCTCTCTCTCACACCCTCCAACTACCAGTCTCTCCCTCTCTCTCTCCCTCTCACAACCGCCAACTATATCTCTCTCTCACTCTCACCCTCCATCTCCCCCTCTCTGTCTCTATCTCACACCCTCCAACTCGCCTTCTCTCCCTCTCTCTCTCTCTCACTCAACATCTCCCTGTGTCTCTATGTCTCTCTCTCACCATCCAACTCCCTGTCTCTCTCTCTCTCCCTCTCACACCCACCAACTCCATGTCTCTCTCTCTCACATACCCTCCAACTCCCTGTCTCTCTCTCTCTCACCCTCCAACTCCCTGTCTCTCTCTCTCTCTCTCCTTCTCACACCCTCCAACTCCCTGTCTCTCTCTCTCTCACACCCACCAACTGCCTGATCCTCTCTCACCAGCCAACTCCCTGTCTCTCTCTCTCTCCCACCCTCCAACTCCCTGACTCTCTCTCTCTCTCACACACACCCTCCAACTCCCAGACTCTATTTCTCTCACAGACCCTCCAAACCCCTGTCTCTCTCTCTCTCACACCCTCCAACTCACTGTGTCTCCCTCTCACTCTCTCACACACTCTAACTTCCTGTCATTACATCTCTCTCTCTCTCTCTCTCTCAAACCTTCCAACCCCTTGTCTCTCTCTCTCCCTCTCACACCCTCCAACTCTTCATCTCACTCCCTCACTGTCTCTCTCTCACACCCTCCAACACCTTGTCTCTGTCTCTCCCTCTCACACTCTCCAGCTCCCTGTCTGTCTCTCTCACACCCTCCAACTACCCGTCTCTCTCTCTCCCTCTCACACCCTCCAACACCCTCTCTCTCTCTCTCACACCCTCCAACTCACTGTCTCTCCCTCTCTCTCTCTCACTCACACCCTCCAACTCCCTGACTCTCTCTCTCTCTCACACCCTCCAACTACCTCTCTCTCCCTCTCTCTCTCTCCCTTTCACAACCGCCTACTACATCTCCCTCTCTCTCACCCTCCAACTCCCACTCTCTCTCTCAGTCTCACACCCTCCAACTTGCTGTCTCTCCCTCTCTCTCTCTCTCACTCACCATCTCCCTGTGTCTCTATGTCTCTGTCTCACCATCAACTCCCTGTCTCTCTCTCTCCCTCTCACACCCTCAAACTCATTCTCTCTCTGTCTCTCACATACCCTGCAACTCCCTGTCCCTCTCTCTCTCACCCTCCAACTCCCGGTCTCTCTCTCTCTCTCTCTCTCTCACACACCCACCATCCAACTCCCTGTCTCTCTCTCTCTCCCTCTCAAACCCTCCAACTCCCTGTCTCTCTCTCTCTCTCCCTCCCTCTCACACCTTCCAACCCTGTCTTTCTCTCTCTCTCAAATCCTCCAACTTCCGTTGTCTCACTCTCTCTCACATAACCTCCAGCGCCCTGTCTCTCTCTCTCACACCCTCCAACTCCCTGTCTCTCGCTCTCTCACCCTCGAACACCTTGTCTCTCTCTGTCTCTCTCTCTCTCACCCTCCAACTCCCTGACTCTCTTCTCTCTCACACCCTCCAACTACCAGTCTCTCCCTCTCTCTCTCCCTCTCACAACCGCCTACTATATCTCTCTCTCTCAACCTCCATCTCCCCCTCTCTGTCTCTATCTCACACCCTCCAACTCGCTGTCTCTCCCTCTCTCTCTCTCTCACTCAACATCTCCCTGTGTCTCTATGTCTCTCTCTCACCATCCAACTCCCTGTATCTCTCTCTCTCTCTCCTTCTCACACCCTCCAACACCCTGTCTCTCTCTCTCTGTCACACCCACCAACTGCCTGATCCTCTCTCACCCTCCAACTCCCTCTCTCTCTCTCTCTCTCCTTCTCACACCCTCCAACTCCCTGTCTCTCTCACTCTCTCACACCCACCAACTGCCTGATCCTCTCTCATCCTCCAACTCCCTCTCTCTCTCTCTCTCTCCTTCTCACACCCTCCAACTCCCTGTCTCTCTCTCTCTCACATCCACCAACTGCCTGATCCTCTCTCACCAGCCAATTCCCTGTCTCTTTCTCTCCCTCTCACACCCTCCAACTCCCTGTCTCTCTCTCTCTCACACACACCCTCCAACTCCCAGACTCTCTTTCTCTCACAGACCCTCCAAACCCCTGTCTCTCTCTCTCTCTCACACCCTCCAACTTACTGTGTCTCCCTCTCTCTCTCTCACACAGTAACTTCCTGTCTCTCCATCTCTCTCTCTCTCTCAAACCTTCCAACCCCTTGTCTCTCTCTCTCCCTCTCACACCCTCCAACTCTTCGTCTCACTCCCTCACTGTCTCTCTCTCACACCCTCCAACACCTTGTCTCTTTCTCTCCCTCTCACACTCTCCCGCTCCCTGTCTGTCTCTCTCACACCCTACAACAACCCATCTCTCTCTCTCTCCCTCTCACACCCTCCAACACCCTCTCTCTCTCACACCCTCCAACTCACTGTCTCTTCCTCTCTCTCTCTCACTCACACCCTCCAAATCCCTGACTCTCTCTCTCTCTCACACCCTGCAACTACCTATCTCACCCTCTCTCTCTCCCTCTCACAACCGCCTACTACATCTCTCTCTCTCACACCCTCCAACTCCCACTCTCTCTCTCAGTCTCACACCCTCCAACTCGCTGTCTCTCCCTCTCTCTCTCTCTCACTCACCATCTCCCTGTGTCTCTATGTCTCTCTCTCACCATCCAACTCCCTGTCTCTCTCTCTCTCCCTCTCACACCCTCAAACTCATTCTCTCTCTGTCTCTCACATACCCTCCAACACCCTGTCTCTCTCTCTCTCTCTCACCCTCCAACTCCCGGTCTCTCTCTCTCTCTCTCTCTCTCTCTCTCTCTCTCACACCCACCAACTGCCTGTCTCTGTCTCACCATCCAACTCCCTGTCTCTCTCTCTCTCTCCCTCCCTCTCACACCTTCCAACCCTATCTTTCTCTCTCTCTCAAATCCTCCAACTTCCGTTCTCTCACTCTCTCTCACATAGCCTCCAGCGCCCTGTCTCTCTCTCTCACACCCTCCAACTCCCTGTCTCTCACTCTCTCACCCTCCAACACCTTGTCTCCCTCTGTCTCTCTCTCTCACCCTCCAACTCCCTGACTCTCTCTCTCTCTCACACCCTCCAACTACCAGTCTCTCCCTCTCTCTCTCCCTCTCACAACCGCCTACTATACCTCTCTCTCACTCTCACCCTCCATCTCCCCCTCTCTGTCTCTATCTCACACCCTCCAACTCGCTGTCTCTCCCTCTCTCCCACTCAACATCTCCCTGTGTCTCTGTCTCCCTCTCACCATCCAACTCCCTGTCTCTCTCTCTCTCCCTCTCACACCCACCAACTCCATGTCTGTCTCTCTCACATACCCTCCAACACCCTGTCTCTCTCTCTCTCTCTCCTTCTCACACCCTCCAACTCCCTGTCTCTCTCTCTCTCACACCCACCAACTGCCTGATCCTCTCTCACCAGCCAACTCCCTGTCTCACTCTCTCCCTCTCACACCCTCCAACTCCCTGTCTCTCTCTCTCTCTCTCTCTCACACACCCTCCAACTCCCAGACTCTCTTTCTCTCACAGACCCTCCAAACCCCTGTCTCTCTCTCTCTCACACCCTCCAACTCACTGTGTCTCCCTCTCTCTCTCTCACACACTCTAACTTCCTGTCTCTACATCTCTCTCTCTCTCTCAAACCTTCCAACCCCTTGTCTCTCTCTCTCCCTCTCACACCCTCCAACTCTTCGTCTCACTCCCTCACTGTCTCTCTCAGACCCTCCAACACCTTGTCTCTGTCTCTCCCTCTCACACTCTCCAGCTCCCTGTCTGTCTCTCTCACACCCTCCAACTACCCGTCTCTCTCTCTCTCTCCCTCTCACACCCTCCAACACCATCTCTCTCTCTCTCTCACACCCTCCAACTCACTGTCTCCCCCTCTCTCTCTCTCTCACTCACACCCTCCAACTCCCTGACTCTCTCTCTCTCTCACACCCTCCAACTACCTCTCTCTCCCTCTCTCTCTCTCCCTCTCACAACCGCCTACTACATCTATCTCTCTCTCACCCTCCAACTCCCTCTGTCTCTCTCTGTCTCACACCCTCCAACTCGCTGTCTCTCCCTCTCTCTCACTCACCATCTCCCTGTGTCTCTATGTCTCTCTAACACCATCCAACTCCCTGTCTCTCTCTCTCTCCCTCTCACACCCTCAAACTCATTCTCTCTCTGTCTCTCACATACCCTCCAACACCCTGTCTCTCTCTCTCTCTCTCACCCTCCAACTCCCGGTCTCTCTCTCTCTCTCTCACTCTCACACCCACCAACTGCCTGTCTCTGTCTCACCATGCAACTCCCTGTCTCTCTCTCTCTCTCCCTCTCACACCCTCCAACTCCCTGTCTCTCTCTCTCCCTCCCTCTCACACCTTCCAACCCTGTCTTTTTCTCTCTCTCAAATCCTCCAACTTCCGTTCTCTCACTCTCTCTCACATAGCCTCCAGCGCCCTGTCTCTCGCTCTCACACCCTCCAACACCTTGTCTCTCTCTGTCTCTCTCTCTCACCCTCCAACTCCCTGACTCTCTCTCTCTCTCTCTCACACCCTCCAACTACCAGTCTCTCCCTCTCTCTCTCCCTCTCACAACCGCCTACTATATCTTCTCTCTCAACCTCCATCTCCCCCTCTCTTTCTCTATCTCACACCCTCCAACTCGCTGTCTCTCCCTCTCTCTCTCTCTCACTCAACATCTCCCTGTGTCTCTATGTCTCTCTCTCACCATCCAACTCCCTGTCTCTCTCTCTCTCCCTCTCAAACCCACCAACACCATGTCTCTCTCTCTCTCTCACATATCCTCCAACGCCCTGTCTCTCTCTCTCACCCTCCAACTCCCTCTCTCTCTCTCTCTCCTTCTCACACCCTCCAACTGCCTGTCTCTCTCTCTCTCACACCCACCAACTGCCTGATCCTCTCTCACCCTCCAACTCCCTGTCTCTCTCTCTCTCTCTCACCCTCGAACTCCCAGACTCTCTATCTCTCTATCTCTCACAGACCCTCCAACTCTCCGTCTCTCTCTCTCTCACACCATCCAAAACCCTCTCTCTCTCTCTCTCCCTCCCTCTCACACCCTCCAACCCTGTCTTTCTCTCTCTCTCAAATCCTCCAACTTCCATTCTCTCACTCTCTCTCACATAGCCTCCAACTCCCTGTCTCTCTCTCTCTCTCTCTCTCACCCTCCAACTCCCAGACTCTCTCTCTCACAGACCCTCCAAATCTCTGTCTCTCTCTCTCAGACACTCTCCAACACCCTGTCTCTCTCTCTCTCTCTCCATCCCTCACACACCCTCCAACCCTTTCTTTCTCTCTCAAATCCTCCAACTTCCTTTCTCTCACTCTCTCTCACATAGCCTCCAGCGCCCGGTCTCTCTCTAACTCACACCCTCCAACTCCCTGTCTCTCGCTCTCTCACCCTCCAACACCTTGTCTCCGTCTCTCTCTCTCTCTCTCTCTCACACCCACCACCTGCCTGTCTCTGTCTCACCATCCAACTCCCTGTCTCTCTCTCTCTCCCTGTCACACCATTCAACTCTCTGTCTCTCTCTCTCTCTCTCTCTCCCTCACCCTCCAACTCCCAGACTCTCTCTCTCTCACAGACCCTCCAACTCTCTGTCTCTCTCTCTCACACACCATCCAACGCCCTGTCTCTCTCTCTCTCTCTCCCTCCCTCTCACACCTTCCAACCCTGTCTTTCTCTCTCTCTCAAATCCTCCAACTTCCGTTCTCTCACTCTCTCTCACATAGCCTCCAGCGCCCTGTCTCTCTCTCTCAAACCCTCCAACTCCCTGTCTCTCGCTCTCTCACCCTCCAACACCTTGTCTCTCTCTGTCTCTCTCTCTCTCTCTCACCCTCCAACTCCCTGACTCTCACTCTCTCTCACACCCTCCAACTCCCTGTCTCTCCCTCTCTCTCTCCCTCTCTCAACGGCCTACTACATCTCTCTCTCTCACCCTCCTACTCCATCTCTCTCTCTCCTTCTCACAGCCTCCAACTCCCAGTCTCTCCCTCTCTCTCTCTCACACTCACCATCTCCCTGTGTCTCTATGCCTCTCTCACACCCTCCAACTCCCGGTCTCTCTGTCTCTCACACCCACCAACTGCCTATCTCTCTCTCACCCTCCAACTCCCTGTCTCTCTCTCTCCCTCTCACACCCTCCAACTCCCAGACACTCTCTCTCTCACAGACACTCCAACTCTCTGTCTCTCTCTCTCTCACACCATCCAACCCCCTGTCTGTCTCTCTCTCTCAAACCCTCCAACTCCCTGACTCTCACTCTCTCTCACACCCTCCAACTACCAGTCTCTCCCTCTCTCTCTCCTTCTCACAACCGCCTACTATATCTCTCTCTCTCTCACCCTCCATCTCCCCCTCTCTGTCTCTATCTCACACTCTCCAACTCGCTGTCTCTCCCTCTTTCTCTCTCTCACTCAACATCTCCCTGTGTCTGTATGTCTCTCTCTCACCATCCAACTCCCTGTCTCTCTCTCTCCCTCTCACACCCACCAACTCCATGTCTCTCTCTCTCTCTCACATACCCTCCAACTCCCTGTCTCTCTCTCTCACCCTCCAACTCCCTGTCTCTCTCTCTCTCTCCTTCTCACACCCTCCAACTCCCTGTCTCTCTCTCTCTCACACCCACCAACTGCCTGATCCTCTCTCACCATCCAACTCCCTGTCTCTCTCTCTCTCCCTCTCACACCCTCCAACTCCCTGTCTCTCTCTCGCTCTCTCCCTCTCTCTCTCTCACTCTCCAACTCCCAGACTCTCTCTCTCTCACAGACCCTCCAAATCTCTGTCTCTCTCCCTCACACACCCTCCAACACCCTGTCTCTCTCTCTCTCTCTCCATCCCTCTCACACCCTCCAACCCTGTCTTTCTCTCTCAAATCCTCCAACTTCTGTTCTCTCACTCTCTCTCACATAGCCTCCAGCGCCCTGTCTCTCTCTCGCACCCTCCAACTCCCTGTCTCTCACTCTCTCACCCTCCAACACCTTGTCTCTCTGTCTCTCTATCTCACCCTCCAACTCCCTGACTCTCTCTCTCTCTCACACCCTCCAACTACCAGTCTCTCCCTCTCTCTCTCCCTCTCACAACCGCCTACTACATATCTCTCTCTCAACCTCCATCTCCCCCTCTCTCTGTCTCACACCCTCCAACTCGCTGTCTCTCCCTCTCTCTCACACTCCATCTCCCTGTGTCTCTATGTCTCTCTCTCACCATCCAAAAACCTGTCTCTCTCTCCCTCTCACACCCACCAACTCCATGTCTCTCTCTCTCACATACCTTCCAACTCCTTCACTCTCTCTCTCTCTCCTTCTCACACCCTCCAACTCCCTGTCTCTCTCTCTCACACCCACCAACTGCCTGATCCTCTCTCACCATCCAACTCACTGTCTCTCTCTCTCTCCCTCTCACACCCTCCAACTCCCTGTCTCTCTCTCTCTCTCACACACCCTCCAACTCCCAGACTCTCTCTCTCTCACAGACCCTCCAACTCCCTGTCTCTCTCTCTCACACACCATCTAACACCCTGTCTCTCTCTACCATCTAACACCCTGTCTCTCTCTACCATCTAACACCCTGTCTCTCTCTACTCTCTCCATCCCTCTCACACCCTCCAAACCCTGTCTTTCTCTCTCTCTCAAATCCTCCAACTTCCGTTCTCTCACTCTCTCTCACATAGCCTCCAGCGCCCTGTCTCTCTCTCTCACTCCCCAGAAGCTGTCTCTCTCTTTCTCTCTCACACCCTCCAACTCCCCGTCTCTCTCTCTCTCACCCTCCAACACCTTGTCTCTCTCTGTTTCTCTCTCACCCTCCAACTCCCTGTCACTCTGTCTCTCCCTCTCACATCCTCCAGCTCCTTGTGTGTCTCTCTCACACCCTGGAACTAACCGTCTCTCTCTCTCCCTCTCACACCCTCCAACACGCTCTCTCTCTCTCACACCCTCCATCTTACTGTCTCTCCCTCTCTCTCTCTCTCACCCTCCAACCCCCTGACTCTTTCTCTCTCTCACACCCTCCAACTCCCTGTCTCTCCCTCTCTCTCTCCCTCTCTCAACGGCCTACTACATCTCTCTCTCTCACCCTCCTACGCCATCTCTCTCTCTCTCCTTCTCACAGCCTCCAACTCCCAGTCTCTCCCTCTCTCTCTCTCTCACTCACCATCTCCCTGTGTCTCTATGCCTCTCTCACACCCTCCAACTCCCGGTCTCTCTGTCTCTCACACCCACCAACTGCCTATCTCTCCCTCACCCTCCAACTTCCTGTCTCTCTCTCTCTCCCTCTCACACTCTCCAACTCCCTGCTCTCTCTCTCTCTCTCTCTCTCTCACACCCTCCAACTCACAGACTCTCTCTCTCCCACAGACACTCCAACTCTCTGTCTCTCTCTCTCTCACACCATCCAACCCCCTGTCTGTCTCTCTCTCTCAAATCCTCCAACTTCCGTTCTCTCACTCTCTCTCACATAGCCTCCAGCGCCCTGTCTCTCTCTCTCTCTCACTCTCCAACGGCCTGTCTCTCTCTCTCTCTCTCACCCTCCAACTCCCTGTCTCTCGCTCTCTCACCCTCCAACACCTTGTCTCTCTGTCTCTCTGTCTCTCTCTCACCCTCCAACTCCCTGTCACTCTGTCTCTCCATCTCACCTCCTCCAGCTTGCTGTCTGTTTCTCTCAAACCCTGGAACTACCCGTCTCTCTCTCTCTCTCTCTCTCTCCCTCTCACACCCTCCAACACGCTCTCTGTCTCTCACACCCTCCAACTCACTGTCTCTCCCTCTCTCTCTCTCTCACCCTCCAACTCCCTGACTCTTTCTCTGTCTCACACCCTCCAACTCCCTGTCTCTCCCTCTCTCTCTCCCTCTCACAACCGCCTACTACATCTCTCTCTCTCACCCTCCAACTCCCTCTCTCTCTCTCTCAGTCTCACACCCTCCAACTCGCTGTCTCTCCCTCTCTCTCTCACTCACCATCTCCCTGTGTCTCTATGTCTCTCTAACACCATCCAACTCCCTGTCTCTCTCTCTCTCCCTCTCACATTCTCAAACTCATTCTCTCTCTGTCTCTCACATACCCTCCAACACCCTGTCTCTCTCTCTCTCTCTCACCCTCCAACTCCCGGTCTCTCTTTCTCTCTCTCTCTCTCTCTCTCTCTCTCACACCCACCAACTGCCTGTCTCTGTCTCACCATCCAACTCCCTGTCTCTCTCTCTCTCCCTCTCACACCCTCCAACTCCCTGTCTCTCTCTCTCTCTCCCTCCCTCTCACACCTTCCAACCCTGTCTTTTTCTCTCTCTCAAATCCTCCAACTTCCGTTCTCTCACTCTCTCTCACATAGCCTCCAGCGCCCTGTCTCTCTCTCTCAGACCCTCCAACTCCCTGTCTCTCCCTCTCTCTCTCTCTCACTCAACATCTCCCTGTGTCTCTATGTCTCTCTCTCACCATCCAACTCCCTGTCTCTCTCTCTCTCCCTCTCAAACCCACCAACACCATGTCTCTCTCTCTCTCACATATCCTCCAACTCCCTGTCTCTCTCTCTCTCACCCTCCAACTCCCTCTCTCTCTCTCTCCTTCTCACACCCTCCAACTCCCTGTCTCTCTCTCTCTCACACCCACCAACTGCCTGATCCTCTCTCACCCTCCAACTCCCTGTCTCTCTCTCTCTCACCCTCGAACTCCCAGACTCTCTATCTCTCACAGACCCTCAAACTCTCCGTCTCTCTCTCTCTCACACCATCCAACACCCACTCTCTCTCTCTCTCTCTCCCCCTCCCTCTAACACCCTCCAACCCTGTCTTTCTCTCTCTCTCAAATCCTCCAACTTTCGTTCTCTCACTCTCTCTCACATAGCCTCCAACTCCCTGTCTCTCTCTCTCTCTCACCCTCCAACTCCCAGACCCTCTCTCTCTCACAGACCCTCCAAATCTCTGTCTCTCTCTCTCAGACACCCTCCAACACCCTGTCTCTCTCTCTCTCTCTCTCTCCATCCCTCACACACCCTCCAACCCTTTCTTTCTCTCTCAAATCCTCCAACTTCCTTTCTCTCACTCTCTCTCACATAGCCTCCAGCGCCCTGTCTCTCTCTCTCAGACCCTCCAACTCCCTGTCTCTCCCTCTCTCTCTCTCTCACTCAACATCTCCCTGTGTCTCTATGTCTCCCTCTCACCATCCAACTCCCTGTCTCTCTCTCTCTCCCTCTCAAACCCACCAACACCATGTCTCTCTCTCTCTCACATATCCTCCAACTCCCTGTCTCTCTCTCTCTCACCCTCCAACTCCCTCTCTCTCTCTCTCTCCTTCTCACACCCTCCAACTCCCTGTCTCTCTCTCTCTCACACCCACCAACTGCCTGATCCTCTCTCACCCTCCAACTCCCTGTCTCTCTCTCTCTCACCCTCGAACTCCCAGACTCTCTATCTCTCACAGACCCTCAAACTCTCCGTCTCTCTCTCTCTCACACCATCCAACACCCACTCTCTCTCTCTCTCTCTCTCCCCCTCCCTCTAACACCCTCCAACCCTGTCTTTCTCTCTCTCTCAAATCCTCCAACTTCCGTTCTCTCACTCTCTCTCACATAGCCTCCAACTCCCTGTCTCTCTCTCTCTCTCTCTCTCTCTCTCTCACCCTCCAACTCCCAGACTCTCTCTCTCTCACAGACCCTCCAAATCTCTCTCTCTCTCTCTCAGACACCCTCCAACACCCTGTCTCTCTCTGTCTCTCTCCATCCCTCACACACCCTCCAACCCTTTCTTTCTCTCTCAAATCCTCCAACTTCCTTTCTCTCACTCTCTCTCACATAGCCTCCAGCGCCCTGTCTCTCTGTAACTCACACCCTCTAACTCCCTCTCTCTCGCTCTCTCACCCTCCAACACCTTGTCTCTCTCTCTCTCTCTCTCTCTCTCACACCCACCACCTGCCTGTCTCTGTCTCACCATCCAACTCCCTGTCTCTCTCTCTCTCCCTGTCACACCCTCCAACTCCCTGTCTCTCTCTCTCTCTCTCTCACCCTCACCCTCCAACTCCCAGACTCTCTCTCTCTCACAGACCCTCCAACTCTCTGTCTCTCTCTCTCACACACCATCCAACGCCCTGTCTCTCTCTCTCTTTCCCTCCCTCTCATACCTTCCAACCCTGTCTTTCTCTCTCTCTCAAATCCTCCAACTTCCGTTCTCTCACTCTCTCTCACATAGCCTCCAGCGCCCTGTCTCTCTCTCTCAAACCCTCCAACTCCCTGTCTCTCGCTCTCTCACTCTCCAACTACCAGTCTCTCCCTCTCTCTCTCCCTCTCACAACCGCCTACTATATCTCTCTCTCTCTCACCCTCCATCTCCCCCTCTCTGTCTCTATCTCACACTCTCCAACTCGCTGTCTCTCCCTCTTTCTCTCTCTCACTCAACATCTCCCTGTGTCTCTATGTCTCTCTCTCACCATCCAACTCCCTGTCTCTCTCTCTCTCTCCCTCTCACAACCACCAACTCCATGTCTCTCTCTCTCTCACATACCCTCCAACTCCCTGTCTCTCTCTCTCACCCTCCAACTCCCTGACTCTCTCTCTCACCCTCCAACTCCCTGACTCTCTCTCCCTCTCCTTCTCACACACTCCAACTCCCTGTCTCTCTCGCTCTCTCCCTCTCTCTCTCTCTCACTCTCCAACTCCCAGACTCTCTCTCTCTCACAGACCGTCCAAATCTCTGTCTCTCTCCCTCACACACCCTCCAACACCCTGTCTCTCTCTCTCTCCATCCCTCTCACACCCTCCAACCTGTCTTTCTCTCTCAAATCCTCCAACTTCCGTTCTCTCACTCTCTCTCACATAGCCTCCAGCGCCCTGTCTCTCTCTCTCAGACCCTCCAACTCCCTGTCTCTCACTTTCTCACCCTCCAACACCTTGTCTCTCTCTGTCTCTCTATCTCACCCTCCAACTCCCTGACTCTCTCTCTCTCTCACACCCTCCAACTACCAGTCTCTCCCTCTCTCTCTCCCTCTCACAACCGCCTACTACATATCTCTCTCTCAACCTCCATCTCCCCCTCTCTCTCTCTGTCTCACACCCTCCAACTCGCTGTCTCTCCCTCTCTCTCTCTCTCACTCTCCATCTCCCTGTGTCTCTATGTCTCTCTCTCACCATCCAACTCCCTGTCTCTCTCTCTCCCTCTCACACCCACCAACTCCATGTCTCTCTCTCTCACATACCTTCCAACTCCTTCACTCTCTCTCTCTCTCCTTCTCACACGCTCCAACTCCCTGTCTCTCTCTCTCTCACACCCACCAACTGCCTGATCCTCTCTCACCATCCAACTCACTGTCTCTCTCTCTCTCTCCCTCTCACACCCTCCAACTCCCTGTCTCTCTCTCTCTCTCTCTCACACACCCTCCAACTCCCAGACTCTCTCTCTCTCACAGACCCTCCAACTCCCTGCCTCTCTCTCTCACACACCATCTAACACCCTGTCTCTCTCTCACTCTCTCCATCCCTCTCACACCCTCCAAACCCTGTCTTTCTCTCTCTCTCAAATCCTCCAACTTCCGTTCTCTCACTCTCTCTCACATAGCCTCCAGCGCCCTGTCTCTCTCTCTCACTCTCCAGAAGCTGTCTCTCTCTTTCTCTCTCACACCCTCCAACTCCCCGTCTCTCGCTCTCTCACCCTCCAACACCTTGTCTCTCTCTCTTTCTCTCTCACCCTCCAACTCCCTGTCACTCTGTCTCTCCCTCTCACATCCTCCAGCTCCTTGTGTGTCTCTCTCACACCCTGGAACTAACCGTCTCTCTCTCTCCCTCTCACACCCTCCAACACGCTCTCTCTCTCTCACACCCTCCATCTTACTGTCTCTCCCTCTCTCTCTCTCTCACCCTCCAACCCCCTGACTCTTTCTCTCTCTCACACCCTCCAACTCCCTGTCTCTCCCTCTCTCTCTCCCTCTCTCAACGGCCTACTACATCTCTCTGTCTCACCCTCCTAAGCCATCTCTCTCTCTCCTTCTCACAGCCTCCAACTCCCAGTCTCTCCCTCTCTCTCTCTCACACTCACCATCTCCCTGTGTCTCTATGCCTCTCTCACACCCTCCAACTCCCGGTCTCTCTGTCTCTCACACCCACCAACTGCCTATCTCTCCCTCACCCTCCAACTTCCTGTCTCTCTCTCTCTCCCTCTCACACTCTCCAACTCCCTGCTCTCTCTCTCTCTCTCTCTCACACACCCTCCAACTCACAGACTCTCTCTCTCCCACAGACACTCCAACTCTCTGTCTCTCTCTCTCTCACACCATCCAACCCCCTGTCTGTCTCTCTCTCTCAAATCCTCCAACTTCCGTTCTCTCACTCTCTCTCACATAGCCTCCAGCGCCCTGTCTCTCTCTCTCTCTCACTCTCCAACGGCCTGTCTCTCTCTCTCTCTCTCTCACCCTCCAACTCCCTGTCTCGCTCTCTCACCCTCCAACACCTTGTCTCTCTGTCTCTCTCTCACCCTCCAACTCCCTGTCACTCTGTCTCTCCATCTCACCTCCTCCAGCTTGCTGTCTGTTTCTCTCACACCCTGGAACTACCTGTCTCTCTCTCTCTCTCCCTCTCACACCCTCCAACACGCTCTCTGTCTCTCACACCCTCCAACTCACAGTCTCTCCCTCTCTCTCTCTCTCACCCTCCAACTCCCTGACTCTTTCTCTGTCTCACACCCTCCAACTCCCTGTCTCTCCCTCTCTCTCTCCCTCTCACAACCGCCTACTACATCTCTCTCTCTCACCCTCCAACTCCCTCTCTCTCTCTCTCAGTCTCACACTCTCCATCTCGCTGTCTCTCCCTCTCTCTCTCTCTCACTCACCATCTCCCTGTGTCTCTATGTCTCTCTAACACCATCCAACTCCCTGTCTCTCTCTCTCTCCCTCTCACATTCTCAAACTCATTCTCTCTCTGTCTCTCACATACCCTCCAACACCCTGTCTCTCTCTCTCTCTCTCACCCTCCAACTCCCGGTCTCTCTTTCTCTCTCTCTCTCTCTCTCTCTCTCTCTCTCTCTCACACCCACCAACTGCCTGTCTCTGTCTCACCATCCAACTCCCTGTCTCTCTCTCTCTCCCTCTCACACCCTCCAACTCCCTGTCTCTCTCTCTCTCTCCCTCCCTCTCACACCTTCCAACCCTGTCTTTTTCTCTCTCTCAAATCCTCCAACTTCCGTTCTCTCACTCTCTCTCACATAGCCTCCAGCGCCCTGTCTCTCTCTCTCAGACCCTCCAACTCCGTCTCTCGCTCTCACACCCTCCAACACCTTGTCTCTCTCTGTCTCTCTCTCTCACCCTCCAACTCCCTGACTCTCTCTCTCTCTCACACCCTCCAACTACCAGTCTCTCCCTCTCCCTCTCACAACCGCCTACTACATATCTCTCTCTCAACCTCCATCTCCCCCTCTCTCTCTCTGTCTCACACCCTCCAACTCGCTGTCTCTCCCTCTCTCTCTCACTCTCCATCTCCCTGTGTCTCTATGTCTCTCTCTCACCATCCAACTCCCTGTCTCTCTCTCTCTCCCTCTCACACCCACCAACTCCATGTCTCTCTCTCTCACATACCTTCCAACTCCTTCACTCTCTCTCTCTCTCCTTCTCACACCCTCCAACTCCCTGTCTCTCTCTCTCACACACCATCTAACACCCTGTCTCTCTCTCACTCTCTCCATCCCTCTCACACCCTCCAAACCCTGTCTTTCTCTCTCTCTCAAATCCTCCAACTTCCGTTCTCTCACTCTCTCTCACATAGCCTCCAGCGCCCTGTCTCTCTCTCTCACTCTCCAGAAGCTGTCTCTCTCTTTCTCTCTCACACCCTCCAACTCCCCGTCTCTCGCTCTCTCACCCTCCAACACCTTGTCTCTCTCTCTTTCTCTCTCACCCTCCAACTCCCTGTCACTCTGTCTCTCCCTCTCACATCCTCCAGCTCCTTGTGTGTCTCTCTCACACCCTCCATCTTACTGTCTCTCCCTCTCTCTCTCTCACCCTCCAACCCCCTGACTCTTTCTCTCTCTCACACCCTCCAACTCCCTGTCTCTCCCTCTCTCTCCCTCTCTCAACGGCCTACTACATCTCTCTCTCTCACCCTCCTACTCCATCTCTCTCTCTCCTTCTCACAGCCTCCAACTCCCAGTCTCTCCCTCTCTCTCTCTCACACTCACCATCTCCCTGTGTCTCTATGCCTCTCTCACACCCTCCAACTCCCGGTCTCTCTGTCTCTCACACCCACCAACTGCCTATCTCTCTCTCACCCTCCAACTCCCTGTCTCTCTCTCTCCCTCTCACACCCTCCAACTCCCAGACACTCTCTCTCTCACAGACACTCCAACTCTCTGTCTCTCTCTCTCTCACACCATCCAACCCCCTGTCTGTCTCTCTCTCTCAAATCCTCCAACTTCCGTTCTCTCACTCTCTCTCACATAGCCTCCAGCGCCCTGTCTCTCTCTCTCTCTCACTGTCCAACGGCCTGTCTCTCTCTCTCTCTCACACCCTCCATCTCCCTGTCTCTCACTCTCTCACCCTCCAACACCTTGTCTCTCTGTCTCTCTCTCATCCTCCAACTCCCTGTCACTCTGTCTCTCCATCTCACCTCCTCCAGCTTGCTGTCTGTTTCTCTCACACCCTGGAACTACCCGTCTCTCTCTCTCTCTCTCCCTCTCACACCCTCCAACACGCTCTCTGTCTCTCACACCCTCCAACTCACTGTCTCTCCCTCTCTCTCTCTCACCCTCCAACTCCCTCACTCTTTCTCTGTCTCACACTCTCCAACTCCCTGTCTCTCCCTCTCTCTCTCCCTCTCACAACCGCCTACTACATCTCTCTATCTCACCCTCCAACTCCGTCTCTCTCTCTCTTTCTCACAGCCTCCAACTCCCTGACTCTTCCTCTCTCTCTCACACTCACCATCTCCCTGTGTCTCTATGCCTCTCTCTCACCATCCAACTCCCTGTCTCTCTGTCACTCTCCCTCTCACACCCTCCAACTCCATGTCTCTCTCTCTCTCTCACAAACCTTCCACCTCCCTGTCTCTCTCTCTCTCACCCTCCAACTCACTGTCTCTCTCTCTCTCCTTCTCACACCCTCCAACTCCCTGTCTCTCTCTCTCTCTGACATCCACCAACTCCCTGTCTCTCTCTCACCATCCAACTCCCTTTCTCTGTCTCTCCCTCTCACACCCTCCAACTCCCTGCCTCTCTCTCTCTCTCTCTCAAACCCTCCAACTCCCAGACTCTCTCTCTGTCACATACCCTCCAACTCTCTGTCTCTCTCTCTCTCTCTCACACCATCCAACTCCTTGTCTCTCTATTTCCTTCCCTCTCTCACCATCCAACACCCTGTCGCTCTCTCTCTCACACACGCCCCAACTCACTGTCTCTTTCTCACACCCTCCTACTCCCTGTCTCTCCCTCTCTCTCACCCTCCAGCCCCGTTTCTCTCTCTTTCTCTCTCACCCTCCAACTCCCTGTCTTTATGTTTCTCTCTCACACCTTCCAACTCCCTGTCTCTCTCTGCCTCTCACTCCCTCCAATTCGCTGTTTCTCTCTCTCTCTCTCACTCCCTCTCCAACTCCATCTCTCTCTGTTTCACCGGCCAACTCCCATTCTCTCCCTCTCTCTGTCTCTCACACCCTCCAACACCCTGTCTCTCTCTCCATCTCAGACCTTCCAACTTCGACTCTCTCTCTCACACCCTCCAACTCCCTGTCTCTCCCTCTCTCTCTCACACACCCTCCAACTACCCGTCTCTCTCTCTCACACCCTCCAACCCCCTGTCTCTCTCTCCCTCTCACACCCTCCAACTCTCTTTCTCTCTCCCTCTCACACACTCGAACTCCCTCTCTCTCTCTCACCCCCTCCAACTCCCTGACTATCTCTCTCTCCCTCTCACACCCTCCAACTCTATTTCTCTCTCCCTCTCACACACTTGAACACCCTCTCTCTGTCTCTCACCCTCCAACTCCCTGACTCTATCTCTCTCTCTCACACCCTGCAGCTCCCTTTCTCTCCCTCTCTCTGTCTCTCACACCCACCAACTCCCTGTCTCTCTGTGTCTCTCAACTTCCAACTTGCTGTTTCTTTCTCTCCCTCTCAAACCCTCCAACACCCTGTCCCTCTCTCTCTCACTCATCCTCCAACTCCCTGTCTGTCTCTCTCTCTCCTTCTCACCCCTCCAACTCCATCTCTCTTTCTCTCATACCTCCAACTCCCTATCTGTCTCTCTCTCACACACCCTGCAACTCCATCTTTCTCTCTTCTCTCTGACACCCTCCAACTCCATATCTCTCCCTCTCACACCCTCCAAGACCCAGCCTCTCTATTTCTCTCCCTCTCTCACCCTCCAACTACCTATCTCCCTCTCTCTCACACACCCTCCAACTCCCTCTCTCTGACTCTATCCTACTCCCTGTATCGCTCTCTCTCTCTCACAACCGCCAACTCCCTTTCTCTCCTTCTCTCTCACACCCTCAAACTACCCTTCTCCCTCTCTCTCACACATACCCTCCAACTGTTTCTCTCTCTCTCTCTCTCTCTCCCTCTCACCCTCCAACTCCCTGTCTCTCTCTCACTCATCCTCCAACTCCCTGTCTCTCTCTCTCTCACACCCTCCAACTCCCTGTCCTTCCCTCTCCCTCTCTCACACCCTCCAACACCCTGTCTCTCTCTTCCTCTCAAACCCTCCAAACCCTGTCTCTCTCTCTCTCACATACTCTCCAACTCCCTGTCTTTCTCTCTCACATACCCTCCAACTGTCTCTCTCTCTCTTCACACCCTCCAACTACCTTTCTCCCTCTCTCTCTCCCACACCCTCCAACTCCCTGTCTCTCTCTCTTTCTCCCTCTCACATCCTCTAACTCCCTGTCTCTCTCTCTCTCCCCCCTCTCACACACTCCAACTCCCTGTTTCTCTCTCTCTCTCTCCCTCTCATACCCTCCAACTCCTTGTCTGTCTCTCTCTCTATCACCCTTGAACTCCCTGTCTCTGTCTCACACCCTCCAACTCCCTGTCTGTCTGTCTCACACCCTCCAACACACTGTCTCTCCCGGTCTCTCTCTCACACAGTCCAACCCCTGTCTCTCTCTCACCCTCCAACTCCCTGTCTGTCTTTCGCACATGCTCCAACTGCCTGTCTGTCTGTCTCTCTCTCTCTCTCTCTCTCTCTCTCACAACCGCCAACTCCCTGTCTCTCCCTCTTTCTCACACCCTCAAACTACCCGTCTCTCTCTCTCTCTCACACATACCCTCCAACTATCTGTCTCTCTCTCTCACTCTCCATCTCCCTGTCTCCCTCTCTCTCACACCCTCCATCACCCTGTCTCTCTCTCACACCCTCCAATGCCTGTCTCTCTCTCTCTCTCTCTCTCACCCTCCAACCCAATGTCTCTCTCTCTCTCACACATTCTCCAACTCCCCCTCTTGCTCTCTCTCACTCACCCTCCAACTCACACTCTCTCTCACACCCTCCAACTTCCTGTCTCTCTCTCTCTCTCACACACACACACCCTCCTACACCCTGTCTCTCTCACTCACACATGCTCCTACTCCCTCTCTCTCTCTATCTCACACCTCTAACTCCCTATCTCTCTCTCTCTCACACACACCCTGCAACTCCATTTTTCTCTCCCTCTCTCTCTCACACCCTCCAACACCCTGTCTCTCTCTTTCTCTCCCTCTCTCACCTTTTCAACTCCCTTTCACTCTCTCTCTTTCTCCCTCTCACACGCTCCAACCTCCTGTCTCCCTCTCTCACTCACACCCTCCAACTCCCCCTATGTGTCTCTCACTCACCCTCCAACTCACTCTCTCTCTCACACCCTCCAAATACCTGTCTCTCTCTCTCACACACGCTCCAACTCGCTGTCTGACTCTCTCACACCCTCAACTCCCTGTCTCTCCCTCTCCCACACCTTCCAACTCCCTGTCTGTCTGTCTCTCTCTCTCACACCCTACAACACCCTGTCTCTCTCTCCCTTTCACAACCTCCAACTTGCTATGTCTCTCTCTCTCTCTCCCTCTCCAAAACCCTGTCTCTCTCTCCATCTCTTACCCTCCAACTCCCTTTCTCTCTGCCTCTGTCTCAAGCCCTCTAACTCACTGACTCTCCCTCTCTCTCTCACAACCTTCAACTCCCTGTCTCTCTCTCACATCCTCCAACTCCCTGTCTCTCTCTCGGTCTCTCTCTCTCACACACCCACTAACTCCCTGTCTCTCTCTCACATCCTCCAACTCCCTGTCTCTCTCTCGGTCTCTCTCTCTCACACACCCTCCAACTCCCTGCCTCTCTGTCTCTCTCACACCCTTTAACGCACTGTCTCTCCCCCTCTCTCTCACACCCTCCAACTCCCTATCTCCCCCTCTCTCTCTCTCACACCCCCCAACTCCCTTTCTCACTATCTCTCTCCCTCTCACACCCTCGAACTCTTTATCTCTCTTTCTCACCCTCCATCTCCCTGACTGTCTCTCTCTCTCCCTCCAGCTCCCTTTCTCTCCCTCTCTCTCTCTCTCACACACCCACCAACTCCCTGTCTCTCTCTGTGACTCTCTTACCTTCCAACTCCCTGATTCTCTCTCTCTCCCTCACAAAACATCCAACTCCCTGTCTCACTCTTTCTTGCGCACAGACCCTCCAACTCCATTTCTCTCTCTCACACACACCCTCCAACTCCCTTTCTTTCTCTCTCTCACATACCCACCAACTCCCTGTCTCTCTCTCACACCCTCCAACTCCCTGTCTCTCCCTTTCCCTCTCTCACACCCCCCAATTCACTGCCTCTCTATTTCTCTCTCTCACACACCCCCCAACTCACTTTCTCTCTCTCTCACACACACCCTCCAGCTCCCTCTCTCTCTCACTCCCTCCAACTCCCTGTCTCTTTATCTACCTCTCATACCCTCCAACACCCTGTCCCTCTCTCTCTCACAGCCTCCATCTCCCTGTCTCTCTCTCTATCTCACACCCTCCAACACACTTTCTCTCCCACACTCTCTCTCACAAACTCCACTCCCTTTCTCTCTCTAACTCTCTCTCACCCTCCAACTCACTGTCTCTCTCTCTCACACCCTCCAATTCCCTGCCTCTCTATTTCTCTCTCTCGCACACCCTCCAACTCACTGTCTCTCGCTCACACACACACCCTCCAGCTCCCTCTCTCTCTCACTCCCTCCAACTCCCTGTATCGCTCTCTCTCCCTCACATCCTACAACTCCCTTTCTCTCTCTCTCTATCTCTCTCTCCCTCTCCCTCTCACAACCTCCAACTCCCTCTCTCTCTCTCACACCCTCAAACTACCCTTCTCTCTCTCGCTCTCAGACATACCCTACAACTCTCTGTTTCACTCTCTCCCTTCCTCTGAAAGACTGCAACTCCCTGTCTCTCTCTCTCTCTCTCACACCCTCCAACTCCCTGTCTCTCTCTCTCTATCTCACACCCTCCAACACACTTTCTCTCCCGCACTCTCTCTCACACACTCCACTCCCTTTCTCTCTCTAACTCTCTCTCACCCTCCAACTCACTGTTTGTCACTCTATCTCACACCTCCAACTCCCTATATCTCTCTCTCTCAGACACCCTGCAACTCCATCTTTCTCTCTCTTTCTCTCTCACACCCTCCAACTCCATGTCTCTCTCTCTCACACCCTCCAATTCCCTGCCTCTCTATTTCTCTCTCTTGCACACCCTCCAACTGACTGTCTATCTCTCACACACACACCCTCCAGCTCCCTCTCTCTCTCACTACCTCCAACTCCCTGTATCGCTCTCTCTCCCTCACATACTTCAACTCCCTGTCTCTCTCTCTATCACTCTCTCTCCCTCTCCCTCTCACAACCTCCAACTCCCTCTCTCTCTCTCTCTCTCACACCCTCAAACTACACTTCTCTCTCTCTCTCTCAGACATACCCTACAACTCTGTCTCTCTCTCTCCCTCTCACACCCTCCAACTCCCTGTATCTCTCTCTCTCTCTCTCTCAACCTCCAACTCCCGGTCTCTCTCTCTCTCCCTCTCACACGCTCCAACGCCCTGTCTCCCTCTCTCTCTCACACCCCCCAAATTCGTCTCTCCCTCTCTCACAAGTCCTCAAACATCCTGTCTCTCTCTCTCAATCACTCTCCAACTCCCCCACTCTCTCTCTCACTCACCCTCCAACTCACTCTCTTTCTCTCACACCCTCCAACTACCTGTATCTCTCTCTCTCTCTCACACAAAACCTCCAACTCCCTGTCTCCCTCTCTCACACATGCACCAACTCCCTGTCTCACTCTCACACCCTCCAACTCCACCTCTCTCTCTCAAACCCTCCAATGCCCTGTCTCTCTCTCTCTCTCTCTCTCACACACACACCATCCAACTCCCTGTCTCTCTCTCTCACAAGCCCTCCAACTCCCTATCTGTCTCTCTCTCACACCCTCCAAAACCCTGTCTATCTCTCTCTCTCACTACCTCCAACTCCCTATCTCTCTCTCTCACACACTCTCCAACAACCTGTCTCTCTCTCTCTCTCAACCTCCAACGACCTCTCTCTCTCTCTCTCACACCCTCCAACTCCCTGTCTCTATCTCGCTCTCGCATCCTCCAAAACCCTATCTCTCTCTCTCTCTCTCAAAAACTCCAACTCCCTATCTCTCTCTCTCTCTCTCTCAAACCCTCCAACACCCTGTCTCTCTCTCTCTCTCTCACAACCTGCAAAGCCCTCTCTCTCTCTCTCTCTCTCTCTCTCTCTCACACACACCCTCCAACTCCCTGTCTCTCTCTCTCTCTCTCACAAACCCTTAAACTCCCTGTCTTTCTCTCTCTCACACAAAACCTTCAACTCCCTGTCTCTCTCTGTCTTACACACACCCTCCAACAGGCTGTTTCTCTCTCTCACAAACCTTCAAACTCCCTGTCTTTCTCTCACTCTCCCACACCCTTCAACTCCCTGTCTCTCTCTGTCTCAGACACACCCTCCAACAGGCTGTTTCCCTCTCTCACAATCCCTCCAACTCCCTTTCTCTCTCTTTCTCTCTCAAACACCCTCCAACTACCTGTCTCTCTCTGTCACTCGCACCCTACAACTCCCTCTCTCTCTCTGTCTCACTCCTCCAACACCCTATCTCTCACTCTGTCTCACACCCTGCAACTCCAGCTTTCTCTCTCTCTCACTCTCTCACACTCCATCTCCCTGTTCGCTCTCTCTCTCACACCCTCCAAGACATTGTCTCTCCCGCTCTCTGTCTCACACAATACACTCCCTGCCTCTCTTTGTCTCTCTCTCAGCCTCCAACGCCCTGGCTGTCTCTCTCTCTCTCCCTCTCACACGCTCCAACACCATGCCTCTCTATTGCTCTCCCTCTCTCACACTCCAACTCCTTGTCTGTCCGTCCCTCTCTCTCACACCCACCATCTCCCTGTCTCTCTCTCCCTCTCAAACCCTCCAAATCGCTTTGTCTCTCTCTCTCTTTCTTTCACACCCTCCAATACCTTGTCTCTCTCTCTCTCTCTCTCTCACATACCCTCCAACTCCCTGTCTCTCTCTCCCTCTCGTACCCTCCAACTTGCTGCCTCCCTATCTCCAACACCCTCGAATTTGCTGTCTCTCTCTCTCTGTCACACAGTCAAGCACCCTGTCTCTCTCTCTCTCTCACACCATCCAACTCCCTGTCCCTCTCTCTCTCTCTCACACCCTCCAACTCCCTGTCTCTCTCTCTCTATCACAAACCCAGAAATACCCTCTCTTTCTCTCTCTATCACACACCCTTCAACTCCGTCTCTCTCTGTCTCACACACACCCTCCAACAGGCTTTTTCTCTCTCTCTCACAATCCCTCCAACTCCCTGTCTCTCTCTTTCTCTGTCACACACCATCCAACTCTCTGTCTCTCCTCTCTCACACCCTCCAACTACTTGTCTCCCTCTGTCTCACGCACTCTAATACTTCCTTTCTCTCTCTGTCTCACACCTCCAATCCCCTATCTCTCTCTCTCTCTCACTCCCTCCAACTCGCTGTCTCATTCTATCTCTCTCACACCCACCCTCCAGCTCACTGTTTCTCTCTTTCTCTCATACCCTCCAACGCCCTGTCTGTCTGTATCTCTCTCTCTCTCCCTCTTAAACACTCCAACCACTGTGTCTCTCTCTCTCCCTCACACCCTCCAACTCCCTGTCTCTCTCTCTCTCCCTCTCACCCTCCAAATCCCTGTCTTTCTCTCTCTCTCACTCTCCAATGCCCTGACTCTCTCTCTCCCTCTCACATGCTCCAACACCGTCTCCCTCTCTCTCTCACTCCCTCCAACTTTGTCTCTCCCTCTCTCTCTCACACCCTACATCTCCCCCTCTCTCTCTCTCTCACCCTCCAACTCACTCTCTCTCTCACACCCTCCAAGTCCCTGTCTCTCTCTATCTCAAACAAACCCTCAAACTTACTGTCTTTCTCTCTCTCTCTCACACCCTTCAACTCCCTTTCTCTCTCTGTCTCAAACGTACCCTCCAATAGGCTGTTTCTCTCTCTCTCACAATCCCTCCAACTCCCTGTCTCTCTCTTTCTCTCTCACACATCCTCCAACTCACTGTCTCTGCTCTCTCACACCCTCCAACACACTTTCTCTCCCGCACTCTCTCTCACACACTCCACTCCCTTTCTCTCTCTAACTCTCCCTCACCCTGCAACTCACTGTCTCTCTCTCTCACACCCACCAATTCCCTGCCCCTCTATTTCTCTCTCTCGCACACCCTCCAACTCACTGTCTCTCTCACACACACACCCTCCAGCTCCCTCTCTCTCTCACTCCCTGCAACTCCCTGTATCGGTCTCTTTCCCTCACATCCTACAACTCCCTGTCTCTCTCTCTCTATCACTCTCTCTCCCTCTCCCTCTCACAACCTCCAACTCCCCCTCTCTCTCTCTCACACCCTCAAACTACCCTTCTCTCTCTCTCTCAGACATACCCTACAACTCTGTCTCACTCTCTCCCTTCCTCTGAAACACTGCAACTCCCTGTCTCTCTCTCTCTTTCTCACCCTCCAACGCACTGTCTCTCTCTCTCTCTCTCTCCCTCTCACACCCTCCAACTCCCTGTTTCTCTCTCTCTCCCTCTCACACCCTCCAACTCCGTTTCTCTCTCTCTCTCTCTCTCTCAACCTCCAACGCCCAGTCTCTCTCTCTCTCCCTCTCACACGCTCCAACGGTCTCCCTCTCTCTCTCACAAGCCCTCAAACATCCTGTCTCTCCCTCTCTCACAAGCCCTCAAACATCCTGTCTCTCTCTCTCTCACTCACTCTCCAACTCCCCCACTCTCTCTCTCTCACTCACCCTCCAACTCACTCTCTCTCTCACACCCTCCAACTACCTGTATCTCTCTCTCTCTCTCTCTCACACACACACCCTCCAACTGCCTGTCTCCCTCTCTCACACATGCACCAACTCCCTGTCTCTCTCTCACACCCTCCAACTCCACCTCTCTCTCTCACAATCCCTCCAACTCCCTGTGTCTCTCTTTCTCTGTCACACACCCTCTAACTCTGTCTCTCCTCTCTCAAACCCTCCAACTACTTGTCTCCCTCTGTCTCACGCACTCTAATACTCCCTTTCTCTCTCTATCTCACACCTCCAATCCCCTATCTCTCTCTCTCTCTCCAACTCGCTGTCTCATTCTATCTCTCTCACACCCGCCCTCCAGCTCATTGTTTCTCTCTTTCTCTCATACCCTCCAACTCCCTGTCTGTCTGTATCTCTCTCTCTCTCTCTCCCTCTTAAACACTCCAACCAACTGTGTCTCTCTCTCTCCCTCACACCCTCCAACTCCCTGTCTCTCTCTCTCTCCCTCTCACACCCTCCAAATCCCTGTCTTTCTCTCTCTCTCACTCTCCAACGCCCTGTCTCTCTCTCTCCCTCTCAAATGCTCCAACACTGTCTCCCTCTCTCTCACTCCCTCCAACTTTGTCTCTCCCCCTCTCTCTCACACCCTACATCTCCCCCTCTCTGTCTCTCACCCCCTACTCACTCTCTCTCTCACACCCTCCAACTCCCTGTCCCTCTCTCTCTCAAACAAACCCTCAAACTCACTGCCTTTCTCTCTCTCTCACACACCCTTCAACTCCCTTTCTCTCTGTCTCAAACGCACCCTCCAACAGGCTGTTTCTCTCTCTCTCACAATCCCTCCCACTCCCTGTCTCTCTCTTTCTCTCTCACACACCCTCCAACTCACTGTCTCTGCTCTCTCACACCCTCCAACTACCTGTCTCTCTCTCTCTCACACTCATCCACCAACTCCCTGTCTCTCTCTCAAACCCTCCAACTCCACTTCTCTCTCCCTCTCTCTCACACCTTCCAACAGACCGTTTCTATCTCTCTCACACCCTCCAATACCCTGTCTCTCTCTCTCTCTCACTCCCTCCAACTCCCTGTCTCTCTCTCTGACTCTCACACCCTCCAACTCCTTGTCTCTCTCTCTCTCATCTCTCTCACACCCTCCAACTACCTGTCTCTCTCTCTTTCTCCCTCTCACATTCTCCAACCTCCTGTCTCTCTCTCTCTCACCCTCTCACACACTCCAACTACCTGTCTCTCTCTCTCTCACACCCTCCAACTCCTCGTCTCTCTCTCTCACACCCTCCAACTCCCTGTCTCTCTCTCTCTCACACCCTCCAACTCCACCTCTCTCTCTCTCTCACAACTTCCAACAGACTGTTTCTGTCTCTCTCTCACACCCTCCAACTCACTCTCTCTCTCTCTCTCTCAAACCCTCCAATACCCTGTCTCTCTCTCTCACACACACCCTCCAACTCCCTGTCTCTCTCTCTCTCACAAACCCTCCAACACCCTGTCTCTCTCTCTCCCTCTCTCTCTCACCCTCAAACTCCATATGTCTCTCTATCTCACACCCTCCAACTACCTGTCTCTCTCTCTCTGTCTTCTCACACCCTCCAACTCACTTTCTTTCTCTCTCTCATCTCTCTCACACCCTCCAACTACCTGTCTCTCTCTCTTTCTCCCTCTCACATTCTCTAACCCCCTCTCTCTCTCTCTCTGCCTCTCACACACTCCAACTCCCTTTCTCTCTATCTCACACACTGCAACCCCCTGTCTCTCTCTCTCTCACCCCCTCTCATACCCTCCAACTCCACGTCTCTGTCTCTCTCACAGCTTCCAACTCCCTGTCTCTCTGTCTTTCACGCTCACACCCTCCAACTCTCTGTCACTCTCTCTCTCTCTCTCACAACCTCCAACACACTTTCTATCCCGCACTCGCTCTCACACACTCCACTCCATGTCCTTCTCTGTCTCTCTCTCACCCTCCAACTCCCTATCTGTCTCTCTCTCCCTCACACACCCTCCACTACCTGTCTCTCTCTCTATCTCACACCCCCAACTCCCTATCTCTATCTCTCACAACCTCCAACTACCTGTCTCTCTCTCTCTCCCATCCTCCAACTCCCTGTCTCTCAATCTCTCTCTCTCTCACACCCTCCAACTCACTGTCTTTCTCTCTCTCACAAACGCTCAAATACCCTGTCTTTCTCTCTCTGACACCCTTCAACTCCCTGTCTCTCTCTGTCTCACACCCAGACTCCAACAGGCTGTTTCTCTCTCTCTCACAAGCCCTCCAACTCCCTGTCTCTCTCTTTCTCTGTCACACACCCTCCAACTCTGTCTCTCCTCTCTCACACCCTCCAACTACCTGTCTCCCTCTGTCTCACGCACTCTACAACTCCCTTTCTCTCTCTATCTCACACCTCCAACTCACTATCTCTCTCTATCTCACACCTCCAACTCACTATCTCTCTCTCTCTCACACCCTCCAACTCGCTGTCTCATTCTCTCTCTCTCACACCCACCCTCCAGCTCACTGTTTCTCTCTTTCTCACATACCCTCCAACTCCCTGTCTCTCTCTCGCACACCCTCCAACACCTGTCTGTCTATATCTCTCTCTCTCTCTCACCCTCTTAGACACTCCAACTACCTGTGTCTCTCTCACCATCGCTCCAACTCCCTGTCTCTCTGACTCTCGCTCTTACACCCTCCAACTCCCTGTCTCTCTCTCTCTCTCACACACCCTCCAACACACTTTCTCTCCCTCACTCGCTCTCACACACTCCACTCCATGTCCTTCTCTGTCTCTCTCACCCTCCAACTCCCTATCTGTCTCTCTCTCTCCCTCACAAACCATGCACTCCCTGTCTCTCTCTCTATCTCACACCTCCATCTCCCTATCTCTCTCTCACTCCCAACTACCTCTCCCTCTCTCTCTCTCACACACACACACACCCTCCAACTCCCTGTCTCTCTCTCTCACACACGCTCCAACTCCCTGTCTCTCTGTCTCTCAGACCGTCCAACTCCCTGTATCTCCCTCACCCTCACCCTCCAAAACCCTGTCTCTCTCTCGCTCTCACACCCTCCTACTCGCTGTCTCTCTCACTCTCTCTCTCTCTCTCTCTCTCAAACCCTCCAACTCCATATCTCTCTCTCTCACACCCTCCAATTCCCTGCCTCTCTATTTCTCTCTCTCGCACACCCTCCAACTCACTCTCTCTCTCTCACACACACCCTCCAGCTCCCTCTCACTCTCACTCCCTCCAAATCCCTGTATCGCTCTCTCTCTCCTTCACATCCTCCAACTCCCACACATCCTCCAACTCTCACAAGCCCTCAAACATCCTGTATCTCTCTCACACACTCTCCAACTCCCCCATACTCTCTCTCTCGCTCACCCTCCAACTCACTCTCTCTCTCACACCCTCGAACTACCTCTCTCTCTCTCTCTCACACACACACACCCTCCAACTCGCTGTCTCTCTCTCTCACACACGCTCCAACTCCGTGTCTCTCTCTCACCCTCCAACTCCACCTCTCTCTCTCTGACACCCTCCAACAGCCTCTTTCTCCCTCTCTCACACCCTCCAACTCCCTGTCTCTCTCTCTCTCACAAACCCTCCAAAACCCTGTCTCTCTCTTTCTCTCTCACACCCTCCAAAACCCTGTCTCTCTCTACCTCAAACTCCCTATGTCTCTCTCTCTCACACCCCGAAACGACCTCTCTCTCTCTCTCCCACCCTCCAACTCCCTGTGTCTCAATCTCTCTCTCTCACACCCTCCAACTCACAGTCTCTCGCTCTCTCTCTCAAACGCTCAAATACCCTGTCTTTCTCTCTCTCAGACACCCTTCAACTCCCTGTCCCTCTCTGTCTCACACACACCCTTCAACAGGCAGTTTCTCTCTCTCTAACAATCCCTCCAACTCCCTGTGTCTCTCTCTCTCTCTGTCTCAAACCCTCCAACTTCCTGTCTCTCTCTCTTTCTTCCTCTCACACCCTCTAAAGCCCTGTCTCCCTCTCTCCCTCTCACACACTCCAACACCCTGTCTCTCTCTCTCTGACACCCTCCAACTTCGTCTCTCCCTCTCTCACAAACCCTCAAACACCCTGCCTCTCTCTCTCACACTCACCGACCAACACCCTCTCCCTCTCACACCCTCCAACTACCTGTCTCTCTCTCTGTCTCACACACACACACTTCCTCCAACTCCCTGTCTCTCTCTCTCTCACACACTGTCCAACAACCTGTCTCTCTCTCTCACAACCTCCAAATCTACCTCTCTCTCTCTCCCTCTCTCACAACCTCCAACAGCCTGTCTCTCTCTCTGTCACAGCCTCCAAAACCCTGTCTCTCTCTCTCTCTCTCTCACACCCTCCAACTCCCCGTCTCTCTCTCGCACCCTACAACTCCCTGTCTCTCTCTCTCACACCCTCCAACTCCCTGTCTCTCCCCCTCTCACACCATCCAACTAACTGTATCTCTCTCTCTCTCTCACATCCTCCAAATACCTGTCTCTCTCTCTTTCTTCCTCTCTCACCCTCTAACGCCCTGCCCATCTCTCTCTTCCTCTCCCTCTCACACACTCCAACACCCTGTCTCTCTCTCTCTGACACCCTCCATCTTCGTCTCTCCCTCTCTCACAAAGCCTCAAACACCCTGTCTCTCTCTCTCTCTCACACTCAGCCACCAACTCACTCTCCCTCTCACACCGTCCAACTACCTGTCTCCCTCTCTGTCTCACACACACAACCTCTCTCCAACTCCCTGTCTCTCTCTCTCACACACGCTCCAACTCCCTGTCTCTTTCTCTCACACCCTCCAACTCCACCTCTCTCTCTCCCTCTCTCACACCCTCGAACTACCTGTCTCTCTCTCTCTCTCTCTCTCTCACACACACACCCTCCAATTCCCTGTCTCTCTCTCTCACACACGCTCCAACTCCCTGTCTCTCTCTCACACCCTGCAACTCCACCTCTCTCTCTCTTGCACCCTCCAACAGCCTGTTTCTCTCTCTCTCACACCCTCCAACTCCCTGTCTCTCTCTCTCTCAAACCCTTCAATACCCTGTCTCTCTCTCGCTCTCTCTCACACACCCTCCAACTCCCTGTCTCTCTCTCTCTCTCACAAACCCTCCAACACCCTGTCTCTCTCTCTCTCTCACACCCTCCAAAACCCTGTCTCTCTCTCTCTCTACCTCCAACTCCCTATCTCTCTCTCTCTCACACCTTCCAACAGCCTGTCTCTCTCTCTCTCTCACCCTCCAACCCCCTGTCTTTATCTCTCTCTCAAACCCTCCAACACCCTGTCTCTCTCTCTCTCTCTCACAACTTGCAACGCCCTCTCTCTCTCTCACACCCACGAACTCCCTGTCTCTCTCTCTCTCTCTCTCACAACCCCTCAAACTCCCTGTCTTTCTCTCTCTCTCACACATCCTTCAACTCTCTGTCTCTCTCTGTCTCACACACACCCTCCAACAGGCTGTTTCTCTCTCTCACAATCCTTCCAACTCCCTGTCTCTCTCTTTCTCTCTCACACACCCTCCAACTCACTTTCTCTCCTCTCTCACACCCTGTCGGTCTCTGTCTCTCGACCCCTACAACTCACTCTCTCTCTCTGTCTCACACCTCCAACTCCGTATCTCTCTCTCTCACTCCCTGCAACTCCAGCTTTCTGTCTCCCTCACTCTCTCACCCTCCATCTCCCTGTTTCTCTCTCTCTCTCACATCCTCCAAGACACTGTCCTCCCGTTCTCTCTCTCACACAATACACTCCCTGTCTCTCTCTGTCTCTCTCTCAGCCTCCAACTTGCTGGCTGTTTCTCTCTCTCCCTCTCACACCCTCCAACGCCCTGCCTCTCTATTGCTCTCCCTCTCTCACACTCCAACTCCCTGTCTGTCTGTCTCTTTCTCACAGACCCTCCATCTCCCTGTCTCTCTCTCCCTCTCAAAACCTCCAAATCGATTTGTCGCTCTCTCTCTTTCTTTCACACCCTCCAATACCCTGTCTCTCTCTCACATACCCTCCAACTCCCTCTCTCTCTCTCTCTCGTACCCTCCAACTCGCTGTCTCCCTATCTCTCACACCCTCGAACTCGCTGTCTCTAACTCTCTGTCACACACCCAAGAACGCTGTCTCTCTCTCTCTCTCTCACACCCTCCAACTCCCAGTGTCTCTCTCTCTCACACCCTCCAACTCCCTGTCTCTGTCTCTTTCTCCCTCTCACATTCTCTAACCGCTGTCTCTATCTCTCTCCCCCTCTCACACACTCCAACTCCGTTTCTCTCTCTCTCACACCCTCCCACTCCCTGTCTCTCTCTCTCTCACTCCCTCTCATACCCACCAACTCCCCGTCCCTGTCTCTCTCACAGCCTCCAACTCCCTGTCTCTCTCTCTCTCTCTCTCTAACACGCGTCAACACACTTTCGCTCCCGCACTCGTTCTCAAACACTCCACTCCATGTCCTTCTCTGTCTCTCTCTCACCCTCCAACTCCCTATCTGTCTCTCTCTCTCCCTCACACACCCTCCACACCCTGTCTCTCTCTCTCTATCTCACACCTCCAACTCCCTCTCTCTCTCACACACACACAGACCCTCAAACTCCCTGTCTCTCCCTCTCTCACACCCTCCAACTACCTGTCTCTCTCTCTGTCTCTCATACCCTCCAACTCCATGTCTCTCTCTCTCTCTCTCTCAAACCCTCCAACTTCCTGTCTCTCTCTTTCTTCCTCTCACACCCTCTAAAGCCCTGTCTCACTCTCTCTTCCTCTCCCTCTCACACGCTCCAACACCCTGTCTCTCTCTCTCTGACACCCTCCAACTTGGTCTCTCCCTCTCTCACAAAGCCTCAAACACCCTGTCTCTCTCTCTCACACTCACAAACCAACTCACTCTCCCTCTCACACCCTCCAACAACTGTCTCTCTCTCTCTCTCTCTCTCTCTCACACACACACACTCCCTCCAACTCCCTCTCACTCTCTCACACCCTCCAACTCCACCTCTCTCTCCCTCTCTCACACCCTCCAACAGCCTGTTTCTCTCTCTCTCACACCCTCAAACTCACTGTCTCTCTCTCTCTCTCTCAAACCCTCCAATGCCCTGTTTCTCTCTCTCTCTCTCTCTCTCACACACCATCCAACTCCCTGTCTCTCTTTCTCACAAACCGTCCAACACCCTCTCTCTCACTCTCTCGCACCCTCCAAAACCCTGTCTCTCTCTCTCACAACCTGCAACGCCCTCTGTCTCTCTCTGTCTCTCACACCCTGTAACTCCCTGTCTCTCTCTCTCTCACAAACCCTCAAACTCCCTGTCTCTCTCTCTCTCTCTCTCTCACACACCCTTCAACTCCCGGTCTCTCTCTGTCTCACATACACCCTCCAACAGGCTGTTTCTCTCTCTCACCATCGCTCCAACTCCCTGTCTCTCTGACTCTCGCTCTCACACCCTCCAACTCCCTGTCTCTCTCTCTCTCACACCCTCCAACACACTTTCTCTCCCTCACTATCTCACACACTCCACTCCATGTCCTTCTCTGTCTCTCTCACCCTCCAACTCCCTATCTGTCTCTCTCTCTCCCTCACAAACCATGCACTCCCTGTCTCTCTCTCTATCTCACACCTCCAACTCCCTATCTCTCTCTCACTCCCTCCAACTACCTCTCACTCTCTCTCTCTCACACACACACCCTCCAACTCCCTGTCTCTCTCTCTCACACATGCTCCAACTCCCTGTCTCTCTGTCTCTCAGACCGTCCAACTCCCTGTATCTCCCTCTCCCTCACCCTCCAAAACCCTGTCTCTCTCTCGCTCTCACACCCTCCTACTCGCTGTCTCTCTCACTCTCTCTCTCTCTCTCAAACCCTCCAACTCCATATCTCTCTCTCTCACACCCTCCAATTCCCTGCCTCTCTATTTCTCTCTCTCACACACACACTCCAGCTCCCTCTCACTCTCACTCCCTCCAAATCCCTGTATCGCTCTCTCTCTCCTTCACATCCTCCAACTCCCACACATCCTCCAACTCTCACAAGCCCTCAAACATCCTGTATCTCTCTCTCACACACACTCTCCAACTCCCCCACACTCTCTCTCTCGCTCACCCTCCAACTCACTCTCTCTCTCACACCCTCGAACTACCTGTCTCTCTCTCTCTCTCTCTCTCACACACACACCCTCCAACTCGCTGTCTCTCTCTCTCACACACGCTCCAACTCCGTGTCTCTCTCTCACCCTCCAACTCCACCTCTCTCTCTCTGACACCCTCCAACAGCCTCTTTCTCCTCTCACACCCTCCAACTCCCTGTCTCTCTCTCTCTCTCACAAACCCTCCAAAACCCTGTCTCTCTCTTTCTCTCTCACACCCTCCAAAACCCTGTCTCTCTCTCTCTACCTCAAACTCCCTATCTCTCTCTCTCTCACACCCCGAAACGACCTCTCTCTCTCTCTCCCATCCTCCAACTCCCTGTACTCAATCTCTCTCTCTCTCACACCCTCCAACTCACTGTCTCTCGCTCTCTCTCTCAAACGCTCAAATACCCTGTCTTTCTCTCTCTCAGACACCCTTCAACTCCCTGTCCCCCTCTGTCTCACACACACCCTTCAACAGGCTGTTTCTCTCTCTCTAACAATCCCTCCAACTCCCTGTGTCTCTCTCTCTCTCTGTCTCAAACCCACCAACTTCCTGTCTCTCTCTCTTTCTTCCTCTCACACCCTCTAAAGCCCTGTCTCCCTCTCTCCCTCTCACACACTCCAACACCCTGTCTCTCTCTCTCTGACACCCTCCAACTTCGTCTCTCCCTCTCTCACAAACCCTCAAACACCCTGCCTCTCTCTCTCACACTCACCGACCAACACCCTCTCCCTCTCACACCCTTCAACTACCTGTCTCTCTCTCTGTCTCACACACACACACTTCCTCCAACTCCCTGTCTCTCTCTCTCACACTGTCCAACAACCTGTCTCTCTCTCTCACAACCTCCAAATCCACCTCTCTCTCTCTCCCTCTCACAACCTCCAACAGCCTGTCTCTCTCTCTGTCACAGCCTCCAAAACCCTGTCTCTCTCTCTCTCTCACACCCTCCAACTCCCCGTCTCTCTCTCTCTCTCGCAACCTACAACTCCCTGTCTCTCTCTCTCACACCCTCCAACTCCCTGTCTCTCCCCCTCTCACACCATCCAACTAACTGTATCTCTCTCTCTCTCTCACATCCTCCAAGTACCTGTCTCTCTCTCTTTCTTCCTCTCTCACCCTCTAACGCCCTGCCCATCTCTCTCTTCCTCTCCCTCTCACACACTCCAACACCCTGTCTCTCTCTCTCTCTGACACCCTCCATCTTCGTCTCTCCCTCTCTCACAAAGCCTCAAACACCCTGTCTCTCTCTCTCACACTCAGCCACCAACTCACTCTCCCTCTCACACTGTCCAACTACCTGTCTCCCTCTCTGTCTCACACACACAACCTCTCTCCAACTCCCTGTCTCTCTGTCTCACACACGCTCCAACTCCGTGTCTCTCTCTCACCCTCCAACTCCACCTCTCTCTCTCTGACACCCTCCAACAGCCTCTTTCTCTCTCTCTCACACCCTCCAACTCCCTGTCTCTCTCTCTCTCTCACAAACCCTCCAAAACCCTGTCTCTCTCTTTCTCTCTCACACCCTCCAAAACCCTGTCTCTCTCTCTCTCTACCTCAAACTCCCTATCTCTCTCTCACACCCCGAAACGACCTCTCTCCCTCTCTCCCATCTTCCAACTCCCTGTGTCTCAATCTCTCTCTCTCTCACACCCTCCAACTCACTGTCTCTCTCTCTCTCTCTCTCAAACGCTCAAATACCCTGTCTTTCTCTCTCTCTTAGACACCCTTCAACTCCCTGTCTCTCTCTGTCTCACACACACCCTTCAACAGGCTGTTTCTCTCTCTCTCACAATCCCTCCAACTCCCTGTGTCTCTCTTTCTCTGTCACACACCCTCTAACTCTGTCTCTCCTCTCTCACACCTTCCAACTACCTGGCTCCCTCTGTCTCACGCACTCTACAACTCCCTTTCTCTCTCTATCTCACACCTCCAACTCACTATCTCTCTCTCTCTCACACCCTCCAACTCGCTGTCTCATTCTCTCTCTCTCACACCCACCCTCCAGCTCACTGTTTCTCTCTTTCTCACATACCCTCCAACTCCCTGTCTCTCTCTCGCACACCCTCCAACTCCCTGTCTGTCTATATCTCTCGCTCTCTTTCACCCTCTTAGACACTCCAACTACCTGTGTCTCTCTCTCCCTCACACTCTCCAATTGCCTCTCTCTCTCTCCCTCTCACACCCTCCAACAACCTGTCTTTCTCTCTCTCTCTCACCCTCCAACTCCCTGTCTCACTCTTTCCTGCGCAGACACCCTCCAACTCCATGTCTCTCTCTCTCCCAAACACCCTCCAACACCCTTTCATTCTCTCTCTCACATACCCTCCAACTCCGTCTCTCTGTCTCTCACACCCTCCAACTCCCTGTCTCTCCCTCTCCCACACCCTCCAAACCTGTGTCTCTCTCTCGCTCTCACACCCTCCAACTCGCTGTCTCTCTCTCTCTCCCTCTTTTAAACCCTCCAAATATCCTGTCTCTCTCTCTCTCTCATACCCTCCTACTCCGTATCTCTCTCTCTCACACTTTCCAATTCCCTGCCTCTCTATTTCTCTCTCTCGCACACCCTCCAACTCACTGCCTCTCTCTCTCACACACACCCTCCAGCTGCCTCTCTCTCTCACTCCCTCACATCCTCCAACTCCCTCACATCTTCCAAATCTCACAAGCCCGCAAGCATCCTGTCTCTCTCTCACACACACTCTCCAACTCCCCCACTCTCTCTCTCTCACTCACCCTCCAACTCACTCTCTCTCTCACACCCTCCAACTACCTGTCTCTCTCTCTCTCTCACACACACACCCTCCAATACCCTGTCTCTGTCTCTCTCTCACACGCACCAACTCCTTGTCTCTCTCTCACACCCTCCAACTCCACCTCTCTCTCTCTCACACCCTCCAACAGCCTGTTTCTCTCTCTCTCACACCCTCAAACACCCTGTCTCTCTCTCTCTCTCAAACCCTCCAACACCCTGTCTGTCTCTCTCTCTCTCTCACACAACCTGCAACGCCCTCTCTCTCTGTCTCTCACACCCTGTAACTCCCTGTCTCTCTCTCTCACAAACCCTCAAACTCCCTGTCTTTCTCTCTCTCTCACACACCCTTCAACTCCCGGTCTCTCTCTGTCTCACATACACCCTCCAACAGGCTGTTTCTCTCTCTCACCATCGCTCCAACTCCCTGTCTCTCTGACTCTCGCTCTTACACCCTCCAACTCCCTGTCTCTCTCTCTCTCTCACACACCCTCCAACACACTTTCTCTCCCTCACTCGCTCTCACACACTCCACTCCATGTCCTTCTCTGTCTCTCTCACCCTCCAACTCCCTATCTGTCTCTCTCTCTCCCTCACAAACCATGCACTCCCTGTCTCTCTCTCTATCTCACACCTCCATCTCCCTATCTCTCTCTCACTCCCAACTACCTCTCCCTCTCTCTCTCTCACACACACACACACCCTCCAACTCCCTGTCTCTCTCTCTCACACACGCTCCAACTCCCTGTCTCTCTGTCTCTCAGACCATCCAACTCCCTGTATCTCCCTCACCCTCACCCTCCAAAACCCTGTCTCTCTCTCGCTCTCACACCCTCCTACTCGCTGTCTCTCTCACTCTCTCTCTCTCTCAAACCCTCCAACTCCATATCTCTCTCTCTCACACCCTCCAATTCCCTGCCTCTCTATTTCTCTCTCTCGCACACCCTCCAACTCACTCTCTCTCTCTCACACACACCCTCCAGCTCCCTCTCACTCTCACTCCCTCCAAATCCCTGTATCGCTCTCTCTCTCCTTCACATCCTCCAACTCCCACACATCCTCCAACTCTCACAAGCCCTCAAACATCCTGTATCTCTCTCTCACACACTCTCCAACTCCCCCACACTCTCTCTCTCGCTCACCCTCCAACTCACTCTCTCTCTCACACCCTCGAACTACCTCTCTCTCTCTCACACACACACACCCTCCAACTCGCTGTCTCTCTCTCTCACACACGCTCCAACTCCGTGTCTCTCTCTCACCCTCCAACTCCACCTCTCTCTCTCTGACACCCTCCAACAGCCTCTTTCTCCCTCTCTCACACCCTCCAACTCCCTGTCTCTCTCTCTCTCACAAACCCTCCAAAACCCTGTCTCTCTCTTTCTCTCTCACACCCTCCAAAACCGTCTCTCTCTCTCTCTACCTCAAACTCCCTATGTCTCTCTCTCTCACACCCCGAAACGACCTCTCTCTCTCTCTCCCATCCTCCAACTCCCTGTGTCTCAATCTCTCTCTCTCTCACACCCTCCAACTCACTGTCTCTCGCTCTCTCTCTCAAACGCTCAAATACCCTGACTTTCTCTCGCTCAGACACCCTTCAACTCCCTGTCCCTCTCTGTCTCACACACACCCTTCAACAGGCAGTTTCTCTCTCTCTAACAATCCCTCCAACTCCCTGTGTCTCTCTCTCTCTCTGTCTCAAACCCTCCAACTTCCTGTCTCTCTCTTTCTTCCTCTCACACCCTCTAAAGCCCTGTCTCCCTCTCTCCCTCTCACACACTCCAACACCCTGTCTCTCTCTCTCTGACACCCTCCAACTTCGTCTCTCCCTCTCTCACAAACCCTCAAACACCCTGCCTCTCTCTCACACTCACCGACCAACACCCTCTCCCTCTCACACCCTCCAACTACCTGTCTCTCTCTCTGTCTCACACACACACACTTCCTCCAACTCCCTGTCTCTCTCTCTCTCACACTGTCCAACAACCTGTCTCTCTCTCACAACCTCCAAATCTACCTCTCTCTCCCTCTCTCACAACCTCCAACAGCCTGTCTCTCTCTCTGTCACAGCCTCCAAAACCCTGTCTCTCTCTCTCTCTCACACCCTCCAACTCCCCGTCTCTCTCTCTCTCTCGCACCCTACAACTCCCTGTCTCTCTCTCTCACACCCTCCAACTCCCTGTCTCTCCCCCTCTCACACCATCCAACTAACTGTATCTCTCTCTCTCTCTCACATCCTCCAAATACCTGTCTCTCTCTCTTTCTTCCTCTCTCACCCTCTAACTCCCTGCCCATCTCTCTCTTCCTTTCCCTCTCACACACTCCAACACCCTGTCTCTCTCTCTCTCTCTGACACCCTCCATCTTCGTCTCTCCCTCTCTCACAAAGCCTCAAACACCCTGTCTCTCTCTCTCACACTCAGCCACCAACTCACTCTCCCTCTCACACTGTCCAACTACCTGTCTCCCTCTCTGTCTCACACACACAACCTCTCTCCAACTCCCTGTCTCTCTCTCTCACACACGCTCCAACTCCCTGTCTCTCTCTCTCACACCCTCCAACTCCACTTCTCTCTCTCCCTCTCTCACACCCTCGAACTACCTGTCTCTCTCTCTCTCTCTCTCTCACACACACCCTCCAATTCCCTGTCTCTCTCTCTCACACACGCTCCAACTCCCTGTCTCTCTCTCACACCCTGCAACTCCACCTCTCTCTCTCTTGCACCCTCCAACAGCCTGTTTCTCTCTCTCTCACACCCTCCAACTCCCTGTCTCTCTCTCTCTCTCAAACCCTTCAATACCCTGTCTCTCTCTCACTCTCCCTCTCACACCCTCCAACAACTGTCTCTCTCTCTCTCTCTCACACACACACTCCCTCCAACTCCCTCTCACTCTCTCTCACACCCTCCAACTCCACATCTCTCTCTCCCTCTCTCACACCCTCCAACAGCCTGTTTCTCTCTCTCACACCCTCAAACTCCCTGTCTCTCTCTCTCTCTCTCTCTCAAACCCTCCAATGCCCTGTTTTTCTCTCTCTCTCTCTCACACACCATCCAACTCCCTGTCTCTCTTTCTCACAAACAGTCCAACACCCTCTCTCTCTCTCGCACCCTCCAAAACCCTGTCTCTCTCTCTCTCTCACAACCTCCAACTCCCTATCTCTCTCTCTCTCTCAAACCCTCCAACACCCTGTCTCTCTCTCTCTCTCACAACCTGCAACGCCCTCTCTCTCTCTGTCTCTCACACCCTGTAACTCCCTGTCTCTCTCTCTCTCACAAACCCTCAAACTCCCTGTCTTTCTCTCTCTCTCACACACCCTTCAACTCCCGGTCTCTCTCTGTCTCACATACACCCTCCAACAGGCTGTTTCTCTCTCTCACCATCGCTCCAACTCCCTGTCTCTCTGACTCTCGCTCTCACACCCTCCAACTCCGTCTCTCTCTCTCACACCCTCCAACACACTTTCTCTCCCTCACTCGCTCTCACACACTCCACTCCATGTCCTTCCCTGTCTCTCTCTCTCACACACGCTCCAATTCTCTGTCTCTCTCTCACACCCTGCAACTCCACCTCTCTCTCTCTTGCACCCTCCAACAGCCTGTTTCTCTCTCTCTCACACCCTCCAACTCCCTGTCTCTCTCTCTCTCTCAAACCCTTCAATACCCTGTCTCTCTCTCGCTCTCTCTCACACACCCTCCAACTCCCTGTCTCTCTCTCTCACAAACCCTCCAACACCCTGTCTCTCTCTCTCTCTCACACACCCTCCAAAACCCTGTCTCTCTCTCTCTACCTCCAACTCCCTATCTCTCTCTCTCTCACACCTTCCAACAGCCTGTCTCTCTCTCTTTCTCACCCTCCAACTGCCTGTCTCTATCTCTCTCTCAAACCCTCCAACACCCTGTCTCTCTCTCTTCACAACTTGCAATGCCCTCTCTCTCTCTCTCTCTCACACCCACGAACTCCCTGTCTCTCTCTCTCTCACAAACCCTCAAACTCCCTGTCTTTCTCTCTCTCTCACACATCCTTCAACTCTGTCTCTCTCTGTCTCACAAACACCCTCCAACAGGCTGTTTCTCTCTCTCACAATCCTTCCAACTCCCTGTCTCTCTCTTTCTCTCTCACACACCCTCCAACTCACTTTCTCTCCTCTCTCACACCCTGTCGCTCTCTGTCTCTCGACCCCTACAACTCACTCTCTCTCTCTCTGTCTCACACCTCCAACTCCGTATCTCTCTCTCTCACTCCCTGCAACTCCAGCTTTCTGTCTCCCTCACGCTCTCACCCTCCATCTCCCTGTTTCTCTCTCTCTCTCACATCCTCCAAGACACTGTCCTTCCGTTCTCTCTCTCACACAATACACTCCCTGTCTCTCTCTGTCTCTCTCTCAGCCTCCAACTTGCTGGCTGTTTCTCTCTCTCCCTCTCACACCCTCCAACGCCCTGCCTCTCTATTGCTCTCCCTCTCTCACACTCCAACTCCCTGACTGTCTGTCTCTTTCTCACAGACCCTCCATCTCCCTGTCTCTCTCTCCCTCTCAAACCCTCCAAATTGATTTGTCGCTCTCTTTCTTTCACACTCTCCAATACCCTGTCTCTCTCTCTCACATACCCTCTAACTCCCTGTCTCTCTCTCTCTCTCCCTCTCGTACCCTCCAACTCGCTGTCACCCTATCTCTCACACCCTCGAACTCGCTGTCTCTATCTCTCTGTCACACACTCAAGCTCCCTGTCTCTCTCTCTCTCTCTCTCTCTCTCAAACCCTCCAACTCCCAGTGTCTCTCTCATACACCCTCCAACTCCCTGTCTCTCTCTCTCATCTCTCTCACACCCTCCAACTACCTCTCTCTTTCTCCCTCTCACATTCTCTAACCCCTGCCTCTCTCTCTCTCTCCCTCTCACACACACCAACTCCGTTTCTCTCTCTCACAGCCCCCCACTCCCTGTCTCTCTCTCTCTCACTCCCTCTCATACCCTCCAACTCCCCGTCTGTGTCTCTCTCACAGCCTACAACTCCCTGTCTCTCTCTCTCTCTCACACATACTCCAACATCCTGTCTCTCTCTCTTTCTTCCTCTCACAATTTCTAAAGCCCTGTCTCTCTCTCTCCCTCTCAAACACTCCAACACCCTGTCTCTCTCTCTCTGACACCCTCCAACTTCGTCTCTCCCACTCTCACAAACCCTCAAACACCCTGTCTCTCTCTCTCACACTCACCCACCAACTCATTCTCCCTCTCACACCCTCCAACTACTTGTCTCTCTCTCTGTGTCACACACACACACTCCCTCCAACTCCCTGTCTCTCTCTCTCAAACACGCTCCAACTCCCTGTCTCTCTCTGTCTCACCCTCCAACTCCATCTCTCTCTCTCACACCTTCCAACAGACTGTCTCTCTCTCTCTCACAGCCTCCAACACCCTGTCTATCTCTCTCTCTCACACCCTTCAACTCCCTGTCTCTCTCTCTCTCTCTCTCTCTCGCACCCTCCAACTCCCTGTCTCTCCCTCTCTCACACCATCCAACTAACTGTATCTCTCTCTGTCTCTCACACCCTCCTACTCCCTGTGTCTCTCTCTCTCTCTCTCAGACCCTCCAAATACCTATCTCTCTCTTTCTTCCTCTCACCCCTCTAACGCCCTGTCCTCCTCTCTCTTCGTCTCCCTCTCACTCGCTCCAACACCCTGTCTCTCTCTGACACCCTCCAACTTCGTCTCTCCCTCTCTCACAAACCCTCAAACACCCTGTCTCTCTCTCTCACACTCAGCCACCAACTCACTGTCCCTCTCACACCCTCCAACTACCTGTCTCTCTCTCTCTCTCTCACACACAAACACTCCCTCCAACTCCCTGTCTCTCTCTCTCACACCCTCCAACTCCATCTCTCTCTCCTCTCTCACACCCTCCAACAGCCTGTCTCTCTCTCTCTCTCTCACAGACTCCAACTCCCTCTCTCTCTCTGTTCTCACAGCCTCCAACTCCCTGTCTCTCTCTCTCTCTCTCACACACCCTCCAACTCCCTGTCTCTATCTCTCACACCCTCCAACTCCGTCTCTCTCTCACACTTACAAACTCCCTGTCTCTCTCTCACACTTACAAACTCCCTGTCTCTCTCTCTCACAAACCCTCAAATACCCAGTCCTTCTCTCTGTCTCACACAACCTTCAACTCCCTGTCTCTCTCTGTCTCACACACACCCTCCAAGACGTTGTTCCCCTCTCTCGCACAATCCCTCCAACTCCCTGTCTCTCTCTTTCTCTCACAATCCCTCCAACTCACTATCTCTCTGTCTCTCTCTCACATACCCTGCAACTCCATTTTTCTCTCTCTCTCTCTCTCTCACACACTCTCCAACTCAATATCCCTCTCTCTGTCTCACACCATCCAACTCCCTGTCTCTCTCTTTCTCTTCCTCTCTCACCCTCCAACACCCTGTCTTTCTCTCTCTCACACACCCTCCAACTCCCTGTCTCTCGCTTTCCCTCATACCCTCCAACAACCTGTCTCTCTCTCACTCTCACACACTACAACTCCCTGTCTCTCTCTCTCTCTCACTCCCTCTCATACCCTCCAACTCCCCGTCTCTGTCTCTCTCACAGCCCCCAAATTCCTGTCTCTCTGGCTCTCGCTCTCAAACCCTCCAACTCCATGTCTCTCTCTCTCTCACACCTTCCAACACACTTTCTCTCCCGCACTCGTTCTCACACACTCCACTCCATGTCCTTCTCTGTCTCTCGCTCAGCCTCTAACTCCCTATCTGTCTCTCTCCCTCCGTCACAAACCCTCCTGTCCCTGTCTCTCTCTCTATCTCACACCTCCAACTCCCTATCTCTCTCTCTCACACGCTCCAACTACCTCTCCCTCTCTCACATACACACACCCTCCAACTCCCTGTCTCTCCCTCTCTCACACCCTCCAACTACCTGTCTCTCTCTCTCCCTCTCCCTCTCTCACACCCTCCAACAGCCTGTCTCTCTCTCTCTCACAGCCTCCAACAGCCTGTCTCTCTCTCTCTCACCCTCCAACTCCCTGTCTCTCTCTCACACCCTCCAACTCGCTGTCTCTATCTCTCTGTCACACACTCAAGCTCCCTGTCTCTCTCTCTCTCTCTCAAACCCTCCAACTCCCAGTGTCTCTCTCATACACCCTCCAACTCCCTGTCTCTCTCTCTCATCTCTCTCACACCCTCCAACTACCTCTCTCTTTCTCCCTCTCACATTCTCTAACCCCTGCCTCTCTCTCTCTCTCCCTCTCACACACACCAACTCCGTTTCTCTCTCTCACAGCCCCCCACTCCCTGTCTCTCTCTCTCACTCCCTCTCATACCCTCCAACTCCCCGTCTGTGTCTCTCTCACAGCCTACAACTCCCTGTCTCTCTCTCTCTCTCACACATACTCCAACATCCTGTCTCTCTCTCTTTCTTCCTCTCACAATTTCTAAAGCCCTGTCTCTCTCTCTCCCTCTCAAACACTCCAACACCCTGTCTCTCTCTCTCTGACACCCTCCAACTTCGTCTCTCCCACTCTCACAAACCCTCAAACACCCTGTCTCTCTCTCTCACACTCACCCACCAACTCATTCTCCCTCTCACACCCTCCAACTACTTGTCTCTCTCTCTGTGTCACACACACACACTCCCTCCAACTCCCTGTCTCTCTCTCTCAAACACGCTCCAACTCCCTGTCTCTCTCTGTCTCACCCTCCAACTCCATCTCTCTCTCTCACACCTTCCAACAGACTGTCTCTCTCTCTCTCACAGCCTCCAACACCCTGTCTATCTCTCTCTCTCACACCCTTCAACTCCCTGTCTCTCTCTCTCTCTCGCACCCTCCAACTCCCTGTCTCTCCCTCTCTCACACCATCCAACTAACTGTATCTCTCTCTGTCTCTCACACCCTCCTACTCCCTGTGTCTCTCTCTCTCTCTCAGACCCTCCAAATACCTATCTCTCTCTTTCTTCCTCTCACCCCTCTAACGCCCTGTCCTCCTCTCTCTTCCTCTCCCTCTCACTCGCTCCAACACCCTGTCTCTCTCTGACACCCTCCAACTTCGTCTCTCCCTCTCTCACAAACCCTCAAACACCCTGTCTCTCTCTCTCACACTCAGCCACCAACTCACTCTCCCTCTCACACCCTCCAACTACCTGTCTCTCTCTCTCTCACACACAAACACTCCCTCCAACTCCCTGTCTCTCTCTCTCACACCCTCCAACTCCACCTCTCTCTCCTCTCTCACACCCTCCAACAGCCTGTCTCTCTCTCTCTCTCTCACAGACTCCAACTCCCTCTCTCTCTCTGTTCTCACAGCCTCCAACACCCTGTCTCTCTCTCTCTCACACACCCTCCAACTCCCTGTCTCTATCTCTCACACCCTCCAACTCCCTGTCTCTCTCTCACACTTACAAACTCCCTGTCTCTCTCTCACACTTACAAACTCCCTGTCTCTCTCTCTCACAAACCCTCAAATACCCAGTCCTTCTCTCTGTCTCACACAACCTTCAACTCCCTGTCTCTCTCTGTCTCACACACACCCTCCAAGACGTTGTTCCCCTCTCTTGCACAATCCCTCCAACTCCCTGTCTCTCTCTTTCTCTCACAATCCCTCCAACTCACTATCTCTCTGTCTCTCTCTCACATACCCTGCAACTCCATTTTTCTCTCTCTCTCTCACACACTCTCCAACTCAATATCCCTCTCTCTGTCTCACACCATCCAACTCCCTGTCTCTCTCTTTCTCTTCCTCTCTCACCCTCCAACACCCTGTCTTTCTCTCTCTCACACACCCTCCAACTCCCTGTCTCTCGCTTTCCCTCATACCCTCCAACAACCTGTCTCTCTCTCACTCTCACACACTACAACTCCCTGTCTCTCTCTCTCTCTCACTCCCTCTCATACCCTCCAACTCCCCGTCTCTGTCTCTCTCACAGCCCCCAAATTCCTGTCTCTCTGGCTCTCGCTCTCAAACCCTCCAACTCCATGTCTCTCTCTCTCTCACACCTTCCAACACACTTTCTCTCCCGCACTCGTTCTCACACACTCCACTCCATGTCCTTCTCTGTCTCTCGCTCAGCCTCTAACTCCCTATCTGTCTCTCTCCCTCCGTCACAAACCCTCCTGTCCCTGTCTCTCTCTCTATCTCACACCTCCAACTCCCTATCTCTCTCTCTCACACGCTCCAACTACCTCTCCCTCTCTCCCTCTCTCACATACACACACCCTCCAACTCCCTGTCTCTCCCTCTCTCACACCCTCCAACTACCTGTCTCTCTCTCTCCCTCTCTCACACCCTCCAACAGCCTGTCTCTCTCTCTCTCACAGCCTCCAACAGCCTGTCTCTCTCTCTCTCACCCTCCAACTCCCTGTCTCTCTCTCACACCCTCCAACTCGCTGTCTCTCCCTCTCTCACACCATCCAACTAACTGTATCTCTCTCTCTGTCTCTCACACCCTCCAACTCCCTGTCTCTCTCTCTCTCTCACACCCTCCAAATACCTGTCTCTCTTTCTTTCTTCCTCTCACACCCTCTAACGCCCTGTCCAGCTCTCTGTTCCCCCCCTCTCACGCTCCAACACCCTATCGCTCTCTCTCTGACACCCTCCAACTTCGTCTCTCCCTCTCTCACAAGCCCTCAAACACCCTGTCTCTCTCTTTCACACTCACCCACCAACTCACTCTCCCTCTCACACCCTCGAACTACCTGTGTCTCTCTCTCTCTCACACACACACCCTCCATCTCCCTGTCTCTCTCTCTCACACACGTACCAACTCCCTGTCTCTCTCTCACACCCTCCAACTCCACCTCTCTCTCTGACCCTCCAACAGCCTGTTTCTCTCTCTCTCACACCCTCCAACTCCCTGTCTCTCTCTCTCTCTCAAACCCTTCAATGCCTTGTCTCTCTCTCGCTCTCTCACACACCCTCCAACTCCCTGTCTCTCTCACAAACCCTCCAACACCCTGTCTCTCCCTCTCTCTCACACCCTCCAGAACCCTGTCTCTCTCTCTCTCTCTCTACCTCCAACTCCCTATCTCTCTCTCTCTCACACACACCTTCCAACAGCCTGTCTCTCTCTCTCTCTCCCACAACCTCCAACGCCCTCTCTCTCTCTCTCTCTCTCTCACCCTCCAACTGCCTGTCTCTATCTCTCTCTCTCACCCTCCAAAAATCTGTCTCTCTCTCTCTCACAACCTCCAATTCCCTATCTCTCTCTCTCTCTCAAACGTACCAACACCCTGTCTCTCTCTCTCTCTCACAACTTGCAACGCCCTCTCTCTCTCTCACACCCTCGAACTCCGTCTCTCTCTCTCTCACAAACCCTCAAACACCCTGTCTTTCTCTCTCTCTCACACATCCTTCAACTCCCTGTCTCTCTGTCTCACACACACCCTCCAACAGGCTGTTTCTCTCTCACAATCCATCCAACTACCTATCTCTCTCTTTCTCTCTCACACACCCTCCAACTCACTTTCTCTCCTCTCTCACACCCTCCATTTACCTGTCGCTCTCTGTCTCTCGGCCCCTACAACTCACTCTCTCTCTGTCTCACACCTCCAACTCCCTATCTCTCTCTCTCTCTCTCTCACACCCTGCAACTCCAGCTTTCTGTCTCTCACTCTCTCACCCTCCATCTCCCTGTTTCTCTCTCTCTCTCACACCCTCCACGACACTGTCTCTCCCGCTCTCTCTCTCTCACACAATACACTCCCTTTCTCTCTCTGTCTCTCTCTCAGCCTCCAACTTGCTGGCTGTCTCTCTCTGTCTCCCTCTCACACCCTCCAACGCCCTGCCTCTCTATTGCTCTCCCTCTCTCACACTCCAACTCCCTGTCTGTCTGTCTCTCTCTCTCACACCTCCATCTCCCTGTCACTCTCTCCCTCTCAAACCCTCCAAATTGATTTGTCGATCTCTCTCTTTCTTTCACACCCTCCAATACCCTGTCTCTCTCTCTCACATACCCTCCAACTCGCTGTCTCCCTATCTCTCACACCCTCGAACTCACTGTCTCTATCTCTCTGTCACACACTCAAGCTCCCTGTCTCTCTCTCTCTCTCTCTCTCAAACCCTCCAACTCCCAGTGTCTCTCTCTCACACCCTCCAAATACCTGTCTCTCTCTCTCTCTCTCACACCCTCCAACTCCCTGTCTCTCTCTCTCTCATCTCTCTCACACCCTCCAACTGCCTGTCTCTCTATCGTTCTCCCTCTCACATTCTCAAACCCCTGTCTCTCTCTCTCTCCCCCTCTCACACACTCCAACTCTGTTTCTCTCTCTCTCACACCCTCCCACTCCCTGTCTCTCTCTCTCACTCCCTCTCATACCATCCAACTCCCCGTCTCTGTCTCTCTCACAGCCTCCAACTCCGTCTCTCTGTCTCTTGCTCTCACACCGTCCAACACACTTTCGCTCCCGCACTCGTTCTCACACACTCCACTCCATGTGCTTCTCTGTCTCTCTCTCACCCTCCAACTCCCTATCTGTCTCTCTCTCTCCATCACAAACCCTCCACTCCCTGTATCTCTCTCTCTATCTCACACCTCCAAATCCCTATCTCTCTCACACACCCTTCAACTACCTCTCCCTCTCTCTCTCTCTCTCACACACACACCCCCAACTCCCTGTCTCTTCCTCTCTCACACCCTCCAACTACCTGTCTCTCTCTCTCTGTCTCTCACACCCTCCAACTCCCTTTCTCTCTCTCTCTCACACCCTCCAACATCCTATCTGTCTCTCTTTCTTCCTCTCACACCCTCTAAAGCCCTGTCTCCCTCTCTCCCTCTCACACGCTCCAACACTCTGTCTCTCTCTCTCTGACACCCTCCAACTTCGTCTCTACCTCTCTCACAAAGCCTCAAACACCCTATCTCTTTCTCTCACACTCACCCACCAACTCACTCTCCCTCTCACACCCTCCAACTACCTGTCTCTCTCTCTCTGTCTCACACACACAGATTCCCTCCAACTCCCTGTCTCTCTCTCAGAAACACCCTCCAACTCCCTGTCTCTCTCTCTCACACCCTCCAACTCCACCTCTCTCTCTCTCCCTCTGTCACACCCTCCAACAGCCTGTCTCTCTCTCTCTGTCACAGCCTCCAACACCCTGTCTCTCTCTCTCTCTCACACCCTCCAACTCCCTGTCTCTCCCTCTCTCACATCGTCCAACTAACTGTATCTCTCTCGCTGTCTCTCAGTCCCTCCAACTCCCTGTCCCCCTCTCTCTCTCTCACTGCCTCCAACTTCCTGTCTCTCTTTCTTCCTCTCACACCCTCTAAAGCCCTGTCTCCCTCCCTCCCTCTCAAACGCTCCAACACCCTGTCTCTCTCTCTCTGACACCCTCCAACTTCGTCTCTCTCTCACAAACCCTCAAACACCCTGTCTCTCTCTCACACTAACCCACCAACTCACTCTCCCTCTCACACCCTCAAACTACTGTCTCTCTCTCTCTGTCTCACACACATACACACCCTCCAACTCCCTGTCTCTCTCTCTCACACACGCTCCAACTCCCTGTCTCTCTCTCTCATACACTCCAATTCCACCTCTCTCTCTCTCCCTCTCTCACACCCTCCAACAGCCTGTCTCTCTGTCTGTCACAGCCTTCAACTCCCTGTCTCTCTCTCTCTCTCACACATTCCAACTCCAGTCTCTCTCTCTCTCTCTCTTGCACCCTAGAACTCCCTGTCTCTCTCTCTCACAGCCTCGAACTTCCTGTCTCTCTCTCTCTCACAAACCCTCAAACTCCCCGTCTTTCTCTCTCTCTCACACATCCTTCAACTCCCTGTCTCTCTCTCTCACACACACCCTCCAACAGGCTGTTTCTCTCTCTCACAATCCATCCAACTCCCTATCTCTCTCTTTCTCTCTCACACACCCTCCAACTCACTTTCTCTCCTCGCTCACACCCTCCATTTACTTGTCGCTCTCTGTCTCTCAGCCCCTACAACTCACTCTCTATCTCTGTCTCACACCTCCAACTCCCTATCTCTCTCTCTCTCTCTCTCACACCCTGCAACTCCAGCTTTCTGTCTCTCTCACTCTCTCACACTCCATCTCCCTGTTTCTCTCTCTCTCACACACCCTCCACGACACTGTCTCTCCCGCTCTCTCTCTCTCACACAATACACTCCCTTTCTCTCTCTGTCTCTCTCTCAGCCTCCAACTTGCTGGCTGTCTTTCTCTCTCTCCCTCTCACACCCTCCAACGCCCTGCCTCTCTATTGCTCTCCCTCTCTCACACTCCAACTCCCTGTCTGTCTGTCTCTCTCTCTCACACCTCCATCTCCCTGTCTCTCTCTCCCTCTCAAACCCTCCAAATCGATTTGTCGATCTCTCTCTTTCTTTCACACCCTCCAATACCCTGTCTCTCTCTCTCTCATACCCTCCAACTCCCTGTCTCTCTCTCTGTCCCTCTCATGCCCTCTAATTCGCTGTCTCCCTATCTCTCACATCCTCGAACTCGCTGTCTATATCTCTCTGTCACACACTCAAGCTCCCTGTCTCTCTCTCTCTCTCTCAAATCCTCCAACTCCCAGTGTCTCTCTCTCACACCCTCCAAATACCTGTCTCTCTCTTTCTGTCTCTCTCACCCTCCAACTCTCTGTCTCTCTCTCTCTCATCTCTCTCACACCCTCCAACTACCTGTCTCTCTCTCTTTCTCCCTCTCACATTCTCAAACGCCTGTCTCTATCTCTCTACCCCCTCACACACTCCAACTCCGTTTCCCTCTCTCTCACACCCTCCCACTCCCTCTCATACCATCCAACTCCCCGTCTCTGTCTCTCTCACAGCCTCCAACTCCCTGTCTCTTGCTCTCACACCGTCCAACACACTTTCGCTCCCGCACTCGTTCTCACACGCTCCACTCCATGTGCTTCTCTGTCTCTCTCTCACCCTCCAACTCCCTATCTGTCTCACTCTCTCCATCACACACCCTCCACACCCTGTCTCTCTCTCTATCTCACACCTCCATCTCCCTGTTTCTCTCTCTCTCTCTCTCATACCCTCCACGACACTGTCTCTCCCGCTCTTCCTCTCACACAATACACTCCCTTTCTCTCTCTGTCTCTCTTTCAGCCTTCAACTTGCTGGCTGCCTCTCTCTCTCTCTCCCTCTCACACCCTCCAACGCCCTGCCTCTCTATTGCTCTCCCTCTCTCACACTCCAACTCCGTCTGTCTGTCTGCCTCTCTCTCTCACATCCTCCATCTCCCTGTCTCTCTCTCCCTCTCAAACCCTCCAAATCGATTTGTCGATCTCTCTTTCTTTCACACCCTCCAATACCCTGTCTCTCTCTCTCTCACATACCCTCCAACCCCCTGTCTCTCTCTCTCTCTCAAACCCTCCAACTCCCAGTGTCTCTCTCTCACACACTCCAAATACCTGTCTCTCTCTCTCTGTCTCTCACACCCTCCAAATCCCTGTCTATCTCTCTCTCATCTCTCTCACACCCTCCAACTACCTGTCTCTCTCTCCTTCTCCCTCTCACATTCTCAAACCCCTGTCTCTCTCTCTCTCTCCTCCTCTCATACCATCCAACTCCCCGTCTCTGTCTTTCTCACAGCCTCCAACTCCCTGTCTCTCTGTCTCTCGCTCTCACACCGTCCAACACACTTTCGCTCCCGCACTCGTTCTCACACACTCCACTCCATGTGCTTCTCTGTCTCTCTCTCACCCTCCAACTCCCTATCTGTCTCTCTCTCTCCATCACCCACCCTCCACTCCCTGTCTCTCTCTCTATCTCACACCTCCAACTCCCTATCTCTCTCTCTCACACCCTCCAACTACCTCTCCCTCTCCCTCTCTCACACACACACCCCCAACTCCGGCTTTCCCTCTCTCACACCCTCCAACTACCTGTCTCTCTCTCTGTCTCTCAAACCCTCCAACACCCTGTCTCTCCCTCTCTCTCTCACACACCCTCCGACATCCTATCTCTCTCTCTTTCTTCCTCTCACACCCTCTAAAGCCCTGTCTCCCTCTCTCCCTCTCACACGCTCCAAAACCCTGTCTCTCTCTCTCTGACACCCTCCAACTTCGTCTCTCCCTCTCTCACAAACCCTCAAACACCCTGTCTCTCTCTCTCACACTCACCCACCAACTCACTCTCCCTCTCACACCCTCCAACTACCTGTCTCTCTCTCTCTCTCCCTCACACACACACACACTTCCTCCAACTCCCTGTCTCTCTCTCTCAAACACGCTCCAACTCCCTGCCTCTCTCTCTCACGCCCTCCAACTCCACCTCTCTCTCTCTCTCCCTCTCTCACAGCCTCCAACAGCCTGTCTCTCTCTCTCTCACAGCCTCCAACTCCACCTCTCTCTCTCTCTCACACCCTCCAACTCCCTGTCTCTCTCTCTCGCAGCCTACAACTCCCTGTCTCTCTCTCTCTCGCAGCCTACAACTCCCTGTCTCTCTCTCCTACACCCTCCAACTCCCTGTCTCTCCCTCACTCACACCATGCAACTAACTGTATCTCTCTCTCTGTCTCTCACACCCTCCAACTCCCTGTCTCTCTCTCTCACACCCTCCAAATACCTGTCTCTCTTTCTTTCTTCCTCTCACACCCTCTAGCGCCCTGTCCAGCTCTCTGTTCCTCTCCCTCTCACACGCTCCAACACCCTGTCGCTCTCTCTCTGACACCCTCCAACTTCATCTCTCCCTCTCTCAGAAACCCTCAAACACCCTGTCTCTCTCTTTCACACTCACCCACCAACTCACTCTCCCTCTCACACCCTCGAACTACCTGTGTCTGTCTCTCTCTCTCACACAGACACCCACCATCTCCCTGTGTCTCTCTCTCACACACGTACCAACTCCCTGTCTCTCTCTCACACCCTCCAACTCCACCTCTCTCTCTCTCTCTCACCCTCCAACAGCCTGTTTCTCTCTCTCTCACACCCTCCAACTCCCTGTCTCTCTCTCTCTCTCAAACCCTTCAATGCCCTGTCTCTCTCTCGCTCTCTCACACACCCTCCAACTCCCTGTCTCTCTCTCACAAACCCTCCAACACCGTCTCTCTCTCTCACACCCTCCAGAACCCTGTCTCTCTCTCTCTCTCTCTACCTCCAACTCCCTATCTCTCTCTCTCTCTCACACACCTTCCAACAGCCTGTCTGTCTCTCTCTCTCTCACAATCTCCAACGCCCTCTCTCTCTCTCTCACACCCTCCAACTGCCTGTCTCTATCTCTCTCTCACACATTCCAAAAATCTGTCTCTCTCTCTCTCTCTCACAACCTCCAATTCCCTATCTCTCTCTCTCTCTCACAACTTGCAACACCCTCTCTCTCTCTCACCCTCGAACTCCCTGTCTCTCTCTCTCTCACAAATCCTCAAACCCCTGTCTTTCTCTCTCTCACACATCCTCAACTCCCTGTCTCTCTGTCTCACACACACCCTCCAACAGGCTGTTTCTCTCTCTCACAATCCATCCAACTCCCTATCTCTCTCTTTCTCTCTCACACACCCTCCAACTCACTTTCACTCCTCTCTCACACCCTCCATTTACCTGTCGCTCTCTGTCTCTCGGCCCCTACAACTCACTCTCTCTCTCTGTCTCACACCTCCAACTCCCTATCTCTCTCTCTCTCACACCCTGCAACTCCAGCTTTCTGTCTCTCTCACTCTCTCACCCTCCATCTCCCTGTTTCTCTCTCTCTCTCAATCCCTCCACGACACTGTCTCTCCCGCTCTCTCTCTCACACAATACACTCCCTTTCTCTCTCTGTCTCTCTCTCAGCCTCCAACTTGCTGGATGTCTCTCTCTGTCTCCCTCTCACACCCTTCAACGCCCTGCCTCTCTATTGCTCTCCCTCTCTCACACTCCAACTCCCTGTCTGTCTGTCTCTCTCTCTCACACCTCCATCTCCCTGTCTCTCTCTCCCTCTCAAACCCTCCAAATCGATTTGTCGATCTCTTTCTTTCACACCCTCCAATACCCTGTCTCTCTCTCTCACATACCCTCCAACTCCCTGTCTCTCTCTCTCTCTCTCCCTCTCATACCCTCCAACACGCTGTCTCCCTATCTCTCACACCCTCGAACTCGCTGTCTCTATCTCTCTGTCACACACTCAAGCTCCCTGTCTCTCTCTCTCTCTCTCTCTTTCAACCCCTCCAACTCCCAGTGTCTCTCTCTCACACCCTCCAAATACCTGTCTCTCTCTCTCTCACAAACCCTCAAACTCCCTGTCTTTCTCTCTCTCTCACACATCCTTCAACTCCCTGTCTCTCTCTCTCACACACACCCTCCAACAGGCTGTTTCTCTCTCTCACAATCCATCCAACTCCCTATCTCTCTCTTTCTCTCTCACACACCCTCCAACTCACTTTCTCTCCTCGCTCACACCCTCCATTTACTTGTCGCTCTCTGTCTCTCAGCCCCTACAACTCACTCTCTATCTCTGTCTCACACCTCCAACTCCCTATCTCTCTCTCTCTCTCTCACACCCTGCAACTCCAGCTTTCTGTCTCTCTCACTCTCTCACACTCCATCTCCCTGTTTCTCTCTCTCACACACACCCTCCACGACACTGTCTCTCCCGCTCTCTCTCTCACACAATACACTCCCTTTCTCTCTCTGTCTCTCTCTCAGCCTCCAACTTGCTGGCTGTCTCTCTCTCTCTCCCTCTCACACCCTCCAACGCCCTGCCTCTCTATTGCTCTCCCTCTCTCACACTCCAACTCCCTGTCTGTCTGTCTCTCTCTCTCACACCTCCATCTCCCTGTCTCTCTCTCCCTCTCAAACCCTCCAAATCGATTTGTCGATCTCTCTCTTTCTTTCACACCCTCCAATACCCTGTCTCTCTCTCTCACATACCATTCAACTCCCTGTCTCTCTCTCTCTCTCTCCCTCTCATACCCTCCAACACGCTGTCTCCCTATCTCTCACACCCTCGAACTCGCTGTCTCTGTCTCTCTGTCACACACTCAAGCTCCCTGTCTCTCTCTCTCTCTCTCTCAAACCCTCCAACTCCCAGTGTCTCTCTCTCACAACCTCCAAATACCTGTCTCTCTCTTTCTGTCTCTCACACCCTCCAATTCCCTGTCTCTCTCTCTCATCTCTCTCACACCCTCCATCTACCTGTCTCTCTCTCTCCCCCTCTCACACACTCCAACTCCGTTTCTCTCTCTCACTCCCTCTCATACCATCCAACTCCCCGTCTCTGTCTCTCTCACAACCTCCAACTCCCTGTCTCTCTGTCTCTTGCTCTCACACCATCCAACACACTTTCGCTCCTGCACTCGTTCTCACACACTCCACTCCATGTGCTTCTCTGTCTCTCTCTCACCCTCCATCTCCCTATCTGTCTCTCTCTCTCCATCATTCACCCTCCACTCCCTGTCTCTCTCTCTATAGCACACCTCCAAATCCCTATCTCTCTCTCTCACACCCTCCAACTACCTCTCCCTCTCTCTCTCACACACACACACCCCCAACTCCCTGTCTCTCCCTCTCTCACACCCTCCAACTACCTGTCTCTCTCTCTCTCACACCCTCCAACATCCTATCTCTCTCTCTTTCTTCCTCTCACACCCTCTAAAGCTCTGTCTCCCTCTCTCCCTCTCACACGCTCCAGCACCCTGTTTCTCTCTCTGACACTCTCCAACTTCGTCTCTCCCTCTCTCACAAAGCCTCAAACACCCTGTCTCTTTCTCTCACACTCACCCACCAACTCACTCTCCCTCCCACACCCTCAAACTACCTGTCTCTCTCCCTGTCTCACACACATACACACCCTCCAACTCCCTCTCTCTCTCTCGCACTCTACAACTCCCTGTCTCTCTCTCTCACACCCTCCAACTCCCTGTCTCTCCCACTCTCACACCATCCAACTAACTGTATCTCTCTCGCTGTCTCTTACACCCTCCAACTCCATGTCCCCCTCTCTCTCTCTCTCTCACTGCCTCCAACTTCCTGGCTCTCTCTCTTTCTTCCTCTCACACCCTCTAAAGCCCTGTCTCCCTCTCTCCCTCTCAAACGCTCCAACACCCTGTCTCTCTCTCTCTGACACCCTCCAACATCGTCTCTCCCTCTCTCACAAACCCTCAAACACCCTGTCTCTCTCTCTCACACTCACTCACCAACTCCCTCTCCCTCTCACACCCTCCAACACCCTGTCTCTCTCTCTCTCTCACACACCCTCCAACTCCCTGTCTCTCCCTCTCTCACATCGTCCAACTAACTGTATCTCTCTCGCTGTCTCTCAGTCCCTCCAACTCCCTGTCCCCCTCTCTCTCTCTCACTGCCTCCAACTTCCTGTCTCTCTTTCTTCCTCTCACACCCTCTAAAGCCCTGTCTCCCTCCCTCCCTCTCAAACGCTCCAACACCCTGTCTCTCTCTCTCTGACACCCTCCAACTTCGTCTCTCTCTCACAAACCCTCAAACACCCTGTCTCTCTCTCACACTAACCCACCAACTCACTCTCCCTCTCACACCCTCAAACTACTGTCTCTCTCTCTCTGTCTCACACACATACACACCCTCCAACTCCCTGTCTCTCTCTCTCACACACGCTCCAACTCCCTGTCTCTCTCTCTCATACACTCCAATTCCACCTCTCTCTCTCTCCCTCTCTCACACCCTCCAACAGCCTGTCTCTCTGTCTATCACAGCCTTCAACTCCCTGTCTCTCTCTCTCTCTCACACATTCCAACTCCAGTCTCTCTCTCTCTCTCTCTTGCACCCTAGAACTCCCTGTCTCTCTCTCTCACAGCCTCGAACTTCCTGTCTCTCTCTCTCTCACAAACCCTCAAACTCCCCGTCTTTCTCTCTCTCTCACACATCCTTCAACTCCCTGTCTCTCTCTCTCACACACACCCTCCAACAGGCTGTTTCTCTCTCTCACAATCCATCCAACTCCCTATCTCTCTCTTTCTCTCTCACACACCCTCCAACTCACTTTCTCTCCTCGCTCACACCCTCCATTTACTTGTCGCTCTCTGTCTCTCAGCCCCTACAACTCACTCTCTATCTCTGTCTCACACCTCCAACTCCCTATCTCTCTCTCTCTCTCTCTCACACCCTGCAACTCCAGCTTTCTGTCTCTCTCACTCTCTCACACTCCATCTCCCTGTTTCTCTCTCTCTCACACACCCTCCACGACACTGTCTCTCCCGCTCTCTCTCTCTCACACAATACACTCCCTTTCTCTCTCTGTCTCTCTCTCAGCCTCCAACTTGCTGGCTGTCTCTCTCTCTCTCCCTCTCACACCCTCCAACGCCCTGCCTCTCTATTGCTCTCCCTCTCTCACACTCCAACTCCCTGTCTGTCTGTCTCTCTCTCTCACACCTCCATCTCCCTGTCTCTCTCTCCCTCTCAAACCCTCCAAATCGATTTGTCGATCTCTCTCTTTCTTTCACACCCTCCAATACCCTGTCTCTCTCTCTCACATACCCTCCAACTCCCTGTCTCTCTCTCTGTCCCTCTCATGCCCTCTAATTCGCTGTCTCCCTATCTCTCACATCCTCGAACTCGCTGTCTATATCTCTCTGTCACACACTCAAGCTCCCTGTCTCTCTCTCTCTCTCTCAAATCCTCCAACTCCCAGTGTCTCTCTCTCACACCCTCCAAATACCTGTCTCTCTCTTTCTGTCTCTCTCACCCTCCAACTCTCTGTCTCTCTCTCTCTCATCTCTCTCACACCCTCCAACTACCTGTCTCTCTCTCTTTCTCCCTCTCACATTCTCAAACCCCTGTCTCTATCTCTCTACCCCCTCACACACTCCAACTCCGTTTCCCTCTCTCTCACACCCTCCCACTCCCTCTCATACCATCCAACTCCCCGTCTCTGTCTCTCTCACAGCCTCCAACTCCCTGTCTCTTGCTCTCACACCGTCCAACACACTTTCGCTCCCGCACTCGTTCTCACACGCTCCACTCCATGTGCTTCTCTGTCTCTCTCTCACCCTCCAACTCCCTATCTGTCTCACTCTCTCCATCACACACCCTCCACACCCTGTCTCTCTCTCTATCTCACACCTCCATCTCCCTGTTTCTCTCTCTCTCTCTCATACCCTCCACGACACTGTCTCTCCCGCTCTTCCTCTCACACAATACACTCCCTTTCTCTCTCTGTCTCTCTTTCAGCCTTCAACTTGCTGGCTGCCTCTCTCTCTCTCTCCCTCTCACACCCTCCAACGCCCTGCCTCTCTATTGCTCTCCCTCTCTCACACTCCAACTCCGTCTGTCTGTCTGCCTCTCTCTCTCACATCCTCCATCTCCCTGTCTCTCTCTCCCTCTCAAACCCTCCAAATCGATTTGTCGATCTCTCTTTCTTTCACACCCTCCAATACCCTGTCTCTCTCTCTCTCACATACCCTCCAACCCCCTGTCTCTCTCTCTCTCTCAAACCCTCCAACTCCCAGTGTCTCTCTCTCACACACTCCAAATACCTGTCTCTCTCTCTCTGTCTCTCACACCCTCCAAATCCCTGTCTATCTCTCTCTCATCTCTCTCACACCCTCCAACTACCTGTCTCTCTCTCCTTCTCCCTCTCACATTCTCAAACCCCTGTCTCTCTCTCTCTCTCCCCCTCTCATACCATCCAACTCCCCGTCTCTGTCTCTCTCACAGCCTCCAACTCCCTGTCTCTCTGTCTCTCGCTCTCACACCGTCCAACACACTTTCGCTCCCGCACTCGTTCTCACACACTCCAATCCATGTGCTTCTCTGTCTCTCTCTCACCCTCCAACTCCCTATCTGTCTCTCTCTCTCCATCACCCACCCTCCACTCCCTGTCTCTCTCTCTATCTCACACCTCCAACTCCCTATCTCTCTCTCTCACACCCTCCAACTACCTCTCCCTCTCCCTCTCTCACACACACACCCCAACTCCGTCTTTCCCTCTCTCACACCCTCCAACTACCTGTCTCTCTCTCTGTCTCTCAAACCCTCCAACACCCTGTCTCTCCCTCTCTCTCTCACACACCCTCCGACATCCTATCTCTCTCTCTTTCTTCCTCTCACACCCTCTAAAGCCCTGTCTCCCTCTCTCCCTCTCACACGCTCCAAAACCCTGTCTCTCTCTCTCTGACACCCTCCAACTTCGTCTCTCCCTCTCTCACAAACCCTCAAACACCCTGTCTCTCTCTCTCACACTCACCCACCAACTCACTCTCCCTCTCACACCCTCCAACTACCTGTCTCTCTCTCTCTCCCTCACACACACACACACTTCCTCCAACTCCCTGTCTCTCTCTCTCAAACACGCTCCAACTCCCTGCCTCTCTCTCTCACGCCCTCCAACTCCACCTCTCTCTCTCTCTCCCTCTCTCACAGCCTCCAACAGCCTGTCTCTCTCTCTCTCACAGCCTCCAACTCCACCTCTCTCTCTCTCTCACACCCTCCAACTCCCTGTCTCTCTCTCTCTCGCAGCCTACAACTCCCTGTCTCTCTCTCCTACACCCTCCAACTCCCTGTCTCTCCCTCACTCACACCATGCAACTAACTGTATCTCTCTCTCTGTCTCTCACACCCTCCAACTCCCTGTCTCTCTCTCTCACACCCTCCAAATACCTGTCTCTCTTTCTTTCTTCCTCTCACACCCTCTAGCGCCCTGTCCAGCTCTCTGTTCCTCTCCCTCTCACACGCTCCAACACCCTGTCGCTCTCTCTCTGACACCCTCCAACTTCATCTCTCCCTCTCTCAGAAACCCTCAAACACCCTGTCTCTCTCTTTCACACTCACCCACCAACTCACTCTCCCTCTCACACCCTCGAACTACCTGTGTCTCTCTCTCTCTCACACAGACACCCACCATCTCCCTGTGTCTCTCTCTCACACACGTACCAACTCCGTCTCTCTCTCACACCCTCCAACTCCACCTCTCTCTCTCTCTCTCACCCTCCAACAGCCTGTTTCTCTCTCTCTCACACCCTCCAACTCCCTGTCTCTCTCTCTCTCTCAAACCCTTCAATGCCCTGTCTCTCTCTCGCTCTCTCTCACACACCCTCCAACTCCCTGTCTCTCTCTCACAAACCCTCCAACACCGTCTCTCTCTCTCACACCCTCCAGAACCCTGTCTCTCTCTCTCTACCTCCAACTCCCTATCTCTCTCTCTCTCTCACACACCTTCCAACAGCCTGTCTGTCTCTCTCTCTCTCACAATCTCCAACGCCCTCTCTCTCTCTCACACCCTCCAACTGCCTGTCTCTATCTCTCTCTCACACATTCCAAAAATCTGTCTCTCTCTCTCTCTCTCACAACCTCCAATTCCCTATCTCTCTCTCTCTCTCACAACTTGCAACACCCTCTCTCTCTCTCACCCTCGAACTCCCTGTCTCTCTCTCTCACAAATCCTCAAACCCCTGTCTTTCTCTCTCTTGCACACATCCTCAACTCCCTGTCTCTCTGTCTCACACACACCCTCCAACAGGCTGTTTCTCTCTCTCACAATCCATCCAACTCCCTATCTCTCTCTTTCTCTCTCACACACCCTCCAACTCACTTTCACTCCTCTCTCACACCCTCCATTTACCTGTCGCTCTCTGTCTCTCGGCCCCTACAACTCACTCTCTCTCTCTGTCTCACACCTCCAACTCCCTATCTCTCTCTCTCTCACACCCTGCAACTCCAGCTTTCTGTCTCTCTCACTCTCTCACCCTCCATCTCCCTGTTTCTCTCTCTCTCTCAATCCCTCCACGACACTGTCTCTCCCGCTCTCTCTCTCACACAATACACTCCCTTTCTCTCTCTGTCTCTCTCTCAGCCTCCAACTTGCTGGATGTCTCTCTCTGTCTCCCTCTCACACCCTTCAACGCCCTGCCTCTCTATTGCTCTCCCTCTCTCACACTCCAACTCCCTGTCTGTCTGTCTCTCTCTCTCACACCTCCATCTCCCTGTCTCTCTCTCCCTCTCAAACCCTCCAAATCGATTTGTCGATCTCTTTCTTTCACACCCTCCAATACCCTGTCTCTCTCTCTCACATACCCTCCAACTCCCTGTCTCTCTCTCTCTCTCTCCCTCTCATACCCTCCAACACGCTGTCTCCCTATCTCTCACACCCTCGAACTCGCTGTCTCTATCTCTCTGTCACACACTCAAGCTCCCTGTCTCTCTCTCTCTCTCTCTCTCTCTTTCAACCCCTCCAACTCCCAGTGTCTCTCTCTCACACCCTCCAAATACCTGTCTCTCTCTCTCTCTCTCTCACACCCTCCAACTCCCTGTCTCTCTCTCTCTCATCTCTCTCACACCCTCCAACTGCCTGTCTCTCTATCGTTCTCCCTCTCACATTCTCAAACCCCTGTCTCTCTCTCTCTCCCCCTCTCACACACTCCAACGCTGTTTCTCTCTCTCTCACACCCTCCCACTCCCTGTCTCTCTCTCTCACTCCCTCTCATACCATCCAACTCCCCGTCTCTGTCTCTCTCACAGCCTCCAACTCCGTCTCTCTGTCTCTTGCTCTCACACCGTCCAACACACTTTCGCTCCCGCACTCGTTCTCACACACTCCACTCCATGTGCTTCTCTGTCTCTCTCTCACCCTCCAACTCCCTATCTGTCTCTCTCTCTCCATCACAAACCCTCCACTCCCTGTCTCTCTCTCTCTATCTATCTCACACCTCCAAATCCCTATCTCTCTCACACACCCTTCAACTACCTCTCCCTCTCTCTCTCTCACACACACACCCCCAACTCCCTGTCTCTTCCTCTCTCACACCCTCCAACTACCTGTCTCTCTCTCTCTGTCTCTCATACCCTCCAACTCCCTTTCTCTCTCTCTCTCTCACACCCTCCAACATCCTATCTGTCTCTCTTTCTTCCTCTCACACCCTCTAAAGCCCTGTCTCCCTCTCTCCCTCTCACACGCTCCAACACTCTGTCTCTCTCTCTCTGACACCCTCCAACTTCGTCTCTACCTCTCTCACAAAGCCTCAAACACCCTATCTCTTTCTCTCACACTCACCCACCAACTCACTCTCCCTCTCACACCCTCCAACTACCTGTCTCTCTCTCTCTGCCTCACACACACAGATTCCCTCCAACTCCCTGTCTCTCTCTCACAAACACCCTCCAACTCCCTGTCTCTCTCTCTCACACCCTCCAACTCCACCTCTCTCTCTCTCCCTCTGTCACACCCTCCAACAGCCTGTCTCTCTCTCTCTGTCACAGCCTCCAACACCCTGTCTCTCTCTCTCTCTCGCACCCTCCAACTCCCTGTCTCTCCCTCTCTCACATCGTCCAACTAACTGTATCTCTCTCGCTGTCTCTCAGTCCCTCCAACTCCCTGTCCCCCTCTCTCTCTCTCACTGCCTCCAACTTCCTGTCTCTCTTTCTTCCTCTCACACCCTCTAAAGCCCTGTCTCCCTCCCTCCCCTCTCAAACGCTCCAACACCCTGTCTCTCTCTCTCTGACACCCTCCAACTTCGTCTCTCTCTCTCACAAACCCTCAAACACCCTGTCTCTCTCTCACACTAACCCACCAACTCACTCTCCCTCTCACACCCTCAAACTACTGTCTCTCTCTCTGTCTCACACACATACACACCCTCCAACTCCCTGTCTCTCTCTCTCACACACGCTCCAACTCCCTGTCTCTCTCTCTCATACACTCCAACTCCACCTCTCTCTCTCTCCCTCTCTCACACCCTCCAACAGCCTGTCTCTCTGTCTGTCACAGCCTTCAACTCCCTGTCTCTCTCTCTCTCTCACACATTCCAACTCCAGTCTCTCTCTCTCTCTCTTGCACCCTAGAACTCCCTGTCTCTCTCTCTCACAGCCTCGAACTTCCTGTCTCTCTCTCTCTCACAAACCCTCAAACTCCCTGTCTTTCTCTCTCTCTCACACATCCTTCAACTCCCTGTCTCTCTCTCTCACACACACCCTCCAACAGGCTGTTTCTCTCTCTCACAATCCATCCAACTCCCTATCTCTCTCTTTCTCTCTCACACACCCTCCAACTCACTTTCTCTCCTCGCTTACACCCTCCATTTACTTGTCGCTCTCTGTCTCTCAGCCCCTACAACTCTCTCTCTATCTCTGTCTCACACCTCCAACTCCCTATCTCTCTCTCTCTCTCTCTCACACCCTGCAACTCCAGCTTTCTGTCTCTCTCACTCTCTCACACTCCATCTCCCTGTTTCTCTCTCTCTCACACACCCTCCACGACACTGTCTCTCCCGCTCTCTCTCTCACACAATACACTCCCTTTCTCTCTCTGTCTCTCTCTCAGCCTCCAACTTGCTGGCTGTCTCTCTCTCTCTCCCTCTCACACCCTCCAACGCCCTGCCTCTCTATTGCTCTCCCTCTCTCACACTCCAACTCCCTGTCTGTCTGTCTCTCTCTCTCACACCTCCATCTCCCTGTCTCTCTCTCCCTCTCAAACCCTCCAAATCGATTTGTCGATCTCTCTCTTTCTTTCACACCCTCCAATACCCTGTCTCTCTCTCACATACCATTCAACTCCCTGTCTCTCTCTCTCTCTCCCTCTCATACCCTCCAACACGCTGTCTCCCTATCTCTCACACCCTCGAACTCGCTGTCTCTGTCTCTCTGTCACACACTCAAGCTCCCTGTCTCTCTCTCTCAAACCCTCCAACTCCCAGTGTCTCTCTCTCACAACCTCCAAATACCTGTCTCTCTCTCTCTGTCTCTCACACCCTCCAATTCCCTGTCTCTCTCTCTCATCTCTCTCACACACTCCATCTACCTGTCTCTCTCTCTCCCCCTCTCACACACTCCAACTCCGTTTCTCTCTCTCACTCCCTCTCATACCATCCAACTCCCCGTCTCTGTCTCTCTCACAGCCTCCAACTCCCTGTCTCTCTGTCTCTTGCTCTCACACCGTCCAACACACTTTCGCTCCTGCACTCGTTCTCACACACTCCACTCCATGTGCTTCTCTGTCTCTCACCCTCCAACTCCCTATCTGTCTCTCTCTCTCCATCATTCACCCTCCACTCCCTGTCTCTCTCTCTATAGCACACCTCCAAATCCCTATCTCTCTCTCTCACACCCTCCAACTACCTCTCCCTCTCTCTCTCACACACACACACCCCCAACTCCCTGTCTCTCCCTCTCTCACACCCTCCAACTACCTGTCTCTCTCTCTCTCACACCCTCCAACATCCTATCTCTCTCTCTTTCTTCCTCTCACACCCTCTAAAGCTCTGTCTCCCTCTCTCCCTCTCACACGCTCCAGCACCCTGTTTCTCTCTCTGACACTCTCCAACTTCGTCTCTCCCTCTCTCACAAAGCCTCAAACACCCTGTCTCTTTCTCTCACACTCACCCACCAACTCACTCTCCCTCCCACACCCTCAAACTACCTGTCTCTCTCCCTGTCTCACACACATACACACCCTCCAACTCCCTCTCTCTCTCTCGCACTCTACAACTCCCTGTCTCTCTCTCTCACACCCTCCAACTCCCTGTCTCTCCCACTCTCACACCATCCAACTAACTGTATCTCTCTCGCTGTCTCTTACACCCTCCAACTCCCTGTCCCCCTCTCTCTCTCTCTCACTGCCTCCAACTTCCTGGCTCTCTCTCTTTCTTCCTCTCACACCCTCTAAAGCCCTGTCTCCCTCTCTCCCTCTCAAACGCTCCAACACCCTGTCTCTCTCTCTCTGACACCCTCCAACATCGTCTCTCCCTCTCTCACAAACCCTCAAACACCCTGTCTCTCTCTCACACTCACCCACCAACTCACTCTCCCTCTCACACCCTCCAACTACCTGTCTCTCTCTCTGTCTCACACACATACACACCCTCCAACTCCCTGTCTCTCTCTCTCACACACGCTCCAACTCCCTGTCTCTCTCTCTCATACACTCCAACTCCACCTCTCTCTCTCTCCCTCTCTCACACCCTCCAACAGCCTGTCTCTCTGTCTGTCACAGCCTTCAACTCCCTGTCTCTCTCTCTCTCTCACACATTCCAACTCCAGTCTCTCTCTCTCTCTTGCACCCTAGAACTCCCTGTCTCTCTCTCTCACAGCCTCGAACTTCCTGTCTCTCTCTCTCTCACAAACCCTCAAACTCCCTGTCTTTCTCTCTCTCTCACACATCCTTCAACTCCCTGTCTCTCTCTCTCACACACACCCTCCAACAGGCTGTTTCTCTCTCTCACAATCCATCCAACTCCCTATCTCTCTCTTTCTCTCTCACACACCCTCCAACTCACTTTCTCTCCTCGCTTACACCCTCCATTTACTTGTCGCTCTCTGTCTCTCAGCCCCTACAACTCACTCTCTATCTCTGTCTCACACCTCCAACTCCCTATCTCTCTCTCTCTCTCTCACACCCTGCAACTCCAGCTTTCTGTCTCTCTCACTCTCTCACACTCCATCTCCGTTTCTCTCTCTCTCACACACCCTCCACGACACTGTCTCTCCCGCTCTCTCTCTCACACAATACACTCCCTTTCTCTCTCTGTCTCTCTCTCAGCCTCCAACTTGCTGGCTGTCTCTCTCTCTCTCCCTCTCACACCCTCCAACGCCCTGCCTCTCTATTGCTCTCCCTCTCTCACACTCCAACTCCCTGTCTGTCTGTCTCTCTCTCTCACACCTCCATCTCCCTGTCTCTCTCTCCCTCTCAAACCCTCCAAATCGATTTGTCGATCTCTCTCTTTCTTTCACACCCTCCAATACCCTGTCTCTCTCTCTCACATACCATTCAACTCCCTGTCTCTCTCTCTCTCTCCCTCTCATACCCTCCAACACGCTGTCTCCCTATCTCTCACACCCTCGAACTCGCTGTCTCTGTCTCTGTCACACACTCAAGCGCCCTGTCTCTCTCTCTCTCTCAAACCCTCCAACTCCCAGTGTCTCTCTCTCACAACCTCCAAATACCTGTCTCTCTCTCTCTGTCTCTCACACCCTCCAATTCCCTGTCTCTCTCTCTCATCTCTCTCACACCCTCCATCTACCTGTCTCTCTCTCTCCCCCTCTCACACACTCCAACTCCGTTTTTCTCTCTCACTCCCTCTCATACCATCCAACTCCCCGTCTCTGTCTCTCTCACAGCCTCCAACTCCCTGTCTCTCTGTCTCTTGCTCTCACACCGTCCAACACACTTTCGCTCCTGCACTCGTTCTCACACACTCCACTCCATGTGCTTCTCTGTCTCTCACCCTCCAACTCCCTATCTGTCTCTCTCTCTCCATCATTCACCCTCCACTCCCTGTCTCTCTCTCTATAGCACACCTCCAAATCCCTATCTCTCTCTCTCACACCCTCCAACTACCTCTCCCTCTCTCTCTCACACACACACACCCCCAACTCCCTGTCTCTCCCTCTCTCACACCCTCCAACTACCTGTCTCTCTCTCTCTCACACCCTCCAACATCCTATCTCTCTCTCTTTCTTCCTCTCACACCCTCTAAAGCTCTGTCTCCCTCTCTCCCTCTCACACGCTCCAGCACCCTGTTTCTCTCTCTGACACTCTCCAACTTCGTCTCTCCCTCTCTCACAAAGCCTCAAACACCCTGTCTCTTTCTCTCACACTCACCCACCAACTCACTCTCCCTCCCACACCCTCAAACTACCTGTCTCTCTCCCTGTCTCACACACATACACACCCTCCAACTCCCTCTCTCTCTCTCGCACTCTACAACTCCCTGTCTCTCTCTCTCACACCCTCCAACTCCCTGTCTCTCCCACTCTCACACCATCCAACTAACTGTATCTCTCTCGCTGTCTCTTACACCCTCCAACTCCCTGTCCCCCTCTCTCTCTCTCTCACTGCCTCCAACTTCCTGGCTCTCTCTCTTTCTTCCTCTCACACCCTCTAAAGCCCTGTCTCCCTCTCTCCCTCTCAAACGCTCCAACACCCTGTCTCTCTCTCTCTGACACCCTCCAACATCGTCTCTCCCTCTCTCACAAACCCTCAAACACCCTGTCTCTCTCTCACACTCACCCACCAACTCACTCTCCCTCTCACACCCTCCAACTACCTGTCTCTCTCTCTTTCTCACACACATACACACCCTCCAACTCCCTGTCTCTCTCTCACACACGCACCAACTCCGTCTCACTCTCACACCCTCCAACTCCACCTCTCTCTCTCTCCCTCTCTCACACCCTCCAACAGCCTGTCTCTCTCTGTCACAGCCTCCAACTCCCTCTCTCTCTCTCTCTCTCTCTCTCTCGCACCCTACAACTCCCTGTCTCTCTCTTTCACACCCTCGAACTCCCTGTCTCTCTCTCTCTCACAAACTCTCAAACACCCTGTCTTTCTCTCTCTCTCACACATCCTTCAACTCCCTGTCTCTGTCTCACACACACCCTCCAACAGGCTGTTTCTCTCTCTCTCAAAATCCATCCAACTCCCTGTCTCTCTCTTTCTCTCTCACACACCCTCCAACTCACTTTCTCTCCTCTCTCACACCCTCCATTTACCTGTCGCTCTGTCTCTAGGCCCCTACAGCTCACTCTCTCTCTCTGTCTCACACCTCCAACTCCCTATCTCTCTCTCTCTCTCACACTCTCCACGACACTGTCTCTCCCGCACTCTCTCTCACACAATACACTCCCTTTCTCTCTCTGTCTCTCTCTCAGCCTTCAACTTGCTGGCTGTCTCTCTCTCCCTCCCTCTCACACCCTCCAACGCCCTGCCTCTCTATTGCTCTCCCTCTCTCACACTCCAACTCCCTGTCTGTCTGTCTCTCTCTCTCTCTCACACTCTCCATCTCCCTGTCTCTCTCTCCCTCTCAAACCCTCCAAATTGATTTGTCGATCTCTCTCTTTCTTTCACACCCTCCAATACCCCGTCTCTCTCTCTCACATACCGTCCAACTCCCTGTCTCTCTCTCTCTCTCTCTCGAACCCTCCAACTCCCAATGTCTCTCTCTCACACCCTCCAAATACCTGTCTCTCTCTGTCTGTCTCTCACACCCTCCAACTCCCTGTCTCTCTCTCTTTCTCCCTCTCACATTCTCAAACCCCTGTCTCTCTCCCCCTCTCATACCATCCAACTCCCCGTCTCTGTCTCTCTCACAGCCTCCAACTCCGTCTCTGTCTCTCGCTCTCACACCGTCCAACACACTTTCGCACCCACACTCGTTCTCACACACTCCACTCCATGTCTCTCTCTCTCTCACACCCTCTCATACCAATCGACTCCCCGTCTCTGTCTCTCTCACAGCCTCCAACTCCCTGTCTCTGTCTCTCGCTCTCACACCGTCCAACACACTTTCGCACCCACACTCGTTCTCACACACTCCACTCCATGTCTCTCTCTCTCTCACACCCTCTCATACCAATCGACTCCCCGTCTCTGTCTCTCTCACAGCCTCCAACTCCCTGTCTCTGTCTCTCGCTCTCACACCATCCAACACACTTTCGCTCCCGCACTCGTTCTCACACACTCCACTCTATGTGCTTCTCTGTCTCTCTCTCACCCTCCAACTCCCTATCTGTCTCTCTCTCTCCATCACACACCCTCCACTCCCTGTCTCTCTCTCTATCTCACACCTCCAACTCCCTATCTCTCTCTCACACCCTCCAACTACCTCTCCCTCTCTCTCACACAAACGCACCCAACTCCCTGTCTCTCCCTCTCTCACAGCCTCCAACTACCTGTCTCTCTCCGTCTCTCACCCCCTACAACTCCCTGTCTCTCTCTCTCTCTCTCACACCCTCCAACTTCCTGTCTCTCTCTCTTTCTTCCTCTCACACCCTCTAAAGCCCTGTCTCCCTCTCTCCCTCTCACACGCTCCAACACCCTGTCTCTCTCTCTCTGACACCCTCCAACTTCGTCTCTCCCTCTCTCACAAAGCCTCAAACACCCTGTCTCTCTCTCTCTCACACTCACCCACCAACTCACTCTCCCTCCCACACCCTCCAACACCCTGTCTCTCTCTCTCTCTCACACCCTCCAACTCCACCTCTCTCTCTCTGTCTCTCACACCCTCCAACAGCCTGTCTCTCTCTCTGTTACAGCCTCCAACTCCCTGTCTCACTCTCTCTCTCTCACACCCTCCAACTCCCTGTCTCTCTCTCTCGCACCCTACAACTCCCTGTCCCTCTCTCACACACCCTCCAACTCCCTGTCTCTCCCTCTCTCACACCATCCAACTAACTGTATCTCTCTCTCTGTCTCTCACACCCTCCAACTCCCTGTCTCTCTCTGTCTCTCATACCCTCCAAATACCTGTCTCTCTCTCTTTCTTCCTCTCACACCCTCAAACACCCTGTCCCCCTCTCTCTCTCTCTCCCTCTCACTCGCTCCAACACCCTGTATCTCTCTCTCTGACACCCTCCAACTTCGTCTCTCCCTCTCTCACAAACCCTCAAACACCCTGTCTCTCTCTGTCACACTCAGCCACCAACTCACTCTCCCTCTCACACCCTCCAACTACCTGAATCTCTCTCTCTCTCACACACACACTCCCTCCAACTCCCTGTCTCTCTCTCTCACAGCCTCCAACTCCACCTCTCTCTCTCTCACACCCTCCAACAGCCTGTCTCTCTCTCTCTCACAAACCCTCCAACACCAAGTCTCTCTCTCTCTCTATCACGCCCTCCAACTCACTGTCTCTTCCTCTCTCTCTCTCACAACCTACAACCCCCTGTCTCTCTCTCTCACACACCCTCCCACTCCCTGTGTCTCTCTCTCTCTCACAAAGCCTTCAACTCCCTGCCTCTCTCTGTCTCATACTCACCCTCCAAGACCCTTTTTCTCTCTCTCTCATAATCCTTCCAACTCCCTGTTTCTGTCTTTCTCTCTCACACACCCTCCAACTCACTGTCTCTCCTCTCTCACACCCTCCAACTCCCTGTCTCTCTCTCTTTCACAAACCCTCCAATTCCCAGTCTTTCTCTCTCCCTCACACACCCTTCAAGTCCCCGTCTCTCTCTGTCTCACACACACCCTCCAACAGGTTGCTTCTCTCTCTCTCTCTCACAATCCCTCCAACTCCTTGTCTCTCTCTTTCTCTCTCAATACCCTCCAACTCACTGTCTCTCCTCTCTCACACCCTCCATTTACCTGTCGCTCTCTGTCTCACACACCCTATAACTCACTCTCTCTCTATCGCACACCTCCAACTCCATTCTCTCTCTCTCTGACATACCCTGCAACTCCATTTTTCTCTCTCTCTCTCACACTCACTCCAACTCAATATCCCTATCTCTCTCCCTCCTCCTACTCCCTGTATCGCTCTCTCTCTCCCTCACACTCTCTGTCTCTATCTCTCTCTCTTCATCTCACAAACTGCAACGTCCTGTCTCTCTCTCTCCCTCTCACACCCTCCAACTCACTGTCCGCTCTCTCTCCCTCTCACAACCTCCAACTCCCTGTCTCTCTCTTGTACACGCTCCAACTCCCTGTCTGTCTCTCTCTCTATCCCACTCTCTCTCCCTCCCACCCTCACAACCTCCAACTCCTTGTCTCTCCCTCTCTCTCACACCCTCAAACTACCTGTCTCTCTCGCTCTCTCACACATACCCTCCCACTCTGTCTCATGTCTCTCTCTTCCTCTCACACTCTGCAACGTATTGTCTCTCTCTCTCTCTTACACCCTCCAACTACCTGTCTCTCTCTCTTTCTCCCTCTCACATTCTCTAACCCCTGTCTCTCTCTCTCTCCCCCTCTCACACACTCCAACTCATTGTCTCTCTCTCACATACCCTCCAACTCCATGTCTCTCTCTCTCCCTCTCGTACCCTCCAAATCCCAGCCTCCCTATCTCTCACACCATCGAACCTGCTGTCTCTCTCTATCTCTCGCACACTCCAACTCCGTCTCCCTCTCTCTCTCACTCTCTCACACACACCCTCCAACTCCCTGTCTCTCCCTCTCTCACACCCACCAACTACCTGTCTCTCTCTCTCTCTGTCTCTCACACCCTCCAAATCCCTGTCTCTCTCTCTCACACCCTCCAACTACCTGTCTCTCTCTCTTTCTTCCTCTCACACCCTCTAAAGCCCTGTTTCCCTCTCACCCTCTCACACGCTCCAACACCATGTCTCTCTCTCTCTGACACCCTCCAACATCGTCTCTCCCTCTCTCACAAACCCTCAAACACCCTGTCTCTCTCTCTCACACTCACCAACTCCCTCTCCCTCTCACACCCTCCAACACCCTGTCTCTCTCTCTCTCTCACACCCTCCAACTCCCTGTCTCTCTTCCTCTCTCACAAACTCTCAAATTCCCTGTGTTTCTCTCTCTCTCTCACACCCTTCAACTCCCTGTCTCTCTCTGTCTCGCACACAACCTCCAACACGATGTTTCTCTCTCACAATCTTTCTATCTCACACTCCCTTCAACTCATTGTCTCTGGTCTCTCACACCATCCAACTACCTGTCGCTCAGGTCTTTCGCACCCTACAACTCCCTCTCTCTCTCTACCTCACACCTCCAACTCCCTATCTCTCTCACTCTCACATACCCTGCAACTCCATTTTTCTCTCTCTCTCTCACACAACCTCCTACTCAATAGCCCTCTCTCTCTCACACCATCCAACTCCCTGTCATTCTCTTTCTCTCCCTCTCTCACCTTCCAACACCCTGTGTTTCTCTCTCACACACCCTCCAACTCCCTGTCTCTCTCTTTCTCACATACCCTCCAACTCCCTTTCTCTCTCTCACTCTCACACACCATCCATCTCCCTGTCTCTCTCTCTCTCACACAGCCTCCAACTAATTGACTCTCTCTCTCTCTCACAAACCCTCCCACTCTCTCTCTCGCTCTCTCTCTCTCTCACACCCTCCAACCCCGTCTCTCTCTCTCTCTCACACCCTCCAACACCCTGTCTCTCTCTCTCTCACCCTCCAACACCCTGTCTCTCTCTCTCTCACCCTCCAACGCCCTGTCTCTCTCTCCAACTCCCTCTCTCTCTCTCTCCCTCTCATAGCCTCCAATTCCCTGTTTGTCTCTCTATCCCTCACACCATTCTACACCCTGTCTCTCTCTCTCACACCCGCCAAGCCCTGTCTCTCTCTCTCTCTCTCTCACACCATCCAAGACACTGCCTCTCCCGCTCTCTCTCTCACACACTACACTCCCTTTCTCTCTCTGTCTCTCCCTCACCCTTCAACTCCCTTTGTCTCTCTCTCTCACACCCTCCAATGCCCTGCCTCTCTATTTCTCTCCCTCTCTCACACTCCAACTCCCTATCTCTCTCTCTCTCTCTCACACACCCTCCAACTCACTGTCTCTCTCTCTCTCTCACACTCACCCTCCAACTCACTCTCTCTCTCACACCCTCCAACTACCTGTCTGTCTGTCTGTCTCTCTCTCACAACACTCCCTCCAACTTCCTGTTTCTCTCTCCCACACACGCTCCAACTCCCTGTCTCTCTCTCTCACACCCTCCAATTCCACCTCTCTCTCTCTCTCTCACACTGTCCAACAGCCTGTCTCTCTCTCTCTCACAAACCCTCCAACACCATGTCTCTCTCTCTCACACCCTCCAACTCCCTGTCTCTCTCTCTCTCTCTCTCACACCCTCCCACTCCCTGTCTCTCTCTCTCTCCCACAAACCCTTCAACTCCCTGTCTCTCTCTGTCTCACACACACCCTCCAAGACCCTGTGTCTCTCTCTCTCTCTCTCACAATCCCTCCAACACCCTGTCTCTCTCTTTCTTTCACACACCGTTCAACTTACTGTCTCTCCTCTCTCACAACCCTCCAACGACTTGTCTCTATCTGTCTAACACACTTTACAACTCCCTCCCTCTCTCTACCTCACACCTCCAAAACCCTATCACTCTCTCTCTCACACACCCTCCAACTCCCTGTCTCTCTCTCTCTCACACCTTCCAACTCCCTGCCTCCCTCTCTCTCACCACACTCCAACTCCCTGTCTCTCTCTGTCTCTCACAAACCCTTAATCTCCCTGTTTTTCTCTCTCTCTCACACCCTTCAACGCCCTGTCTCACACAAACCCTCCATCAGGCTGTTTCTCTCCCACTCACAATCCCTCCAACTCCCTGTCTCTCCTCTCTCACACCCTCCAACTACCTGACTGTCTCCGTCTCTCGCACCCTACAACTCCCTCACTCTCTCTATCTCACACCTCCAACTAACTATCTCTCTTTCTCTCACACATCCTGCAACTCTCTCTCTCTCTCACTCCCTCCAACTCAATATCCCCCTCGCTGTCTCTCTATCTCTCACACACTCCAACTCTCTGTCTCCCTCTCTCTCTCACTCTCTCACACACACCCTCCAACTCCCTGTCTCTCCCTCTCTCACACCCTCCAACTACCTGTCTCTCTCTCTGTCTCTCACACACCCTCCAAGACGATGTTTCTCTCTCTCTCACAATCCCTCCAACTCCATGTCTCTCTCTTTCTCTCTCACACACCCTCCAACTCACTGTCTCTGGTCTCTCACACCCTCCAACTACCTGTCGCTCTCTGTCTCTCGCACCCTACAACTCCCTCTCTCTCTCTACCTCACACCTCCAACTCCCTATCTCTCTCTCTCACACACCCTGCAACTCCATCTTTCTCTCTCTCTCTTTCTCACCCTGCAACTCAATATCCCTCTCTCTCTCGCACCCCCCAACACCCTGTCTCTCTCTCGCTCACATCCTCCAACTCCCTATGTCTCTCTCCCTCTCTCACACCCTCCAACTCCCTGTCTCACCCTCTCACACACATCCTCCAACTCCCTGTTTCTCTCTCTCACAAACCCTCAAACTCTATGCCTTTCCCACTCTCTCACACACCCTTCAAGTCCCCGTCTCTCTCTGGCTCACACATCTTCCAACATGCTGTTTCTCTCTCTCTCACAATCCCTCCAACTCCTTGTCTCTCTCTCTTTCTCTCTCACACACCCTCCAACTCACTGTCTCTCCTCTCTCACACCCTCCATTTACCGTTTGCTCTGTCTCTCGCACCCTACAAATCACTCTCTCTCTATCTCACACCTCCAACTCCCTATCTCTCACTCTCTTTCTCACATACCCTGCAACTCCATTTTTCTCTCTCTCTCACACACCCTCCAACTAAATATCCCTCTCTCTCACACCATCCAACTCCCTGTCCCTCTCTTTCTCTCCCTCTCTCACCCTCCAACACCCTGTCTTTCTCTCTGTCACACACCTTCCAAATCCCTCTCTCGCTCTCTCTCTCTCTCACCCTCCAACTCCCTGTCTCTCTCTCTCTCTCTCTCCCTCCAACACCCTATCTCTCTCTCTCTCACCCTACAACACCCTGTCTCTCTCTCTCACCCTCCCACTCCCTGTCTCTCTCTCTCACACCCTCCCACTCCCTGTCTCTCTCTCTCTCCCACAAACCCTTCAACTCCCTGTCTCTCTGTCTCACACACACCCTCCAAGACCCTGTGTCTCTCTCTCTCTCTCTCACAATCCCTCCAACACCCTGTCTCTCTTTCACACACCGTTCAACTTACTGTCTCTCCTCTCTCACAACCCTCCAACGACTTGTCTCTATCTGTCTAACACACTTTACAACTCCCTCCCTCTCTCTACCTCACACCTCCAAAACCCTATCACTCTCTCTCTCTCACACACCCTCCAACTCCCTGTCTCTCTCTCTCTCACACCTTCCAACTCCCTGCCTCCCTCTCTCTCTCTCTCTCACCACACTCCAACTCCCTGTCTCTCTCTGTCTCTCACAAACCCTTAATCTCCCTGTTTTTCTCTCTCTCTCTCACACCCTTCAACGCCCTGTCTCACACAAACCCTCCATCAGGCTGTTTCTCTCCCACTCACAATCCCTCCAACTCCCTGTCTCTCCTGTCTCACACCCTCCAACTACCTGACTGTCTCCGTCTCTCGCAACCTACAACTCCCTCACTCTCTCTATCTCACACCTCCAACTAACTATCTCTCTTTCTCTCACACATCCTGCAACTCTCTCTCTCTCTCACTCCCTCCAACTCAATATCCCCCTCGCTGTCTCTCTCTATCTCTCACACACTCCAACTCTCTGTCTCCCTCTCTCTCTCACTCTCTCACACACACCCTCCAACTCCCTGTCTCTCCCTCTCTCACACCCTCCAACTACCTGTCTCTCTCTCTGTCTCTCACACACCCTCCAAGACGATGTTTCTCTCTCTCTCAAATCCCTCCAACTCCATGTCTCTCTCTTTCACTCTCACACACCCTCCAACTCACTGTCTCTGGTCTCTCACACCCTCCAACTACCTGTCGCTCTCTGTCTCTCGCACCCTACAACTCCCTCTCTCTCTCTACCTCACACCTCCAACTCCCTATCTCTCTCTCTCACACACCCTGCAACTCCATCTTTCTCTCTCTCTCTTTCTCACCCTGCAACTCAATATCCCTCTCTCTCTCGCACCCCCCAACACCCTGTCTCTCTCTCGCTCACATCCTCCAACTCCCTATGTCTCTCTCCCTCTCTCACACCCTCCAACTCCCTGTCTCACCCTCTCACACACATCCTCCAACTCCCTGTTTCTCTCTCTCACAAACCCTCAAACTCTGCCTTTCCCACTCTCTCACACACCCTTCAAGTCCCCGTCTCTCTCTGGCTCACACATCCTCCAACATGCTGTTTCTCTCTCTCTCACAATCCCTCCAACTCCTTGTCTCTCTCTCTTTCTCTCTCACACACCCTCCAACTCACTGTCTCTCCTCTCTCACACCCTCCATTTACCGTTTGCTCTGTCTCTCGCACCCTACAAATCACTCTCTCTCTCTCTATCTCACACCTCCAACTCCCTATCTCTCACTCTCTTTCTCACATACCCTGCAACTCCATTTTTCTCTCTCTCTCACACACCCTCCAACTAAATATCCCTCTCTCTCACACCATCCAACTCCCTGTCCCTCTCTTTCTCTCCCTCTCTCACCCTCCAACACCCTGTCTTTCTCTCTTTCTCACATACCCTGCAACTCCATTTTTCTCTCTCTCTCACACACCCTCCAACTAAATATCCCTCTCTCTCACACCATCCAACTCCCTGTCCCTCTCTTTCTCTCCCTCTCTCACCCTCCAACACCCTGTCTTTCTCTCTGTCACACACCTTCCAAATCCCTCTCTCGCTCTCTCTCTCTCTCACCCTCCAACTCCCTGTCTCTCTCTCTCTCCCTCTCACACCCTCCAACACCCTATCTCTCTCTCTCTCACCCTACAACACCCTGTCTCTCTCTCTCACCCTCCCACTCCCTGTCTCTCTCTCTCACACACTCCAACGCCCTGTCTCTCTATCCCTCTCTCCCCCTCTCCCTCTCATAGCCTCCAATTCCCTGTCTGCCTCTCTCTCTCTCTCCATTCAACACCCTGTCTCTCTCTCTCAACCCGCCAAGCCCTGTCTCTCTCTCTCTGTCACACCATCCAAGACACTGTCTCTCCCGCTCTCTCTCTCACACACTACACTCCCTGTCTCTCTGTGTCTCTCCCTCACCCTCCAACTCACTGTCTGCCTCTCTCTCCCTCTCAAAGCCTCCAACGCCCTATCTCTCTCTCTCTCTCGCACACACTCCAACCCCCTGTCTCTCTCTCTCTCACAAAACCTCAAACTCCCTGTGTTTCTCTCTGTCTCACACACCCTTCAACTCCCTGTCTCTCCTCTCTCACACCCTCCAACTACCTGACTGTCTGTCTCTCGCACCCTACAACTCCCTCACTCTCGCTATCTCACACCTCCAACTATCTCTCTCTCTCTCTCACACAGCCTGCAACTCCATCTTTCTCTCTCTCTCACTCCCTCCAACACAATATCCCGCTCTCTCTCACAACCTCCAAATTCCTGTCTCTCTCTCTCTCACACACCCTCCAACTCCCTGCCTCTCTCTCTCTCTCACACTCTCTAATACCCTGTCTCTCTCTCCCTCACAAACCCTGCAGCTCCCTGTTTCTCCTTCTGTCATACACACTTCAACACCCTGTCTTTCTCTCTCTCTCTCACACACCCTCCAACTCCCTTTATCTTTCTCACTCTCACACACCCTCCAACTCCCTGTCTCTCTCTCTCTCACACAGTCTCCAACTAACTGTCTCTCTGTCTCTCACACACCCTCCAACCCCTTCTCTCGCTCTCTCTCACACCCTCCAACTCCCTGTCTCTCTCTCACTCACCCTCCAACACCCTGTCTCTCTCTCTCACCCTTCAAATTCATGTCTCTCTCTCTCTCACACCATCCAACACCCTGTCTCTCTCTCTCTCCCTCTCTCACTCTCATAGCCTCCAAACCCTGTCTCTCTCTCTCTCTCACACACACCCGCCAAGCCCTGTCTCTCTCTCTCTCTCTCTCACAACAACCAAGACACTGTCTCTCCCGCTCTCTCTCTCACACACTACACTCTGTCTCTCCCTCACCCTCCAAAATCCTGTCTGTCTCTATCTCTCCCTCTCATACCCTCCAACGTCCTGCCTCTCTATTTCTCTCCCTCTCTCATACTCCAACTCCCTATCTCTCTCTCTCTCTCTCACACCCTCCAACATGCTATCTATCTCTCTCTCTCACACCCACCCTCCAATTCACTGTCTCTCTCTGTCTCACACAAACCCTCCAACAGGCTGTTTCTCTCTCTCTCACAATCACTCCAACTACCCGTCTCTCCTCTCTCACACCCTCCAACTACCTGTCTGTCTCTGTCTCTCGCAACCTACAACTCCCTCACTCTCTCTATCTCACACCTCCAACTAACTATCTCTCTCTCTCTCACACAGCCTGCAACTCCATGTTTCTCTCTCTCTCTCTCTCGCACTCCCTCCAACTCAATAACCCCCTCTCTCTGACACCCTCCAAATTCCTGTCTCTCTCTCTCGCACACCCTCCAACTGCTGGTCTCTCTCTCTTTCTATCACACCCTCCAATTCCCTGTCTCTCTCTCTCTCTATCTCTTACACACCCTCCAATGCCCTGTCTCTCTCTCTCTCACATACCCACCAACTCCCTGTCTCTCTCTCTCTCCCTCATGTAACCTCCAACTCCCTGTCTCCCTATCTCTCACACCCTCGAACTCGCTGTCTCTCTCTATCTCTCACACACTCCAACTCCCTCTCTCTCTCTCTCACAACCCTCCAAATCCCTGTCTCTCTCTTGTATACGCTCCAAGTCCCTGTCTGTCTCTCTCTATATCCCACTCTCTCTCCCTCCCCCCTCACAACATCCAACTCCTTGTCTCTCCCTCTCTCTCACACCCTCAAAATACCTGTCTCTCTCGTGCTCTCACACATACCCTCCCACTCACTGTCTCTGTCTCTCTCTCTTCCTCTCACACACTGCAACGCCCTGTCTCCCTCTCTCTCTCACACCCTCCAACTAACTGTCCTGCTCTCTCTCCATCTCACAACCTCCAACTCCCTGTCTCTCTCTTGTGCACGCTCCAACTCCCTGTCTGTCTCTCTCTCTATCCCACTCTCTCTCCCTCCCCCTCTCACAACCTCCAACTCCTTGTCTCTCCCTCTCTCTCACACCCTCAAACTACTTGTCTCTCTTGCACTCTCACACATACCCTCCCACTCTCTGTCTCTAACTCTCTCTTTTCCTCTCACACACTGCAACGCCCTGTCTCTCTCTCTCCCCCTCACACCCTCCAATTCACTGTCCCGCTCTCTGTCCCTCTCAAAACATCCAACTCACTGTCTGTCTCTCTCTCTCCCTCTTACTCGCTCCAACACCCTATCTCGCTCTCTCTCTCACACCCTCCAACTTCATCTCTCCCTCTCACAAAGCCTCAAACACCCTGTCTCTCCCTCTCACACTCACCCTCAACTCACTCTCTCTCTCACACCCTCCAACTACCTGTCTCTGTCTCTCACACACGCTCCAAACCCCTGTCTCTCTCTCTCACACACACTCCAACTCCCTGTCTGTCTCTCACACACCCTCCAACTCCACCTCTCTCTCTCTCTCACACCCTCCAACAGCCTGTCTCTCTCTCTCTCACTCCCTCCAAATCCCTGTCTATCTCTCTCTATCTCCCTCTCATAGCCTCCTGTTCCTTGTCTGTCTCTCTCTCTCTCACAGCCACCAACTCCCTGTCTCTCTCTCTCTCTCTCTCTCTCAAACACCCTCCAACTCCCTGCTTCTATCTCTCTCACAAACGCTCCAACAGCCTTTCTCTCTCTCTCTCTCACAACCTCCAACTCCCTGTCTCTCTCTCTCTCTCTCACAACCTCCAACTGCGTCTCTCTCTCTCTCTCTCACCATCCAACTCCCTCTCTTTCTCTCTCTCTCACACACCCTTCAACTCCCTGTCTCTCTCCTTTTCACACACACCCTCCAAGACGCTGTTTCTCTCTCTCTCACAATCCCTCCAACACCCTGGCTCTCTCTTCTCTCTCATACACCCTCCAACTCACTGTCTCTGCTCTCTCACACCCTCCAACTACCTGACTCTCTGTCTCTCGCACCCTACAACTCCCTCTCGCTCTACCTCACACCTCCAACTCCCTATCTCTCTCCCTCTCTCACACACCCTGCAACTCCATCTTTCTCTCTCCCTCTCACAGACCCTCCAACTCATAATCCCTCTCGCTCTCACATGCCCCAACACCCTGTCTCTCTCTCTCTCTCACACGCTCCAACTCCGTCTCTCTCACTTTCCCTCTCTCACCCTCCAACACCCTGACTCTCTCTCTCACACACACCCTCCAACTCCCTGTGTCTCTCTTTCTCACATAGTCTCCAACTCCCTTTCTCTCTCTCACTCTCACACACCCCCTAACTCCCTGTCTCTCTCTCTCTCACACAGCCTCCAACTTACTGTCTCTCACTCTCTCACACACCCTCCAACTCCCTCTCTCGCTATCTCTCTCTCACCCTCCAACAACCTGTCTCTCTCTCTCACCCTCCAACTACCTGTCTCTCTCTCTCACCCTCCAACTACCTGTCTCTCTCTCTCACGCCCTCCAACTCCCTGTCTCTCTCTCTCTCTCCCTCTCATACCCTCCAACTCCCTGTCTCTCTCTCTCCCACCCTCCAACTCCCTGTTTCTCTCTCTCTCTCACACCCTCCAAGACACTGTCTCTCCCACTCTCTATCACACACTACACTCCCTGTCTCTCTCCGTCTCTCTCTCACCCTCCAACTCCCTGTCTGTCTCTCTCTCTCCCTCTCACACCCTGCAACACCCTGCCTCTCTATTTCTCTCCCTCTCTCACACTCCAACACTCTATCTCTCTGTTTCTCTCTCACACCCACCCTCCAACTCACTGTATCTCTCTCTCTCACATACCCTCCAACTCCCTGTCTCTCTCTCGCACACCCTTCAACTCCCTGTCTGTCTCTCTCTCTCTCTCTCCCTCTCACAACCTCCAACACCCTGTGTCTCCCTCTCTTTCACAACCTCAAACTACCCGTCTCTCTCTCCCTCCCACACACTCCAACTCCCTGTCTGTCTCTCTCATTCATACCCTCGAACTGCCTGCCTCTCCCTCTCTCACACCCTCCAAAACCCTGTCTCTCTCTCTCACCCTCCCACTCCCTGTCTCTCTCTCTCTCCCACTCATCCGCTCCAACCCCGTCTCCCTCTCTCTCTCTCTCACCCTCCAACTTCGTCTCTCCCTCTCTCTCACACAGAAACACCAACTCCCTCTCTCTCTCTCTCTCTCTCACACACTCACATTCCAACTCAATCTCTCTCTCTCACACCCTCCAATTACCTGTCTGTCTCTCTCTCTCACACACACACTTCCTAAAACTCCGTCTCTCTCTCTCACACCCTGCAATCCACCTCTCTCTCTCTCACACCCTCCAACAGCTTGTTTCTCTCTCTGTCAGACCCTCCAACACCCTGTCTCTCTCTGTCTCACACACACACTCCAACTCCCTTTCTCTCTCTCACTCACAAACCCTCCAACTCCCTGTCTCTCTCTCTCTCTCTCACACACTCGCCCACTCCCTGTCTCAATCTCTCTCTCACAATCTCCAACGCCTTGCCTCTCTCTCTCTCTCACACCCTCCCACTCCCTGTCTCTCTCTCTCTCTCAGAAACCCTCAAAAACCCTGTCATTCTCTCTCTCTCACAGACCCTTCAACTCCCCCTCTCTCTCTGTCTCACACACACGCTCCAAGACGCTGTTACTTTCTCTCTCACAATTCCTCCAACTCCCTGTCTCTCTCTTTCTCTTCACACACCCTCCAACTCACTGTCTCTCCTCTCTCACACCCTCCAGGAACCACTCCCTCTCTGTCTCTCGCACCCTACAACTCCCTCTCTCTCTCTACCTCACATCTCCAACTCCCTATCACTCTCTATCTCTCACACCCTGCAAATTCTTGTCTATCTCTCTCTCACACACCCTCCATCTCCCTGTCTCTCTCTCTCTGACACCTTCCAACCCCCTGTCCCTCTCTCTCTCTCTCTCACACACACTCTCCAACTCCGTCTCTCTCTCTCTCTCACAAACACTCAAACTCCCTGTCTTTCTCTCTCTGTCACACACCCTTCAACGACCTGTCACTCTCTGTCTCACAGACCCTCCAACAGCTGTTTCTCTCTCTCACACAATCCCTTCAACTCCGTGTCTCTCTCTTTCTCTCTCTCACACCCTCCAACTTCCTGTCTCTCTCTCGTACATGCTCCATCTCCCTTTCTGCACTCTCTATATCCTTCTCTCTATCTCTCTCATCCTCCAACTCCTTGTCTCTCGCTCTCTCTCAAACCCACAAACTACCCATCTCGCTCTCTCTCTCACACAAACCCTTCCACTCTCTCTCTCTCTCTCTCTTCCTCTCACACACTGCAACTCGCAGTCTGTCTCTCTCTCTCACACCCTCCAACTCCCTGTCTCTCTCTCTCACACTCTCCAATACCCTGTCTCTCTCTCCCTCACAAACCCTCCAACTCCCTGTCTCTCTCTCTCTCATACACACTTCAACACCCTGTCTCTCTCTCTCTCACACACACACTCCAACTCCCTTTCTCTCTCTCACTCTCACACACCCTCCAACTCCCTGTCTCTCTCTCTCTCACCCTGCAATCCACCTCTCTCTCTCACACACACCCTCCAACAGCTTGTTTCTCTCTCTCTCACACCCTCCAACTCCCTGTCTCTCTCTCTCTCTCACACACCCTCCCACTCCCTGTCTCACTCTCTCATAAACCCTCCAACACCCTGTCTCAATCTCTCTCTCACAATCTCCAACGCCCTGCCTCTCTCTCTCTCTCACACCCTCCCACTCCCTGTCTCTCTCTCTCTCAGAAACCCTCAAAAACCCTGTCATTCTCTCTCTCTCACAGACCCTTCAACTCCCTCTCTCTGTCTCACACACACACGCTCCAAGACGCTGTTTCTCTCGCTCTCACAACTCCTCCAACTCCCTGTCTCTCTCTTTCTCTTCGCACAACCTCCAACTCACTGTCTCTCCTCTCTCACACCCTCCAAGTACCACTCTCTCTCTGTCTCTCGCACCCTACAACTCCCTCTCTCTCTCTACCTCACATCTCCAACTCCCTATCACTCTATCTCTCACACCCTGCAAATTCTTGTCTCTCTCTCTCTCTCACACCCACCAACTCCCTGTCTCTCTCTCTCTGACACCTTCCAACTCCCAGTCCCTCTCTCTCTCTCTCACACACACTCTCCAACTCCCTGTCTCTCTCTCTCTCTCTCTCACAAACACTCAAACTCCCTGTCTTTCTCTCTCTGTCACACACCCTTCAACGACCTGTCACTCTCTGTCTCACACAGACCCTCCAACAGGCTGTTTCTCTCACTCTCACAATCCCTTCAACTCCATGTCTCTGTCTTTCTCTCTCTCACACCCTCCAACTTCCTGTCTCTCTCTCGTACACGCTCCATCTCCCTTTCTGTCACACTCTCTATCCTTCTCTCTATCTCTCTCATATCCTCCAACTCCTTGTCTCTCGCTCTCTCTCAAACCCACAAACTACCCGTCTCGCTCTCTCTCTCACACATACCCTTCCACTCTCTGTCTCTCTCTCTCTCTCTTCCTCTCACACACTGCAACTCGCCGTCTGTCTCTCTCTCTCACACCCTCCAAGTCCCTGTCTCTCTCTGTCTCATACACACTTCAACACCCTGTCTCTCTCTCTCACGCACACACTCCAACTCCCTTTCTCTCTCTCACTCTCACACACGCTCCAACTCCCTGTCTCTCTCTCTCTCTCACTCAGCCTCCAACTAACTGTCTCTCTGTCTCTCACAGACCCTCCAACTCCCTCTCTCGCTCTCTCTCTCACACCCTCCAACTCCCTGTCTCTCTCTCTCACCCTCTCAACACCCTGTCTCTCTCTCTCTCTCACCCTCCAACTCCCTGTCTCTCTCTCTCTCTCACAACCTCCAACAGCCTGTCTCTCTCTCTCTCCCTCTCTCACTCTCTCCCTCTCATAGCCTCCAATTCCCTGTCTGTCTCTCTCTCTCTCAAACCATTCAACACCTTGCCTCTCTCTCTTTCTCTCACACCCGCCAAGCCCTGTCTCTCTCTCACACACCAACCAAGACACTGTCTCTCCCGCTCTCTCTCTCACACACTACACTCTGTCTCTCCCTCACCCTCCAACTTCCTGTCTGTCTCATTCTCTCCCTCTCACACCCTCCAACGCCCTGCCTCTCTATTTCTCTCCCTCTCTCACATTCCAACACCCTATCTCTCTCTCTCTCTCACACCCTCCAACTCCCTGTCTCTCTCTCCCACCCTCTCACACCCTCCAACACCCTGTGTCTCTCTCTCTCTCACCCTCCAACACCGTCTCTCTCTCTCACCCTCCAATTCCCTGTCTCTCTCTCTCTCACACCCTCCAAAACCCTGTCTCTCTCTCTCTCTCCCTCTCTCACTCTCTCCCTCTCATAGCCTCCAATTCCCGGTCTGTCTCTCTCTCTCTCTCACACTATTCAACACCCTATCTCTCTCTCTTTCTCTCACACCCGCCAAGCCCTGTCTCTCTCTCTCTCACAACAACCAAGACACTGTCTCTCCCGCTCTCTCTCTCACACACTACACTCTGTCTCTCCCTCACCGTCCAACTTCCTGTCTGTCTCACTCTCTCCCTCTCACCCTCCAACGGCCTGCCTCTCTATTTCTCTCCCTCTCTCACATTCCAACTCCCTATCTCTCTCTCTCTCACACCCTCCAAATTCCTGTCTGTCTCTCTCTCTCACACCCACCCTCCAATTCACTGTCTCTCTCTGTCTCACACAAACCCTCCAACAGGATGTTTCTCTCTCTCTCACAATCACTCCAACTCCATCTCTCCTCTCTCACAACCTCCAACTACCTGTCTGTCTCTGTCTCTCGCACCCTACAACTCCCTCACTCTCTCTATCTCACACCTCCAACTAACTATCTCTCTCTCTCACACAGCCTGCAACTCCATGTTTCTCTCTCTCTCTCTCTCGCACTCCCTCCAACTCAATATCCCCCTCTCTCTCACACCCTCCAAATTCCTGTCTCTCTCTCTCTCACACCCTCCAACTGCTGGTCTCTCTCTCTTTCTATCACACCCTCCAACTCCCTGTCTCTATCTCTCTATCTCTTACACACCCTCCAATGCCCTGTCTCTCTCTCTCTCACATACCGTCCAACTCCGTCTCTCTCTCTCTCCCTCATCTAACCTCCAACTCCCTGTCTCCCTATCTCTCACAGCCTCGAACTTACTGTCTCTCTCTCTCCGTCTCTCACACCTCCAACTCCCTGTCTCTCTCCCTCTCATACCCTCCAACACCTTGTCAGTCTCTCTCTCTCTCACAGCCTCCAACTCCCAGTCTCTCTCTCTCTCTCACCCTCCAACACACTGTCTCTCCCGCACTCTCTCTCACACACTCCACTCCCTGTCTCTCTCTGTCTCTCTCACACCTTCCAAATCCCTGTCTCTCTCTCTATCTCCCTCTCACACCCTCTAACTCCCTGTCACTCTCTCTATCTCACACCTCCAACTCCCTGTCTCTCTCACTCTCTCTCATACACCATCCAACTCACTGCCTCTCTCTCTCTCTCTCTCTCTCACAACCTCCAACTCCATATCTTTCTCGCTCACACCCTCCAATTCCCTGCCTCTCTAATTCTCTAACTTGCACACCCTCCAACTCAATGTCTCTCTCTCACAAAGCACCAGCTCCCTCTCTCTCACTCCGTCCTACTCCCTGTATCACTCTCTCTCGCCGTCACATTCTCCAACTCCCTGTATCGCTCTCTCTCTCCCTCACACCCTGCAACTCCCTGTCTCTCTCTCTCTCTCTCACAACCCTCCAAATCCCTGTCTCTCTCTTGTATATGCTCCAACTCCCTGTCTGTCTGTCTCTCTATCCCACTCTCTCTCCCTCCCCATCACAACCTGCAACTCGTTGTCTCTCCCTCTCTCTCACACCCTCAAACTATCTGTCTCTCTCGCTCTCTCACACATACCCTCCCACTCTCTGTCTCTGTCTCTCTCTCTTCCTCTCACACACTGCAACGGCCTGTCTCTCTCTCTCTCACACACGCTCCAACTCACTGTCCTGCTCTCTCTCCATCTCACAACTTCCAACTCCCTGTCTCTCTCTCGTACACGCTCCAACTCCCTGTCTGTCTCTCTCTCTATCCCATTCTCTCTCCCTCCCCCTCTCACAACCTCCAATTCCTTGTCTCTCCCTCTCTCTCACACCCTCAAACTACTTGTCTCTCTCGCTCTCTCACACATACCCTCCCACTCTCTGTCTCTATCTCTCTCTCTTCCTCTCACACACTGCAACGCCCTGTCTCTCTCTCTCCCTGTCACACCCTCCAACTCACTGTCTCGCTCTCTCTTCCTCTCACAACCTCCAACTCACAGTCTCTGTCTCTCTCTCTCTCACCCTCCAACTCCCGGTGTCTCTCTCTCTCCCTCTCATACGCTCCAACACCCTATCTCGCTCTCTCTCTCACACCCTCCAACTTCGTCTCTCCCTCTCTCACAAACCCTCAAAGACCCTGTCTCTCCCTCTCACACTCACCCTCCAACTCACTCTCTCTCTCACACCCTCCAACTACCTGTCTCTCTCTCTCACACACACACACACTCCCTCCAACTCCCTGTCTCTCTCTGTCACACACGCTCCAACTCCCTTTCTCTCTCTCACACACCCTCCAACTCCACCTCTCTCTCTCACACCCTCCAACAGCCTGTCTCTCTCTCTCTCACTCCTTCCAAATCCCTGTGTCTCTCTCACACACACCCTCCAACTCCCTGCCTCTCTCTCTCTCACAAACCCTCCAACACCCTGTCTCTCTCTCTCACACACAACGTCCAACGCCCTGTCTCTCTCTCTCTCTCTCTCTCACAACCGCCAACACGGTCTCTCTCTCTCTCTCACCCTCCAACTCCATCTCTTTCTCTCTCTCTCACACACCCTTCAACTCCCTGTCTCTCTCCTTCTCACACACACCCTCCAACTCACTCTCTCTCTCACACCCTCCAACTACCTGTCTCTCTCTCTCACACACACACACACTCCCTCCAACTCCCTGTCTCTCTGTCACACACGCTCCAACTCCCTTTCTCTCTCTCACACACCCTCCAACTCCACCTCTCTCTCTCTCTCTCTCTCACACCCTCCAACAGCCTGTCTCTCTCTCTCACTCCTTCCAAATCCCTGTCTCTCTCTCACACACACCCTCCAACTCCCTGCCTCTCTCTCTCTCACAAACCCTCCAACACCCTGTCTCTCTCTCTCACACACAACGTCCAACGCCCTGTCTCTCTCTCTCTCACAACCGCCAACACGGTCTCTCTCTCTCTCTCACCCTCCAACTCCATCTCTTTCTCTCTCTCTCACACACCCTTCAACTCCCTGTCTCTCTCCTTCTCACACACACCCTCCAAGACGCTGTTTCTCTCTCTCACACAATTCCTCCAACTCCCTGTCTCTCTCCTTCTCTCTCACACACCCTCCAACTCACTGTCTCTGCTCACTCACATCCTCCAACTACCTGACTCTCTCTGTCTCTCGCACCCTACAGCTCCCTCTCTCTCTACATCACACCTCTAACTCCCTATCTCTCTCCCTCTCTCACACACCCTGCAACTCTTTCTTTCTCTCTCTCTCTCAGACACCCTCCAACTCAATATCCCTCTCTCTCTCACACGCCCCAACACCCTGTCTGTCTCTCTCTCACACAACCTCCAATATCCTGTCTCTCTCTCTCACACGCTCCAACTCCCTGTCTCTCTCACTTTCCATGTCTCACCCTCCAACGCCCTGACTCTCTCTCTCTCACACACCCACCAACTCCCTGTGTCTCTATTTCTCACATCGTCTCCAACTCCCTTTCTCTCTCTCACTCTCACACACCCTCTAACTGCCTGTCTCTCTCTCTCTCACACAGCCTCCACCTTACTGTCGCTCATTCTCTCACACACCCTCCAACTCCCTCTCTCGCTCTCTCTCTCTCTCACCCTCCAACAACCTGTCTCTCTCTCTCACACCCTCCAACTCCCTGTCTCTCTCTCTCTCTCTCCCTCTCATACCCTCCAACTCCCTGTCTCTCTCTCTCTCCCACCCTCCAACTCCCTGTTTCTCTCTCTCTCATACCCTCCAAGACACTGTCTCTCCCGCTCTCTCTATCACACACTACACTCCCTGTCTCTCTCTGTCTCTCTCTCACCCTCCAACTCCCTGTCTGTCTCTCTCTCTCCCTCTCACACCCTGCAACGCCCTGCCTCTCTATTTCTCTCCCTCTCTCACACTCCAACACCCTATCTCTCTGTTTCTCTCTCTCACACACCCTCCAACTCACTGTCTCTCTCTCTCTCTCACACCCACCCTCCAATTCACTGTATCTCTCTCTCACACATACCCTCCAACGCCCTGTCTCTCTCTCGCACACCCTTCAACTCCCTGTCTGTCTGTCTCTCTCTCTCTCTCTCCCTCTCACAACCTCCAACACCCTGTCTCTCCCTCTCTTTCACAACCTCAAACTACCCGTCTCTCTCTCCCTCCCACACACTCCAACTCCCTGTCTTTCTCTCTCATTCATACCCTCGAAATGCCTGTCTCTCCCTCTCTCACCCTCCAAAACCCTGTCTCTCTCTCTCAGCGTCCCACTTCATGTCTCTCTCTCTCTCCCACTCATCCGCTCCAACCCCGTCTCCCTCTCTCTCTCTCACCCTCCAAATTCGTCTCTCCCTCTCTCTCACACAGAACCTTCAACTCCGTCTCTCTCTCTCTCACACCCTGCAATCCACCTCTCTCTCTCTCACACCCTCCAACGGCTTGTTTCTCTCTCTCTCAGACCTCCAACACCCTGTCTCTCTCTCTCTCTCTCACACCTTCCAACACCCTGTCTCTCTCTCCCACACACACCCTCCCACTCCCTGTCTCTGTCTCTCTCAGATACCCTCAAAACCCCTGTCATTCTCTCTCTCTCCCAGACCTTTCAACTCCCTCTCTCTCTCTGTCTCACACACACGCTCCAAGACGCTGTTACTTTCTCTCTCACAATTCCTCCAACTCCCTGTCTCTCTCTTTCTCTTCACACACCCTCCAACTCACTGTCTCTCCTCTCTCACACCCTCCAGGAACCACTCCCTCTCTGTCTCTCGCACCCTACAACTCCCTCTCTCTCTCTACCTCACATCTCCAACTCCCTATCACTCTCTATCTCTCACACCCTGCAAATTCTTGTCTATCTCTCTCTCACACACCCTCCATCTCCCTGTCTCTCTCTCTCTCTGACACCTTCCAACCCCCTGTCCCTCTCTCTCTCTCTCTCACACACACTCTCCAACTCCCTGTCTCTCTCTCTCTGACACCTTCCAACCCCCTGTCCCTCTCTCTCTCTCTCACACACACTCTCCAATGCCCTGTCTCTCTCTCTCTCACAAACACTCAATCTCCCTGTCTTTCTCTCTCTGTCACACACCCTTCAACGCCCTGTATCTCTCTGTCTCACACACACCCTCCAACAGGCTGTTTCTCTCACTCTCACAATCCCTTCAACTCCGTGTCTCTCTCTTTCTCTCTCACACACCCTCAAACTCACTGTCTCTCCTCTCTCACACCCTCCAACTCCATCTCTCTCTCGTACACGCTCCATCTCCCTGTCTGTCACTCTCTGTATCCTTCTCTCTATCTCTCTCCCTCTCACATCCTCCAACTCCTTGTCTCTCACTCTCTCTCACTCCCTCAAACTACCCATCTCACTATCTCTCTCACACATACCCTTCCACTCTCTGTCTCTCTCTCTCTCTTCCTCTCACAGTCTGTCTCTCTCTTTCACACCCTCCAACTCACTGTTCCGCTCTCTCTCCCTCTCAACCTCCAACGCCCTGTCTCTCTCTCTCTCTGTCACCCTCCAACTCCCGGTCTCTCTCTCTCTCCCTCTCCCACCCTCCAACTCCCTATCTCCCTCTCTCTCACAGCCTCCAACTTCGTCTCTCGCTCTCTCATAAACCCTCAAACACCCTGTCTCTCTCTCTCTCACACTCACCCTCCATCTCATTCTCTCTCCTACACCCTCCAACTACCTGTCTCTCTCTCTCTCTCATACACGCTCCAACTCGTTGTCTCTCTCTCACACCCTCCAACTGCACCTCTCTCTCTCTCTCTGACACCCTCCTACAGCCTGGCTCTCTCTCTCTCACACCCTCCAATACCTGTCTCTCTCTCTCTCTCTCTCTCACACCCTCCAACTCCCTGTCCCTCTCTCTCTCTCTCACAACCTCCAGCTCCCTGTATCTCTCTCTCACAGAAACCCTCAAACTCTTTCTCACACACACCCTCCTAGACACTGTTTCTCTCTCTCTCACAATTCCTCCAACTCCCTGTCTCTCTCTTTCTCTTCGCACACCCTCCAACTCACTGTCTCTCCTCTCTCACACCCTCCAAGTACCACTCCCTCTCTGTCTCTCGCACCCTACAACTCCCTCCCTCTCTCTACCTCACATCTCCAACTCCCTATCACTCTCCATCTCTCACACCCTGCAAATTCTTGTCTCTCTCCCTCTCTCTCTCACACCCTGCAACTCCCTGTCTCTCTCTCTCTGACACCTTCCAACCCCCAGTCCCTCTCTCTCTCTCACACACACACACTCTCCAACTCCCTGTCTCTCTCTCTCTCTCACAAACACTCAAATACCCTGTCTTTCTCTCTCTGTTACACACGCACCCTCCAACAGGCTGTTTCTTTCTCTCTCACAATTCCTCCGACTCCGTGTCTCTCTCTTTCTCTCTCAGACACCCTCAAACTCACTGTCTCTCCTCTCTCACACCATCCAACTCCCTGTCTCTCTCTCGTTCATGCTCCATCTCCCTGTCTGTCACTCTCTCTATCCTTCTCTCTATCTATCTCCCTCTCATATCCTCCAGCTCCTTGTCTCTCGCTCTCTCTCACACTCTCAAACTACCCGTCTCACTCTCTCTCTCACACATACCCTCCCACTCTCTGTCTCTCTCTCTCTCACACCCTCCAACTCCCTGTCCCGCTCTCTCTCCCTCTCACAACTGCCAATACCCTGTCTCTCTCTCTCTCTCTCACCCTCCAACTCCTGGTCTCTCTCTCTCTCCCTCTCACACCCTCCATCACCCTATCTCCCTCTCTCTCTCACACTCTCCAACTTCGTCTCTCCCTCTCTCAAACCCTCAAACACCCTGTCTCTCTCTCTCTGACACTCACCCTCCAACTCATTCTCTCTCCTACACCCTCCAACTACCTGTCTCTCTCTCTTTCTCACACACACACACTCCCTCCAAGTCCCTGTCTCTCTCTCTCACACACGCTCCAACAGCCTGGCTCTCTCTCTCTCACACCCTCCAACTCCCTGTCCCTCTCTCTCTCTCTCTCCCTCACAACCTCCAACTCCCTGGAGCTCTCTCTCCCTCTCTCTCTCTCACTTGCTCCAACTCGCTGTCTCTCTCTCTCTCACACAAACCCTCAAACTCTTTCTCACACACACCCTCCATGACACTGTTCCTCTCTCTCTCACAATCCCACCAACACCCTGTCTCTCTCTCTCTCACACACACCCTCCAACTCCCTGTCTCTCTCTCTCTCTCACAAACCCTCATTCTCCCTGTCTTTCTCTCTTTCTCACAGACCCTTCAACTCCCTATCTCTCTTTGTATCACACACACCCTCCAACAGGCTGTTTCTCTCTCTCTCACAATCCCTCCAACTCCATGTCTCTCTCTCTCTCTCACTCACCCTCCAACTCTCTCTCTCTCACAAACTCCAACTACCTGTCTCTCTCTCTCTCGCACACACACACACCCTCCAACTCCCTGTCTCTCTCTCTCACACCCTCCAACTCCCTGTCTCTCCTCTCTCACATGCTCCAACTACCTGTCTGTCTCTGTCTCTCGCACCTTACAACTCCCTCACTCTCTCTATCTGACACCTCCAACTAACTATCTCTCTCTCTCTCACAGCCTGCAACTCCATCTTTCTCTCTCTCACTCCCTCCAACTCAATATCCCCCTCTCTCTCACACCCTCCAAATTCCTGTCTCTCTCTCTCACACCCTCCAACTCCCTGTCTCTCTCACTCTATCTCTCACACTCTCCAATACCCTGTCTCTCTCTTCCTCACAAACCCTCCAACTTCCTGTCTCTCTCTCTCTCCCTCATGTGACCTCCAACTTCCTGTCTCCCTTTCTCTCACAGCCTCGAACTCGCTGTCTCTCTCTATCTCTCACACACTCCAACTACATCTCTCTCTCTCTCTCACACAAACTCTCCACATCCCTGTCTCTCCCTCACTCATACCCTCCAACCACCTGTCTCTCTCTCTCTATCTCTCACACCCTCCAAATCCATCTCTCATCTCTCTCTCTCTCTCTCACAGACATTCCAACTACCTATCTGTCCCTCTTTCTCCCTCACATCCTCTAACTCCCTCTCTGTCTCTCTCTCCTCCTCTCACACACTCCAACTCCCTGTCGCTCTCCCTCTCATACCCTCCAACTCCTTGTCAGTCTCTCTCTCTCTCACAGCCTCCAACTCCCATTCTCTCTCTCTCTCACACCCTCCAACAAACTGTCTCTCCCGCACTCTCTCTCACACACTCCACTCCCTGTCTCTCTCTGTCTCTCTCTCTCACCCTCCAACTCGATGTCTCTCTCCCTCTCACACCCTCCAACACCCTGTATCTCTCTCTCTCTCTCTCCCTCTCTCCCTCTCATAACCTCCAATTCCCTGTCTGTCTCTCTCTCTCTCTCACACATCATTCAACACCCTGCCTCTCTCTCTTTCTCTCACACCCGCCAAGCCCTGTCTCTCTCTCTCTCTCACACCAACCAAGACACTGTCTCTCCCACTCTCTCTCTCACACACTACACTCTCTGTCTCTCCCTCACCCTCCAACTTCCTGTCTGTCTCACTCTCTCCCTCTCACACCCTCCAACGCCCTGCCTCTCTATTTCTCTCCCTCTCTCACATTCCAACTCCCTATCTCTCTCTCTCTCAAACCCTCGAACACCCTGTCTCTCTCTCTCACCCTCCAACTCCCTGTCTCTCTCTCTCTCACACCCTCCAACACCCTGTCTCTCTCTCTCTCCCGCTCTCACTCTCTCCATCTCATAGCCTCCAATTCCCTTTCTGTCTCTCTCTCTCACACACCATTCTAGACCCTATCTCTCTCTCTTTCTCTCACACCCGCCAAGCCCTGTCTCTCTCTCTCTCACACCAACCAAGACACTGTCTCTCCCGCTCTCTCTCTCACACACTACACTCTCTGTCTCTCCCTCACCATCCAACTTCCTGTCTGTCTCACTCTCTCCCTCTCACACCTTCCAACGCCCTGCCTCTCTATTTCTCTCCCTCTCTCACATTCCAACACCCTATCTCTGTCTCTCTCACACCCTCCAACTCCCTGTCTCTCTCTCCCACCCTCTCACACCCTCCAACACCCTGTGTCTCTCTCTCACCCTCCAACACCCTGTCTCTCTCTCTCACCCTCCAATTCCCTGTCTCTCTCTCTCTCACACCCTCCAACACCCTGTCTCTCTCGCTCTCTCCCTCTCTCACTCTCTCCCTCTCATAGCCTCCAATTCCCGGTCTGTCTCTCTCTCTCTCACACTATTCAACACCCTATCTCTCTGTCTTTCTCTCACACCCGCCAAGCCCTGTCTCTCTCTCTCTCACAACAACCAAGACACTGTCTCTCCCGCTCTCTCTCTCACACACTACACTCTCTGTCTCTCCCTCACCGTCCAACTTCCTGTCTGTCTCACTCTCTCCCTCTCACCCTCCAACGGCCTGCCTCTCTATTTCTCTCCCTCTCTCACATTCCAACTCCCTATCTCTCTCTCTCTCTCTCTCACACCCTCCAAATTCCTGTCTGTCTCTCTCTCTCTCACACCCACCCTCCAATTCACTGTCTCTCTCTGTCTCACACAAACCCTCCAACAGGATGTTTCTCTCTCTCACAATCACTCCAACTCCATCTCTCCTCTCTCACAACCTCCAACTACCTGTCTGTCTCTGTCTCTCGCACCCTACAACTCCCTCACTCTCTCTATCTCACACCTCCAACTAACTATCTCTCTCTCTCACACAGCCTGCAACTCCATGTTTCTCTCTCTCTCTCTCTCGCACTCCCTCCAACTCAATATCCCCCTCTCTCTCACACCCTCCAAATTCCTGTCTCTCTCTCTCTCACACCCTCCAACTGCTGGTCTCTCTCTCTTTCTATCACACCCTCCAACTCCCTGTCTCTATCTCTCTATCTCTTACACACCCTCCAATGCCCTGTCTCTCTCTCTCTCACATACCGTCCAACTCCCTGTCTCTCTCTCTCTCCCTCATCTAACCTCCAACTCCCTGTCTCCCTATCTCTCACACCCTCGAACTTACTGTCTCTCTCTCTCCGTCTCTCACACCTCCAACTCCCTGTCTCTCTCTCTCATACCCTCCAACGCCTTGTCAGTCTCTCTCTCTCTCACAGCCTCCAACTCCCAGTCTCTCTCTCTCTCTCACCCTCCAACACACTGTCTCTCCCACACTCTCTCTCACACACTCCACTCCCTGTCTCTCTCTGTCTCTCTCACACCTTCCAAATCCCTGTCTCTCTCTCTATCTCCCTCTCACACCCTCTAACTCCCTGTCACTCTCTCTATCTCACACCTCCAACTCCCTGTCTCTCTCACTCTCTCTCATACACCATCCAACTCACTGCCTCTCTCTCTCTCTCTCTCTCTCTCACAACCTCCAACTCCATATCTTTCTCGCTCACACCCTCCAATTCCCTGCCTCTCTAATTCTCTAACTTGCACACCCTCCAACTCAATGTCTCTCTCTCACAAAGCACCAGCTCCCTCTCTCTCTCACTCCGTCCTACTCCCTGTATCACTCTCTCTCGCCGTCACATTCTCCAACTCCCTGTATCGCTCTCTCTCTCCCTCACACCCTGCAACTCCCTGTCTCTCTCTCTCTCTCTCACAACCCTCCAAATCCCTGTCTCTCTCTTGTATATGCTCCAACTCCCTGTCTGTCTGTCTCTCTATCCCACTCTCTCTCCCTCCCCATCACAACCTGCAACTCGTTGTCTCTCCCTCTCTCTCACACCCTCAAACTATCTGTCTCTCTCGCTCTCTCACACATACCCTCCCACTCTCTGTCTCTGTCTCTCTCTCTTCCTCTCACACACTGCAACGGCCTGTCTCTCTCTCTCTCACACACGCTCCAACTCACTGTCCTGCTCTCTCTCCATCTCACAACTTCCAACTCCCTGTCTCTCTCTCGTACACGCTCCAACTCCCTGTCTGTCTCTCTCTCTATCCCATTCTCTCTCCCTCCCCCTCTCACAACCTCCAATTCCTTGTCTCTCCCTCTCTCTCACACCCTCAAACTACTTGTCTCTCTCGCTCTCTCACACATACCCTCCCACTCTCTGTCTCTATCTCTCTCTCTTCCTCTCACACACTGCAACGCCCTGTCTCTCTCTCTCCCTGTCACACCCTCCAACTCACTGTCTCGCTCTCTCTTCCTCTCACAACCTCCAACTCATTGTCTCTGTCTCTCTCTCTCTCACCCTCCAACTCCCGGTGTCTCTCTCTCTCCCTCTCATACGCTCCAACACCCTATCTCGCTCTCTCTCTCACACCCTCCAACTTCGTCTCTCCCTCTCTCACAAACCCTCAAAGACCCTGTCTCTCCCTCTCACACTCACCCTCCAACTCACTCTCTCTCTCACACCCTCCAACTACCTGTCTCTCTCTCTCTCTCACACACACACACACTCCCTCCAACTCCCTGTCTCTCTCTGTCACACACGCTCCAACTCCCTTTCTCTCTCTCACACACCCTCCAACTCCACCTCTCTCTCTCTCTCTCTCACACCCTCCAACAGCCTGTCTCTCTCTCTCACTCCTTCCAAATCCCTGTCTCTCTCTCACACACACCCTCCAACTCCCTGCCTCTCTCTCTCTCACAAACCCTCCAACACCCTGTCTCTCTCTCTCACACACAACGTCCAACGCCCTGTCTCTCTCTCTCTCACAACCGCCAACACGGTCTCTCTCTCTCTCTCACCCTCCAACTCCATCTCTTTCTCTCTCTCTCACACACCCTTCAACTCCCTGTCTCTCTCCTTCTCACACACACCCTCCAAGACGCTGTTTCTCTCTCTCACACAATTCCTCCAACTCCCTGTCTCTCTCCTTCTCTCTCACACACCCTCCAACTCACTGTCTCTGCTCACTCACATCCTCCAACTACCTGACTCTCTCTGTCTCTCGCACCCTACAGCTCCCTCTCTCTCTACATCACACCTCTAACTCCCTATCTCTCTCCCTCTCTCACACACCCTGCAACTCTTTCTTTCTCTCTCTCTCTCAGACACCCTCCAACTCAATATCCCTCTCTCTCTCACACGCCCCAACACCCTGTCTGTCTCTCTCTCACACAACCTCCAATATCCTGTCTCTCTCTCTCACACGCTCCAACTCCCTGTCTCTCTCACTTTCCATGTCTCACCCTCCAACGCCCTGACTCTCTCTCTCTCACACACCCACCAACTCCCTGTGTCTCTATTTCTCACATCGTCTCCAACTCCCTTTCTCTCTCTCACTCTCACACACCCTCTAACTGCCTGTCTCTCTCTCTCTCACACAGCCTCCACCTTACTGTCGCTCATTCTCTCACACACCCTCCAACTCCCTCTCTCGCTCTCTCTCTCTCTCACCCTCCAACAACCTGTCTCTCTCTCTCACACCCTCCAACTCCCTGTCTCTCTCTCTCTCTCTCCCTCTCATACCCTCCAACTCCCTGTCTCTCTCTCTCTCCCACCCTCCAACTCCCTGTTTCTCTCTCTCTCATACCCTCCAAGACACTGTCTCTCCCGCTCTCTCTATCACACACTACACTCCCTGTCTCTCTCTGTCTCTCTCTCACCCTCCAACTCCCTGTCTGTCTCTCTCTCTCCCTCTCACACCCTGCAACGCCCTGCCTCTCTATTTCTCTCCCTCTCTCACACTCCAACACCCTATCTCTCTGTTTCTCTCTCTCACACACCCTCCAACTCACTGTCTCTCTCTCTCTCTCACACCCACCCTCCAATTCACTGTATCTCTCTCTCACACATACCCTCCAACGCCCTGTCTCTCTCTCGCACACCCTTCAACTCCCTGTCTGTCTGTCTCTCTCTCTCTCTCTCCCTCTCACAACCTCCAACACCCTGTCTCTCCCTCTCTTTCACAACCTCAAACTACCCGTCTCTCTCTCCCTCCCACACACTCCAACTCCCTGTCTTTCTCTCTCATTCATACCCTCGAAATGCCTGTCTCTCCCTCTCTCACCCTCCAAAACCCTGTCTCTCTCTCTCAGCGTCCCACTTCATGTCTCTCTCTCTCTCCCACTCATCCGCTCCAACCCCGTCTCCCTCTCTCTCTCTCACCCTCCAAATTCGTCTCTCCCTCTCTCTCACACAGAACCTTCAACTCCGTCTCTCTCTCTCTCACACCCTGCAATCCACCTCTCTCTCTCTCACACCCTCCAACGGCTTGTTTCTCTCTCTCTCAGACCTCCAACACCCTGTCTCTCTCTCTCTCTCTCACACCTTCCAACACCCTGTCTCTCTCTCCCACACACACCCTCCCACTCCCTGTCTCTGTCTCTCTCAGATACCCTCAAAACCCCTGTCATTCTCTCTCTCTCCCAGACCTTTCAACTCCCTCTCTCTCTCTGTCTCACACACACGCTCCAAGACGCTGTTACTTTCTCTCTCACAATTCCTCCAACTCCCTGTCTCTCTCTTTCTCTTCACACACCCTCCAACTCACTGTCTCTCCTCTCTCACACCCTCCAGGAACCACTCCCTCTCTGTCTCTCGCACCCTACAACTCCCTCTCTCTCTCTACCTCACATCTCCAACTCCCTATCACTCTCTATCTCTCACACCCTGCAAATTCTTGTCTATCTCTCTCTCACACACCCTCCATCTCCCTGTCTCTCTCTCTCTCTGACACCTTCCAACCCCCTGTCCCTCTCTCTCTCTCTCTCACACACACTCTCCAACTCCCTGTCTCTCTCTCTCTGACACCTTCCAACCCCCTGTCCCTCTCTCTCTCTCTCACACACACTCTCCAATGCCCTGTCTCTCTCTCTCTCACAAACACTCAATCTCCCTGTCTTTCTCTCTCTGTCACACACCCTTCAACGCCCTGTATCTCTCTGTCTCACACACACCCTCCAACAGGCTGTTTCTCTCACTCTCACAATCCCTTCAACTCCGTGTCTCTCTCTTTCTCTCTCACACACCCTCAAACTCACTGTCTCTCCTCTCTCACACCCTCCAACTCCATCTCTCTCTCGTACACGCTCCATCTCCCTGTCTGTCACTCTCTGTATCCTTCTCTCTATCTCTCTCCCTCTCACATCCTCCAACTCCTTGTCTCTCACTCTCTCTCACTCCCTCAAACTACCCATCTCACTATCTCTCTCACACATACCCTTCCACTCTCTGTCTCTCTCTCTCTCTTCCTCTCACAGTCTGTCTCTCTCTTTCACACCCTCCAACTCACTGTTCCGCTCTCTCTCCCTCTCAACCTCCAACGCCCTGTCTCTCTCTCTCTCTGTCACCCTCCAACTCCCGGTCTCTCTCTCTCTCCCTCTCCCACCCTCCAACTCCCTATCTCCCTCTCTCTCACAGCCTCCAACTTCGTCTCTCGCTCTCTCATAAACCCTCAAACACCCTGTCTCTCTCTCTCTCACACTCACCCTCCATCTCATTCTCTCTCCTACACCCTCCAACTACCTGTCTCTCTCTCTCTCTCATACACGCTCCAACTCGTTGTCTCTCTCTCACACCCTCCAACTGCACCTCTCTCTCTCTCTCTGACACCCTCCTACAGCCTGGCTCTCTCTCTCTCACACCCTCCAATACCTGTCTCTCTCTCTCTCTCTCTCTCACACCCTCCAACTCCCTGTCCCTCTCTCTCTCTCTCACAACCTCCAGCTCCCTGTATCTCTCTCTCACAGAAACCCTCAAACTCTTTCTCACACACACCCTCCTAGACACTGTTTCTCTCTCTCTCACAATTCCTCCAACTCCCTGTCTCTCTCTTTCTCTTCGCACACCCTCCAACTCACTGTCTCTCCTCTCTCACACCCTCCAAGTACCACTCCCTCTCTGTCTCTCGCACCCTACAACTCCCTCCCTCTCTCTACCTCACATCTCCAACTCCCTATCACTCTCCATCTCTCACACCCTGCAAATTCTTGTCTCTCTCCCTCTCTCTCTCACACCCTGCAACTCCCTGTCTCTCTCTCTCTGACACCTTCCAACCCCCAGTCCCTCTCTCTCTCTCACACACACACTCTCCAACTCCCTGTCTCTCTCTCTCTCTCACAAACACTCAAATACCCTGTCTTTCTCTCTCTGTTACACACGCACCCTCCAACAGGCTGTTTCTTTCTCTCTCACAATTCCTCCGACTCCGTGTCTCTCTCTTTCTCTCTCAGACACCCTCAAACTCACTGTCTCTCCTCTCTCACACCATCCAACTCCCTGTCTCTCTCTCGTTCATGCTCCATCTCCCTGTCTGTCACTCTCTCTATCCTTCTCTCTATCTATCTCCCTCTCATATCCTCCAGCTCCTTGTCTCTCGCTCTCTCTCACACTCTCAAACTACCCGTCTCACTCTCTCTCTCACACATACCCTCCCACTCTCTGTCTCTCTCTCTCTCACACCCTCCAACTCCCTGTCCCGCTCTCTCTCCCTCTCACAACTGCCAATACCCTGTCTCTCTCTCTCTCTCTCACCCTCCAACTCCCGGTCTCTCTCTCTCTCCCTCTCACACCCTCCATCACCCTATCTCCCTCTCTCTCTCACACTCTCCAACTTCGTCTCTCCCTCTCTCAAACCCTCAAACACCCTGTCTCTCTCTCTCTGACACTCACCCTCCAACTCATTCTCTCTCCTACACCCTCCAACTACCTGTCTCTCTCTCTTTCTCACACACACACACTCCCTCCAAGTCCCTGTCTCTCTCTCTCACACACGCTCCAACAGCCTGGCTCTCTCTCTCTCACACCCTCCAACTCCCTGTCCCTCTCTCTCTCTCTCTCCCTCACAACCTCCAACTCCCTGGAGCTCTCTCTCCCTCTCTCTCTCTCACTTGCTCCAACTCGCTGTCTCTCTCTCTCTCACACAAACCCTCAAACTCTTTCTCACACACACCCTCCATGACACTGTTCCTCTCTCTCTCACAATCCCACCAACACCCTGTCTCTCTCTCTCTCACACACACCCTCCAACTCCCTGTCTCTCTCTCTCTCTCACAAACCCTCATTCTCCCTGTCTTTCTCTCTTTCTCACAGACCCTTCAACTCCCTATCTCTCTTTGTATCACACACACCCTCCAACAGGCTGTTTCTCTCTCTCTCACAATCCCTCCAACTCCATGTCTCTCTCTCTCTCTCACTCACCCTCCAACTCTCTCTCTCTCACAAACTCCAACTACCTGTCTCTCTCTCTCTCGCACACACACACACCCTCCAACTCCCTGTCTCTCTCTCTCACACCCTCCAACTCCCTGTCTCTCCTCTCTCACATGCTCCAACTACCTGTCTGTCTCTGTCTCTCGCACCTTACAACTCCCTCACTCTCTCTATCTGACACCTCCAACTAACTATCTCTCTCTCTCTCACAGCCTGCAACTCCATCTTTCTCTCTCTCACTCCCTCCAACTCAATATCCCCCTCTCTCTCACACCCTCCAAATTCCTGTCTCTCTCTCTCTCACACCCTCCAACTCCCTGTCTCTCTCACTCTATCTCTCACACTCTCCAATACCCTGTCTCTCTCTTCCTCACAAACCCTCCAACTTCCTGTCTCTCTCTCTCTCCCTCATGTGACCTCCAACTTCCTGTCTCCCTTTCTCTCACAGCCTCGAACTCGCTGTCTCTCTCTATCTCTCACACACTCCAACTACATCTCTCTCTCTCTCTCTCTCACACAAACTCTCCAGATCCCTGTCTCTCCCTCACTCACACCCTCCAACCACCTGTCTCTCTCTCTCTATCTCTCACACCCTCCAACTCCATCTCTCATCTCTCTCTCTCTCTCTCACAGACATTCCAACTACCTATCTGTCCCTCTTTCTCCCTCTCACATCCTCTAACTCCCTCTCTGTCTCTCTCTCCTCCTCTCACACACTCCAACTCCCTGTCGCTCTCCCTCTCATACCCTCCAACTCCTTGTCAGTCTCTCTCTCTCTCACAGCCTCCAACTCCCATTCTCTCTCTCTCTCACACCCTCCAACAAACTGTCTCTCCCGCACTCTCTCTCACACACTCCACTCCCTGTCTCTCTCTGTCTCTCTCTCACCCTCCAACTCGATGTCTCTCTCCCTCTCACACCCTCCAACACCCTGTATCTCTCTCTCTCTCTCCCTCTCATAACCTCCAATTCCCTGTCTGTCTCTCTCTCTCTCTCACACACCATTCAACACCCTGCCTCTCTCTCTTTCTCTCACACCCGCCAAGCCCTGTCTCTCTCTCTCTCTCTCACACCCTCCAACGCCCTGCCTCTCTATTTCTCTCCCTCTCTCACATTCCAACTCCCTATCTCTCTCTCTCTCTCTCAAACCCTCGAACACCCTGTCTCTCTCTCTCACCCTCCAACTCGATGTTTCTCTCTCTCTCACCCTCCGACTCCCTATCTCTCTCTCTCTATCTCACACCTCCAACTCCCTATCTCTCTCTCTCTCACACACCCTGCCACTCCATCTTTCTCTCTCTCGCTCACACCCTCCAATTCCCTGCTTCTCTCTCTTTCACAAACCCTCCAACAGCCTATCTCTCTCTCCATCTCACCCTCCAACGCCCTGTCTCTCTCTCTCTCTCACCCTCCAACTCTCTCTCTCTCTCTCTCTCACAAAACCTCAAACTCCCTGTCTTTCTCTCTTTCTCACACACCCTTCAACTCCCTGTCTCTCTCTTTCTCACACACACCCTCAAAGACGCTGTTTCTCTCTCTCTCACAATACCTCCGAGTCACTGTCTCTCTCTTTCTCTCTCACACACCCTCCACCTCCCTGTCTCTGCTCTCTCACACCCTCCAACTACCTGTCTCTCTGTCTCTCGCACCCTACAACTCCCTCTCTCTCTCTATCTAACACCTCCAACTCCCTATCTCTCTCTCACACACCCTGCAACTACAACTTTCTCTCTCTCTCTCGCTCACACCCTCCAATTCCCTGCCTCTCTAATTGTCTCTCTTTCACACCCTCCAACTCACTGTCTCTCTCTCTCACAAAGCACCAGCTCCCTCTCTCTCACTCCATCCTACTCCCTGTATCGCTCTCTCTCTCTCCCCCACACCCTCCAACTCATCACCCGCTCTCTCTCCCTCTCACAACCTCCAACTCCCTGTCTCTCTCTCGTACACGCTCCAACTCCCTGTCTGTGTCTCTATCCCCCTCTCTCCCCCTTCCCCTCTCACAACCTCCAACTCCTTGTTTCCCCCTCTCTCTCACACCATCAAACTACCTTCTCTCTCGCTCTCACGCACATACCCTCCCACTCTCTGTCTCTGTCTCTCTCTCTTCCTCTCACACACTGCAACGCTCTGTCTCTCTCTCTCTTTCACACCCTCCAACTCAGTGTCCCACTCTCTCTCTGTCTCACACCCTCCAACTCCCTGTCTCTCTCTCACACACCCTCCACCTCCCTGTCTCTGCTCTCTCACACCCTCCAACTACCTGTCTCTCTCTGTCTCTCGCACCCTACAACTCCCTCTCTCTCTCTATCTCACACCTCCAACTCCCTATCTCTCTCTCACACACCCTGCAACTCCAGCTTTCTCTCTCTCTCTCTCACACCCGCCAACTCCACCTTTCTCTCTCTCTCCCCCTCTCATAACATCCAACTCCTTGTCTGTCTCTCTCTCTCTCACAGCCTCGAAAACCCTGTCTCTCTCTCTCTCTCTCATACCCTCGAACACCCTGTCTCTCTCTCTCTCACACATTCTCCTGCTCCCTGTCTCTCTCTCTCTCTCACAAACCCTCAAAATCCGTGTCTCTCCATCTGTCACACACCCTTCAAGTCCCTGCCTCTCTCTCTGTCACGCACCATTCAACTCCCGGTCTATCTCTCTCTCACACCATCCGATTCTCTGTCTCTCTCTCACACACACCCTCCAATAGGCTGTCCCTCTCTCTCTCACATACCCTCCAACTCCATGTCTTACTCTGTCTCCCTCTCGTACCCTCCAAATCCGTGCCTCCCTATCTCTCATACCATCGAACCTGCTGTCTCTCTCTATCTCTCACACACTCCAACTCCCTGTCTCTCCCTCTCTCTCTGTCTCTCACACACACCCTCCAACTTCTTGTCTCTCCCTCTCTCACACCATCCAACTACCTGTCTCTCTCTCTCCGTCTCTCACACCCTCTAACTCCCTGTGTCTCTCTCTCTCTCTCAAACCCTCCAAATATCTGTCTCTCTCTCTTTCTTCCTCTCACAACCTCTAACGCCCTGTGTCGCTCTCTCTTCCTCTCCCTCGCACACGCTCCAACACCATCTCTCTCTTTCTGACACCCTCCAACTTCGTCTCTCCCTCTCTCTCAAACCCTCAAACACCCTGTCTCTCTCTCTCTGACACCCTCCAACTTCGTCTCTCTCTCTCACACACACACACTCCCTCCAACTCCGTCTCTCTCTCTCTCCCTCGTGTAGCCTCCAACTCCCTGTCTCCCTATCTCTCACACCCTCAAACTCGCTGTCTCTCTCTCTCTGTCTCTCACACCCTCCAACTCCCTGTCTCTCATCTCTCTCTCTCTCACACACCCTCCAACTACCTATCTCTCTCTTTCTCCCCCTCACATCCTCTAACTCCCTCTCTGTCCCTCTCCCCCTCTCACACACTCCAACTCCCTGTCTCTCTTCCTCTCATACCCTCCAACTCCTTGTCAGTCTCTCTCTCTCTCACAGCCTCCAACTCCCAGTCTCTCTCTCTCTCACACCCTCCAACAAACTGTCTCTCCCGCACTCTCTCTCACAAACTCCACTCCCTGTCTCTCTCTGTCTCTCTCTCACCCTCCAACTCGATGTCTCTCTCTCTGTCTCACATCCTCCAACTCCCTGTCTCTCTCTCTCACAAAGCACCAGCTCCCTCTCTCTCTCACTCCGTCCTACTCCCTGAATCGCTCTCTCACTCTCCCTCACACTCTCCAACTCCCCGTATCACTCTCTCTCTCCCTCACACCCTCCAACTCCCTGTCTCGCTCTCGTATACGCTCCAACTCCGTGTCTGACTCTCTCTCTCTATCCCAAACTCTCTCTCCCCCTCTCACAAACTCCAACTCCTTTTCTCTCCCTCTCTCTTACACCCTCAAACTACCTGTCTCTCTCGCTCTCTCACACATACCCACCCACTCTCTGTCTCTGTCTCTCTCTCTTCCTCTCACACACTGCAACGCCCTGTCTCTCTCTCTCTCTCTCACACCCTCCAACTCACTGTCCCGCTCTCTCTCCCTCTCACAACCTCCAAAACACTGTCTCTCTCTCTCTCTCGCACGCTCCAACTCCACCTCTCTCTCTCTCCCTCTCTCACAACCTCCAACAGCCTGTCTCTCTCTCTCACACAGCCTCCGACTCACTCTCTCTCTCTCTCTCACAGCCTCCAACTACCGGTCTCTCTCTCTTTCTCACAAACCCTCAAATTCTGTCTTTCGCTCTCACTCCAACTCCCTTTCTCTCCTCTCTCACAAGCTCACTGTCCCGCTCTCTCTCCCTCTCACAACCTCCAACTCACTGTCTCTCTCTCTCTCGCATGCTCCAACTCCACCTCTCTCTCTCCCTCTCTCACACCCTCCAACAGCCTGTCTCTCTCTCTCTCACACAGCCTCCGACTCACTCTCTCTCTCACAGCCTCCAACTATCTGTCTCTCTCTTTCTCACAAACCCTCAAATTCCCTGTCTTTCGCTCTCACTCCAACTCCCTGTCTCTCCTCTCTCACAACCTCCAAGTCCCTGTCTCTCTCTGTCTCACACACACCCTCCAAGACGCTGTTTCTCTCTCTCTCACAATCCCTCCAACTCCGTCTCTCTCTTTCGCTCTCACAATCCCTCCAACTCCCTATCTCTCTCTCTCTCACATACACTGCAACTCCATTTTTCTCTCTCTCTCTCACACACCCTCCAACTCAATATCCCTCTCTCTCAAACACCATCCAACTCCCTGTCTCTCTCTTTCTCTACCTCTCTCACCCTTCAACACCCTGTCTTTCTCTCTCTCACACACCCTCCAACTCCCTGTCTCTCTCTTTCTCACATACCCTCCAACTCCCTTTCTCTCTCTCACTCACCCTCCAACACCCTGTCTCTCTCTCTCTCACACACAGACTCCAACTAACTGTCTGTCTGTCTCACACACCCTCCAACTCCCTCTCTCGCTCTCTCTCTCTCTCACCCTCCAACCCCCTGTCTCTCTCTCTCTCTCTCACCCTCCAACTCTCTCTCTCTCTCTCACAAACCCTCAAACTCCCTGTCTTTCTCTCTTTCTCACACACCCTTCAACTCCCTGTCTCTCTCTCTCACACACACCCTCCAAGACGCTGTTTCTCTCTCTCTCTCACAATACCTCCGAGTCACTGTCTCACTCTTTCTCTCTCACACACCCTCCACCTCCCTGTCTCTGCTCTCTCACACCCTCCAACTACCTGTCTCTCTCTGTCTCTCGCACCCTACAACTCCCTCTCTCTCTCTAACACCTCCAACTCCTTGTTTCCCCCTCTCTCTCACACCATCAAACTACCTTCTCTCTCGCTCTCACGCACATACCCTCCCACTCTCTGTCTCTGTCTCTCTCTCTTCCTCTCACACACTGCAACACACTGTCTCTCTCTCTCTCTCACACCCTCCAACTCACTACCCGCTCTCTCTCCCTCTCACACCCTCCAACCCCCTGTCTCTCTCTCTCACACACCCTCCACCTCCCTGTCTCTGCTCTCTCTCACACACTCAACTCTCTGTCTCTCTCTGTCTCTCTCACCCTCCAACTCGATGTCTCTCTCTCACCCTCCAACTCCCTGTCTCTCTCTCTCTATCTCACACCTCCAACTCCCTATCTCTCTCTCTCTCAAACACCCTGCAACTCCATCTTTCTCTCTCTCTCTCGCTCACCCTCCAATTCCCTGCCTCTCTCTCTCTCACAAACCCTCCAACACCCTATGTCTCTCTCCATCTCACCCTCCAACGCCCTGTCTCTCTCTCTCTCTCTCTCTCACCCTCCAACCCCCTGTCTCTCTCTCTCTCTCTCTCACCCTCCAACTCTCTCTCTCTCTCTCTCACAAACCCTCAAACTCCCTGTCTTTCTCTCTTTCTCACACACCCTTCAACTCCCTGTCTCTCTCTCTCACACACACCCTCCAAGACGCTGTTTCTCTCTCTCTCTCACAATACCTCCGAGTCACTGTCTCACTCTTTCTCTCTCACACACCCTCCACCTCCCTGTCTCTGCTCTCTCACACCCTCCAACTACCTGTCTCTCTCTGTCTCTCGCACCCTACAACTCCCTCTCTCTCTCTAACACCTCCAACTCCCTATCTCTCTCTCACACACCCTGCAACTCCAACTTTCTCTCTCTCTCTCGCTCACACCCTCCAATTCCCTGCCTCTCTAATTGTCTCTCTCTCACACCCTCCAACTCACTGTCTCTCTCTCTCACAAAGCACCAGCTCCCTCTCTCTCTCACTCCATCCTACTCCCTGTATCGCTCTCTCTCTCTCCCCCACACCCTCCAACTCACACCCGCTCTCTCTCTCTCTCACAACCTCCAACTCCCTGTCTCTCTCTCGTACACGCTCCAACTCCCTGTCTGTGTCTCTATCCCACTCTCTCCCCATCCCCCTCTCACAACCTCCAACTCCTTGTTTCCCCCTCTCTCTCACACCATCAAACTACCTTCTCTCTCGCTCTCACGCACATACCCTCCCACTCTGTCTCTGTCTCTCTCTCTTCCTCTCACACACTGCAACACACTGTCTCTCTCTCTCTCTCACACCCTCCAACTCACTACCCGCTCTCTCTCCCTCTCACACCCTCCAACCCCGTCTCTCTCTCTCACACACCCTCCACCTCCCTGTCTCTGCTCTCTCTCACCCTCCAACTACCTGTCTCTCTCTGTCTCTCGCACCCTAAAACTCCCTCTCTCTATCTAACACCTCCAACTCCCTATCTCTCTCTCACACACCCTGCAACTCCAGCTTTCTCTCTCTCTCTCTCTCACACCCTCCAACTCCACCTTTCTCTCTCTCTCCCTCTCATAACATCCAACTCCTTGTCTGTCTCTCTCTCTCTCACAGCCTCGAAAACCCTGTCTCTCTCTCTCTCTCACACATTCTCCTGTTCCCTGTCTCTCTCTCTCTCTCTCACAAACCCTCAAAATCCGTGTCTCTCCATCTGTCACACACCCTTCAAGTCCCTGCCTCTCTCTCTGTCACGCACCATTCAACTCCCGGTCTATCTCTCTCTCACACCATCTGATTCTCTGTCTCTCTCTCTCTCTCTCTCACACACACCCTCCAATACCCTGTCCCTCTCTCTCTCACATACCCTCCAACTCCATGTCTCACTCTGTCTCCCTCTCGTACCCTCCAAATCCGTGCCTCCCTATCTCTCACACCATCGAACCTGCTGTCTCTCTCTATCTCTCACACACTCCAACTCCCTGTCTCTCCCTCTCTCTCTCACTCTCACACACACCCTCCAACTCCCTGTCTCTCCCTCTCTCACACCATCCAACTCCCTGTCTCTCTCTCACACCTTCCAGCTCACTGTCTCTCTCTCTCATACCTTCCAACTCCCTGTCTCTCTCTCACAAACCCTCATATACCCTGTCTTTCTCTCTCTCTCACACACCCTTCACCTCCTGGTCTCTCTCTCACTCTCACACACCCTCCAACTCTCTGTCTCTCTCTCTCTTTCTCTCACACAGCCTCCAACTAACAGTCTCTCTCTCTCACACACACCCTCCAACTCGCGCTCTCGCTCTCTCTCTTTCACACCCTCCAACTCCGTCTCTCTCTCTCTCCCTCTCACGCCCTCCAACAACCTGTCTCTCTCTCTCTGTCTCACCCTCCAACACCCTGTCTCTCTCTCTCACCCTCCAACCCCCTGTCTGTCTCTCTCTCACACCATTCAACACCCTGTCTCTCTCTCTCTCTCTCTCACACCCGCCAAGCCCTGTCTCTCTCTCTCTCTCTCACCATCCAAGACACTGTCTCTCCCGCTCTGTCTCTCACATACTACACTCCCTGTCTCTCTGTTTCTCCCTCACCCTTCAACTCCCTGTCTGTCTCTCTCTCTCCCTCTCACACCCTCCAACTCCCTGTCTGTCTGTCTCTCTCTCTGTCTCCCTCTCACAACCTCCAAGTCCGTCTCTCCCTCAGTCTCACAACCTCAAACTACCAGTCTCTCTCTCTCTCTCTGTCTCAAACACTCCAATTCCCTGTCTCTCTCTCTCCCTCATACCCTCGAACTGCCTGTCTCTCGCTCCCTCCCTCTCACAACCTGCAACTCCCTCTCTATTTCTCTCCCTCTCTCACACACCAACTCCCTATCTCTCTCTCTCTCACACCCTTCAACTCGCTGTCTCTCTCTCTCTCACACCATCCAAGACACTGTCTCTCCCGCTCTCTCTCTCTCACATACTACACTCCCTGTCTCTCTTTGTTTCTCCCTCACCCTCCAACTCAGTGTCTGTCTCTCTCTCTCCCTCTCACATCCTCCAACACCCTGCCTCTCTATTTCTCTCCCTCTCTCACACACCAACTCACTATCTCTCTCTCTCTCACACCCTCCAACTCGCTGTCTCTCTCTCTCTCACACACACCCACCCTCCAACTCACTGTCTCTCTCTCTCTCACATACCCTCCAACTCCCTGTCTCTCTCTCGCACACCCTCCAACTCCCTGTCTGTCTATCTCTCTGTCTCGCTCTCACAACCTCCAACTCCCTGTCTCTCCCTCACTCTCACAACCTCAAACTACCAGTCTCTCTCTCTCTCTCTCTCAAACACTCCAACTCCCTTTCTCTCTCTCTCCCTCATACCCTCGAACTGCCTGTCTCTCACTCTTTCCCTCTCACAACCTGCAACTCCCTCTCTCTCTCTCTCTCTCTTACCCTCCACCCCCTTGTCTCTCTCTCTCTCCCTCTCACACGCTCCATCCCCGTCCCCCTCTCTCTCTCACACCCTCCAGCTCCCTGTCTCTCTCTCCCTCACAAACCCTCAAACACTCTCTCTCTCTCTCACACAGTTACCCTCCAACTCGCTCTATCTCTCACACACCCTCCAACTACCTGTCTGTCTGTCTCTCTCTCTCTCACAAACACTCCCTCCAACTCCCTGCCTCTCTCTCTCACACACGCTCCAACTCCCTGTCTCTCTCTCTCACACCCTCCAACTCCACCTCTCTCTCTCACAACCCCTCCAATACCATGTCTCTCTCTCTCACACCCTCCAACTCCCTGTCTCTCTCTCTCTCTCTCTCTCAACCTACAACCCTCTGTCTCTCTCGCTCTCACACACCCTCCCACTCCCTGTCTCTCTCTTCCTCTCACAAACCCTTCAACTCCCTGTCTCTCTCTGTCTCACACACACCCTCCAAGACCCTGTTTCTCTCTCTCTCACAATCCCTCCAACTCCCTGTTTCTCTCTTTCTCTCTCACACACCCTCCAACTCACTGTCTCTGCTCTCTCACACCCTCCAACTCCCTGTCTCTGCTCTCTCACACCCTCCAACTCCCTGTCTCTGCTCTCTCACACCCTCCAACTCCCTGTCTCTGCTCTCTCACACCCTCCAACTCCCTGTCTCTCCCTCTCTCTCTCACAAAACCTCAAATGCCCTGTCTTTCTCTCTCTCAGACACCCTTCAAATCCCTGTCTGTCTCTGTCTCACACACACCCTCCAAGACGCTGTTTCTCTCTATCTCACAATCCCACCAACTCCCTATCTCTCTCTCCCTCTCACGCACCCTGCAACTCCATCTTTCTCTCTCTCTCTTTCTCACACTGCAACTCAATATCCCTCTCTCTCTCACACCCCCCAACACCCTGTCTCTTTCTCTCTCACATCCTCCAACTCCCTGTCTCTCTCTCTCTCACACACCGTCCAACTCCCTCTCTCTCTCTCTCTCACACACACCCTCCAACTCCCTGTCTCTCTCTCTCACAAACCCTCAAAGACCCTGTCTTTCTCTCTCTCTCACACACCCTTCAAGTCCCTGTCTCTCTCTGTCTCACACAGACCGTACAACAGGCTGCTTCTCTCTCTCTCACAATCCCTCCAACTCTTTGTCTCTCTCTTTCTCTCTCACACACCCTCCAACTCACTTTCTCTCCTCTCTCACACCCTCCATTTACCTGTCGCTCTGTCTCTCGCACCCTACAACTCACACTCTCTCTATCACAAACCTCAAACTCCCCATCTCTCTCTCTCTCTCTCTCACATATCCTGCAACTCCATTTTTCTCTCTCTCTCTCTCACACACCCTCCAACTCAATATCCCTCTCTCTCTTACTCCGGCCTACTCCCTGTATTGCTCTCTCCCTCCCTCACACCCTCCAACTCCCTGTCTCTCTCTCTCGTATACGCTCCAACTCCCTGTCTGTCTCTCCCTCTATCCCACTCTCTCTCCCTCCCCATCTCACAACCTCCAACTCCTTGTCTCTCCCTCTCTCTCACACCCTCAAACTACCAGTCTCTCTCGCTCTCTCACACATACCCTCCCACTCTCTGTCTCTGTCTCTCTCTCTTCCTCTCACACACTGCAACCCCCTGCCTCTCCCTCTCTCTCTCACACACGCTCCAACTCACTGTCACGCTCTCTCTCCCTCTCACAACCTCCAACACACTGACTCTCTCTCTCTCTCTCTCTCTCACCCTCCAACTCCCGGTCTCTCACTCTCTCCCTCTCTCCCTCTCACAGGCTCCAACACCCTGTCTCTCTCTCTCTCTCGCACCCTCCAACACCCTGTCTCTCTCTCTCTCTCACACACATTCTCCTGCTCCCTGTCTCTCTCTCTCTCTCACAAACCTTCAAACTCCCTGTCTCTCCATCTCTCACACACCCTTGAAGTCCCTGCCTCTCTCGCTGTCACACACCCTTCAACACCCTCTCTCTCTTCTCTCTCACAACCTCCAACTCCCTGTCTCTCTCTCTCTCTCACACCCTCGAACCTCCTGTCTCTCTCTCTCTCACAAACCCTCAATCTCCGTCTTTCTCTCTCTCTCACACACGCTTCAACTCCCTGTCTCTCTCTTTCTCACACACACCCTCCAAGATGCTGTTTCTCTCTCTCACAATCCCTCCAACTCCCTGTCTGTCTTTCTCTCTCACACACCATCCAACTCACTGTCTCTGCTCTCTCACACCCTCCAACTACCTGTCTCTCTCTCTGTCTCTCGCACTCTACAACTCCCTCTCTCTTTCTATCTCACACCTCCAACTCCGTATCTCTCTCTCACACCCCCACCTCCATCTTTCTCTCTCTCTCCCTCTCATACCCTCCAACTCCATGTCTGTCTCTCTCTCTCTCTCACAGCCTCCAACACCCTGTCTCTCTCTCTCTCACACCCTCCAACACACTGTCGCCCTCTCTCTCTCTCTCTCTGTCACATTCTCCTGCTCCCTGTCTCTCTCTATCTCGCAAACCTTCAAACTCCCTGTCTCTCCATCTCTCACACACCCTTCAAGTCTCTGCCACTCTCTCTGTCACACACCCTTCAACTCCCGGTCTCTCTCTCTCTCACAGCATCCGACTCCCTGTCTCTCTCTCTCTCTTTCTCACACACCCTCCAACATCCTGTCTCTCTCTCTCTCTCACATTCTCCTGCTCCCTGTCTCTCTCTCACAAACCTTCAAACTCCCTGTCTACCCATCTCTCACAAACCCTTCAAGTCCCTGCCTCTCTCTCTTTCACACACCCTTCAACTCCCGGTATCTCTCACTCTCACACCATTGACTCCCTGTCTCTCTCTCTGTCTCTCTCTCACACACCCTCCAATACCCTGTCTCTCTCTCTCTCACATACCCTCCAACTCCATGTCTCTCTCCATCTCTCCCTCTCGTACCCTCCAAATCCCTGCCTCCCTATCTCTCACACCATCGAACCTGCTGTCTGTCTCTCTCTCTCACACACTCCAACTCCCTGTCTCTCCCTCTCTCACACCCTCCAACTACCTGTCTCTCTCTTTCTGTCTCTCACACCCTCCAACTCCCTGTCTCTCTCTCTCTCACACCCTCCAACTACCTGTCTCTCTCTCTTTCTTCCTCTCACACCCTCTAAAGCCCTGTCTCGCTCTCTCCCTCTCACACGCTCCAACACCCTGTCTCTCTCTCTCTGACACCCTCCAAATTCGTCTCTCCCTCTCTCACAAAACCTCAAACACCCTGTCTCTTTCTCTTACACTCACCCACCAACTCACTCTCCCTCTCACACCCTCCAGCTACCTGTCTCTCTCTCTCTGTCTCACACACACACACTCCCTCCAACTCCCTGTCTCTCTTTCTCTCTCACACACCCTCCAACTCACTGTCTCTGCTCTCTCACACCCTCCAACTACCTGTCTCTCTCTGTCTCTCGCAACCTACAACTCCCTCTCTCTATCTACCTCACACCTCCCTATCTCTCTCACTCTCACATACCCTGCAACTCCAGTTTTCTCTCTCTCTCTCTCACACACCCTCCAACTCAATACCCCCCTGTCTCTCACACCATCCAACTCGTTGTCATTCTTTCTCTCCCTCTCTCACCCTCCAACACCCTGTTTTTCTCTCTCTCACACACCCTCCAACTCCCTGTCTCTCTCTTTCTCACATACGCTCCAACTCCCTTTCTCTCTTTCACTCTCACACACCCTCCAACACCCTGTTCTCTCTCTATCTCACCCTCCAACACCCTGTCTCTCTCTCACCCTCCAACACACTGTCTCTCTCTCTCTCACACCCTCCAACGCCGTGTCTCTCTAGCTCTCTCCCTCTCTCAGTCTCTCCCTCTCATAGCCTCCAATTCCCTGTCTGTCTCTCTCTCTCTCACACCATTCAACACCTTGTCTCTCTCTCTCACACCCGCCAAGCCCTGTCTCTCTCTCTCTCACACCATCCAAGACACTGTCTCTCCTGCTCTCTCTCTCAAACACTACACTCCCTTTCTCTCTGTCTCTCCCTCACCCTTCAACTCACTGTCTGTCTCTCTCTCTCCCCCTCACACCCTCCAACACCCTGTCTCTCTCTCTATCTCTCACCCTTGAACAACCTGTCTCTCTCTCACCCTCCAACTCCCTGTCTCTCTCTCTCACACACACTCCAAAGCCCTGTCTCTCTCTCTCTCCCTCTCATAGCCTCCAATTCCCTGTCTGTCTCTCTCTCTCACACCATTCTACACCCGCCAAGCCCTGTCTCTCTCTCTCTCCCTCTCATAGCCTCCAATTCCCTGTCTGTCTCTCTCTCTCACACCATTCTACACCCGCCAAGCCCTGTCTCTCTCTCACACCATCCAAGACACTGTTTCTCCCACTCTCTCTCTCACACACTACACTCTGTCTCTCTCTCTCTCCCTCACCCTCCAACTACCTGTCTCTCTCTCTCTCTTCCTCTCACACCCTCTAAAGCCCTGTCCTTCTCTCAAATCACTCTCCCTCTCACACCCTGCAACTACCAGTCTCTCTCTCTGTCTCACACACACACACTCCCTCCAACTCCCTATCTCACCCTGTCACACACACTCCAACTACCTGCCTCTCTCCGTCACACCCTCCAACTCCACCTCTCTCTCCCTCTCTCACACCCTCCAACAGCCTGTCTCTCTCTCTCACAGCCTCCAACTCCCTGTCTCTCTCTCTCTCACTCACACCCTCTAACTCCCTGTCTCTCGCTCTCTCTCCCGCACCCTACCACTCCCTGTCTCTCTATCTCACACCCTCCAACTCCCTGTCTCTCCCTCACTCACACCATCCAACTACCTGTCTCTCTCTCTCTCTCTCACTCCCTCCAAATACCTGTCTCTCTTTCTTTCTTCCTCTCACACCCTCTAACACCCTGTTCACTCTCTCTTCCTCTCCCTCTCACATGCTCCAACACCCTGTCTCTCTCTCTCTCACACTCACGCAACAACTCTCTCTCTCTCTCTCTCTCACCCTCCAACTCCCTGTCTTTCTCTCTCAAACCTCCAACTCCCTATCTCTCTCTCTCAGACCTTCCAACTGCTTGTCTCTCTCTCTCACACCTTCCAACTCCCTGTCTCTCTCTCTCACACCCTCCAACTCCACCTCTCTCTCTCCCTCTCTCACACCCTCCAACAGCCTGTTCACTCTCTCTTCCTCTCCCTATCACACGCTCCAACACCCTGTCTCTCTCTCTCTCACACTCATCCACCAACTCACTCTCCCTCTCACACCCTCCAACTACCTGTCTCTCTGTCTCTCACACACACACACACTCCCTCCAACTCCCTGTCTCTCTCTCTCACACCCTCCAACTCCACCTCTCTCTCTCCCTCTCTCACACCTCCAACAGCCTGTCTCTCTCTCTCTCTCAGCCTCCAACTCCCCCTCTCTCTGTCTCTCACAGCCTCCAACGCTCTCTCTCTCTCTCTCTCACCCTCCAACTCCCTGTCTCTCTCTCTCTCACACCTTCCAACTCCCTGTCTCTCTCTCTCACACCCTCCAACTCCACCTCTCTCTCTCCCTCTCTCACACCCTCCAACAGCCTGTCTCTCTCTCTCAGCTTCCAACTCCCCCTCTCTCTGTCTCTCACAGCCTCCAACCCCCCCTCTCTCTCTCTCTCTCTCACCCTCCAACTCCCTGTCTTTCTCTCTCAAACCTCCAACTCCATATCTCTCTCTCTCACACCTTCCAACTCCCTGTCTCTCTCTCACAAACCCTCAAATACCCTGTCTTTCTCTCTCTCACACACACCCTTCAACTCCCTGTCTCTCGCTGTCTCACACACCCCCTCCAAGACGTTGTTTCTCTCTCTCTCACAATCCCTCCAACTCCCTGTCTCTCTCTTTCTCTCTCACATTCCCTCCAACTCCCTATCTCTCTTTTTCACTCACATACCCTGCAACTCCATTTTTCTCTCTGTCTCTCTCACACACCCTCCAAATCAATATCTCTCGCTCTCTCTCACACCATCCAACTCCCTGTCTCTCTCTTTCTCTACTTCTCTCACCCTCCAACACCCTGCTTTCTCGCTCTCACACACCCTCCAACTCCCTGTCTCTCGCTTTCTCACATACCCCCAACTCCCTTTCTCTCTCTCACTCTCACACAACCTCCAATGTCCTGTCTCTCTCTCTCTCTCACAACCTCCAACTCCCTGTCTCTCTCTCTCTCTCTCACCCTCCATCTCACTGTCTCTCTCGCTCACACAAACCCTCAAACTCCCTTTCTTTCTCTCTCTCTCTCTCACACACCCTTCAACTCCCTGCCTCTCTCTTTCTCACACACACCCTCCAAGACGCTGTTTCTCACTCTCTCACAATCCCTGCAACTCCCTGTCTCTCTCTTTCTCTCTCAAACACACTCCAACTCACTGTCTCTGGTCTCTCACTCCATCCAACTACCTGTGGCTCTCTGCCTTTCGCACCCTACAACTCCCTCTCTCTAACTACCTCACACCTCCAACTCCCTATCTCTCTCACTCTCACATACCTTGCAACTCCATTTTTCTCTGTCTCTCTCACACACCCTCCAACTCAATAACCCCTCTCTCTCACACCATCCAACTCCCTGTCATTCTCTGTCTCTCCCTCTCTCACCCTCGAACAGCCTGTTATTCTCTCTCTCACACACCCTCCAACTCCCTGTCTCTCTCTTTCTCACATACCCTCCAACTCCCTTTCTCTCTCTCACTCTCACACACCCTCCAACACCCTGTCTCTCTCTCTCACCCTCCAACACACTGTCTCTCTCTCTCTCACACCATCCAACGCCGTGTCTCTCTCTCTCTCCCTCTCTCAGTCTCTCCCTCCCATAGCCTCCAATTCCCTGTCTGTCTCTCTCTCTCACACCATTCAACACCCTGTCTCTCTCTCTCTCTCACACCCACCAAGCCCTGTCTCTCTCTCTCTCTCTCTCTCACACCATCCAAGACACTGTCTCTCTCTCTCTCTCTCTCTCTCACACCATCCAAGACACTGTCTCTATCTCTCTCACACCCTCCAACGCCATGTCTCTCTCTCCCTCTCCCTCTCTCAGTCTCTCCCTCTCATAGCCTCCAATTCCCTGTCTGTCTCTCTCTCACACCATTCAACACCCTGTCTCTCTCTCTCTCACACACCCACCAAGCCCTGTCTCTCTCTCTCTCTCTCTCACACACCCTTCAAATCCCTGTCTCTCTCTTTCTCACACACACCCTCCAAGACGCTGTTTCTCACTCTCTCACAATCCCTCCAACTCCCCGTCTCTCTTTCTCACTCACACACCCTCCAACTCACTGTCTCTGCTCTCTCACACACTCCAACTACAACTTTCTCTCTTTCTCCCTCTCATACCCTCCAACTCCTTGTCTGTCTCTCTCTCTCTCACACCATCCGACACCCTGTCTCTCTCTCTCACACACACCCTCCATTACCCTATCTCTCTCTCTCTCACATACACTCCAACTCCATGTCTCTCTCTCTCTTCCTCTCGTACCCTCCAAATCCCTGCCTCCCTATCTCTCACACCATTGAACCTGCTGCCTCTCTCTCTATCTCTCACACACTCCGTCTCCCTCTCTCTCTCACTCTCTCACACACACTCTCCAACTCCCTGTCTCTCCCTCTCTCACACCCTCCAACTATCTGTCACTCTCTGTCTCTCACACCCTCCAACTCCCTGTCTCTCTCTCTCTCTCTCACACCCTCCAACTACCTGTCTCTCTCTCTTTCTTCCTCTCACACCCTCTAAAGCCCTGTCCTTCTCTCAAATCACTCTCCCTCTCACACCCTCCAACTACCAGTCTCTCTCTCTGTCTCACACACACACACACTCCCTCCAACTCCCTATCTCACTCTGTCACACACACTCCAACTACCTGCCTCTCTCCGTCACCCCCTCCAACTCCACCTCTCTCTCCCTCTATCACACCCTCCAACAGCCTGTCTCTCTCCCTCACAAACCCTCCAAAACCATGTCTCTCTCTCTCTCCCACAATCCAACCCCCTGTCTCTCTCTCTCTCACAGCCTCCAACTCCCTGTCTCTCTCTCTCTCACACCCTCCAACTACCAGTCTCTCTCTCTGTCTCACACACACACACTCCCTCCAACTCCCTATCTCACTCTGTCACACACACTCCAACTACCTGCCTCTCTCCGTCACACCCTCCAACTCCACCTCTCTCTCCCTCTATCACACCCTCCAACATCCTGTCTCTCTCCCTCACAAACCCTCCAAAACCATGTCTCTCTCTCTCTCCCACAATCCAACCCCCTGTCTCTCTCTCTCTCACAGCCTCCAACTCCCTGTCTCTCTCTCTCTCACACCCTCTAACTCCCTGTCTCTCTCTCTCTCTCTCGCACCCTACCACTCCCTGTCTCTCTATCTCACACCCTCCAACTCCCTGTCTCTCCCTCTCTCACACCATCCAACTAACTGTCTCTCTCTCTCTCTCACTCCCTCCCAATACCTGTCTCTCTTTCTTTCTTCCTTTCACACCCTCTAACGCCCTGTCTCACTCTCTCTTCCTCTCCCTCTCACACGCTCCAACAACCTGTCTCTCTCTCTCTGACACCCTCCAACTTCGTCTCTCCCTCTCTCACAAACCCTCAAACACCCTGTCTCTCTCTCTCTCTCACACTCACCCACCAACTCACTCTCCCTCTCACACCCTCCAACTACCTGTCTCTCTGTCTCTCTCACACACACACACTCCCTCCAACTCTCTGTCTCTCTCTCTCACACCCTCCAACTCCACCTCTCTCTCTCTCCCTCTCTCACACCCTCCAACAGCTTGTCTCTCTCTCTCAGCCTCCAACTCCCCCTCTCTCTCTCTGTCTCTCACAGCCTCCAACTCCCTCTCTCTCTCTCTCTCACATGCTGCAAACACGTCCCCCTCTCTCTCTCTCACACACTCCAACTTCGTCTCTCCCTCTCTCTCTAACACCCTCCAATTCCCTGTCTCTCTCTCTCTCACAAACCCTCAAATACCCTCTATCTCTCTCTCTCACACTCACCCACCAACTCGCTCTCTCTCTCACACCCTCCAGCTCCCTGTCTCTCTCTCTCTCTCTCACAAAGCCTGCAATTCCCAGTCTTTCTCTCTCCCTCAGACACACTTCAACTCCCTGTCTCTCTGTCTCACACACACCCGCCAAGACGCTGTTTCTCTCTATCTCATAATCCCTCAAACTCCCTATCTGTCTCTCTCTCTCACACACCCTGCAACTCCATCTTTCTCTCTCTCTCTTTCTCACCCTGCAACTCAATATCCCTCTCTCTCTCACGCCCCCCAACACCCTGTCTCTTTCTCTCTCGCATCCTCCAACTTCCTGTCTCTCTCTCTCACACACCGTCCAACTCCCTTTCTCTCTCTCACACAAACCCTCCAACTCCCTGTCTCTCTCCCTCTCGCACAAACTCTCAAAATCCCTGTCTTTCTCTCTCTCTCACACACCCTTCAACTGTCTCACACACACCCTCCAAGACGCTGTTTCTTTCTCTCTCACAATCCCTCCAACTCCCTGTCTCTCTCTTTCTCTCTCACACACCCTCCAACTCACTGTCTCTTGTCTCTCACACCATCCAACTTCCTGTCGCTCTCTGTCTTTCGCACCCTTCAACTCCCTCTCTCTATCTACCTCACACCTCCAACTCCCATCTCTCTCACTCTCACATACCCTGCAACTCCATTTTTCTCTCGCTCTCTCACTCACCCTCCAACTCAATATCCCGCTCTCTTGCACACCATCCAACTCCCTGTCATTCTCTTTCTCTCCCTCTCTCACCCTCCAACAGCCTGTTATTCTCTCTCACACACCCTCCAACTCTGTCTCTCTCTTTCTCACATACCCTCCAACTCCCTTTCTCTCTCTCACTCTCACACACCCTCCAACTCCCTGTCTCTCTCTCTCTCACACAGCCTCCCACTAACCGTCTCACTCTCTCTCACACAACCTCCAACTCCCTCTCTCGCTCTCTCTCTCTCACACCCTCCAACTCACTGTCTCTCACTCCCTCTCACACCCTCCAACACCCTGTCTCTCTCTCTCTCACCCTCCAACACCCTGTCTCTCTCTCTCTCACCCTCCAACACACTGTCTCTCTCTCTCTCACACCTTCCAACGCCCTGTCTCTCTTTCTCTCTCTCTCTCTCACTCTGTCGCTCTCATAGCCTCCAATTCCCTGTCTGTCTCTCTCTCTCTCACACCATTCAACAACCTGTCTCTCTCTCTCACACCCGGCAAGCCCTGTCTCTCTCTCTCTCACACCATCCAAGACACTGTCTCTCCCGCTCTCTCTCTCACACACTACACTCCCTTTCACTCTCTGTCTCTCCCTCACCCTTCCACTCCCTGTCTGTCTCTCTCTCTACCCCTCAAACCCTCCAACGCCCTGCCTCTCTATTTCTCTCCCTCTCTCACACTCCAACTCCCTATCTCTCTCTCTCTCTCACACCCTCCAACTTGCTGTCTCTCTCTCTCACACTCGCCCTCCAACTCATTCTCTCTCTCACACCCTCCAACTAACTGTCTGTCTCTCTCTCTCTCTCACAAACACTCCCTCCATCTCCCTGTCTCTCTCTCTCACACACGCTCCAACTCCCTGTCTCTCTCTCTCACACCCTCCAACTCCACCTCTCTCTCTATCACACCATCCAACAGCCTGTCTCTCTCTCTCACAAACCCTCCAAAACCATGTCTCTCTCTCCCACACCCTCCCACTACCTGTCTCTCTCTCTCTCTCTCACAAACCCTTCAACTCCCTGTCTCTGTCTCACACACACCCTCCAAGACCCTGTTTCTCTCTTTCACAATCTCCCTGTCTCTCCTTCTCTCATACACACTTCAACTATACTGAATCTCTCTCTCTCTCTCACACACTCCAACTCCTTTTCTCTCTCACACTCTCACAAACCCTCCAACTTCTGTCTCTCTCTCTCACACACACAGCCTCCAACGAACTGTGTCTCTCTCTCACACACCCTCAAACATCCTCTCTCGCTCTCTCTCTCTCACACCCTCCAACTCCCTGTCCCTCACTCTCTCCCTCTCACATCCTCCAACACCCTATCTCTCTCTCTATCTCTCACCCTCCAACAACCTGTCTCTCTCTCTCACCCTCAAACTCCCTGTCTCTCTCTCTCACACACACTCCAAAGCCCTGTCTCTCTCTCTCTCCCTCTCATAGCCTCCAATTCCCTGTCTGTCACTCTCTCTCTCACCCCATTCAACACCCTGTCTGTCACTGTCTCCCACACCCGCCAAGCCTTGTCTCTCTCTCTCTCACACCATCCAAGACATTGTTTCTCCCACTCTCTCTCTCACACACTACACTCTGTCTCTCCCTCACCCTCCAACTCCCTGTCTCTCTCTCTCTCTCACTCTCACACCCTCCAACTCCCTGCCTCTCTCTCTCTCACAAACCTTCCAACACCCTGTCTCTCTCTCTCTCACAACCTCCAACACCTTCTCTCTCTCTCTCACACAACCTCCAACTCCCTGTCTCTCTCTCTCTCACCCTCCAACTCCCTGTCTCTCCCTCTCTCTCACAAACCCTCAAACTCCCTGTCTTTCTCTCTCTCTCACACACCCTTCAACTCCCTGTCTCTCTCTTTCTCACACACACCCTCCAAGACCCTGTTTCTCACTCTCTCACAATCCCTCCAACTCCCTGTCTCTCTTTCTCTCTCACACACACTCCAACTCACTGTCTCTGCTCTCTCACACCCTCCAACTACCTGTCTCTCTGTCTCTCACACCCTACAACTCGCTCTCTCTCTCTCTCTCACACCTCCAACTCCCTATCTCTGTCTCTCACACATCCTGCAACTCCAGCTTTTCTCTCTCTAAATCACACACTTCAACTACAACTTTCTCTCTGTCTCCCTCTCATACCCTCCAAATCCTTGTCTGTCTCTCTCTCTCTCACAGCCTCCAACACCCTGTCTCTTTCTCTCTCTCTCTCTCAAACCCTCCAAAAGCCTGTCTCTCTCTCTCTCTCCCACACATTGTCCTGCTCCCTGTCTCTCTCTCTCTCTCACAAACCCAAAAACTCCCTGTCTCTCCAACTCTCACACACCCTTCAAGTCCTCTCCCTCTGTCACACACCCTTCAACTCCCGGTCTCTCACTCTCTCACACCATCCGACTCCCTGTCTCCCCCTGTCTCTCTCATACACACCCTCCAATACCCTGTCTCTCTCTCTCTCACATACCCTCCAACTCCATGTCTATCTCTCTCTCCCTCTCGTACCCTCCAAATCCCTGCCTCCCTATCTCTCACACCATCGAACTTGCTGTCTCTCGCTATCTCTCACACCCTCCAACTCCCTGTCTCTCTCTCTCTCTCAAACTCTCCAAAACCCTAACTCTCTCTCCCTCACAAACCCTCCATCTCCCTGTCTCTCCTTCTCTCATACACACTTCAACACCCTGAATCTCTCTCTCTCACACACTCCAACTCCCTTTCTCTCTCTCACTCTCACATTCCATCCAACTCCCTGTCTCTCTCTCTCTCACAAACCCTCCAACACCCTCTCTCGCTCTCTCTCTCACACCCTCCAACTCCCTGTCTCTCTCTCTCTCTCTCTCACACTCTCCAGCACCCTGTCTCTCTCTCTCTCTCTCACCCTCCAACACCCTGTCTCTCTCTCTCACCCTCCAACACACTCTCTCTCTCTCACACCCTCCAACGCCGTGTCTCTCTCTCTCTCTCCCTCTGTGTCTCTCCCTCTCATAGCCTCCAATTCCCTGTCTGTCTTTCTCTCTCTCACACCATCCAACTCCCTGTCTCTCTCTCTTCTTCTCTCACCCTCCAACACCGTCTTTCGCGCTCTCACACACCCTCCAACTCCCTGTCTCTCGCTTTCTCACATACCCCCAACTCCCTTTCTCTCTCTCACTCTCACACACCCTCCAACTCCCTGTCTCTCTCTCTCACACAGCCTCCAAATAACTGTCTCTCTCTCTCTCACACACCCTCCAACACCTTCTCTTGCTCGCTCTCTCTCACACCCTCCAACTCCGTCTCTCTCTCTCTCCCTCTCACACCCTCCAACTCCCTGTCTGTCTCTCTCTCACACCATTCAACACCCTTTCTCTCTCTCTCTCTCTTTCACCCGCCAAGCCCTGTCTCTCTCTCTCTCACACCATCCAAGACACTGTCTCTCTCGCTCTCTCTCTCACATACTACACTCCCTGTCTCTCTCTGTCTCTCCCTCACCCTCCAACTCCCTGTCTGTCTCTCTCTCTCTCTCTCTCACACCCACCAACGCCCTGCATCTCGTTTTCTTTCCCTCTCTCACACTCCAACTCCCTATCTCTCTCTCTCTCACACCCTCCAACACGCTGTCTGTCTCTCTCTCTCTCTCTCACATGCGCCAACCCCGTCCCCCTCCTTCTGTCACAAACTCCAACTTCGTCTCTCCCTCTCTCTCTAACACCCTCCAAATCCCTGTCTCTCTCTCTCACAAACCCTCAAACACCCTCTCTCTCTCTCTCACACTCACCCTCCAACTCGCTCTCTCTCTCACACACCCTCCAACTACCTGACTGTCTCTCGCTCTCTCACAAACATTCCCTCCAACTCCCTGCCTCTCTCTCTCACACATGCTCCAACTCCCTGTCTCTCTCTCTCACACCCTCCAACTCCACCTCTCTCTCTCGCACCCTCCAACAGCCTGTCCCTCTCTCTCACAAACCCTCTAAAACCGTGTCTGTCTCTCTCTCTCACACCCTCCAACTCCGTCTCTCTCTCTCTCTCACAACCTACAACTACCTGTCTCTCTCTGCCTCACACACACCCTCCAAGACCCTGCTTCTCACTCTCTCACAATCCCTCCAACTCCCTGTCTCTCTTTCTCTCTCACACACCCTCCAACTCACTGTCGCTGCTCTCTCACACCCTCCAACTACCTGTCTCTCTCTGTCTCTCACACCCTACAACTCCCTCTCTCTCTCTCTATCTCACACCTCCAACTCCCTATCTCTCTCTCTCACACATCCTGCAACTCCAGCTTTTTTTCTCTCTCTCTCTCACACTCTCTAACTACAACTTTCTGTCTCCCTCTCATACCCTCCAAATCCTTGTCTGTCTCTCTCTCTCTCACAGCCTCCAACACCCTGCCTCTCTCTCTCTCTCTCTCTCAAACCCTCCAAAAGTCTGTCTCTCTCTCTCTCTCTCACATTCTCCTGCTCCCTGTCTATCTCTCTCTCACAAACCCAAAAACTCCCTGTCTCTCCAACTCTCACACACCCTTCAAGTCCCTGCCTCTCTCTCTGTCTCACACCCTTCAACTCCCGGTCTCTCACTCTCTCACACCATCCGACTCCCTGTCTCCCTCTCTCTCTCTCACACACCCTCCAATACCCTTTCTCTCTCTCTCTCACATACCCTCCAACTCCATGTCTATCTCTCTCTCCCTCTTGTACCCTCCAAATCCCTGCCTCCCTATCTCTCACACCATCAAACCTGCTGTCTCTCGCTATCTCTCACACACTCCAACTCCCTGTCTACCTCTCTCTCTCACTCTCTCACACATACCCTCCAACACCCTGTCTCTCCCTCTCTCACACCCTCCAACTCCCTGTCTCTCTCTCTCTCTCAAACTCTCCAATACCCTGTCTCTCTCTCCCTCACAAACCCTCCATCTCCCTGTCTCTCCTTCTCCCATACACACTTCATCACCCTGAATCTCTCTCTCACACACTCCAACTCCCTTTCTCTCTTTCACTCTCACATTCCATCCAATTCCCTGTCTCTCTCTCTCTCAAACACACCCTCCAACACCCTCTCTCGCTCTCTCTCTCACACCCTCCAACTCCCTGTCTCTCTCTCTCTCTCTCTCTCTCTCTCACCCTCCAACGCCCTGTCTCTCTCTCTCACCCTCCAACACACTGTCTCTCTCTCTCTCACACCCTCCAACGCCGTGTCTCTCTCTCTCTCCCTCTCTCAGTCTCTCCCTCTCATAGCCTCCAATTCCCTGTCTGTCTTTCTCTCTCTCACACCATTCAACACCCTGTCTCTCTCTCTCTCACACCCACCAAGCCCTGCCTCCCTCTCTCTCTCTCACACCATCCAAGACACTGTCTCTCCTGTTCTCTCTCTCAGACACTACACTCCCTTTCTCTCTGTCTCTCCCTCACACTTCAACTCCCTCTCTGTCTCTCTATCTCTCATCCTCCAACAACCTTTCTCTCTCTCTCACCCTCCAACTCCCTGTCTCTCTTTCTCAAACACACTCCAAAGCCCTGTCTCTCTCTCTCCCTCCCTCTCATAGCCTCCAATTCCCTGTCTGTCTCTCTCTCACAACATTCTACACCCTGTCTGTCACTGTCTCCCACACCCGCCAAGTCCTGTCTCTCTCTCTCTCAGACACCATCCAAGACATTGTTTCTCTCACTCTCTCTCTCACACACTACGCTCTCTGTCCCTCACCCTCCAACTCCCTTCCTCTCTCTCTCTCTCGCTCTCATACCATCCAACTCCCTGCCTGTCTCTCTCTCACAAACCCTCCAACACCCTGTCTCTCTCTCTCTCTGTCTCACAACCTCCAACACCCTGTCTCTCTCACTCTCTCACAACCTCAAATTCCCTGTCTCTCTCTCTCTCACCCTCCAACTCCCTGTCTCTCTCTCTCTCTCACAAACCCTCAAACTCCCCGTCTTTCTCTCTCTCTCTCACACACCCTTCAACTCCCTGTCTCTCTCTGTCTCACACACACCCTCTAAGACGCTGTTTCTCACTCTCTCACAATCCCTCCAACTCCGTCTCTCTTTCTCTCTCACACACCCTCCAACTCAATACACCCCTCTCTCTCACACCATCCAACTCCCTGCCATTCTCTTTCTCTCCCTCTCTCACCCACCAACACCCTGTTTTTCTCACTCTCACACACCTTCCAACTCCCTGTCTCTCTCTTTCTCACATACCCTCCAACACCCTTTCTCTCTCTCTCTCACACACCCTCCAACACCCTGTCTCTCTCTCTCTCTCTCACCCTCCAACACCCTGTCTCACTCTCTCTCTCACAACCTCCAATACCCTGTCTCTCTCTCTCTCTCACAACCTCCAATACCCTGTCTCTCTCTCTCTCTCTCACACAAACCTTCAAACTCCCTGTCTTCCTCTCTCTCTCACACACCCTTCAACTCCCTGTCTCTCTCTTTCTCACACACACCCTCCAAGACGCTGTTTCTCACTCTCTCACAATCCCTCCAACTCCCTGTCTCTCTGTTTCTCTCTCACACACCCTCCAACTCACTGTCTCTGGTGTCTCACACCATCCAACCACCTGTTGCTCTCTGTCTTTCACACCCTACAACTCCCTCTCTCTATCTACCTCACACCTCCAACTCCCTATCTCTCTCACTCTCACATACCCTGCAACTCCATTTTTCTCTCTCTCTCTCACACACCCTCCAACTCAATACCCGCCTCTCTCTCACACCATCCAACTCCCTGTCATTTTCTTCTCTCCCTCTCTCACCCTCCAACACACTGTTTTTCTCTCTCACACACACCCTACAACTCCCTGTCTCTCTCTTTCTCACATACCCTCCAATTCCCTTTCTCTCTCTCACTCTCACACACCCTCCAACACCCTGTCTCTGTCTCACCCTCCAACACCCTGTCTCTCTCTCTCACCCTCCAACACACTGTCTCTCTCTCTCTCTCTCACACCCTCCAACGCCATGTCTATCTCTCTCTCTCCCTCTCAGTCTCTCCCTCTCATAGCCTTCAATTCCCTGTATGTCTCTCTCTCTCTCACACCATTCAACACCCTGTCTCTCTCTCTCTCTCACACCCACCAAGCCCTGTCTCTCTCTCTCTCTCTCTCTCACCATCCAAGACACTGTCTCTCTCTCTCTCTCTCTCACCTTCCAACGCCATGTCTCTCTCTCTCCCTCTCTCAGTCTCTCCCTCTCTTAGCCTCCAATTCCCTGTCTGTCTCTCTCTCTCTCACACCATTCCACACCCTGTCTCTCTCTCGCTCTCACATCCACCAAGACCTGTCTCTCTCTCTCTCTCACACCATCCAAGACACTGTCTCTCCCGCTCTCTCTCTCACACACTACACTCCCTTTCTCTCTGTCTCTCCCTTCAACTCCTTGTCTGTCTCTCTCTCTCCCCCTCACACCCTCCAACGCCCTGCCTCTCTATTTCTCTCCCTCTCTCACACTCCAATTCCCTATCTCTCTCACGCTCTCACACCCTCCAACTTGCTGTCTCTCTCTCTCTCACACACTCGCCTCCAACTAACTCTCTCTCTCACACCCTCCAACTACCTGTCTGTCTCTCTCTCTCTCACAAACACTCCATCCATCTCCCTGTCTCTCTCTCTCATACACGCTCAAAAACCATGTCTCTCTCTCTCTCTCTCACAATCCAACTCCCTGTCTCTCTCTCCCTCTCTCACAACCGAAAGCTCCCTGTCTCTCTCTCTCTCTCTCTCACACACCCTCCCACTCCCTGTCTCTCTCTCTCTCTCACAAACCCTTCAACTCCCTGTCTCTCTCTGTCTCACACACTCGCTCCAAGACCCTGTTTCTCTCTCTCTCACAATCTCCCTGTCTCCGTCTCTCATACACACTTCAACACCCTGAATCTCTCTCTCTCTCAGACACTCCAACTCCCTTTATCTCTCTCACTCTCACATTCCCTCCAACTCCCTGTCTCTATCTCTCTCTCACACAGCCTCCAACTAACTGTCTCTCTCTCACACACACCCGCAAACTCCCTCTCTCTCTCCCTCTCACACCCTCCAACAACCTGTCTCTCTCTTTATCTCTCACCCTCCAACAACCTGTCTCTCTCTGTCACCCTCCAACTCCCTGTCTCTCTCTCTCACACACACTCCAAAGCTCTGTCTCTCTCTCTCTCTCTCTCCCTCTCATAGCCTCCAATTCCCTGTCTGTCTCTCTCTCACACCATTCTACACCCCGTCTGTCTCTCTCTCCCACATCTGCCAAGCCCTGTCTCTCTCTCTCTCTCACACCATCCAAGACACTGTTTCTCCCACTCTCTATCTCACACACTACACTCTCTGTCTCTCTCTCTCTCTCTCCCTCACCCTGCAACTCCCTGCCTCTGTCTCTCTCCCTCTCACACCCTCCAACTCCCTGCCTCTCTCTAGCTCACAAACCCTCCAACACCCTGTCTCTCTCTCTCTCACAACCTCCAACATCCTGTCCCTCTCTCTCTCACAACCTCCAACTCCCTGTCTCTTTCTCTCTCTCACCCTCCAACTTCCTGTCTCTCTCTTGCTCTCACAAACCCTCAAATTCCCTGTCTTTCTCTCTCTCTCTCACACACCCTTCAACTCCCTGTCTCTCTCTTCCTCACACATACCCTCCAAGACGCTGTTTCTCACTCTCTCACAATCCCTCCAACTCCCTGTCTCTCTTTCTCTCTCACACACCCGCCAACTCACTGTCTCTGCTCTCTCACACCCTCCAACTACCTGTCTCTCTCTGTCTCTCGCAACCTACAACTCCCTCTCTCTCTCTATTTCACACCTCCAACTCCCTATCTCTGTCTCTCACACTTCCTGCAACTCCAGCTTTTTCTCTCACTCTCTCTCACACCCTCCAACTCCCTGCCTCTGCCTCTCTCTCACCCTCCAACTCCCTCTCTCTCTCTCTCACACACACTCCAAAGCCCTGTCTCTCTCTCTCCCTCTCAGAGCCTCCAATTCACTGTCTGTCTCTCTCTCACACCATTCTACACCCTGTCTGTCTCTCTCTCCCACATCCGCCAAGCCCTCTCTCTCTCTCTCTCTCACACCATCCAAGAAACTGTTTCTCCAACTCTCTCTCTCACACACTACACTCTCTGTCTCTCTCTCTCTCTCCCTCACCCTCCAACTCCCTGTCTCTCTCTCTCTCCCTCTCACACCCTCCAACTCCCTGCCTCTCTCTCTCTCACAAACCCTCCAACACCCTGTCTCTCTCTCACAACCTCCAACACCCTGTCTCTTTGTCTCTCTCACAACCTCCAACTCCCTGTCTCTCTCTCTCTCTGACCCTCCAACTCCCTGTCTCTCTCTCGCTCTCACAAACCCTCAAACTCCCTGTCTTTCTCTCACTCTCTCACAATCCCTCCAACTCCCTGTCTCTCTTTCTCTCTCTCACACACCCTCCAACTCACTGTCTCTGCTCTCTCACACCCTCCAACTACCTGTCTCTCTCTGTCTCTCGCACTCTACAACTCCCTCTCTCTCTCTATTTCACACCTCCAACTCCCTATCTCTGTCTCTCACACTTCCTGCAACTCCAGCTTTTTCTCTCACTCTCTCTCACACACTCCAACTACAACTTTCTCTCTCTCCCTCTCATACCCTCCAACTCCTTGTCTGTCTCTCTCTTTCTCACACCATCCGACTCCCTGTCTCTCTCTCTCTCACACACACTCCCTACAATACCCTATCTCTCTCTCTCACATACCCTCCAACTCCATGTCTCTCTCTCTCTCCCTCTCGTACCCTCCAAATCCCAGCCTCCCTATCTCTCACACCATCGAACCTGCTGTCACTCTCTATCTCTCACACACTCCAACTCCCTGTCTCCCTCTCTCTCTCTCACTCTCTCACACACAGTCTCCAACTCCCTGTCTCTCCCTCTCACACCCTCCAACTACCTGTCACTCTCTCTCTGTCTCTTCCATCCTCCAACTCCCTGTCTCTCTCTCTCACACCCTCCAACTACCTGTCTCTCTCTCTTTCTTCCTCTCACACCCTCTAAAGCCCTGTCCGTCTCACAAATCTCTCTCCCTCTCACACCTTCTAACTACCTGTCTCTCTCTCTCTGTCTCACACACACACACTCCCTCCAACTCCCTGTCTCTCTCTGTCACACACACTCCAACTACCTGCCTCTCTCCATCACACCCTCCAACTCCACCTCTCTCTCCCTCTCTCACACCCTCCAACAGCTTGTCTCTCTCTCTCTCACAGCCTCCAACTCCCTGTCTCTCTCTCTCTCTCACACCCTCTAACTCCCTGTCTCTCTCTCTCTCGCACCCTACCACTCCCTGTCTCTCTCTCTCACACCCTCCAACTCCCTGTCTCTCCCTCTCTCACAACGTCCAACTACCTGTCTCTCTCTCCCTCTCTCTCACACCCTCCAAATACCTGTCTCTCTTTCTTTCTTCCTCTCATACCCTCTAACGCCCTGTTTCACTCACTCTTCCTCTCCCTCTCACACGCTCCAACACCCTGTCTCTCTCTCTCTGACATCCTCCAACTTCGTCTCTCCCTCTCTCACAAACCCTCAAACACCCTGTCTCTCTGTCTCAGTCACCCACCAACTCACTCTCCCTCTCACACCCTCCAACTACCTGTCTCTCTCTCTCTCTCACACACACACACTCCCTCCAACACCCTGTCTCTCTCTCTCTCACACCCTCCAACTCCACCTCTCTCTCTCCCTCTCTCAAACCCTCCAATAGCCTGACTCTCTCTCTCTCTCAGCCTCCAACTCCCATTCTCTCTCTCTGTCTCTCAGAGCCTCCAACTCCCTCTCTCTCTCTCTCTCACCCTCCAACTCCCTGTCTTTCTCTCTCACTTTCCAACTCCCTCTCTCTCTCTCACACCTCCAACTCCCTATCTCTCTCTCTCACACCTTCCAACTCCCTGTCTCTCTCTCTCAAACCCTCAAATAACCTGTCTTTCTCTCTCTCACACACACTCTTCAACTCCCTGTCTCTCTCTGTCTCACACACACCCTCCAAGACATTGTTTCTCTCTCTCTCACAATCCCTCCAACTCCCTGTTCCTCTCTTTCTCTCTCACAATCCCTCCAACTCCCTATCTCTCTTTTTCTCTCACATACCCTGCAACTCCAATTTTCTCTCTGTCTCTCTCACACACCCTCCAAATCAATTTCCTTCGCTCTCTCTCACACCATCCAACTCTCTCTCTCTCTTTCTCTACCTCTCTCACCCTCCAACACCCTGTTTTTCTCGCTCTCACACACCCTCCAACTCCCTCTCACTTTCTCACATACCCCCAACTCCCTTTCTCTCTCTCTCTCAGACACCCTCCAACTCCCTGTCTCTCTCTCTCACACAGCCCCCAACTAACTGTCTCTCTCCCTCTCACACACCCTCCAAATCAATATGCCTCGCTCTCTCTCTCTCACACCATCCAACTCCCTGTCTCTCTCTTTCTCTACTTCCCTCACCCTCCAACAGCCTGTCTTTCTCGCTCTCACACAATCCCTCCAACTCCCTGTCTCTCGCTTTCTCACATACCCCCAACTCCCTTTCTCTCTCTTACTCTCACACACCCTCCAACTCCCTGTCTCTCTCTCTCCCACACAGCCTCCAACTAACTGTCTCTCTCTCTCACACACCCTCCAAATCAATATCCCCCGCGCTCTCTCTCTCACACCATCCAACTCCCTGTCTCTCTCTTTCTCTACTTCTCTCACCCTCCAACGCCCTGTCTTTCTCGCTCACACACCCTCCAACTCCCTGTCTCTCGCTTTCTCACATACCCCCAACTCCCTGTCTCTCTCTCACTCTCACACACCCTCCAACTCCCTGTCTCTGTCTCTCTCACACAGCCTCCAAATAACTGTCTCTCTCTCTCACACACCCTCCAACACCTTCTCTCGCTCGCTCTCTCTCTCACACCCTCCAACTCCCTGCCTCTGCCTCTCTCTCACCCTCCAACTCCCTCTCTCTCTCTCACACACACACTCCAAAGCCCTGTCTCTCTCTCTCTCTCCCTCTCAGAGCCTCCAATTCCCTGTCTGTCTCTCTCTCACACCGTTCTACACACTGTCTGTCTCTCTCTCCCACATCCGCCAAGCCCTGTCTGTCTCTCTCTCTCTCACACCATCCAAGACACTGTTTCTCCCACTCTGTCTCACACACTACACTCTGTCTCTCTCTCTCTCTCCCTCACCCTCCAACTCCCTGACTCTCTTTCTCTCTCCCTCTCACACCCTCCAACTCCCTGCCTCTCTTTCTCTCACAAACCCTCCAACACCCTGTCTCTCTCTCTCTCACAACATCCAACACCCTGTCTCTCTCTCTCACAATCTCCAACTCCCTGTCTCTCTCTTTCTCACACATACCCTCCAAGACGCTGTTTCTCACTCTCTCACAATCCCTCCAACTCCCTGTCTCTCTTTCTCTCTCACACACCCTCCAACTCACTGTCTCTGCTCTCTCACACCCTCCAACTACCTGTCTCTCTGTCTCTCGCACCCTACAACTCCCTCTCTCTCTATTTCACACCTCCAACTCCCTATCTCTCTCACTTCCTGCAACTCCAGCTTTTTCTCTCACTCTCTCTCACACAATCCAACTAAAATTTTCTCTCTCTCCCTCTCATACCCTCCAACTCCTTGTCTGTCTCTCTCTTTCTCACACCATCCGACGTCCCTGTCTCTCTCTCTCTCTCACAAACACCCTGCAATACCCTATCTCTCTCTCTCTCACATACCCTCCAACTCAATGTCTCTCTCTCTCTCCCTCTCGTACCCTCCAAATCCCAGCCTCCCTATGTCTCACACCATTGAACCTGCTGTCTCTCTCTATCTCTCACACACTCCAACTCCCTGTCTCCCTCTCTCTCTCACTCTCTCACACACGCTCTCCAACTCCCTGTCTCTCCCGCTCTCACACACTGCAACTACCTGTCTCTCTCTCTCTGTCTCTCACACACTCCAACTCCCTGTCTCTCTCTCTCTCACACACCCTCCAACTAGCTGTCTCTCTCTCTTTCTTCCGCTCACACCCTCTAAAGCCCTGTCCTTCTCACAAATCACTCTCCCTCTCACACCTTCTAACTACCTGTCTCTCTCTCTCTGTCTCACACACACACACTCCCTCCAACTCCCTGTCTGTCTGTCACACACACTCCAACTACCTGCCTCTCTCCGTCACACCCTCCAACTCCACCTCTCTCTCTCTCTCGCACCCTCCAACAGCCTGACCCTCTCTTCTCACAAACCCACCAACGCCCTTCATCTCTATTTCTCTCCCTCTCTCACACTCCAACTCCCTATCTCTCACTCTCTCACATGCTCCAACTGGCTGTCTGTCTCTCGCTCTCTCTCACATGCTCCAACCCCGTCCCCCTCTCTCTCTCACAAACTCCAACTTCGTCTCTCCCTCTCTCTCGAACACCCTCCAACTCCCTGTCTCTCTCTTTCTCTCTCACAAACCCTCAAACTACCTGTCTGTCTCTCTCTCTCACAAACATTCCCTCAAACTCCCTGCCTCTCTCTCCCAACACGCTCCAACTCCCTGTCTCTCTCTCTCAAACCCTCCAACTCCACCTCTCTCTCTCTCGCACCCTCCAACAGCCTGACCCTCTCTTCTCACAAACCCTCCAACACCGTATCTGTCTCTCTCTCTCACACCCTCCAACTCCCTGTCTCTCTCTCTCTCTCACAACCTGCAACTACCTGTCTCTCTCTCTCTCTCACACCCTCCACTCCCTGTCTCTCTCTCTCTCTCACAAACCCTTCAACTCCCTGTCTCTCTCTGCCTCACACACACGCTCCAAGACCCTGTTTCTCTCTCTCTCACAATCCCTCCAACTCCCTGTTTCTCTCATTCTCTCTCACACACCCTCCAACTCATTGTCTCTCCTCTCTCATACCCTCCAACTCCCTGTCTCTCTCTCTCTCTCACAAGGCCTCCAATTCCCAGTCTTTCTCTCTCCCTCAGACACACTTCAACTCCCTGTCTCTCTCTGTCTCACACACACCCGCCAGGACGCTGTTTCTCTCTATCTCACAATCCCTCAAACTCCCTATCTGTCTCTCTCTCTCACACACCCTGCAACTCCATCTTTCTCTCTCTCTCTTTCTCACCCTGCAACTCAATATCCCTCTCTCTCTCACGCCCCCCAACACCCTGTCTCTTTCTCTCTCACATCCTCCAACTCCCTGTCTCTCTCTCTCACACACCGTCCAACTCCCTCTCTCTCTCTCACACACCCTCCAACTCCCTTTCAGTCTCTCTCACACACCCTAAAACTCCCTGTCTCTCTCCCTCTCGCACAAACTCTAAAAAGCCCTGTCTTTCTCTCTCTCACACACACCCTTCAACTCCCTGTCTCTGTCTGTCTCACACGCACCCTCCAAGATGCTGTTTCTCTCTCTCTCACAATCCCTCCAACTCCCTGTCTCTCTCTTTCTCTCTCACACACCCTCCAACTCACTGGCTCTGGTCTCTCACACCATCCAACTTCCTGCCGCTCTCTGTCTTTCGCACCCTACAACTCCCTCTCTCTATCTACCTCACACCTCCAACTCCCTATCTCTCTCACTCTCACATACCCTGCAACTCCATTTTTCTCTCTCTCTCTCTCACTCACTCTCCAACTCAGTACCCCCCTCTCTCGCACTCCAACTCCCTGTCATTCTCTTTCTCTCCCTCTCTCACCCTCGAACACCCTGTTATTCTCTCTCTCACACACCCTCCAACTCCGTCTCTCTCTTTCTCACATACCCTCCAACTCCCTTTCTCTCTCTCTCACCCTCCAACACCCTGTCTCTCTCTCTCTCTCACACAGCCTCCCACTAACCGTCTCTCTCTCTCTCACACACCCTCCAACTCCCTCTCACTCTCTCTCTCTTACACCCTCCAACTCACTGTCTCTCACTCCCTCTCACACCCTCCAACACCCTGTCTCTCTCTCTCTCACCCTCCAACACCCTGTCTCTCTCTCTCTCACCCTCCAACACACTGTCTCTCTCTCTCACACCCTCCAACGCCCTCTCTCTCTCTCTCTCCCTCTCTCACTCTGTCCCTCTCATAGCCTCCAATTCCCTGTCTGTCTCTCTCTCTCACACCATTCAACAACCTGTCTCTCTTTCTCTCTCTCACACCCGCCAAGACCTATCTCTCTCTCTCTCTCTCTCACACCATCCAAGACACTGTCTCTCCCGCTCTCTCTCTCACACACTACACTCCCTTTCACTCTCTGTCTCTCCCTCACCCTTCAACTCCGTCTGTCTCTCTCTCTCCCCCTCACAGCCTCCATTGCCCTATCTCTCACTCCAACTCCCTATCTCTCTTTCTCTCTCACACCCTCCAACTTGCTGTCTCTCTCTCTCTCACACTCGCCCTCCAACTCACTCTCTCTCTCATACCCTCCAACTACCTGTCTCTGTCTCTCTCTCTCACAAACACTCCCTGCATTTCCGTCTCTCTCTCTCACACACGCTCCAACTCCGTCTCTCTCTCTCACACCCGCCAACTCCAACTCTCTCTCTCTCTATCACACCCTCCAACAGCCTGTCTCTCTCTCTCACAAACCCTCCAAAACCATGTCTCTCTCTCTCTCTCCCACAATCCAACTCCCTGTCTCTCTCTCTCTCTCTCACACCCTCCCACTCTCTGTCTCTCTCTCTCTCTCACAAACCCTTGAACTCCCTGTCTCTCTCTGTCTCACACACACCCTCCAAGACCCTGTTTCTGTCTCACATTCTCCTTGACTCTCCTTCTCTCATACAGACTTCAACACTCTGATTCTCTCTCTCTCACACACACACTCCAACTCCTTTTCTCTCTCTCACTCTCACATTCCCTCCAACTTCTGTCTCTCTCTCTCTCTCTCACACAGCCTCCAACGAACTGTGTCTCTCTCTCTCTCACACTCTCAAACACCCTCTCTCGCTCTCTCTCTCTCACACCCTCCAACTCCCTGTCCTTCACTCTCTCCCTCTCACATCCTCCAACACCCTGTCTCTCTCTCTATCTCTCACCCTCCAACAACCTGTCTCTCTCTCTCACCGGCCAACTCCCTGTCTCTCTCTCTCACACACACTCCAAACCCCTGTCTCTCTCTCCCTCCCTCTCATAGCCTCCAATTCCCTGTCTGTCTCTCTCTCTCTCACACCATTCAACACCCTGTCTGTCTCTCTCTCCCACACCCGCCAAGCCCTGTATCTCTATCTCTCTCACACCATCCAAGACACTGTTTCTCCCTCTCTCTCTCTCACAAACTACACTCTCTGTCTCTCCATGTCTCTCCCTCACCCTCCAACTCCCTTCACTCTCTCTCTCTCCCTCTCACACCCTCCAACTCCCTGCTTCTCTCTCTCTCACAAACCCTCCAACACCCTGTCTCTCTCTCTCACAACCTCCAACACCCTGTCTTTCTCTCTCTCACAACCTCCAAATCATTGTCTCTCTCTCTCTCTCTTTCTCAAACCCTCCAACTCCCTGCCTCTCTCTCTTCTCACAGACCCTCAAACTCCTGGTCTTTCTATCTCTCCCACACACCCTTCAACTCCCTGTCTCTCTCTTTCTCACACACACCCTCCAAGACGCTGTTTCTCACTCTCTCACAATCCCTCCAACTCCTGTCTCTCTTTCTCTCTCTCACACCCTCCAACTACCTGTCTCTCCCTGTCTCTCACACCCTACAATTCCCTCTCTCTCTCTCTATCTCACACCTCCAACTCCCTATCTCTCTCTCTCACACATCCTGCAACTCCAGCTTTTTTTCTCTCTCTCTCTCACACACTCCAACTACAACTTTACTCTCTGTCTCCCTCTCATACCCTCCAAATCCTTGTCAGTCTCTCTCTCTCTCACAGCCTCCAATCCCTGTCTCTCTCTCTCTCTCTCAACCCTCCAAAAGCCTCTCTCTCTCTCATTCTCCTGCTCCCTGTCTCTCTCTTTCTCACAACCCAAAAACTCCCTGTCTCTCCAACTCTCACACACCCTTCAAGACCCTGCCTCTCTCTCTGTCACACACGCCTTCAATTCCCTGGTCTCTCTCTCTCTCAGACCATCCAACTCCCTGTCTCCCTCTCTCTCTCTCTCACACACCCTCCAAAACCCTGTCTCCCTCTCTCTCACATACCCTCCAACTCCATGTCTATCTCTCTCTCCCTCTCGTACCCTCCAAATCCCCTGCGTCCCTTTCTCTCACACCATCGAACCTGCAGTCTCTATCTCTCACACACTCCAACTCCCTGTCTACCTCTCTCTCTCACTCTCTCACACACACCCTCCAACTCCCTGGTCTCTCCCTCTCTCACACCCTCCAACTCCCTGTCTCTCTCTCTCTCTCACAAACCCTCCACCTCCCTGACTCTCCTTCGTCTCATACACACTTCAACACCCTGAATCTCTCTCTCTCTCTCTCACACACTCCAACTCCCGTTCTCTCTCTCACTCTCACATTCCATCCAACTCCCTGTCTCCTCTCTCTCTCTCACACAGCCTCCAACTAACTGTCTCTCTCTCTCACACACCCTCCAACACTCTCTCTCGCTCTCTCTCTCTCTCATACATCCAACGCCCTGTCTCTCTCTTCTCTCTCTCACCCTCCAACTCCCTGTCTCTCTCTGCTCTCACATACACTCCAAAGCCCTGTCTCTCTCTCTCTCCTCTCTCTCACTCTCTTCCTCTCATAGCATCCAATTCCCTGTCTGTCTCTCTCTCTCTCACACACCGTTCAACAAATTCTATCTCCCTCTCTCCACACCTGCCAAGGCATGTCTCTCTCTCTCTCTGTCTCTCACACCATCCATGACACTGTTTCTCCCGCTCTTTCTCTCTCACACACTAAACTCTCTGTCTCTCTCTCTCTTCTCCCTCACCGTACAACTCCCTGTCTCTCCTCTCTCTCCCTCTCAGACCCTCCAAAATCCCTGCCTCTCTCTCTCTCACAACCTCCAAACCCTGTCTCTCTCTCTCTCACAACCTCCAACTCCCTCTCTCTCTCTCTCACCCTCCAAGCTCCCTGTCTCTCTCTGCTCTCTCTCTCTCACAAACTCCTCAAACCCCCTGTCTTTCTCTCTCTCACACACCCTTCAACTCCCTGTCTCTCTCTTTCTTGCACACAACCTCCAAGTCGCTGTTTCTCACTCTCTCAAAATCCCTCCAACTCCTGATCTCTTTCTCTCTCACACATCCCTCCAACGCAGTCTCTGCTCTCTCATACCCTCCAACACCTGTCTCTCTGTCTCTCGCACCTACAACTCCCTCTCTCTCTATCTCACACCTCCAACTCCCTATCTCTCTCTCTCTCACACATCCTGCAACTCCAGCTTTTTTATCTCTCTCTCTCTCACACAATCCGACTACAACTTTCTCTCTCTCTCCCTCTCATACCCTCCAACTCCTTGTCTGTCTCTCTCTCTCTCACAGCCTCCAACACCCTGTCTCTCTCTCTCTCTCTCTCTGTCTCTCAAACCCTCAACAGCCTGTCACTCTCTCTCTCACATTCTCCTGCTCCCTGTCTCTCTCTCTCTCACAACCCAAAAAACTCCCTGTCTCTCCCATGCTCTCATACACCCTTCAAGTCCTTGCCTCTCTCTCTGTCACACAACCTTCAACTCCCGGTCTCTCTCTCTCCTCCCTCTCATACCCTCCAAATTCCTGCCTCCCTATCTCTCACACCATCGAACCTGCTGTCTCACTCTATCTCTCACACACTCCAACACCCTGTCTCCCTCTCTCTCTCTCTCTCACACACACCCTCCAACACCCTGTCTCTGCCTCTCTCTCACCCTCCAACTCCCTCTCTCTCTCACACACACACTCCAAAGCCCTGTCTCTCTCTCTCTTCTCACTCTCATAGCCTCCAATTCCCTGTCTGTCTCTCTCTGTCTCACACCATTCAAGCAAACTGTCTGTCTCTCTCGTCCGACACCCGCAAGCCCTGTCTCTCTCTCTCACACCATCCAAGACACTGTTTCTCCCTTTCTCTCTCTGACACACTACACACTCTGACTCTCCCTGTCTCTCCCACACCTCCAACTCCCTGTCTCTCTCTCTCTCCCTCTCACACCCTCCAACTCCCTGCCTCTCTCTCTCACAAACCCACCGACACCTGTTTCTCTCTCTCTCTCACAACCTCCAACACCCTGTCTCTCTCTCTCTCTCACAACCTCCAACTCCCTGTCTCTCTCTCTCACCCTCCAACACCCTGTCTCTCTCTCTCTCTCTCTCACCCTCCAACAACCTGTCTCTCTCTCTCACCCTCCAACTCCCTGTCTCTCTCTCACATACACTCCAAAGCCCTGTCTCTCTCTCTCTCTCCCTCTCTACTTCTCATAGCCTCCAATTCTCTGTCTGGCTCTCTCTCTCTCACACCATTCAATAACTTCTATCTTCCTCTCTCCCACACCTGCCAAGCCCAGTCTCTCTCTCTCTCTCACACCATCCAAGACACTGTTTCTCCCACTCTCTCTCTCTCACACACTACACTGTCTCTCTCTCTCTCTCCCTCAACGTACAACTCCCTGTCTCTCCTCTCTCTCCCTCTCAGACCCTCCAACTCCCTGCCTCTCTCTCTCTCACACAACCTCCAAACCCTGTCTCTCTCTCTCTCACACCATTCAATAACTTCTATCTTCCTCTCTCCCACACCTGCCAAGCCCTGTCTCTCTCTCTCTCTCACACCATCCAAGACACTGTTTCTCCCACTCTCTCTCTCTCACACACTACACTCTCTGTCTCTCTCTCTCTCCCTCACCGTACAAATCCCTGTCTCTCCTCTGTCTCCCTCTCAGACCCTCCAACTCCCTGCCTCTCTCTCTCTCACAACCTCCAAACCCTGTCTCTCTCTCTCTCACAACCTCCAACTCCCTGTCTCTCTCTCTCTCTCTCCCTCCAACTCCCTGTCTCTCTCTCTCTCTCTCCCTCCAACTCCCTGTCTCTCTCTCTCTCTCTCCCTCCAACTCCCTGTCGCTCTCTCTCTCACAAACCCTCAAACCTCCTGTCTTTCTCTCTCACACACCCTTCAACTCCCTGTGTCTCTCTTTCTTGCACACAACCTCCAAGTCGCTGTTTCTCACTCTCTCAAAATCCCTCCAACTCCCTGATCTCTTTCTCTCTCACACACCCTCCAACGCAGTCTCTGCTCTCTCATACCCTCCAACTACCTGTCTCTCTCTGTCTTTCGCACCCTACAACTCCCTCTCTCTCTATCTCACACCTCCAACTCCCTATCTCTCTCTCTCTCAGACATCCTGCAACTCCAGCTTTTCTTTCTCTCTCTCTCTCTCTCGCACAATCCAACTACAACTTTCTCTCTCTCTCCCTCTCATACCCTCCAACTCCTTGTCTGTCTCTCTCTCTCTCTCTCAAACCCTCCAACAGCCTGTCTCTCTCTCTCTCTCACATTCTCCTGCTCCCTGTCTCTCTCTCTCTCACAAACCCAAAAACTCCCTGTCTCTCCATCTCTCATACACCCTTCAAGTCTCTGCCTCTCTCTCTGTCACACAACCTTCAACTCCCGGTCTCTCTCTCTCTCCCTCTCATACCCTCCAAATCCCTGCCTCCCTATCTCTCACACCATCGAACCTGCTGTCTCTCTCTATCTCTCACACACTCCAACTCCCTGTCTCCCTCTCTCTCTCACTCTGTCACACACACCCTCCAACTCCCTGTCTCTGCCTCTCTCTCACCCTCCAACTCTCTCTCTCTCTCTCACACACACTCCAAAGCCCTGTCTCTCTCTCTCTCCCTCTCCCTCTCATAGCCTCCAATTCCCTGTCTGTCTCTCTCTGTCTCACACCATTCAACAAACTGTCTGTCTCTCTCTCCCACACCCGCCAAGCCCCGTCTCTCTCTATCTCTCACACCATCCAAGACACTGTTTCTCCCTTTCTCTCTCTCACACACTACACACTCTGACTCTCCCTGTCTCTCCCACATCCTCCAACCCCCTGTCTCTCTCTCTCTCTCCCTCTCACACCCTCCAACTCCCTGCCTCTGCCTCTCTCTCACCCTCCAACTCCCTCTCTCTCTCTCACACACACTCCAAAGCCCTGTCTCTCTCTCTCTCTCCCTCTCATAGCCTCCAATTCCCTGTCTGTCTCTCTCTGTCTCACACCATTCAACAAACTGTCTGTCTCTCTCTCCCACACCCGCCAACCCCTGTCTATCTCTCTCTCACACCATCCAAGACACTGTTTCCCCCTTTCTCTCTCTCACACACTACACACTGACTCTCCCTGTCTCTTCCTCACCCTCCAACACCCTGTCTCTATCTCTCTCTCTCACCCTCCAACTCCCTGTCTCTCTCTCTCCCTCTCACATTCTCCAATACCCTGTCTCCCAATCTCTCTCACACCCTCCAACTTCGTCTCTCCCTCTCTCTCACACCCTCCAACTCCCTCTCTCTCACACCCTCCACCCACTCTCTCTCTCTCTCTCTCACACCCTCCAACTCCCTGTCTCTCTCTCTCTTCTCACATACCCTCAAACTCCCGGTCTTTCTATCTCTCTCACACACCCTTCAACTCCCTGTCTTTCTCTGTCTCACACACACCCTCCAAGACGCTGTTTCTCTATCTCTCACAATCCCTCCAACTCCCTGTCTCTCTCACACCCACCAACACCCTGTCTCTCTCTCACCATCCAACTCCCTGTATCTCTCTCTCTCTCACACCCTACAACTCCCTGTATCTCTCTCTCTCACACACTCTCCAACTACCTGTCTCTCTCCCACTGTCTCTCAAACCTTCCATCTCCCTACCACCCTCTCTCTCTCTCTCTCTCTCACACCCTCCAACTCCATGTCTCTCACTCTTTCTCCCTCTCACACCCTCTAACTCCCTTACTCTCTCTCTCTCCCCCTATCAAAGCCTCCTACTCCCTGTTTCTCTCTCTCTCACATCCTCCAAATCCCTGTGACTCTCTCTCTCTCACCCTCTCATACCCTCCAACAACCTGTCTCTCTGTCTCTGTCTCACACCATCCAACTCACTGTCTGTCTCTCTCTCCCTCTCACAACCTCCAACGCCCTGTCTCTATCTCTCTCTCTCACCCTCCAACTCCCTGTCTCTCTCTCTCTCCCTCTCATATTCTCCAATACCCTTTCTCCCACTCTCTCTCACACCCTCCAACTTCGTCTCTCCCTCTCTCTTACACCCTCCAACTCCCTTTCTCTGTCTCTCTCACACACTCCCCGACTCCCCCTCTCTCTCTCTCACTCACCCTCCAACTCACTATCTCTCTCACACACTCCAACTACCTGTATCTCTTTCTCTCTCTCTCACACAAACACACATCCTCCAACTCCATGTCTCTCTCTCTCACACAAGCTCCAACTCCCTGTCTCTCTCTCTAACACCCTCCAACTCCCTGTCTCTCTCTCTCACACAAACCCTCAAACTCCCTGTCTCACTCTCTCTCTCACACACCCTCCAACTACCTGCCTCTCTCTCTTTCTCCCTTTCACATCCTCTAACTCCCTTTCTCTCTCTCTCTCTCGCCCTCCCACACCCTCCTACTCCCTGTCTCTCTCTCTCTCACACCCTCCAACTCCCTGTGTCTCTCTCTCCCCCTCTCATACCCCCAACAACCTGTCGGTCTCTGTCTGACACCCTCCAACTCCCTGTCTCTCTCCCTCTCCCTCTCACACCCTCCAACGCCCTGTCTCTCTCTCACCCTCCAACTCCCTGTCTCTCTCTATCCTTCTCACATTCTCCAACACCCTGTCTCCCTCTCTCTCTCACACCCTCCAACTTCGTCTCTCCCTCTCTCTCACACCCTCCAACTCCCTAACTCTCTCTCTCACAAACTCTCCGACTCCCCCCTCTCTCTCTGTCTCACTCACCCTCCAACCCACTCTCTCTCTCTCACACCCACCAACTACCTGTCTCTCTCTCTCTATCATACACCCACATCCTCCAACTCCCTGTCTCTCTCTCTCACACCCTCCAACTTCCTGTCTCTCTCTCTCTCACACCCTTCAACTCCTTGTCACTCTCTGTCTCACTCACACCCCCAACAGGCTGTTTCTCTCTCTCACAAACCCTCGAACTAACTGTCTCTCCTCTCTCACACCCTCCAACTACCTGTCTCTCTCTGTCTCTCGCACCCTACAACTTTTTCTCTCTCTCTATCTCACACCTCCAACTCCCTATCTCTCTCTCTCACACACACCCTGCAGCTCCATCTTCCTTTGTCTCTCTCTCTCTCTCTCACACACCCTCCAACTCAATATCCCTCTCTCTCAGACCTTCCAAAATCCTGTCTCTCTCTCTCACACCCTCCAACACCATGTCTCTCTCGCTCTCCCACACCCTCCAACTCCCTCTCTCTCTCTCTCTCTCTCACACTCTCCAACCCCCTGTCTCTCTCACCATCACAAACCCTCCAACTCCGTCTCTCCTTCTCTCACACACCCTTCAGCACCGTCTCTCTCTCTCACATACCCTCCAACTCCCTGTCTCTCTCTCTCTCCCTCACGTACCCTCCAACTCCCTGTCTCCCTATCTCTCACAACCTCGAATTCGCTGTCTCACTCTATCTCTCACACACTCCAACTCCCTGTCTACCACTCTTTCTCCCTCTGACATCCTCTAAGTCCCTATCTCCCTCTTTCTCCCCCTATCACACCCTCCTACTCCCTGTTTCTCTCTCTCTCACACCTTCCAACTCCCTGTGCCTCTCTCTCTCGCCCTCTCATACCCTCCAACACCCTGTCTGTCTCTCTGTCTCACACCTCAAACTTCCTATCCTTCTCTCTCTCACACCTCCAACTCCCTATCTCTCTCTTTCACACACGCTGCAACTCCATCTTTCTCTCTCTCTCTCTCACACCCTCCAACTCCATATCTCTCTCGATCACACCCTCCAATCCCTGCCTCTTTATTTCTCTCTCTCGCACACCCTCTAACTCACTGTCTCACTTCTCTCTCACAAAGCACCAGCTCCTTCTATCTCTCACTCCCTCCTTCCCTGTATTGCTCTCTCTCTCTCCCTCACACCCTCCCACTCACCGTCTCTCTCTCTCTCACAAACCCTTCAACTCCCTGTCTCTCTCTGTCTCACACACTTCCTCCAAGACCCTGTTTCTCTCTCTCTCACACAATCTCCCTGTCTCTCCTTCTCTCATACACACTTCAACACCCTGAATCTCTCTCTCTCACTCTCACATTCAATCCAACTCCCTGTCTCTCTCTCTCTCTCACACAGCCTCCAACTAACTGTCTCTCTCTCACACCCTCCAACACCCTCTCTCACTCTCTCTCTCACACCCTCCAACTCCCTGTCTCTCTCTCTCCCTCTCACAACCTCCAAAACCCTGTCTCTGTCTCTCTCTCTCTCCCTCTCATATTCTCCAATACCCTGTCTCCCACTCTCTCTCACACCCTCCAACTTCGTCTCTCCCTCTCTCTCACACCCTCCAACTCCATTTCTCTGTCTCTCTCACACACTCCCCGACTCCCCCTCTCTCTCTCACTCACCATCCAACTCACTATCTCTCTCACACACTCCAACTACCTGTATCTCTTTCTCTCTCTCTCACACAAACACACATCCTCCAACTCCATGTCTCTCTTTCTCACACACGCTCCAACTCCCTGTCTCTCTCTCGCACACCCTTCAACTCCTGTCTCTCTCTCTCTCACACAAACCCTCAAACTCCCTGTCTCACTTCTCTCTCACACACACTCTCCAACTACCTGCCTCTCTCTCTTTCTCCCTCTCACATCCTCTAACTCCCTTTCTCTCTCTCTCTCCCCCTCCCATACCCTCCTACTCCCTGTCTCTCTCCCTCACACCCTCCAACTCCCTGTGTCTCTCTCTCCCCCTCTCATACCCCCCAACACCCTGTCTGTCTTTCTGTCTGACACCCTCCAACTCCCTGTCTCTCTCCCTCTCCCTCTCACACCCTCCAACGCCCTGTCTCTCTCTGTCACCCTCCAACTCCCTGTCTCTCTCTATCCTTCTCACATTCTCCAATACCCTGTCTCCCTCTCTCTCTCACACCCTCCAACTTCGTCTCTCCCTCTCTCTCACGCCCTCCAACTCCCTAACTCTCTCTCTCACAAACTCTCCGACTCCCCCCCGCTCTCTCTCTCTCACTTACTCTCCAACCCACTCTCTCTCTCTCACACCCACCAACTACCTGTCTCTCTCTCTCTCTCATACACCCACATCCTCCAACTCCCTGTCTCTCTCTCTCACACCCTCCAACTTCCTCTCTCTCTCTCACACACCCTTCAACTCCTTGTCATTCTCTGTCTCACTCACACCCCCAATATGCTGTTTCTCTCTCTCACAATCCCTCCAACTCCCTGTCTCTCTCTTTCTCTCTCACAAACCCTCCAACTCACTGTCTCTCCTCTCTCACACCCTCCAACTACCTGTCTCTCTCTGTCTCTCGCACCCTACAACTCCCTCACTCTCTCTATCTCACACCTCCAACTAACTATCTCTCTCTCTCACACAGCCTGCAACTCCATGTTTCTCTCTCTCTCTCTCGCACTCCCTCCAACTCAATATCCCCCTCTCTCTCACACCCTCCTAATTCCTGTCTCTCTCTCTCTCACACCCTCCAACTGCTGGTCTCTCTCTCTTTCTATCACACCCTCCAACTCCCTGTCTCTATCTCTCACTCACCCTCCAATGCCCTGTCTCTCTCTCTCTCACATACCGTCCAACTCCCTGTCTCTCTCTCTCTCCCTCATCTAACCTCCAACTCCCTGTCTCCCTATCTCTCACACCCTCGAACTTACTGTCTCTCTCTCTCCGTCTCTCACACCTCCAACTCCCTCTCTCTCCCCCTCTCATACACTCCAACACCTTGTCAGTCTCTCTCTCTCTCACAGCCTCCAACTCCCAGTCTCTCTCTCTCTCACCCTCCAACACACTGTCTCTCCCGCACTCTCTCTCACACACTCCACTCCCTGTCTCTCTGTCTCTCTCACACCTTCCAAATCCCTGTCTCTCTCTCTCTATCTCCCTCTCACACCCTCTAACTCCGTCACTCTCTCTATCTCACACCTCCAACTCCCTGTCTCTCTCACTCTCTCTCATACACCATCCAACTCACTGCCTCTCTCTCTCTCTCTCTCTCTCACAACCTCCAACTCCATATCTTTCTCGCTCACACCCTCCAATTCCCTGCCTCTCTAATTCTCTAACTTGCACACCCTCCAACTCAATGTCTCTCTCTCACAAAGCACCAGCTCCCTCTCTCTCTCACTCCGTCCTACTCCCTGTATCGCTCTCTCTCGCCGTCACATTCTCCAACTCCCTGTATCGCTCTCTCTCTCCCTCACACCCTGCAACTCCCTGTCTCTCTCTCTCTCTCTCACAACCCTCCAAATCCCTGTCTCTCTCTTGTATATGCTCCAACTCCCTGTCTGTCTGTCTCTCTATCCCACTCTCTCTCCCTCCCCATCACAACCTGCAACTCGTTGTCTCTCCCTCTCTCTCACACCCTCAAACTACTTGTCTCTCTCGCTCTCTCACACATACCCTCCCACTCTCTGTCTCTATCTCTCTCTCTTCCTCTCACACACTGCAACGCCCTGTCTCTCTCTCTCCCTGTCACACCCTCCAACTCACTGTCTCGCTCTCTCTTCCTCTCACAACGTCCAACTCACTGTCTCTCTGTCTCTCTCTCTCTCTCACCCTCCAACTCCCGGTGTCTCTCTCTCTCCCTCTCATACGCTCCAACACCCTATCTCGCTCTCTCTCTCACATCCTCCAACTTCGTCTCTCCCTCTCTCACAAACCCTCAAAGACCCTGTCTCTCCCTCTCACACTCACCCTCCAACTCACTCTCTCTCTCACACCCTCCAACTGCCTCTCTCTCTCTCTCTCTCTCACACACACACACACACTCCCTCCAACTCCCTGTCTCTCTCCGTCACACACGCTCCAACTCCCTTTCTCTCTCTCACACACCCTCCAACTCCACCTCTCTCTCTCTCTCACACCCTCCAACAGCCTGTCTCTCTCTCTCTCTCACTCCTTCCAAATCCCTGTCTCTCTCTCACACACACCCTCCAACTCCCTGCCTCTCTCTCTCTCACAAACCCTCCAACACCCTGTCTCTCTCTCTCACACACAACGTCCAACGCCCTGTCTCTCTCTCTCTCTCTCACAACCGCCAACACGGTCTCTCTCTCTCTCTCACCCTCCAACTCCATCTCTTTCTCTCTCTCTCACACACCCTTCAACTCCCTGTCTCTCTCCTTCTCACACACACCCTCCAAGACGCTGTTTCTCTCTCTCACACAATTCCTCCAACTCCCTGTCTCTCTCCTTCTCTCTCACACACCCTCCAACTCACTGTCTCTGCTCACTCACATCCTCCAACTACCTGACTCTCTCTGTCTCTCGCACCCTACAGCTCCCTCTCTCTCTACATCACACCTCTAACTCCCTATCTCTCTCCCTCTCTCACACACCCTGCAACTCTTTCTTTCTCTCTCTCTCTCAGACACCCTCCAACTCAATATCCCTGTCTCTCTCACACGCCCCAACACCCTGTCTCTCTCTCTCTCACACAACCTCCAATATCCTGTCTCTCTCTCTCTCTCACACGGTCCAACTCCCTGTCTCTCTCACTTTCCATGTCTCACCCTCCAACGCCCTGACTCTCTCTCTCTCACACACCCACCAACTCCCTGTGTCTCTATTTCTCACATCGTCTCCAACTCCCTTTCTCTCTCTCACTCTCACACACCCTCTAACTGCCTGTCTCTCTCTCTCTCACACAGCCTCCACCTTACTGTCGCTCATTCTCTCACACACCCTCCAATTCCCTCTCTCGGTCTCTCTCTCTCTCACCCTCCAACAACCTGTCTCTCTCTCTCACACCCTCCAACTCCGTCTCTCTCTCTCTCTCCCTCTCATACCCTCCAACTCCCTGTCTCTCTCTCTCTCCCACCCTCCAACTCCCTGTTTCTCTCTCTCTCATACCCTCCAAGACACTGTCTCTCCCGCTCTCTCTATCACACACTACACTCCCTGTCTCTCTCTGTCTCTCTCTCACCCTCCAACTCCCTGTCTGTCTCTCTCTCTCCCTCTCACACCCTGCAACGCCCTGCCTCTCTATTTCTCTCCCTCTCTCACACTCCAACACCCTATCTCTCTGTTTCTCTCTCTCACACACCCTCCAACTCACTGTCTCTCTCTCTCTCTCACACCCACCCTCCAATTCACTGTATCTCTCTCTCACACATACCCTCCAACGCCCTGTCTCTCTCTCGCACACCCTTCAACTCCCTGTCTGTCTGTCTCTCTCTCTCTCTCTCCCTCTCACAACCTCCAACACCCTGTCTCTCCCTCTCTTTCACAACCTCAAACTACCCGTCTCTCTCTCCCTCCCACACACTCCAACTCCCTGTCTTTCTCTCTCATTCATACCCTCGAAATGCCTGTCTCTCCCTCACTCACCCTCCAAAACCCTGTCTCTCTCTCTCTCAGCGTCCCACTTCATGTCTCTCTCTCTCTCCCACTCATCCGCTCCAACCCCGTCTCCCTCTCTCTCTCTCACCCTCCAAATTCGTCTCTCCCTCTCTCTCACACAGAACCTTCAACTCCCTGTCTCTCTCTCTCTCTCTCACAAACCCTCAAACACCCTCTCTCTCTCTCTCTCACACACTCACCTTCCAACTCACTCTATCTCTCTCACACCCTCCAATTACCTGTCTGTCTCTGTCTCTCTCTCTCATACACACACTCCCTAAAACTCCCTGTCTCTATCTCTCACACACGCTCCAACTCCCTGTCTCTCTCTCTCTCTCACACCCTGCAATCCACCTCTCTCTCTCTCTCACACCCTCCAACGGCTTGTTTCTCTCTCTCTCAGACCTCCAACACCCTGTCTCTCTCTCTCTCTCACACCTTCCAACTCCCTGTCTCTCTCTCTCACACACACCCTCCCACTCCCTGTCTCTGTCTCTCTCAGATACCCTCAAAACCCCTGTCATTCTCTCTCTCTCCCAGACCCTTCAACTCCCTCTCTCTCTCTGTCTCACACACACGCTCCAAGACGCTGTTACTTTCTCTCTCACAATTCCTCCAACTCCCTGTCTCTCTCTTTCTCTTCACACACCCTCCAACTCACTGTCTCTCCTCTCTCACACCCTCCAGGAACCACTCCCTCTCTGTCTCTCACACCCTACAACTCCCTCTCTCTCTCTACCTCACATCTCCAACTCCCTATCACTCTCTATCTCTCACACCCTGCAAATTCTTGTCCATCTCTCTCTCACACACCCTCCATCTCCCTGTCTCTCTCTCTCTGACACCTTCCAACCCCCTGTCCCTCTCTCTCTCTCTCTCTCTCTCTCACACACACTCTCCAACTCCCTGTCTCTCTCTCTCTGACACCTTCCAACCCCCTGTCCCTCTCTCTCTCTCACACACACACTCTCCAACTCCCTGTCTCTCTCTCTCTCTCACAAACACTCAAATACCCTGTCTTTCTCTCTCTGTTACACACGCACCCTCCAACAGGCTGTTTCTTTCTCTCTCACAATTCCTCCGACTCCGTGTCTCTCTCTTTCTCTCTCAGACACCCTCAAACTCACTGTCTCTCCTCTCTCACACCATCCAACTCCCTGTCTCTCTGTCGTTCATGCTCCATCTCCCTGTCTGTCACTCTCTCTATCCTTCTCTCTATCTATCTCCCTCTCATATCCTCCAGCTCCTTGTCTCTCGCTCTCTCTCACACTCTCAAACTACCCGTCTCACTCTCTCTCTCACACATACCCTCCCACTCTCTGTCTCTCTCTCTCTCACACCCTCCAACTCCCTGTCCCGCTCTCTCTCCCTCTCACAACTGCCAATACCCTGTCACTCTCTCTCTCTCTCACCCTCCAACTCCCGGTCTCTCTCTCTCTCCCTCTCACACCCTCCATCACCCTATCTCCCTCTCTCTCTCACACTCTCCAACTTCGTCTCTCCCTCTCTCAAACCCTCAAACACCCTGTCTCTCTCTCTCTGACACTCACCCTCCAACTCATTCTCTCTCCTACACCCTCCAACTACCTGTCTCTCTCTCTCTCTTTCTCACACACACACACTCCCTCCAAGTCCCTGTCTCTCTCTCTCACACACGCTCCAACAGCCTGGCTCTCTCTCTCTCACACCCTCCAACTACACCTCTCTTTCTCTCTGACACCCTCCAACAGCCTGGCTCTCTCTCTCTCACACCCTCCAACTCCCTGTCGCTCTCTCTCTCTCTCTCTCTCCCTCACAACCTCCAACTCCCTGGAGCTCTCTCTCCCTCTCTCTCTCTCTCTCTCTCTCTCACTTGCTCCAACTCACTGTCTCTCTCTCTCTCACACAAACCCTCAAACTCTTTCTCACACACACCCTCCATGATACTGTTCCTCTCTCTCTCACAATCCCACCAACACCCTGTCTCTCTCTCTCTCACACACACCCTCCAACTCCCTGTCTCTCTCTCTCTCTCACAAACCCTCATTCTCCCTGTCTTTCTCTCTTTCTCACAGACCCTTCAACTCCCTATCTCTCTTTGTATCACACACACCCTCCAACAGGCTGTTTCTCTCTCTCTCACAATCCCTCCAACTCCATGTCTCTCTCTCTCTCTCACTCACCCTCCAACTCACTCTCTCACAAACTCCAACTACCTGTCTCTCTCTCTCTCGCACACACACACACTCTCCAACTCCCTGTCTCTCTCTCTCACACCCTCCAACTCCCTGTCTCTCCTCTCTCACATGCTCCAACTACTCTGTCTCTCGCACCTTACAACTCCCTCACTCTCTCTATCTGACACCTCCAACTAACTATCTCTCTCTCTCTCTCACAGCCTGCAACTCCATCTTTCTCTCTCTCACTCCCTCCAACTCAATATCCCCCTCTCTCTCACACCCTCCAAATTCCTGTCTCTCTCTCTCTCACACCCTCCAACTCCCTGTCTCTCTCACTATCTCTCACACTCTCCAATACCCTGTCTCTCTCTTCCTCACAAACCCTCCAACTTCCTGTCTCTCTCTCTCCCTCATGTAACCTCCAACTTCCTGTCTCCCTTTCTCTCACAGCCTCGAACTCGCTGTCTCTCTCTATCTCTCACACACTCCAACTACATCTCTCTCTCTCTCTCACACAAACTCTCCAGATCCCTGTCTCTCCCTCACTCACACCCTCCAACCACCTGTCTCTCTCTCTATCTCTCACACCCTCCAACTCCATCTCTCATCTCTCTCTCTCTCACAGACATTCCAACTACCTATCTGTCCCTCTTTCTCCCTCTCACATCCTCTAACTCCCTCTCTGTCTCTCTCTCCTCCTCTCACACACTCCAACTCCCTGTCGCTCTCCCTCTCATACCCTCCAACGCCTTGTCAGTCTCTCTCTCTCACAGCCTCCAACTCCCATTCTCTCTCACACCCTCCAACAAACTGTCTCTCCCGCACTCGCTCTCACACACTCCACTCCCTGTCTCTCTCTGTCTTTCTCCCTCTCACACCCTCCAACACCCTGTATCTCTCTCTCTCTCCCTCTCTCACTCTCTCCCTCTCATAACCTCCAATTCCCTGTCTGTCTCTCTCACTCTCACACCATTCAACACCCTGCCTCTCTCTCTTTCTCTCACACCCGCCAAGCCCTGTCTCTCTCTCTCTCTCTCTCTCACACCAACCAAGACACTGTCTCTCCCACTCTCTCTCTCACACACTACACTCTCTGTCTCTCCCTCACCCTCCAACTTCCTGTCTGTCTCACTCTCTCCCTCTCACACCCTCCAACGCCCTGCCTCTCTATTTCTCTCCCTCTCTCACATTCCAACTCCCTATCTCTCTCTCTCTCTCTCACACCCTCCAAATTCCTGTCTATCTCTCTCTCTCACACCCACCCTCCAATTCACTGTCTCTCTCTGTCTCACACAAACCCTCTCACAATCCCTCCAACTCCCTGTCTCTCTCTCTCTCTCTCACAATCACTCCAACTCCGTCTCTCCTCTCTCACAACCTCCAACTACCTGTCTGTCTCTGTCTCTCGCACCCTACAACTCCCTCACTCTCTCTATCTCACACCTCCAACTAACTATCTCTCTCTCTCTCACACAGCCTGCAACTCCATGTTTCTCTCTCTCTCTCTCGCACTCCCTCCAACTCAATATCCCCCTCTCTCTCACACCCTCCAAATTCCTGTCTCTCTCTCTCACACCCTCCAACTGCTGGTCTCTCTCTCTTTCTATCACACCCTCCAACTCCCTGTCTCTATCTCTCTATCCCTTACACACCCTCCAATGCCCTGTCTCTCTCTCTCTCACATACCGTCCAACTCCCTGTCTCTCTCTCTCCCTCATGTAACCTCCAACTCCCTGTCTCCCTATCTCTCACACCCTCGAACTCACTGTCTCTCTCTCTCACACCCTCCAACTCCCTGTCTCTCATCTCTCTCTTTCTCACACACCCTCCAACAACCTATCTCTCTCTCTTTCTCCCCCTCACATCCTCTAACTCCCTCTCTGTCCCTCTCCCCCTCTCACACACTCCAACTCCCTGTCTCTCTCCCTCTCATACCCTCCAACTCCTTGTCAGTCACTCTCTCTCTCACAGCCTCCAACTCCCAGTCTCTCTCTCTCTCACAGCCTCCAACAAACTGTCTCTCCCGCACTCTCTCTCACACACTCCACTCCCTGTCTCTCTCTGTCTCTCTCTCACCCTCCAACTCGATGTCTCTCTCTCCATCTCACACCCTCCAACTCCCTGTCTCTCTCTCTATCTCACACCTCCAACTCCCTATCTCTCTCTCTCACAGACCCTGCAACTCCGTCTTTCTCTCTCTCTCGCTCTCACGCACCCTCCAACTCCATATCTCTCTCGCTGACACCCTCCAATTCCCTGCCTCACTATTTCTCTCTCTCGCACACCCTCCAACTCACTGTCTATCTCTCTCACAAAGCACCAGCTCCCTCTCTCTCTCACTCCGTCCTACTCCCTGTATCGCTCTCTCACTCTCCCTCACACCCTCCAACTCCCTGTCTCTCTCTCGTATATGCTCCAACTCCGTGTCTGACTCTCTCTCTCTATCCCAAACTCTCTCTCTCCCCCTCTCACAAACTCCAACTCCTTTTCTCTCCCTCTCTCTTACACCCTCAAACTACCTGTCTCTCTCGCTCTCTCACACATACCCACCCACTCTCTGTCTCTCTCTCTTCCTCTCATACACTGCAACGCCCTGTCTCTCTCTCTCTCACACACCCTCCAACTCACTATCCCGCTGTCTCTCCCTCTCACAACCTCCAACTCATTGTCTCTCTCTCGCTCTCTTGCACGCTCCAACTCCACCTCTCTCTCTCCCTCTCTCACACCCTCCAACAGCCTGTCTCTCTCTCTCACACAGCCTCCGACTCACTCTCTCTCTCTCACAGCCTCCAACTACCTGTCTCTCTCTCTTTCTCACAAACCCTCAAATTCCCTGTCTTTCGCTCTCACTCCAACTCCGTCTCTCCTCTCTCACAACCTCCAAGTCCCTGTCTCTCTCTGTCTCACACACACCCTCCAAGACGCTGTTTCTCTCTCTCTCACAATCGCTCCAACTCCGTCTCTCTCTTTCACTCTCACAATCCCTCCAACTCCCTATCTCTCTCTCTCTCGCTCACATACACTGCAACTCCATTTTTCTCTCTCTCTCTCACACACCCTCCAACTCAATATCCCTCTCTCTCAAACACCATCCAACTCCCTGTCTCTCTCTTTCTCTACCTCTCTCACGTTTCAACACCCTGTCTTTCTATCTCTCACACAACCTCCAACTCCCTGTCTCTCTCTTTCTCACATACCCTCCAACTCCCTTTCTCTCTCTGTCACCCTCCAATGCCCTGTCTCTCTCTCTCACACACAGACTCCAACTAACTGTCTGTCTGTCTCACACACCCTCCAACTCCCTCTCTCGCTCTCTCTCTCTCACACACCCTCGAACTCCCTGTCTCTCTCTCTCTCCCTCACACACTCCACTCTGTCTCTCTCTGTCTCTCTCTCACCCTCCAACTCGATGTCTCTCTCTCTCTCTCTCTCACCCTCCCACTCCCTATCTCTCTCTCTCTATCTCACACCTCCAACTCCCTATCTCTCTCTCTCACACACACCCTGCCACTCCATCTTTCTCTCTCTCGCTCACACCCTCCAATTCCCTGCTTCTCTCTCTTTCACAAACCCTCCAACAGCCTATCTCTCTCTCCATCTCACCCTCCAACGCCCTGTCTCTCTCTCTCTCTCTCTCTCACCCTCCAACTCTCTCTCTCTCTCTCTCTCACAAACCCTCAAACTCCCTGTCTTTCTCTCTTTCTCACACACCCTTCAACTCCCTGTCTCTCTCTTTCTCACACACACCCTCAAAGACGCTGTTTCTCTCTCTCTCACAATACCTCCGAGTCACTGTCTCTCTCTTTCTCTCTCACACACCCTCCACCTCCCTGTCTCTGCTCTCTCACACCCTCCAACTACCTGTCTCTCTCTGTCTCTCGCACCCTACAACTCCCTCTCTCTCTCTATCTAACACCTCCAACTCCCTATCTCTCTCTCACACACCCTGCAACTCCAACTTTCTCTCTCTCTCTCGCTCACACCCTCCAATTCCCTGCCTCTCTAATTGTCTCTCTCTCACACCCTCCAACTCACTGTCTCTCTCTCTCACAAAGCACCAGCTCCCTCTCTCTCTCACTCCATCCTACTCCCTGTATCGCTCTCTCTCTCTCCCCCACACCCTCCAACTCATCACCCGCTCTCTCTCCCTCTCACAACCTCCAACTCCCTGTCTCTCTCTCGTACACGCTCCAACTCCCTGTCTGTGTCTCTATCCCCCTCTCTCCCCCTTCCCCTCTCACAACCTCCAACTCCTTGTTTCCCCCTCTCTCTCACACCATCAAACTACCTTCTCTCTCGCTCTCACGCACATACCCTCCCACTCTCTGTCTCTGTCTCTCTCTCTTCCTCTCACACACTGCAACGCTCTGTCTCTCTCTCTCTTTCACACCCTCCAACTCAGTGTCCCGCTCTCTCTCCCTCTCACACCCTCCAACTCCCTGTCTCTCTCTCACACACCCTCCACCTCCCTGTCTCTGCTCTCTCACACCCTCCAACTACCTGTCTCTCTCTGTCTCTCGCACCCTACAACTCCCTCTCTCTCTCTATCTAACACCTCCAACTCCCTATCTCTCTCTCACACACCCTGCAACTCCAGCTTTCTCTCTCTCTCTCTCTCACACCCGCCAACTCCACCTTTCTCTCTCTCTCCCCCTCTCATAACATCCAACTCCTTGTCTGTCTCTCTCTCTCTCACAGCCTCGAAAACCCTGTCTCTCTCTCTCTCTCTCTCTCTCATACCCTCGAACACCCTGTCTCTCTCTCTCTCACACATTCTCCTGCTCCCTGTCTCTCTCTCTCTCTCTCACAAACCCTCAAAATCCGTGTCTCTCCATCTGTCACACACCCTTCAAGTCCCTGCCTCTCTCTCTGTCACGCACCATTCAACTCCCGGTCTATCTCTCTCTCACACCATCTGATTCTCTGTCTCTCTCTCTCTCTCACACACACCCTCCAATACCCTGTCCCTCTCTCTCTCACATACCCTCCAACTCCATGTCTCACTCTGTCTCCCTCTCGTACCCTCCAAATCCGTGCCTCCCTATCTCTCATACCATCGAACCTGCTGTCTCTCTCTATCTCTCACACACTCCAACTCCCTGTCTCTCCCTCTCTCTCTGTCTCTCACACACACCCTCCAACTCCTTGTCTCTCTCTCTCTCACACCATCCAACTACCTGTCTCTCTCTCTCTGTCTCTCACACCCTCTAACTCCCTGTGTCTCTCTCTCTCTCTCTCAAACCCTCCAAATATCTGTCTCTCTCTCTTTCTTCCTCTCAACCTCTAACGCCCTGTGTCGCTCTCTCTTCCTCTCCCTCGCACACGCTCCAACACCCTGTCTCTCTCTTTCTGACACCCTCCAACTTCGTCTCTCCCTCTCTCTCAAACCCTCAAACCCCTGTCTCTCTCTCTCTGACACCCTCCAACTTCGTCTCTCTCTCTCACACACACACACTCCCTCCAACTCCCTGTCTCTCTCTCTCCCTCGTGTAGCCTCCAACTCCCTGTCTCCCTATCTCTCACACCCTCAAACTCGCTGTCTCTCTCTCTCTGTCTCTCACACCCTCCAACTCCCTGTCTCTCATCTCTCTCTCTCTCACACACCCTCCAACTACCTATCTCTCTCTCTTTCTCCCCCTCACATCCTCTAACTCCCTCTCTGTCCCTCTCCCCCTCTCACACACTCCAACTCCCTGTCTCTCTCCCTCTCATACCCTCCAACTCCTTGTCAGTCTCTCTCTCTCTCACAGCCTCCAACTCCCAGTCTCTCTCTCTCTCACACCCTCCAACAAACTGTCTCTCCCGCACTCTCTCTCACAAACTCCACTCCCTGTCTCTCTCTCACCCTCCAACTCGATGTCTTTCTCTCTGTCTCACATCCTCCAACTCCCTGTCTCTCTCTCTCACAAAGCACCAGCTCCCTCTCTCTCTCACTCCGTCCTACTCCCTGAATCGCTCTCTCACTCTCCCTCACACTCTCCAACTCCCCGTATCACTCTCTCTCTCCCTCACACCCTCCAACTCCCTGTCTCGCTCTCGTATACGCTCCAACTCCGTGTCTGACTCTCTCTCTCTATCCCAAACTCTCTCTCCCCCTCTCACAAACTCCAACTCCTTTTCTCTCCCTCTCTCTTACACCCTCAAACTACCTGTCTCTCTCGCTCTCTCACACATACCCACCCACTCTCTGTCTCTGTCTCTCTCTCTTCCTCTCACACACTGCAACGCCCTGTCTCTCTCTCTCTCTCACACCCTCCAACTCACTGTCCCGCTCTCTCTCCCTCTCACAACCTCCAAAACACTGTCTCTCTCTCTCTCTCGCACGCTCCAACTCCACCTCTCTCTCTCTCCCTCTCTCACAACCTCCAACAGCCTGTCTCTCTCTCTCACACAGCCTCCGACTCACTCTCTCTCTCTCTCACAGCCTCCAACTACCGGTCTCTCTCTCTTTCTCACAAACCCTCAAATTCTCTGTCTTTCGCTCTCACTCCAACTCCCTTTCTCTCCTCTCTCACAAGCTCACTGTCCCGCTCTCTCTCCCTCTCACAACCTCCAACTCACTGTCTCTCTCTCTCTCTCACACTCCAACTCCACCTCTCTCTCTCCCTCTCTCACACCCTCCAACAGCCTGTCTCTCTCTCTCACACAGCCTCCGACTCACTCACTCTCTCACAGCCTCCAACTACCTGTCTCTCTCTCTTTCTCACAAACCCTCAAATTCCCTGTCTTTCGCTCTCACTCCAACTCCCTGTCTCTCCTCTCTCACAACCTCCAAGTCCCTGTCTCTCTCTGTCTCACACACACCCTCCAAGACGCTGTTTCTCTCTCTCTCACAATCCCTCCAACTCCGTCTCTCTCTTTCGCTCTCACAATCCCTCCAACTCCCTATCTCTCTCTCTCTCTCACATGCACTGCAACTCCATTTTTCTCTCTCTCTTTCACACACCCTCCAACTCAATATCCCTCTCTCTCAAACACCATCCAACTCCCTGTCTCTCTCTTTCTCTACCTCTCTCACCCTTTAACACCCTGTCTTTCTCTCTCACACACACCCTCCAACTCCCTGTCTCTCTCTTTCTCACATACCCTCCAACTCCCTTTCTCTCTCACTCTCACTCACCCTCCAACACCCTGTCTCTCTCTCTCTCACACACAGACTCCAACTAACTGTCTGTCTGTCTTACACACCCTCCAACTCCCTCTCTCGCTCTCTCTCTCACACACCCTCGAACTCCCTGTCTCTCTCTCTCCCTCTCACACACTCCACTCTCTGTCTCTCTCTGTCTCTCTCACCCTCCAACTCGATGTCTCTCTCTCTCTCTCACCCTCCAACTCCCTGTCTCTCTCTCTCTATCTCACACCTCCAACTCCCTATCTCTCTCTCTCTCAAACACCCTGCAACTCCATCTTTCTCTCTCTCTCTCGCTCACACCCTCCAATTCCCTGCCTCTCTCCCTCTCACAAACCCTCCAACACCCTATGTCTCTCTCCATCTCACCCTCCAACGCCCTGTCTCTCTCTCTCTCTCTCTCTCACCCTCCAAACCCCTGTCTCTCTCTCTCTCTCTCTCACCCTCCAACTCTCTCTCTCACAAACCCTCAAACTCACTGTCTTTCTCTCTTTCTCACACACCCTTCAACTCCCTGTCTCTCTCTCTCTCACACACACCCTCCAAGACGCTGTTTCTCTCTCTCTCACAATACCTCCGAGTCACTGTCTCACTCTTTCTCTCTCACACACCCTCCACCTCCCTGTCTCTGCTCTCTCACACCCTCCAACTACCTGTCTCTCTGTCTCTCGCACCCTACAACTCCCTCTCTCTCTCTATCTAACACCTCCAACTCCCTATCTCTCTCTCACACACCCTGCAACTCCAACTTTCTCTCTCTCTCTCGCTCACACCCTCCAATTCCCTGCCTCTCTAATTGTCTCTCTCTCACACCCTCCAACTCACTGTCTCTCTCTCTCACAAAGCACCAGCTCCCTCTCTCTCTCACTCCATCCTACTCCCTGTATCGCTCTCTCTCTCTCCCCCACACCCTCCAACTCATCACCCGCTCTCTCTCCCTCTCACAACCTCCAACTCCCTGTCTCTCTCGTACACGCTCCAACTCCCTGTCTGTGTCTCTATCCCACTCTCTCCCCCTCCCCCTCTCACAACCTCCAACTCCTTGTTTCCCCCTCTCTCTCACACCATCAAACTACCTTCTCTCTCGCTCTCACGCACATACCCTCCCACTCTGTCTCTGTCTCTCTCTCTTCCTCTCACACACTGCAACACACTGTCTCTCTCTCTCTCTCACACCCTCCAACTCACTACCCGCTCTCTCTCCCTCTCACACCCTCCAACTCCCTGTCTCTCTCTCACACACCCTCCACCTCCCTGTCTCTGCTCTCTCACACCCTCCAACTACCTGTCTCTCTCTGTCTCTCGCACCCTAAAACTCCCTCTCTCTCTATCTAACACCTCCAACTCCCTATCTCTCTCTCACACACCCTGCAACTCCAGCTTTCTCTCTCTCTCTCTCACACCCTCCAACTCCACCTTTCTCTCTCTCTCCCTCCCTCTCATAACATCCAACTCCTTGTCTGTCTCTCTCTCTCACAGCCTCGAAAACCCTGTCTCTCTCTCTCTCTCACACATTCTCCTGTTCCCTGTCTCTCTCTCTCTCTCTCACAAACCCTCAAAATCCGTGTCTCTCCATCTGTCACACACCCTTCAAGTCCCTGCCTCTCTCTCTGTCACGCACCATTCAACTCCCGGTCTATCTCTCTCTCACACCATCTGATTCTCTGTCTCTCTCTCTCTCTCTCACACACCCTCCAATACCCTGTCCCTCTCTCTCTCACATACCCTCCAACTCCATGTCTCACTCTGTCTCCCTCTCGTACCCTCCAAATCCGTGCCTCCCTATCTCTCACACCATCGAACCTGCTGTCTCTCTCTATCTCTCACACACTCCAACTCCCTGTCTCTCCCTCTCTCTGTCTCTCACACACACCCTCCAACTCCCTGTCTCTCCCTCTCTCACACCATCCAACTACCTGTCTCTCTCTCTCTGTCTCTCACACCCTCTAACTCCCTGTGTCTCTCTCTCTCAAACCCTCCAAATACTTGTCTCTCTCTCTTTCTTCCTCTCACAACCTCTAACGCCCTGTGTCGCTCTCTCTTCCTCTCCCTCGCACACGCTCCAGCACCCTGTCTCTCTCTTTCTGACACCCTCCAACTTCGTCTCTCCCTCTCTCTCAAACCCTCAAACACCCTGTCTCTCTCTCTCTGACACCCTCCAACTTCGTCTCTCTCTCTCTCACACACACACACCCTCCAAATCCCTGTCTCTCTCTCTCACACCCTCCAACTCCACCTCTCTCTCTCCCTCTCTCACACCCTCCAGCAGCCTGTCTCTCTCTCTCTCACAGCCACCAACTGCCTTTCTCTCTGTCTGTCACTCACAGCTCCAACTCCCTGCCTCTTTCACTCTCTCTCTCACACCCTCCAACTCCCTCTCTCTCACACCTTCCAGCTCACTGTCTCTCTCTCTCATACCTTCCAACTCCCTGTCTCTCTCTCACAAACCCTCATATACCCTGTCTTTCTCTCTCTCTCACACACCCTTCACCTCCTGGTCTCTCTCTCACTCTCACACACCCTCCAACTCCCTGTCTCTCTCTCTCTTTCTCTCACACAGCCTCCAACTAACAGTCTCTCTCTCTCTCACACACCCTCCAACTCGCTCTCTCTCTTTCACACCCTTTCAACTCCGTCTCTCTCTCTCTCCCTCTCACGCCCTCCAACAACCTGTCTCTCTCTCTCTGTCTCACCCTCAAACACCCTGTCTCTCTCTCTCACCCTCCAACCCCCTGTCTGTCTCTCTCTCACACCATTCAACACCCTGTCTCTCTCTCTCTCTCTCTCTCACACCCGCCAAGCCCTGTCTCTCTCTCTCTCTCACACCATCCAAGACACTGTCTCTCCCGCTCTGTCTCTCACATACTACACTCCCTGTCTCTCTCTGTTTCTCCCTCACCCTTCAACTCCCTGTCTGTCTCTCTCTCTCCCTCTCACACCCTCCAACTCCCTGTCTGTCTGTCTCTCTCTCTGTCTCCCTCTCACAACCTCCAAGTCCGTCTCTCCCTCAGTCTCACAACCTCAAACTACCAGTCTCTCTCTCTCTGTCTCAAACACTCCAATTCCCTGTCTCTCTCTCTCCCTCATACCCTCGAACTGCCTGTCTCTCGCTCCCTCCCTCTCACAACCTGCAACTCCCTCTCTATTTCTCTCCCTCTCTCACACACCAACTCCCTATCTCTCTCTCTCTCTCACACCCTTCAACTCGCTGTCTCTCTCTCTCTCTCACACCATCCAAGACACTGTCTCTCCCGCTCTCTCTCTCTCACATACTACACTCCCTGTCTCTCTTTGTTTCTCCCTCACCCTCCAACTCAGTGTCTGTCTCTCTCTCTCCCTCTCACATCCTCCAACACCCTGCCTCTCTATTTCTCTCCCTCTCTCACACACCAACTCACTATCTCTCTCTCTCTCACACCCTCCAACTCGCTGTCTCTCTCTCTCTCTCTCTCACACACACCCACCCTCCAACTCACTGTCTCTCTCTCTCTCACATACCCTCCAACTCCCTGTCTCTCTCTCGCACACCCTCCAACTCCCTGTCTGTCTATCTCTCTGTCTCCCTCTCACAACCTCCAACTCCCTGTCTCTCCCTCACTCTCACAACCTCAAACTACCAGACTCTCTCTCTCTCTCTCTCTCTCTCAAACACTCCAACTCCCTTTCTCTCTCTCTCCCTCATACCCTCGAACTGCCTGTCTCTCGCTCCCTCCCTCTCACAACCTGCAACTCCCTCTCTATTTCTCTCCCTCTCTCACACACCAACTCCCTATCTCTCTCTCTCTCTCACACCCTTCAACTCGCTGTCTCTCTCTCTCTCTCACACCATCCAAGACACTGTCTCTCCCGCTCTCTCTCTCTCACATACTACACTCCCTGTCTCTTTGTTTCTCCCTCACCCTCCAACTCAGTGTCTGTCTCTCTCTCTCCCTCTCACATCCTCCAACACCCTGCCTCTCTATTTCTCTCCCTCTCTCACACACCAACTCACTATCTCTCTCTCTCTCACACCCTCCAACTCGCTGTCTCTCTCTCTCTCTCTCACACACACCCACCCTCCAACTCACTGTCTCTCTCTCTCTCACATACCCTCCAACTCCCTGTCTCTCTCTCGCACACCCTCCAACTCCCTGTCTGTCTATCTCTCTGTCTCGCTCTCACAACCTCCAACTCCCTGTCTCTCCCTCACTCTCACAACCTCAAACTACCAGTCTCTCTCTCTCTCTCAAACACTCCAACTCCCTTTCTCTCTCTCTCCCTCATACCCTCGAACTGCCTGTCTCTCACTCTTTCCCTCTCACAACCTGCAACTCCCTCTCTCTCTCTCTCTCTTACCCTCCAACCCCTTGTCTCTCTCTCTCTCCCTCTCACACGCTCCAACCCCGTCCCCCTCTCTCTCTCACACCCTCCAGCTCCCTGTCTCTCTCTCCCTCACAAACCCTCAAACACTCTCTCTCTCTCACAGTTACCCTCCAACTCGCTCTATCTCTCACACACCCTCCAACTACCTGTCTGTCTGTCTCTCTCTCACACAAACACTCCCTCCAACTCCCTGCCTCTCTCTCTCACACACGCTCCAACTCCCTGTCTCTCTCTCTCACACCCTCCAACTCCACCTCTCTCTCTCTCACATCCTCCAACAGTCTGTCTCTCTCTCTCACAACCCCTCCAATACCATGTCTCTCTCTCTCTCACACCCTCCAACTCCCTGTCTCTCTCTCTCTCTCTCTCTCAACCTACAACCCTCTGTCTCTCTCGCTCTCACACACCCTCCCACTCCCTGTCTCTCTCTTCCTCTCACAAACCCTTCAACTCCCTGTCCCTCTCTGTCTCACACACACCCTCCAAGACCCTGTTTCTCTCTCTCTCACAATCCCTCCAACTCCCTGTTTCTCTCTTTCTCTCTCACACACCCTCCAACTCACTGTCTCTGCTCTCTCACACCCTCCAACTCCCTGTCTCTGCTCTCTCACACCCTCCAACTCCCTGTCTCTCCCTCTCTCTCTCACAAAACCTCAAATGCCCTGTCTTTCTCTCTCTCTCAGACACCCTTCAACTCCCTGTCTGTCTCTGTCTCACACACACCCTCCAAGACGCTGTTTCTCTCTATCTCACAATCCCACCAACTCCCTATCTCTCTCTCCCTCTCACGTACCCTGCAACTCCATCTTTCTCTCTCTCTCTTTCTCACACTGCAACTCAATATCCCTCTCTCTCACACCCCCCAACACCCTGTCTCTCTCTCTCACCCTCCAACCCCCTGTCTGTCTCTCTCTCACACCATTCAACACCCTGTCTCTCTCTCTCTCTCTCTCTCACACCCGCCAAGCCCTGTCTCTCTCTCTCTCTCACACCATCCAAGACACTGTCTCTCCCGCTCTGTCTCTCACATACTACACTCCCTGTCTCTCTCTGTTTCTCCCTCACCCTTCAACTCCCTGTCTGTCTCTCTCTCTCCCTCTCACACCCTCCAACTCCCTGTCTGTCTGTCTCTCTCTCTGTCTCCCTCTCACAACCTCCAAGTCCGTCTCTCCCTCAGTCTCACAACCTCAAACTACCAGTCTCTCTCTCTCTGTCTCAAACACTCCAATTCCCTGTCTCTCTCTCTCCCTCATACCCTCGAACTGCCTGTCTCTCGCTCCCTCCCTCTCACAACCTGCAACTCCCTCTCTATTTCTCTCCCTCTCTCACACACCAACTCCCTATCTCTCTCTCTCTCTCACACCCTTCAACTCGCTGTCTCTCTCTCTCTCTCACACCATCCAAGACACTGTCTCTCCCGCTCTCTCTCTCTCACATACTACACTCCCTGTCTCTCTTTGTTTCTCCCTCACCCTCCAACTCAGTGTCTGTCTCTCTCTCTCCCTCTCACATCCTCCAACACCCTGCCTCTCTATTTCTCTCCCTCTCTCACACACCAACTCACTATCTCTCTCTCTCTCACACCCTCCAACTCGCTGTCTCTCTCTCTCTCTCTCTCACACACACCCACCCTCCAACTCACTGTCTCTCTCTCTCTCACATACCCTCCAACTCCCTGTCTCTCTCTCGCACACCCTCCAACTCCCTGTCTGTCTATCTCTCTGTCTCCCTCTCACAACCTCCAACTCCCTGTCTCTCCCTCACTCTCACAACCTCAAACTACCAGACTCTCTCTCTCTCTCTCTCTCTCTCAAACACTCCAACTCCCTTTCTCTCTCTCTCCCTCATACCCTCGAACTGCCTGTCTCTCGCTCCCTCCCTCTCACAACCTGCAACTCCCTCTCTATTTCTCTCCCTCTCTCACACACCAACTCCCTATCTCTCTCTCTCTCTCACACCCTTCAACTCGCTGTCTCTCTCTCTCTCTCACACCATCCAAGACACTGTCTCTCCCGCTCTCTCTCTCTCACATACTACACTCCCTGTCTCTTTGTTTCTCCCTCACCCTCCAACTCAGTGTCTGTCTCTCTCTCTCCCTCTCACATCCTCCAACACCCTGCCTCTCTATTTCTCTCCCTCTCTCACACACCAACTCACTATCTCTCTCTCTCTCACACCCTCCAACTCGCTGTCTCTCTCTCTCTCTCTCACACACACCCACCCTCCAACTCACTGTCTCTCTCTCTCTCACATACCCTCCAACTCCCTGTCTCTCTCTCGCACACCCTCCAACTCCCTGTCTGTCTATCTCTCTGTCTCGCTCTCACAACCTCCAACTCCCTGTCTCTCCCTCACTCTCACAACCTCAAACTACCAGTCTCTCTCTCTCTCTCAAACACTCCAACTCCCTTTCTCTCTCTCTCCCTCATACCCTCGAACTGCCTGTCTCTCACTCTTTCCCTCTCACAACCTGCAACTCCCTCTCTCTCTCTCTCTCTTACCCTCCAACCCCTTGTCTCTCTCTCTCTCCCTCTCACACGCTCCAACCCCGTCCCCCTCTCTCTCTCACACCCTCCAGCTCCCTGTCTCTCTCTCCCTCACAAACCCTCAAACACTCTCTCTCTCTCACAGTTACCCTCCAACTCGCTCTATCTCTCACACACCCTCCAACTACCTGTCTGTCTGTCTCTCTCTCACACAAACACTCCCTCCAACTCCCTGCCTCTCTCTCTCACACACGCTCCAACTCCCTGTCTCTCTCTCTCACACCCTCCAACTCCACCTCTCTCTCTCTCACATCCTCCAACAGTCTGTCTCTCTCTCTCACAACCCCTCCAATACCATGTCTCTCTCTCTCTCACACCCTCCAACTCCCTGTCTCTCTCTCTCTCTCTCTCTCAACCTACAACCCTCTGTCTCTCTCGCTCTCACACACCCTCCCACTCCCTGTCTCTCTCTTCCTCTCACAAACCCTTCAACTCCCTGTCCCTCTCTGTCTCACACACACCCTCCAAGACCCTGTTTCTCTCTCTCTCACAATCCCTCCAACTCCCTGTTTCTCTCTTTCTCTCTCACACACCCTCCAACTCACTGTCTCTGCTCTCTCACACCCTCCAACTCCCTGTCTCTGCTCTCTCACACCCTCCAACTCCCTGTCTCTCCCTCTCTCTCTCACAAAACCTCAAATGCCCTGTCTTTCTCTCTCTCTCAGACACCCTTCAACTCCCTGTCTGTCTCTGTCTCACACACACCCTCCAAGACGCTGTTTCTCTCTATCTCACAATCCCACCAACTCCCTATCTCTCTCTCCCTCTCACGTACCCTGCAACTCCATCTTTCTCTCTCTCTCTTTCTCACACTGCAACTCAATATCCCTCTCTCTCACACCCCCCAACACCCTGTCTCTTTCTCTCACATCCTCCAACTCCCTGTCTCTCTCTCTCTCACACACCGACCAACTCCCTCTCTCTCTCTCTCTCTCACACACACCCTCCAACTCCCTGTCTCTCTCTCTCACAAACCCTCAAAGACCCTGTCTTTCTCTCTCTCTCACACACCCTTCAAGTCCCTGTCTCTCTCTGTCTCACACAGACCGTACAACAGGCTGCTTCTCTCTCTCTCACAATCCCTCCAACTCCTTGTCTCTCTCTTTCTCTCTCACACACCCTCCAACTCACTTTTTCTCCTCTCTCACACCCTCCATTTACCTGTCGCTCTGTCTCTCGCACCCTACAACTCACTCTCTCTCTATCACAAACCTCAAACTCCCCATCTCTCTCTCTCTCTCTCTCTCTCTCACATATCCTGCAACTCCATTTTTCTCTCTCTCTCACACACACCCTCCAACTCAATATCCCTCTCTCTCTTACTCCGGCCAACTCCCTGTATTGCTCTCTCTCTCCCTCACACTCTCCAACTCCCTGTATCGCTATCTCCCTCCCTCACATCCTCCAACTCCCTGTCTGTCTCTCCCTCTATCCCACTCTCTCTCCCTCCCCATCTCACAACCTCCAACTCCTTGTCTCTCCCTCTCTCTCACACCCTCAAACTACCAGTCTCTCTCGCTCTCTCACACATACCCTCCCACTCTCTGTCTCTGTCTCTCTCTCTTCCTCTCACACACTGCAACCCCCTGCCTCTCCCTCTCTCTCTCACACACGCTCCAACTCACTGTCATGCTCTCTCTCCCTCTCACAACCTCCAACACACTGACTCTCTCTCTCTCTCTCACCCTCCAACTCCCGGTCTCTCACTCTCTCCCTCTCACAGGCTCCAACACCCTGTCTCTCTCTCTCACACACATTCTCCTGCTCCCTCTCTCTCTCTCTCTCTCACAAACCTTCAAACTCCCTGTCTCTCCATCTCTCACACACCCTTCAAGTCCCTGCCTCTCTCGCTGTCACACACCCTTCAACACCCTCTCTCTCTCTCACAACCTCCAACTCCCTGTCTCTCTCTCTCTCTCTCACACCCTCGAACTTCCTGTCTCTCTCTCTCACAAACCCTCAATCTCCCAGTCTTTCTCTCTCTCTCACACACGCTTACAACTCCCTGTCTCTCTCTTTCTCACACACACCCTCCAAGATGCTGTTTCTCTCTCTCACAATCCCTCCAACTCCCTGTCTGTCTTTCTCTCTCACACACCATCCAACTCACTGTCTCTGCTCTCTCACACCCTCCAACTACCTGTCTCTCTCTCTGTCTCTCGCACTCTACAACTCCCTCTCTCTTTCTATCTCACACCTCCAACTCCGTATCTCTCTCTCACACCCCCACCACCTCCATCTTTCTCTCTCTCTCCCTCTCATACCCTCCAACTCCATGTCTGTCTCTCTCTCTCACAGCCTCCAACACCCTGTCTCTCTCTCTCTCACACCCTCCAACACACTGTCCCTCTCTCTCTCTCTCTCTCTGTCACATTCTCCTGCTCCCTGTCTCTCTCTATCTCGCAAACCTTCAAACTCCCTGTCTCTCCATCTCTCACACACCCTTCAAGTCTCGGCCACTCTCTCTGTCACACACCCTTCAACTCCCGGTCTCTCTCTCTCTCTCACAGCATCCGACTCCCTGTCTCTCTCTCTCTTTCTCACACACCCTCCAACACCCTGTCGCTCTCTCTCTCTCTCACATTCTCCTGCTCCCTGTCTCTCTCTCTCTCACAAACCTTCAAACTCCCTGTCTACCCATCTCTCACAAACCCTTCAAGTCCCTGCCTCTCTCTCTTTCACACACCCTTCAACTCCCGGTATCTCTCACTCTCACACCATTTACTCCCTGTCTCTCTCTCTGTCTCTCTCTCTCACACACCCTCCAATACCCTGTCTCTCTCTCTCTCACATACCCTCCAACTCCATGTCTCTCTCCATCTCTCCCTCTTGTACCCTCCAAATCCCTGCCTCCCTATCTCTCACACCATCGAACCTGCTGTCTGTCTCTCTCTCTCACACACTCCAACTCCCTGTCTCTCCCTCTCTCACACCCTCCAACTACCTGTCTCTCTCTTTCTGTCTCTCACACCCTCCAACTCCCTGTCTCTCTCTCTCACACCCTCCAACTACCTGTCTCTCTCTCTTTCTTCCTCTCACACCCTCTAAAGCCCTGTCTCGCTCTCTCCCTCTCACACGCTCCAACACCCTGTCTCTCTCTCTCTGACACCCTCCAAATTCGTCTCTCTCTCTCTCACAAAACCTCAAACACCCTGTCTCTTTCTCTTACACTCACCCACCAACTCACTCTCCCTCTCACACCCTCCAACTACCTGTCTCTCTCTCTCTGTCTCACACACACACATTCCCTCCAACTCCCTGTCTCTCTTTCTCTCTCACACACCCTCCAACTCACTGTCTCTGCTCTCTCACACCCTCCAACTACCTGTCTCTCTCTGTCTCTCGCAACCTACAACTCCCTCTCTCTATCTACCTCACACCTCCCTATCTCTCTCACTCTCACATACCCTGCAACTCCAGTTTTCTCTCTCTCTCTCTCACACACCCTCCAACTCAATACCCCCCTCTCTCTCACACCATCCAACTCGTTGTCATTCTTTCTCTCCCTCTCTCACCCTCCAACACCCTGTTTTTCTCTCTCACACACCTCCAACTCCCTGTCTCTCTCTTTCTCACATACCCTCCAACTCCCTTTCTCTCTTTCACTCTCACACACCCTCCAAAACCCTGTTCTCTCTCTATCGCACCCTCCAACACCCTGTCTCTCTCTCACCCTCCAACACACTGTCTCTCTCTCTCACACCCTCCAACGCCGTGTCTCTCTAGCTCTCTGCCTCTCAGTCTCTCCCCTCTCATAGCCTCCAATTCCCTGTCTGTCTCTCTCTCTCACACCATTCAACACCTTGTCTCTCTCTCTCTCTCACACCCGCCAAGCCCTGTCTCTCTCTCTCTCTCTCACACCATCCAAGGACACTGTCTCTCCTGCTCTCTCTCTCAAACACTACACTCCCTTTCTCTCTGTCTCTCCCTCACCCTTCAACTCACTGTCTGTCTCTCTCTCTCCCCCTCACACCCTCCAACACCCTGTCTCTCTCTCTATCTCTCACCCTTGAACAACCTGTCTCTCTCTCACCCTCCAACTCCGTCTCACTCTCTCACACACACTCCAATTCCCTGTCCTCTCTCTCTCACACCATTCTACACCCGCCAAGCCCTGTCTCTCTCTCACACCATCCAAGACACTGTTTCTCCCACTCTCTCTCTCACACACTACACTCTGTCTCTCTCTCTCTCTCCCTCACCCTCCAACTACCTGTCTCTCTCTCTTTCTTCCTCTCACACCCTCTAAAGCCCTGTCCTTCTCTCAAATCACTCTCCCTCTCACACCCTGCAACTACCAGTCTCTCTCTCTGTCTCACACACACACACTCCCTCCAACTCCCTATCTCACCCTGTCACACACACTCCCAACTACCTGCCTCTCTCCGTCACACCCTCCAACTCCACCTCTCTCTCCCTCTCTCACACCCTCCAACAGCCTGTCTCTCTCTCTCACAGCCTCCAACTCCCTGTCTTTCTCTCTCTCACACCCTCTAACTCCCTGTCTCTCGATCTCTCTCCCGCACCCTACCACTCCCTGTCTCTCTATCTCACACCCTCCAACTCCCTGTCTCTCCCTCACCCACACCATCCAACTACCTGTCTCTCTCTCTCTCTCTCACTCCCTCCAAATACCTGTCTCTCTTTCTTTCTTCCTCTCACACCCTCTAACACCCTGTTCACTCTCTCTTCCTCTCCCTCTCACACGCTCCAACACCCTGTCTCTCTCTCTCTCACACTCACGCAACAACTCTCTCTCTCTCTCACCCTCCAACTCCCTGTCTTTCTCTCTCAAACCTCCAACTCCCTATCTCTCTCTCTCTCAGACCTTCCAACTGCTTGTCTCTCTCTCTCTCACACCTTCCAACTCCCTGTCTCTCTCTCTCACACCCTCCAACTCCACCTCTCTCTCTCCCTCTCTCACACCCTCCAACAGCCTGTTCACTCTCTCTTCCTCTCCCTATCACACGCTCCAACACCCTGTCTCTCTCTCTCTCTCTCACACTCACCCACCAACTCACTCTCCCTCTCACACCCTCCAACTACCTGTCTCTCTGTCTCTCACACACACACACACTCCCTCCAACTCCCTGTCTCTCTCTCTCACACCCTCCAACTCCACCTCTATCTCTCCCTCTCTCACACCTCCAACAGCCTGTCTCTCTCTCTCTCTCTCTCAGCCTCCAACTCCCCCTCTCTCTGTCTCTCACAGCCTCCAATGCCCTCTCTCTCTCTCTCTCTCTCACCCTCCAACTCCCTGTCTTTCTCTCTCAAACATCCAACTCCCTATCTCTCTCTCTGACCTTCCAACACGCTGTCTCTCTCTCTCTCTCACACCTTCCAACTCCCTGTCTCTCTCTCTCACACCCTCCAACTCCACCTCTCTCTCTCCCTCTCTCACACCCTCCAACAGCCTGTCTCTCTCTCTCAGCTTCCAACTCCCCCCTCTCTCTGTCTCTCACAGCCTCCAACCCCCCCCCCTCTCTCTCTCTCACCCTCCAACTCCGTCTTTCTCTCTCAAACCTCCAACTCCCTATCTCTCTCTCTCACACCTTCCAACTCCCTGTCTCTCTCACAAACCCTCAAATACCCTGTCTTTCTCTCTCTCACACACACCTTTCAACTCCCTGTCTCTCGCTGTCTCACACATCCCCTCCAAGATGTTGTTTCTCTCTCTCTCACAATCCCTCCAACTCCCTGTCTCTCTCTTTCTCTCTCACATTCCCTCCAACTCCCTATCTCTCTTTTTCACTCACATACCCTGCAACTCCATTTTTCTCTCTGTCTCTCTCACACACCCTCCAAATCAATATCCCTCGCTCTCTCTCACACCATCCAACTCCCTGTCTCTCTCTTTCTCTCCTTCTCTCACCCTCCAACACCCTGCTTTCTCGCTCTCACACACCCTCCAACTCCCTGTCTCTCTCTTTCTCACATACCCTCCAACTCCCTTTCTCTCTCTCACTCTCACACACCCTCCAACACCCTGTCTCTCTCTCTCACCCTCCAACACACTGTCTCTCTCTCTCTCACACCCTCCAACGCCGTGTCTCTCTAGATCTCTCCCTCTCTCAGTCTCTCCCTCTCATAGCCTCCAATTCCCTGTCTGTCTCTCTCTCACACCATTCAACACCTTGTCTCTCTCTCTCTCTCACACCCGCCAAGCCCTGTCTCTCTCTCTCTCTCACTCTCACACCATCCAAGACACTGTCTCTCCTGCTCTCTCTCTCACACACTACACTCCCTTTCTCTCTCAGTCTCTCCCTCACCCTTCAACTCACTGTCTGTCTCTCTCTCTCCCCCTCACACCCTCCAACACCCTGTCTCTCTCTCTATCTCTCACCCTCGAACAACCTGTCTCTCTCTCACCCTCCAACTCCCTGTCTCTCTCTCTCACACACACTCCAAAGCCCTGTCTCTCTCTCTCTCCCTCTCATAGCCTCCAATTCCCTGTCTGTCTCTCTCTCACACCATTCTACACCCGCCAAGCACTGTCTCTCTCTCACACCATCCAAGACACTGTTTCTCCCACTCTCTCTCTCACACACTACACTCTGTCTCTCTCTCTTTCTTCCTCTCACACCCTCTAAAGCCCTGTCCTTCTCTCAAATCACTCTCCCTCTCACACCCTCCAACTACAAGTCTCTCTCTCTGTCTCACACACACACACTCCCTCCAACACCCTATCTCACTCTGTCACACACACTCCAACTACCTGCCTCTCTCCATCACACCCTCCAACTCCACCTCTCTCTCCCTCTCTCACACCCTCCAACAGCCTGTCTCTCTCACAGCCTCCAACTCCCTGTCTCTCTCTCTCTCACTCACACCCTCTAACTCCCTGTCTCTCGCTCTCTCTCCCGCACCCTACCACTCCCTGTCTCTCTATCTCACACCCTCCAACTCCCTGTCTCTCCCTCACTCACACCATCCAACTACCTGTCTCTCTCTCTCTCTCACTCCCTCCAAATACCTGTCTCTCTTTCTTTCTTCCTCTCACACCCTCTAACACCCTGTTCACTCTCTCTTCCTCTCCCTATCACACGCTCCAACACCCTGTCTCTCTCTCTCTCACACTCACCCACCAACTCACTCTCCCTCTCACACCCTCCAACTACCTGTCTCTCTGTCTCTCACACACACACACACCCTCCAACTCCGTCTCTCTCTCTCACACCCTCCAACTCCACCTCTCTCTCCCTCTCTCACACCCTCCAACAGCCTGTCTCTCTCTCTCTCTCAGCCTCCAACTCCCCCTCTCTGTCTCTCACAGCCTCCAACTCTCTCTCTCTCTCTCTCTCACCCTCCAACTCCCTGTCTTTCTCTCTCAAACATCCAACTCCCTATCTCTCTCTCTCAGACCTTCCAACTCCCTGTCTCTCTCTCTCTCACACCTTCCAACTCCCTGTCTCTCTCTCTCACACCCTCCAACTCCACCTCTCTCTCTCCCTCTCTCACACCCTCCAACAGCCTGTCTCTCTCTCTCTCTCAGCCTCCAACTCCCCCTCTCTCTGTCTCTCACAGCCTCCAACCCCCCCTCTCTCTCTCTCACCCTCCAACTCCCTGTCTTTCTCTCTCAAACCTCCAACTCCCTATCTCTCTCTCACAAACCCTCAAATACCCTCTCTTTCTCTCTCTCACACACACCCTTCAACTCCCTGTCTCTCGCTGTCTCACACACCCCCTCCAAGACGTTGTTTCTCTCTCTCTCACAATCCCTCCAACTCCCTGTCTCTCTTTCTCTCTCACATTCCCTCCAACACCCTATCTCTCTTTTTCACTCACATACCCTGCAACTCCATTTTTCTCTGTCTCTCTCACACACCCTCCAAATCAATATCCCTCGCTCTCTCTCACACCATCCAACTCCCTGTCTCTCTCTTTCTCTACTTCTCTCACCCTCCAACACCCTGTCTTTCTCTCTCTCACACACCCTCCAACTCCCTGTCTCTCGCTTTCTCACATACCCCCAACTCCCTTTCTCTCTCTCACTCTCACACAACCTCCAACGTCCTGTCTCTCTCTCTCTCTCACAACCTCCAACTCCCTGTCTCTCTCTCTCTCTCTCTCTCACCCTCCATCTCACTGTCTCTCTCTCTCTCTCACACAAACCCTCAAACTCCCTGTCTTTCTCTCTCTCTCTCACACACCCTTCAACTCCCTGCCTCTCTCTTTCTCACACACACCATCCAAGACGCTGTTTCTCAGTCTCTCACAATCCCTGCAACTCCCTGTCTCTCTCTTTCTCTCTCAAACACACTCCAACTCACTGTCTCTGGTCTCTCACACCATCCAACTACCTGTGGCTCTCTGCCTTTCGCACCCTACAACTCCCTCTCTCTATCTACCTCACACCTCCAACTCCCTATCTCTCTCACTCTCACATACCTTGCAACTCCATTTTTCTCTGTCTCTCTCTCACACACCCTCCAACTCAATACTCCCTCTCTCTCACACCATCCAACTCCCTGTCATTCTCTGTCTCTCCCTCTCTCACCCTCGAACAGCCTGTTATTCTCTCTCTCACACACCTCCAACTCCCTGTCTCTCTCTTTCTCACATACCCTCCAACTCCCTTTCTCTCTCTCACTCTCACACACCCTCCAACACCCTGTCTCTCTCTCTCACCCTCCAACAGACTGTCTCTCTCTCTCTCACACCATCCAACGCCGTGTCTCTCTCTCTCTCCCTCTCTGTCTCTCCCCCTCATAGCCTCCAATTCCCTGTCTGTCTCTCTCTCTCACACCATTCAACACCCTGTCTCTCTGTCTCTCTCTCACACCCACCAAGCCCTGTCTCTCTCTCTCTCTCTCTCTCTCACACCATCCAAGACACAGTCTCTATCTCTCTCACACCCTCCAACGCCATGTCTCTCTCTCTCTCTCCCTCTCTCAGTCTCTCCCTCTCATAGCCTCCAATTCCCTGTCTGTCTCTCTCTCTCTCACACCATTCAACACCCTGTCTCTCTCTCTCTCACACACCCACCAAGCCCTGTCTCTCTCTCTCTCTCTCTCACACCATCCAAGACACTGTCTCTCCCGCTCTCTCTCTCACACACTACACTCCCTTTCTCTCTCTGTCTCTCCTTTCAACTCCTTGTCTGTCTCTCTCTCTCCCCCTCACACCCTCCAACGCCCTGCCTCTCTATTTCTCACCCTCTCTCACACTCCAACCCCCTATCTCTCTCTCACACCCTCCAACTACCTGTCTGCCTCTCTCTCTCTCACACACACACTCCCTCCATCTCCCTGTCTCTCTCTCTCATACACGCTCCAAATCCCTTGTCTCTCTCTCACACCCTCCAAGTCCACCTCTCTCTCTCTCACAACCTCCAACAGCCTGTCTCTCTCTCTCACAAACCCTCCAAAACCATGTCTCTCTCCCTCTCTCACACACAATCCAACTCCCTGTCTCTCTCTCCCTCTCTCACAACCGAAAATGCCCTGTCTCTGTCTCTCACACACCCTCCCACTCCCTGTCGCTCTCTCTCTCACAAACCCTTCAACTCTCTGTCACTCTCTGTCTCACACACTCCCTCCAAGACCCTGTATCTCTCTCTCTCTCACAATCTCCCTGTCTCTCCTTCTCTCATACACACTTCAACACCCTGAATCTCTCTCTCTCACACACACACTCCAACTCCCTTTCTCTCCCTCACTCTCACATTCCCTCCAACTCCCTCTCTCTCTCTCTCTCCCTCTCACACCCTGTCTCTCTCTTTATCTCTCACCCTCCAACAACCTGTCTCTCTCTCCCACCCTCCAACTCCTTGTCTCTCTCTCTCTCACACACACTCCAAAGCACTGTCTCTCTCTCTCTCTCCCTCTCATAGCCTCCAATTCCCTGTCTGTCTCTCTCTCTCTCACACCATTCTACACCCTGTCTGTCTCTCTCTCCCACACCTGCCAAGCCCTGTCTCTCTCTCTCTCTCACACCATCCAAGACACTGTTTCTCCCACTCTCTCTCTCACACACTACACTCTCTGTCTCTCTCTCTCTCTCCCTCACCCTCCAACTCCCTGCCTCTCTCTCTCTCTCCCTCTCACACCCTCCAACTCCCTGCCTCTCTCTCTCTCACAAACCCTCCAAAACCCTGTCTCTCTCTCTCTCTCACAACCTGCAACACCCTCTCTCTCTCTCTCACACAACCTCCAACTCCCTGTCTCTCTCTCTCTCTCACCCTCCAACTCGCTGTCTCTCTCTCGCTCTCACAAACCCTCAAACTCCCTGTCTTTCTCTCTCTCTCTCACACACCCTTCAAATCCCTGTCTCTCTCTTTCTCACACACACCCTCCAAGACGCTGTTTCTCACTCTCTCACAATCCCTCCAACTCCCCGTCTCTCTTTCTCACTCACACACCCTCCAACTCACTGTCTCTGCTCTCTCACACACTCCAACTACAACTTTCTCTCTTTCTCCCTCTCATACCCTCCAACTCCTTGTCTGTCTCTCTCTCTCTCACACCATCCGACACCCTGTCTCTCTCTCTCTCTCTCACACACCCTCCATTACCCTATCTCTCTCTCTCTCACATACACTCCAACTCCATGTCTCTCTCTCTCTTCCTCTCGTACCCTCCAAATCCCTGCCTCCCTATCTCTCACACCATTGAACCTGCTGCCTCTCTCTCTATCTCTCACACACTCCAACTCCCTGTCTCCCTCTCTCTCTCACTCTCTCACACACACTCTACAACTCCCTGTCTCTCCCTCTCTCACACCCTCCAACTATCTGTCACTCTCTCTCTGTCTCTCACACCCTCCAACTCCCTGTCTCTCTCTCTCTCTCACACCCTCCAACTACCTGTCTCTCTCTCTTTCTTCCTCTCACACCCTCTAAAGCCCTGTCCTTCTCTCAAATCACTCTCCCTCTCACACCCTCCAACTACCAGTCTCTCTCTCTGTCTCACACACACACACTCCCTCCAACTCCCTATCTCACTCTGTCACACACACTCCAACTACCTGCCTCTCTCTCCCTCTATCACACCCTCCAACAGCCTGTCTCTCTCCCTCACAAACCCTCCAAAACCATGTCTCTCTCTCTCTCTCCCACAATCCAACCCCCTGTCTCTCTCTCTCACAGCCTCCAACTCCCTGTCTCTCTCTCTCACACCCTCTAACTCCCTGTCTCTCTCTCTCTCGCACCCTACCACTCCCTGTCTCTCTATCTCACACCCTCCAACTCCCTGTCTCTCCCTCTCTCACACCATCCAACTAACTGTCTCTCTCTCTCTCTCACTCCCTCCCAATACCTGTCTCTCTTTCTTTCTTCCTTTCACACCCTCTAACGCCCTGTCTCACTCTCTCTTCCTCTCCCTCTCACACGCTCCAACACCCTGTCTCTCTCTCTCTCTGACACCCTCCAACTTCGTCTCTCCCTCTCTCACAAACCCTCAAACACCCTGTCTCTCTCTCTCTCTCACACTCACCCACCAACTCACTCTCCCTCTCACACCCTCCAACTACCTGTCTCTGTCTCTCACACACACACACACTCCCTCCAACTCCGTCTCTCTCTCTCACACCCTCCAACTCCACCTCTCTCTCTCCCTCTCTCACACCCTCCAACAGCTTGTCTCTCTCTCTCTCAGCCTCCAACTCCCCCTCTCTCTCTCTGTCTCTCACAGCCTCCAACTCCCTCTCTCTCTCTCTCTCTCTCTCTCTCACCCTCCAACTCCCTGTCTATCTCTCTCACACCTCCAACTCCCTATCTCTCTCTCTCACACCTTCCAACTCCCTGTCTCTCTCTCTCACACCTTCCAACTCCCTGTCTCTCTCTCTCACAAACCCTCAAATTCCCTGTCTTTCTCTCTCTCACACACACCCTTCAACTCCCTGTCTCTCACTGTCTCACACACCCCCTCCAAGACGTTGTTTCTCTCTCTCACACAATCCCTCCAACTCCGTCTCTCCCTTTCTCTCTCACATTCCCTCGAACTCCCCATCTCTCTTTTTCTCTCACATACCCTGCAATTCCATTTTTCTCTCTCTCTCTCACACACCCTCCAAATGAATATCCCTCGCTCTCTCTCACACCATCCAACTCCCTGTCTCTCTCTTTCTCTTCTTCTCTCACCCTCCAACACCCTGTCTTTCTCGCTCTCACACACCCTCCAACTCCCTGTCTCTCGCTTTCTCACATACCCCCAATTCCCTTTCTCTCTCTCACTCTCACACACCCTCCAACTCCCTGTCTCTCTCTCTCTCACACAGCCTACAAATAACTGTCTCTCTCTCTCTCACACACCCTCCAACACCTTCTCTCACTCGCTCTCTCTCACACCCTCCAACTCCCTGTCTCTCTCTCTCTCTCCCTCTCACACCCTCCAACTCCCTGTCTCTCTCTCTCTCTCACAACCTACAACTACCTGTCTCTCTCTCTCTCTCACACCCTCCCACTCGCTGTCTCTCTCTCTCTCACAAACCCTTCAACTCCCTGTCTCTCTCTGCCTCACACACACCCTCCAAGACCCTGTTTTTCTCTCTCTCACAATCCCTCCAACTCCCTGTTTCTCTCATTCTCTCTCACACACCCTCCAACTCCCTGTCTCTCCTCTCTCACACCCTCCAGCTCCCTGTCTCTCTCTCTCTCTCACAAAGCCTGCAATTCCCAGTCTTTCTCTCTCCCTCAGACACACTTCAACTCCCTGTCTCTCTGTCTCACACACACCCGCCAAGACGCTGTTTCTCTCTATCTCATAATCCCTCAAACTCCCTATCTGTCTCTCTCTCTCTCACACACCCTGCAACTCCATCTTTCTCTCTCTCTCTTTCTCACCCTGCAACTCAATATCCCTCTCTCTCTCACGCCCCCAACACCCTGTCTCTTTCTCTCTCGCATCCTCCAACTTCCTGTCTCTCTCTCTCACACACCGTCCAACTCCCTTTCTCTCTCTCACACAAACCCTCCAACTCCCTGTCTCTCTCCCTCTCGCACAAACTCTCAAAATCCCTGTCTTTCTCTCTCTCACACACCCTTCAACTCTGTCTCACACACACCCTCCAAGACGCTGTTTCTTTCTCTCTCACAATCCCTCCAACTCCCTGTCTCTCTCTCTCTCTCACACACCCTCCAACTCACTGTCTCTTGTCTCTCACACCATCCAACTTCCTGTCGCTCTCTGTCTTTCGCACCCTTCAACTCCCTCTCTCTATCTACCTCACACCTCCAACTCCCATCTCTCACTCTCACATACCCTGCAACTCCATTTTTCTCTCTCGCTCTCTCTCACCCTCCAACTCAATATCCTGCTCTCTTGCACACCATCCAACTCCCTGTCATTCTCTTTCTCTCCCTCTCTCACCCTCCAACAGCCTGTTATTCTCTCTCACACACCCTCCAACTCTGTCTCTCTCTTTCTCACATACCCTCCAACTCCCTTTCTCTCTCTCACTCTCACACACCCTCCAACTCCCTGTCTCTCTCTCTCACACAGCCTCCCACTAACCGTCTCACTCTCTCTCACACAACCTCCAACTCCCTCTCTCGCTCTCTCTCTCACACCCTCCAACTCACTGTCTCTCACTCCCTCTCACACCCTCCAACAACCTGTCTCTCTCTCTCTCACACCTTCCAACGCCTTGTCTCTCTTTCTCTCTCTCTCTCTCACTCTGTCCCTCTCATAGCCTCCAATTCCCTGTCTGTCTGTCTCTCTCTCACACCATTCAACAACCTGTCTCTCTCTCTCTCTCACACCCGGCAAGCCCTGTCTCTCTCTCTCTCTCTCTCTCTCTCTCACACCATCCAAGACACTGTCTCTCCCGCTCTCTCTCTCACACACTACACTCCCTTTCACTCTCTGTCTCTCCATCACCCTTCAACTCCCTGTCTGTCTCTCTCTCTACCCCTCAAACCCTCCAACGCCCTGCCTCTCTATTTCTCTCCCTATCTCTCTCTCTCTCACACCCTCCAACTTGCTGTCTCTCTCTCTCACACTCGCCCTCCAACTCACTCTCACACCCTCCAACTAACTGTCTGTCTCTCTCTCTCTCTCACAAACACTCCCTCCATCTCCCTGTCTCTCTCTCTCACACACGCTCCAACTCCCTGTCTCTCTCTCTCACACCCTCCAACTCCACCTCTCTCTCTCTATCACACCATCCAACAGCCTGTCTCTCTCTCTCACAAACCCTCCAAAACCATGTCTCTCTCTCCCACACCCTCCCACTACCTGTCTCTCTCTCTCTCTCTCACAAACCCTTCAACTCCCTGTCTCTCTCTGTCTCACACACACCCTCCAAGACCCTGTTTCTCTCTTTCACAATCTCCCTGTCTCTCCTTCTCTCATACACACTTCAACTATCCTGAATCTCTCTCTCTCACACACTCCAACTCCTTTTCTCTCCCACACTCTCACAAACCCTCCAACTTCTGTCTCTCTCTCTCACACACACAGCCTCCAACGAACTGTGTCTCTCTCTCACACACCCTCAAACATCCTCTCTCGCTCTCTCTCTCTCACACCCTCCAACTCCCTGTCCCTCACTCTCTCCCTCTCACATCCTCCAACACCCTATCTCTCTCTCTATCTCTCACCCTCCAACAACCTGTCTCTCTCTCTCACCCTCCAACTCCCTGTCTCTCTCTCTCACACACACTCCAAAGCCCTGTCTCTCTCTCTCTCCCCCTCTCATAGCCTCCAATTCCCTGTCTGTCACTCTCTCTCTCACCCCATTCAACACCCTGTCTGTCACTGTCTCCCACACCCGCCAAGCCTTGTCTCTCTCTCTCTCACACCATCCAAGACATTGTTTCTCCCACTCTCTCTCTCACACACTACACTCTGTCTCTCCCTCACCCTCCAACTCCCTCTCTCTCTCTCTCTCTCTCTCACTCTCTCACCCTCCAACTCCCTGCCTCTCTCTCTCTCACAAACCCTCCAACACCCTGTCTCTCTCTCTCTCTCACAACCTCCAACACCCTCTCTCTCTCTCTCACACAACCTCCAACTCCCTGTCTCTCTCTCTCTCACCCTCCAACTCCCTGTCTCTCCCTCTCTCTCACAAACCCTCAAACTCCCTGTCTTTCTCTCTCTCTCACACACCCTTCAACTCCCTGTCTCTCTCTTTCTCTCTCACACACACTCCAACTCACTGTCTCTGCTCTCTCACACCCTCCAACTACCTGTCTCTCTCTGTCTCTCACACCCTACAACTCGCTCTCTCTCTCTCTCTCACACCTCCAACTCCCTATCTCTGTCTCTCACACATCCTGCAACTCCAGCTTTTCTCTCTCTAAATCACACACTTCAACTACAACTTTCTCTCTGTCTCCCTCTCATACCCTCCAAATCCTTGTCTGTCTCTCTCTCTCTCACAGCCTCCAACACCCTGTCTCTTTCTCTCTCTCTCTCAAAACCTCCAAAAGCCTGTCTCTCTCTCTCACACATTCTCCTGCTCCCTGTCTCTCTCTCTCTCTCACAAACCCAAAAACTCCCTGTCTCTCCAACTCTCACACACCCTTCAAGTCCTCTCCCTCTGTCACACACCCTTCAACTCCCGGTCTCTCACTCTCTCACACCATCCGACTCCCTGTCTCCCCCTGTCTCTCTCACACACCCTCCAATACCCTGTCTCTCTCTCTCTCTCACATACCCTCCAACTCCATGTCTATCTCTCTCTCCCTCTCGTACCCTCCAAATCCCTGCCTCCCTATCTCTCACACCATCGAACCTGCTGTCTCTCGCTATCTCTCACACACTCCAACTCCCTGTCTACCTCTCTCTCTCACTCTCTCACACACACCCTCCAACACCCTGTCTCTCCCTCTCTCACACCCTCCAACTCCCTGTCTCTCTCTCTCTCTCAAACTCTCCAAAACCCTGTCTCTCTCTCCCTCACAAACCCTCCATCTCCCTGTCTCTCCTTCTCTCATACACACTTCAACACCCTGAATCTCTCTCTCTCACACACTCCAACTCCCTTTCTCTCTCTCACTCTCACATTCCATCCAACTCCCTGTCTCTCTCTCTCTCACAAACCCTCCAACACCCTCTCTCGCTCTCTCTCTCACACCCTCCAACTCCCTGTCTCTCTTTCTCTTCTTCTCTCACCCTCCAACACCCTGTCTTTCGCGCTCTCACACACCCTCCAACTCCCTGTCTCTCGCTTTCTCACATACCCCCAACTCCGTTTCTCTCTCTCATTCTCACACACCCTCCAACTCCCTGTCTCTCTCTCTCACACAGCCTCCAAATAACTGTCTCTCTCTCTCTCACACACCCTCCAACACCTTCTCTTGCTCGCTCTCTCTCACACCCTCCAAATCCCTGTCTCTCTCTCTCTCACAAACCCTCAAACACCCTCTCTCTCTCTCTCTCACACTCACCCTCCAACTCGCTCTCTCTCTCACACACCCTCCAACTACCTGACTGTCTCTCTCTCTCTCACAAACATTCCCTCCAACTCCCTGCCTCTCTCTCTCACACATGCTCCAACTCCACCTCTCTCTCTCTCGCACCCTCCAACAGCCTGTCCCTCTCTCTCACAAACCCTCTAAAACCGTGTCTGTCTCTCTCTCTCACACCCTCCAACTCCCTGTCTCTCTCTCTCACAACCTACAACTACCTGTCTCTCTCTGCCTCACACACACCCTCCAAGACCCTGCTTCTCACTCTCTCACAATCCCTCCAACTCCCTGTCTCTCTTTCTCTCTCACACACCCTCCAACTCACTGTCTCTGCTCTCTGACACCCTCCAACTACCTGTCTCTCTCTGTCTCTCACACCCTACAACTCCCTCTCTCTCTCTATCTCACACCTCCAACTCCCTATCTCTCTCTCTCACACATCCTGCAACTCCAGCTTTTTTTCTCTCTCTCTCTCACACTCTCCAACTACAACTTTCTCTGTCTCCCTCTCATACCCTCCAAATCCTTGTCTGTCTCTCTCTCTCACAGCCTCCAACACCCGGTCTCTCTCTCTCTCTCTCAAACCCTCCAAAAGTCTGTCTCTCTCTCTCTCTCTCTCACATTCTCCTGCTCCCTGTCTCTCTCTCTCTCACAAACCCAAAAACTCCCTGTCTCTCCAACTCTCACACACCCTCCAATACCCTTTCTCTCTCTCTCTCACATACCCTCCAACTCCATGTCTATCTCTCTCTCCCTCTTGTACCCTCCAAATCCCTGCCTCCCTATCTCTCACCATCAAACCTGCTGTCTCTCGCTATCTCTCACACACTCCAACTCCCTGTCTACCTCTCTCTCTCACTCTCTCACACATACCCTCCAACACCCTGTCTCTCCCTCTCTCACACCCTCCAATTCCCTGTCTCTCTCTCTCTCTCTCAAACTCTCCAATACCCTGTCTCTCTCTCCCTCACAAACCCTCCATCTCCCTGTCTCTCCTTCTCTCATACACACTTCAACACCCTGAATCTCTCTCTCTCACACACTCCAACTCCCTTTCTCTCTTTCACTCTCACATTCCATCCAATTCCCTGTCTCTCTCTCTCTCAAACACACCCTCCAACACCCTCTCTCGCTCTCTCTCTCACACCCTCCAACTCCCTGTCTCTCTCTCTCTCACCCTCCAACACCCTGTCTCTCTCTCTCACCCTCCAACACACTGTCTCTCTCTCTCTCACACCCTCCAACGCCGTGTCTCTCTCTCTCTCTCTCCCTCTCTCAGTCTCTCCCTCTCATAGCCTCCAATTCCCTGTCTGTCTTTCTCTCTCTCACACCATTCAACACCCTGTCTCTCTCTCTCTCACACCCACCAAGCCCTGCCTCCCTCCCTCTCTCTCACACCATCCAAGACACTGTCTCTCCTGTTCTCTCTCTCACACACTACACTCCCTTTCTCTCTCTGTCTCTCCCTCACACTTCAACTCCCTCTCTGTCTCTCTATCTCTCACCCTCCAACAACCTGTCTCTCTCTCTCACCCTCCAACTCCTTGTCTCTCTCTCTCTCACACACACTCCAAAGCCCTGTCTCTCTCTCTCTCCCTCTCATAGCCTCCAATTCCCTGTCTGTCACTCTCTCTCTCACCCCATTCAACACCCTGTCTGGCACTGTCTCCCACACCCGCCAAGCCTTGTCTCTCTCTCTCTCACACCATCCAAGACAATGTTTCTCCCACTCTCTCTCTCACACACTACACTCTGTCTCTCCCTCACCCTCCAACTCCCTGCCTCTCTCTCTCTCTCACTCTCACACCCTCCAACTCCCTGCCTCTCTCTCTCTCAAACTCTCCAATACCCTGTCTCTCTCTCCCTCACAAACCCTCCATCTCCCTGTCTCTCCTTCTCTCATACACAATTCAACACCCTGAATCTCTCTCTCTCACACACTCCAACTCCCTTTCTCTCTTTCACTCTCACATTCCATCCAATTCCCTGTCTCTCTGTCTCTCAAACACACCCTCCAACACCCTCTCTCGCTCTCTCTCTCACACCCTCCAACTCCCTGTCTCTCTCTCTCTCTCTCACCCTCGAACACCCTGTCTCTCTCTCTCACCCTCCAACACACTGTCTCTCTCTCTCTCACACCCTCCAACGCCGTGTCTCTCTCTCTCTCTCTCCCTCTCTCAGTCTCTCCCTCTCATAGCCTCCAATTCCCTGTCTGTCTTTCTCTCTCTCACACCATTCAACACCCTGTCTCTCTCTCTCACACCCACCAAGCCCTGCCTCCCTCTCTCTCTCTCACACCATCCAAGACACTGTCTCTCCTGTTCTCTCTCTCACACACTACACTCCCTTTCTCTCTGTCTCTCCCTCACACTTCAACTCCCTCTCTGTCTCTCTATCTCTCACCCTCCAACAACCTGTCTCTCTCTCACCCTCCTACTCCCTGTCTCTCTTTCTCAAACACACTCCAAAGCCCTGTCTCTCTCTCTCCCTCCCTCTCATAGCCTCCAATTCCCTGTCTGTCTCTCTCTCACAACATTCTACACCCTGTCTGTCACTGTCTCCCACACCCGCCAAGTCCTGTCTCTCTCTCTCTCAGACACCATCCAAGACATTGTTTCTCTCTCTCTCTCACACACACTACGCTCTCTGTCCCTCTCTCTCTCTCCCTCACCCTCCAACTCCCTGCCTCTCTCTCTCTCTCGCTCTCACACCATCCAACTCCCTGCCTGTCTCTCTCTCACAAACCCTCCAACACCCTGTCTCTCTCTCTGTCTCACAACCTCCAACACCCTGTCTCTCTCACTCTCTCACAACCTCAAATACACTGTCTCTCTCTCTCTCACCCTCCAACTCCCTGTCTCTCTCTCTCTCTCACAAACCCTCAAACTCCCCGTCTTTCTCTCTCTCTCACACAGCCTTCAACTCCCTGTCTCTCTCTGTCTCACACACACCCTCTAAGACGCTGTTTCTCACTCTCTCACAATCCCTCCAACTCCGTCTCTCTTTCTCTCTCACACACCCTCCAACTCAATACACCCCTCTCTCTCACATCATCCAACTCCCTGCCATTCTCTTTCTCTCCCTCTCTCACCCTCCAACACCCTGTCTCACTCTCTCTCTCACAACCTCCAATACCCTGTCTCTCTCTCTCTCTCACAACCTCCAATACCCTGTCTCTCTCTCTCTCTCACACAAACCCTCAAACTCCCTGTCTTCCTCTCTCTCTCACACACCCTTCAACTCCCTGTCTCTCTCTTTCTCACACACACCCTCCAAGACACTGTTTCTCACTCTCTCACAATCCCTCCAACTCCCTGTCTCTCTGTTTCTCTCTCACACACCCTCCAACTCACTGTCTCTGGTGTCTCACACCATCCAACCACCTGTTGCTCTCTGTCTTTCACACCCTACAACTCCCTCTCTCTATCTACCTCACACCTCCAACTCCCTATCTCTCTCACTCTCACATACCCTGCAACTCCATTTTTCTCTCTCTCTCTCTCACACACCCTCCAACTCAATACCCGCCTCTCTCTCACACCATCCAACTCCCTGTCATTTTCTTCTCTCCCTCTCTCACCCTCCAACACACTGTTTTTCTCTCTCACACACACCCTCCAACTCCCTGTCTCTCTCTTGCTCACATACCCTCCAATTCCCTTTCTCTCTCTCACTCTCACACACCCTCCAACACCCTGTCTCTCTGTCTCACCCTCCAACACCCTGTCTCTCTCTCTCACCCTCCAACACACTGTCTCTCTCTCTCTCACACCCTCCAACGCCGTGTCTATCTCTCTCTCTCCCTCTCTCAGTCTCTCCCTCTCATAGTCTTCAATTCCCTGTATGTCTCTCTCTCTCTCACACCATTCAACACCCTGTCTCTCTCTCTCTCTCACACCATCCAAGACACTGTCTCTCTCTCTCTCTCTCACCTTCCAACGCCATGTCTCTCTCTCTCTCCCTCTCTGTCTCTCCCTCTCTTAGCCTCCAATTCCCTGTCTGTCTCTCTCTCTCACACCATTCAACACCCTGTCTCTGTCTCGCTCTCACATCCACCAAGCCCTGTCTCTCTCTCTCTCTCACACCATCCAAGACACTGTCTCTCCCGCTCTCTCTCTCACACACTACACTCCCTTTCTCTCTGTCTCTCCCTTCAACTCCTTGTCTGTCTCTCTCTCGCCCCCTCACACCCTCCAACGCCCTGCCTCTCTATTTCTCTCCCTCTCTCACACTCCAATTCCCTATCTCTCTCACGCTCTCACACCCTCCAACTTGCTGTCTCTCTCTCTCTCTCACACACTCGCCTCCAACTAACTCTCTCTCACACCCTCCAACTACCTGTCTGTCTCTCTCTCTCTCACAAACACTCCATCCATCTCCCTGTCTCTCTCTCTCATACACGCTCGAAAACCATGTCTCTCTCTCTCTCTCTCACAATCCAACTCCCTGTCTCTCTCTCTCTCTCACAAACCCTTCAACTCCCTGTCTCTCTCTGTCTCACACACTCGCTCCAAGACCCTGTTTCTCTCTCTCTCACAATCTCCCTGTCTCCGTCTCTCATACACACTTCAACACCCTGAATCTCTCTCTCTCTCTCAGACACTCCAACTCCCTTTATCTCTCTCACTCTCACATTCCCTCCAACTCCCTGTCTCTATCTCTCTCTCACACAGCCTCCAACTAACTGTCTCTCTCTCACACACACCCTCAAACTCCCTCTCTCTCTCCCTCACACCCTCCAACAACCTGTCTCTCTCTTTATCTCTCACCCTCCAACAACCTGTCTCTCTCTTTATCTCTCACCCTCCAACAACCTGTCTCTCTCTCTCACACACACTCCAAAGCTCTGTCTCTCTCTCTCTCTCTCTCTCCCTCTCATAGCCTCCAATTCACTGTCTGTCTCTCTCTCACACCATTCTACACCCCGTCTGTCTCTCTCTCCCACATCTGCCAAGCCCTGTCTCTCTCTCTCTCTCACACCATCCAAGACACTGTTTCTCCCACTCTCTATCTCACACACTACACTCTCTGTCTCTCTCTCTCTCTCCCTCACCCTGCAACTCCCTGCCTCTGTCTCTCTCCCTCTCACACCCTCCAACTCCCTGCCTCTCTCTCTCTCACAAACCCTCCAACACCCTGTCTCTCTCTCTCTCTCGCAACCTCCAACATCCTGTCCCGCTCTCTCTCTCACAACCTCCAACTCCCTGTCTCTTTCTCTCTCTCACCCTCCAACTCTCTGTCTCTCTCTTGCTCTCACAAACCCTCAAACTCCCTGTCTTTCTCTCTCTCTCTCACACACCCTTCAACTCCCTGTCTCTCTCTTCCTCACACATACCCTCCAAGATGCTGTTTCTCACTCTCTCACAATCCCTCCAACTCCGTCTCTCTTTCTCTCTCACACACCCGCCAACTCACTGTCTCTGCTCTCTCACACCCTCCAACTACCTGTCTCTCTCTGTCTCTCGCAACCTACAACTCCCTCTCTCTCTCTATTTCACACCTCCAACTCCCTATCTCTGTCTCTCACACTTCCTGCAACTCCAGCTTTTTCTCTCACTCTCTCTCGCACCCTCCAACTCCCTGCCTCTGCCTCTCTCTCACCCTCCAACTCCCTCTCTCTCTCTCTCACACACACTCCAAAGCCCTGTCTCTCTCTCTCCCTCTCAGAGCCTCCAATTCCCTGTCTGTCTCTCTCTCACACCATTCTACACCCTGTCTGTCTCTCTCTCCCACATCCGCCAAGCCCTCTCTCTCTCTCTCTCTCTCACACCATCCAAGAAACTGTTTCTCCCACTCTCTCTCTCACACACTACACTCTCTGTCTCTCTCTCTCTCTCCCTCACCCTCCAACTCCCTGTCTCTCTCTCTCTCCCTCTCACACCCTCCAACTCCCTGCCTCTCTCTCTCTCACAAACCCTCCAACACCCTGTCTCTCTCTCTCTCTCACACAACCTCCAACACCCTGTCTCTTTGTCTCTCTCACAACCTCCAACTCCCTGTCTCTCTCTCTCTCTCACCCTCCAACTCCCTGTCTCTCTCTCGCTCTCACAAACCCTCAAACTCCCTGTCTTTCTCTCACTCTCTCACAATCCCTCCAACTCCCTGTCTCTCTTTCTCTCTCACACACCCTCCAACTCACTGTCTCTGCTCTCTCACACCCTCCAACTACCTGTCTCTCTGTCTCTCGCACTCTACAACTCCCTCTCTCTCTCTATTTCACACCTCCAACTCCCTATCTCTGTCTCTCACACTTCCTGCAACTCCAGCTTTTTCTCTCACTCTCTCTCACACACTCCAACTACAACTTTCTCTCTCTCCCTCTCATACCCTCCAACTCCTTGTCTGTCTCTCTCTTTCTCACACCAGCCGACTCCGTCTCTCTATCTCTCTCTCACACACACTCCCTACAATACTCTATCTCTCTCTCACATACCCTCCAACTCCATGTCTCTCTCTCTCTCCCTCTCGTACCCTCCAAATCCCAGCCTCCCTATCTCACACCATCGAACCTGCTGTCACTCTCTATCTCTCACACACTCCAACTCCCTGTCTCCCTCTCTCTCTCTCACTCTCTCACACACAGTCTCCAACTCCCTGTCTCTCCCTCTCTCACACCCTCCAACTACCTGTCACTCTCTCTCTGTCTCTTCCATCCTCCAACTCCCTGTCTCTCTTTCACTCTCACATTCCATCCAATTCCCTGTCTCTCTCTCTCTCTCAAACACACCCTCCAACACCCTCTCTCGCTCTCTCTCTCACACCCTCCAACTCCCTGTCTCTCTCTCTCTCTTTCACCCTCCAACACCCTGTCTCTCTCTCTCACCCTCCAACACACACTCTCTCTCTCACACCCTCCAACGCCGTGTCTCTCTCTCTCTCCCTCTCTCAGTCTCTCCCTCTCATAGCCTCCAATTCCCTGTCTGTCTTTCTCTCTCTCACAACATTCAACACCCTGTCTCTCTCTCTCACCCACCAAGCCCTGCCTCCCTCTCTCTCACACCATCCAAGACACTGTCTCTCCTGTTCTCTCTCTCACACACTACACTCCCTTTCTCTCTGTCTCTCCCTCACACTTCAACTCCCTCTCTGTCTCTCTATCTCTCACCCTCCAACAACCTGTCTCTCTCTCTCACCCTCCAACTCCCTGTCTCTCTTTCTCAAACACACTCCAAAGCCCTGTCTCTCTCTCTCCCTCCCTCTCATAGCCTCCAATTCCCTGTCTGTCTCTCTCTCACAACATTCTACACCCTGTCACTGTCTCCCACACCCGCCAAGTCCTGTCTCTCTCTCTCTCAGACACCATCCAAGACATTGTTTCTCTCACTCTCTCTCTCACACACTACGCTCTCTGTCCCTCTCTCTCTCTCCCTCACCCTCCAACTCCCTGCCTCTCTCTCTCTCTCACTCTCACACCATCCAACTCCCTGCCTGTCTCTCTCTCACAAACCCTCCAACACCCTGTCTCTCTCTCTCTCTGTCTCACAACCTCCAACACCCTGTCTCTCACTCTCTCACAACCTCAAATTCCCTGTCTCTCTCTCTCTCACCCTCCAACTCCCTGTCTCTCTCTCTCTCTCTCACAAACCCTCAAACTCCCCGTCTTTCTCTCTCTCTCACACACCCTTCAACTCCCTGTCTCTCTCTGTCTCACACACACCCTCTAAGACGCTGTTTCTCACTCTCTCACAATCCCTCCAACTCCGTCTCTCTTTCTCTCTCACACACCCTCCAACTCAATACACCCCTCTCTCTCACACCATCCAACTCCCTGCCATTCTCTTTCTCTCCCTCTCTCACCCACCAACACCCTGTTTTTCTCACTCTCACACACCCTCCAACTCCCTGTCTCTCTCTTTCTCACATACCCTCCAACTCCCTTTCTCTCTCTCACTCTCACACACCCTCCAACACCCTGTCTCTCTCTCTCTCTCACCCTCCAACACCCTGTCTCACTCTCTCTCTCACAACCTCCAATACCCTGTCTCACTCTCTCTCTCACAACCTCCAATACCCTGTCTCTTTCTCTCTCTCACAACCTCCAATACCCTGTCTCTCTCTCTCTCACACAAACCCTCAAACTCCCTGTCTTCCTCTCTCTCTCACACACCCTTCAACTCCCTGTCTCTCTCTTTCTCACACACACCCTCCAAGACGCTGTTTCTCACTCTCTCACAATCCCTCCAACTCCCTGTCTCTCTGTTTCTCTCTCACACACCCTCCAACTCACTGTCTCTGGTGTCTCACACCATCCAACCACCTGTTGCTCTGTCTTTCACACCCTACAACTCCCTCTCTCTATCTACCTCACACCTCCAACTCCCTATCTCTCTCACTCTCACATACCCTGCAACTCTATTTTTCTCTCTCTCTCTCTCACACACCCTCCAACTCAATACCCCCCTCTCTCTCACACCATCCAACTCCCTGTCATTTTCTTCTCTCCCTCTCTCACCCTCCAACACACTTTTTCTCTCTCACACACACCCTCCAACTCCCTGTCTCTCTTTTTCTCACATACCCGCCAATTCCCTTTCTCTCTCTCACTCTCACACACCCTCCAACACCCTGTCTCTCTGTCTCACCCTCCAACACCCTGTCTCTCTCTCTCACCCTCCAACACACTGTCTCTCTCACCCTCCAACGCCGTGTCTATCTCTCTCTCTCCCTCTCTCAGTCTCTCCCTCTCATAGCCTTCAATTCCCGGTATGTCTCTCTCTCTCTCACACCATTCAACTCCCTGTCTCTCTCTCTCTCTCACCCTCCAACTCCCTGTCTCTCTCTCGCTCTCACAAACCCTCAAACTCCCTGTCTTTCTCTCACTCTCTCACAATCCCTCCAACTCCCTGTCTCTCTTTCTCTCTCACACACCCTCCAACTCACTGTCTCTGCTCTCTCACACCCTCCAACTACCTGTCTCTCTCTGTCTCTCGCACTCTACAACTCCCTCTCTCTCTCTATTTCACACCTCCAACTCCCTATCTCTGTCTCTCACACTTCCTGCAACTCCAGCTTTTTCTCTCACTCTCTCTCACTCCAACTACAACTTTCTCTCTCTCCCTCTCATACCCTCCAACTCCTTGTCTGTCTCTCTCTTTCTCACACCATCCGACTCCCTGTCTCTCTCTCTCTCTCACACACACTCCCTACAAGACCCTATTTCTCTCTCTCTCACATACCCTCCAACTCCATGTCTCTCTCTCTCTCCCTCTCGTACCCTCCAAATCCCAGCCTCCCTATCTCTCACACCATCGAACCTGCTGTCACTCTATCTCTCACACACTCCAACTCCCTGTCTCCCTCTCTCTCTCTCACTCTCTCACACACAGTCTCCAACTCCCTGTCTCTCCCTCTCTCACACCCTCCAACTACCTGTCACTCTCTCTCTGTCTCTTCCATCCTCCAACTCCCTGTCTCTCTCTCACCCTCCAACTACCTGTCTCTCTCTCTTTCTTCCTCTCACACCCTCTAAAGCCCTGTCCGTCTCACAAATCACTCTCCCTCTCACACCTTCTAACTACCTGTCTCTCTCTCTGTCTCACACACACACACTCCCTCCAACTCCCTGTCTCTCTCTGTCACACACACTCCAACTACCTGCCTCTCTCCATCACACCCTCCAACTCCACCTCTCCCTCTCTCACACCCTCCAACAGCTTGTCTCTCTCTCTCTCACAGCCTCCAACTCCCTGTCTCTCTCTCTCTCTCACACCCTCTAACTCCCTGTCTCTCTCTCTCACCCTCCAACTCCCTGTCTCTCCCTCTCTCTCACAAACCCTCAAACTCCCTGTCTTTCTCTCTCTCACACACCCTTCAACTCCCTGTCTCTCTCTTTCTCACACACACCCTCCAAGACCCTGTTTCTCACTCTCTCTCAATCCCTCCAACTCCCTGTCTCTCTTTCTCTCTCACACACACTCCAACTCACTGTCTCTGCTCTCTCACACCCTCCAACTACCTGTCTCTCTGTCTCTCACACCCTACAACTCGCTCTCTCTCTCTATCTCACACCTCCAACTCCCTATCTCTGTCTCTCACACATCCTGCAACTCCAGCTTTTCTCTCTCTAAATCACACACTTCAACTACAACTTTCTCTCTGTCTCCCTCTCATACCCTCCAAATCCTTGTCTGTCTCTCTCTCTCTCACAGCCTCCAACACCCTGTCTCTTTCTCTCTCTCTCTCAAACCCTCCAAAAGCCTGTCTCTCTCTCTCTCTCACACACATTATCCTGCTCCCTGTCTCTCTCTCTCACAAACCCAAAAACTCCCTGTCTCTCCAACTCTCACACACCCTTCAAGTCCTCTCCCTCTGTCACACACCCTTCAACTCCCGGTCTCTCACTCTCTCACACCATCCGACTCCCTGTCTCCCTCTGTCTCTCTCACACACCCTCCAATACCCTGTCTCTCTCTCTCTCACATACCCTCCAACTCCATGTCTATCTCTCTCTCCCTCTCGTACCCTCCAAATCCCTGCCTCCCTATCTCTCACACCATCGAACCTGCTGTCTCTCGCTATCTCTCACACACTCCAACTCCCTTTCTACCTCTCTCTCTCACTCTCTCACACACACCCTCCAACACCCTGTCTCTCTCTCTCTCACACCCTCCAACTCCCTGTCTCTCTCTCTCTCAAACTCTCCAAAACCCTGTCTCTCTCTCCCTCACAAACCCTCCATCTCCCTGTCTCTCCTTCTCTCATACACACTTCAACACCCTGAATCTCTCTCTCTCACACACTCCAACTCCCTTTCTCTCTCTCACTCTCACATTCCATCCAACTCCCTGTCTCTCTCTCTCTCTCACAAACCCTCCAACACCCTCTCTCGCTCTCTCTCTCACACCCTCCAACTCCCTGTCTCTCTCTCTCTCTCTCTCTCACACTCTCCAGCACCCTGTCTCTCTCTCTCTCTCACCCTCCAACACCCTGTCTCTCTCTCTCACCCTCCAACACCCTGTCTCTCTCTCTCTCTCACACCCTCCAACGCCATGTCTCTCTCTCTCTCTCTCCCTCTCTCAGTCTCTCCCTCTCATAGCCTCCAATTCCCTGTCTGTCTTTCTCTCTCTCACACCATCCAACTCCCTGTCTTTCTTTCTCTTCTTCTCTCACCCTCCAACACCCTCTTTCGCGCTCTCACACACCCTCCAACTCCCTGTCTCTCGCTTTCTCACATACCCCCAACTCCCTTTCTCTCTCTCACTCTCACACACCCTCCAACTCCCTGTCTCTCTCTCACACAGCCTCCAAATAACTGTCTCTCTCTCTCTCACACACCCTCCAACACCTTCTCTTGCTCGCTCTCTCTCACACCCTCCAACTCCCTGTCTCTCTCTCTCTCCCTCTCACACCCTCCAACTCCCTGTCTGTCTCTCTCTCACACCATTCAACACCCTTTCTCTCTCACTCTCTCTCTTTCACCCGCCAAGCCCTGTCTCTCTGTCTCTCTCTCTCACACCATCCAAGGCACTGTCTCTCTCGCTCTCTCTCTCTCACATACTACACTCCCTGTCTCTCTCTGTCTCTCCCTCACCCTCCAACTCCCTGTCTCTCTTTCTCTCTCACACACCCTCCAACTCACTGTCTCTGCTCTCTCACACCCTCCAACTACCTGTCTCTCTCTGTCTCTCACACCCTACAACTCCCTCTCTCTCTCTCTATCTCACACCTCCAACTCCCTATCTCTCTCTCTCACACATCCTGCAACTCCAGCTTTTTTTCTCTCTCTCTCACACTCTCCAACTACAACTTTCTCTCTGTCTCCCTCTCATACCCTCCAAATCCTTGTCTGTCTCTCTCTCTCTCACAGCCTCCAACACCCTGTCTCTCTCTCTCTCTCTCTCTCAAACCCTCCAAAAGTCTGTCTCTCTCTCTCTCTCACATTCTCCTGCTCCCTGTCTCTCTCTCTCTCACAAACCCAAAAACTCCCTGTCTCTCCAACTCTCACACACCCTTCAAGTCCCTGCCTCTCTCTCTGTCTCACACCCTTCAACTCCCGGTCTCTCACTCTCTCACACCATCCGACTCCCTGTCTCCCTCTCTCTCTCTCTCACACACCCTCCAATACCCTGTCTCTCTCTCTCTCACATACCCTCCAACTCCATGTCTATCTCTCTCTCCCTCTTGTACCCTCCAAATCCCTGCCTCCCTATCTCTCACACCATCAAACCTGCTGTCTCTCGCTATCTCTCACATACTCCAACTCCCTGTCTACCTCTCTCTCTCACTCTCTCACACATACCCTCCAACACCCTGTCTCTCCCTCTCTCACACCCTCCAACTCCCTGTCTCTCTCTCTCTCTCTCAAACTCTCCAATACCCTGTCTCTCTCTCCCTCACAAACCCTCCATCTCCCTGTCTCTCCTTCTCTCATACACAATTCAACACCCTGAATCTCTCTCTCTCACACACTACACTCCCTTTCTCTCTCTGTCTCTCCCTTCAACTCCTTGTCTGTCTCTCTCTCTCCCCCTCACACCCTCCAACGCCCTGCCTCTCTATTTCTCTCCCTCTCTCACACTCCAATTCCCTATCTCTCTCACGCTCTCACACCCTCCAACTTGCTGTCTCTCTCTCTCTCTCACACACTCGCCTCCAACTAACTCTCTCTCTCACACCCTCCAACTACCTGTCTGTCTCTCTCTCTCTCTCACAAACACTCCATCCATCTCCCTGTCTCTCTCTCCCATACACGCTCGAAAACCATGTCTCTCTCTCTCTCTCACAATCCAACTCCCTGTCTCTCTCTCCCTCTCTCACAACCGAAAGCTCCCTGTCTCTCTCTCTCTCTCTCACACACCCTCCCACTCCCTGTCTCTCTCTCTTTCTCACAAACCCTTCAACTCCCTGTCTCTCTGTCTCACACACTCGCTCCAAGACCCTGTTTCTCTCTCTCTCACAATCTCCCTGTCTCCGTCTCTCATACACACTTCAACACCCTGAATCTCTCTCTCTCTCTCAGACACTCCAACTCCCTTTATCTCTCTCACTCTCACATTCCCTCCAACTCCCTGTCTCTATCTCTCTCTCACACAGCCTCCAACTAACTGTCTCTCTCTCACACACACCCTCAAACTCCCTCTCTCTCTCCCTCTCACACCCTCCAACAACCTGTCTCTCTCTTTATCTCTCACCCTCCAACAACCTGTCTCTCTCTGTCACCCTCCAACTCCCTGTCTCTCTCTCTCACACACACTCCAAAGCTCTGTCTCTCTCTCTCTCTCCCTCTCATAGCCTCCAATTCCCTGTCTGTCTCTCCCTCACACCATTCTACACCCCGTCTGTCTCTCTCTCCCACATCTGCCAAGCCCTGTCTCTCTCTCTCTCTCACACCATCCAAGACACTGTTTCTCCCACTCTCTATCTCACACACTACACTCTCTGTCTCTCTCTCTCTCTCCCTCACCCTGCAACTCCCTGCCTCTGTCTCTCTCCCTCTCACACCCTCCAACTCCCTGCCTCTCTCTCTCTCACAAACCCTCCAACACCCTGTCTCTCTCTCTCTCTCACAACCTCCAACAACCTGTCCCTCTCTCTCTCTCACAACCTCCAACTCCCTGTCTCTTTCTCTCTCTCACCCTCCAACTCTCTGTCTCTCTCTTGCTCTCACAAACCCTCAAACTCCCTGTCTTTCTCTCTCTCTCTCACACACCCTTCAACTCCCTGTCTCTCTCTTCCTCACACATACCCTCCAAGACGCTGTTTCTCACTCTCTCACAATCCCTCCAACTCCCTGTCTCTCTTTCTCTCTCACACACCCGCCAACTCACTGTCTCTGCTCTCTCACACCCTCCAACTACCTGTCTCTCTGTCTCTCGCAACCTACAACTCCCTCTCTCTCTCTATTTCACACCTCCAACTCCCTATCTCTGTCTCTCACACTTCCTGCAACTCCAGCTTTTTCTCTCACTCTCTCTCACACCCTCCAACTCCCTGCCTCTGCCTCTCTCTCACCCTCCAACTCCCTCTCTCTCTCTCTCACACACACTCCAAAGCCCTGTCTCTCTCTCTCCCTCTCAGAGCCTCCAATTCCCTGTCTGTCTCTCTCTCACACCATTCTACACCCTGTCTCTCTCTCCCACATCCGCCAAGCCCTCTCTCTCTCTCTCTCTCTCTCTCACACCATCCAAGAAACTGTTTCTCCCACTCTCTCTCTCACACACTACACTCTGTCTCTCTCTCTCCCTCACCCTCCAACTCCCTGTCTCTCTCTCTCTCCCTCTCACACCCTCCAACTCCCTGCCTCTCTCTCTCTCACAAACCCTCCAACACCCTGTCTCTCTCTCTCTCTCTCACACAACCTCCAACACCCTGTCTCTTTGTCTCTCTCACAACCTCCAACTCCCTGTCTCTCTCTCTCTCTCGCCCTCCAACTCCCTGTCTCTCTCTCGCTCTCACAAACCCTCAAACTCCTTGTCTTTCTCTCACTCTCTCACAATCCCTCCAACTCCCTGTCTCTCTTTCTCTCTCACACACCCTCCAACTCACTGTCTCTGCTCTCTCACACCCTCCAACTACCTTTCTCTCTCTGTCTCTCGCACTCTACAACTCCCTCTCTCTCTATTTCACACCTCCAACTCCCTATCTCTGTCTCTCACACTTCCTGCAACTCCAGCTTTTTCTCTCACTCTCTCTCACACACTCCAACTACAACTTTCTCTCTCTCCCTCTCATACCCTCCAACTCCTTGTCTGTCTCTCTCTTTCTCACACCATCCGACTCCCTGTCTCTCTTTCTCTCACACACACTCCCTACAAGACCCTATCTCTCTCTCTCTCACATACCCTCCAACTCCATGTCTCTCTCTCTCTCCCTCTCGTACCCTCCAAATCCCAGCCTCCCTATCTCTCACACCATCGAACCTGCTGTCACTCTCTATCTCTCACACACTCCAACTCCCTGTCTCCCTCTCTCTCTCTCACTCTCTCACACACAGTCTCCAACTCCCTGTCTCTCCCTCTCTCACACCCTCCAACTACCTGTCACTCTCTCTCTGTCTCTTCCATCCTCCAACTCCCTGTCTCTCTCTCTCTCACACCCTCCAACTACCTGTCTCTCTCTCTTTCTTCCTCTCACACCCTCTAAAGCCCTGTCCGTCTCACAAATCACTCTCCCTCTCACACCTTCTAACTACCTGTCTCTCTCTCTGTCTCACACACACACACTCCCTCCAACTCCCTGTCTCTCTCTGTCACACACACTCCAACTACCTGCCTCTCTCCATCACACCCTCCAACTCCACCTCTCTCTCCCTCTCTCGCACCCTCCAACAGCTTGTCTCTCTCTCTCTCACAGCCTCCAACTCCCTGTCTCTCTCTCTCTCTCTCTCTCTCTCTCTCTCACACCCTCTAACTCCCTGTCTATCTCTCTCTCGCACCCTACCACTCCCTGTCTCTCTCTCTCACACCCTCCAACTCCCTGTCTCTCCCTCTCTCACAACGTCCAACTACCTGTCTCTCTCTCCCTCTCTCTCACACCCTCCAAATACCTGTCTCTCTTTCTTTCTTCCTCTCATACCCTCTAACGCCCTGTTTCACTCACTCTTCCTCTCCCTCTCACACGCTCCAACACCCTGTCTCTCTCTCTCTCTGACATCCTCCAACTTCGTCTCTCCCTCTCTCACAAACCCTCAAACACCCTGTCTCTCTGTCTGTCACCCACCAACTCACACTCCCTCTCACACCCTCCAACTACCTGTCTCTCTCTCTCTCTCACACACACACACACTCCCTCCAACACCCTGTCTCTCTCTCTCTCACACCCTCCAACTCCACCTCTCTCTCTCCCTCTCTCAAACCCTCCAATAGCCTGACTCTCTCTCTCTCTCAGCCTCCAACTCCCATTCTCTCTCTCTGTCTCTCAGAGCCTCCAACTCCCTCTCTCTCTCTCTCACCCTCCAGCTCCCTGTCTTTCTCTCTCACACATTCCAACTCCCTGTCTCTCTCTCTCACACCTCCAACTCCCTATCTCTCTCTCTCACACCTTCCAACTCCCTGTCTCTCTCTCTCTCAAACCCTCAAATAACCTGTCTTTCTCTCTCTCACACACACCCTTCAACTCCCTGTCTCTCTCTGTCTCACACACACCCTCCAAGACGTTGTTTCTCTCTCTCTCACAATCCCTCCAACTCCCTGTCCCTCTCTTTCTCTCTCACAATCCCTCCAACTCCCTATCTCTCTTTTTCTCTCACATACCCTGCAACTCCAATTTTCTCTGTCTCTCTCACACACCCTCCAAATCAATATCCCTCGCTCTCTCTCTCACACACCATCCAACTCCCTGTCTCTCTCTTTCTCTACTTCTCTCACCCTCCAACAGCCTGTCTTTCTCGCTCTCACACAATCCCTCCAACTCCCTGTCTCTCACTTTCTCACATACCCCCAACTCCCTTTCTCTCTCTTACTCTCACACACCCTCCAACTCCCTGTCTCTCTCTCTCCCACACAGCCTCCAACTAACTGTCTCTCTCTCTCTCACACACCCTCCAAATCAATATCCCCCGCTCTCTCTCTCTCACACCATCCAACTCCCTGTCTCTCTCTTTCTCTACTTCTCTCACCCTCCAACACCCTGTCTTTCTCACTCTCACACACCATCCAACTCCCTGTCTCTCGCTTTCTCACATACCCCCAACTCCCTTTCTCTCTCTCACTCTCACACACCCTCCAACTCCCTGTCTCTGTCTCTCTCACACAGCCTCCAAATAACTGTCTCTCTCTCACACACCCTCCAACACCTTCTCTCGCTCGCTCTCTCTCACACCCTCCAACTCCGTCTCTCTCTCTCTCCCTCTCACACCCTCCAACTCCCTGTCTGTCTCTCTCTCACACCATTCAACACCCTTTCTCTCTCTCTCTCTCTCACACCCGCCAAGCCCTGTCTCTCTCTCTCTCTCTCTCTCTCTCTCTCACACCATCCAAGACACTATCTCTCCCGCTCTCTCTCTCTCACATACTACACACCCTGTCTCTGTCTCTCTCCCTCACCCTCCAACTCCCTGTCTGTCTCTCTCTCTCTCACACCCACCAACGCCCTGCATCTCTATTTCTCTACCTCTCTCACACTCCAACTCCCTATCTCTCTCTCACACCCTCCAACTGGCTGTCTCTCTCTCTCTCTCTTACATGCTCCAACCCCGTCCCCCCTCTCTCTCACACACTGCAACTTCGCCTCTCCCTGTCTCTCCCTCACCCTCCGACTCCCTGTCTCTCTCTCTCTCCCTCTCACACCCTCCAACTCCCTGCCTCTGCCTCTCTCTCACCCTCCAACTCCCTCTCTCTCTCTCACACACACACTCCAAAGCCCTGTCTCTCTCTCTCTCTCCCTCTCAGAGCCTCCAATTCCCTGTCTCTCTCTCACACCATTCTACACCCTGTCTGTCTCTCTCTCCCACATCCGCCAAGCCCTGTCTCTCTCTCTCTCTCACACCATCCAAGACTTTGTTTCTCCCACTCTGTCTCACACACTACACTCTCTGTCTCTCTCTCTCTCTCCCTCACCCTCCAACTCCCTGACTCTCTTTCTCCCTCTCACACCCTCCAACTCCCTGCCTCTCTTTCTCTCACAAACCCTCCAACACCCTGTCTCTCTCTCTCTCACAACATCCAACACCCTGTCTCTCTCTCTCACAATCTCCAACTCCCTGTCTCTCTCTCTCTCTCACCCTCCAACTCGCTGTCTCTCTCGGTCTCACAAACCCTCAAACTCCCTGTCTTTCTCTCTCTCTCTCACACACCCTTCAACTCCCTGTCTCTCTCTTTCTCACACATACCCTCCAAGACGCTGTTTCTCACTCTCTCACAATCCCTCCAACTCCCTGTCTCTCTTTCTCTCTCACACACCCTCCAACTCACTGTCTCTGCTCTCTCACACCCTCCAACTACCTGTCTCTCTGTCTCTCGCACCTTACAACTCCCTCTCTCTCTATTTCACACCTCCAACTCCCTATCTCTCTCTCTCACTTCCTGCAACTCCAGCTTTTCTCTCACACTCTCTCACACACTCCAACTACAACTTTCTCTCTCTCCCTCTCATACCCTCCAACTCCTTGTCTGTCTCTCTCTTTCTCACACCATCCCACGTCCCTGTCTCTCTCTCTCTCTCACAAACACCCTGCAATACCCTATCTCTCTCTCTCTCACATACCCTCCAACTCAATGTCTCTCTCTCTCTCCCTCTCGTACCCTCCAAATCCCAGCCTCCCTATGTCTCACACCATTGAACCTGCTGTCTCTCTCTATCTCTCACACACTCCAACTCCCTGTCTCCCTCTCTCTCTCACTCTCTCTCACACGCTCTCCAACTCCCTGTCTCTCCCGCTCTCACACACTGCAACTACCTGTCACTCTCTCTCTGTCTCTCACACACTCCAACTCCCTGTCTCTCTCTCTCTCACACACCCTCCAACTAGCTGTCTCTCTCTCTTTCTTCCGCTCACACCCTCTAAAGCCCTGTCCTTCTCACAAATCACTCTCCCTCTCACACCTTCTAACTACCTGTCTCTCTCTCTCTGTCTCACACACACACACTCCATCCAACACCCTGTCTGTCTGTCACACACACTCCAACTACCTGCCTCTCTCCGTCACACCCTCCAACTCCACCTCTCTCTCCCTCTCTCACACCCTCCAACAGCTTGTCTCTCTCTCTCTCACAGCCTCCAACTCCCTGTCTCTCTCTCTCTCACACCCTCTTACTCTCTCCCTCTCTCTCTCTCTCTCGCACCCTACAACTCCCTGCCTCTCTATCTCACACCCTCCAACTCCCTGTCTCTCCCTCTCTCACAACGTACAACTACCTGTCTCTCTCTCCCTCTCTCTCACACCCTCCAAATACCTGTCTCGCTTTCTTTCTTCCTCTCACACCCTCTAACGCCCTGTTTCACTCTCTCTTCCTCTCCCACTCACACGCTCCAACACCCTGTCTCTCTCTGACATCCTCCAACTTCGTCTCTCCCTCTATCACAAACCCTCAAACACCCTGTCTCTCTCTCTCACACTCACCCACCAACTCACTCTCCCTCTCACACCCTCCAACTACCTGTCTCTCTCTGTCTCACACACACACAGTCCCTCCAACTCCCTGTCTCTCTCTCTCACACCCTCCAACTCCACCTCTCTCTCTCCCTCTCTCACACCCTCCAATAGTCTGTCTCTCTCTCTCTCTAGGCCTCCAACACCCCCCTCTCTCTCTCTGTCTCTCACAGCCTCCAACTCCCTCTCTGTCTCTCTCTCACCCTCCAACTCCCTGTCTTTCTCTCTCACACCTCCAACTCCCCTATCTCTCTCTCACACCTTCCAACTCCCTGTCTCTCTCTCTCACACCTCCTACTCCCTATCTCTCTCTCTCACACCTTCCAACTCCCTGTCTCTCTCTCTCTCAAACCCTCAAATACCCTGTCTTTCTCTCTCTCACACACACCCTTCAACTCCCTGTCTCTCACTGTCTCACACAAACCCTCTAAGATGTTGTTTCTCTCTCTCTCACAATCCCTCCAACTCCCTGTCTCTCTCTTTCTCTCTCACAATCCCTCCAACTCCCTATCTCTCTTTTTCTCTCACATACCCTGCAACTCCATTTTTCCCTCTGTCTCTCTCACACACCCTCCAAATCAATTTCCCTCGCTCTCTCTCACACCATCCAACTCCCTCTCTCTCTCTTTCTCTACCTCTCTCACCCTCCAACACCCTGTTTTTCTCACTCTCACACACCCTCCAACTCCGTCTCTCGCTTTCTCACATACCCCCAACTCCCTTTCTCTCTCTCACTCTCACACACCCTCCAACTCCCTGTCTCTCTCTCTCACACAGCCTCCAAATAACTATCTCTCTCTCTCTCTCACACACCCTCCAACACCTTCTCTCGCTCGCTCTCTCTCACACCCTCCAACTCCCTGTCTCTCTCTCTCTCCCTCTCACACCCTCCAACTCCCTGTCTGTCTCTCTCTCACACCATTCAACACCCTTTCTCTCTCTCTCTCTCTCTCTCACAACCGCCAAGTCCTGTCTCTCTCTCTCTCTCTCTCACACCATCCAAGACACTCTCTCCCGCTCTCTCTCTCTCACATACTACACACCCTGTCTCTCTTCTCTCCCTAACCCTCCAACTCCCTGTCTGTCTCTCTCTCTCTCACACCCACCAATGCCCTGCATTTCTATTTCTCTCCCTCACTCACACTCCAACTCCCTATCTCTCTCTCACACCCTCCAACTGGCTGTCTCTCTCTCTCTCATATGCTCCAACCCCGTCCCCCTCTCTCTCTCACACACTCCAACTTCGTCTCTCCCTGTCTCTCCCTCACCCTCCAACTCCTTGTCTCTCTCTCTCACCCTCTCACACCCTCCAACTCCCTGCCTCTGCCTCTCTCTCACCCTCCAACTCCCTCTCTCTCTCTCACACACACTCCAAAGCCCTGTCTCTCTCTCTCCCTCTCATAGCCTCCAATTCCCTGTCTGTCTCTCTCTCACACTATTCTACACCCTGTCTGTCTCTTTCTCCCACATCCGCCAAGCCCTGTCTCTCTCTCTCACACCACCCAAGACACTGTTTCTCCCACTCTCTGTCTCACACACTACCATCTCTGTCTCTCTCTCTCTCCCTCACCCTCCAACTCCACCTCTCTCTCCCTCTCTCACAACCTCCAACAGCTTGTCTCTCTCTCTCACACCCTCCAACTCCCTGTCTCTCCCTCTCTCACAACGTCCAACTACCTGTCTCTCTCTCCCTCTCTCTCACACCCTCCAAATACCTGTCTCTCTTTCTTTCTTGCTCTCACACCCTCTAACGCCCTGTCTCACTCTCTCTTCCTCTCCCACTCACACGCTCCAACACCCTGTCTCTCTCTCTCTGACATCCTCCAACTTCGTCTCTCCCTCTCTCACAAACCCTCAAACACCCTGTCTCTCTCTCTCACACTCACCCACCAACTCACTCTTCCTCTCACACCCTCCAACTACCTGTCTCTCTATCTCTCACACACACATACTCCCTCCAACTCACTGTCTCTCTCTCTCACACCCTCCAACTCCACCTCTTTCTCTCCCTCTCTCACACCCTCCAATAGTCTGTCTCTCTCTCTCTCTCTCTCAGCCTCCAACTCCCCCTCTCTCTCTCTGTCTCTCACAGCCTCCAACCCCTCTCTCTCTCTCTCTCTCACCCTCCAACGCCCTGTCTTTCTCTCTCACACCTCCAGCTCCCTATCTCTCTCTCTCACACCTTCCAACTCCCTGTCTATCTCTCTCACACCTCCAACTCCCTATCTCTCTCTCTCACACCTTCCAACTCCCTGTCTGTCTCTCTCTCAAACCCTCAAATACCCTGTCTTTCGCTCTCTCACACACACCCTTCAACTCCCTGTCTTTCTCTGTCTCACACACACCCTCCAAGACGTTGTTTCTCTCTCTCTCACAATCCCTCCAAATCCCTGTCTCTCTCTTTCTCTCTCACAATCCCTCCAACTCCCTATCTCTCTTTTTCTCTCACATACCCTGCAACTCCATTTTTCTCTGTCTCTCTCACACACCCTCCAAATCAATTTCCCTCACTCTCTCTCACACCATCCAACTCCCTCTCTCTCTCTTTCTCTACCTCTCTCACCCTCCAAAACCCTGTTTTTCTCGCTCTCACACACCCTCCAATTCCCTGTCTCTCGCTTTCTCACATACCCCCAACTCCCTTTCCCTCTCTCACTCTCACACACCCTCCAACTCCCTGTCTCTCTCTCTCACACAGCCTCCAAATAACTGTCTCTCTCTCTCTCACACACCCTCCAACACCTTCTCTCGCTCGCTCTCTCTCACACCCTCCAACTCCCTGTCTCTCTCTCTCTCCCTCTCACACCCTCCAACTCCCTGTCTGTCTCTCTCTCACACCATTCAACACCCTTTCTCTCTCTCTCTCTCACACCCGCCAAGCCCTGTCTCTCTCTCTCTCACGCCATCCAAGACACTGTCTCTCCCGCTCTCTCTCTCTCTCACATACTACACGCCCTGTCTCTCTCTCTCTCCCTCACCCTCCAACTCCCTGTCTGTCTCTCTCTCTCTCTCACACCCACCAACGCCCTTCATCTCTATTTCTCTCCCTCTCTCACACTCCAACTCCCTATCTCTCACTCTCTCACATGCTCCAACTGGCTGTCTGTCTCTCGCTCTCTCTCACATGCTCCAACCCCGTCCCCCTCTCTCTCTCACAAACTCCAACTTCGTCTCTCCCTCTCTCTCGAACACCCTCCAACTCCCTGTCTCTCTCTTTCTCTCTCACAAAACCTCAAACTACCTGTCTGTCTCTCTCTCTCACAAACATTCCCTCCAACTCCCTGCCTCTCTCTCCCAACACGCTCCAACTCCCTGTCTCTCTCTCTCAAACCCTCCAACTCCACCTCTCTCTCTCTCGCACCCTCCAACAGCCTGACCCTCTCTTCTCACAAACCCTCCAACACCATATCTGTCTCTCTCTCACACCCTCCAACTCCGTCTCTCTCTCTCTCACAACCTGCAACTACCTGTCTCTCTCTCTCTCACACCCTCCACTCCCTGTCTCTCTCTCTCTCTCACAAACCCTTCAACTCCCTGTCTCTCTCTGCCTCACACACACCCTCCAAGACCCTGTTTCTCTCTCTCTCACAATCCCTCCAACTCCGTTTCTCTCATTCTCTCTCACACACCCTCCAACTCACTGTCTCTCCTCTCTCATACCCTCCAACTCCCTGTCTCTCTCTCTCTTTCACAAGGCCTCCAATTCCCAGTCTTTCTCTCTCCCTCAGACACACTTCAACTCCCTGTCTCTCTCTGTCTCACACACACCCGCCAGGATGCTGTTTCTCTCTATCTCACAATCCCTCAAACTCCCTATCTGTCTCTCTCTCTCACACACCCTGCAACTCCATCTTTCTCTCTCTCTTTCTCACCCTGCAACTCAATATCCCTCTCTCTCTCACGCCCCCCAACACCCTGTCTCTTTCTCTCTCACATCCTCCAACTCCCTGTCTCTCTCTCACACACCGTCCAACTCCCTCTCTCTCAGACCCTCCAACTCCCTTTCAGTCTCTCTCACACACCCTAAAACTCCCTGTCTCTCTCCCTCTCGCACAAACTCTAAAAAGCCCTGTCTTTCTCTCTCTCACACACACTCTTCAACTCCCTGTCTCTCTCTGTCTCACACGCACCCTCCAAGATGCTGTTTCTCTCTCTCTCACAATCCCTCCAACTCCCTGTCTCTCTCTTTCTCTCTCACACACCCTCCAACTCACTGGCTCTGGTCTCTCACACCATCCAACTTCCTGCCGCTCTCTGTCTTTCGCACCCTACAACTCCCTCTCTCTATCTACCTCACACCTCCAACTCCCTATCTCTCTCACTCTCACATACCCTGCAACTCCATTTTTCTCTCTCTCTCTCTCACTCACTCTCCAACTCAGTACCCCCCTCTCTCGCACTCCAACTCCCTGTCATTCTCTTTCTCTCCCTCTCTCACCCTCGAACACCCTGTTATTCTCTCTCTCACACACCCTCCAACTCCCTGTCTCTCTCTTTCTCACATACCCTCCAACTCCCTTTCTCTCTCTCACTCTCACACACCCTCCAACACCCTGTCTCTCTCTCTCTCTCACACAGCCTCCCACTAACCGTCTCTCTCTCTCTCACACACCCTCCAACTCCCTCTCGCTCTCTCTCTCTTACACCCTCCAACTCACTGTCTCTCACTCCCTCTCACACCCTCCAACACCCTGTCTCTCTCTCTCTCACCCTCCAACACCCTGTCTCTCTCTCTCACCCTCCAACACACTGTCTCTCTCTCTCTCACACCCTCCAATGCCCTCTCTCTCTCTCCCTCTCTCACTCTGTCCCTCTCATAGCCTCCAATTCCCTGTCTGTCTCTCTCTCTCACACCATTCAACAACCTGTCTCTCTCTCTCTCTCTCGCACCCGCCAAGCCCTATCTCTCTCTCTCTCTCTCTCACACCATCCAAGACACTGTCTCTCCCGTTCTCTCTCTCACACACTACACTCCCTTTCACTCTCTGTCTCTCCCTCACCCTTCAACTCCGTCTGTCTCTCTCTCTCCCCCTCACAGCCTCCAATGCCCTATCTCTCACTCCAACTCCCTATCTCTCTTTCTCTCTCACACCCTCCAACTTGCTGTCTCTCTCTCACACTCGCCCTCCAACTCACTCTCTCTCTCACACCCTCCAACTACCTGTCTCTGTCTCTCTCTCTCACAAACACTCCCTGCATTTCCCTGTCTCTCTCTCTCACACACGCTCCAACTCCCTGTCTCTCTCTCTCACACCCGCCAACTCCAACTCTCTCTCTCTATCACACCCTCCAACAGCCTGTCTCTCTCTCTCTCACAAACCCTCCAAAACCATGTCTCTCTCTCTCTCCCACAATCCAACTCCCTGTCTCTCTCTCTCTCTCTCACACCCTCCCACTCTCTGTCTCTCTCTCTCTCACAAACCCTTCAACTCCCTGTCTCTCTCTGTCTCACACACACCCTCCAAGACCCTGTTTCTGTCTCTCACATTCTCCTTGACTCTCCTTCTCTCATACAGACTTCAACACTCTGATTCTCTCTCTCTCACACACACTCCAACTCCTTTTCTCTCTCTCACATTCCCTCCAACTTCTGTCTCTCTCTCTCTCTCTCTCTCTCTCTCTCACACAGCCTCCAACGAACTGTGTCTCTCTCTCACTCACACTCTCAAACACCCTCTCTTGCTCTCTCTCTCACACCCTCCAACTCCCTGTCCTTGACTCTCTCCCTCTCACATCCTCCAACACCCTGTCTCTCTCTCTATCTCTCACCCTCCAACAACCTGTCTCTCTCTCTCACCGGCCAACTCCCTGTCTCTCTCTCTCACACACACTCCAAACCCCTGTCTCTCTCTCCCTCCCTCTCATAGCCTCCAATTCCCTGTCTGTCTCTCTCTCTCTCACACCATTCAAAACCCAGTCTGTCTCTCTCTCCCACACCCGCCAAGCCCTGTATCTCTATCTCTCTCACACCATCCAAGACACTGTTTCTCCCTCTCTCTCTCTCACAAACTACACTCTCTGTCTCTCCATGTCTCTCCCTCACCCTCCAACTCCCTTCACTCTCTCTCTCTCCCTCTCACACCCTCCAACTCCCTGCTTCTCTCTCTCACAAACCCTCCAACACCCTGTCTCTCTCTCTCACAACCTCCAACACCCTGTCTTTCTCTCTCTCTCACAACCTCCAAATCATTGTCTCTCTCTCTCTCTTTCTCAAACCCTCCAACTCCCTGCCTCTCTCTCTTCTCACAGACCCTCAAACTCCTGGTCTTTCTATCTCTCCCACACACCCTTCAACTCCCTGTCTCTCTCTTTCTCACACACACCCTCCAAGACCCTGTTTCTCACTCTCTCACAATCCCTCCAACTCCCTGTCTCTCTTTCTCTCTCTCACACCCTCCAACTACCTGTCTCTCCCTGTCTCTCACACCCTACAATTCCCTCTCTCTCTCTATCTCACACCTCCAACTCCCTATCTCTCTCTCTCACACATCCTGCAACTCCAGCTTTTTTTCTCTTTCTCTCTCACACACTCCAACTACAACTTTCTCTCTGTCTCCCTCTCATACCCTCCAAATCCTTGTCAGTCTCTCTCTCTCTCACAGCCTCCAATACCCTGTCTCTCTCTCTCTCTCTCAAACCCTCCAAAAGCCTCTCTCTCTCTCTCTCTCTCATTCTCCTGCTCCCTGTCTCTCTCTTTCTCACAAACCCAAAAACTCCCTGTCTCTCCAACTCTCACACACCCTTCAAGTCCCTGCCTCTCTCTCTGTCACACACCCTTCAATTCCCGGTCTCTCTCTCTCTCTCAGACCATCCAACTCCCTGTCTCCCTCTCTCTCTCTCACACACCCTCCAAAATCCTGTCTCTCTCTCTCTCTCACATACCCTCCAACTCCATGTCTATCTCTCTCTCCCTCTCGTACCCTCCAAATCCCTGCGTCCCTTTCTCTCACACCATCGAACCTGCTGTCTCTATCTCTCACAGACTCCAACACCCTGTCTACCTCTCTCTCTCACTCTCTCACACACACCCTCCAACTCCCTGTCTCTCCCTCTCTCACACCCTCCAACTCCCTGTCTCTCTCTCTCTCTAACAAACCCTCCACCTCCCTGACTCTCCTTCTCTCATACACACTTCAACACCCTGAATCTCTCTCTCTCTCTCTCACACACTCCAACTCCCGTTCTCTCTCTCACTCTCACATTCCATCCAACTCCCTGTCTCTCTCTCTCTCTCACACAGCCTCCAACTAACTGTCTCTCTCTCTCTCACACACCCTCCAACACTCTCTCTCGCTCTCTCTCTCTCTCTCATACATCCAACTCCCTGTCTCTCTCTCTCTCTCACCCTCCAACAACCTGTCTCTCTCTCTCACCCTCCAACTCCCTGTCTCTCTCTCTCTCACATACACTCCAAAGCCCTGTCTCTCTCTCTCTCTCACTCTCTCCCTCTCATAGCTTCCAATTCCCTGTCTGTCTCTCTCTCTCTCACACACCGTTCAACAAATTCTATCTCCCTCTCTCCCACACCTGCCAAGCCATGTCTCTCTCTCTCTCTCACACCATCCATGACACTGTTTCTCCCGCTCTCTCTCTCTCACACACTAAACTCTCTGTCTCTCTCTCTCTCTCCCTCACCGTACAACTCCCTGTCTCTCCTCTCTCTCCCTCTCAGACCCTCCAAATCTCTGCCTCTCTCTCTCTCACAACCTCCAAACCCTGTCTCTCTCTCTCTCACAACCTCCAGCTCCCTCTCTCTCTCTCTCACAAACCCTCAAACCCCCTGTCTTTCTCTCTCTCACACACCCTTCAACTCCCTGTCTCTCTTTCTTGCACACAACCTCCAAGTCGCTGTTTCTCACTCTCTCAAAATCCCTCCAACTCCCTGATCTCTTTCTCTCTCACACACCCTCCAACGCAGTCTCTGCTCTCTCATACCCTCCAACACCTGTCTCTCTCTGTCTCTCGCACCCTACAACTCCCTCTCTCTCTATCTCACACCTCCAACTCCCTATCTCTCTCTCTCACACATCCTGCAACTCCAGCTTTTTTATCTCTCTCTCTCTCACACAATCCGACTACAACTTTCTCTCTCTCTGCCTCTCATACCCTCCAACTCCTTGTCTGTCTCTCTCTCTCTCACAGCCTCCAACACCCTGTCTCTCTCTCTCTCTCTCTCTCTCAAACCCTCCAACAGCCTGTCACTCTCTCTCTCACATTCTCCTGCTCCCTGTCTCTCTCTCTCTCACAACCCAAAAACTCCCTGTCTCTCCATCTCTCATACACCCTTCAAGTCCCTGCCTCTCTCTCTGTCACACAACCTTCAACTCCCGGTCTCTCTCTCTCTCCCTCTCATACCCTCCAAATTCCTGCCTCCCTATCTCTCACACCATCGAACCTGCTGTCTCACTCTATCTCTCACACACTCCAACACCCTGTCTCCCTCTCTCTCTCACTCTCTCACACACACCCTCCAACTCCCTGTCTCTGCCTCTCTCTCACCCTCCAACTCCCTCTTTCTCTCTCACACACACACTCCAAAGCCCTGTCTCTCTCTCTCTCTCCCTCTCATAGCCTCCAATTCCCTGTCTGTCTCTCTCTGTCTCACACCATTCAACAAACTGTCTGTCTCTCTCTCCGACACCCGCCAAGCCCTGTCTCTCTCTCTCTCTCACACCATCCAAGACACTGTTTCTCCCTTTCTCTCTCTGACACACTACACACTCTGACTCTCCCTGTCTCTCCCACACCCTCCAACTCCTTGTCTCTCTCTCTCTCCCTCTCACACCCTCCAACTCCCTGCCTCTCTCTCTCACAAACCCACCGACACCCTGTTTCTCTCTCTCTCTCACAACCTCCAACACCCTGTCTCTCTCTCTCTCACAACCTCCAACTCCCTGTCTCTCTCTCTCTCTCACCCTCCAACTCCCTGTCTCTCTCTCTCTCACACCCTCCAACTCCCTGTCTCTCTCTCTCTCTAACAAACCCTCCACCTCCCTGACTCTCCTTCTCTCATACACACTTCAACACCCTGAATCTCTCTCTCTCTCACACACTCCAACTCCCGTTCTCTCTCTCACTCTCACATTCCATCCAACTCCCTGTCTCTCTCTCTCTCTCACACAGCCTCCAACTAACTGTCTCTCTCTCTCTCACACACCCTCCAACACTCTCTCTCGCTCTCTCTCTCTCTCATACATCCAACTCCCTGTCTCTCTCTCTCTCTCACCCTCCAACAACCTGTCTCTCTCTCTCACCCTCCAACTCCCTGTCTCTCTCTCTCTCACATACACTCCAAAGCCCTGTCTCTCTCTCTCTCTCCCTCTCTCACTCTCTCCCTCTCATAGCTTCCAATTCCCTGTCTGTCTCTCTCTCTCTCACACACCGTTCAACAAATTCTATCTCCCTCTCTCCCACACCTGCCAAGCCATGTCTCTCTCTCTCTCTCACACCATCCATGACACTGTTTCTCCCGCTCTCTCTCTCTCACACACTAAACTCTCTGTCTCTCTCTCTCTCTCCCTCACCGTACAACTCCCTGTCTCTCCTCTCTCTCCCTCTCAGACCCTCCAAATCCCTGCCTCTCTCTCTCTCACAACCTCCAAACCCTGTCTCTCTCTCTCTCACAACCTCCAGCTCCCGCTCTCTCTCTCTCACAAACCCTCAAACCCCCTGTCTTTCTCTCTCTCACACACCCTTCAACTCCCTGTCTCTCTTTCTTGCACACAACCTCCAAGTCGCTGTTTCTCACTCTCTCAAAATCCCTCCAACTCCCTGATCTCTTTCTCTCTCACACACCCTCCAACGCAGTCTCTGCTCTCTCATACCCTCCAACACCTGTCTCTCTCTGTCTCTCGCACCCTACAACTCCCTCTCTCTCTATCTCACACCTCCAACTCCCTATCTCTCTCTCTCACACATCCTGCAACTCCAGCTTTTTTATCTCTCTCTCTCTCACACAATCCGACTACAACTTTCTCTCTCTCTGCCTCTCATACCCTCCAACTCCTTGTCTGTCTCTCTCTCTCTCACAGCCTCCAACACCCTGTCTCTCTCTCTCTCTCTCTCTCTCAAACCCTCCAACAGCCTGTCACTCTCTCTCTCACATTCTCCTGCTCCCTGTCTCTCTCTCTCTCACAACCCAAAAACTCCCTGTCTCTCCATCTCTCATACACCCTTCAAGTCCCTGCCTCTCTCTCTGTCACACAACCTTCAACTCCCGGTCTCTCTCTCTCTCCCTCTCATACCCTCCAAATTCCTGCCTCCCTATCTCTCACACCATCGAACCTGCTGTCTCACTCTATCTCTCACACACTCCAACACCCTGTCTCCCTCTCTCTCTCACTCTCTCACACACACCCTCCAACTCCCTGTCTCTGCCTCTCTCTCACCCTCCAACTCCCTCTTTCTCTCTCACACACACACTCCAAAGCCCTGTCTCTCTCTCTCTCTCCCTCTCATAGCCTCCAATTCCCTGTCTGTCTCTCTCTGTCTCACACCATTCAACAAACTGTCTGTCTCTCTCTCCGACACCCGCCAAGCCCTGTCTCTCTCTCTCTCTCACACCATCCAAGACACTGTTTCTCCCTTTCTCTCTCTGACACACTACACACTCTGACTCTCCCTGTCTCTCCCACACCCTCCAACTCCTTGTCTCTCTCTCTCTCCCTCTCACACCCTCCAACTCCCTGCCTCTCTCTCACAAACCCACCGACACCCTGTTTCTCTCTCTCTCTCACAACCTCCAACACCCTGTCTCTCTCTCTCTCACAACCTCCAACTCCCTGTCTCTCTCTCTCTCTCACCCTCCAACACCCTGTCTCTCTCTCTCTCTCTCACCCTCCAACAACCTGTCTCTCTCTCTCTCACCCTCCAACTCCCTGTCTCTCTCTCACATACACTCCAAAGCCCTGTCTCTCTCTCTCTCTCCCTCTCTACTTCTCATAGCCTCCAATTCTCTGTCTGGCTCTCTCTCTCTCACACCATTCAATAACTTCTATCTTCCTCTCTCCCACACCTGCCAAGTCCTGTCTCTCTCTCTCTCTCTCTCACACCATCCAAGACACTGTTTCTCCCACTCTCTCTCTCTCACACACTACACTCTCTGTCTCTCTCTCTCTCTCCCTCACCGTACAACTCCCTGTCTCTCCTCTCTCTCCCTCTCAGACCCTCCAACTCCCTGCCTCTCTCTCTCTCACAACCTCCAAACCCTGTCTCTCTCTCTCTCACAACCTCCAACTCCCTGTCTCTCTCTCACATACACTCCAAAGCCCTGTCTCTCTCTCTCTCTCACAACCTCCAACTCCCTGTCTCTCTCTCACAAACCCTCAAACCTCCTGTCTTTCTCTCTCACACACCCTTCAACTCCCTGTGTCTCTCTTTCTTGCACACAACCTCCAAGTCGCTGTTTCTCACTCTCTCAAAATCCCTCCAACTCCCTGATCTCTTTCTCTCTCACACACCCTCCAACGCAGTCTCTGCTCTCTCATACCCTCCAACTACCTGTCTCTCTCTGTCTTTCGCACCCTACAACTCCCTCTCTCTCTCTATCTCACACCTCCAACTCCCTATCTCTCTCTCTCTCAGACATCCTGCAACTCCAGCTTTTCTTTCTCTCTCTCTCTCGCACAATCCAACTACATCTTTCTCTCTCTCTCCCTCTCATACCCTCCAACTCCTTGTCTGTCTCTCTCTCTCTCTCTCACAGCCTCCAACACCCTGTCTCTCTCTCTCTCTCTCTCTCTCAAACCCTCCAACAGCCTGTCTCTCTCTCTCACACATTCTCCTGCTCCCTGTCTCTCTCTCTCTCTCACAAACCCAAAAACTCCCTGTCTCTCCATCTCTCATACACCCTTCAAGTCCCTGCCTCTCTCTCTGTCACACAACGTTCAACTCCTGGTCTCTCTCTCTCTCCCTCTCATACCCTCCAAATTCCTGCTTCCCTATCTCTCACACCATCGAACCTGCTGTCTCTCTCTATCTCTCACACACTCCAACTCCCTGTCTCCCTCTCTCTCTCACTCTCTCACACACACCCTCCAACTCCCTGTCTCTGCCTCTCTCTCACCCTCCAACTCCCTCTCTCTCTCTCTCACACACACTCCAAAGCCCTGTCTCTCTCTCTCTCCCTCTCATAGCCTCCAATTCCCTGTCTGTCTCTCTGTCTCACACCATTCAACAAACTGTCTGTCTCTCTCTCCCACACCCGCCAAGCCCTGTCTCTCTCTCTCTCTCTCTCACACCATCCAAGACACCGTTTCTCCCTTTCTCTCTCTGACACACTACACACTCTGACTCTCCCTGTCTCTCCCTCACACTCCAACTCCCTGTCTCTCTCTCTCGCCCTCTCACACCCTCCAACTCCCTGCCTCTCTCTCTCTCACAAACCCTCCAACACCCTGTCCCTCTCTCTCTCTCACAACCTCCAACACCCTGTCTCTCTCTCTCTCACAACATCCAACTCCCTGTCTCTCTCTCTCTCACCCTCCAACTCCCTGTCTCTCTCTCTCTCTCACAAACACTCAAACTCCCTGTCTTTCTCTCTCTCTCACACACCCTCCAACTACCTGACTCTCTCTGTCTCTCGCACCCAACAACTCCCTCTCTCTCTCTATCTCACACCTCCAACTCCCTATCTCTCTCTCTCACACATCCTGCAACTCCAGCTTTTCTCTCTCTCTCTCTCTCTCTCTCACACTCCAACTACAACTTTCTCTCTCTCTCCCTCTCATACCCTCCAACTCCCTGCCTCTCTCTCTCACAAACCCACCGACACCCTGTTTCTCTCTCTCTCTCACAACCTCCAACACCCTGTCTCTCTCTCTCTCACAACCTCCAACTCCCTGTCTCTCTCTCTCTCTCACCCTCCAACACCCTGTCTCTCTCTCTCTCACACCCTCCAACTCCCTGTCTCTCTCTCTCTCTAACAAACCCTCCACCTCCCTGACTCTCCTTCTCTCATACACACTTCAACACCCTGAATCTCTCTCTCTCTCACACACTCCAACTCCCGTTCTCTCTCTCACTCTCACATTCCATCCAACTCCCTGTCTCTCTCTCTCTCTCACACAGCCTCCAACTAACTGTCTCTCTCTCTCTCACACACCCTCCAACACTCTCTCTCGCTCTCTCTCTCTCTCATACATCCAACTCCCTGTCTCTCTCTCTCTCTCACCCTCCAACAACCTGTCTCTCTCTCTCACCCTCCAACTCCCTGTCTCTCTCTCTCTCACATACACTCCAAAGCCCTGTCTCTCTCTCTCTCTCCCTCTCTCACTCTCTCCCTCTCATAGCTTCCAATTCCCTGTCTGTCTCTCTCTCTCTCACACACCGTTCAACAAATTCTATCTCCCTCTCTCCCACACCTGCCAAGCCATGTCTCTCTCTCTCTCTCACACCATCCATGACACTGTTTCTCCCGCTCTCTCTCTCTCACACACTAAACTCTCTGTCTCTCTCTCTCTCTCCCTCACCGTACAACTCCCTGTCTCTCCTCTCTCTCCCTCTCAGACCCTCCAAATCCCTGCCTCTCTCTCTCTCACAACCTCCAAACCCTGTCTCTCTCTCTCTCACAACCTCCAGCTCCCGCTCTCTCTCTCTCACAAACCCTCAAACCCCCTGTCTTTCTCTCTCTCACACACCCTTCAACACCCTGTCTCTCTTTCTTGCACACAACCTCCAAGTCGCTGTTTCTCACTCTCTCAAAATCCCTCCAACTCCCTGATCTCTTTCTCTCTCACACACCCTCCAACGCAGTCTCTGCTCTCTCATACCCTCCAACACCTGTCTCTCTCTGTCTCTCGCACCCTACAACTCCCTCTCTCTCTATCTCACACCTCCAACTCCCTATCTCTCTCTCTCACACATCCTGCAACTCCAGCTTTTTTATCTCTCTCTCTCTCACACAATCCGACTACAACTTTCTCTCTCTCTGCCTCTCATACCCTCCAACTCCTTGTCTGTCTCTCTCTCTCTCACAGCCTCCAACACCCTGTCTCTCTCTCTCTCTCTCTCTCTCAAACCCTCCAACAGCCTGTCACTCTCTCTCTCACATTCTCCTGCTCCCTGTCTCTCTCTCTCTCACAACCCAAAAACTCCCTGTCTCTCCATCTCTCATACACCCTTCAAGTCTCTGCCTCTCTCTCTGTCACACAACCTTCAACTCCCGGTCTCTCTCTCTCTCCCTCTCATACCCTCCAAATTCCTGCCTCCCTATCTCTCACACCATCGAACCTGCTGTCTCACTCTATCTCTCACACACTCCAACACCCTGTCTCCCTCTCTCTCTCACTCTCTCACACACACCCTCCAACTCCCTGTCTCTGCCTCTCTCTCACCCTCCAACTCCCTCTTTCTCTCTCACACACACACTCCAAAGCCCTGTCTCTCTCTCTCTCTCCCTCTCATAGCCTCCAATTCCCTGTCTGTCTCTCTCTGTCTCACACCATTCAACAAACTGTCTGTCTCTCTCTCCCACACCCGCCCAAGCCCCGTCTCTCTCTATCTCTCACACCATCCAAGACACTGTTTCTCCCTTTCTCTCTCTCACACACTACACACTCTGACTCTCCCTGTCTCTCCCACACCCCTCCAACTCCCTGTCTCTCTCTCTCTCCCTCTCACACCCTCCAACTCCCTGCCTCTGCCTCTCTCTCACCCTCCAACTCCCTCTCTCTCTCTCACACACACTCCAAAGCCCTGTCTCTCTCTCTCTCTCCCTCTCATAGCCTCCAATTCCCTGTCTGTCTCTCTCTGTCTCACACCATTCAACAAACTGTCTGTCTCTCTCTCCCACACCCCGCCAACCCCTGCCTATCTCTCTCTCTCACACCATCCAAGACACTGTTTCCCCCCTTTCTCTCTCACACACACTACACACTGACTCTCCCTGTCTCTTCCTCACCCTCCAACACCCTGTCTCTCTCTCTCCCTCTCATACCCTCCAACTCCCTGCCTCTCTCTCTCACAACCTCCAACACCCTGTCTCTCTCTCTCTCACAACCTCCAACTCCCTGTCTCTCTCTCACCCTCCAACTCCCTGTCTCTCTCTCTCTCTCACAAACCCTCAAACTCCGTCTTTCTCTCTCTCTCACACACCCTCCAACGAATTGACTCTCACTGTCTCTCGCACCCAACAACTCCCTCTCTCTCTCTATCTCACACCTCCAACTCCCTATCTCTCTCTCTCACACATCCTGCAACTCCAGCTTTTCTCTCTCTCTCTCACGTACTCCAAGTACAACTTTCTCTCTCTCTCTCCCTCTCATACTCTCCAACTCCTTGTCTGTCTCTCTCTCTCTCACAGCCTCCAACACTCTGTCTCTCTCTCTCTCTCAAGCCCTCCAACAGCCTGTCTCTCTCTCTCTCTCACATTATCCTGCTCCCTGTCTCTCTCCTCTCTCACAAAGTCAAAAACTCCCTGTCTCTCCATCTCTCACACACCCTTCAAGTCCCTGCCTCTCTCTCTGTCACACACCCTTCAACTCCCGGTCTCTCTCTCTCTCACACCATCCGACACCCTGTATCTCTCTCTCTCTCACACACCACCCTCCAATACCCTGTCTCTCTCTCTCTCACATACCCTCCAACTCCATTTCTTTCTCTCTCTCCGTCTCATACCCTCCAAATCCCTGCCTCCCTATCTCTCACCACCATCGAACCTGCTGTCTCTCTCTATCTCTCACACACTCCAATGCCCTGTCTACCTCTCTCTCTCACTCTCTCACACACACACCCTCCAAGTCCCTGTCTCTCCCTCTCTCACACCCTCCAACTCCCTGTCTCCCCTCTGTCTCTCACACACTCTCCAATACCCTGTCTCTCTCTCCCTCACAAACCCTCCATCTCCCTCTCTCCTTCTCTCATACACACTTCAACATTCCGAATCTCTCTCTCTCTCTCACACACTCCAACTCCCTTTCTCTTTCTCACTCTCACATTCCATCCAACTTCCTGTCTCTCTCTCTCTCACACACAGCCTCCAACTAACTGTCTCTCTCTCTCACACACCCTCCAACACCCTGTCTCCGCTTTCTCTCTCACACCCTCCTACTCTCTGTCTATCTCTCTCTCCCTCTCACACTGTCAACACCCTGTCTCTCTCTCTCTCTCTTTCACCCCTCCAACAACCTGTCTCTCTCTCTCACCCTCCAACTCCCTGTCTCTCTCTTTCACATACACTCCAAAGCCCTTTCTCTCTCTCTCTCACTCTCTCCCTCTCATAGCCTCCAATTCCCTGTCTGTCTCTCTCTCTCTCACACCATTCAACACCCTGTCTCTCTCTCTCACACCCGCCAAGCCCTCTCTCTCTCCTCTGTCTCTCTCACACGCTCCAGGGTATGAGAGAGAGAGAGAGAGAGAGAGAGCCAAGGAGTTGGAGGGTGTGAGAGAGAGATGGAGATGGAGTCTGTGAGAGGGAGAGAGAGAGAGTGTGACAGGGGGTTGGACAATGTGAGAAGGAGAAAGAGAGAGAGACAGGTAGTTGGAGGGTGTGAGGGAGATGAGAGAGAGAGAGAGGGAGTTGGTGGGTGTGAGAGACAGAGAGAGAGATAGGGAGTTGGAGGTGTGAGACAGAGAGAAAGAGGGAGTTGTAGGGTGCGAGTGACAGAGAGAGACAGGTAGTTGGAGGATGTGAGAGAGGAGAGACAGTAAGTTGGAGGGTGTTTGAGAGAGAAAGAGAGAGACAGGGAGTCGGAGGGATTGTGTGAGAGAGAGAAACAGCCTTTCATCTCTCCCTCTCTCACAAACCCTCAAACACCCTGCCTCTCTCTCTCACACTCACCCACCAACTCACTCTCCCTCTCACGCCCTCTAACTACCTGTCGCTCTCTCTCTCTCTCTCACACACACAATCCCTCCAACTCCCTGTCTCTCTCTCACACCCTCCAACTCCACCTCTCTCGCTCTCTCTGACACCCTCCAACAGCCTGTCTCTCTCTCTCTCTCAACCTCCAACCCCCTGTCTGTCTCTCTCTCTCACACCCTCCAACTCCCTGACACTCTGTCTCTCTCTCTCACACACTCCAACTCCCTGTCTCTATCTCTCTCACACCCACCAACTCCCTGTCTCTCTCTCACACCCTCCAACGCCCTGTCTCTCTCTCTCACACCCTCGAACCCCCTGTCTCTCTCTCTCTCTCACCCTCCAACTCTGTCTCTCTCTTTCTCACAAACCAGCAAACTTCCTGTCTCTCTCTTTCTCACACACACCCTCCAAGACGCTGTTTCTCTCTCTCTCACAATCCCTCCAAATCCCTGTCTCTCTTTCTCTCTCACACACCATCCAACTCACTGTCTATGCTCTCTCACACCCTTCAACTATCTGTCTCTCTGTCTCTCACACTCTACAACTCCCTCTCTCTGTCTATCTCACGCCTCCAACTCTCTCTCTCTCTCTCACACACTCCCTGCAACTCCAGCTTGTTCTCTCTCTCTCACACCCTCCACCTCCATCTTTCTCTCTCTCTCCCTCTCATACCCTCCAACTCCTTGTCTGTCTCTCTCTCTCTCACAGCCTCCAACACCCAGTCTCTCTCACTCTCTCACACCCTCCAACACACTGTCTCCCTCTCTCTCTCTCACATTCTCCTGCTCTCTGTCTCTCTCTCTCTCACAAACCTTCAAACTCCCTGTCTCTCCATCTCTCACACACCCTTCAAGTCCCTGCCTCTCTCTCTGTCACACACCCTTCAACTCCCGGTCTCTCTCTCTCTTACGCCATCCGACTCCCTGTCTCTCTCTCTCTCTCTCTCTCACACACACCCTCCAACACCCTATCACTCTCTCTCTCACACATTCTCCAACTCCCTGTCTCTCTCTCTGTCACAAACCTTCTAACTCCCTGTCTCTCCATCTCTCACACACCCTTCAAGTCCCTGCCTCTCTCTCTGTCACACCCTTCAACACCCGGTCTCTCTCTCTCTCTCACACTATCCGACTCCCTGTATCTCTCTCTCTCTCTCATACACACCCTCCAATACCCTGTCTCTCTCTCTCTCACATACCCTCCAACTCCATGTCTCTCTCTTCCTCTCCCTCTCGTACCCTCCAAATCCCTGCCTCCCTATCTCTCACACCATCGAAACTGCTGTCTCTCTCTATCTCTCACACACTCCAACTTCCTGTCTCCCTCTCTCTCTCACTCTCTCACACACACCCTCCAACTCCCTGTCTCTCCCTCTATCACACCCTCCAACTACCTGTCTGTCTCTCTCTGTCTCTCACACCCTCCAACTCCCTGTCTCTGTCTCTCTCATACCCTCCAACTACCTGTGTCTCTCTCTTTCTTCCTCTCACACCCTCTAAAGCCCTGTCTCACTCTCTCCTTCTCACACGCTCCAAAACCCTGTCTCTCTCTCTCTGGCACCCTCCAACTTCGTCTCTCCCTCTCTCACAAACCCTCAAACACCCTGTCTCTCTCTCTCACGCTCACCCATCAACTAACTCTCCCTCTCACACCCTCCAACTGCCTGTGCTCTGACTGTCCTCACACACACACACTCCCTCCAACTCCCTGTCTCTCTCTGTCACACACGCTCCAACTCCCTGTCTCTCTCTCTCACACCCTCCAACTCCAACTCTATCTCTCTCCCTCTCTCACACCCTCCAACAGCCTGTCTCTCTCTATCTCACAGCCTCCAACTCCCTATCTCTCTCTCTCTCTCACACACCCTCCAACTCCCTGTCTCTCTCTCTCTCACACACCCTACAACTCCCTGTCTCTCTCTCTCACACCCTCCAACTCTCTGTCTCTCCCTCTCTCACACCGTCCAACTGCCTCTCTCTCTCTCTGTCTCTCACACCCTCCAACTCGCTGTTTCTCTCTCTCACACACCCTCCAAATGCCTGTCTCTCTCACTTTCCTCCTCTCACACCCTCTAACGCCCTGTCTCACTCTCTCTTCCTCTCCCTCTCATACGCTCCAACACCCTGTCACTCTCTGTCTCTCTCTCACACCCTCCAACACCCTGTGTCTCCCTCTCACACCCTCCTAACCCTGTATCCCTCTCTCTATCACAGCCTCCAACTCCCTGTCTCTCTCTCTCTCTCTCACACCCTCCAACTACCTCTATCTCTCTCTCACACACACACACACACTCCCTCCAACTCCCTGTCTCCTCTGTCTCACTCTCACACCCTCCAACTCCCTGTCTCTCCCTCTCACACCCTCCAACGTCCTGTATCTCCCTCTCTATCACACCCTCCAACTCCCTGTCTCTGTCTCTCTATCTCATACCCCCAAACGCCCTTTCTCTCTCTCTCTCTCTCACACCTTCCAACACCCTGTCTCTCTCTCTCACACTCTTCAACTCCGTCTTTCTCTCTCTGTCACACACCCTTCAACCCCCTGTCTCTCTGCCTCACACAAACCCTCCAACAGGCTGTTTCTCTCTCTCTCACATACCCACCAACTCCCTGTCTCTCTCTCTCTCCCTCATGTAACCTCCAACTCCCTGTCTCCCTATCTCTCACACCCTCGAACTCGCTGTCTCTCTCTATCTCTCACACGCTCCAACTCCCTCTCTCTCTCTCTCTCACAACCCTCCAAATCCCTGTCTCTCTCTTGTATACGCTCCAAGTCCCTGTCTGTCTCTCTCTATATCCCACTCTCTCTCCCTCCCCCTCTCACAACCTCCAACTCCTTGTCTCTCCCTCTCTCTCATACCCTCAAACTACCTGTCTCTCTCGCTCTCTCACACATACCCTCCCACTCTCTGTCTCTGTCTCTCTCTATTCCTCTCACACACTGCAACGCCGTCTCTCTCTCTCTCTCTCACACACCCTCCAACTAACTGACCCGCTCTCTCTCCCTCTCATAACTTCCAACTCACTGTCTCTCTCTCTCTCTCTCACCCTTCAACTCCCGGTCTCTCTCTCTCTCCCTCTCACACGCTCCAACACCCTATCTCCCTCTCTCTCTCACACCCTCCAACTTCGTCTCTCCCTCTCTGACAAAACCTCAAACACCCTGTCTCTCTCTATCACACTCACCCTCCAACTCACTCTGTATCCCACACCCTCCAACTCCCTGCCTCTCTCCCTGTCTCTCACACCTTCCAACACCCTGTCTCTCTCTCTCATCTCTCTCACACCCTTCAACTACCTGTCTCTCTCTCTTTCTCCCTTTCACATTCTCTAACTCCCTGTTGCTATCTCTCTCCCCCTCTCACACACTCCAAATCCCTGTCTCTCTCTCTCACACCCTCCAACTCCATCTCTATCTCTCTCCCTCTCATACCCTCCAACTCCCTGTCTCTGCCTCTCTCACAGCCTCCAACTCCCTGTCTCTCTGTCGCTCTCTCTCACACCCTCCAACTCCCTGTCCCTCTCTCTCTCTCTCTCACATCCTCCAACACACTTTCTCTCCCGCACTTGCTCTAACACACTCCACTCCCTGTCCTTCTCTGTCTCTCTCTCTCCCTCTCACACCATCCACTCCCTGTCTCTCTCTCTATCTCACACCTCCAACTTCCTATCTCTCTCTCACAGTCTCCAACTACCTCTCGCTCTCTCTCTCACACACACACACCCTCCAACTCACTGTCTCTCTCTCTTACACACGCTCCAACTCCCTGTCTCTCTCTCTCACACCCTCCAACTCCAACTCTCTCTCTCTCACACCCTCCAACTCCCTGTCTCACTCTCTCTCTATCACACCCTCCAACTCCCTGCCTCTCTCTCTCACACCCCCAAACACCCTGTCTCTCTCTCTCTCTCGCACCCTCCAACTCGCTGACTCTTTCTCTCTCTCTCTCTCACACCCTCCAACTCCCTGACTCTCTCTCTCTCACACAAACCCTCAAATACCCAGTCTTTACCTCTCTCTCACACACCCTTCAACTCCTTTGTCCCTCTGTCTCACACACACCCTCCAACAGGCTGTTTCACTCACTCTCACAATCCCTCCAACTCCCTGTCTCTCTCTGTCTCTTTCACACACCCTCCAACTCACAGTCTCTCCTCTCTAACCCCGACCAACTACCTGTCTCCCTCTGTCTCACGCACTCTACAACTCCCTTTCTCTGTCTATCTCACACCTCCTACACCCTATCTCTCTCTCTCTCACACCCTCCAACTCTCTGTCTGTCTGTATCTCTCTCTCTCCCTCTTAGAGACTCCAACTACCTGTGTCACTCTCTCCCTCACACCCTCCAACCGCCTCTCTATCTCTCTCTCCCTCTCACACCCTCCAACTGCCTGTCTTTCTCTCTCTCTCACCCTCCAACTCCCTGTCTCTCTCTCTCCCTCTCACACCCTCCAACCGCCTGTCTATCTCTCTCTCTCTCACACCCTCCAACTCCCTGTCTCCAACTCTTTCTCCCTCTGACATCCTCTAACTCCCGTTCTCTCTCTCTCCCCCTATCAAAGCCTCCTACTCCCTGTTTCTCTCTCTCTCACATCCTCCAAATCCCTGTGACTCTCTCTCTCACCCTCTCATACCCTCCAACAACCTGTCTCTCTCTCTCTGTCTCACACCATACAACTCACTGTCTGTCTCTCTCTCCCTCTCACAACCTCCAACGCCCTGTCTCTATCTCTCTCTCTCACCCTCCAACTCCCTGTCTCTCTCTCTCTCCCTCTCATATTCTCCAATACCCTTTCTCCCACTCTCTCTCACACCCTCCAACTCCATTTCTCTGTCTCTCTCACACACTCCCCGACTCCCCCTCTCTCTCTCACTCACCCTCCAACTCACTATCTCTCTCACACACTCCAACTACCTGTATCTCTTTCTCTCTCTCTCACACACACACATCCTCCAACTCCATGTCTCTCTCTCTCACACACGCTCCAACTCCCTGTCTCTCTCTTGCACACCCTTCAACTCCTGTCTCTCTCTCTCTCACACAAACCCTCAAACTCCCTGTCTCACTCTCTCTCACACACTCTCCAACTACCTGCCTCTCTCTCTTTCTCCCCTCACATCCTCTAACTCCCTTTCTCTCTCTCTCTCCCCCTCCCATACCCTCCTACTCCCTGTCTCTCTCTCTCACACCCTCCAACTCCCTGTGTCTCTCTCTCCCCCTCTCATACCCCCCAACAACCTGTCGGTCTCTGTCTGACACCCTCCAACTCCCTGTCTCTCTCCCTCTCCCTCTCACACCCTCCAACGCCCTGTCTCTCTCTCACCCTCCAACTCCCTGTCTCTCTCTATCCTTCTCACATTCTCCAACACCCTGTCTCCCTCTCTCTCTCACACCCTCCAACTTCGTCTCTCCCTCTCTCTCACACCCTCCAACTCCCTCTCTCTCACACCCTCCACCCACTCTCTCTCTCTCTCTCTCACACCCTCCAACTCCCTGTCTCTCTCTCTCTTCTCACATACCCTCAAACTCCCGGTCTTTCTATCTCTCTCACACACCCTTCAACTCCCTGTCTTTCTCTGTCTCACACACACCCTCCAAGACGCTGTTTCTCTATCTCTCACAATCCCTCCAACTCCCTGTCTCTCTCACACCCACCAACACCCTGTCTCTCTCTCACCATCCAACTCCCTGTATCTCTTTCTCTCTCACACCCTACAACTCCCTGTATCTCTCTCTCTCACACACTCTCCAACTACCTGTCTCTCTCCCACTGTCTCTGAAACCTTACATCTCCCTACCACCCTCTCTCTCTCTCTCTCTCTCTCACACCCTCCAACTCCATGTCTTTCACTCTTTCTCCCTCTCACACCCTCTAACTCCCTTACTTTCTCTCTCTCCCCCTATCAAAGCCTCCTACTCCCTGTTTCTCTCTCTCTCACATCCTCCAAATCCCTGTGACTCTCTCTCTCACCCTCTCATACCCTCCAACAACCTGTCTCTCTCTCTCTGTCTCACACCATACAACTCACTGTCTGTCTCTCTCTCCCTCTCACAACCTCCAACGCCCTGTCTCTATCTCTCTCTCTCACCCTCCAACTCCCTGTCTCTCTCTCTCTCCCTCTCATATTCTCCAATACCCTTTCTCCCACTCTCTCTCACACCCTCCAACTCCATTTCTCTGTCTCTCTCACACACTCCCCGACTCCCCCTCTCTCTCTCACTCACCCTCCAACTCACTATCTCTCTCACACACTCCAACTACCTGTATCTCTTTCTCTCTCTCTCACACAAACACACATCCTCCAACTCCATGTCTCTCTCTCTCACACACGCTCCAACTCCCTGTCTCTCTCTTGCACACCCTTCAACTCCTGTCTCTCTCTCTCTCACACAAACCCTCAAACTCCCTGTCTCACTCTCTCTCACACACTCTCCAACTACCTGCCTCTCTCTCTTTCTCCCCTCACATCCTCTAACTCCCTTTCTCTCTCTCTCTCCCCCTCCCATACCCTCCTACTCCCTGTCTCTCTCTCTCACACCCTCCAACTCCCTGTGTCTCTCTCTCCCCCTCTCATACCCCCCAACAACCTGTCGGTCTCTGTCTGACACCCTCCAACTCCCTGTCTCTCTCCCTCTCCCTCTCACACCCTCCAACGCCCTGTCTCTCTCTCACCCTCCAACTCCCTGTCTCTCTCTATCCTTCTCACATTCTCCAACACCCTGTCTCCCTCTCTCTCTCACACCCTCCAACTTCGTCTCTCCCTCTCTCTCACACCCTCCAACTCCCTCTCTCTCACACCCTCCACCCACTCTCTCTCTCTCTCTCTCTCACACCCTCCAACTCCCTGTCTCTCTCTCTCTTCTCACATACCCTCAAACTCCCGGTCTTTCTATCTCTCTCACACACCCTTCAACTCCCTGTCTTTCTCTGTCTCACACACACCCTCCAAGACGCTGTTTCTCTATCTCTCACAATCCCTCCAACTCCCTGTCTCTCTCACACCCACCAACACCCTGTCTCTCTCTCACCATCCAACTCCCTGTATCTCTTTCTCTCTCACACCCTACAACTCCCTGTATCTCTCTCTCTCACACACTCTCCAACTACCTGTCTCTCTCCCACTGTCTCTGAAACCTTACATCTCCCTACCACCCTCTCTCTCTCTCTCTCTCTCTCACACCCTCCAACTCCATGTCTTTCACTCTTTCTCCCTCTCACACCCTCTAACTCCCTTACTCTCTCTCTCTCCCCCTATCAAAGCCTCCTACTCCCTGTTTCTCTCTCTCTCACATCCTCCAAATCCCTGTGACTCTCTCTCTCACCCTCTCATACCCTCCAACAACCTGTCTCTCTCTCTCTGTCTCACACCATACAACTCACTGTCTGTCTCTCTCTCCCTCTCACAACCTCCAACGCCCTGTCTCTATCTCTCTCTCTCACCCTCCAACTCCCTGTCTCTCTCTCTCTCCCTCTCATATTCTCCAATACCCTTTCTCCCACTCTCTCTCACACCCTCCAACTTCGTCTCTCCCTCTCTCTTACACCCTCCAACTCCCTTTCTCTGTCTCTCTCACACACTCCCCGACTCCCCCTCTCTCTCTCTCACTCACCCTCCAACTCACTATCTCTCTCACACACTCCAACTACCTGTATCTCTTTCTCTCTCTCTCACACAAACACACATCCACCAACTCCATGTCTCTCTCTCTCACACAAGCTCCAACTCCCTGTCTCTCTCTCAAACACCCTCCAACTCCCTGTCTCTCTCTCTCTCACACAAACCCTCAAACTCCCTGTCTCACTCTCTCTCTCACACACCCTCCAACTACCTGCCTCTCTCTCTTTCTCCCTTTCACATCCTCTAACTCCCTTTCTCTCTCTCTCTCTCTCGCCCTCCCACACCCTCCTACTCCCTGTCTCTCTCTCTCTCACACCCTCCAACTCCCTGTGTCTCTCTCTCCCCCTCTCATATCCCCCAACAACCTGTCGGTCTCTGTCTGACACCCTCCAACTCCCTGTCTCTCTCCCTCTCCCTCTCACACCCTCCAACGCCCTGTCTCTCTCTCACCCTCCAACTCCCTGTCTCTCTCTATCCTTCTCACATTCTCCAACACCCTGTCTCCCTCTCTCTCTCACACCCTCCAACTTCGTCTCTCCCTCTCTCTCACACCCTCCAACTCCCTAACTCTCTCTCTCACAAACTCTCCGACTCCCCCCTCTCTCTCTCTCTCTTACTCACCCTCCAACCCACTCTCTCTCTCTCACACACACCAACTACCTGTCTCTCTCTCTCTCTATCATACACCCACATCCTCCAACTCCCTGTCTCTCTCTCTCACACCCTCCAACTTCCTGTCTCTCTCTCTCTCACACCCTTCAACTCCTTGTCACTCTCTGTCTCACTCACACCCCCAACAGGCTGTTTCTCTCTCTCACAAACCCTCGAACTAACTGTCTCTCCTCTCTCACACCCTCCAACTACCTGTCTCTCTCTGTCTCTCGCACCCTACAACTTTTTCTCTCTCTCTATCTCACACCTCCAACTCCCTATCTCTCTCTCTCACACACAACCTGCAGCTCCATCTTCCTCTGTCTCTCTCTCTCTCTCACACCCTCCAACTCAATATCCCTCTCTCTCACACCTTCCAAAATCCTGTCTCTCTCTCTCTCACCCTCCAACACCATGTCTCTCTCGCTCTCCCACACCCTCCAACTCCCTCTCTCTCTCTCTCTCTCACACACTCTCCAACCCCGTCTCTCTCACCATCACAAACCCTCCAACTCCATCTCTCCTTCTCTCACACACCCTTCAGCACCCTGTCTCTCTCTCTCACATACCCTCCAACTCCCTGTCTCTCTCTCTCTCCCTCGCGTACCCTCCAACTCCCTGTCTCCCTATCTCTCACAACCTCGAATTCGCTGTCTCACTATCTCTCACACACTCCAACTCCCTGTCTACCACTCTTTCTCCCTCTGACATCCTCTAAGTCCCTATCTCCCTCTTTCTCCCCCTATCACACCCTCCTACTCCCTGTTTCTCTCTCTCTCACACCTTCCAACTCCCTGTGCCTCTCTCTCTCGCCCTCTCATACCCTCCAACACCCTGTCTGTCTCTCTGTCTCACACCTCAAACTTCCTGTCCTTCTCTCTATCTCACACCTCCAACTCCCTATCTCTCTTTTTCACACACGCTGCAACTCCATCTTTCTCTCTCTCTCTCTCACACCCTCCAACTCCATATCTCTCTCGCTCACACCCTCCAATTCCCTGCCTCTTTATTTCTCTCTCTCGCACACCCTCTAACTCACTGTCTCACTTCTCTCTCACAAAGCACCAGCTCCTTCTATCTCACTCCCTCCTTCCCTGTATTGCTCTCTCTCTCCCTCACACCCTCCCACTCACCGTCTCTCTCTCTCACAAACCCTTCAACTCCCTGTCTCTCTCTGTGTCACACACTTCCTCCAAGACCCTGTTTCTCTCTCTCTCACACAATCTCCCTGTCTCTCCTTCTCTCATACACACTTCAACACCCTGAATCTCTCTCTCACTCTCACATTCAATCCAACTCCCTGTCTCTCTCTCTCTCTCACACAGCCTCCAACTAACTGTCTCTCTCTCACACACCCTCCAACACCCTCTCTCACTCTCACACCCTCCAACTCCCTGTCTCTCTCTCTCCCTCTCACAACCTCCAAAACCCTGTCTCTATCTCTCTCTCTCACCCTCCAACTCCCTGTCTCTCTCTCTCTCCCTCTCATATTCTCCAATACCCTGTCTCCCACTCTCTCTCAAACCCTCCAACTTCGTCTCTCCCTCTCTCTCACACCCTCCAACTCCATTTCTCTGTCTCTCTCACACACTCCCCGACTCCCCCTCTCTCTCTCACTCACCCTCCAACTCACTATCTCTCTCACACATTCCAACTACCTGTATCTCTTTCTCTCTCTCTCACACAAACACACATCCTCCAACTCCATGTCTCTCTCTCTCACACACGCTCCAACTCCCTGTCTCTCTCTCGCACACCCTTCAACTCCTGTCTCTCTCTCTCTCACACAAACCCTCAAACTCCCTGTCTCACTTCTCTCTCACACACTCTCCAACTACCTGCCTCTCTCTCTTTCTCCCTCTCACATCCTCTAACTCCCTTTCTCTCTCTCTATCCCCCTCCCATACCCTCCTACACCCTGTCTCTCTCTCTCACGCCCTCCAACTCCCTGTGTCTCTCTCTCCCCCTCTCATACCCCCCAACACCCTGTCTGTCTTTCTGTCTGACACCCTCCAACTCCCTGTCTCTCTCCCTCTCCCTCTCACACCCTCCAACGCCCTGTCTCTCTCTCTCACGCTCCAACTCCCTGTCTCTCTCTATCTTTCTCACATTCTCCAATACCCTCTCTCTCTCTCTCTCACACACCCTCCAACTCAATATCCCTCTCTCTCAGACCTTCCAAAATCCTGTCTCTCTCTCTCACACCCTCCAACACCATGTCTCTCTCGCTCTCCCACACCCTCCAACTCCCTCTCTCTCTCTCTCTCTCTCACACTCTCCAACCCCCTGTCTCTCTCACCATCACAAACCCTCCAACTCCGTCTCTCCTTCTCTCACACACCCTTCAGCACCGTCTCTCTCTCTCACATACCCTCCAACTCCCTGTCTCTCTCTCTCTCCCTCTCGTAGCCTCCAACTCCCTGTCTCCCTATCTCTCACAACCTCGAACTCGCTGTCTCACTCTATCTCTCACACACTCCAACTCCCTGTCTCTCTCTCACTCTCTCACACACCCTCCAACTTCCTGTCTCTCCCTCTCTCACACCCTCCAACTACCTCTCACTCTCTCTGTCTCTCACACATGCTCCAACTCCCTGACTCTCTCTCTCCCTCTCATACCCTCCATCTCCCAGTCTCCCTATATCTCACACCCTCCAACTCCGTCTCTCCTTCTCTCACACACCCTTCAGCACCCTGTCTCTCTCTCTCACATACCCTCCAACTCCCTGTCTCTCTCTCTCTCTCCCTCTCGTACCCTCCAACTCCCTGTCTCCCTATCTCTCACAACCTCGAATTCGCTGTCTCAATCTATCTCTCACACACTCTAACTCCCTGTCTCTCTCTCACTCTCTCTCACACACCCTCCAACTTCCTGTCTCTCCCTCTCTCACACCCTCCAACTACCTCTCACTCTCTCTGTCTCTCACACATGCTCCAACTCCCTGACTCTCTCTCTCCCTCTCATACCCTCCATCTCCCAGTCTCCCTATATCTCACACCCTCCTACTCCAGCTCTCTCTCTCACACACCCTCCAACTCCCTGTCTCTCTCTCTCACTCCCTACAACTCCCTGTCTCTCTCTCTCTCACAAACCCTCCGACACCCTCTCTCTCTTTGTCTCTCACACCCTCCAACTCCCTCTCTCTCTCTCTCTCTCACAACCTCCAAACCCCTGTCTGACTTTCTCTCTCTCACACACCCTTCAACTCCCTGTCTCTCTCTGTCTCACACAAACCCTCCAAGACGCTGTTTCTCTATCTCTCACAATCCCTCCAACTCCCTGTCTCTCTCACACCCACCAACACCCTGTCTCTCTCTCACCATCCAACTCCCTGTATCTCTCTCTCTCACACACACCCTACAACTCCTTGTTTCTCTCTCTCTCTCTCACACACTCTCCAACTATCTGTTTCTCTCCCACTGTCTCTCAAACATTCCATCTCCCTGTCTCTCTCTCTCTCTCTCTCACACACCCTCCAACTCCCTGTCTCCCACTCTTTCTCCCTCTGACATCCTCTAAGTCCCTTTCTCTCTCTTTCTCCCTCCTACTCCCTGTTTCTCTCTCTCTCACACCTTCCAACTCCCTGTGCCTCTCTCTCTCGCCCTCCCATACCCTCCAACACCCTGTCTGTCTCTCTCTGTCTCACACCCTCCAACTTCCTGTCCCTCTCTCTCTCTCTGACAACCTCCAAATCCCTGTCTCTCATCTCTCACACACCCTCCAACTCCCTGTCTCTCTCTCTCTTCTCACAAAGTCTCAAACTCCCGGTCTTTCTATCTCTCTCACACACCCTTCAACTCCCTGTCTCTCTCTGTCTCACACACACCCTCCAAGACTCTGTTTCTCTATCTCTCACATTCCCTCCAACTCCCTGTCTCTCTCACACCCAACAACACCCTGTCTCTCCCGCACACTCTCTCACAAACTCAGCTCCCTGTCTCTCTCTGACCCTCCAACTCCCTGCCTCAATCTCTCTCTCTCCCTCACACACCCTTAAACTACCTGTCTCTCTCTCTCTCTCCCTGTCACAGCCTCTAACTCCCTGTCTTTCTCTCTCTCCCCCTACACGCAGTATAATGCCCTGTCTCTCTCTCACACCCTCCAATTCCCTGTCTCTCTCTCTCCCCTTCTCATACCCTCCAACTCCTTGTCTGTCTCTCTCTCTCTCTCACCCTCCAACACACTGTCTCTCCCGCACTCTCACACACTCAGCTCCCTGTCTCTCTCTGTCTCTCTCTCACCCACCAATTCCCTGTCTCTCTCTCTCTCCCTCTCACACCCTCCAACACCCTGTCACTCTTTCTCTCTCACACCTCCAACTCCCTATCTCTCTCTCTTTCACACACCCTGCAACTCCATCTTTCTCTCTCTCTCTCTCTAACACCCTCCAACTCCATATCTCTCTCGCTCACACCCTCCAATTCCCTGCCTCTCTATTTTTCTCTCTTGCACACACTCTCACTGTCTCACTCTCTCTCACAAAGCACGAGCTCCCTCTTTCTCTCACTCCTTCCTTCTCTCTGTATCGCTCTCTCTCTCCCTCACACCCTCCAACTCCCTGTCTCCCTACCTCTCACAACACCGAATTCGCTGTCTCACTCTATCTCTCACACACTCCAACTCCCTGTCTCTGTCTCTCTCTCACACACCCTCCAACTTCCTGTCTCTCCCCCTCTCACACCCTCCAACTACCTCTCACTCTCTCTCTGTCTGTCATACATGCTCCAACTCACTGACTCTCTCTTTCCCTCTCATACCCGCCATCTCCCAATCTCCCTATCTCTCACACCCTCCAACTCCAGCTCTGCCTCTCTCACACACCCTCCAACAGCCTGTCTCTCTCTCTCTCTCACACCCTCCAACTCCCTGTCTCTCTCTCTCTTCTCACAAATCCTCAACTCCCGGTCTTTCTATCTCTCTCACACACCCTTCAATTCCCTGTCCCTCTCTGTCTCACACACACCCTCCAAGACGCTGTTTCTCTATCTCTCACAATCCCTCCAACTCCCTGTCTCTCTCACACCCACCAACAACCTGTCGCTCCCGCAATCTCTCTCACACACTCAGCTCCCTGTCTCTCTCTGTCTCTCCCTCACCCTCCAAATCCCTGTCTCTGTCTCTCACACCCTCCAACTCCCTGCCTCTATCTCTCTCTCTCTCTCACACACCCTCCAACTCCCTGTCTCTCTCTCTCTCTTCTCACAAAGCCTCAACTCCCGGTCTTTCTATCTCTCTCACACACCCTTCAACTCTCTGTCTCTCTCTGTCTCACACACACCCTCCAAGACGCTGTTTCTCTATCTCTCACAATCCCACCAACTCCCTGTCTCTCTCACACCCACCATCACCCTGTCTCTCCCGCACTCTCTCTCACATCCTCTAACTCCCTGTCTGTCTCTCTCTCCCCCTACACACAGTCCAACGCCCTGTCTCTCTCTCTCTCTCACACCCTCCAACTCCCTGTCTCACTCTCTCTCTCTCTCCCTCTCATACACTCCAACTCCTTGTCTGTCTCTCTCTCTCTCACAACCTCCAACACACTGTCTGTCCCCCACTCTCTCACACACACAGCTCCCTGTCTCTCTCTGTCACTCTCTCACCCTCCAACTCCCTGTCTCTCTCTCTCTCTCCCTCTCACACCCTCCAACTTCCTGTCCCTCTCTGAATCTCACACCTCGAACTCCCTATCTCTCTCTCTTTCTCACACCCTGCAACTCCAACTTTCTCTCTCTCTCTCTCTCTCACACCCTCCAACTCCATATCTCTCTCGCTCATACCCTCCAATTCCCTGCCTTTCTATTTCTCTCTCTCACACAAACTCTAACTCACTGTCTCACTCTCTCTCACAAAGCAGCAGCTCCCTCTCTCTCTCACTCCATTCTTCTCCCTGTATCGCTCTCACTCTCCCTCACACCCTCCAACTCCCTGTCTCTCTCTCGTACATGCTCCAACTCCCTGTCTGTCGCTCTCTCTATCCCCTCTCTCTTCCTCTCCCTCTCACAAACTCCAACTCCCTGTCACTCCCTCTCTCTCACACCCTCAAACTCACTGTCTCTTTCTCTGTCCCTCTCACACCCACCAAGTCTCTGTCTCTCTCTCTCTCTCTTCCTCACACACATGGCAACTCACTGTCTCTCTCTCTCTCTCTCTCTCACACCCTCCAACTCACTGTCTCTTTCTCTCTCCCTCTCACAAACCCTCCAACACCCTTTCTCTCTCTCTCTCACACCGCGCAACACCCTGTCTCTCTCTCTCTCTCTTTCTCAAACCCTCCAACTCCCTGCTTCTCTCTCTTCTCACAAACGCTCAAACTCCCGGTCTTTTTATCTCTCTCACACACCCTTCAACTCCCTGTCTCTCTCTGTCTCACACACACCCTCCAAGACGCTGTTTCTCTCTCTCTCACAATCCCTCTAACTCCCTGACTCTCTCTCTCATTCTCTAACACCCTCCAAAACCTGTCTCACTCTCTCACACACCCTCCAATACCATGTCTCTCCCTCTCTCACATACCCTCCAACTCCCTGTCTCTCTCACTCTCACATCCTCCAACTCCCTGTCTCTCTCTACACAGTCTCTCTCTCCCTCTCACACCCTCCTACTCCCTGTCTGTCTCTCACACCCTCCAACTCCCTTTCTCTCCCTCTCTCTTTCTCACACCCTCCAACTCCCTGTCTCTCTCTTTCACACCCTTCAACTCCCTGTCTCTCCCTCTCTCTCCCTCTCACACCCTCCAACTCCCTCACTCTCTCTCCACCCTCCAACTCCCTGTCTCTCTATGTCTCTTCTCTCAACATTCAAATCCCTGTCTCTCTCTCTCTCTCTCACACCCTCCAACTCCCTGTCGCTCTCTCTCTCTCTCTCACAGACCCGTAACATCCTGTCTCTCTCTCTCTCACATACTTCCAACTCCCTGTCGCTCTCTCTCTCATTCTCACACCCTCCAACCCCCTATCAATCTCTCTCTCTCACACTCTCCAACTTGCTGTGTCTCTCTCTCTCTCTCACACACCCTCCAACTCCCTTTCTCTCTCTCTCTCTTCCTCTCACACACGGCAACTCACTGTCTCTCTCTATCTCTCTAACACCCTCCAACTTACTGTCTCTTTCTCTCTCCCTCTCACACCCTCCAACTCCCTGTATCTCTCTCTCACCCTCCAACACCCGGTCTCTCTCTCTCTCACACACTGCGCAACTCCCTGTCTCTCTCTCTCTCTCTCTCTCACAACCTCCAAATCATTGCCTTATCTCTCTCTTTCTCAAACCCTCCGACTCCCTGCCTCTCTCTCTTCTCACAAACCCTCAAACTCCTGGTCTTTCTATCTCTCCCACACACCCTTCAACTCCCTGTCTCTCTCTGTCTCACACACACCCTCCAAGACGCTGTTTCTCTCTCTCTCACAATCCCTCTAACTCCCTGACTCTCTCTCTCTTCCTCTAACACCCTACAAAACCTGTCTCTCTCTCTCACACACCCTCCAACACCATGTCTCTCCCTCTCTCACATACCCTCCAACTCCCTGTCTCTCTCACTCTCACATCCTCCATCTCCCTGTCTCTCTTCACCCACTCTCTCTCTCCCTCTCACAACCTCCTACTCCCTGTCTGTCTCTGTCTCACACCCTCCAACTCCCTTTCTCTCCCACTCTCTCTCACACCCTCCAACTCCCTGTCTCTCCGTCTCTCTTTCTCACACCCTCCAACCTCCTGTCTCTCTCTCTCTCACGCCCTTCAACTCTCTGTCTCTCCCTCTCTCTCCCTCTCACAACCTCCAATTCCCTCGCTCTCTCTCTCACCCTCCAACTCCCTCTCTCTCTCTCTCGCTCTCACCAACGCCCTGTCTCTCTATGTCTCTTCTCTCAACATTCAAATCCCTGTCTCTCTCTCTCTCCCTCTCACACCCTCCAACGCCCTGTCACACTCTCTCTCTCTCACAGACCCTTAACACCCTGTCTCTCTCTCTCTCACATACCCTCCAACTCCCTGTCTCTCTCTCTCTCTCATTCTCACAGCCTCCAACCCCCTATCACTCTCTCTCTCTCTCACTCCCCAACTCGCTGTGTCTCTCTCTCTCTCACACACCCTCCAACTCGCTTTCTCTCTCTCTCTCTTCCTCTGACACACAGCAACTCACTGTCTCTCTCTCTCTCACACACCCTCCAACTCACTGTCTCTTTCTCTCTCCCTCTCACACCCTCCAACTCCCTGTATCTCTATCTCACCCTCCAACACCCTGTCTCTCTCTCTCACAAAATCTCCAACATCGTGTCTCTTTCTGTCTCTAACACCGCGCAGCTCCCTGTCTCTCTCTCTCTCTCTCTCTCTCACAACCTCCAAATCATTGTCTCTCTCTCTCTCTTTCTCAAACCCTCCAACTCCCTCCCTCTCTCTCTTCTCACAGACCCTCAACCTCCTGGTCTTTCTATCTCTCCCACACACCCTTCAACTCCCTGTCTCTCTCTGTCTCACACACACCCTCCAAGACGCTGTTTCTCTCTCTCTCACAATCTCTCTAACTCCCTGACTCTCTCTCTCTTCCTCTAACACCCTACAAAACCTGTCTCTCTCTCTCACACACCCTCCAACGCCCTGTCTCTCCCTCACTCACATACCCGCCAATTCCGTCTCTCTCACTCTCACATCCTCCAACTCCGTCTCTCTTTAGCCACTCTCTCTCTCCCTCTCACACCCTCCTAATCCCTGTCTGTCTCTATCTCAAACCCTCCAACGCCCTTTCTCACCCTCTCCATCTCTCTCTCTCACACCCTCCAACTCCGTCTCTCTCTCTCTCACTCACTACAACTCCCTGTCTCTCTCTCTCACACAAACCCTCCGACACCCTCTCACGTTCTCTCTCTCTCTCTCACAACCTCCAAATCCCTGTCTCTCATCTCTCACACACCCTCCAACTCCCTGTCTCTCTCTCTCTTCTCACAAAGCCTCAACTCCCGGTCTTTCTATCTCTCTCACACACCCTTCAACTCCCTGTCCCTCTCTGTCTCACACACACCCTCCAAGACGCTGTTTCTCTATCTCTCACAATCCCTCCAACTCCCTGTCTCTCTCACACCCACCAACACCCTGTCTCTCCCGCAATCTCTCTCACACACTCAGCTCCCTGTCTCTCTCTGTCTCTCCCTCACCCTCCAACTCCCTGTCTCTGTCTCTCACACCCTCCAACTCCCTGCCTCTATCTCTCTCTCACACACACACCCTCCAACTCCCTGTCTCTCTCTCTCTCTTCTCACAAAGCCTCAACTCCCGGTCTTTCTATCTCTCTCACACACCCTTCAACTCCCTGTCTCTCTCTGTCTCACACACACCCTCCAAGACGCTGTTTCTCTATCTCTCACAATCCCACCAACTCCCTGTCTCTCTCACACCCACCATCACCCTGTCTCTCCCGCACTCTCTCTCACATCCTCTAACTCCCTGTCTGTCTCTCTCTCCCCCTACACACAGTCCAACGCCCTGTCTCTCTCTCTCTCACACCCTCCAACTCCCTGTCTCACTCTCTCTCTCTCTCCCTCTCATACACTCCAACTCCTTGTCTGTCTCTCTCTCTCTCTCACAACCTCCAACACACTGTCTGTCCCCCACTCTTTCACACACACAGCTCCCTGTCTCTCTCTGTCACTCTCTCACCCTCCAACTCCCTGTCACTCTCTCTCTCCCTCTCACACCCTCCAACTTCCTGTCCCTCTCTGAATCTCACACCTCGAACTCCCTATCTCTCTCTCTTTCTCACACCCTGCAACTCCAACTTTCTCTCTCTCTCTCTCTCACACCCTCCAACTCCATATCTCTCTCGCTCATACCCTCCAATTCCCTGCCTTTCTATTTCTCTCTCTCACACAAACTCTAACTCACTGTCTCACTCTCTCTCACAAAGCAGCAGCTCCCTCTCTCTCTCACTCCATTCTTCTCCCTGTATCGCTCTCACTCTCCCTCACACCCTCCAACTCCCTGTCTCTCTCTCGTACATGCTCCAACTCCCTGTCTGTCGCTCTCTCTATCCCCTCTCTCTTCCTCTCCCTCTCACAAACTCCAACTCTCTGTCACTCCCTCTCTCTCACACCCTCAAACTCACTGTCTCTTTCTCTGTCCCTCTCACACCCACCAAGTCTCTGTCTCTCTCTCTCTCTCTTCCTCACACACATGGCAACTCACTGTCTCTCTCTCTCTCTCACACCCTCCAACTCGCTGTCTCTTTCTCTCACAAACCCTCCAACACCCTTTCTCTCTCTCTCTCACACCGCGCAACACCCTGTCTCTCTCTCTCTCTCTCTCTCTTTCTCAAACCCTCCAACTCCCTGCTTCTCTCTCTTCTCACAAACGCTCAAACTCCCGGTCTTTTTATCTCTCTCACACACCCTTCAACTCCCTGTCTCTCTCTGTCTCACACACACCCTCCAAGACGCTGTTTCTCTCTCTCTCACAATCCCTCTAACTCCCTGACTCTCTCTCTCATTCTCTAACACCCTCCAAAACCTGTCTCACTCTCTCACACACCCTCCAATACCATGTCTCTCCCTCTCTCACATACCCTCCAACTCCCTGTCTCTCTCACTCTCACATCCTCCAACTCCCTGTCTCTCTCTACACAATCTCTCTCTCCCTCTCACACCCTCCTACTCCCTGTCTGTCTCTCACACCCTCCAACTCCCTTTCTCTCCCTCTCTCTTTCTCACACCCTCCAACTCCCTGTCTCTCTCTCTTTCACACCCTTCAACTCCCTGTCTCTCCTTCTCTCTCCCTCTCACAACCTCCAACTCCCTCACTCTCTCTCCACCCTCCAACTCCCTGTCTCTCCCTCTCTCTCTCTCACACTCACCAACTCCCTGTCTCTCTATGTCTCTTCTCTCAACATTCAAATCCCTCTCGCTCTCTCTCTCTCTCTCTCTCACACCCTCCAACTCCCTGTCGCTCTCTCTCTCTCTCACAGACCCGTAACATCCTGTCTCTCTCTCTCTCACATACTTCCAACTCCCTGTCGCTCTCTCTCTCATTCTCACACCCTCCAACCCCCTATCAATCTCTCTCTCTCACACTCTCCAACTCGCTGTGTCTCTCTCTCTCTCTCACACACCCTCCAACTCCCTTTCTCTCTCTCTCTCTTCCTCTCACACACGGCAACTCACTGTCTCTCTCTATCTCTCTAACACCCTCCAACTTACTGTCTCTTTCTCTCTCCCTCTCACACCCTCCAACTCCCTGTATCTCTCTCTCACCCTCCAACACCCGGTCTCTCTCTCTCTCACACACTGCGCAACTCCCTGTCTCTCTCTCTCTCTCTCTCTCTCACAACCTCCAAATCATTGCCTTATCTCTCTCTTTCTCAAACCCTCCGACTCCCTGCCTCTCTCTCTTCTCACAAACCCTCAAACTCCTGGTCTTTCTATCTCTCCCACACACCCTTCAACTCCCTGTCTCTCTCTGTCTCACACACACCCTCCAAGACGCTGTTTCTCTCTCTCACAATCCCTCTAACTCCCTGACTCTCTCTCTCTTCCTCTAACACCCTACAAAACCTGTCTCTCTCTCTCACACACCCTCCAACACCATGTCTCTCCCTCTCTCACATACCCTCCAACTCCCTGTCTCTCTCACTCTCACATCCTCCATCTCCCTGTCTCTCTTCACCCACTCTCTCTCTCCCTCTCACAACCTCCTACTCCCTGTCTGTCTCTGTCTCACACCCTCCAACTCCCTTTCTCTCCCACTCTCTCTCACACCCTCCAACTCCCTGTCTCTCCGTCTCTCTTTCTCACACCCTCCAACCTCCTGTCTCTCTCTCTCACGCCCTTCAACTCTGTCTCTCCCTCTCTCTCCCTCTCACAACCGCCAATTCCCTCGCTCTCTCTCTCACCCTCCAACTCCCTCTCTCTCTCTCTCGCTCTCACCAACGCCCTGTCTCTCTATGTCTCTTCTCTCAACATTCAAATCCCTGTCTCTCTCTCTCTCCCTCTCACACCCTCCAACGCCCTGTCACACTCTCTCTCTCTCACAGACCCTTAACACCCTGTCTCTCTCTCTCTCACATACCCTCCAACTCCCTGTCTCTCTCTCTCTCTCATTCTCACAGCCTCCAACCCCCTATCACTCTCTCTCTCTCACTCCCCAACTCGCTGTGTCTCTCTCTCTCTCTCTCACACACCCTCCAACTCGCTTTCTCTCTCTCTCTCTTCCTCTGACACACAGCAACTCACTGTCTCTCTCTCTCTCACACACCCTCCAACTCACTGTCTCTTTCTCTCTCCCTCTCACACCCTCCAACTCCCTGTATCTCTATCTCACCCTCCAACACCCTGTCTCTCTCTCTCACAAAATCTCCAACATCGTGTCTCTTTCTGTCTCTAACACCGCGCAACTCCCTGTCTCTCTCTCTCTCTCTCTCACAACCTCCAAATCATTGTCTCTCTCTCTCTCTTTCTCAAACCCTCCAACTCCCTCCCTCTCTCTCTTCTCACAGACCCTCAAACTCCTGGTCTTTCTATCTCTCCCACACACCCTTCAACTCCCTGTCTCTCTCTGTCTCACACACACCCTCCAAGATGCTGTTTCTCTCTCTCTCACAATCCCTCTAACTCCCTGACTCTCTCTCTCTTCCTCTAACACCCTTCAAAACCTGTCTCTCTCTCTCACACACCCTCCAACGCCCTGTCTCTCCCTCACTCACATACTCGCCAACTCCGTCTCTCTCACTTCCACATCCTCCAACTCCGTCTCTCTTTAGCCACTCTCTCTCTCCCTCTCACACCCTCCTAATCCCTGCCTGTCTCTATCTCAAACCCTCCAACTCCCTTTCTCGCCCTCTCCATCTCTCTCTCTCACACCCTCCAACTCCGTCTCTCTCTCTCTCTCACACTCACTACAACTCCCTGTCTCTCTCTCTCACACAAACCCTCCGACACCCTCTCACGCTCTCTCTCTCTCACAACCTCCAAATCCCTGTCTCTCATCTCTCACACACCCTCCAACTCCCTGTATCTCTCTCTCTTCTCACAAAGCCTCAACTCCCGGTCTTTCTATCTCTCTCACACACCCTTCAACTCCCTGTCCCTCTCTGTCTCACACACACCCTCCAAGACGCTGTTTCTCTATCTCTCACAATCCCTCCAACTCCCTGTCTCTCTCACACCCACCAACACCCTGTCTCTCCCGCAATCTCTCTCACACACTCAGCTCCCTGTCTCTCTCTGTCTCTCCCTCACCCTCCAACTCCCTGTCTCTGTCTCTCACACCCTCCAACTCCCTGCCTCTATCTCTCTCTCTCTCTCACACATACCCTCCAACTCCCTGTCTCTCTCTCTCTTCTCACAAAGCCTCAACTCCCGGTCTTTCTATCTCTCTCACACACCCTTCAACTCCCTGTCTCTCTCTGTCTCACACACACCCTCCAAGACGCTGTTTCTCTATCTCTCACAATCCCACCAACTCCCTGTCTCTCTCACACCCACCATCACCCTGTCTCTCCCGCACTCTCTCTCACATCCTCTAACTCCCTGTCTGTCTCTCTCTCCCCCTACACACAGTCCAACGCCCTGTCTCTCTCTCTCTCACACCCTCCAACTCCCTGTCTCACTCTCTCTCTCTCTCCCCCTCTCATACACTCCAACTCCTTGTCTGTCTCTCTCTCTCTCTCACAACCTCCAACACACTGTCTGTCCCCCACTCTCTCACACACACAGCTCCCTGTCTCTCTCTGTCACTCTCTCACCCTCCAACTCCCTGTCTCTCTCTCTCTCCCTCTCACACCCTCCAACTTCCTGTCTCTCTCTCTCTCCCTCTCACACCCTCCAACTTCCTGTCCCTCTCTGAATCTCACACCTCGAACTCCCTATCTCTCTCTCTTTCTCACACCTTGCAACTCCAACTTTCTCTCTCTCTCTCTCTCACACCCTCCAACTCCATATCTCTCTCGCTCACACCCTCCAATTCCCTGCCTTTCTATTTCTCTCTCTCACACAAACTCTAACTCACTGTCTCACTCTCTCTCACAAAGCAGCAGCTCCCTCTCTCTCTCACTCAATTCTTCTCCCTGTATCGCTCTCACTCTCCCTCACACCCTCCAACTCCCTGTCTCTCTCTCGTACATGCTCCAACTCCCTGTCTGTCGCTCTCTCTATCCCCTCTCTCTTCCTCTCCCTCTCACAAACTCCAACTCCCTGTCACTCCCTCTCTCTCACACCCTCAAACTCACTGTCTCTTTCTCTCTCCCTCTCACACCCTCCAAGTCTCTGTCTCTCTCTATCTCTCCTCCTCTCACACATGGCAACTCACTGTCTCTCTCTCTCTCTCTCTCTCTCTCACTCCCGCCAACTCACTGTCTCTTTCTCTCTCCCTCTCACAAACCCTCCAACACCCTGTCTCTCTCTCTCTCACACCGCGCAACACCCTGACTCTCTCTCTCTCTCTTTCTCAAACCCTCCAACTCCCTGCTTCTCTCTCTTCTCACAAACGCTCAAACTCCCGGTCTTTTTATCTCTCTCACACACCCTTCAACTCCCTGTCTCTCTGTCTCACACACACCCTCCAAGACGCTGTTTCTCTCTCTCTCACAATCCCTCTAACTCCATGACTCTCTCTCTCATCCTCTAACACCCTCCAAAACCTGTCTCACTCTCTCACACACCATCCAACACCATGTCCCTCCCTCTCTCACATACCCTCCAACTCCCTGTATCTCTCTCTCACCCTCCAACTCCCGGTCTCTCTCTCTCTCTCACACTGCGCAACTCCCTGTCTCTCTCTCTCTCTCTCTCACAACCTCCAAAGCATTGTCTCTCTCTCTTTCTCAAACCCTCCAACTCCCTGCCTCTCTCTCTTCTCACAAACCCTCAAACTCCTGGTCTTTCTATCTCTCCCACACACCCTTCAACTCCCTGTCTCTCTCTGTCTCACACACACCCTCCAAGACGCTGTTTCTCTCTCTCTCACAATCCCTCTAACTCCCTGACTCTCTCTCTCTTCCTCTAACACCCTACAAAACCTGTCTCTCTCTCTCACACACCCTCCAACACCATGTCTCTCCCTCTCTCACATACCCTCCAACTTCCTGTCTCTCTCACTCTCACATTCTCCATCTCCCTGTCTCTCTTTACCCACTCTCTCTCTCCCTCTCACAACTTCCTACTCCCTGTCTGTCTCTGTCTCACACCCTCCAACTCCCTTTCTCTCCCTCTCTCTCTCACACCCTCCAACTCCGTCTCTCCATCTCTCTTTCTCACACCCTCCAACCTCCTGTCTCTCTCTCTCTCTCACACCCTTCAACTCTGTCTCTCCCTCTCTCTCCCTCTCACAACCTCCAACTCCCTCGCTCTCTCTCTCACCCTCCAACTCCCTCTCTCTCTCTCTCTCTCGCTCTCACCAACGCCCTGTCTCTCTATGTCTCTTCTCTCAACATTGAAAACCCTGTCTCTCTCTCTCTCCCTCTCACACCCTCCAACGCCCTGTCACTCTCTCTCTCACAGACCCTTAACATCCTGTCGCTCTCTCTCTCACATACCCTCCAACTCCCTGTCTCTCTCTCTCTCTCATTCTCACAGCCTCCAACCCCCATCACTCTCTCTCTCTCACTCCCCAACTCGCTGTGTCTCTCTCTCTCTCTCACACACACCCTACAACTCGCTTTCTCTCTCTCTCTCTTCCTCTCACACACAGCAACTCACTGTCTCTCTCTCTCTCACACACCCTCCAACTCACTGTCTCTTTCTCTCTCCCTCTCAAACCCTCCAACTCCCTGTATCTCTATCTCACCCTCCAACACCCTGTCTCTCTCTCTCTCACAAAATCTCCAACATCGTGTCTCTTTCTGTCTCTCACACCGCGCAACTCCCTGTCTCTCTCCCTCTCTCACAACCTCCAAATCATTGTCTCTCTCTCTCTCTCTTTCTCAAACCCTCCAACTCCCTGCCTCTCTCTCTTCTCACAGACCCTCAAACTCCTGGTCTTTCTATCTCTCCCACATACCCTTCAACTCCCTGTCTCTCTCTGTCTCACACACACCCTCCAAGACGCTGTTTCTCTCTCTCACACAATCCCTCTAACTCCCTGACTCTCTCTTTCTTCCTCTAACACCCTACAAAACCTGTCTCTCTCTCTCACACACCCTCCAACGCCCTGTCTCTCCCTCACTCACATACCCGCCAACTCCGTCTCTCTCACTCTCACATCCTGCAACTCCGTCTCTCTTTAGCCGCTCTCTCTCTCCCTCTCGCACCCTCCTACTCCCTGTCTGTCTCTATGTCAAACCCTCCAACTCCCTTTCTCTCCCTCTCCATCTCTCTCTCACACACCCTCCTACTCCATGTCTCCCTCTCTCACACCCTCCAACTACCTGTCTCTCCCTCTCTCTCATACCCTGCAAATCCCTCTCTCTCTCTCACACCGTCAATCTACCCGTCTCTCACTCTCTCACACATACACTCCAACTGTCTGTCTGTCTCTCTCTCTCCCTCCCTCTCACACACTCCAATACCTTGTCTCTCTCTCCCTCACACCCTCCAACTCCCTGTCTCTCTCTCTCTCCCTCTCACACTCCAACAGCATGTTCTCTCTCTCATCCTCCAGCTCTCTCTATCTCTCTCCCTCTCACATGCACTAAGACCCTGTCTCCCTCTCTCTCAAACACCCTCCAGATTCCTCTCTCCCTCTCTCACACCCTCCAACTCCCTGTCTCTCTCTCACACACACGCTCCAACTGCCTGTTTGTCTCAAACATCCTCCAACTCCCTGTCTCTCTCTCTCTATCTCTCACACCCTCGAATTCCCTGTCTCTCTCCCTCTCAAACGCTCCAAATCCCTATCTGTCTCTCTCACTCTCTCACAAACCATCCAACTCCCTGTCTTTCTCTCTCTCACACATCCTTCAACTCCCTGTCTCTCTCTGTCTCACACACCCTTCAACTCCCTATCTCTCTCTGTCTCACACACACCCTCCAACAGGCTGTTTCTCTCTCTCTCACAATCCCTCCAACTCCCTGTCTCACTCTGTCTCACACAACATCCAGCTCACTGTCTCTCCTCTCTCACACCCTCCAACTCCCTGTCCCTCTCTGTCTCTCACAAACCCTCCAACACACTGTCTCTCTCTGTCTCTCAAACTGCGCAACTCCCTGTCTCTCTCTCTCTCTCACAACCTCCAAATCCCTGTCTCTCTCTCTCTCTCTTTTCTCACAAACCCTCAAACTCCCGGTCTTTCTATCTCTCTCACACACCCTTCAACTCCGTGTCTCTCTCTGTCTCACACACACCCTCCATGACGCTGTTTCTCTCTCTCACAATCCCTCTAACTCCCTGACTCTCTCTCTCTTCCTCTAACACCCTCCAAAACCTGTCTCTCTCTCTCACACACCATCAAACGCCATGTCTCTCCCTCTCTCACATACCCGCCAACTCCCTGTCTCTCTCACTCTCACATCCTCCAAATCCCTGTCTCTCTCCACCCGCTCCCTCTCTCCCTCTCACACCCCCCAACTCCATGTCTCTCTCTCTCAGACCCTAGAACTCCCTGTCTCTCCCTTTCTCTTTCTCACACTCTCCAAACCCCATGTCTCTCTCTTTCTCTCTCATACCCTTCAACTCCCTGTCTCTCCCTCTCTCTCTCCCTCTCACAACCACCAAATTCCTCGCTCTCTCTCTCACCCTCCAACTCCCTCTCTCTCTCTCTCTCTCATTCGCACACCCTCCAACCCCCTATCACTCTCTCTCTCACACTTTCCAACTCGCTTTCTCTCTCTCTCTCACACACACCCTCCAACTCCCTGTTTCTCTCTCCCTCTTCCTCTCACACACGGCAACTCACTGTCTCTCTCTCTCTCTCACACCCTCCAACTCACTGTCTCTTTCTCTCTCCCTCTCACACTCTCCAACACCGTGTCTCTCTCTCTCTCTCACATGCTCCAACTCCATGTCTCTCCCTCTCTCTCACACCCTCAAACTACCCGTCTCTCTCTCTCTCACACACATACCCTTCAACTGTCTGTCTCTCTCTCTCTCACACACACACAACTTCCAACTCACTGTCTCTTCTCTCAAATACCATCCAATTCCCTGTCCAACTCTCTCTCTCACATTCCCTCCAAAAACCTGTCATTCTCTCTCTCTCTCTCTCTCCCTATCACACCCTCCAAGACGTTGTCTCTCTCCCTCTCACACCCTACAAATTCTTGTCTCTCTCTCTCTCACACTCTAACTCTCTGGCTCTCTCTCTCTCACACCCTCCAACTCCCTGTCTCTCTCTCTCTCCCTTTCATACCCTCCACCTCCCAGTCTCCCTATCTCTCACACTCTCCAACCCCTGTCTCTCTCTCTCTCTCACTCCATCGAACTCATTGTCTCTCTCACTCCATCGAACTCATTGTCTCTCTCACTCTCTCTCACACTCCAACTCACTGTCTCTCTCTCTCCCTCTGTATGTCTCTCTCTCTCCCACCCTACAACTCCCTGTATCTCGCTCTCACATTCTCTAACTCCCTGTCGCTCTCTCACTCTCTCCCCCCACACCCTCCAACTCCCTCTCTCTCTCTCACACCCTCCAACTGCCTACCTCTCTCTCCCTCTCCCTCTCATACCCTCCCGCTCCGTGTCTGTCTCTCTCTCACACCATCCAACTCACTGTATCTCTCTCTCTCTCTCCCTCTCACACCCTCCAACACCCTGTCTCTCTCTCTCCCTCTCACATGCTCCAACTCCATGACTCTCCCTCTCTCTCACACCCTCAAACTACCCGTCTCTCTCTCTCTCTCTCACACACATACCCTTCAACTGTCTGTCTCTCTCTCACACACTCCAAGACCTTGTCTCTCTCTCCCTCACACCCTCCAACTCCCTGTCTCTCTTTCTCTCCCTCTCATACTCCAACACCTTGTCTCACTCTCTCACCCTCCAGCTCTCTCTCTATCTCTCTCCCTCTCACATGCTCTAAGACCCTGTCTCCCTCTCTCTCTCACACCCTCCAACTTCCTCTCTCCCTCTCTCACACCCTCCAACCCCCTGTCTCTCTCTCTCACACGCACGCTCCAACTCCCTGTCTCTCTCTCACACCCTCCAACTCCACCTCTCTCTCTCTCAAACCCTCCGACAGCTTGTATGTCTCTATCTCACACCCTCCAACTCCCTGTCTCTCCCTCTCTCTCTCTCTCTCACATCCTCCAACTCCATGTCTCTCTCTCACACCCTCCAACTCCCTGTCTCTCCCTCTCTCTTTCTCACACTCTCCAAACCCCTGTCTCTCTCTCTCTCTCTATCACACGCTTTAACTCCCCGTCTATCCCCCTCTCTCTCCCTCTCACAACCGCCAAATTCCTCGCTCACTCTCTCACCCTCCAACTCCCTCTCTCTCTCTCTCTCACTCACATACCCTCCAACTCCCTGTCTCTCTCTCTCTCTCTCTCTTTCTCGCACCCTCCAACGCCCTATCACTCTCTCTCTCACACTCTCTAACTCGCTTTATCTCTCTCTCTCACACACCCTCCAACTCCCTGTCTCTCTCTCTCCCTCTTCCTCTCACACGGCAACTCACTGTCTCTATCTCTCTCACACCCTTCAACTCACTGTCTCTTTCTCTCTGCCTCTCACACTCTCCAACTCCCTGTCTCTCTTTCCCTCCCAATCTCACCCTCCAACTCCCGGTCTCTCTCTCTGTCTCTCACACCCTCCAACTCCATGTCTCTCTCTCTCTCACAAACCCACCAACACCCTGTCTCTCTCTCTCTCTCACACACACACAACCTCCATTTCACTCTCTTCTGTCAAATACCATCCAACTCCCTGTCCATCTCTCTCTCTCACATTCCCTCCAACAACCTGTCATTCTCTCTCTCTCTCCCTCTCACACCCTCCAAGTCCTTGTCTCCCTCTCTCACACCCTCCAACTACCTGTCTCTCCCTCTCTCTTTCTCATACCCTGCAAACCCCTCTCTCTCTCTCACACCGTCAATCTACCCGTCTCTCTCTCACTCTCTCTCTCTCACACATACCCTCCAACTGTCTGTCTGTCTCTCTCTCTCCCTCTCACACACTTCAAGACCTTGTCTCTCTCTCCCTCACACCCTCCAACTCCCTGTCTCTCTCTCTCTCCCTCTCACACTCCAACAGCATGTTCTCTCTCTCACCCTCCAGCTCTCTCTCTCTCTCCCTCTCACATGCACTAAGACCCTGTCTCCCTCTCTCTCAAACACCCTCCAAATTCCTCTCTCCCTCTCTCACACCCTCCAACTCCCTGTCTCTCTCTCACACACACGCTCCAACTGCCTGTTTGTCTCAAACATCCTCCAACTCCCTGTCTCTCTCTCTCTATCTCTCACACCCTCGAATTCCCTGTCTCTTTCCCTCTCAAACGCTCCAAATCCCTGTCTGTCTCTCTCACTCTCTCACAAACCATCCAACTCCCTGTCTTTCTCTCTCTCTCACACATCCTTCAACTTCCTGTCTCTCTCTGTCTCACATACCCTTCAACTCCCTGTCTCGCTCTGTCTCACACACACCCTCCAACAGGCTGTTCCTCTCTCTCTCACAATCCCACTAACTCCCTGTCTCACTCTTTCTGTCTCACACAACATCCAGCACACTGTCTCTCCTCTCTCACACCCTCCAACTCCCTGTCTCTCTCTGTCTCTCACAAACCCTCCAACACACTGTCTCTCTCTGTCTCTCAAACTGCGCAACACCCTGTCTCTCTCTCTTTCTCAAACCCTCCAACTCCCTGCCTCTCTCTCTTCTCACAAACCCTCAAACTCCCGGTCTTTCTATCTCTCTCACACACCCTTCAACTCCTTGTCTCTCTCTGTCTCACATACACCCTCCATGATGCTGTTTCTCTCTCTCTCAATCCCTCTAACTCCCTGACTCTCTCTCTCTTCCTCTAACACCCTCCAAAACCTGTCTCTCTCTCTCACACACCATCAAACGCCCTGTCTCTCCCTCTCTCACATACCCGCCAACTCCCTGTCTCTCTCACTCTCACATCCTCCAAATCCCTGTCTCTCTCCACCCACTCCCTCTCTCCCTCTCAAACCCTCCAACTCCATATCTCTCTCTCTCAGACCCTAGAACTCCCTGTCTCTCCCTCTCTCTTTCTCACACTCTCCAAACCCCATGTCTCTCTCCTTCTCTCTCATACCCTTCAACTCCCTGTCTCTCCCTCTCTCTCTCCCTCTCACAACCACCAAATTCCTCGCTCTCTCTCACCCTCCAACTCCCTCTCTCTCTCTCTCTCTCATTCGCACACCCTCCAACCCCCTATCACTCTCTCTCTCAGACTTTCCAACTCACTTTATCTCTCTCTCTCTCACACACACACCCTCCAACTCCCTGTTTCTCTCTCCCTCTTCCTCTCACACACGGCAACTCACTGTCTCTCTCTCTCTCTCTCAGACTCACCAACTCCCTGTCTCTCTATGTCTCTCTCTCTCCATCCAACCCCCTGTCTCTCTCTGTCTCACATACCCTCCAACTCCCTGTCTCTCTCTCTCTCTCATTCTCGCACCCTCCAACACCCTATCACTCTCTCTCTCACACTCTCCAACTCGCTTTATCTCTCTCTCTCTCTCACACACCCTCCAACTCCCTGTCTCTCTCTCTCCCTCTTCCTCTCACACACGGCAACTCACTGTCTCTATATCTCTCACACCCTTCAACTCACTGTCTCTTTCTCTCTCCCTCTCACACTCTCCAACTCCCTGTCTCTCTCTCTCTCTCCCAATCTCACCCTCCAACTCCCGGTCTCTCTCTCTGTCTCTCACACCCTCCAACTCCATGTCTCTCTCTCTCTCACAAACCCCCCAACACCCTGTCTCTCTCTCTCTCTCACACACACAACCTCCAACTCACTGTATCTTCTCTCAAATACCATCCAACTCCCTGTCCATCTCTCTCTCTCACATTCCCTCCAACAACCTGTCATTCTCTCTCTCTCTCCCTCTCACACCCTCCAAGTCCTTGTCTCTCTCCCTCTCACACCCTCCAAGTCCTTGTCTCTCTCTCTCTCACATTCCCTTCAAGTGCCTGTCTCTCTCTCTCCCTCTCACCATCCAAACCCCTTTCTCTCCCTCTCTCTCACACCCTCCAACTCCGTCTCTCTCTCTCTCCTTCTCATACCCTCCACCTCCCAGTCTCCCTATCTCTCACACCCTCCAACCCCTGTCTCTCTGTCTCTCACACCATCGAAATCGTTGTCTCTCTCACTCTCTCACACAATCCAACTCACTGTCTCTCTCTCTCTCTGTATCTCTCCCTCTCTCTCACCCTACAACTCCCTGTACCTCTCTCTCACATTCTCTAACTCCCTGTCTCTCTCTCTCTCCCTCTCCCCCCCACACCCACCAAATCCCTCTCTCTCTCTCACATCCTCCAACCCCCTGTCTCTCTCTCCCTCTCATACCCTCCAGCTCCCTGTCTCTCTCTCTCTCACACTATCCAACTCACTGTATCTCTCTCTCTCCCTCTCACACCCTCCAACCCGCTGTCTCTCTCTATCCCTCTCATATGCTCCAACTCCCTGTCTCTCCCTCTCTCTCACACCCTCTAACTACCCGTCTCTCTCTCTCTCACACACATAACCTCCAACTGTCTGTCTGTCTCACTCTCTCCCTCTCACACACTCCAAGACCTTGTCACTCTCGCCCTCACACACTCCAACTCCCTGTCTCTCTTTCTCTCCCTCTCACACTCCAACACCCTGTCTCTCTCTCTCACCCTCCAGCTCTCTTTCTCTCTCCCTCTCACATGCTCTAAGACCCTGTCTCCCTCTCTCTCACACCCTCCAACTTCCTCTCACCCTCTCTCACACCCTCCAATACCCTGTCTCTCTCTCACACACACACGCTCCAACTCCCTCGCAACCTCTCACACATGCTCCAACTCTCTGTCTCTCTCTCTCACACCCTCCAACTCCACCTCTCTCTCTCTCACACCCTCCAACAGCCTGTTTGTCTCACACACCCTCCAACTCCCTGTCTCTCTCTCTCTATCTCTCACACCCTCCAATTGCCTGTCTCTGTCTCTCTCAAACGCTCCAAATCCCTGTCTGTCTCTCTCTCTCACAAACCTTCCAACTCCCTGGCTTTCACTCTCTCTCACACATCCTTCAACTCCCTATCTCTCTCTGTCTCACACACACCCTCCAACAGGCTGTTTCTCTCTCTCACACAATCGCTCCAACTCCCTGTCTCACTCTTTCTGTCTCACACAACATCCAGCTCACTGTCTCTCCTCTCTCACACCCTCCAACTACCTGTCTCTCTCTGTCTCTCACACTCTACAAATCCCTCCCTCTCTCTATCTCACACCTCCAAATCCCTATCTCTCTCTCTCTCACAAACCCTCCAACACCCTGTCTCGCTCTGTCTCTCACACTGCGCAACTCCCTGTCTCTCTCTCTCTCTCTCTCTCTCTCACAACCTCCAAAACCCTGTCTCTCTCTCTCTCTCTCTTTCTCAAACACTCCAACTCCCTGCCTCTCTCTCTTCTCACAAACCCTCAAACTCGCGGTCTTTGTATCTCTCTCACGCACCCTTCAACTCCCTGTCTCTCTCTGTCTCACACACACCCTCCAAGACGCTGTTTCTTTCTCTCTCACAATCCCTCTAACTCCCTGACTCTCTCTCTCTTCCTCTAACACCTCCAAAACCTGTCTCTCTCTCATACACCCTCTAATGCCCTGTCACTCCCTCTCTCACATACCCGCCAACACCCTGTCTCTCTCATAATCACATCCTCCAACTGCATGTCTCTCTCTCTATCCGCTCTCCCTCACCATCTCCCACCCTCCTACTCCCTGTCGGTCTCCATCTCACACCCTCCAACTCCCTTATCACCCTCTCTCTGTCTCTCTCACACACCCTCCTACTCCATGTCTCTCTCTCACACACCCTCCAACTACCTGTCTCTCCCTTCTCTTTCTCACACCCTCCAACCCCCTGGCTCTCTCTCTCTCTCAGACAACCTTCAACTCCCTGTCTCTCCCACTCTCTCTCCCTCTCACAACAGCCAACTCCCTCGCTCTCTCTCTCACCCTCCAACTCCCTCTCTCACTCTCTACCTCACATCCTCCAACTCCCTGTCTCCCCCTCTCTCTCTCTCTCACATTCACCTACTCCTTGACTCTCTATGTCTCTCTCTCACCATCCAACTCCCTGTCTCTCTCTCTCCCTCTCACACCCTCCAAGTCCCTGTCTCTCTCTCTCTCACACCCTCTAACTCCCTGTCTCTCTCTCTCTCTAACATTCCCTCCAACTGCATGTCTCTCTCTCACCCTCTCACCTTCCAACACCCTTTCTCTCCCTCTCTCTCTCACACCCTCCAACTCCCTGTCTCTCTCTCTCTCCCTCTCATACCCTCCAACTCCAAGTCTCCCTATCTCTCACACCCGCCAACACCTGTCTCTCTCTCTCTCACACCATCGAACTCATTGTCTCTCTCACTCTCTCACACACTCCAACTCACTGTCTCTCTCTCTCTCTCTGTATCTCTCTCTGTCTCTCACCCTACAACTCCCTGTATCTCTCTCTCACATTCTCTGACTACATGTCTCTCTCTCTCTCCCCCCCACACCCTCCAACTCCCCCTCTCTCTCTCTCTCACGCCCTCCAACTCGCTTACTCTCTCTCCCTCTCCCTCTCATACCCTCCAGCACCCTGTCTGTCTCTCTCTCTCTCACACCCTCCAACTCACTGTATTTCTCTCTCTCTCCCTCTCACACCCTCCAACACCCTGTCTCTCTCTCTCTCCCATTCACACTCCAACACCTTGTCTCTCTCTCTCACCCTCCAGCTCTCTCTCTCTCTCTCCCTCTCACATGCTCTAAGACCCTGTTTGCCTCTCTCTCAAACACGCTCCAAATCCCTCTCTACCTCTCTCACACCCTCTAACTCCCTGTCTCTCTCTCACACACGCTCCAACTCCCTGTCTCTCTCTCACACACGCACCAACTCTGTCTCTCTCTCTCACACCCTCCAACTCCAACTCTCTCTCTCTCACATCCTCCAACAGCCTGTTTGTCTAACACACACTCCAACTCCCTGTCTCTCTCTCTATCTCTCACACCCTCCAATTCCCTGTCTCTCTCTCTCAAACGCTCCAAATCCCTGTCTGTCTCTCTCTTTCTCACACACCCTTCAACTCCCTGTCTCTCTCTGTCTCACACACACCCTCCAACAGGCTGTTTCTCTCTCTCTCACAATCCCTCCAACTCCCTGTCTCACTCTTTCTGTCTCACACAACATCCAGCTCACTGTGTCTCCTCTCTCACACCCTCCAACTACCTGCCTCTCTGTCTCTCGCACTCTACAACTCCCTCCCTCTCTCTATCTCACACCTCCAACTACCTATCTCTCACTCCCTCACACAAACCCTCCAACACCCTGTCTCTATCTGTCTCTCACACCTCACAACTCCCTGTCTCTCTCTGTCTCTCTCTCTCTCTCTCAGAACCTCCAAACCCCTGTCTCTCTCTCTCTCTCTCTCTTAATCAAACCCTCCAACTCCCTGCCTCTCCCTCTTCTCACAAACCCTCAAACTCCCGGTCTTTCTATCACTCTCACACACCCTTCAACTCCCTGTCTCTCTCTGTCTCACACATACCCTCCAAGACGCTGTTTCTTTCTCTCTCACAATCCCTCTAACTCCCTGACTCTCTCTCTCTTCCTCTAACACCCTCCAAAACCTGTCTCTGTCTCACACACCCTCCAACGCCCTGTCTCTCCCTCACTCACATAACCGCCAACTCCCTGTCTCTCTCACTCTCACATCCGCCAACTCCCTGTCTCTCACACCCACTCTCTCTCTCCCTCTCACACCCTCCTACTCCCTGTCTGTCTCTATCTCATACCCTCCAACTCCCTTTCTCTCCGACTCTCTCTCACACCCTCCAACTCCATGTTTCTCTCTCTCACACCCTTCAACTCCCTGTCTCTCCCCCTCTCTCTCACTCTCACAACCGCCAAATCCCTCGCTCTCTCTCTCACCCTCCATCTCTCTCTCTCTCTCTCACACTCACCAACTCCGTCTCTCTCTCTCTCATTCTCACACTATCCAACTCCCTATCACTCTCTCTCTCACACTCTCCAACTCGCTGTGTCTCTCTCTCTCTCACACACATCCTCAAACTCCCTGACGCTCTCTCCCTCTTCCTCTCACACACAGCAACTCACTGTCTCTCTCTCTCACACCCTCCAACTCACTGTCTCTTTCTCTCTCCCTCTCACACCCTCCAACACCCTGTCTCTCTCTCTCTCTCACCCTCCAACACCCGGTCTTTCTCTCTCTCACACACTCCAACTCCCTGTCTCCCTCTCTAACACACGCTCCAACTGCCTGTCTCTCTCTCACACATGCTCCAACTCTCTGTCTCTCTCTCTCACACCCTCCAACTCTACCTCTCTCTCTCTCAGACGCTCCAACAGCCTGTTTGTCTCACACACCCTTCAACTCCCTTTCTCTCTCTCTCTATCTCTCACACCCTCCAATTGTCTGTCTCTCTCTCTCACAAACCATCCAACTCCCTGTCTTTCTCTCTCACACACATCCTTCAACTCCCTGTCTCTCTCTGTCTCACACACCCTTCAACTCCCTGTCTCTCTCTGTCTCACACACACCCTCCAACAGGCTGTTTCTCTCTCACACAATCCCTCCAACTCCCTGTCTCACTCTTTCTGTCTCACACAACATCCAGCTCACTGTCTCTCCTCTCTCACACCCTCCAACTACCTGTCTCTCTCTGTCTCTCGCACTCTACAACTCCCTCCCTCTCTCTATCTCACACCTCCAACTCCAACTCCCTATCTCTCTCTCTCTCTCTCTCACAAACCCTCCAACACCCTGTCTCTCTCTGTCTCTCACCGCACAAATCCGTCTCTCTCTGTCTCTCTCTCACAACCTCCAAATCCCTGTCTCTCTCTCTCTCCCTTTCTCAAACCCTCCAACTCCCTGCCTCTCTCTCTTTTCACAAACCCTCAAACTCCCGGTCTTTCTATCTCTCTCACACACCCTTCAACTCCCTGTCTCTCTCTGTCTCACACACACCCTCCAAGACGCTACGTCTCTCTCTCTCACAATCCCTCTAACTCTCTGACTCTCTCTCTCTTCCTCTAACATCCTCCAAAACCTGTCTCTCTCTCTCACACACACCCTCCAACGCCCTGTCTCTCCCTCTCTCACATACCCGCCAACTCCCTGTCTCTCTCACTCTCACATCCTCCAACTCACTGTCTCTCTCTATCCACTCTTTCTCTCCCTCTCACACCCTCCTACTCCCTGTCTGTCTCTATCTCATACCCTCCAACTACCTTTGTCTCTCTCTCTCACACTCACCAACTCCCTGTCTCTCTATGTCTCTCTCTCACCATCCAACCCCCTGCCTCTCTGTCTCTCACATACCATCCAACTCCCTGTCTCTCTCTCATTCTCACACCCTCCAAATTCCTATCACTCTCTCTCTCACACTCTCCAACTCGCTGTATCTCTGTCTCTCTCTCTCTCACACCCTACAACTCACTGTCTGTTTCTCTCTCCCTCTCACACCCTCCAAATCCCTATCTCTCTCTCACTCTCACACACACCCTCCAACTCACAGTCTCTCTCTCTCAATCCGTCCTACTCCCTGTATCACTCTCTGTCTCTCCCTCACACCCTCCAACTCCCTGTCTCTCTCTCTCAAACAGACCCTCCAACTCATTGTGTCTCTCTCTCTCACATACCCTCCAAATCCCAGTGTCTCTCTCGCACACCATCCAACTCCCTGTCTGTGTCTCTCTCTCCCTCCCTCTCACAACATCCAACTCCCTGTCTCTCCCTCGCTCTCACACCCTCAAACTACCCATCTCTCTCTCTCTCACATATACCCTCCAACTCTCTGTCTCTCTCTCTCTCCCTCTCGTACACCCCAACTCCCTGTCTCTCTCTCTCTCCATTACACCCTCCAAATGCCTGTCTCTCTCTCTCTATCTCACACAGACCCTCCAACTCACTGTGTCTCTCTCTCTCACATACCCTCCAACCCCGTCTCTCTCTCTCTCACACACAACCTCCAACTACCTGTCTCCCTCTCTCTCTCACACCCTCCAACTTTGTCTCTTGCTCTCCCTCTCACACCCTCCAACTCCCTGCCTCTCTATTTCTCTCTCTCTCACCCTCCAACTCCCTATCTCTCTCTCACTCTCACACACACCCTTCAACTCACTGTCTCTCACTCTCACACATACCCTCCAAAACCCTCTCTCTCACTCTGTTCTACTCCATTTATCGCTCTCTCTCTCTCCCTCCCACCCTCCAAATCCCTGTCTCTCTCTCTCTCACACAGACCCTCCAACTCATGGGTCTCTCTCTCTCACATACCCTCCAAATCCCAGTGTCTCTCTCGCACATCCTCCAACTCCCTGTATGTGTCTCTCTCTCCCTCCCTCTCACAACCTCCAACTCCCTGTCTCTCCCTCGCTCTCACACCCTGAAACTACCCGTCTCTCTCACTCTCTCACACATAAACCCTCCAACTCTGTCTCTCTCTCTCTCCCTCTCGTACACCCCAACTCCCTGTCTCTCTCTCTCCCTTACACCCTCCAACTGCCTGTCTCTCTCTCTCTCTCCCGCTCACACCCTCCAACAGCCTGTTTCTCTCTCCCTCTCACACGCTTCAACACCCTGTCTCCCTCTCTCTCTCACACCCTCCAACTTCGTCTCTCCCTCTCTCTCTCACACCCTCCAACTACCTGTCTCTCTCTCTCATACACACACAATCCAACTCCCTGTCTCTCTCTCTCACACCATCCAATCCCGTCTCTATCTCTCTCTCCATCTCACACCCTCCAGCTCCCTGTCTCTCTCACACCCTCGAACACACTGCCTCACTCTGTCTCACACCCTCGAACTCTCTGTCTCTCTCTCCCTCTCAAAACCTCCAACTCCGTCTCCCTATCTCTCACACCCTCCAACTCCCTGTCTCTCCCTCTCTCTCTCACACCCTTGAACTCGCTGTCTCTCTCTCTCACACACACCATCCAACGCCCTCTCTCTCTCTCTCTCACTCCGTTCTACTCCCTGTATCGCATTCTGTCTCTCCCTCACACCCTCCAACTCCCTGTCTCTCTATTTCTCTCTCTCCTTCACCCTCCAACTCCCTATCTCTCTCTCACTCTCACACACACCCTTCAACTCACTGTCTCTCACTCTCACACATACCCTCCAAAACCCTCTCTCTCACTCTCTCACTCCGTTCTACTCCATTTATCACTCTCTCTCTCTCCCTCCCACCCTCCAAATCCCTGTCTCTCTCTCACACAGACCCTCCAACTCATGTGTCTCTCTCTCTCTCTCACATACCCTCCAAATCCCAGTGTCTCTCTCGCACATCCTTCAACTCCCTGTATGTGTCTCTCTCTCCCTCCCTCTCACAACCTCCAACTCCCTGTCTCTCCCTCGCTCTCACACCCTGAAACTACCCGTCTCTCTCACTCTCTCACACATAAATCCTCCAACTCTCTGTCTCTCTCTCTCTCCCTCTCGTACACCCCAACTCCCTGACTCTCTCTCTCTCCCTTACACCCTCCAATTCTCTGTCTGCCTCTCTATCCCTCCCATAACCTCCAACTCCCTTTCTCCCTATCTCTCAAACCCTCCAACTTTGTCTGTCCCTCTCTCTCTCACACCCTCCAACTACCTGTCTCTCTCTCACACACACACAACCTCCAACTCCCTCTCTCTCTCTCTCACACCATCCAATCCCCTGTCTCTATCTCTCTCTCCATCTCACACCAACCAGCTCCCTGTCTCTCTCTCTCACACCCTCGAACACACTGCCTCACTCTCTGTCTCACACCCTCCAACTCTCTGTCTGTCTCTCTCTCCCTCTCAAAACCTCCAACTCCGTCTCCTTATCTCTCACACCCTCCAATTCCCTGTCTCTCCCTCTCTCTCTCACACCCTTGAACTCGCTGTCTCTCTCTCTCACACACACGATCCAACGCCCTCTCTCTCTCTCACTCCGTCCTACTCCCTGTATCGCATTCTGTCTCTCCCTCACACCCTCCAACTCCCCGTCTCTCTCTCTCTCACACACACCCTCCAAGCCCCTCTCTCTCTCTCTCTCTCTCTCTCACTCCATCCTACTCCCTGTATCGCATTCTCTCTCCCCCTCACACCATCCAACTCCCTGTCTCTCTCTCTCTCTCTCACACAGACCCTCCAACTCACTGTGTCTCTCTCTCTCACATACCCTCCAACTCCCAGTCTCTCCCTCGCACACCCTCCAACTCCTTGTCTGTTTCTCTCTCTCTCCCTCGCACAACCACCAACTCCCTGTCTCTCCCTCACTCTCACACCCTCAAACTACCCGTCTCTCTTTCTCTCTCTCTCTTCCTTACACCCTCCAACTGCCTGTCTCTCTAGCTCACACCTTCCAACTCTCGGTCTCTCACTCTCTCTCACATAGCCTCCTGCTCCCTGTCTCTCCCTCTCTCACATCCTCCAACTCCTAGTCTCTCTCTCACTATCCACGTCCCTGTCTCTCTCTCTCTCCTCCTCTAACACCCTCCAACTCCCTGTCTCTCTCTCTCACACACCCTCCAACGGCCTGTCTCTCCATCTCACACATACCCTCCAATGCCCTCTCTCTCTCTCTCTCACACATCCACCAACTCCCTGTCTCTCTCTCCCTCTCTCTCTCTCCTTCTCTCACCCTCCAACACCCTCTCTCTCTCTCTCTCTCACACACCCTACAACTTCCTGTCTCCCTCTGTCTCTCACACCCTCGAACTTCGTCTCACCCTATCTCTGACATCCTCCAACTACCTGTCTCTCTCTCTCTCTCACACACATACCCTCCAACTCCCTCTCTCTCTCTCTCACTCCATCCTACGCCCTGTATCGCTCTCTATCTCTCCCTCAAACCCTCCAAATCCCTCCCTCTCTCTCTGTCACACAGACCCTCCAACTCACTGAGTCTCTCTCTCTCACATATCCTCCAAAGCCCAGTGTCTCTCTCACACAACCTGCAGCTCCCTGTCAGTGTCTCTCTCTCCCTCCCTCTCACAACCTCCAACTCACTGTCTCTCCCTCGCTCTCACACCCTGAAACTACCCGTCTCTCTCTCTCTCTCACATATACCCTCCAACTCTGTCTCTCTCTCTCTCCCTCTCGTACACCTCAGCTCCCTGTCTCTCTCTCTCCCTTACACCCTCCAACTGCCTGTCTCCCTCTCTCTCTCCCTCTCACACCCTCCAACAGCCTGTCTCTCTCTCTCTCTCACACGCTCCAACACCCTGTCTCACTCTCTCTCTCAAAACCTCCAACTACCTGTCTCTCTCTCTCACACACACACACACCCTCCAACACCCTGTCTCTGTCTCTCACACCATCCAATCCGCTGTCTCTATCTCTCTCTCCATCTCACACCAACCAGCTCCCTGTCTGTCTCTCACACCCTCCAACACACTGTCTCTCTCTCTGTCTCACACCCACCAGCACGCTGTCTCTCTCTGCCTCTCCTAACCTCCAACTCCGTCTCCCTATCTCTCACACCCTCAACTCCCTGTCTCTCTCTCTCTCACACAACCTTGAACTCGCTGTCTATCTCTCTCACACACACCATCCAACTCCATGTTACTCTCTCTCACTCCGTCCTACTACCTGTATCACATTCTGTCTCTACCTCACACCCTCCAACTCCCTGACTCACTCTCACACACACCCTCCAACTCCCTCTCTTTCTCTCACTCCGTCCTACTCCCTGTATCGCATTCTCTCTCTCCCTCACACCCTCCAACTCCCTGTCTCTCTCTCTCTCACAGACCCTCCAACTCACTGTGTCTCTCTCTCTCACATACCCTCCAACTCCCAGTCTCTCTCTCGCACACCCTCCAACTCCCTGTCTGTCTGTCTGTCTCTCTCTCTCTCTCTCCCTCTCACAACCACCAACTCCCTATCTCTCCCTCGCTCTCACACAATCAAACTACCCATCTCTCTCTCTCCCTTACACCCTCCAACTGCCAGTCTCTCTATCTCTCACACCTTCCAACTCTCGGTCTCTCACTCTCTCTCACATAGCCTGCTGCTCCCTGTCTCTCCCTTTCTCACATCCTCCAACTCCTAGTCTCTCTCTCACCATCCACGTCCCTGTCTATCTCTCTCCTCCTCTAACACCCTCCAACTCCCTGTCTCTCTCTCTCACACACCCTCCAACGGCCTGTCTCTCCATCTCACACATACCCTCCAATGCCCTGTCTCTCTGTCTCACATCCACCAGCTCCCTGTCTCTCTCTCCCTCCCTCTCACACCCTTCAACACCCTTTCTCTCTCTCTCTCTCTCTCTCTCTCGCACACCCTACAACTTCCTGTCTCCCTCTGTCTCTCACACCCTCCAACTTCATCTCTCCCTATCTCTCTCACACCCTCCAACTACCTGTCTCTCTCTCTCCCTCTCATGCACATACCCTCCAACTCCCTCTCTGTCTCTCTCTCACTCCGTCCTACTCCCTGTTTCATTCTCTCTCTCTCTCCCTCACACCCTCCTAATCCCTGTCTCTCTCTCTCACACAGACCCTCCAACTCACTGTGTCGCTCTCTCTCACATAACTTCCAAATCCCAGTGTCTCTATCGCACACACTCCAACTCCCTGTCTGTTTCTCTCTCTCCCTCCCTCTCACAACCACCAACTCCCTGTCTCACCCTCTCTCTCACACCCTCAAACTACCCATCTCTCACTCTCTCTCACATACCCTCCAGCCCCCTGTCACTCTCTCTCTCTCACACCCTCCAACGAGCTGTCTCTCTCTTTTTCACCCTCCAACTCCCTGTCTCTCTCTCTCTCTCTCATTCCCTTCAACTGCCTGCCTATCTCTCTCTCTCTCACCCTCCAACTCCCTTTCTCTCCCTCTCTCTCTCACACCCTCCAACTCCCTGTCTCTCTCTCTATCTCACACCCTCATACTCACTTTCTCTCTCTCTCTCACACACCTTCCAACTCCATGTTACTCTCTCTCACTCTCTCTTTCTCACCCTCCAACTCCCTTTCTCTTCCTCTCTCTCTCTCTCACCCTCCAACTCCCTGTCAGTCCCTCTCTCTCTCTCACACTCACCAACTCCCTGTCTCTATATGTCTCTCTCTCACCATCCAACTCCCTGTCTCTCGCTCTATCCCTCTCACACCCTCCATCTCATTGTCTCTCTCTCTCTCTCAAACCCATCCAACTCCCTGACTCTCTCTCACACACACCCTCCAAATCCCTCTCTCTCTCACTCCGTCCTGCTCCCTGTTCACATTCTCTCTCTCCCTCACACCCTCCAACTCCCTGTCTCTCTCTCTCTCTCTCTCACAGACCCTCCAACTCACTGTGTCTCTCTCTCTCGCACACCCTCCAACTCCCTGTCTGTCTGTCTCTCTCTCTCTCTCTCTCCCTCTCACAACCACCAACTCCCTGTCTCTCCCTCGCTCTCACAATCAAACTACCCATCTCGCTCTCTCCCTTACACCCTCCAACTGCCTGTCTCGCTATCTCTCACAACTACCAACTCTCGGTCTCTCACTCTCTCCATCATAGCCTCCTGCTCCCTGTCTCTCCCTCTCTCACATCCTCCAACTCCTAGTCTCTCTCTCACCATCCACGTCCCTGTCTATCTCTCTCCTCCTCTAACACCCTCCAACTCCCTGTCTCTCTCTCTCACACACCCTCCAACGGCCTGTCTCTCCATCTCACACATACCCTCCAACGACCTGTCTCTCTGTCTCACATCCACCAACTCCCTGTCTCTCTCTCTCCCTCTCACACCCTTAAACATCCTTTCCCTCTCTCTCTCTCTCACTCTCGCACATCCTACAACTTCCTGTCTCCCTCTGTCTCTCACACCTTCCAACTACCTGTCTCTCTCTCTCCCTCTCACGCACATACCCTCCAACTCCCTCTCTCTCTCTCACTCCGTCCTAATCCCTGTATCACTCTCTCTCTCTCCCTCACACCCTCCTAATCCCTGTCTCTCTCTCTCTCACACACAGACCCTCCAACTCACTGTGTCGCTCTCTCTCACATACCATCCAAATCCCAGTGTCTCTATCGCACACCATCCAACTCCCTGTCTGTTTCTCTCTCTCCCTCCCTCTCACAACCACCAACTCCCTGTATCGCCCTCGCTCTCACACCCTCAAACTACCCGTCTCTCTCTCTCTCTCACACTTACCCTCCAACTCTCTGTCTTTCTCTCTCTCCCTCTCATACACTCCAACACCCTGTTTCTCTCTCTCTCCCTCACAACCTCCAACTGCCTCTCCCTCTCTCTCTCCCTCTCACACCGTCCAACTCCCTGTCTCTCTCTCTCACACACGCTCCAACTCGCTGTGTCACTCTCTCACACCCTCCAACGGCCTGTCTCTCCCTTTCCCTCTCTCACACCCTGCAACACCCTGTCTCTCTCTTTCTCTGTCACCCTCCAACTCCCTGTGTGTCGGTCTCTCTCTCTCACACCCTGCAACTCCCTGTCTCTCTCGTCCTCTCTCTCTCTGCCTCTCACACCGTCCAACTCCCTGTCTCTCTCTCTCACTTCCTCCAACTCCCGGTCTCTCACTCTCTTTCACATACCCTCCAGCTCCCTGTCTCTCTCTCTCTCTCACACCCTCCAACGAGCTGTGTGTCTCTCTCTCTCTCACACCCTCCAACTCCCCTTGTCTCTCTCTTTCTCACCCTCCTACTCCCTGTCTCTCTCTCTCTCTCTCACACACCCTCCAACTCCCTGTCTCTCTATCTCACACCCTCGTACACGCTTTCTCTCTCTCTCACACAGACCATCCAACTCCATGTTACTCCATCTCATTCTCTCTCTCACACCCTCCAACTCCTTTTCCCTTCCTCTCTCTCTCTTACACCCCCCAACTCCCTGTCTCTCTCTCACACCCTCCAACTCCCTGTTTCTCTCTCTCCCTCACAACCTCCAACTGCCTCTCCCTCTCTCTCTCCCTCTCACACCGTCCAACTCCCTGTCTCTCTCTCTCACACACGCTCCAACTCGCTGTGTCACTCTCTCACACCCTCCAACTGCCTGTCTCTCCCTTTCCCTCTCTCACACCCTGCAACACCCTGTCTCTCTCTTTCTCTCTCACCCTCCAACTCCCTGTGTGTCTGTCTCTCTCTCTCACACCCTGCAACTCCCTGTCTCTCTCGTCCTCTTTCTCTCTGCCTCTCACACCATCCAACATCCTGTCTCTCTCTCTCTCTCACTTCCTCCAACTCCCGGTCTCTCACTGTCGCTCACATACCCTCCAGCTCCCTGTCTCTCTCTCTCTCTCTCTCTCTCACACCCTCCAACGAGCTGTGTCTCTCTCTGTCTCTCACACCCTCCAACTCCCTGTCTCTCTCTCTATCTCACACCCTCGTACACGCTTTCTCTCTCTCTCTCACACACCATCCAACTCCATGTTCCTCTCTCTCACTCTCTCTCTCACCCTCCAACTCCCTATCCCTTCCTCTCTCTCTCTCACACCCTCCAACTCCCTGTCTCTCTCTCTCACACCCTCCAACACCCTGTTTCTCTCTCTCTCTCTCTCGCACCCACCTACTCCCTGTCTCTCTCCCTCTCTCTCGTTCTCCCAACCGCCAACTCCCTCTCTCTCGATCTCACTTTCCAACTCCCTCTCTCTCTCTCTCTGTCTCACACCCTCCAACACCCTGTCTGTCCCTCTCTCTCTCTCACACTCACCAACTCCCTGTCTCTATATGTCTCTCACTCACCATCCAACTCCCTGTCTCTCTCTCTCTCCCTCTCACACCGTACATCTCATTGTCTCTCTCTCAAACCCATCCAACTCCCTGACACTCTCTCTCTCTCACATACCTTCCAACTCTCTGTCTCTCTCACACCATCCAAATCCGTGTCTCTCTCCCTCTCTGTCTCTCTCCATCTCACAGCCTCCAACCCTCTCTCTCTCTCACACACCCTCCAACTCTCTGTCTCTCTCTCACCCTCCCATTCCCTTTCTCTCCCTTTCTGTCTCTCTCACACCCACCAACTCCCTGTCTCTATCTCACCATCTAACCCCCTGTCTCTCTCTCTCTCACATTCTCCAACTCTGACTCTCTGTCTCTCACATACCCTCCAACTCTCTCTCTGTCTCTCTCTCACACCATCCAACTCCCTGTCTCCCTATCTCTCTCTCTCCCTCTCACACCCTCAAACTCTCTGTCTCTCTCTTTTCCTCTCTCACGCCCTCCACCTCCCTGTCTCTCTATTTCTCTCTCACCCACCAACTCCCTGTGTCTCTCTCTCTCTCTCACACACTCCAACTGCTAGTCTCTCTCTCGCAAACCCTCCAACTCCCTGTCTGTCTTTCTCTCTCTCCCTCTCTCTCCATCTCACAACCTCCAACTCCCTGTCTCTCCCTCTCTCTCACACCCTCAAACTACCCGTCTCTCTCTCTCAAACAGCCCCTCGCACTCTCTGTCTCTCTCTCTCTCCCTCTCATAACTCCGAATACCTGTCTCTCTCTCTCCCTCACACCCTCCAACTGCCTGTCTCTCTCTCTCTCTCACCCTCCAACTAACTTTCCCTCCCTCTCTCTCTCTCACACCCTCCAACACCCTGTCTCTCTCTCTCTCTCACACCCACCAACTAACTGTCTCTCTCTCTCACACGCACACACCCAGCCTCAAACTCCCTGTCTCCCTCTCTTACACACGCTTCAACTCGCTGTCTCTCTCTCACACCCTCCAACTCCCTGTATCTCTCTTTTCCTCTCTCATGCCCTCCACCCCCCTGTCTCTCTCTTTCTCTCTCAACCTCCAACTCCCTGTGTGTCTGTCTCTCTCTCTCACACCCTCCAACTCCCAGTCTCTCTCTCGCACACCCTCCAAATTCCTGTCTGTCTCTCTCTCTCTCCCTCTCTCTCCCTCTCAACCTCCAACTCCCTGTCTCTCCCTCTCTCTCACACCCTCAAATTACCCGTCTCTCTGTTGCTCTCACACATACCCTCCAACTCTGTCTCTCTCTCTCCCTCTCATACACTCGAACTACCTGTCTCTCTCTCTCCCTCACACCATAAAACTGCCCGTCTCACTCGCACACCCTCTCACACCCTCCAATACCCTGTCACTCTCTCTCCCTCTCACACCCTCCAACTCTCTGTCTCTCTCTCACCCTCCCATTCCCTTTCTCTCCCTTTCTGTCTCTCTCACACCCACCAACTCCCTGTCTCTATCTCACCATCTAAGCCCCTGTCTCTCACTCTCACATTCTCCAACTCTCTGACTCTCTGTCTCTCTGTCTCTCACATACCCTCCAACTCTCTCTGTCTCTCTCTCACACCATCCAACTCCCTGTCTCCCTCTCTCTCTCTCTCCCTCTCACACCCTCAAACTCTCTGTCTCTCTCTTTTCCTCTCTCACGCCCTCCACCTCCCTGTCTCTCTATTTCTCTCTCACCCACCAACTCCCTGTGTGTCTCTCTCTCTCACACTCCAACTCGTAGTCTCTCTCTCGCAAACCCTCCAACTCCCTCTCTGTCTCTCTCTCTCTCCCTCTCTCTCCATCTCACAACCTCGAACTCCCTGTCTCTCCCTCTCTCTCACACCCTCAAACTACCCATCTCTCTCTCAAACAGCCCCTCCAACTCTCTGTCTCTCTCTCTCCCTCTCATACACTCCAAATACCTGTCTCTCTCTCTCCCTCACACCCTCCAACACCCTGTCTCTCTCTCTCTCTCACACCCACCAACTAACTGTCTCTCTCTCTCACACGCACACACACAGCCTCAAACTCCCTGTCTCCCTCTCTTACACACACTTCAACTCGCTGTCTCTCTCTCACACCCTCCAACTCCATGTGTATCTCTTTTCGTCTCTCATGCCCTCCACCCCCCTGTCTCTCTCTTTCTCTCTCACCCTCCAACTCCCTGTGTGTCTGTCTCTCTCTCTCACACATACCCTCCAACTCTCTGTCTCTCTCTCCCTCTCATACACTCGAAATACCTGTCTCTCTCTCTCCCTCACACCATAAAACTGCCCGTCTCTCTCGCACACCCTCTCACACCCTCCAACACCCTGTCACTCTCTCTCCCTCTCACACCCTCCAACTACCTGACTCTCTCTCTCTCACATACCCTCCAACCACCTGCTCTCTCTCTCTCTCTCACCCTCCAACTCCCTGTCTCTCTCTCTCGCTCTCTATTTCTCACAACCTCCAACTCCCTGTCTCTCTCACTCTCACACCCTCCAACTCTGTCTCTCTCTCACCCTCCAACTCCCTGTCTCTCCCTCTCTGTTTCTCTCACACCCTCCAACTCCCTGTCTCTCTCTCTATCTCACACCATCGAACTCGCTTTCTCTCTCTCTCTCACACACCATCCAACTCCATGTTACTCTCTCTCTCACTCTCTCACACCCTCCAACTCCCTGTCTCTCTCTCTCTCTGACACCCTGCAACTCACTGTCTCTCCCTCTCTGATTCTCTCACACCAACCAACCCCCTGTCTCTATCTCACCATTCAACTGCCTGTCTCTCTCTCTCTCCCTCTCACACCCTCTAACTCCCTGTCTCTCTCTCTCTCATTCCCTACAACTCCCTGTCTCTCTCTCTGTCTCTCTCTCTCTCCATCTCACACCCTCCAACTCCCTGTCTCGCTCTCTCACACCCTCCAACTCCCTGTCTCTCTCTCACCCTCCAACACCCTTTCACTCCCTCTCTCTCTCTCTCTCACACACTCCAACTCCCTGACTCTCTCTCTCACACACACACCCTCCAACTCCCACTCTCTCTCTCTGGCTCTCTCTCTTTCTCAAACCTTCCAACTCCCTGTCTCTCTCTTTCTCACACCCTCAAACTCCCTGTCTCTCTCTCACCCTCCAACTCCCTTTGCCTCCCTCTCTGTCTATCTCACACCAACCAACTCCCTGTCTCTATCTCACCATTCAATACCCTGTCTCTCTCTCTCTCTCCCTCTCAGACACTCCAACACCCTGTCTCTCTCTCTCTCTCTCTCTCTCATACCCTCCAAGTCACTATCTCTCTCTGTGTCTCTCTCTCCTTCTCACACCCTCCAACTCCCTGTCTCTCTCTCCCTCTCTCTCCTTCTCCCAACCGCCAACTCCCTCTCTCTCTGTCTCACTTTCCAACTCCCTCTCTCTCTCTCTCTGTCTCACACCCTCCAACTCCCTGTCTGCCCCTCTCTCTCTTTCACACTCACCAACTCCCTGTCTCCCTATGTCTCTCTCTCACCATCCAACGCCCTGTCTCTCTCTCTCTCCCTCTCACACCCTCCATGTCATTGTCTCTCTCTCTCTCTCTCAAACCCATCCAAATCCCTGTCACTCTCCCTCTCTCTCTCTCTCCATCTCACAGCCTACAACCCCCTGTCTCTCTCTCTCACACCCTCCAACTCTCTGTCTCACTCTCAACTTCCCATTCCCTTTCTCTCCCTTTCTGTCTCTCTCACACCCACCAGTTCCCGGTCTCTATCTCACCATGTAACACCCTGTCTCTCTCTCTCTCTCACATCCTCCAACTCCCTGACTCTCTGTCTCTCACATACCCTCCAACTCTCTCTCTGTCTCTCTCTCACACCATCCAACTCCCTGTCTCCCTCTCTCTCTCTCTCCCTCTCACACCCTCAAACTCTCTGTCTCCCTCTTTTCCTCTCTCACGCCCTCTACCTCCCTGTCTCTCTATTTCTCTCTCACCCACCAACTCCCTGTGTGCCTCTCTCTCTCTCTCTATCACACACTCCAACTCCTAGTCTCTCTCTCGCAAACCCCCCAACTACCTGTCTCTCTCTCTCTCTCCCCCTCTCTCTCCATCTCACAACCTCCAACTCCCTGTCTCTCCCTTTCTCTCACACCCTCAAACTACCCATCTCTCTCTCTCTCTCAAACATCCCCTCCAACTCTCTGTCTCTCTCTCTCCCTCTCATACACACCAAATACCTGTCTCTCTCTCTCCCTCACACCCTCCAACTGCCTGTCTCTCTATCTCTCCCTCTCACACCCTCCAACTCCCTGTCTCTCTCTCTTTCTCATTCTCGAACTCCCTGTCTCTCTCTCTCTCTCTCTGAAATTCCCTCCAACTGCCTGTCTCTCTCTCTCTCTCTCACCCTCAAACTCCCTTTCTCTCCCTCTGTCTCTCACACCCTCCAACACCCTGTCTCTCTCTCTCACACCCTCCAACTCCCTGTCTCTCTCTCCACACATGCTTCAACTCGCTGTCTCTCTCACACCCTCCAACTCCTTGTATCTCTCTTTTCCTCTCTCACGGCCTCCACCACCCTGTCTCTCTCTTTCTCTCTCACCCTCCAACTCCCTGTGTGTCTGTCTCTCTCTCTCTCTCACTCACTCCAACTCCGAGTCTCTCTCTCGCACTCCCTCCAACTTCCTGTCTGTCTCTCTCGCTCTCCCTCTCATACACTTCAACTACCTGTCTCTCTCTCTCCCTCACACCATACAACTGCCTGTCTCGCTTGCACACCCTCTCACACCCTAGAACGCCATTTCTCTCTCTCTCCCTCTCACACCCTCCAATTATCTGTCTCTCTCTCTCTCGCACACCCTTAACTCTCTGTCTCTCTCTCTGTCTCTATCTCCTCCTCACAACTTCGAACTCCCTGTCTCTGTCTCACCCTCCAACTCCCTGTCTCTCCCTCTCTGTCTCTCTCACAACAACCAAGTCCCTGTCTCTATCTCACCATTCAACTCCCTGTCTCTCTCTCACTCTCACACACACCTCCGAACTGACTGTCTCTCTCTCTCACACATACACTCCAACTCCCTCGCTTTCCCTCACCGTCCTACTCCCTGTATCGCACTCTCTCTCTCCCTCACACCCTCCAAATCCCTGCCTCACTCTCACACATACCCTCCAGCTCCCTGTCTCTCTCTCTCTCTCTCACACCCTCCAACGAGCTGTGTCTCTCTCTCTCTCTCACACCCTCCAATTCCCCTTGTCTCTCTCTCTCTCACCCTCCAACACCCTGCCTCTCTCTCTCTCTCACACCCTCCAACTCCCTGTCTCTCGCTCTATCTCACATCCTCGTACACGCTTTCTCTCTCTCTCACACACACCATCCAACTCCATGTTCCTCTCTCTCACTCTCTCTCTCACCCTCCAACTCCCTTTCCCTTCCTCTCTCTCTCTCTCTCTCTCACACTCCAACTCCCTGTCTCTCTCTCTCACACCCTCCAACTCCCTGTTTCTCTCTTTCTCTCTCGCACCCACCTACTCCCTGTCTCTCTCCCTCTCTGTCGTTCTCCCAACCGTCAACTCCCTCTCTCTCGATCTCACTTTCCAACTCCCTCTCTCTCTCTCTGTCTGACACCCTCCAATGCCCTGTCTGTCCCTCTCGCTCTCTCACACTCACCAACTCCCTGTCTCTATATGTCTCTCACTCACCCTCCAAATCCCTGCCTCTCTCTCACACATACCCTCCAGCACCCTGTCTCTCTCTCTCTCTCACACCCTCCAACGAGCTGTGTCTCTCTCTCTCACACACCCTCCAACTCCCCTTGTCTCTCTCTTTCTCACCCTCCAACCCCCTGTCTCTCTCTCTCTCTCACACCCTCCAACTCCCTGTCTCTCTCTCTATCTCACACCCTCGTACACGCTTTCTCTCTCTCTCTCACACACCCTCCAACTCCCTTATCTCTCTCTCTCACACCCTCCAACTCCCTGTTTCTCTCTCTCTCTCTCGCACCCACCTACTCCCTGTCTATCTCCCTCTCTCTCGTTCTCCCAACCGCCAACTCCCTCTCTCTCGATCTCACTTTCCAACTCCCTCTCTCTCTCTCTCTGTCTCACACCCTCCAACACCCTGTCTGTCCCTCTCTCTCTCTCACACTCACCAACTCCCTGTCTCTATATCTCTCTCACTCACCATCCAACTCCCTGTCTCTCTCTCTCTCCCTCTCACACCCTCCATCTCATTGTCTCTCTCTCTCTCTCTCAAACCCATCTAACTCCCTGACTCTCTCTCTCTCTCACATACCTTCCAACTCTCTGTCTCTCTCACACCATCCAAATCCCTGTCTCTCTCCCTCTCTCTCTCTCTCCATCTCACAGCCTCCAACCCTCTGTCTCTCTCTCTCTCACACCCTCCAACTCTCTGTCTCTCTCTCACCCTCCCATTCCCTTTCTCTCCCTTTCTGTCTCTCTCACACCCACCAACTCCCTGTCTCTATCTCACCATCTAACCCCCTGTCTCTCTCTCTCACATTCTCCAACTCTCTGACTCTCTGTCTCTCACATACCCTCCAACTCTCTGTCTCTCTCTCACACCATCCAACTCCCTGTCTCCCTCTCTCTCTCTCTCCCTCTCACACCCTCAAACTCTCTGTATCTCTCTTTTCCTCTCTCACGCCCTCCACCTCCCTGTCTCTCTATTTCTCTCTCACCCACCAACTCCCTGTGTGTGTGTCTCTCTCTCTCTCTCACACACTCCAACTCCTAGTCTCTCTCTCGCAAACCCTCCAACTCCCTGTCTGTCTCTCTCTCCATCTCACAACCTCCAACTCCCTGTCTCTCCCTCTCTCTCACACCCTCAAACTACCCGTCTCTCTCTCAAACAGCCCCTCCAACTCTCTGTCTCTCTCTCTCCCTCTCATACACTCCAACTACCTGTCTCTCTCTCTCCCTCACACCCTCCAACTGCCTGTCTCTCTCTCTCTCTCACCCTCCAAGTAACTTTCCCTCCCTCTCTCTCTCTCACACCCTCCAACACCCTCTCTCTCTCTCTCTCTCACACCCACCAACTAACTGTGTCTCTCTCTCACACGCACACACACAGCCTCAAACTCCCTGTCTCACTCTCTTACACACGCTTCAACTCGCTGTCTCTCTCTCACACCCTCCAACTCCCTGTATCTCTCTATTCCTCTCTCATGCCCTCCACCTCCCTGTCTCTCTCTTTCTCTCTCACCCTCCAACTCCCTGTGTGTCTGTCTCTCTCTCTCACACCCTCCAACTCCCAGTCTCTCTCTCGCACACCCTCCAAATTCCTGTCTGTCTCTCTCTCTCCCTCTCTCTCCCTCTCACAACCTCCAACTCCCTGTCTCTCCCTCTCTCTCACACCCTCAAACTACCCGTCTCTCTGTTGGTCTCAAACATACCCTCCAACTCTCTGTCTCTCTCTCTCCCTCTCATACACTCGAACTACCTCTCTCTCTCTCTCCCTCACACCATAAAACTGCCCGTCTCTCTCGCACACCCTCTCACACCCTCCAACACCCTGTCACTCTCTCTCCCTCTCACACCCTCCAACTACCTGACTCTCTCTCTCTCACACACCCTGAACTCCCTGTCTCTCTCTCTCACATACCCTCCAACCACCTGTCTCTCTCTCTCTCTCTCACCCTCCAACTCCCTGTCTCTCTCTCTCTCTCTCTCTATTTCTCACAACCTCCAACTCCCTGTCTCTCTCACTCTCACACCCTCCAACTCTGTCTCTCTCTCACCCTCCAACTCCCTGTCTCTCCCTCTCTGTTTCTCTCACACCCTCCAACTCCCAGTCTCTCTCTCTATCTCACACCATCGATCTCGCTTTCTCTCTCTCTCACACACCATCCAACTCCATGTTACTCTCTCTCACTCTCTCTCACCACCCTGCAACTCACTGTCTCTCCTCTCTGATTCTCTCACACCAACCAACCCCCTGTCTCTATCTCACCATTCAACTGCCTGTCTCTCTCTCTCTCCCTCTCACACCCTCCAACTCCCTGTCTCTCTCTCTCTCATTCCCTACAACTCCCTGTCTCTCTCTCTCTCTCTCTCCATCTCACACCCCCCAACTCCCTGTCTCTCTCTCACACCCTCCAACTCCCTGTCTCTCTCTCTCACCCTCCAACACCCTTTCTCAGCCCTCTCTCTCTCTCTCACACACACACACTCCAACTCCCTGACTCTCTCTTTCACACACACACCCTCCAACTCCCACTCTCTCTCTCTGTCTCTCTCTTTCTCAAACCTTCCAACTCCCTGTCTCTCTCTTTCTCACACCCTCAAACTCCCTGTCTCTCTCTCACCCTCCAACTCCCTTTGCCTCCCTCTCTGTCTATCTCACACCTACCAACTCCCTGTCTCTATCTCACCATTCAATACCCTGTCTCTCTCTCTGTTTCCCTCTCAGACACTCCAACACCCTGTCTCTCTCTCTCTCTATCATACCCTCCAAGTCCCTGTCTCTCTCTCTGTGTCTCTCTCTCCTTCTCACAACCTCCAACTCCCTGTCTCTCTCTCACCCACCAACACCCTTTCTCTCCCTAACTCTCCCTCTCACGCCCTCCAACTCCCTGACTCACTCTCTCTCTCACACACACCCTCCAACTCCCACTCTCTCTCTCTATCACACGCCAAATCACTCTCTCTCTCACACACGCTCCAACTCTCGGTCTCTGTCTCTCACACCCTCCAAATCCCTGTATCTCTCTCTGTCTCTCTCTCTCCTTCTCACACCCTCCTACACCCTGTCTCTCTCTCTCTCTCACCCTCCAACTCCCTATAACTCTCTCTCCCTGTCACACGCTCCAACACCCTGTCGCCGTCTCTCTCTCCCACCCTCCAACTTCGTCTCTCCCTCTCTCTCTCACAACCTCCAACTACCTGTCTATCTCTCTCTCTCACACGCGCACACCCTCCAACTCCCTGTCTCTCTCTTTCACAACATCCAATCCTCAGTCTCTCTCTCTCTCTCCATCTCACACCCTCCAGCTCCCTGTCTCTCTCTCTCTCAAACCCTCCAACACACTGTCTCACTCTCTGTCTCACACCCTCCAAATCCCTGACTCTGTCTCTCACATACCCTCCAAATCTCTCTCTCTCTCTCTTTCTCACACCCTCCAACGAGCTGTGTCTCTCTCTCTCTCACACCCTCCAACTCCCCTTCCCTCTCTCTTTCTCACCCTCCAACTCCTTGTCTCTCTCTCTCTCTCACATTCCCTTCATCTGCCTGCCTCTCTCTCTCTCTCTCTCACCCTCCAACTCCCTTTCTCTCCCTCTCTCTCACCCTCCAACTCCCTGTCTCTCTCTCTATCTCACACCATCGAACTCGCTTTCTCTCTCTCTCTCACACACCATGCAACTCCATGTTACTCTCTCTCACTCTCTCTCTCTCACCCGCCAACTCCCTTTCTCTTCCTCTCTCTCTCACACCCTCCAACTCCCTGTCTTTCTCTCTCACACCCTGCAACTCACTGTCTCTCCATCTCTCTCTCACACCCTCCAACTCCCTGTTTCTCTCTCTCTCTCTCGCACCTGCCAACTCCCTGTTTATCTCTCCCTCTCTCTCCTTCTCCCAACCGCCAACTCCCTCTCTCTCTGTCTCACTTCCCAACCATCCCTCTCTCTCTCTCTGTCTCACACCCTCCAACTCCCTGTCTGTCCCTCTCTCTCTCACACACTCACCAACTCCCTGTCTCCCTATGTCTCTCTCTCACCATCCAACGCCCTGTCTCTCTCTCTCTCCCTCTCACACCCTCCATGTCATTGTCTCTCTCTCTCTCAAACCCATCCAACTCCCTGACGCTCTCTCTCTCTCACATACCTTCCAACTCTCTGTCTCTCTCACACCATCCAAATCCCTGTCTCTCTCCCTCTCTCTCTCCATCTCACAGCCTACAACCCCCTGTCTCTCTCTCTCACACCCTCCAACTCTCTGTGTCTATCTCACCATCTAACACCCTGTCTCTCTCTCTCTCTCACATCCTCCAACTCCCTGACTCTCTGTCTCTCACATACCCTCCAACTCTCTCTCTGTCTCTCTCTCTCACACCATCCAACTCCCTGTCTCCCTCTCTCTCTCTCTTTCCCTCTCACACCCTCAAACTCTCTGTCTCTCTCTTTTCCTCTCTCACGCCCTCTACCTCCCTGTCTCTCTATTTCTCTCTCACCCACCATCTCCCTGTGTGTCTCTCTCTCTCTCACACACTCCAACTCCTAGTCTCTCTCTCGCAAACCCCCCAACTACCTGTCTCTCTCTCTCTCTCTCCATCTCAACCTCCAACTCCCTGTCTCGCCCTTTCTCTCACACCCTCAAACTACCCATCTCTCTCTCTCTCTCAAACATCCCCTCCAACTCTCTGTCTCTCTCTCTCCCTCTCATACACACCAAATACCTGTCTCTCTCTCTCCCTCACATCCTCCAACTGCCTGTCTCTCTATCTCTCCCTCTCACACCCTCCAACTCCCTGTCTCTCTCTCTTTCTCATTCTCGAACTCCCTGTCTCTCCCTCTCTCTCTGAAATTCCCTCCAACTGCCTGTCTCTCTCTCTCTCTCTCACCCTCAAACTCCCTTTCTCTCCCTCTCTGTCTCTCACACCCTCCAACACCCTGTCTCTCTCTCTCTCTCACACCCTCCAACTACCTGTCTCTCTCTCTCTCTCACACACACACACACACACCCTCCAACTTCCTGTCTCTCTCCACACATGCTTCAACTCGCTGTCTCTCTCACACCCTCCAACTCCCTGTCTCTCTCTTTTCCTCTCTCACGGCCTCCACCACCCTGTCTCTCTCTTTCTCTCCTACCCTCCAACTCCCTGTGTGCCTGTCTCTCTCTCGCACTCCCTCCAACTTCCTGTCTGTCTCTCTCGCTCTCCCTCTCATACACTTCAACTACCTGTCTCTCTCTCTCCCTCACACCATACAACTGCCTGTCTCGCTTGCACACCCTCTCACACCCTAGAACGCCCTTTCTCTCTCTCTCTCCCTCTCACACCCTCCAACTATCTGTCTCTCTCTCTCTCGCACACCCTTAACTCTCTGTCTCTCTCTCTGTCTCTCTCTCTCCTTCTCACAACTTCGAACTCCCTGTCTCTCTCTCTCTGTCTCACACCCTCCAACACCCTGTCTGTCCCTCTCTCTCTCTCACACTCACCAACTCCCTGTCTCTATATCTCTCTCACTCACCATCCAACTCCCTGTCTCTCTCTCTCTCCCTCTCACACCCTCCATCTCATTGTCTCTCTCTCTCTCTCTCTCTCTCAAACCCATCTAACTCCCTGACTCTCTCTCTCTCTCACATACCTTCCAACTCTCTGTCTCTCTCACACCATCCAAATCCCTGTCTCTCTCCCTCTCTCTCTCTCTCCATCTCACAGCCTCCAACCCTCTGTCTCTCTCTCTCTCACACCCTCCAACTCTCTGTCTCTCTCTCACCCTCCCATTCCCTTTCTCTCCCTTTCTGTCTCTCTCACACCCACCAACTCCCTGTCTCTATCTCACCATCTAACCCCCTGTCTCTCTCTCTCACATTCTCCAACTCTCTGACTCTCTGTCTCTCACATACCCTCCAACTCTCTGTCTCTCTCTCACACCATCCAACTCCCTGTCTCCCTCTCTCTCTCTCTCCCTCTCACACCCTCAAACTCTCTGTATCTCTCTTTTCCTCTCTCACGCCCTCCACCTCCCTGTCTCTCTATTTCTCTCTCACCCACCAACTCCCTGTGTGTGTGTCTCTCTCTCTCTCTCTCACACACTCCAACTCCTAGTCTCTCTCGCAAACCCTCCAACTCCCTGTCTGTCTCTCTCTCTCTCCATCTCACAACCTCCAACTCCCTGTCTCTCCCTCTCTCTCACACCCTCAAACTACCCGTCTCTCTCTCTCAAACAGCCCCTCCAACTCTCTGTCTCTCTCTCTCCCTCTCATACACTCCAAATACCTGTCTCTCTCTCTCCCTCACACCCTCCAACTGCCTGTCTCTCTCTCTCTCACCCTCCAACTAACTTTCCCTCTCTCTCTCTCTCTCACACCCTCCAACACCCTCTCTCTCTCTCTCTCTCTCACACCCACCAACTAACTGCCTCTCTCTCTCACACGCACACACACAGCCTCAAACTCCCTGTCTCCCTCTCTTACACACGCTTCAACTCGCTGTCTCTCTCTCACACCCTCCAACTCCCTGTATCTCTCTTTTCCTCTCTCATGCACTCCACCTCCCTGTCTCTCTCTTTCTCTCTCACCCTCCAACTCCCTGTGTGTCTGTCTCTCTCTCTCACACCCTCCAACTCCCAGTCTCTCTCTCGCACACCGTCCAACTTCCTGTCTGTCTCTCTCTCTCCCTCTCTCTCCCTCTCACAACCTCCAACTCCCTGTCTCTCCCTCTCTCTCACACCCTCAAACTACCCGTCTCTCTGTTGGTCTCACACATACCCTCCAACTCTCTGTCTCTCTCTCTCCCTCACACCATAAAACTGCCCGTCTCTCTCGCACACCCTCTCACAACCTCCAACACCCTGTCACTCTCTCACCCTCTCACACCCTCCAACTACCTGACTCTCTCTCTCTCACACACCCTGAACTCCCTGTCTCTCTCTCTCACATACCCTCCAACCACCTGTCTCTCTCTCTCTCTCTCACCCTCCAACTCCCTGTCTCTCTCTCTCTCTCTCTACTTCTCACAACCTCCAACTCCCTGTCTCTCTCACTCTCACACCCTCCAACTCTCTGTCTCTCTCTCACCCTCCAACTCCCTGTCTCTCCCTCTCTGTTTCTCTCACACCCTCCAACTCCCTGTCTCTCTCTCTATCTCACACCATCGAACTCGCTTTCTCTCTCTCTCTCACACACCATCCAACTCCATGTTACTCTCTCTCACTCTCTCTCACACCCTGCAACTCACTGTCTCTCCCTCTCTGATTCTCTCACACCAACCAACCCCCTGTCTCTATCTCACTATTCAACTGCCTGTCTCTCTCTCTCTCCCTCTCACACCCTCCAACTCCCTGTCTCTCTCTCAGTCATTCCCTACAACTCCCTGTCTCTCTCTCTGTCTCTCTCTCACTCCATCTCACACCCTCCAACTCCCTGTCTCGCTCTCTCACACCCTCCAACTCCCTGTCTCTCTCTCACCCTCCAACACCCTTTCTCACCCTCTCTCTCTCTCACACACTCCAACTCCCTGACTCTCTCTTTCACACATACACCCTCCAACTCCCACTCTCTCTCTCTATCTCTCTCTTTCTCAAACCTTCCAACTCCCTGTCTTTCTCTTTCTCACACCCTCAAACTCCCTGTCTCTCTCTCACCCTCCAACTCCCTTTGCCTCCCTCTCTATCTCACACCAACCAACTCCCTGTCTCTATCTCACCATTCAATACCCTGTCTCTCTCTCTCTCTCCCTCTCAGACACTCCAACACCCTGTCTCTCTCTCTCTCTCTATCATACCCTCCAAGTCCCTGTCTCTCTCTCTCTGTGTCTCTCTCTCCTTCTCACACCCTCCAACTCCCTGTCTCTCTCTCTCTCACAACCTCCAACTCCCTGTCTCTCTCTCACCCACCAACACCCTTTCTCTCCCTAACTCTCCCTCTCACGCCCTCCAACTCCCTGACTCACTCTCTCTCTCACACACACCCTCCAACTCCCACTCTCTCTCTCTCAATCACACGCCAACTCACTCTCTCACACACGCTCCAACTCTCGGTCTCTGTCTCTCACACCCTCCAAATCCCTGTATCTCTCTCTGTCTCTCTCTCTCCTTCTCACACCCTCCTACACCCTGTCTCTCTCTCTCTCTCTCACCCTCCAACTCCCTGTAACTCTCTCACCCTGTTCCCCTCTCTCTCTCCCACCCTCCAACTTCGTCTCTCCCTCTCTCTCTCCCAACCTCCAACTACCTGTCTATCTCTCTCTCTCACACACGCACACCCTCCAACTCCCTGTCTCTCTCTTTCACAACATCCAATCCTCCGACTCACTCTCTCTCTCCATCTCACACCCTCCAGCTCCCTGTCTCTCTCTCTCTCACACCCTCCAACACACTGTCTCACTCTCTGTCTCACACCCTCCAAATCCCTGACTCTGTCTCTCACATACCCTCCAAATCTCTCTCTCTCTCTCTCTCACACCCTCCAATGAGCTGTGTCTCTCTCTCTCTCACACCCTCCAACTCCCCTTCCCTCTCTCTTTCTCACCCTCCAACTCCTTGTCTCTCTCTCTCTCTCTCACATTCCCTTCAACTGCCTGCCTCTCTCTCTCTTTCTCTCACCCTCCAACACCCTTTCTCTCCCTCTCTCTCACCCTCCAACTCCCTGTCTCTCTCTCTATCTCACATCATCGAACTCGCTTTCTCTCTGTCTCTCACACACCATCCAACTCCATGTTAGTCTCTCTCACTCTCTCTCTCTCACCCTCCAACTCCCTTTCTCTTCCTCTCTCTCTCACACCCTCCAACTCCCTGTCTCTCTCTCCCACACCCTGCAACTCACTGTCTCTCCATCTCTCTCTCACACCCTCCAACTCCCTGTTTCTCTCTCTCTCTCACCTGCCAACTCCCTGTTTCTCTCTCCCTCTCTCTCCTTCTCCCAACCGCCAACTCCCTCTCTCTCTGTCTCACTTCCCAACTCCCTCCCTCTCTCTCTCTGTCTCACACCCTCCAACTCCCTGTCTGTCCCTCTCTCTCTCACACTCACCAACTCCCTGTCTCCCTATGTCTCTCTCTCACCATCCAACGCCCTGTCTCTCTCTCTCCCTCTCACACCCTCCTTCTCATTGTCTCTCTCTCTCTCTCTAACCCATCCAAATCCCTGACGCTCTCTCTCTCTCACATACCTTCCAACTCTGTTTCTCTCACACCACCCAAATCCCTGTCTCTCTCCCTCTCTCTCTCTCTCCATCTCACAGCCTACAACCCCCTGTCTCTCTCTCTCACACCCTCCAACTCTGTCTCACTCTCACCCTCCCATTCCCTTTCTCTCCCTTTCTGTCTCTCTCACACCCACCAACTCCCTGTCTCTATCTCACCATCTAACACCCTGTCTCTCTCTCTCTCTCACATCCTCCAACTCCCTGACTCTGTCTCTCACATAGCCTCCAACTCTCTCTCTGTCTCTCTCTCACAACCTCCAACTCCCCGTCTCTCTCTCTCTCACACACACCCTCCAAGCCCCTCTCTCTCTCTCTCTCTCACTCCATCCTACTCCCTGTATCGCATTCTCTCTCCCCCTCACACCATCCAACTCCCTGTCTCTCTCTCTCTCTCTCTCTCACACAGACCCTCCAACTCACTGTGTCTCTCTCTCTCACATACCCTCCAACTCCCAGTCCCTCCCTCGCACACCCTCCAACTCCTTGTCTGTTTCTCTCTCTCTCTCCCTCTCACAACCACCAACTCCCTGTCTCTCCCTCACTCTCACACCCTCAAACTACCCGTCTCTCTTTCTCTCTCTCTCTTCCTTACACCCTCCAACTGCCTGTCTCTCTAGCTCTCACACCTTCCAACTCTCGGTCTCTCACTCTCTCTCACATAGCCTCCTGCTCCCTGTCTCTCCCTCTCTCACATCCTCCAACTCCTAGTCTCTCTCTCACTATCCACGTCCCTGTCTCTCTCTCTCTCCTCCTCTAACACCCTCCAACTCCCTGTCTCTCTCTCTCACACACCCTCCAACGGCCTGTCTCTCCATCTCACACATACCCTCCAATGCCCTCTCTCTCTCTCTCTCTCTCTCACATCCACCAACTCCCTGTCTCTCTCTCCCTCTCTCTCTCTCCTTCTCTCACCCTCCAACACCCTCTCTCTCTCTCTCTCTCTCACACACCCTACAACTTCCTGTCTCCCTCCGTCTCTCACACCCTCGAACTTTGTCTCACCCTATCTCTCTGACATCCTCCAACTACCTGTCTCTCTCTCTCTCTCACACACATACCCTCCAACTCCCTCTCTCTCTCTCTCACTCCGTCCTACGCCCTGTATCGCTCTCTATCTCTCCCTCAAACCCTCCAAATCCCTCCCTCTCTCTCTGTCACACAGACCCTCCAACTCACTGAGTCTCTCTCTCTCACATATCCTCCAAAGCCCAGTGTCTCTCTCGCACAAACTGCAGCTCCCTGTCAGTGTCTCTCTCTCCCTCCCTCTCACAACCTCCAACTCACTGTCTCTCCCTCGCTCTCACACCCTGAAACTACCCGTCTCTCTCTCACATATACCCTCCAACTCTGTCTCTCTCTCTCTCCCTCTCGTACACCTCAGCTCCCTGTCTCTCTCTCTCCCTTACACCCTCCAACTGCCTGTCTCCCTCTCTCTCTCCCTCTCACACCCTCCAACAGCCTGTCTCTCTCTCTCTCTCACACGCTCCAACACCCTGTCTCACTCTCTCTCTCAAAACCTCCAACTACCTGTCTCTCTCTCTCACACACACACACACACCCTCCAACACCCTGTCTCTGTCTCTCACACCATCCAATCCGCTGTCTCTATCTCTCTCCATCTCACACCAACCAGCTCCCTGTCTGTCTCTCACACCCTCCAACACACTGTCTCTCTCTCTGTCTCACACCCACCAGCACGCTGTCTCTCTCTGCCTCTCCTAACCTCCAACTCCGTCTCCCTATCTCTCACACCCTCAACTCCCTGTCTCTCTCTCTCACACACCCTTGAACTCGCTGTCTATCTCTCTCACACACACCATCCAACTCCATGTTACTCTCTCTCACTCCGTCCTACTACCTGTATCACATTCTGTCTCTACCTCACACCCTCCAACTCCCTGACTCACTCTCACACACACCCTCCAACTCCCTCTCTCTCTCTCACTCCGTCCTACTCCCTGTATCGCATTCTCTCTCTCCCTCACACCCTCCAACTCCCTGTCTCTCTCTCTCTCTCACAGACCCTCCAACTCACTGTGTCTCTCTCTCTCACATACCCTCCAACTCCCAGTCTCTCTCTCGCACACCCTCCAACTCCCTGTCTGTCTGTCTCTCTCTCTCTCTCCCTCTCACAACCACCAACTCCCTATCTCTCCCTCGCTCTCACACAATCAAACTACCCATCTCTCTCTCTCCCTTACACCCTCCAACTGCCAGTCTCGCTATCTCTCACACCTTCCAACTCTCGGTCTCTCACTCTCTCTCACATAGCCTGCTGCTCCCTGTCTCTCCCTTTCTCACATCCTCCAACTCCTAGTCTCTCTCTCACCATCCACGTCCCTGTCTATCTCTCTCCTCCTCTAACACCCTCCAACTCCCTGTCTCTCTCTCTCTCACACACCCTCCAACGGCCTGTCTCTCCATCTCACACATACCCTCCAATGCCCTGTCTCTCTGTCTCACATCCACCAACTCCCTGTCTCTCTCTCCCTCCCTCTCACACCCTTCAACACCCTTTCTCTCTCTCTCTCTCTCTCGCACACCCTACAACTTCCTGTCTCCCTCTGTCTCTCACACCCTCCAACTTCATCTCTCCCTATCTCTCTCACACCCTCCAACTACCTGTCTCTCTCTCTCCCTCTCATGCACATACCCTCCAACTCCCTCTCTGTCTCTCTCTCACTCCGTCCTACTCCCTGTTTCATTCTCTCTCTCTCTCCCTCACACCCTCCTAATCCCTGTCTCTCTCTCTCACACAGACCCTCCAACTCACTGTGTCGCTCTCTCTCACATAACTTCCAAATCCCAGTGTCTCTATCGCACACACTCCAACTCCCTGTCTGTTTCTCTCTCTCCCTCCCTCTCACAACCACCAACTCCCTGTCTCACCCTCTCTCTCACACCCTCAAACTACCCATCTCTCACTCTCTCTCACATACCCTCCAGCCCCCTGTCACTCTCTCTCTCTCACACCCTCCAACGAGCTGTCTCTCTCTCTCTCTCTCACACCCTCCAACTCCCCTTCTCTCTCTCTTTTTCACCCTCCAACTCCCTGTCTCTCTCTCTCTCTCTCTCATTCCCTTCAACTGCCTGCCTATCTCTCTCTCTCTCACCCTCCAACTCCCTTTCTCTCCCTCTCTCTCTCACACCCTCCAACTCCCTGTCTCTCTCTATCTCACACCCTCATACTCACTTTCTCTCTCTCTCTCACACACCTTCCAACTCCATGTTACTCTCTCTCACTCTCTCTTTCTCACCCTCCAACTCCCTTTCTCTTCCTCTCTCTCTCACACCCTCCAACTCCCTGTTTCTCTCTCTCTCTCTCTCTCGCACCCACCTACTCCCTGTCTCTCTCCCTCTCTCTCATTCTCCCAACCGCCAACTCCCTCTGTCTCTATCTCACTTTCCAACTCCCTCTCTCTCTCTCTGTCTCTCACCCTCCAACTCCCTGTCAGTCCCTCTCTCTCTCTCACACTCACCAACTCCCTGTCTCTATATGTCTCTCTCTCACCATCCAACTCCCTGTCTCTCTCTCTATCCCTCTCACACCCTCCATCTCATTGTCTCTCTCTCTCTCTCTCAAACCCATCCAACTCCCTGACTCTCTCTCACACACACCCTCCAAATCCCTCTCTCTCTCTCACTCCGTCCTACTCTCTGTTCGCATTCTCTCTCTCCCTCACACCCTCTAACTCCCTGTCTCTCTCTCTCACAGACCCTCCAACTCACTGTGTCTCTCTCTCTCGCATACCCTCCAACTCCCTGTCTGTCTGTCTCTCTCTCTCTCTCTCCCTCTCACAACCACCAACTCCCTGTCTCTCCCTCGCTCTCACAATCAAACTACCCATCTCGCTCTCTCCCTTACACCCTCCAACTGCCTGTCTCGCTATCTCTCACAACTTCCAACTCTCGGTCTCTCACTCTCTCCATCATAGCCTCCTGCTCCCTGTCTCTCCCTCTCTCACATCCTCCAACTCCTAGTCTCTCTCTCACCATCCACGTCCCTGTCTATCTCTCTCCTCCTCTAACACCCTCCAACTCCCTGTCTCTCTCTCTCACACACCCTCCAACGGCCTGTCTCTCCATCTCACACATACCCTCCAACGACCTGTCTCTCTGTCTCACATCCACCAACTCCCTGTCTCTCTCTCCCTCTCACACCCTTCAACATCCTTTCCCTCTCTCTCTCTCTCTCTCTCGCACACCCTACAACTTCCTGTCTCCCTCTGTCTCTCACACCTTCCAACTACCTGTCTCTCTCTCTCCCTCTCACGCACATACCCTCCAACTCCCTCTCTCTCTCACTCCGTCCTAATCCCTGTATCACTCTCTCTCTCTCCCTCACACCCTCCTAATCCCTGTCTCTCTCTCTCTCACACACAGACCCTCCAACTCACTGTGTCGCTCTCTCTCACATACCATCCAAATCCCAGTGTCTCTATCGCACACCATCCAACTCCCTGTCTGTTTCTCTCTCTCCCTCCCTCTCACAACCACCAACTACCTGTCTCGCCCTCGCTCTCACACCCTCAAACTACCCGTCTCTCTCTCTCTCTCACACTTACCCTCCAACTCTGTCTTTCTCTCTGTCCCTCTCATACACTCCAACACCCTGTTTCTCTCTCTCTCCCTCACAACCTCCAACTGCCTCTCCCTCTCTCTCTCCCTCTCACACCGTCCAACTCCCTGTCTCTCTCTCTCACACACGCTCCAACTCGCTGTGTCACTCTCTCACACCCTCCAACGGCCTGTCTCTCCCTTTCCCTCTCTCACACCCTGCAACACCCTGTCTCTCGCTTTCTCTGTCACCCTCCAACTCCCTGTGTGTTGGTCTCTCTCTCTCACACCCTGCAACTCCCTGTCTCTCTCGTCCTCTCTCTCTCTGCCTCTCACACCGTCCAACTCCCTGTCTCTCTCTCTCACTTCCTCCAACTCCCGGTCTCTCACTCTCTTTCACATACCCTCCAGCTCCCTGTCTCTCTCTCTCTCTCTCACACCCTCCAACGAGCTGTGTGTCTCTCTCTCTCTCACACCCTCCAACTCCCCTTGTCTCTCTCTTTCTCACCCTCCTACTCCCTGTCTCTCTCTCTCTCTCACACACCCTCCAACTCCCTGTCTCTCTATCTCACACCCTCGTACACGCTTTCTCTCTCTCTCACACAGACCATCCAACTCCATGTTACTCCATCTCATTCTCTCTCTCACACCCTCCAACTCCTTTTCCCTTCCTCTCTCTCTCTTACACCCCCCAACTCCCTGTCTCTCTCTCACACCCTCCAACTCCCTGTTTCTCTCTCTCCCTCACAACCTCCAACTGCCTCTCCCTCTCTCTCTCCCTCTCACACCGTCCAACTCCCTGTCTCTCTCTCTCACACACGCTCCAACTCGCTGTGTCACTCTCTCACACCCTCCAACTGCCTGTCTCTCCCTTTCCCTCTCTCACACCCTGCAACACCCTGTCTCTCTCTTTCTCTCTCACCCTCCAACTCCCTGTGTGTCTGTCTCTCTCTCTCACACCCTGCAACTCCCTGTCTCTCTCGTCCTCTTTCTCTCTGCCTCTCACACCATCCAACATCCTGTCTCTCTCTCTCTCTCACTTCCTCCAACTCCCGGTCTCTCACTGTCGCTCACATACCCTCCAGCTCCCTGTCTCTCTCTCTCTCTCTCTCTCACACCCTCCAACGAGCTGTGTCTCTCTCTGTCTCTCACACCCTCCAACTCCCCTTGTCTCTCTCTTTCTCACCCTCCAACACCCTGTCTCTCTCTCTCTCTCTCACACCCTCCAACTCCCTGTCTCTCTCTCTATCTCACCTGCCAACTCCCTGTTTCTCTCTCCCTCTCTCTCCTTCTCCCAACCGCCAACTCCCTCTCTCTCTGTCTCACTTCCCAACTCCCTCCCTCTCTCTCTCTGTCTCACACCCTCCAACTCCCTGTCTGTCCCTCTCTCTCTCACACTCACCAACTCCCTGTCTCCCTATGTCTCTCTCTCACCATCCAACGCCCTGTCTCTCTCTCTCCCTCTCACACCCTCCTTCTCATTGTCTCTCTCTCTCTCTCTAACCCATCCAAATCCCTGACGCTCTCTCTCTCTCTCACATACCTTCCAACTCTGTTTCTCTCACACCACTCAAATCCCTGTCTCTCTCCCTCTCTCTCTGTCTCTCCATCTCACAGCCTACAACCCCCTGTCTCTCTCTCTCACACCCTCCAACTCTGTCTCACTCTCACCCTCCCATTCCCTTTCTCTCCCTTTCTGTCTCTCTCACACCCACCAACTCCCTGTCTCTATCTCACCATCTAACACCCTGTCTCTCTCTCTCTCTCACATCCTCCAACTCTCTGACTCTGTCTCTCACATAGCCTCCAACTCTCTCTCTGTCTCTCTCTCACACCATCCAACTCCCTGTCTCCCTCTCTCTCTCTCTCCCTCTCACACCCTCAAACTCTGTCTCTCTCTTTTCCTCTCTCACGCCCTCCACCTCCGTCTCTCTATTTCTCTCTCACCCACCAACTCCCTGTGTGTGTCTCTCTCTCTCTCACACACTCCAACTCCTAGTCTCTCTCTTGCAAACCCTCCAACTCCCTGTCTGTCTCTCTCTCGCTCCCTCTCTCTCCATCTCACAACATCCAACTCCCTGTCTCTCCCTCTCTCTCACACCCTCAAACTACCCATCTCTCTCTCTCTCTCAAACATCCCCTCCAACTCTGTCTCTCTCTCTCCCTCTCATACACACCAAATACCTGTCTCTCTCTCTCCCTCACACTCTCCAACTGCCTGTCTCTCTATCTCTCCCTCTCACACCCTCCAACTCCCTGTCTCTCTCTCTTTCGCATTCTCGAACTCCCTGTCTCTCTCTCTCTCTCTGAAATTCCCTCCAACCACCTGTCTCTCTCTCTCGCTCACCCTCAAACTCCCTGTCTCTCTCTCTCTCTCTACTTCTCACAACCTCCAACTCCCTGTCTCTCTCACTCTCACACCCTCCAACTCTCTGTCTCTCTCTCACCCTCCAACTCCCTGTCTCTCCCTCTCTGTTTCTCTGACACCCTCCAACTCCCTGTGTCTCTCTATCTCACACCATCGAATTCGCTTTCTCTCTCTCTCTCTCACACCATCCAACTCCATGTTACTCTCTCTCACTCTCTCTCACACCCTCCAACACCCTGTCTCTCTCTCTCACACCCTGCAACTCACTGTCTCTCCCTCTCTGATTCTCTCACACCAACCAACCCCCTGTCTCTATCTCACCATTCAACTGCCTGTCTCTCTCTCTCTCCCTCTCACACCCTCCAACTCCCGCTCTCTCTCTCTCTCTCATTCCCTACAACACCCTGTCTCCCTCTCTCTCTCCCACCCTCCAACTTTGTCTCTCCCTCTCTCTCTCACAACCTCCAACTACCTGTCTATCTATCTCTCTCACACACGCACACCCTCCAACTCCCTGTCTCTCTCTTTCACAACATCCAATCCTCTGTCTCTCCCTCTCTCTCCATCTCACACCCTCCAGCTCCCTGTCTCTCTCTCTCTCACACCTTCCAACACACTGTCTCACTCTGTCTCACACCCTCCAAATCCCTGACTCTCTGTCTCTCACATACCCTCCAAATCTCTCTCTCTCTCTCTCTCACACCCTCCAACGAGCTGTGTCTCTCTCTCTCTCACACACCCTCCAACTCCCCTTCCCTCTCTCTTTCTCACCCTCCAACTCCCTGTCTCTCTCTCTCTCTCACATTTCCTTCAACTGCCTGCCTCTCTCTCACCCTCCAGCTCCTTTTCTCTCCCTCTCTCTCTCTCCCTCCAACTCCCTGTCTCTCTCTCTATCTCACACCATCGAACTCGCTTTCTTTCTGTCTCTCACACACCATCCAACTCCATGTTACTCTCTCTCACTCTCTCTCTCTCACCCTCCATATCCCTTTCTCTTCCTCTCTCTCTCTCACCCTCCAACTCCCTGTCTCTCTCTCTCGCACCCTGCAACTCACTTTCTCTCCATCTCTCTCTCACACCCTCCAACTCCCTGTTTCTCTCTCTCTCTCTCTTGCACCTGCCAACTCCCTGTCTCTCTCTCCCTCTCTCTACTTCTCCCAACCGCCAACTCCTTCTCTCTCTGTCTCACTTCCCAACTCCCTCTCTCTCCCTGTCTCACACCCTCCAACTCCCTGTCTGTCCCTCTCTCTCTCTCACACTCACCAACTCCCTGTCTCCCTATGTCTCTCTCTCACCATCCAACGCCCTGTCTCTTTCTCTCCCTCTCACACCCTCCTTCTCATTGTCTCTCTCTCTCTCTCTCTCAAACCCATCCAACTCCCTGACGCTCTCTCTCTCTCTCACATACCTTCCAACTCTGTCTCTCTCACACCATCCAAATCCCTGTCTCTCTCCCTCTCTCTCTCTTCATCTCACAGCCTACAACCCCCTGTCTCTCTCTCTCACACCCTCCAACTCTCTGTCTCACTCTCACCCTCCCATTCCCTTTCTCTCCCTTTGTCTCTCTCACACCCACCAACTCCCTGTGTCTATCTCACCATCTAACACCCTGTCTCTCTCTCTCTCTCACATCCTCCAACTCCCTGACTCTCTGTCTCTCACATAGCCTCCAACTCTCTCTCTGTCTCTCTCTCACACCATCCAACTCCCTGTCTCCCTCTCTCTCTCTCCCTCTCACACCCTCAAACTCTCTGTCTCTCTCTTTTCCTCTCTAACGCCCTCCACCTCCCTGTCTTCTATTTCTCTCTCACCCACCAACTCCCTCTGTGTCTCTCTCTCTCTCTCACACACACTCCAACTCCTAGTCTCTCTCTCGCAAACCCTCCAACTACCTGTCTGTCTCTCTCTCTCTCCCTCTCTCTCCATCTCACAACCTCCAACTCCCTGTCTCTCCCTCTCTCTCACCCTCAAACTACCCATCTCTCTCTCTCTCTCAAACATCCCCTCCAACTCTCTGTCTCTCTCTCCCTCTCATACACACCAAACACCTGTCTCTCTCTCTCCCTCACACCCTCCAACTGCCTGTCTCTCTATCTCTCCCTCTCACACCCTCCAACTCCCTGTCTCTCTCTCTTTCTCATTCTCGAACTCCCTGTCTCTCTCTCTCTCTCTGAAATTCCCTCCAACTGCCTGTCTCTATCTCTCTCTCTCTCTCACCCTCAAACTCCCTTTCTCTCCCTCTCTGTCTCTCACACCCTCCAACACCCTGTCTCTCTCTCTCTCTCTCACACCCTCCAACTACCTGTCTCTCTCTCTCTCTCACACACACAAACACACCCTCCAACTCCCTGTCTCTCTCTCTCTCACATGCTTCAACTCGCTGTCTCTCTCACACCCTCCAACTCCCTGTATGTCTCTTTTCCTCTCTCACGGCCTCCACCACCCTGTCTCTCTCTTTCTCTCTCACCCTCCAATTCCCTGTGTGCCTGTCTCTCTCTCTCTCTCACTCACTCCAACTCCCAGTCTCTCTCTCACACACCCTCCTACTTCCTGTCTGTCTCTCTCGCTCTCCCTCTCATACACTTCAACTACCTGTCTCTCTCTCTCCCTCACACCATACAACTGCCTGTCTCGCTTGCACACCCTCTCACACCCTAGAACGCCCTTTGTCTCTCTCTCTCCCTCTCACACCCTCCAACTATCTGTCTCTCTCTCTCACACACACCCTTAACTCTCTGTCTCTTTCTCTGTCTCTCTCTCTCCTTCTCACAACTTCGAACTCCCTGTCTCTGTCTCACCCTCCAACTCCCTGTCTCTCCCTCTCTGTCTCTCTCACAACAACCATGTCCCTGTCTCTATCTCACCATTCAACTCCCTGTCTCTCTCTCACTCTCACACACACCTTCTAACTCACTGTCTCTCTCTCTCTCACACATACACTCCAACTCATTCTCTTTCCCTCACTCCATCCTACTCCTTGTATCGCTCTCTCTCTCTCCCTCACACCCTCCAAATCCCTGCCTCTCTCTCACACAGACCCTCCAACTCACTGTGTCTCTCTCTCTCACATACCCTCCAAATACCAGTGTCTCTCTTGCACACCCTCCATCTCCCTGTCTGTGTCTCTCTCTCCCGCCCTCTCACAATCTCCAACTCCCTGTCTCTCCCTTGCACTCACACCCTCAAACTACCCGTCTCTCTCTCTCTCTCACATATACCCTCCAACTCTCTGTCTCTCTCTCTCTCCCTCTCGTACACCCCAGCTCCCTGTCTCTCTCTCTCATTTACACCCTCCAACTGCCTGTCTCTCTCTCTCTCTCCCGCTCACACCCTCCAACAGCCTGTCTCTCTCTCCCTCTCACACGCTCAAACACCCTGTCTCCCTCTCTCTCTCACACCCTCCAACTTCGTCTCTCCCTCTCACCCTCACACCCTCCAACTATGTGTCTCTCTCTCTCTCACACACACACCCTCCAACACCCTGTCTCTGCCTCTCACACCATCCAATCCCCTGTCTCTATCTCTCTCTCCATCTCACACCAACCAGCTCCCTGTCTCTCTCTCACACCCTCCAACACACTGTCTCTCTCTGTCTCACACCCACCAACTCTCTGTCTCTCTCTCCTTCTCATAACCTCCAACTCCGTCTCCCTATCTCTCACACCCTCAACTTCCTGTCTCTCTCTCTCTCACACCCTTGAACTCGCTGTCTATCTCTCTCACACACACCATTCAACTCCATGTTGCTCTCTCTCACTCTCTCTCTCTCACCGTCCAACTCCCTTTCTCTTCCTCTCTCTCTCTCACACCCTCCAACTCCCTGACTCTCTCTCTCACACCCTGCAACTCACTGTCTCTCCCTCTCTCTCTCTCACACCCTCCAAGTCCCTGTTTCTCTCTCTCTCTCTCGCACCCACCTACTCCCTGTCTCTCTCCCTCTCTCTCGTTCTCCCAACCGCCAACTCCCTCTCTCTCTTTTTCTCACTTTCCAACTCCCTCTCTCTCTCCCTCTGTCTCACACCCTCCAACTGCCTGTCAGAGCCTCTCTCTCTCTCACACTCACCAACTCCCTGTCTCTATATGTCTGTCTCTCACCATCCAACTCCCTGTCTCACACTTTCTCTCACACCCTCAAACTACCCATCTCTCTCCCTCACACACATACCCTCCAACTCTGTCTTTCTCTCTCTCCCTCTCATACACTCCAACTCCCTGTTTCTCCCTCTCTCCCTCACAACCTCCAACTGCCTGTTCCTCTCTCTCTCCCTCTCACACCGTCCAACTCCCTGTCTCTCTTTCTCACACACCCTCCAACACCCTGACTCCCTCTCTCTTACACCCTCCAACTTCGTCTCTCCCTCGCTCTCTCCCACCATCCAACTACCTGTCTCTCTCTCTCTCACCCGCACACCCCTTCCAACTCCCTGTCTCTATCTCTCACACACGCTCCAACTCGCTGTGTCACTCTCTCACAGCCTCCAACTGCCTGTCTCTCACTGTCCCTCTCTCAGACCCTGCAACACCCTGTCTCTCTCATTCTCTCTCACCCTCCAACTCCCGGTGTGTCTGTCTCTCTCTCTCACACCCTCCAACTCCCTGTCTGTCTCGTCCTCTCTCTCTTTGCCTCTCACACCGTCCAACTCCCTGTCTCTCTCTCTCTCACTTCCTCCAACACCCGGTCTCTCACTCTCTCTCACATACCCTCCAGCTCCCTGTCTCCCTCTCTCTCTCTCACACCCTCCAATACCCCTTCTCTCTCTCTTTCTCACCCTCCAACTCCCTGTCTCTCTCTCTCTCTCTCACCTTCCCTTCAACTGCCTGCCTCTCTCTCTCTCTCTCACCTTCCAACTACCTTTCTCTCCCTCTCTCTCACACCCTCCAACTCCCTGTATCTCTCTCTATCTCACATCGTCGTACTCGCTTTCTCTCTGTCTCACACACCATCCAACTCCATGTTACCCTCTCTCACTCTCTCTCTCTCACCCTCCAACTCCCTTTCTCTTCCTCTCTCTCTCACACCCTCCAACTCCCTGTCTCTCTCTCACACCCTGCAACTCACTGTCTCTCCCTCTCTCTCTCTCACACCCTCCAACTCCCTGTTTCTCTCTCTCTCTCTCTCTCGCACCCACCTACTCCCTGTCTCTCTCCCTCTCTCTCGTTCTCCCAACCGCCAATTCCCTCTCTCTCTGTCTCACTTTCCAACTCCCTCTCTCTCTCTCTCTCTGTCTCACACCCTCCAACTCCCTGTCTGTCCCACTCTCTCTCACACTCACCAACTCCCTGTCTCTATATGTCTCTCTCTCACCATCCAACTCCCTGTCTCTCTCTCTCTCTCCCTCTCACACCCTCCATCTCATTGTCTCTCTCTTTCTCTCTCAAACCCATCCAACTCCCTGACTCTCTCTCACACACACCTACCAACTCCCCCTCTCTCTCTCACTCCGTCCTACTCCCTGTATCGCATTCTCTCTCTCCCTCACACCCTCCAACGCCCTGTCTCTCTCTCTCTCTCTCTCTCACAGACCCTCCAACTCACTGTGTCTCTCTCTCTCACATACCCTCCAACTCCCAGTCTCTCTCTCTCACACCCTCCAACTATCTGTCTCTCTCTCTCTCGCACACCCTTAATTCTCTGTCTCTCTCTCTGTCTCTCTCTCTCCTTCTCACAACTTCGAACTCCCTGTCTCTGTCTCACCCTCCAACTCCCTGTCTCTCCCTCTCTGTCTCTCTCACAACAACCAAGTCCCTGTCTCTATCTCACCATTCAACTCCCTGTCTCTCTCTCACTCTCATACACACCTTCTAACTCACTGTCTCTCTCTCACACATACACTCCAACTCCCTCGCTTTCCCTCACTCCGTCCTACTCCCTGTATCGCTCTCTCTCTCTCCCTCACACCCTCCAAATCCCTGCCTCTCTCTCACACATACCCTCCAGCTCCCTGTCTCTCTCTCTCTCTCTCACACCCTCCAACGAGCTGTGTCTCTCTCGCACACCCTCCATCTCCCTGTCTGTGTCTCTCTCTCTCCCGCCCTCTCACACCGTCCAACTCCCTGTCTCTCTCTCTCTCACTTCCTCCAACTCCCGGTCTCTCACTCTCTCTCACATACCCTCCAGCTCTCTCTCTCTCTCTCTCTCTCACACCCTCCAACGAGCTGTGTCTCTCTCTCTTTCTCACACCTTCCAACTCCCCTTCTCTCTCTCTTTCTCACCCTCCAACTCACTGTCTCTCTCTCTCTCACATTCACTCCAACTGCCTGCCTCTCTCTCTCTCTCTCACACTCCAACTCCCTTTCTCTCCCTCTCTCTCTCACACCCTCCAACTCCTTGTATCTCTCTCTATCTCACATCGTCGTACTCGCTTTCTCGCTCTGTCTCACACACAATCCAACTCGATGTTACTCTCTCTCACTCTCTCTCTCTCTCTCACCCTCTAACTCCCATTCTCTTCCTCTCTCTCTCTCACACCCTCCAACTTCCTGTCTCTCTCTCACACCCTGCAACACACTGTCTCTCCCTCTCTCTCTCTCACACCCTCCAACTCCCTGTTTCTCTCTCTCTCTCTCTCTCTCTCTCGCACCCACCTACTCCCTGTCTCTCTCCCTCTCTCTCGTTCTCCCAACCACCAACTCCCTCTCTCTCTATCTCACTTTCCAACTCACTCTCTCTCTCTCTCCCTGTCTCACACCCTCCAACTCCCTGTCTCTCTCTCTCACACCCTGCAACTCACTGTCTCTCCCTCTCTCTCTCTCACACCCTCCAACTCTCTGTCTCTCTCTCACCCTCCAACTCCCTGTCTCTCCCTCTCTGTTTCTCTCACACCAACCAACTCCCTGTCTCTATCTCACCATTCAACTGCCTGTCTCTCTCTCTCTCCCTCTCACACCCTCCAACTCCCGGTCTCTCTCTCTCATTCCCTACAACTCCCTGTCTCTCTCTCTGTCTCTCTCTCTCCATCACACACCCTCCAACTCCCTGTCTCTCTCTCTCATTCCCTACAAATCCCTGTCTCTCTCTCTGTCTCTCTCTCTCTCCATCTCACACCCTCCAACTCCCAGTCTCACTCTCACACCCTCCAACTCCCTGTCTATCTCTCACCCTCCAACTCCCTTCCTCTCCCTCTATCTCTCTCACACACACTCCAACTCCCTGACTCTGTCTCTCACACACACACCCTCCAACTCCCACTCTCTCTCTCTGTCTCTCTCTCTCTTTCTCACATGTTCCAACTCCCTGTCTCTCTCTTTCTCACACCCTCAAACTCCCTGTCTCTCTTTCACCCTCCAACTCCCTTTGCCTCCCTCTCTGTCTATCTCACACCAACCAACTCCCTGTCTCTATCTCACCATTCAACTCCTGGTCTCGCTCTCTCTCCCTCTCAGACACTCCAACACCTTGTCTCTCTCTCACTCTCTCATACCCTCCAACTCCCTGTCTCTCTCTCTGTGTCTCTCTCTCCTTCGCACACCCTCCAACTCCCTGTCTCTCTCTCACCCACCAACACCCTTTCTCTCACTCTCTCTCCCTCTCACAGCCTCCAACTCCCTGACTCAATCTCTCTCTCACACACACCCTGCAACTCCCACTCATTCTCTCTCAATCACACGCCAACTCACTCTTTCTCTCACACACGCTCCAACTCTGTCTCTCTCTCTCACACCCTCCAAATCCCTGTATCTCTCTCTGTCTCTCTCTCTCCTTCTCACACCCTCCAACACCCTGTCTCTCTCTCTCTCTCACCCTCCAACTCCCTGTAACTCTCTCTCTCCCTGTCACACGCTCCAACACCCTGTCTCCCTCTCTCTCTCACATCCTCCAACTTCGTCTCTCCCTCTCTCTCTCACAACCTCCAACTACCTGTCTATCTCTCTCTCTCACACACACACACACACCCTCCAACTCCCTGTCTCTCTCTTTCACATCATCCAATCCTCTGTCTCTCTCTCTCTCACACCCTCCAACACACTGTCTCACTCTCTGTCTCACACCCTCCAAATCCCTGACTCTCTGTCTCTCACATACCCTCCAAATCTATCTCTCTCTCTCTCTCTCTCACCATCCAACTCCCTGTCTCCCCCTCTCGCTCTCTCTCCCTCTCATACCCTCCAACTCCCTGCCTCTCTATTACTCTCCCACTCTCACGCTCCAACTCTCTATCTCTCTCTCTCTCATACCCTCCAACTCACTGTCTCTCATTCGCTCACAACCTCCAACTCCCTCTCTCTCTATCTCACTCCGTCCTATGCCCTACATCGCTCTCTGTCTCCCTCTCACCATCCAACTCCCTATGTGTCTGTGTCTCTCTCTCACACCCTCCAACTCCCTGTCTCTCTCGTCCTCTCTCTCTCCGCTTCTCACACCGTCCAACTCCCTGTCTCCCCTTCTCGCTCTCTCTCCCTCTCACACCCTCCAACTCCCTGCCTCTCTATTACTCTCCCACTCTCACCCTCCAACTCTATCTCTCTCTCTCTCTCTCATACCCTCCAACTCACTGTCTCTCATTCTCTCACAACCTCCAACTCCCTCTCTCTCAATCTCACTCCATCCTACGCCCTACATCACTCTCTGTCTCCCTCTCAACCTCCAACTCCCTGTGTGTCTGTCTCTCTCTCTCACACCATCCAACTCCCTGTCTCTCTCGTCCACTCTCTCTCAGCTTCTCACACCGTCCAACTCACTGTCTCTATCTCTCTCACTTCCTCCAACTCCCGGTCTCTCACTCTCTCTCACAAACCCTCCAGCTCCCTGTCTCTCTCTCTCTCTCACACACACCCTCCACCGAGCTGTGTCTCTCTCTCTCTCTCACTTCCTCCAACTACCGGACTCTCACTCTCTCTCACATACCCTCCAGCTCCCTGTCCCTCTCTCTCCCTCCCAAACCCTCCAACGAGCTGTGTGTCTCTCTCTTTCTCTCTCACACCCTCCAACTCCCCTTCTCTCTCTCTTTCTCACCCTCCAACTCCCTGTCTCTCTCTCTCTCTCTCACATTCCCTTCAACTGCCTGCCTCTCTCTCTCTCTCTCACCCTCCAACTCCCTTTCCCTCCCTCTCTCTCTCACACCCTCCAATTCCCTGTCTCTCTCTCTATCACACACCATCGAACTCGCTTTCTCTCTCTCTCTCACACCATCCAACTCCATGTTACTCTCTCTCACTCTCTCTCTCTCTGTCACCCTCCAACTCCCTATCTCTTCCTCTCTCTCTCACACCCTCCAACTCCCTGTCTCTCTCTCTCACACCCTGCAACTCAGTGTCTCTCTCTCACTCACCAACTCCCTGTCTTTCCCTCTGTTTCTCTCACACCAACCAACTCCCTGTCTCTATCTCACCATTCAACTGCCTGCCTCTCTCTCTCTCTACCTCTCATACCCTCCAACTCCCTGTCTCTCTCTCTTTCATTCCCTACAACTCCCTGTCTCTCTCTCTGTCGCTCTCTCTCTCCATCTCACACCCTCCAACTCCCTGTCTCTCTCTCTCACGCCCTCCAACTCCCTGTCTCTCTCTCACCCTCCAACACCCTTACTCTCCCTCTCTCTCTCTCACACACACTCCAACTCCCTGACTCTCTCTCTCTCACACACACAGCCCCCAAGTCCCTCTCTCTCTCTCTCTCTCTCTTTCTCACAGCTTCCAACTCCCTGTCTCTCTCTTTCTCACACCCTCAAACTCCCTGTCTCTCTCACCATCCAACTCACTTTGCCTCCCTCTCTGTCTATCTCACACAAACCAACTCCCTGCCTCTATCTCACCATTCAACTCCCTGCCTCTCTCTCCCTCCCTCTCAGACACTCCAACACCCTGTCTCTCTCTGTGTCTCTCTCTCCTTCTCACACCTTCCAACTCCCTGTCTCTCTCTCTCACACCAACCAACTCCCTGTCTCTATCTCACCATTCAACTGCCTGTCTCTCTCTCTCTCCCTCTCACACCCTCCAACTCCCTGTCTCTCTCTCTCATTCCCTACAACTCCCTGTCTCTCTCTCTGTCTCTCTCTCTCTCCATCTCACACCCTCCATCTCCCAGTCTCTCTCTCTCACACCCTCCAACTCCCTGTCTATCTCTCACCCTCCAACACCCTTCCTCTCCCTCTTTCTCTCTCTCACACACTCCAACTCCCTGACTCTCTCTCTCTCACACACATACCCTCCAACTCCCTTTCTCTCTCTCTGTCACTCTCTCTTTCTCACACGTTCCAACTCCCTGTCTCTCTCTTGCTCACACCCTCAAACTACCGGTCTCTCTCTCACCCTCCAACTCAATTTGCCTCCCTCTCTGTCTATCTCACACAAACCAACTCCCTGTCTCTATCTCACCATTCAACTCCCGGTCTCTCTCTCTCTCCCTCTCAGACGCTCCAACACTTGTCTCTCTCTCTCTCTCTCAAATACCCTCCAACACCCTGTCTCTCTCTGTGTCTCTCTCTCCTTCGCACACCCTCCAACATCCTCTCTCTCTCTCTCTCTCTCTCACAACCTCCAACTCCCTGTCTCTCTCTCACCCACCAACACCCTTTCATTCCCTCTCTCTCCCTCTCACAGCCTCCAACTCCCTGACTCACTCTCTCTCTCACACACACGCTCCAACTCCCTCTCACTCTCTCTCAATCACACGCCAGCTCACTCTTTCTCTCACACACGCTCCAACTCTCTCTCTCTCTCACACACACACCCTCCAACTCCCTGTCTCTCTCTTTCAGAACATCCAATCCTCTGTCTCTCTCTCTCACACCCTCCAACTCCCTGTCTCACTCGTCCTCTCTCTCTCTGCTTCTCACACCCTCCAACTCCCTATCTCCCCCTCTCGCTCTCTCTCCCTCTCACACCCTCCAACTCCCTGTCTCTCTCTCTCATTCCCAACAACTCCCTGTCTCTCTCTCTGTCTCTCTCTCTCTGCATCTCACACCCTCCATCTCCCAGTCTCTCTCTCTCACACCCTCCAACTCCCTGTCTATCTCTCACCCTCCAACACCCTTGCCCTCCCTCTCTCTCTCTCTCACACACTCCAACTCCCTGACTCTCTCTCTCTCACACACACACCCTCCAACTCCCTTTCTCTCTCTCTGTCACTCTCTCTTTCTCACACGTTCCAACTCCCTGTGTCTCTCTTGCTCACACCCTCAAACTACCGGTCTCTCTCTCACCCTCCAACTCAATTTGCCTCCCTCTCTGTCTATCTCACACCAACCAACTCCCTGTCTCTATCTCACCATTCAACTCCCGGTCTCTCTCTCTCTCCCTCTCAGATGCTCCAAGACTTGTCTCTCTCTCTCTCTCTCTCAAATACCCTCCAACACCCTGTCTCTCTCTCTGTGTCTCTCTCTCCTTCGCACACCCTCCAACTCCTTCTCTCTCTCTCTCTCACAACCTCCAACTCCCTGTCTCTCTCTCACCCACCAACACCCTTGCATTCCCTCTCTCTCCCTCTCACAGCCTCCAACTCCCTGACTCACTCTCTCTCTCACACACACGCTCCAACTCCATCTCACTCTCTCTCAATCACACGCCAGCTCACTCTTTCTCTCACACACGCTCCAACTCTCTCTCTCTCACACACACCCTCCAACTCCCTGTCTCTCTCTTTCAGAACATCCAATCCTCTGTCTCTCTCTCTCACACCCTCCAACTCCCTGTCTCGCTCGTCCTCTCTCTCTCTGCTTCTCACACCCTCCAACTCCCTGTCTCCCCCTCTCACTCTCTCTCCCTCTTACACCCTCCAACTCCCTGCCTCTCTATTACTCTCCCACTCTCACCCTCCAACTCTCTATCTCTCTCTCTCATACCCTCCAACTCACTGTCTCTCATTCTCTCACAACCTCCAACTCCCTGTAACTCTCTCTCTCCCTGTCACACGCTCCAACACCCTGTCTCCCTCTCTCTCTCACATCCTCCAACATCGTCTCTCCCTCTCTCTCTCACAACCTCCAACTACCTGTCTATCTCTCTCTCTCACACACACACACCCTCCAACTCCCTGTCTCTCTCTTTCACATCATCCAATCCTCTGTCTCTCTCTCTCTCACACCCTCCAACACACTGTCTCACTCTCTGTCTCACACCCTCCAAATCCCTGACTCTCTCTCTCTCACATACCCTCCAAATCTCTCTCTCTCTCTCTCACCATCCAACTCCCTGTCTCCCCCTCTCGCTCTCTCTCCCTCTCATACCCTCCAACTCTCACTCTCCCACTCTCACGCTCCAACTCTCTATCTCTCTCTCTCTCTCTCATACCCTCCAACTCACTGTCTCTCATTCGCTCACAACCTCCAACTCCCTCTCTCTCTATCTCACTCAGTCCTATGCCCTACATCGCTCTCTGTCTCCCTCTCACCATCCAACTCCCTATGTGTCTGTGTCTCTCTCTCACACCCTCCAACTCCCTGTCTCTCTCGTCCTCTCTCTCTCCGCTTCTCACACCGTCCAACTCCGTCTCCCCTTCTCGCTCTCTCTCCCTCTCACACCCTCCAACTCCCTGCCTCTCTATTACTCTCCCACTCTCACCCTCCAACTCTCTATCTCTCTCTCTCTCTCTCATACCCTCCAACTCACTGTCTCTCATTCTCTCACAACCTCCAACTCCCTCTCTCTCAATCTCACTCCATCCTACGCCCTACATCACTCTCTGTCTCCCTCTCAACCTCCAACTCCCTGTGTGTCTGTCTCTCTCTCTCAACTCCCTGTCTCTCTCGTCCACTCTCTCTCTGCTTCTCACACCGTCCAACTCCCTGTCTCTATCTCTCTCACTTCCTCCAACTCGCGGTCTCTCACTCTCTCTCACATACCCTCCAGCTCCTTGTCTCTCTATCTCTCTCTCTCACCCTCCACCGAGCTGTGTCTCTCTCTCTCTCTCACTTCCTCCAACTACCGGACTCTCACTCTCTCTCACATACCCTCCAGCTCCCTGTCCCTCTCTCTCTCTCTCACACCCTCCAATGAGCTGTGTGTCTCTCTCTCTCTCTCTCACACCCGCCAACTCCCCTTCTCTCTCTCTTTCTCACCCTCCAACTCCCTGTCTCTCTCTCTCTCTCTCTCTCATATTCCCTTCAACTGCCTGCCTCTCTCTCCCTCTCTCACCCTCCAACTCCCTTTCCCTCCCTCTCTCTCTCACACCCTCCAACTCCCTGTCTCTCTCTCGATCTCACACCATTGAACTCGCTTTCTCTCTCTCTCTCACACCATCCAACTCCATGTTACTCTCTCTCACTCTCTCTCTCTCACCCTCCAACTCCCTTTCTCTTCCTCTCTCTCTCACACCCTGCAACTCACTGTCTCTCCCTCTCTCTCTCTCACACCCTCCAACTCCCTGTCTCTCTCACTCTCACACCCTCCAACTCTCTGTCTCTCTCTCACCCTCCAACTCCCTGTCTCTCCCTCTGTTTCTCTCACACCAACCAGCTCCCTGTCTCTATCTCAACATTCAACTGCCTGTCTATCTCTCTCTCCCTCTCACACCCTCCAACTCCCTGTTTCTCCCTCTCTCATTCCCTACAACTCCCTGTTTCTCTCTCTGTCTCTCTCTCTCTCCATCTCACACCAACCAACTCCCTGTCTCTCTCTCACACCCTCCAACTCCCCGTCTCTCTCTCACCCTCCAACACCCTTGCTCTCCCTCACTCTCTCTCACACACACTCCATCTCCCGGACTCTCTCTCTCTCACACATACAGCCTCCAACTCCCACTCCCTCTCTCTGTCTCTCTCTGTTTCTCACAGCTTCCAACTCCCTGTCTCTCTCTTTCTCACACCCTCAAACTCCCTGTCCCTCTCTCACCCTCCAACAACCTTTCCCTCCCTCTCTCTCACACCCTCCAACTCCATGTCTCTCTCTCTATCTCACACCATCGAACTCGCTTTCTCTCTCTCTCACACCATCCAACTCCATGTTACTCTCTTTCACTCTCTCTCTCACCCTCCAACTCCCTTACTCTTCCTCTCTCTCTCACACCCTCCAACTCCCTGTCTCTCTCTCACACCCTTCAACTCACTGTCTCACTCTCTGTCTCACACCCTCCAAATCCCTGACTCTCTGTCTCTCACATACCCTCCAAATCTCTCTCTCTCTCTCTCTCTCTCACCATCCAACTCCCTGTCTCCCCCTCTCGCTCTCTCTCCCTCTCATACCCTCCAACTCCCTGCCTCTCTATTACTCTCCCACTCTCACGCTCCAACTCTCTATCTCTCTCTCTCTCATACCCTCCAACTCACTGTCTCTCATTCGCTCACAACCTCCAACTCCCTCTCTCTCTATCTCACTCCGTCCTATGCCCTACATCGCTCTCTGTCTCCCTCTCACCATCCAACTCCCTATGTGTCTGTGTCTCTCTCTCACACCCTCCAACTCCCTGTCTCTCTCGTCCTCTCTCTCTCCGCTTCTCACACCGTCCAACTCCCTGTCTCCCCTTCTCGCTCTCTCTCCCTCTCACACCCTCCAACTCCCTGCCTCTCTATTACTCTCCCACTCTCACCCTCCAACTCTATCTCTCTCTCTCTCTCTCATACCCTCCAACTCACTGTCTCTCATTCTCTCACAACCTCCAACTCCCTCTCTCTCAATCTCACTCCATCCTACGCCCTACATCACTCTCTGTCTCCCTCTCAACCTCCAACTCCCTGTGTGTCTGTCTCTCTCTCTCACACCATCCAACTCCCTGTCTCTCTCGTCCACTCTCTCTCAGCTTCTCACACCGTCCAACTCACTGTCTCTATCTCTCTCACTTCCTCCAACTCCCGGTCTCTCACTCTCTCTCACAAACCCTCCAGCTCCCTGTCTCTCTCTCTCTCTCACACACACCCTCCACCGAGCTGTGTCTCTCTCTCTCTCTCACTTCCTCCAACTACCGGACTCTCACTCTCTCTCACATACCCTCCAGCTCCCTGTCCCTCTCTCTCCCTCCCAAACCCTCCAACGAGCTGTGTGTCTCTCTCTTTCTCTCTCACACCCTCCAACTCCCCTTCTCTCTCTCTTTCTCACCCTCCAACTCCCTGTCTCTCTCTCTCTCTCTCACATTCCCTTCAACTGCCTGCCTCTCTCTCTCTCTCTCACCCTCCAACTCCCTTTCCCTCCCTCTCTCTCTCACACCCTCCAATTCCCTGTCTCTCTCTCTATCACACACCATCGAACTCGCTTTCTCTCTCTCTCTCACACCATCCAACTCCATGTTACTCTCTCTCACTCTCTCTCTCTCTGTCACCCTCCAACTCCCTATCTCTTCCTCTCTCTCTCACACCCTCCAACTCCCTGTCTCTCTCTCTCACACCCTGCAACTCAGTGTCTCTCTCTCACTCACCAACTCCCTGTCTTTCCCTCTGTTTCTCTCACACCAACCAACTCCCTGTCTCTATCTCACCATTCAACTGCCTGCCTCTCTCTCTCTCTACCTCTCATACCCTCCAACTCCCTGTCTCTCTCTCTTTCATTCCCTACAACTCCCTGTCTCTCTCTCTGTCGCTCTCTCTCTCCATCTCACACCCTCCAACTCCCTGTCTCTCTCTCTCACGCCCTCCAACTCCCTGTCTCTCTCTCACCCTCCAACACCCTTACTCTCCCTCTCTCTCTCTCACACACACTCCAACTCCCTGACTCTCTCTCTCTCACACACACAGCCCCCAAGTCCCTCTCTCTCTCTCTCTCTCTCTTTCTCACAGCTTCCAACTCCCTGTCTCTCTCTTTCTCACACCCTCAAACTCCCTGTCTCTCTCACCATCCAACTCACTTTGCCTCCCTCTCTGTCTATCTCACACAAACCAACTCCCTGCCTCTATCTCACCATTCAACTCCCTGCCTCTCTCTCCCTCCCTCTCAGACACTCCAACACCCTGTCTCTCTCTGTGTCTCTCTCTCCTTCTCACACCTTCCAACTCCCTGTCTCTCTCTCTCACAACCTCCAACTCCCTGTCTTTCTCTCACCCACCAACATCCTTTCTCTCCCTCTCTCTCCCTCTCACAGCCTCCAACTCCCTGACTCACTCTCTCTCTCACACACACCCTCCAACTCCCACTCTCTCTCTCAATCACACGCCAACTCACTCTTTCTCTCACACACGCTCCAACTCTCTGTCTCTCTGTCTCACACCCTCCAAATCCCTATATCTCTCTGTCTATCTCTCTCCTTCTAACACCCTCCAACACCCTGTCTCTCTCTCTCTCTCTCTCTCACCCTCCAACTCCCTGTAACTCTCTCTCTCCCTGTCACACGCTCCAACACCCTGTCTCCCTCTCTCTCACACACCCTCCAATTTCGTCTCTCCCTCTCTCTCTCACAACCTCCAACTACCTGTCTATCTCTCCCTCACACACACACACACCCTCCAACTCCCTGTCTCTCTCTTTCAGAACATCCAATCCTCTGTCTCTCTCTCTCTCTCACACCCTCCAACACACTGTCTCACTCTCTGTCTCACACCCTCCAAATCCCTGACTCTTTGGCTCTCACATACCCTCCAAATCTCTCTCTCTCTCTCTCACCATCCAACTCCCTGTCTACCCCTCTCGCTCTCTCTCTCCCTCTCACACCCTGCAACTCCCTGCCTCTCTATTAATCTCCCACTCTCACCCTCCAACTCTCTATCTCTATCTCTCTCTCGCATACCCTCCAACTCACTGACTCTCATTCGCTCACAACCTCCAAGTCCCTCTCTCTCAATCTCACTCCGTCCTATGCCCTACATCGCTCTCTGTCTCCCTCTCACCCTCCAACTCCCTGTGTGTCTGTCTCTCTCTCTCACACCCTCCAACTCCCTGTCTCTCTCGTCCTCTCTCTCTCTGCTTCTCACACCGTCCAACTCCCTGTCTCTCTCTCTCTCTTCCTCCAACTCCCGGTCTCTCACTCTCTCTCACATACCCTCCAGCTCCCTGTCTCTCTCTCTCTCTCTCTCTCACATCCTCCAACGAGCTGTGTCTCTCTCTCTCTCTCTCTCTCACACACACCCTCCAACTCCCCTTCTCTCTCTCTTTCTCACCCTCCAACTCCCTCTCTCTCTCTCTCTCTCACATTCCCTTCAACTGCCTGCCTCTCTCTCTCTCTCACCCTCCAACTCCCTTTCTCTCCCTCTCTCTCTCTCACACCCTCCAACTCCCTGTCTCTCTCTCTATCTCACACCATCAAACTCGCTTTCTCTCTCTCTCTAACACACCATCCAATTCCATGTTACTCTCTCTCACTCTCTCTCACCCACCAACTCACTTTCTCTTCCTCTCTCTCTCACACCCTCCAACTCCCTGTCTCTCCCTCTCACACCCTGCAACTCACTGTCTCTCCCTCTCTCTCTCTCACACCCTCCAACTCTCTGTCTCTCTCTCTCTATTTCTCTCACACCAACCAACTCCCTGTCTCTATCTCACCATTCAACTGCCTGTCTCTCTCTCTCTCCCTCTCACACCCTCCAACTCCCTGTCTCTCTCTCTCATTCCCTACAACTCCCTGTCTCTCTCTCTGTCTCTCTCTCTCTCCATCTCACACCCTCCATCTCCCAGTCTCTCTCTCTCACACCCTCCAACTCCCTGTCTATCTCTCACCCTCCAACACCCTTCCTCTCCCTCTTTCTCTCTCTCACACACTCCAACTCCCTGACTCTCTCTCTCTCACACACATACCCTCCAACTCCCTTTCTCTCTCTCTGTCACTCTCTCTTTCTCACACGTTCCAACTCCCTGTCTCTCTCTTGCTCACACCCTCAAACTACCGGTCTCTCTCTCACCCTCCAACTCAATTTGCCTCCCTCTCTGTCTATCTCACACAAACCAACTCCCTGTCTCTATCTCACCATTCAACTCCCGGTCTCTCTCTCTCTCCCTCTCAGACGCTCCAACACTTGTCTCTCTCTCTCTCTCTCAAATACCCTCCAACACCCTGTCTCTCTCTGTGTCTCTCTCTCCTTCGCACACCCTCCAACATCCTCTCTCTCTCTCTCTCTCTCTCACAACCTCCAACTCCCTGTCTCTCTCTCACCCACCAACACCCTTGCATTCCCTCTCTCTCCCTCTCACAGCCTCCAACTCCCTGACTCACTCTCTCTCTCTCACACACACGCTCCAACTCCCTCTCACTCTCTCTCAATCACACGCCAGCTCACTCTTTCTCTCACACACGCTCCAACTCTCTCTCTCTCTCACACACACACCCTCCAACTCCCTGTCTCTCTCTTTCAGAACATCCAATCCTCTGTCTCTCTCTCTCACACCCTCCAACTCCCTGTCTCACTCGTCCTCTCTCTCTCTGCTTCTCACACCCTCCAACTCCCTATCTCCCCCTCTCGCTCTCTCTCCCTCTCACACCCTCCAACTCCCTGTCTCTCTCTCTCATTCCCAACAACTCCCTGTCTCTCTCTCTGTCTCTCTCTCTCTGCATCTCACACCCTCCATCTCCCAGTCTCTCTCTCTCACACCCTCCAACTCCCTGTCTATCTCTCACCCTCCAACACCCTTGCCCTCCCTCTCTCTCTCTCTCACACACTCCAACTCCCTGACTCTCTCTCTCTCACACACACACCCTCCAACTCCCTTTCTCTCTCTCTGTCACTCTCTCTTTCTCACACGTTCCAACTCCCTGTGTCTCTCTTGCTCACACCCTCAAACTACCGGTCTCTCTCTCACCCTCCAACTCAATTTGCCTCCCTCTCTGTCTATCTCACACCAACCAACTCCCTGTCTCTATCTCACCATTCAACTCCCGGTCTCTCTCTCTCTCCCTCTCAGATGCTCCAAGACTTGTCTCTCTCTCTCTCTCTCTCAAATACCCTCCAACACCCTGTCTCTCTCTCTGTGTCTCTCTCTCCTTCGCACACCCTCCAACTCCTTCTCTCTCTCTCTCTCACAACCTCCAACTCCCTGTCTCTCTCTCACCCACCAACACCCTTGCATTCCCTCTCTCTCCCTCTCACAGCCTCCAACTCCCTGACTCACTCTCTCTCTCACACACACGCTCCAACTCCATCTCACTCTCTCTCAATCACACGCCAGCTCACTCTTTCTCTCACACACGCTCCAACTCTCTCTCTCTCACACACACCCTCCAACTCCCTGTCTCTCTCTTTCAGAACATCCAATCCTCTGTCTCTCTCTCTCACACCCTCCAACTCCCTGTCTCGCTCGTCCTCTCTCTCTCTGCTTCTCACACCCTCCAACTCCCTGTCTCCCCCTCTCACTCTCTCTCCCTCTTACACCCTCCAACTCCCTGCCTCTCTATTACTCTCCCACTCTCACCCTCCAACTCTCTATCTCTCTCTCTCATACCCTCCAACTCACTGTCTCTCATTCTCTCACAACCTCCAACTCCCTGTAACTCTCTCTCTCCCTGTCACACGCTCCAACACCCTGTCTCCCTCTCTCTCTCACATCCTCCAACTTCGTCTCTCCCTCTCTCTCTCACAACCTCCAACTACCTGTCTATCTCTCTCTCTCACACACACACACCCTCCAACTCCCTGTCTCTCTCTTTCACATCATCCAATCCTCTGTCTCTCTCTCTCTCACACCCTCCAACACACTGTCTCACTCTCTGTCTCACACCCTCCAAATCCCTGACTCTCTGTCTCTCACATACCCTCCAAATCTCTCTCTCTCTCTCTCTCTCACCATCCAACTCCCTGTCTCCCCCTCTCGCTCTCTCTCCCTCTCATACCCTCCAACTCTCACTCTCCCACTCTCACGCTCCAACTCTCTATCTCTCTCTCTCTCTCTCATACCCTCCAACTCACTGTCTCTCATTCGCTCACAACCTCCAACTCCCTCTCTCTCTATCTCACTCAGTCCTATGCCCTACATCGCTCTCTGTCTCCCTCTCACCATCCAACTCCCTATGTGTCTGTGTCTCTCTCTCACACCCTCCAACTCCCTGTCTCTCTCGTCCTCTCTCTCTCCGCTTCTCACACCGTCCAACTCCGTCTCCCCTTCTCGCTCTCTCTCCCTCTCACACCCTCCAACTCCCTGCCTCTCTATTACTCTCCCACTCTCACCCTCCAACTCTCTATCTCTCTCTCTCTCTCTCATACCCTCCAACTCACTGTCTCTCATTCTCTCACAACCTCCAACTCCCTCTCTCTCAATCTCACTCCATCCTACGCCCTACATCACTCTCTGTCTCCCTCTCAACCTCCAACTCCCTGTGTGTCTGTCTCTCTCTCTCAACTCCCTGTCTCTCTCGTCCACTCTCTCTCTGCTTCTCACACCGTCCAACTCCCTGTCTCTATCTCTCTCACTTCCTCCAACTCGCGGTCTCTCACTCTCTCTCACATACCCTCCAGCTCCTTGTCTCTCTATCTCTCTCTCTCACCCTCCACCGAGCTGTGTCTCTCTCTCTCTCTCACTTCCTCCAACTACCGGACTCTCACTCTCTCTCACATACCCTCCAGCTCCCTGTCCCTCTCTCTCTCTCTCACACCCTCCAACGAGCTGTGTGTCTCTCTCTCTCTCTCTCACACCCGCCAACTCCCCTTCTCTCTCTCTTTCTCACCCTCCAACTCCCTGTCTCTCTCTCTCTCTCTCATATTCCCTTCAACTGCCTGCCTCTCTCTCCCTCTCTCACCCTCCAACTCCCTTTCCCTCCCTCTCTCTCTCACACCCTCCAACTCCCTGTCTCTCTCTCGATCTCACACCATTGAACTCGCTTTCTCTCTCTCTCTCACACCATCCAACTCCATGTTACTCTCTCTCACTCTCTCTCTCTCACCCTCCAACTCCCTTTCTCTTCCTCTCTCTCTCACACCCTGCAACTCACTGTCTCTCCCTCTCTCTCTCTCACACCCTCCAACTCCCTGTCTCTCTCACTCTCACACCCTCCAACTCTCTGTCTCTCTCTCACCCTCCAACTCCCTGTCTCTCCCTCTGTTTCTCTCACACCAACCAGCTCCCTGTCTCTATCTCAACATTCAACTGCCTGTCTATCTCTCTCTCCCTCTCACACCCTCCAACTCCCTGTTTCTCCCTCTCTCATTCCCTACAACTCCCTGTTTCTCTCTCTGTCTCTCTCTCTCTCCATCTCACACCAACCAACTCCCTGTCTCTCTCTCACACCCTCCAACTCCCCGTCTCTCTCTCACCCTCCAACACCCTTGCTCTCCCTCACTCTCTCTCACACACACTCCATCTCCCGGACTCTCTCTCTCTCACACATACAGCCTCCAACTCCCACTCCCTCTCTCTGTCTCTCTCTGTTTCTCACAGCTTCCAACTCCCTGTCTCTCTCTTTCTCACACCCTCAAACTCCCTGTCCCTCTCTCACCCTCCAACAACCTTTCCCTCCCTCTCTCTCACACCCTCCAACTCCATGTCTCTCTCTCTATCTCACACCATCGAACTCGCTTTCTCTCTCTCTCACACCATCCAACTCCATGTTACTCTCTTTCACTCTCTCTCTCACCCTCCAACTCCCTTACTCTTCCTCTCTCTCTCACACCCTCCAACTCCCTGTCTCTCTCTCACACCCTTCAACTCACTGTCTCTCCCTCTCTCTCTCTCACACCCCCAACTCCCTGTCTCTCTCACTCTCACACCCTCCAACTCTCTGTCTCTCTCTCACCCTCCAACTCCCTTTGCCTCCCTCTCTGTCTATCTCACACCAACAAACTCCCTGTCTCTATCTCACCATTCAACTGCCTGTCTCTCTCTCTCTCCCTCTCAGACACTCCAACACCGTGTCTCTCTCTCTCTCGCATACCCTCCAACTCCCTGTCTCTCTCTCTGTGTCTCTCTCTCCTTCTTACACCCTCCAACTCCCTGTCTCTCTCTCTCACAACCTCCAACTCCCTGTCTCTCTCTCACCCACCAACACCCTTTTCTCCCTCTCTCCCTCTCACAGCCTCCAACTCCCTGACTCACTCCCTCTCTCACACACATCCTCCAACTCCCACTCTCTCTCTCTCCATCACACGCCAACTCACTCTTTCTCTCACACACGCTCCAACTCTGTTTCCCTCTCTCACACCCTCCAAATCCCTGTATCTCTCTGTCTCTCTCTCTCCTTCTCACACCCTCCAACACCCTGTCTCTCTCTCTTTCTCTCTCACCCTCCAACTCCCTGTAACTCTCTCTCTCCCTGTCACACGCTCCAGCACCCTGTCTCCCTCTCTCTCTCACACCCTCCAACTTCGTCTCTCCCTCTCACAACCTCCAACTACCTGTCTATCTCTCTCTCTCACACACAAACACCCTCCAACTCCCTGTCTCTCTCTTTCAGAACATCCAATCCTCTGTCTCTCTGTCTCACACCCTCCAACACACTGTCTCACTCTCTGTCTCACACCCTCCAAATCCCTGCCTCTCTGGCTCTCATGTACCCTGCAAATCTCTCTCTCTCACCATCCAACTCCCTGTCTCCCCCTCTCGCTCTCTCCCCCACTCACACCCTCCAACTCCCTGCCTCTCTATTACTCTCCCACTCTCACCCTCCAACTCTCTTTCTCTCTCTCTCTCATACCCTCCAACTCACTGTCTCTCATTCTCTCACAACCTCCAACTCCCTCTCTCTCTATCTCACTCCGTCCTATGCCCTACATCGCTCTCTGTCTCCCTCTCACCCTCCAACTCCCTGTGTGTCTGTCTCTCTCTCTCACACCCTCCAACTCCCTGTCTCTCTCGTCCACTCTCTCTCTCTGCTTCTCACATCGTCCAACTCCCTGTCTCCCCCTGTCGCTCTCTCTCCCTCTCACACCCTCCAACTCCCTGCCTCTCTATTACTCCCCCACTCTCACCCTCCAACTCTCTATCTCTCTCTCTCTCTCTCATGCCCTCCAACTCACTGTCTCTCATTCTCTCACAACCTCCAACTCCCTCTCTCTCAATCTCACTCCATCCTACGCCCTACATCACTCTCTGTCTCCCTCTCAACCTCCAACTCACTGTGTGTCTGTCTCTCTCTCTCACACCCTCCAACTCCCTGTCTCTCTCGTCCTCTCTCTCTCTCTCTCTGCCTCTCACACCGTCCAACTCCCTGTTTCTCTCTCCCTCACTTCCTCCAACTCCTGGTCTCTCACTCTCTCTCACATACCCTCCAGCTCCCTGTCTCTCTCTCTCTCTCTCACACCCTCTAACGAGCTGTGTGTCTCTCTCTCTCACACACACACCCTCCAACTCCCCTTCTCTCTCTCTTTCTCACCCTCCATCTCCCTGTCTGTGTCTCTCTCTCCCGCCCTCTCACAACCTCCAACTCCCTGTCTCTCCCTCGCACTCACACCCTCAAACTACCCGTCTCTCTCTCTCTCTGACATATACCCGCCAACTCTCTGTCTCTCTCTCTCCCGCTCGTACACCCCAGCCCCCTGTCTCTCTCTCTCCCTTACACCCTCCAACTCCCTGTCTCTCTTTCTCTCTCCCGCTCACACCCTCCAACAGCCTGTCTCTCTCTCCCTCTCACACGCTCAAACACCCTGTCTCCCTCTCTCTCTCACACCCTCCAACTTCTTCTCTCCCTCTCACTCTCACACCCTCCAAATACCCGTCTCTCTCTCTCTCTCACACACACACCCTCCAACACCCTTTCTCTGTCTCTCACACCATCCAATCCCCGGTCTCTATCTCTCTCTCAATCTCACACCAACCAGCTCCCTGTCTGTCTCTCACACCCTCCAACACACTGTCTCTCTCTCTGTCTCACACCAACCAACTCTCTGTCTCTCTCTCCCTCTCATAACCTCCAACTCCGTCTCCCTATCTCTCACACCCTCACCTCCCTGTCTCTCTCTCTCTCTCACACCCTTGAACTCGCTGTCTATCTCTCTCACAGACACCATCCAATGCTCTCTCTCTATCTCTCACTCCGTCCTACTCCTTGTATCGCATTCTGTCTCTCCCTCACACCCTCCAACTCCCAGTCTGTCTGTCTCTCTCTCTCTCTCTCTCCCACTCACAACCACCAACTCCCTGTCTCTCCCTCGCTCTCACACAATCAAACTACCCATCTCTCTCTCTCCCGTACACCCTCCAATTGCCTGTCTCGCTATCTCACACCTTCCAACTCTCGGTCTCTCACTCTCTCTCACATAGCCTCCTGCTCCCTGTCTCTCCCTCTCTCACATCCTCCAACTCCTAGTCTCTCTCTCACCATCCACGTCCCTGTCATCTCTCTCCTCCTCTAACACCCTCCAACTCCCTGTCTCTCTCACACACCCTCCAACGGCCTGTCTCTCCATCTCACACATACCCTCCAACGCCCTGTCTCTCTGTCTCACATCCACAAACTCCCTGTCTCTCTCTCCCTCTCTCTCTCCCTCTCACACCCTTCAACACACTTTCTCTCTCGCTCTCTCGCACACCCTACAACTTCCTGTCTCCCTCTGTCTCTCCCACCCTCCAACTTCATCTCTCCCTATCTCTCTCACACCCTCCAACGACCTGTCTCTCTCTCTCCCTCTCACGCACATACCCTCCAACTCCCTCTCTCTCTCTCTCTCACTCCGTCCTACTCCCTGTATCGCCCTCTCTCTCTCCCTCACACCCTCCTAATCTCTGTCTCTCTCTCTCTCTCACACATACCCTCCAAATCCCAGTGTCTCTATCGCACACACTCCAACTCCCTGTCTGTTTCTCTCTCTCCCTCCCTCTCACAACCACCAACTCCCTGTCTCACCCTCTCTCCCACACCCTCAAACTACCCATCTCTCACTCTCTCTCACATACCCTCCAGCTCCGTCTCTCTCTCTCTCTCACCCTTCAACGAACTGTGTCTCTCTCTCTCTCACACCTTCCAACTCCCCTTCTCTCTCTCTTTCTCAGCCTCCAAGTCCCTGTCTCTCTCTCACATTCCCTTCAACTGCCTGCCTCTCTCTCTCTCTCACCCTCCAACTCACTTTCTCTCCCTCTCTCTCTCACACCCTCCAACTCCCTGTCTCTCTCTCTATCTCACACCCTCGTACTCGCTTTCTCTCTCTCTCTCACACACCATCCAAATCCATGTTACTCTCTCTCACTCTCTCTCTCTCACCCTCCAACTCCGTTTCTCTTCCTCTGTCTCTCTCACACCCTCCAACCTGCTGTCTCTCTCTCACACCCTGCAACTCACTGTCTCTCCCTCTCTCTCTCTCACATTCTCCATCTCCCTGTTTCTCTCTCTCTCTCTCGCACCCACCTACTCCCTGTCTCTCTCTCCCTCACTCTCTCTCCTTCTCACACCCTTCAACACCCTTTCTCTCTCTCTCTCTCTTGCACACCCTACGACTTCCTGTCTCCCTCTGTTTTTCACACCCTCCAACTTCATCTCTCCCTATCTCTCTCACACCCTCCAACTACCTGTCTCTCTCTCTCCCTCTCACGCACATACCCTCCAACTCCCTCTCTCTCTCTCTCACTCCGTCCTACTCCCTGTATCGCTCCCTCTCTCCCTCACACCCTCCTAATCCCTGTCTCTCTCTCTCTCACACAGACCCTCCAACTCACTGTGTCACTCTCTCTCACATACCCTCCAAATCCCAGTGTCTCTATCGCACACCCTCCAAATCCCTGTCTGTTTCTCTCTCTCCCTCCCTCTCACAAGCACCAACTCCCTGTCTCACCCTCTCTCTCACACCCTCAAACTACCCGTCTCTCACTCTCTCACACACAGACCCTCCAACTCTGTCTTTCTCTTTCTCCCTCTCATACACTCCAACTCCCTGTTTCTCTCTCTCTCCCTCACAACCTGCAACTGCCTGTCCCTCTCTTCTCCCTCTCAAACCGTCCAACTCCCTGTCTCTCTCTCTCACACACCCTCCAACACCCTGTCTCCCTCTCTCTTAGACCCTCCAACTTCGTCTCTCCCTCTCTCTCTCCCACCATCCAACTACCTGTCTCTCTCTCTCTCACCCGCACACCCCCTTCCAACTCCCTGTCTCTATCTCTCACACACGCTCCAACTCGCTGTGTCACTCTCTCATACCCTCCAACAGCCTGTCTCTCACTGTCCCTGTCTCAGACCCTGCAACATCCTGTCTCTCTCTTTGTCTCTCACCCTCCAACTCCCGGTGTGTCTGTCTCTCTCTCTCACACCCTCCAACTCCCTGTCTCTCTCGTCCTCTTTCTCTCTGCCTCTCACACCGTCCAACTCCCTGTCTCTCTCTCTCTCACTTCCTCCAACTCCCGGTCACTCACTTTGTCTCACATACCCTCCAACTCCCTGTCTCTCTCTCTCTCTCTCTCACACCCTCCAACGAGCTGTGTCTCTCTTTCTCTCACACACCCTCCAACTCCCCTTCTCTCTCTCTTTCTCACCCTCCAACTCCCTGTCTCTCTCTCTCTCACACATTCCCTTCAACTGCCTGTCTCTCTCTCTCTCACCCTCCAACGCCCTTTCTCTCCCTCTCTCTCTCACACCCTCCAACTCCTTGTCTCTCTCTCTATCTCACACCCTCGTAATCGCTTTCTCTCTCTCTCTCACACACCATCCAACTCCATGTTACTCTCTCTCACTCTCTCTCTCACACCCTCCAACTCCGTCTCTCTCTCGATCTCACACCCTCATACTCACTTTCTCTCTCCCTCTCACACACCATCCAACTCCATGTTACTCTCTTTCACTCTCTCTCTCTCTCACCCTCCAGGTCCCTTTCTCTTCCTCTCTCTCTCTCACACCCTCCAACTCCCTGTCTCTCTCCCTCACATCCTGCAACTCACTGTCTCTCCCTCTCTCTCACACCCTCCAAGTCCCTGTTTCTCTCTCTCTCGCACCCACCTACTCCCTGTCTCTCACCCTCTCTCTCGTTCTCCCAACTGCCAACTCCCTCTCTCTCTATCTCTATCTCACTTCCAACTCCCTCTCTCTCTCTCTCTGTCTCATACCCTCCAACTCCCTGTCTGTCCCTCTCTCTCTCTCACACTCACCAACTCCCTGTCTCTATATGTCTCTCTCTCAAACCCATCCAACTCCCTGACTCTCTCTCTCTCACATACCTTCCAACTCTGTCTCTCTCACACCATCCAAATCCCTGTCTCTCTCCCTCTCTCTCTCTCTCCATCTCACAGCCTACAACCCCCTGTCTTTCTCTCTCACATTCTCCAACTCTCAGTCTCTCTCTCACCCTCCCATTCCTTTTCTCTCCCTTTCTGTCTCTCTCACACCCACCAACTCCCCTTCTCTATCTCACCATCTAACTCCCTGTCTCTGTCTCTCTCTCTCACATCCTCCAACTCCCTGACTCTGTCTCTCACATACCCTCCAACTCTCTCTCTGTCTATCTCTCACACCATCCAACTCCCTGTCTCCCTCTCTTTCTCTCTCTCCCTCTCACACCCTCAAACTCTGTCTCTCTCTTTTCCTCTCTCACGCCCTCCACCTCCTTGTCTCTCTATTTCTCTCTCACCCACCAACTCCCTGTGTGTGTCTCTCTCTCTCTCACACACTCCAACTCCTCGTCTCTCTCTCTCGCAAACCCTCAAACTACCCGTCTCTCTCTCTCAAACATCCCCTCCAACGCTCTGTCTCTCTCTCCCTCTCATACACTCCAAATACCAGTCTCTCTCTCTCCCTCACACTCTCCAACTGCCTGTCTCTCTCTCTCTCCCTCTCACACCCTCCAACTCCCTGTCTCTCTCTCTTTCTCACCCTCAAACTCCCTGTCTCTCTCTCCCTCTCTGATATTACCTCCAACTGCCTGTCTCTCTCTCTCTCTCTCACCCTCAAACTCCCTTTCTCTCCCTCTCTCTCTCTCTCACCCTCCAACACCCTGTCTCTCTCTCTCACACCCTCCAACAACGTCTCTCTCTCTCTCTCTCTCACATATACCCTCCAACTTTCTGTCTCTCTCTCTCCCTCTCGTACAACCCAGCTCCAGTGTGTCTCTCTCTTCCTTACACCCTCCAAATGCCTATCTCTCTCTCTCTCCCGCTCACACCCTCCAACTCCCTGTCTCTCTCTCCCTCTCACACGCTCCACACCCTGTCTCCCTATCTCTCTCACATCCTCCAACTACCTGTGTCTCTCTCTCTCTCTCACACACACACACCTCCAACTCCCCGTCTCTCTCTCTCACACAATCCAATCCCCTGTCTCTATCTCTCTCTCCATCTCACACCCTCCAGCTCCCTGTCTCTCTCTCTCTCACACACCCTCCAACAGACAGTCTCTCTCTCTCTCTAACACCCTCCAACTCTGTCTGTCTCTCTCTCCCTCTCATAACCTCCAACTCCATCTCCCTATCTCTCACACCCTCCAACACCCTGTCTCTCTCTCCCTCTCACACGCTCCACACCCTGTCTCCCTCTCTCTCTCACACCCTCCAACTACCTGTGTCTCTCTCTCTCTCTCACACACACACCCTCCAACTCCCCGTCGCTCTCTCTCACACAATCCAATCCCCTGTCTCTGTCTCTATCTCTCTCTCCATCTCACACCCTCCAGCTCCCTGTCTCTCTCTCTCTCTCACACCCTCCAACAGACAGTCTCTCTCTCTCTCTAACACCCTCCAACTCTGTCTGTCTCTCTCTCCCTCTCATAACCTCCAACTCCATCTCCCTATCTCTCACACCCTCCAACTCCCTGTCTCTCTCTTTCTCACCCTCGAACTCCCTGTCTCTCTCTGATATTCCCTCCAACTGCCTGTCTCTCTCTCTCACCCTCCAACTCCCTTTCCCTCCCTCTCTCTCTCAGAACCTCCAACACCCTCTCTCTCTCTCTCTCTCTCTCTCACACCCACCAACTACCTGTCACTCTCTCACACATACACACACACAGCCTCAAACTCCCTGTCTCCCTCTCTCACACACGCTTCAACTCGCTGTCTCTCTCTCACACCCTCCAACTCCCTGTATCTCTCTTTTCCTCTCTCACGCCCTCCACCTCCCTGTCTCTCTCTTTCTCTCTCACCCTCCAACTCCCTCTGTGTCTGTCTCTCTCTCTCACCCCCTCCAACTCCCAGTCTCTCTCTCGCACACCCTCCAAATTCCATTTAAATATTCACTATTGCCACTAAAACAAATAATAAATGAAAGCAGATAATGTGAGATTTTACTTTTATTCTCTCTCTCTCCCTCTCTCTCCCTCTCACAACCTCCAACTCCCTGTCTCTCCCTCTCTCTCACACCCTCAAACTACCCGTCTCTCTGTCGCTCTCACACATACCATCCAAATCTCTGTCTCTCTCTTTCCCTCTCATACACTCGAACTAACTGTCTCTCTCTCTCCCTCACACCGTAAAACAGCCTGTTTCTCTCGCACACCCTCTCACACCCTCCAACACCCTGTCTCTCTCTCTCCCTCTCATACCCTCCAACTACCTGTCTCTCTCTCTCTCTCTCTCACACACCCTGAACTCCCTGTCTCTCTTTCTCACATAACCTCCAACCAACTGTCTCTCTCTCTCTCTCTCTCACCCTCCAACTCCCCGTCGCTCTCTCTCACACAATCCAATCCCCTGTCTCTATCTCTCTCTCCATCTCACACCCTCCAGCTCCCTGTCTCTCTCTCTCTCTCACACCCTCCAACAGACAGTCTCTCTCTCTCTCTAACACCCTCCAACTCTGTCTGTCTCTCTCTCCCTCTCATAACCTCCAACTCCATCTCCCTATCTCTCACACCCTCCAACTCCCTGTCTCTCTCTTTCTCACCCTCGAACTCCCTGTCTCTCTCTGATATTCCCTCCAACTGCCTGTCTCTCTCTCTCTCTCTCACCCTCCAACTCCCTTTCCCTCCCTCTCTCTCTCAGAACCTCCAACACCCTCTCTCTCTCTCTCTCTCTCACACCCACCAACTACCTGTCACTCTCTCACACATACACACACACAGCCTCAAACTCCCTGTCTCCCTCTCTCACACACGCTTCAACTCGCTGTCTCTCTCTCACACCCTCCAACTCCCTGTATCTCTCTTTTCCTCTCTCACGCCCTCCACCTCCCTGTCTCTCTCTTTCTCTCTCACCCTCCAACTCCCTCTGTGTCTGTCTCTCTCTCTCACCCCCTCCAACTCCCAGTCTCTCTCTCGCACACCCTCCAAATTCCATTTAAATATTCACTATTGCCACTAAAACAAATAATAAATGAAAGCAGATAATGTGAGATTTTACTTTTATTCTCTCTCTCTCCCTCTCTCTCCATCTCACAACCTCCAACTCCCTGTCTCTCCCTCTCTCTCACACCCTCAAACTACCCGTCTCTCTGTCGCTCTCACACATACCATCCAAATCTCTGTCTCTCTCTTTCCCTCTCATACACTCGAACTAACTGTCTCTCTCTCTCCCTCAAACCGTAAAACAGCCTGTTTCTCTCGCACACCCTCTCACACCCTCCAACACCCTGTCTCTCTCTCTCCCTCTCATACCCTCCAACTACCTGTCTCTCTCTCTCTCTCTCACACACCCTGAACTCCCTGTCTCTCTTTCTCACATAACCTCCAACCAACTGTCTCTCTCTCTCTCTCTCACCCTCCAACTCCCTGTCTCTCTCTCTCTCTCCTTCTGACAACCTCCAACTCCCTGTCTCTCTCACTCTCACACCCACCAACTCTCTGTCTCTCTCTCACTCTCCAACTCCCTGTCTCTCCCTCTCTGTTTCTCTCACACCAACCAACTCCCTGTCTCTATCTCACCATTCAACTGCCTGTCTCTCTCTCTCTCCCTCTCACACCCTCCATCTCTCTCTCTCTCATTCCCTACAACTCCCTGTCTCTCTCTCTGTCTCTCTCTCTCTCTCCATCTCACAACCTCCAACTCCCTGTCTCTCCCTCTCTCTCACACCCTCAAACTACCCGTCTCTCTGTCGCTCTCACACATACCATCCAAATCTCTGTCTCTCTCTTTCCCTCTCATACACTCGAACTAACTGTCTCTCTCTCTCCCTCACACCGTAAAACAGCCTGTTTCTCTCGCACACCCTCTCACACCCCTCCAACACCCTGTCTCTCTCTCTCCCTCTCATACCCTCCAACTACATGTCTCTCTCTCTCTCTCACACACCCTGAACTCCCTGTCTCTCTTTCTCACATAACCTCCAACCAACTGTCTCTCTCTCTCTCACCCTCCAACTCCCTGTCTCTCTCTCTCTCTCCTTCTGACAACCTCCAACTCCCTGTCTCTCTCACTCTCACACCCACCAACTCTCTGTCTCTCTCTCACTCTCCAACTCCCTGTCTCTCCCTCTCTGTTTCTCTCACACCAACCAACTCCCTGTCTCTATCTCACCATTCAACTGCCTGTCTCTCTCTCTCTCCCTCTCACACCCTCCATCTCTCTCTCTCTCATTCCCTACAACTCCCTGTCTCTCTCTCTGTCTCTCTCTCTCTCTCCATCTCACACCCTCCAACTCCCTGTCTCTCTCTCTCAGACCCTCCAACTCCCTGTCTCTCTCTCACCCTCCAACACCCTTTCTCTCTCTCTCACACCCTCCAACTCCCTGACTCTCTCTCTCTCACACACACCCTCAAACTCCCACTCTCTCTCTCTGTCTCCCTCTCTTTCTCACACCTTCCAACACCCTGTCTCTCTCTTTCTCACACCCTCAAACTCACTGTCTCTATCTCACCATTCAACTCCCTGTCTCTCTCTCTCTCCATCTCAGACACTCCAACACCCTGTCTCTCTCTCTCATACCCTCCAACTCCCTCTCTCTCTGTGTGTGTCTCTCTCTCCTTCTCACACCCTCCAACACCCTGTCTCTCTCTCTCACCCTCAAAATCCCTCTCTCTCCCTCTGTTTCTCTCACACCAACCAACTCCCTGTCTCTATCTCACCATTCAACTGCCTGTCTCTCTCTCTCTCCCTTTCACACCCTCCAACTCCCTGTCTCTCTCTCCCATTCCCTACAACTCCCTGTCTCTCTCTGTGTCTCTCTCTCTCCATCTCACACCCTCCAACTCCCTGTCTCTCTCTCACCCTCCAACACCCTTCTCTCCCTCTCTCTCTCTCACACACCCTCCAACTCCCTGTCTCTCTCTCACCCTCCAACTCCCTGTCTCTCCCTCTCTGTTTCTCTCACACCAACCAACTCCCTGTCTCTATCTCACCATTCAACTGCCTGTCTCTCTCTCTCTCCCTCTCAGACACTCCAACACCCTGTCTCTCTCTCTCTCATACCCTCCAACTCCCTGTCTCTCTCTCTGTGTCTCTCTCTCCTTCTCTCACCCTCCAAATCCCTGTCTCTCTCTCTCTCACAACCTCCAACTCCCTGTCTCTCTCTCACCCACCAACACCCTTCCTCTCCCTCTCTCTCCCTCTCACACCCTCCAACTCCCTGACTCATCTCTCTCTCACATACACCCTCCAACTCCCAGTTTCTCCCTCTCAATCACACTCCAACTCACTCTTTCTTTCACACACGCTCCAACTCTCTGTCTCTGTCTCTCACACCCTCCAAAACCCTGTCTCTCTCTCTCACCCTCCAACTCCCTGTAATTCTCTCTCTCCCTGTCACACACTCCAACACCCTGTCTACCTCTGTCTCTCACACCCTCCAACTTCGTCTCTCCCCCTCTCTTTCACAACCTCCAACTAACTGTCTATCTCTCTCTCTCACAAACACACACCCTCCAACTCCCTGTCTCTCTCTTTAACAACATCAACTCCTCTGTCATTCTCTGTCTCTCCATCTCACACCCTCCAGCTCCCTGTCTCTCTCTCTCACACCCTCCAACACACTTCTCACTCTCTGTCTCACACCATGCAAATCCCTGACTCTCTGTCACTCACATAAACTCCAAATCTCTCTCTCTCTCCCACTCACACCCTCCAACTCCCTGCCTCTCTATTAATCTCCCACTCTCACCCTCCAACTCTCTATCTCTATCTTTCTCTCTCATACCCTCCAACTCACTGACTCTCATTCTCTCACAACCTCCAACTCCCTCTCTCTCAATCTCACTCCGTCCTACGCCCTAAATCGCTCTCTGCCTCCCTCTCACCCTCCAACTCCCTGTGTGTCTGTCTCTCTCTCTCACACCCTCCAACTCCCTGTCTCTCTCTCTCTCTTCCTCCAACTCCCGGTCTCTCACTCTCTCACACATACCCTCCAGCTCCCTGTCTCTCTCTCTCTCTCTCACAGCCTCCAACGAGCTGTCTCTCTCTCTCTCTCGCACCCTCTAACTCCCCTTCTCTCTCTCTTTCTCACCCTCCAACTCCCTCTCTCTCTCTCTCTCACATTCCCTTCAACTGCCTGCCTCTCTCTCTCTCACCCTCCAACTCACTTTCTCTCCCTCTCTCTCTCTCACAGCCTCCAACTCCCTGTCTCTCTCTCTATCTCACACCATCGAACTCGCTTTCTCTCTCTCTCTAACACACCATCCAACTCCATGTTACTCTCTCTCTCACCCTCCAACTCCCTTTCTCTTCCTCTCTCTCTCTCTCACACCCTCCAACTCCCTGTCTCTCTCTCTCACCCTCCAAATCCCTGTCTCTCCCTCTGTTTCTCTCACACCAACCAACTCCCTGTCTCTATCTCACCATTCAACTGCCTGTCTCTCTCTCTCCCTCTCACACCCTCCAACTCCCTGTCTCTCTCTCTCATTCCCTACAACTCCCTGTCTCTCTCTGTGTCTCTCTCTCTCCATCTCACACCCTGCAACTCCCTGTCTCTCTCTCACCCTCCAACACCCTTCCTCTCCCTCTCTCTCTCTCACACCCTCCAACTCCCTGTCTCTCTCACACCCTCCAACTCCCTGTCTCTCCCTCCCTGTTTCTCTCACACCAACCAACTCCCTGTCTCTATCTCACCATTCAACTGCCTGTCTCTCTCTCTCCCTCTCAGACACTCCAACACCCTGTCTCTCTCTCTCTCTCATACCCTCCAACTCCCTGTCTCTCTCTCTGTGTCTCTCTCTCCTTCTCTCACCCTCCAACTCCCTGTCTCTCTCTCTCACAACCTCCAACTCCCTGTCTCTCTCTCACCCACCAACACCCTTTCTCTCCCTCTCTCTCCCTCTCATACCCTCCAACACCCTGACTCACTCTCTTTCTCTCACATACACCCTCCAACTCCCACTCTCTCCCTCTCACACTCCAACTCACTCTTTCTTTCACACACGCTCCGACTCTCTGTCTCTGTCTCTCACAACCTCCAAAACCCTGTCTCTCTCTCTCTCTCTCACCCTCCAATTCCCTGTAATTCTCTCTCTCCCTGTCACACACTCCAACACCCTGCTTCTCTATTAATCTCCCACTCTCACCCTCCAACTCTCTATCTCTATCTTTCTCTCTCATACCCTCCAACTCACTGTCTCTCATTCTCTCACAACCTCCAACTCACTCTCTCTCAATCTCACTCCGTCCTATGCCCTAAATCGCTCTCTGTCTCCCTCTCACCCTCCAACTCCCCGTGTGTCTGTCTCTGTCTCACACCCTCCAACTCACTGTCTCTCTCGTCCTCTCTCTCTCTGCTTCTCACACCGTCCAACTCCCTGTCTCTCTCTCTCTCTTCCTCCAACTCCCGGTCTCTCACTCTCTCACGCGTACCCTCCAACTCCCTGTCTCTCCCTCTCTTTCACACCCTCAAACTACCCGTCTCTCTGTCGCTCTCACACATACCATCCAAATCTCTGTCTCTCTCTTTCCCTCTCATACACTCGAACTAACTGTCTCTCTCTCTCCCTCACACCGTAAAACAGCCTGTTTCTCTCGCACACCCTCTCACACCCTCCAACTCCCTGTCTCTCTCTCTCATTCCCTACAACTCCCTGTCTCTCTCTGTGTCTCTCTCTCTCCATCTCACACCCTGCAACTCCCTGTCTCTCTCTCACCCTCCAACACCCTTCCTCTCCCTCTCTCTCTCTCACACCCTCCAACTCCCTGTCTCTCTCTCACCCTCCAACTCCCTGTCTCTCCCTCCCTGTTTCTCTCACACCAACCAACTCCCTGTCTCTATCTCACCATTCAACTGCCTGTCTCTCTCTCTCCCTCTCAGACACTCCAACACCCTGTCTTTCTCTCTCTCTCATACCCTCCAACTCCCTGTCTCTCTCTCTGTGTCTCTCTCTCCTTCTCTCACCCTCCAACTCCCTGTCTCTCTCTCTCACAACCTCCAACTCCCTGTCTCTCTCTCACCCACCAACACCCTTTCTCTCCCTCTCTCTCCCTCTCATACCCTCCAACACCCTGACTCACTCTCTTTCTCTCACATACACCCTCCAACTCCCACTCTCTCCCTCTCACACTCCAACTCACTCTTTCTTTCACACACGCTCCGACTCTCTGTCTCTGTCTCTCACAACCTCCAAAACCCTGTCTCTCTCTCTCTCTCACCCTCCAATTCCCTGTAATTCTCTCTCTCCCTGTCACACACTCCAACACCCTGCTTCTCTATTAATCTCCCACTCTCACCCTCCAACTCTCTATCTCTATCTTTCTCTCTCATACCCTCCAACTCACTGTCTCTCATTCTCTCACAACCTCCAACTCACTCTCTCTCAATCTCACTCCGTCCTATGCCCTAAATCGCTCTCTGTCTCCCTCTCACCCTCCAACTCCCCGTGTGTCTGTCTCTGTCTCACACCCTCCAACTCACTGTCTCTCTCGTCCTCTCTCTCTCTGCTTCTCACACCGTCCAACTCCCTGTCTCTCTCTCTCTCTTCCTCCAACTCCCGGTCTCTCACTCTCTCACGCGTACCCTCCAACTCCCTGTCTCTCCCTCTCTTTCACACCCTCAAACTACCCGTCTCTCTGTCGCTCTCACACATACCATCCAAATCTCTGTCTCTCTCTTTCCCTCTCATACACTCGAACTAACTGTCTCTCTCTCTCCCTCACACCGTAAAACAGCCTGTTTCTCTCGCACACCCTCTCACACCCTCCAACACCCTGTCTCTCTCTCTCCCTCTCATACCCTCCAACTACCTGTCTCTCTCTCTCTCTCACACACCCTGAACTCCCTGTCTCTCTTTCTCACATAACCTCCAACCAACTGTCTCTCTCTCTCTCTCTCTCACCCTCCAACTCCCTGTCTCTCTCTCTCTCTCCTTCTGACAACCTCCAACTCCCTGTCTCTCTCACTCTCGCACCCACCAACTCTCTGTCTCTCTCTCACTCTCCAACTCCCTGTCTCTCCCTCTCTGTTTCTCTCACACCAACCAACTCCCTGTCTCTATCTCACCATTCAACTGCCTGTCTCTCTCTCTCTCTCCCTCTCACACCCTCCATCTCTCTCTCTCTCATTCCCTACAACTCCCTGTCTCTCTCTCTGTCTCTCTCTCTCTCTCCATCTCACACCCTCCAACTCCCTGTCTCTCTCTCTCAGACCCTCCAACTCCCTGTCTCTCTCTCACCCTCCAACACCCTTTCTCTCTCTCTCACACCCTCCAACTCCCTGACTCTCTCTCTCTCACACACACCCTCAAACTCCCACTCTCTCTCTGTCTCCCTCTCTTTCTCACACCTTCCAACACCCTGTCTCTCTCTTTCTCACACCCTCAAACTCACTGTCTCTATCTCACCATTCAACTCCCTGTCTCTCTCTCTCTCCATCTCAGACACTCCAACACCCTCTCTCTCTCTCATACCCTCCAACTCCCTCTCTCTCTGTGTGTGTCTCTCTCTCCTTCTCACACCCTCCAACACCCTGTCTCTCTCTCTCTCTCACCCTCAAAATCCCTCTCTCTCCCTCTCTGTTTCTCTCACACCAACCAACTCCCTGTCTCTATCTCACCATTCAACTGCCTGTCTCTCTCTCTCTCCCTCTCACACCCTCCAACTCCCTGTCTCTCTCTCCCATTCCCTACAACTCCCTGTCTCTCTGTGTCTCTCTCTCTCCATCTCACACCCTGCAACTCCCTGTCTCTCTCTCACCCTCCAACACCCTTCTCTCCCTCTCTCTCTCACACACCCTCCAACTCCCTGTCTCTCTCTCACCCTCCAACTCCCTGTCTCTCCCTCTCTGTTTCTCTCACACCAACCAACTCCCTGTCTCTATCTCACCATTCAACTGCCTGTCTCTCTCTCTCTCCCTCTCAGACACTCCAACACCCTGTCTCTCTCTCTCTCATACCCTCCAACTCCCTGTCTCTCTCTCTGTGTCTCTCTCTCCTTCTCTCACCCTCCAAATCCCTGTCTCTCTCTCTCTCACAACCTCCAACTCCCTGTCTCTCTCTCACCCACCAACACCCTTCCTCTCCCTCTCTCTCCCTCTCACACCCTCCAACTCCCTGACTCATCTCTCTCTCACATACACCCTCCAACTCCCAGTCTCTCCCTCTCAATCACACTCCAACTCACTCTTTCTTTCACACACGCTCCAACTCTCTGTCTCTGTCTCTCACACCCTCCAAAACCCTGTCTCTCTCTCTCACCCTCCAACTCCCTGTAATTCTCTCTCTCCCTGTCACACACTCCAACACCCTGTCTACCTCTGTCTCTCACACCCTCCAACTTCGTCTCTCCCCCTCTTTCACAACCTCCAACTACCTGTCTATCTCTCTCTCTCACAAACACACACCCTCCAACTCCCTGTCTCTCTCTTTAACAACATCAACTCCTCTGTCATTCTCTGTCTCTCCATCTCACACCCTCCAGCTCCCTGTCTCTCTCTCTCACACCCTCCAACACACTGTCTCACTCTCTGTCTCACACCCTGCAAATCCCTGACTCTCTGTCACTCACATAAACTCCAAATCTCTCTCTCTCTCCCACTCACACCCTCCAACTCCCTGCCTCTCTATTAATCTCCCACTCTCACCCTCCAACTCTCTATCTCTATCTTTCTCTCTCATACCCTCCAACTCACTGACTCTCATTCTCTCACAACCTCCAACTCCCTCTCTCTCAATCTCACTCCGTCCTACGCCCTAAATCGCTCTCTGCCTCCCTCTCACCCTCCAACTCCCTGTGTGTCTGTCTCTCTCTCTCTCACACCCTCCAACTCCCTGTCTCTCTCTCTCTCTTCCTCCAACTCCCGGTCTCTCACTCTCTCACACATACCCTCCAGCTCCCTGTCTCTCTCTCTCTCACAGCCTCCAATGAGCTGTCTCTCTCTCTCTCTCGCACCCTCTAACTCCCCTTCTCTCTCTCTTTCTCACCCTCCAACTCCCTCTCTCTCTCTCTCTCTCATATTCCATTCAACTGCCTGCCTCTCTCTCTCTCACCCTCCAACTCACTTTCTCTCCCTCTCTCTCTCTCACAGCCTCCAACTCCCTGTCTCTCTCTCTATCTCACACCATCGAACTCGCTTTCTCTCTCTCTCTAACACACCATCCAACTCCATGTTACTCTCTCTCACCCTCCAACTCCCTTTCTCTTCCTCTCTCTCTCTCACACCCTCCAACTCCCTGTCTCTCTCTCTCACCCTCCAAATCCCTGTCTCTCCCTCTCTGTTTCTCTCACACCAACCAACTCCCTGTCTCTATCTCACCATTCAACTGCCTGTCTCTCTCTCTCCCTCTCACACCCTCCAACTCCCTGTCTCTCTCTCTCATTCCCTACAACTCCCTGTCTCTCTCTGTGTCTCTCTCTCTCCATCTCACACCCTGCAACTCCCTGTCTCTCTCTCACCCTCCAACACCCTCCTCTCCCTCTCTCTCTCTCACACCCTCCAACTCCCTGTCTCTCTCTCACCCTCCAACTCCCTGTCTCTCCCTCTCTGTTTCTCTCACACCAACCAACTCCCTGTCTCTATCTCACCATTCAACTGCCTGTCTCTCTCTCTCCCTCTCAGACACTCCAACACCCTGTCTCTCTCTCTCTCTCATACCCTCCAACTCCCTGTCTCTCTCTCTGTGTCTCTCTCTCCTTCTCTCACCCTCCAACACCCTGTCTCTCTCTCTCTCACAACCTCCAACTCCCTGTCTCTCTCTCACCCACCAACACCCTTTCTCTCCCTCTCTCTCCCTCTCATACCCTCCAACACCCTGACTCACTCTCTTTCTCTCACATACACCCTCCAACTCCCACTCTCTCCCTCTCAATCACACTCCAACTCACTCTTTCTTTCACACACGCTCCGACTCTCTGTCTCTGTCTCTCACAACCTCCAAAACCCTGTCTCTCTCTCTCTCTCTCACCCTCCAATTCCCTGTAATTCTCTCTCTCCCTGTCACACACTCCAACACCCTGCTTCTCTATTAATCTCCCACTCTCACCCTCCAACTCTCTATCTCTATCTTTCTCTCTCATACCCTCCAACTCACTGTCTCTCATTCTCTCACAACCTCCAACTCACTCTCTCTCAATCTCACTCCGTCCTACGCCCTAAATCGCTCTCTGTCTCCCTCTCACCCTCCAACTCCCCGTGTGTCTGTCTCCGTCTCACACCCTCCAACTCACTGTCTCTCTCGTCCTCTCTCTCTCTGCTTCTCACACCGTCCAACTCCCTGTCTCTCTCTCTCTCTTCCTCCAACTCCCGGTCTCTCACTCTCTCTCACATACCCTCCAGCTCCCTGTCTCTCTCTCTCTCTCTGTCTCACACCCTCCAACGAGCTGTCTCTCTCTCTCTCTCTCTCTCGCACCCTCAAACTCCCCTTCTCTCTCTCTTTCTCACCCTCCAACTCCCTCTCTCTCTCTCTCTCACACATTCCCTTCAACTGCCTGCCTCTCTCTCTCTCACCCTCCAACTCCCTTTCTCTCCCTCTCTCTCTCTCACAGCCTCCAACTCCCTGTCTCTCTCTCTATCTCAGACCATCGAACTCGCTTTCTCTCTCTCTCTAACACACCATCCAACTCCATGTTACTCTCTCTCTCTCACCCTCCAACTCCCTTTCTCTTCCTCTCTCTCTCTCACACCCACCAACTCCCTGTCTCTCTCTCTCACACCCTGCAACTCACTGTCACTCCCTCTCTCTCTCACACCATCCAACTCTCTGTCTCTCTCTCAACCTCCAACTCCCTGTCTCTCCCTGTCTTTTTCTCTCACACCAACCAACTCCCTGTCTCTATCTCACCATTCAACTGCCTGTATCTCTCTCTCTCCCTCTCACACCCTCCAACTCCCTCTCTCTCCCTCTCATTCCCTACAACTCGCTGTTTCTCTCTCTGTCTCTCTCTCTCTCCATCTCACACCCTCCAACTCCCTGTCTCTCTCTGTCACACCCTCCAACTTCCTGTCTCTCTCACACACTCCAAATCCCTGACTCTGTCTCTCACACACGCACCCTCCAACTCCCACTCTCTCTCTCTGTCTCTCTCTTTCTCACACGTTCCAACTCCCTGTCTCTCTATTTCTCACACCCTCAATCTCCCTGTCTCTCTCTCACCCTCCAACACCATTTGCCTCCCTCTCTGTCTATCTCACACCAACCAACTCCCTGTCTCTATCTCACCATTCAACTCCCGGTCTCTGTCTCTGTCCCTCTCAGACACTCCAACACCTTGTCTCTCTCTCCCTCTCTCATACCCTCCAACTGCCTGTCTCTCTCTCTGTGTCTCTCTCTCCTTCGCACACCCTCCAACTCCCTGTCTCTCTCTCTCTCACAACATCCAACTCCCTGTCTCTCTCTCACCCACCAACACCCTTTCTCTCCCTCTCTCTCCCTCTCACAGCCTCCAACTCCCTGACTCACTCTGTCTCTCACACACACCCTCCAACTCCCACTCACTCTCTCTCAATCACATGCCAACTCACTCTTTCTTTCACACACGCTCCAACTCTCTGTCTCTCTCTCACACCCTGCAAATCCCTGTATCTCTCTCTGTCTTTCTCTCTCCTTCTCACACACTCCAACGCCCTGTCTCTCTCTCTCTCTCTCTCACCCTCCAACTCCCTGTAACTCTCTCTCTCCCTGTCACACGCTCCAACACCCTGTCTCCCTCTCTCTCTCACACCCTCCAACTTCGTCTCTCCCTCTCTCTCTCACAACCTCCAACTACCTGTCTATCTCTCTCTCACACACACACCCTCCAACTCCCTGTCTCTCTCTTTCACAACATCCAATCCTCTGTCTCTCTCTCTCACACCCTCCAACACACTGTCTCACTCTCTGTCTCACACCCTCCAAATCCCTGACTCTGTCTCTCACATACCCTCCAAATCTCTCTCTCTCTCTCTCACCATCCAACTCCCTGTCTCCCCCTCTCGATCTCTCTCCCTCTCACACCCTCCAACTCCCTGTGTGTCTGTCTCTCTCTCTCACACCCTCCAACTCCCTGTCTCTCTCATCCTCTCTCTCTCTGCTTCTCACACTGTCCAACTCCCTGTCTCCCCCTCTCGCTATCTCTCCCTCTCACAGCCTCCAACTCCCTGTTTCTCTATTACTCTCCCACTCTCACCCTCCAACTCTCTATCTCTCGCTCTCTCTCTCATACTCTCCAACTCACTGTCTCTCATTCTCTCACAACCTCCAACTCCCTCTCTCTCATTCTCACTCCATCCTACGCCCTACATCACTCTCTGTATCCCTCTCAACATCCAACTCCCTGTGTGTCTGTCTCTCTCTCTCACACCCTCCAACTCCCTGTCTCTCTCGTCCACTCTCTCTCAGCTTCTCACACCGTCCAACTCACTGTCTCTATCTCTCTCACTTCCTCCAACTCCCGGTCTCTCACTCTCTCTCACATACCCTCCAGCTCCTTGTCTCTCTCTCTCTCTCTCTCTCTCACACCCTCCAACGAGCTGTGTGTGTGTCTCTCTCTCTCACACCCTCCAACTCCCCTTCTCTCTCTCTTTCTCACCCTCCAACTCCCTGTCTCTCTCTCTCTCTCTCACAATCCCTTCAACTGCCTGCCTCTCTCTCTCACCCTCAACTCCCTTTCCCTCCCTCTCTTTCTCACACCCTCCAACTCCCTGTCTCTCTCTCTATCTCAAACCATCGAAGTCGCTTTCTCTCTCTCACACCATCCAACTCCATGTTACTCTCTCTCACTCTCTCTCTCTCACCCTCCAACTCCCTTTCTCTTCCTCTCTCTCTCAAACCCTCCAACTCCCTGTCTCTCTCTCTCACACCCTGCAACTCACTGTCTCTCCCTCTCTCACTCTCACAACATCCAACTCTCTGTCTCTCTCTCACCCTCCAACTCCCTGTCTCTCCCTCTGTTTCTCTCACACCAACCAACTCCCTGTCTCTATCTCACCATTCAACTGCCTCTCTCTCTCTCTCTCCCTCTCACACCCTCCAACTCCCTTTCTCTCTCTCTCTCATTCCCTACAACTCCCTGTCTCTCTCTCTGTCTTTCTCTCTCTCCATTTCACACCCTCCGACTCCGTCTCTCTCTCTCACACCCTCCAACTCCCTGTCTCTCTCTCACCCTCCAACACCCTTACTCTCCCTCGCTCTCTCTCTCACATACTCCAATTTGCTGACTCTCTCTCTCTCACACACACAGCCTCCAACTCCCACTCTCTCTCTCTCTGTCTCTCTCTCTTTCTCACAGCTTCCAACTCCCTGTCTCTCTCTTTCTCACACCCTCAAACACCCTGTCTCTCTCTCACCATCCATCTCCCTTTGCCTCCATCTCTGTGTATCTCACACCAACCAACTCCCTGTCTCTATCTCACCATTCATCTCCCTGTCTCTCTCTCACTCCCTCTCAGACACTCCAACACCCTGTCTCTCTCTCTCTCTCATACCCTCCAACTCCCTGTCTCTCTCTCTGGCTCTCTCTCTCCTTCTCACACCCTCCAACACCCTGTCTCTCTCTGTCTCTCTCTCAGCTTCCAACTCCCTCTAACTCTCTCTCTCCCTGTCACACGCTCCAACGCCCTGTCTCCCTATCTCTCTCACACCCTCCAACTTCGTCTCTCCCTCTCTCTCTCACACCCTCCAACTCCCTGTCTCTCTCTTTCACAACATCCAATCCTCTGTCTCTCTCTCTCTCACACCCTCCAATACACTGTCTCACTCTCTGTCTCACACACTCCAACTCCCTGACTCCCTCTCTCTCACACACACAGCCTCCAACGCCCACTCTCTCTCTCTCTGTCTCTCTCTCTTTCTCAAGCTACCAACTCCCTGTCTCTCTCTCACACCCTCCAACTCCCTTTCTCTCTCTCTTTCTCACCCTCCAACTCCCTCTCTCTCTCTCACTCTCTCACACATACCCTCCAGCTCCCTGTCTCTCTCTCTCTCTCTCACAGCCTCCAACGAGCTGTCTCTCTCTCTCTCTCACCCTCTAACTCCTCTTCTCTCTCTCTTTCTCACCCTCCAACTCCCTCTCTCTCTCACATTCCCTTAAACTGCCTGCCTCTCTCTCTCCAACCCTCCAACTCACTTGAGAAAGTGATCCCTCTCTCTCTCTCACAGCCTCCAACTCCCTGTCTCTCTCTCTATCTCACACCATTGAACTCGCTTTCTCTCTCTCTCTAACACACCATCCAACTCCATGTTACTCTCTCTCTCACCCTCCAACTCCCTTTCTCTTCCTCTCTCTCTCTCACACCCTCCAACTCCCTGTCTCTCTCTCTCACCCTCCAAATCCCTGTCTGTCCCTCTCTGTTTCTCTCACACCAACCAACTCCCTGTCTCTATCTCACCATTCAACTGCCTGTCTCTCTCTCTCCCTCTCACACCCTCCAACTCCCTGTCTCTCTCTCTCATTCCCTACAACTCCCTGTCTCTCTCTGTGTCTCTCTCTCTCCATCTCACACCCTGCAACTCCCTGTCTCTCTCTCACCCTCCAACACCCTTCCTCTCCCTCTCTCTCTCACACCCTCCAACTCCCTGTCTCTCTCTCACCCTCCAACTCCCTGTCTCTCCCTCTCTGTTTCTCTCACACCAACCAACTCCCTGTCTCTATCTCACCATTCAACTGCCTGTCTCTCTCTCTCCCTCTCAGACACTCCAATACCCTGTCTCTCTCTCTCTCTCATACCCTCCAACTCCCTGTCTCTCTCTCTGTGTCTCTCTCTCCTTCTCTCACCCTCCAACACCCTGTCTCTCTCTCTCACAACCTCCAACTCCCTGTCTCTCTCTCACCCACCAACACCCTTTCTCTCCCTCTCTCTCCCTCTCATACCCTCCAACACCCTGACTCACTCTCTCTCTCTCACATACACCCTCCAACTCCCACTCTCTCCCTCTCAATCACACTCCAACTCACTCTTTCTTTCACACACGCTCCGACTCTCTGTCTCTGTCTCTCACAACCTCCAAAACCCTGTCTCTCTCTCTCTCTCTCACCCTCCAATTCCCTGTAATTCTCTCTCTCCCTGTCACACACTCCAACACCCTGCTTCTCTATTAATCTCCCACTCTCACCCTCCAACTCTCTATCTCTATCTTTCTCTCTCATACCCTCCAACTCACTGTCTCTCATTCTCTCACAACCTCCAACTGACTCTCTCTCAATCTCACTCCGTCCTATGCCCTAAATCGCTCTCTGTCTCCCTCTCACCCTCCAACTCCCCGTGTGTCTGTCTCTGTCTCTCACACCCTCCAACTCACTGTCTCTCTCGTCCTCTCTCTCTCTGCTTCTCACACCGTCCAACTCCCTGTCTCTCTCTCTCTCTTCCTCCAACTCCCGGTCTCTCACTCTCTCTCACATACCCTCCAGCTCCCTGTCTCTCTCTCTCTCTCTCTCTCTCACACCCTCCAACGAGCTGTGTCTCTCTCTCTCTCTCTCTCTCGCACCCTCAAACTCCCCTGCTCTCTCTCTTTCTCACCCTCCAACTCCCTCTCTCTCTCTCTCACACATTCCCTTCAACTGCCTGCCTCTCTCTCTCTCACCCTCCAACTCCCTTTCTCTCCCTCTCTCTCTCTCACAGCCTCCAACTCCCTGTCTCTCTCTCTATCTCAGACTATCGAACTCGCTTTCTCTCTCTCTCTAACACACCATCCAACTCCATGTTACTCTCTCTCTCTCACCCTCCAACTCCCTTTCTCTTCCTCTCTCTCTCTCACACCCACCAACTCCCTGTCTCTCTCTCTCTCACACCCTGCAACTCACTGTCACTCCCTCTCTCTCTCACACACCATCCAACTCTCTGTCTCTCTCTCAACCTCCAACTCCCTGTCTCTCCCTGTCTTTTTCTCTCACACCAACCAACTCCCTGTCTCTATCTCACCATTCAACTGCCTGTATCTCTCTCTCTCCCTCTCACACCCTCCAACTCCCTGTCTCTCCCTCTCATTCCCTACAACTCGCTGTTTCTCTCTCTGTCTCTCTGTCTCTCCATCTTACACCCTCCAACTCCCTGTCTCTCTCTGTCACACCCTCCAACTTCCTGTCTCTCTCACACACTCCAAATCCCTGACTCTCTGTCTCTCACACACGCACCCTCCAACTCCCACTCTCTCTCTCTGTCTCTCTCTTTCTCACACGTTCCAACTCCCTGACTCTCCATTTCTCACACCCTCAATCTCCCTGTCTCTCTCTCACCCTCCAACACCCTTTGCCTCCCTCTCTGTCTATCTCACACCAACCAACTCCCTGTCTCTATCTCACCATTCAACTCCCGGTCTCTGTCTCTGTCCCTCTCAGACACTCCAACACCTTGTCCCTCTCTCCCTCTCTCATACCCTCCAACTGCCTGTCTCTCTCTCTGTGTCTCTCTCTCCTTCGCACACCCTCCAACTCCCTGTCTCTCTCTCTCACAACATCCAACTCCCTGTCTCTCTCTCACCCACCAACACCCTTTCTCTCCCTCTCTCTCCCTCTCACAGCCTCCAACTCCCTGACTCACTCTGTCTCTCACACACACCCTCCAACTCCCACTCACTCTCTCTCAATCACATACCAACTCACTCTTTCTCTCACACACGCTCCAACTCTCTGTCTCTCTCTCTCACACCCTGCAAATCCCTGTATCTCTCTCTGTCTTTCTCTCTCCTTCTCACACACTCCAACGCCCTGTCTCTCTCTCTCTCACCCTCCAACTCCCTGTAACTCTCTCTCTCCCTGTCACACGCTCCAACACCCTGTCTCCCTCTCTCTCTCACACCCTCCAACTTCGTCTCTCCCTCTCTCTCTCACAACCTCCAACTACCTGTCTATCTCTCTCTCACACACACACCCTCCAACTCCCTGTCTCTCTCTTTCACAACATCCAATCCTCTGTCTCTCTCTCTCTCTCACACCCTCCAACACACTGTCTCACTCTCTGTCTCACACCCTCCAAATCCCTGACTCTGTCTCTCACATACCCTCCAAATCTCTCTCTCTCTCTCTCACCATCCAACGCCCTGTCTCCCCCTCTCGATCTCTCTCCCTCTCACACCCTCCAACTCCCTGTGTGTCTGTCTCTCTCTCTCACACCCTCCAACTCCCTGTCTCTCTCATCCTCTCTCTCTCTGCTTCTCACACTGTCCAACTCCCTGTCTCCCCCTCTCGCTATCTCTCCCTCTCACAGCCTCCAACTCCCTGTCTCTCTATTACTCTCCCACTCTCACCCTCCAACTCTCTATCTCTCGCTCTCTCTCTCATACTCTCCAACTCACTGTCTCTCATTCTCTCACAACCTCCAACTCCCTCTCTCTCATTCTCACTCCATCCTACGCCCTACATCACTCTCTGTATCCCTCTCAACATCCAACTCCCTGTGTCTGTCTCTCTCTCTCACACCCTCCAACTCCCTGTCTCTCTCGTCCACTCTCTCTCAGCTTCTCACACCGTCCAACTCACTGTCTCTATCTCTCTCACTTCCTCCAACTCCCGGTCTCTCACTCTCTCTCACATACCCTCCAGCTCCCTGTCTCTCTCTCTCTCTCTCTCACACCCTCCAACGAGCTGTGTGTGTCTCTCTCTCTCTCACACCCTCCAACTCCCCTTCTCTCTCTCTTTCTCACCCTCCAACTCCCTGTCTCTCTCTCTCTCTCTCACAATCCCTTCAACTGCCTGCCTCTCTCTCTCTCACCCTCCAACTCCCTTTCCCTCCATCTCTTTCTCACACCCTCCAACTCCCTGTCTCTCTCTCTATCTCAAACCATCGAAGTCGCTTTCTCTCTCTCACACCATCCAACTCCATGTTACTCTCTCTCACTCTCTCTCTCTCACCCTCCAACTCCCTTTCTCTTCCTCTCTCTCTCAAACCCTCCAACTTCCTGTCTCTCTCTCTCACACCCTGCAACTCACTGTCTCTCCCTCTCTCTCTCTCACACCCTCCAACTCCCTGTCTCTCTCACTCTCACAACATCCAACTCTCTGTCTCTCTCTCACCCTCCAACTCCCTGTCTCTCCCTCTCTGTTTCTCTCACACCAACCAACTCCCTGTCTCTATCTCACCATTCAACTGCCTGTCTCTCTCTCTCTCCCTCTCACACCCTCCAACTCCCTGTCTCTCTCTCACCCACCAACACCCTTTCTCTCCCTCTCTCTCCCTCTCACAGCCTCCAACTCCCTGACTCACTCTGTCTCTCACACACACCCTCCAACTCCCACTCACTCTCTCTCAATCACATGCCAACTCACTCTTTCTCTCACACACGCTCCAACTCTCTGTCTCTCTCTCTCACACCCTGCAAATCCCTGTATCTCTCTGTCTTTCTCTCTCCTTCTCACACACTCCAACGCCCTGTCTCTCTCTCTCTCTCTCACCCTCCAACTCCCTGTAACTCTCTCTCTCCCTGTCACACGCTCCAACACCCTGTCTCCCTCTCTCTCTCACACCCTCCAACTTCGTCTCTCCCTCTCTCTCTCACAACCTCCAACTACCTGTCTATCTCTCTCTCACACACACACCCTCCAACTCCCTGTCTCTCTCTTTCACAACATCCAATCCTCTGTCTCTCTCTCTCTCACACCCTCCAACACACTGTCTCACTCTCTGTCTCACACCCTCCAAATCCCTGACTCTGTCTCTCACATACCCTCCAAATCTCTCTCTCTCTCTCTCACCATCCAACTCCCTGTCTCCTCCTCTCGATCTCTCTCCCTCTCACACCCTCCAACTCCCTGTGTGTCTGTCTCTCTCTCTCACACCCTCCAACTCCCTGTCTCTCTCATCCTCTCTCTCTCTGCTTCTCACACTGTCCAACTCCCTGTCTCCCCCTCTCGCTATCTCTCCCTCTCACAGCCTCCAACTCCCTGTCTCTCTATTACTCTCCCACTCTCACCCTCCAACTCTCTATCTCTCGCTCTCTCTCTCATACTCTCCAACTCACTGTCTCTCATTCTCTCACAACCTCCAACTCCCTCTCTCTCATTCTCACTCCATCCTATGCCCTACATCACTCTCTGTATCCCTCTCAACATCCAACTCCCTGTGTGTCTGTCTCTCTCTCACACCCTCCAACTCCCTGTCTCTCTCGTCCACTCTCTCTCAGCTTCTCACACCGTCCAACTCACTGTCTCTATCTCTCTCACTTCCTCCAACGCCCGGTCTCTCACTCTCTCTCACATACCCTCCAGCTCCCTGTCTCTCTCTCTCTCTCTCACACCCTCCAACGAGCTGTGTGTGTGTCTCTCTCTCTCACACCCTCCAACTCCCCTTCTCTCTCTCTTTCTCACCCTCCAACTCCCTGTCTCTCTCTCTCTCACAATCCCTTCAACTGCCTGCCTCTCTCTCTCTCACCCTCCAACTCCCTTTCCCTCCCTCTCTTTCTCACACCCTCCAACTCCCTGTCTCTCTCTCTATCTCAAACCATCGAAGTCGCTTTCTCTCTCTCACACCATCCAACTCCATGTTACTCTCTCTCACTCTCTCTCTCTCACCCTCCAACTCCCTTTCTCTTCCTCTCTCTCTCAAACCCTCCAACTCCCTGTCTCTCTCTCTCACACCCTGCAACTCACTGTCTCTCCCTCTCTCTCTCTCACACCCTCCAACTCCCTGTCTCTCTCACTCTCACAACATCCAACTCTCTGTCTCTCTCTCACCCTCCAACTCCCTGTCTCTCCCTCTGTTTCTCTCACACCAACCAACTCCCTGTCTCTATCTCACCATTCAACTGCCTGTCTCTCTCTCTCTCTCCCTCTCACACCCTCCAACTCCCTGTCTCTCTCTCTCTCATTCCCTACAACTCCCTGTCTCTCTCTCTGTCTCTCTCTCTCTCTCCATTTCACACCCTCCGACTCCGTCTCTCTCTCTCACACCCTCCAACTCCCTGTCTCTCTCTCACCCTCCAACACCCTTACTCTCTCTCGCTCTCTCTCTCACATACTCCAATTTGCTGACTCTCTCTCTCTCACACACACAGCCTCCAACTCCCACTCTCTCTCTCTCTGTCTCTCTCTCTTTCTCACAGCTTCCAACTCCCTGTCTCTCTCTTTCTCACACCCTCAAACACCCTGTCTCTCTCTCACCATCCATCTCCCTTTGCCTCCATCTCTGTGTATCTCACACCAACCAACTCCCTGTCTCTATCTCACCATTCATCCCCCTGTCTCTCTCTCTCTCTCATACCCTCCAACTCCCTGTCTCTCTCTCTGGCTCTCTCTCTCCTTCTCACACCCTCCAACACCCTGTCTCTCTCTGTCTCTCTCTCAGCTTCCAACTCCCTCTAACTCTCTCTCTCCCTGTCACACGCTCCAACGCCCTGTCTCCCTATCTCTCTCACACCCTCCAACTTCGTCTCTCCCTCTCTCTCTCACACCCTCCAACTCCCTGTCTCTCTCTTTCACAACATCCAATCCTCTGTCTCTCTCTCTCTCACACCCTCCAATACACTGTCTCACTCTCTGTCTCACACACTCCAACTCCCTGACTCCCTCTCTCTCACACACACAGCCTCCAACGCCCACTCTCTCTCTCTCTGTCTCTCTCTCTTTCTCAAGCTTCCAACTCCCTGTCTCTCTCTTTCTCACACCCTCAAACTCCCTGTCTCTCTCTCACCATCCAACTCCCTTTGCCTCCCTCTCTGTCTATCTCACACCAACCAACTCCCTTTCTCTATCTCACCATTCAACTCCCTGTCTCTCTCTCTCCCTCTCAGACACTCCACCACCCTATCTCTCTCTTTCTCTCATACCCTCCAACTCCCTGTCTCTCTCTGTGTCTGTCTCTCCTTTTCACACCCTCCAACTCCCTGTCTCTCTCTCTCACAAACTCCAACTCCCTGTCTCTCTCTCACCCACCAACACCCTCTCTCTCCCTCTCACAGCCTCCAACTCCCTGACTCACTCTCTCTCTCACACACACCCTACAACTTCCACTCTCTCTCTCTCTCAATCACACACCAACTCACTCTTTCTCTCACACACGCTCCAATTCTCTGTCTCTGTCTCTCACACCCTCCAAATCCCTGTATCTCTCTCTGTCTCTCTCTCTCCTTCTCACACCCTCCAACACACTGTCTCTCACCCTCCAACTCCCTGTAACACTCTCTCTCCCTGTCACATGCTCCAACACCCTGTCTCCCTCTCTCTCTCACACCCTCCAACTTCGTCTCTCCCTCTCTCTCTCACAACCTCCAACTACCTGTCTATCTCTCTCTCACACACACACACCCTCCAACTCCCTGTCTCTCTCTTTCACAACATCCAATCCTCTGTCTCTCTGTCTCTCTCTCTCACACCCTCCAGCTCCCTGTCTCACTCTGTCTCACACCCTCCAAATCCCTGACTCTCTGTCTCTCACATACCCTCCAAATCTCTCTCTCTCTCTCACCATCCAACTACCTGTCTCCCCCTCTTGCTCTCTCTCCCTCTCACACCCTCCAACTCCCTGCCTCTCTATTACTCTCCCACTCTCACCCTCCAACTCTCTCGATCTCACTCTCTCTCATACCCTCCAACTCACTGTCTCTCATTCTCCCACAACCTCCAACTCCCTCTCTCTCTATCTCACTCCGTCCGACGCCCTACATCGCCCTCTGTCTCCCTCTCACCGTCCAACTCCCTGTCTCTCTCGTCCTCTCTCTCTCTGCTTCTCACACCGTCCAACTCCCTGTCTCTCTCTCTCTCTTCCTCCAACTCCCGGTCTCACACTCTCTCTCACATACCCGTCAGCTCCCTGTCTCTCTCTCTCTCTCTCACACCCTCCAACGAGCTGTGTCGCTCTCTCTCTCACTTCCTCCAACTACCTGACTCTCACTCTCTCTCACATACCCTCGAGCTCCCTGTCTCTCTCTCTCTCTCACACCCTCCAACGAGCTGTATCTCTCTCTCTCTCTCACACCCTCCAACTCCCTTTCTCTCTCTCTTTCTCACCCTCCAACTCCCTCTCTCTCTCTCTCTCTCTCTCACATTCCCTTCAACTGACTGCCTCTCTCTCTCTCTCTCACCCTCCTACTCCCGTTCTCTCCCTCTCTCTCTCACACCATCCAACTCCCTGTCTCTCTCTCTATCTCACACCATCTAACTCGCTTTCTCTCTCTCTCTCTCTCACACCATCCAACTCCATGTTACTCTCTCTCACTCTCTCTCTCTCTCACCCTCCAACTCCCTTTTTCTTCCTCTGTCTCACACACCCTCCAACTCCCTGACTCTCTCTCTCACACCCTGCAACTCACTGTCTCTCCTTCTCTCTCTCTCACACCCTCCAACTCCCTGTCTCTCTCACTCTCACACCCTTCAACTCTCTGTCTCTCTCTCACCCTCCAACTCCCTGTCTCTCCCTCTCTGTTTCTCTCACACCAACCAACTCCCTGTCTCTATCTCACCATTCAACTGCCTGTCTCTCTCTCTCTCCCTCTCACACCCTCCAACACCCAGTCTCTCTCTCTCTCTCATTCCCTACAACTGCCTGTCTCTCTCTCTGTCTCTCTCTCTCCATCTCACACCCTCCAACTCCCTGTCTCTCTCTCTCTCTCACACCCTCCAACTCCCTGTCTCTCTCTCACCCTCCAACACCCTTCTTCTCCCTCTCTCTCTCTCTCACACACTCCAACTCCCTGACTCTCTCTCTCTCTCACACACACACCCTCCAACTCCCACTCTCTCTCTCTTCTCTCTCTCTTTCTCACACCTTCCAACTCCCTGTCTCTCTTTCTCACACCTCAAACTGCCTGTCTCTCTCTCACCCTCCAAATCCCTTTGCCTCCCTCTCTGTCTATCTCACACCAACCAACTCCCTGTCTCTATCTCAACATTCAACTCCCTGTCTCTCTCTCTCTCCCTCTCAGACACTCCAACACCCTGTCTCTCTCTCTCTCTCTCTCTCATACCTTCCAACACCCTGTCTCTCTCTCTGTCTCTCTCTCTCCTTATCACACCCTCCAACTCCCTGTCTCTCTCTCACCCTCCAACTCCCTTTGCCTCCCTCTGTCTATCTCACACCAACCAACTCCCTGTCTCTATCTCACCATTCAACTCCCTGTCTCTCTCTCTCCCTCTCAGACACTCCAACACCCTGTCTCTCTCTCTCTCTCTCTCATACCCTCCAACTCCCTGTCTCTCTCTGTGTGTCTCTCTCTCCTCACACCCTCCAACTCCCTGTCTCTCTCTCTCACAACCTCCAACTCCCTGTCTCTCTCTCACCCACCAACACCCTTCTCTCCCTCTCTCTCCCTCTCACACCCTCCAACTCCCTGACTCACTCTCTCTCTCACACACACCCTCCAACTCCCACTCTCTCTCTCTTAATCACACTCCAACTCACTCTTTCTCTCACACACGCTCCAACTCTCTGTCTCTGTCTCTCACACCCTCCAAATCCCTGTATCTCTCTGTCTCTCTCTCTCTCCTTCTCACACCCTCCAACACCCTGTCTCTCTCACTCTCACCCTCCAACTCCCTGTAACTCACTCTCTCCCTGTCACACGCTCCAACACCCTGTCTCCCTCTCACTCTCACACCCTCCAACTTCGTCTCTCCCTCTCTCTCACAACCTCCAACTACCTGTCTATCTCTCTATCTCACACACACACACCCTCCAACATCCTGTCTATCTCTTTCACAAAATCCAATCCTCTGTCTTTCTCTCTCTCTCCATGTCACACCCTCCCGCTCCCTGTCTCTCTCTCTCTCACACCCTCCAAAACACTCTGTCTCACTCTCTCTCTCACACCCTCCAAATCCCTCTCTCTCTCACTCTCACACCCTCCAACTCTCTGTCTCTCTCTCACCCTCCAACTCCCTGTCTCTCCCTCTCTGTTTCTCTCACACCAACCAACTCCCTGTCTCTATCTCACCATTCAACTGCCTGTCTCTCTCTCTCTCCCTCTCACACCCTCCAACTCTCTGTCTCTGTCCCTCACACCCTCCAAATCCCTGTATCTCTCTGTCTCTCTCTCTCCTTCTCACACCCTCCAACTCCCTGTCTCTCTCTCTCACACCCTGCAACTGACTGTCTCTCCTTCTCTCTCTCTCACACCCTCCAACTCCCTGTTTCTCTCTCTCTCTCTCTCACACCCTCCAACTCCCTGTCTCTCTCCCTCTCTCTCCTTCCCCCAACCGCCAACTCCTTCTCTCTCTGTCTCACTTTCCAATTCCCTCTCTCCCTCTCTCTCTGTCTCACACCCTCCAACTCCCTGTCTGTCCCTCTCTCTCTCTCACACTCACCAACTCCCTGTCTCGCTATGTCTCTCTCTCACCATCCAACTCCCTGTCTCTTTCTCTCTCCCTCTCACACCCTCCATCTCATTGTCTCTCTCTCTCTCTCTCTCAAACCCATCCAACTCCCTGACTCTGTCTCTCTCTCACATACCTTCCAACTCTCTGTCTCTCTCACACCATCCAAATCCCTGTCTCTCTTCCTCTCTCTCTCTCTCGATCTCACAGCCTCCAACCCCCTGACTCTCTCTCTGACACCCTCCCATTCCCTTTCTCTCCCTTTCTGTCTCTCTCGCACCCACCAACTCCCTGTCTCTCTCTCACCATCTAACCCCCTGTCTCTCTCTCTCTCTCACCTCCTCCAACTCCCTGACTTTCTGTCTCTCACATACCCTCCAACTCTCTCTCTGTCTCTCTCACACCATCCAACTCCCTGTCTCCCTCTCTCTCTCTCTCCCTCTCACACCCTCAAACTCTCTGTCTCTCTCTTTTCCTCTCTCACGCCCTCCACCTCCCTGTCTCTCTATTTCTCTCTCACCCACCAACTCCCTGTGTGTCTCTCTCTCTCTCTCTCACACACACTCCAACTCCTAGTCTCTCACTCGCAAACCCTCCAACTCCCTGTCTGTCTCTCTCTCTCTCCCTCTCTCTCCATCTCACAACCTCCAACTCCCTGTCTCTCCCTCTCTCTCACACCCTCAAACTACCCGTCTCTCTCTCTCAAACATCCCATCCAACTCTGTCTCTCTCTCTCCCTCTCATACACACCAAATACCTGTCTCTCTCTCTCCCTCACACCCTCCAAGTGCCTGTCTCTCTATCTCTCCCTCTCACACCCTCCAACTCCCTCTCTTTCTCATTCTCGAACTCCCTGTCTCTCTCTCTCTCTATGATATTCCCTCCAACTGCCTCTCTCTCTCTCTCACCCTCAAACTCCCTTTCTCTCCCCCTCTCTCTCTCACACCCTCCAACACGCTGTCTCTCTCTCTCTCTCACACCCTCCAACTCCCTGTCTCTCTCTCACACACACACACACCCTCCAACTCCCTTTCTCTCTCTCTCACACATGCTTCAACTTGCTGTCTCTCACACCCTCCAACTCCCTGTATCTCTCTTTTCCTCTCTCACGCCCTCTATCACCCTGTCTCTCTCTTTCTCTCTCACCCTCCAACTCCGTGTGCTTGTCTCTCTCTCTCTCACAGCCTCCAACTCCCAGGCTCTCTCTCGCACACCCTCCAACTTCCTGTCTGTCTCTCTCTCTCTCCCTCTCATACACTTCAACTACCTGTCTCTCTCTCTCCCTCACACCATACAACTGCCTGTCTCTCTTGCACACCCTCTCACACCCTCCAACTCCCTGTCTCTCTCTCTCTCTGATATTCCCTCCAACTGCCTGTCTCTCTCTCTCTCTCTCTCACCCTCAAACTCCCTTTCTCTCCCTCTCTCTCTCTCACACCCTCGAACACCCTGTCTCTCTCTCTCTCTCTCTCTCTCACACCCTCCAACTACCTGTCTCTCTCTCTCTCTCACACACACACAAACACCCTCCAACTCCCTGTCTCTCTCTCTTACACATGCTTCAACTCGCTGTCTCTCTCAAACCTCCAACTCCCTGTGTGCCTGTCTCTCTCTCTCTCACACCCTCCAACTCCCTGTGTGCCTGTCTCTCTCTCTCTCACACCCTCCAACTCCCAGTCTCTCTCTCGCACACCCTCCAACTTCCTGTCTGTCTCTCTCTCTCTCCCTCTCATACACTTCAACTACCTGTCTCTCTCTCTCCCTCACACCATTCAACTGCCTGTCTCTCTTGCACACCCTCTCACACCCTCCAACGCCCTGTCTCTCTCTCTCTCCCTCTCACACCCTCCAACTATCTGTCTCTCTCTCTCTCTCACACACCCTTAACTCCCTGTCTCTCTCGGTCTCTCTCTCTCCTTCTCACAACTTCGAACTCCCTGTCTCTCTCTCACCCTCCAACTCCCTGTCTCTCCCTCTCTGTCTCTCTCACAACAACCATGTCCCTGTCTCTATCTCACCATTCAACTCCTTGTCTCTCTCTCACTCTCACACACACCTTCTAACTCACTGTCTCTCTCTCTCACACATACCCTCCAACTCCCTCTCTTTCTCTCACTCCGTCCTACTCCCTGTATCACTCTCTCTCTCTCCCTCACACCCTCCCTGTCTGTCTGTCTCTCTCTCTCTCTCCCTCTCACAACCTCCAACTCTGTCTTTCCCTCTCTCTCACACTCTCAATCTACCCGTCTCTCTCTCTCTCTCACACACATACCCTCCAACGCTCTGTCTCTCTCACTCCCTCTCATACACTCCAAATCTGTCTCTCTCTCTCACCGTCACACTCTCCAAATGTCTGTCTCTCACTCTCTCCCTCTCACACCCTCCGACACCCTGTCTCTCTCTCTCACACACACCCTTAACTCCCTGTCTCTCTCTCACATACCCTCCAACTATCTGTCTCTCTCTCTCTCTCACACCCTCGAACTCCCTGTCTCTCTGTCTCTCTCTCCCCTTCTCACACCCTCCAACTCCCTGTCCTTCCCTCTCACACCCTCCAACTCCCTGTCTCTCTCTCACCCTCCAACTCACTTTCTCTCCCTATCCGTCTTTCTCACACCAACCAACTCCCTGTCTCTATCTCACCATTCAACTCCCTGTCCCTCTCTCTCTCTCTCTCTCTCTCTCACACCCTCCAACTCCCTGTCTCTCTTTCTCTCACACCCGACAACTCCCTGTCTCTCTCTCTCTGTCTCTCTCTGTGCTTCTCAGACCCTCCAACTCCCTGTCTCTCTCTCTCTCTCTCATACTCTCCAGCTCCCTGTCTCTCCCTCACCCTCCAACTCCCTTTCTCTCCGCCTCTCTCTCTCCAACACACTCCAACTCCCTGATTCTCTCTCTCTCACACACACACACACACACACACATCCTCCAACTCCCACTCTCTCTCTCAATCACACTCCAACTCACTTTCTCTATCACACATGCTCCAACTCTGTCTCTGTCTCTCATACCCTCCAACTTCCTGTCTCTCTCTCTGTCTCTCTCTCTGCCTCTCACACCCTCCAACACCCTGTCTCTCTCTCTCTCACACCTTCCAACTTCGTCTCTTCCTCTCTCTCTCACACCCTCCAACTACATGTCTCTCTCTCTCACACAGACAGACACCCTCCAACTCCCTGTCTCTCTCTTTTCTGCTCTCACGCCCTCAAACACCGTGTCTCTCTCTTTCTCTCTCACCCTCCATCTCACTATGTGTCTGTTTCTGTCTCTCTCACACCCTCCAACTCCCTGTCTGTCTCTCTCCCTCTCAAACCCTACAATACATTGTCTCTCTCTCTCTCTCACACCTTCCAACTCCCTGACTCTCTATTTCTCTCCCACTCTCACCCTCCAACTCGCTATCTCTCTCTCTCTCTCTCTCTCTCAGACCCTCCAACTGACTGTCTTTCTCTCTCACACAGCCTCCAAATCCCTCTCTCTCTCTCTCACTCCGTCCTACTCCCTGCATCGCTCTCTGTCTCCCTAACACCCTCCAACTCCCTGTCTCTCTCTCACACACACCCTCCAACTCCCTGTCTCTCTATCGCACACACCCTCCAACTCCCTGTCTCTCTGTCCCTCTCTCTCAAACACACCCTCCAACTCACTGTGTCTCTCTTTCACATAACCTCCAGCTCCCTGTCTCTCTCTCACATACGCTCCAACTCCTTGTCTCTCTCTCGCACACTCCAACTCCCTGTCTGTCTCTCTCTCTCTCTCTCTCTCTCCCTCTCACAACCTCCAACTCCGTCTCTCCCTCTCTCTCACACCGTCGAACTACCCGTCTCTCTCTCTCTCACACATACCCTCCAACTCTCTTTCTGCCTCTCTCTCTCCCTCTCACACACTCCAACATCCTGTCTCTCTCTCTACCGCACACCCACCAACTGCCTGTCTCTCTCTCTCTCTCCTTCACGCTCCAACTCCCTGTCTCTCTCTCTCTCCCTCTCACACACTCGAAATCCTGTCACCATCTCTCGCTCACACACTCCAATTTCATCTCTCCCTCTCTCTCTCTCACCCTCCGACTCCCTGTCTATCTCTCTGACGTACCCTCCAACTCCCAGTCTCTCTTTCGCACGCCCTCCAAATCCCTGACTCTCTCTCTCTCTCACACACCCTCCAACTCCCAAACGCTATCTCTCAATCACACTCCAACTCATTCTCTCTCACACATGCTCCAACTCTCTGTCTCTGTCTCACACACCCTCCAACTCCCTGTCTCTTTCTTTCTCTCTCTCAACTTCTCACACCCTCCAACACCCTGTCTCTCTCTTTCTCTCTCACCCTCCAACTCCCTGTCACTCTCTCTCTCCCTGTCACATGATCCAACACCCTGTCTCCCTCTCTCCCTCACACACTCCAACTTCATCTCTCCCTCTCTATCTCACACGCTCCAACTACGTGTCTCTCTCTGTCTCATACACACAGACACCCTCCAACTCCCTGTCTCTCTCTTTGCCTCTCTCACGCCCTCCAACACCCTGTCGCTCTCTTTCTTTCACACTCTCCATCTCCCTGTGTGTCTGTCTCTCACATGCTGCAACACCCTGTCACCCTCTCTCTCTCACACCCTCCAACTCCCTGTCTCTCTCTGACATACCCTCCAACTCCCAGTCTCTCTCTCGCACACCCTCCAACACCCAGTCTCTCTCTCGCACACCCTCCAACTCCCTGACTCTCTCTCTCTCCCAGACACACCCTGCAACTCCCACTCTCTCTCTCTCAATCACACTCCAACTCACTCTCTCTCTCACACAGGCTCCAACTCTCTGTCTCTGTCTCTCACACCCTCAAACTCCCTGTCTCTCTCGCTGTCTCTCTCTCTCCATCTCACGCACTCCAACACCCTGTCTCCCTCTCACCCTCACACCCTCCAACTACGTGTCTCTCTCTCACACACAAACAGACATCCTCCAACTCCCTGTCTCTCTCTTTCCCTCTCTCACGCCCTCCAACACCCTGTCTCTCTCTTTCTCTCTCACCCTCCATCTCCCTGTGTGTCTGTTTCTCTCTCTCTCTCACACCCTCCAACTCCCTGTCTGTCTCTCTCCCTCTCAAACCCTACAAATTATTGTCTCTCTCACTCTCTCACAAGCTCCAACTCCCTTACTCTCTATTTCTCTCCCACTCTCACCCTCCAACTCGCTATCTCTCTCTCTCTCTCTCTCTCTCTCACACCCTCCAACTCACTGTCTCTCTCTCTCACACAACCTCCAAATCCCCCTCTCTCTCTCTCACTCCGTCCTACTCACTGCATCGCTCTCTGTCTCCCTCACACCCTCCAACATCCTGTCTCTCTCTCACACACCCTCCAACTCCCTGTCTCTCTCTCTCACACACCCTCCAACTCCCTGTCTCTCTGTCTCTCTCTCTCTCACACACCCTCCAACTCACTGTGTCTCTCTCTCACATACCCTCCAACTCCTTCTCTCTCTCTCGCACTACCTCCAACTCCCTGTTTGGCTCTCTCTCTCCCCCTCACAACCTCCAACTCCCTGTCTCTCCCTCTCTCTCACACCGTCGAACGACCCGTCTCTCTCTCTCTCACACATACCCTCCAACTCTCTTTCTGCCTCTCTCTCTCTCCCTCTCACACACTCCAACATCCTGTCTCTCTCTCTACCTCACACCCACCAACTGCCTGTCTCTCTCTCTCTCTTTAACGCTCCAACTCCCTGTCTCTCTCTCTCTCCGTCTCACACACTCGAACTCCTGTCACCATCTCTCGCTCACACCCTCCAATTTCATCTCTCCCTCTCTCTCTCTCACCCTCCAACTCCCTGTCTCTCTCTCTGACGTACCCTCCAACTCCCAGTCTCTCTTTCGCACGCCGTCCAACTCCCAAACTCTCTCTCTCAATCACACTCCAACTCACTCTCTCTCTCATACACGGTCCAACTCTCTGTCTCTGTATCTCACACCCTCCAACACCGTGTCTCTCTCTGTCTCTCTCTCACCTTCTCACACCCTCCAACACCCTGTCTCTCTCTTTCTCTCTCACCCTCCAACTCCCTGTCACTCTTTCTCTCCCTGTCACATGATCCAACACCCTGTGTCCCTCTCTCACTCACACCCTCCAACTTCGTCTCTCCCTCTCTATCTCACACCCTCCAACTACGTGTCTCTCTCTCTCTCTCATACGCACAGACATCCTCCAACTCCCTGTCTCTCTCTTTCCCTCTCTCACGCCCTGCAAAACCCTGTTGCTCTCTTTCTCTCACACTCTCGATCTCCCTGTGTGTCTGTCACTCTCTCTCACACCCTCCAACTCCCTGTCTCTCCCGCCCTCTCTCTCTCGCTCTCCCTCTCACACCCTCCAACTCCCTGTCTCTCTCTCTCTCTCAGACACCCTCCAACTCCCTGTCTCTCTATCTCACACACCCTCCAACTCCCTGTCTCTCTGTCCCTCTCTCTCAAACACACCCTCCAACTCATTGTGTCTCTCTTTCACATAACCTCCAACTCCCTGTCTCTCCCTCTCTCTCACACCGTCGAACTTCCCGTCTCTCTCTCTCTCACACATACCCTCCAACTCTCTTTCTGCCTCTCTCTCTCTCCCTCTCACACACTCCAACATCCTGTCTCTCTCTCTACCTCACACCCACCAACTGCCTGTCTCTCTCTCTCTCTCCTTCACGCTCCAACTCCCTGTCTCTCTCTCTCTCTCCCTCTCACACACTCGAAATCCTGTCACCATCTCTCGCTCACACCCTCCAATTTCATCTCTCCCTCTCTCTCTCTCACCCTCCGACTCCCTGTCTATCTCTCTGACGTACCCTCCAACTCCCAGTCTCTCTTTTGCACGCCCTCCAAATCCCTGACTCTCTCTCTCTCTCACACACACCATCCAACTCCCAAACTCTATCTCTCAATCACACCCACCAACTCACTCTCTCTCTCACACATGCTCCAACTCTCTGTCTCTGTCTCACACACCCTCCAACTCTCTGTCTCTTTCTGTCTCTCTCTCAACTTCTCACACCCTCCAACACCCTGTCTCTCTCTTTCTCTCTCACCCTCCAACTCCCTGTCACTCTTTCTCTCCCTGTCACATGATCCAACAACCCGTCTCCCTCTCTCCCTCACACACTCCAACTTCGTCTCTCCCTCTCTATCTCACGCCCTCCAACTACGTGTCTCTCTCTGTCTCATACACACAGACACCCTCCAACTCCCTGTCTCTCTCTTTGCCTCTCTCACGCCCTCCAACACCCTGTCGCTCTCTTTCTCTCACACTCTCCATCTCCCTGTGTCTCTGTCTCTCACATGCTGCAACACCCTGTCACCCTCTCTCTCTCACACCCTCCAACTCCCTGTCTCTCTGACATACCCTCCAACTCCCAGTCTCTCTCTCGCACACCCTCCAACACCCAGTCTCTCTCTCGCACACCCTCCAACTCCCTGACTCTCTCTCTCTCCCAGACACACCCTGCAACTCCCACTCTCTCTCTCTCAATCACACTCCAACTCACTCTCTCTCTCACACAGGCTCCAACTCTCTGTCTCTGTCTCTCACACCCTCAAACTCCCTGCCTCTCTCGCTGTCTCTCTCTCTCCATCTCACGCACTCCAACACCCTGTCTCCCTCTCACCCTCACACCCTCCAACTACGTGTCTCTCTCTCACACACAAACAGACATCCTCCAACTCCCTGTCTCTCTCTTTCCCTCTCTCACGCCCTCCAACACCCTGTCTCTCTCTTTCTCTCTCACCCTCCATCTCCCTGTGTGTCTGTTTCTCTCTCTCTCACACCCTCCAACTCCCTGTCTGTCTCTCTCCCTCTCAAACCCTACAAATTATTGTCTCTCTCTCTCTCTCTCACAAGCTCCAACTCCCTGACTCTCTATTTCTCTCCCACTCTCACCCTCCAACTCGCTATCTCTCTCCCTCTCTCTCACACCCTCCAACTCACTGTGTCTCTCTCTCACACAACCTCCAAATCCCTCTCTCTCTCTCTCACTCCGTCCTACTCACTGCATCGCTCTCTGTCTCCCTCACACCCTCCAACTTCCTGTCTCTCTCTCTCACACACCCTCCAACTCCCTGTCTCTCTATCTCACACACCCTCCAACTCTCTGTCTCTCTCTCTCACACACACCCTCCAACTCACTGTGCCTCTCTCTCACATACCCTCCAACTCCTTCTCTCTCTCTCGCACTCCCTCCAACTCCCTGTTTGGCTCTCTCTCTCTCCCCTCACAACCTCCAACTCCCAGTCTCTCCCTCTCGCTCACACCGTCGAATTACCCGTCTCTCTCCCTCTCACACACTCCAACATCCTGTCTCTCTCTCTACCTCACACCCACCAACTGCCTGTCTCCTTCTCTCTCTCCTTCACGCTCCAACTCCCTGTCTCTCTCTCTCTCCCTCTCACACACTCGAACTCCTGTCACCATCTCTCGCTCACACCCTCCAATTTCATCTCTCCCTCTGTCTCTCTCACCCTCCAACTCCCTGTCTCTCTCTCTGACGTACCCTCCAACTCCCAGTCTCTCTTTCTCAAGCCCTCCAACTCCCTGACTCTCTCTCTCTCTCACACACACACCCTCCAACTCCCAAACTCTCTCTCTCAATCACACTCCAACTCACTCTCTCTCTCACACACGGTCCAACTCTCTGTCTCTGTATCTCACACCCTCCAACTCCGTGTCTCTCTCTGTCTCTCTCTCACCTTCTCACACCCTCCAACGCCCTGTCTCTCTCTTTCTCTCTCACCCTCCAACTCCCTGTCACTCTTTCTCTCCCTGTCACATGATCCAACACCCTGTGTCCCTCTCTCCCTCACACCCTCCAACTTCGTCTCTCCCTCTCTATCTCACACCCTCCAAATACGTGTCTCTCTCTCTCTCATACACACAGACACCCTCCAACTCCCTGTCTCTCTCTTTCCCTCTCTCACGCCCTCCAAAACCCTGTCGCTCTCTTTCTCTCACACTCTCTATCTCCCTGTCTCTCCCGCCCTCTCTCTCTCGCTCTCCCTCTCACACCCTCCAACTCCCTGTCTCTCCCGCCCTCTCTCTCTCGCTCTCCCTCTCACACCCTCCAACTCCCTGTCTCTCTCTCTCTCTCACACACCCTCCAAATCCCTGTCTCTCTCTCTCACTCTCTCGCTTTCACCCTCCAACTCCCTTTCTCTCCCTCTCTCTCTCTCACATCCTCCAACCCAATGTCTCTCTCTCTCTCACCCTCCAACCCAATGTATCTGCCTCTCTCTTTCTCACACCCTCCAACTCCCTATGTCTCTCTCTCTGTCTCACACACCCTCCAACTCACTGTCTCTCCCTCTCTATCACCCTCTCACAACCGGCAACACCCTCTCTCTCTCTCACCCTCACCAACTCCCTGTCTCTTCTATGTCTCTGTCTCACCATCCAACTACCTGTCTCTCTCTCGCTCCCTCTCACAACGTCCAACTCCCTGTCTCTCTCTGTCTCTCACACACACACCCTTAACTCCCTGTCTCTCTCTTTCTCACGTTCCCTCCAAATCCCTGTCTCTCTCTCTCGCACCCTCCAACTCCCTGTCTCTCTCTCTGTCTCTGTCTCTCCTTCTCACACCCTCCGACTCCCTGTCTCCCTCTCAACATCCAACACCCTTTCTCTCCCACTGTCTCTCACACACCAACCATCTCCTTGTCTCTCTCTCACCATTCAACTACCTGTCTCTCACTCTCTCCCTCTCACCCCCTCGAAGTCATTGTCATTCTCTCTCTCTCAGACCCTCCAACTCCCTGACTCTCTCTCTCTCACATGCGTTCCAACTCTCTGTCTCTCTCTCTCTCTCGCACCATCCAACTCCCTGTCTCTCTCTCTCTCTCATTCTCCGTCCATCTCAAACCCTCCAACCCCCTGTCTCTCTCTCTCACAGCCTGCAACTCTCTGTCACTCTCTCACCCTCCTATTCCCTTTCTCTCCCTCTCGGTCTCTCTCAAACCCACCAACTCCCACTCTCTCTCTCACCATCCAACTCCCTGTCTGTCTCTGTCCATCTCACACCCTCCAACTCATTGTCTGTCTCTCTCTCTCTCACACCCTGCAAGTCCTGACTCTCTGTCTCTCACATACCCTCCAACTCTCTGTCTCTCTCTCTCTCACACCATCAGCTCCCTGTCTCCCTCTCTCTCTCTCTCTCTCTCTCTCTCACACCCTCCAACTCCCTGCTTCTCTATTTCTCTCCCACTCTCACCTTCCAACTCTCCATCTCTCTCTCTCTCACACACACCCTCGAACTCACTGTGTCTCTCTCTCACACAACCTACAACTCCCTCTCTCTCTCTCTCACTCCGTCCTACTCCCTGCATCGCTCTCTGTCTCCCACACACCCTGTCTCTCTCTTTCTCACACACATCCTCCAACTCACTGTCTCTCTCTCTCTCACATAACCTCCAACTTCCTGTCTCTCTCTCACATAACCTCCAACTCCTTTTCCCTCTCTCGCATTCCCTCCAACTCCCTGTTTGTCTCTCTCTCTCTCCCTCTCACAACCTCCAAGTCCCTGTCTCTCCCACTCTCTCACATCCTCGAACTACCCGTCTCTCTCTCTCTCTCACACATACCCTCCATCTCTCTGTCTGCCTCTCTCTCTCTCCCTCTCACACACTCCAACATCCTCTCTCTCTCTCACCCTCCAACTCCCTGTCTCTCTCTCTCACCCTCTCACTCATTCCAACATCCTGTCTCTCTCTCTCCCTCACACCCTCCAGCTCCCTGTCTCTCTCTCTCTCACACACACCCTCCAAATCCCTGTCTCTCTCTCTCACTCTCTCGCTCTCACCCTCCAACTCCCTTTCTCTCCCTCTCTCTCTCTCACACCCTCCACCCCAATGTCTCTCTCTCTCACACCCTCCAACCCAATGTATCTGCCTCTCTGTTTCTCACACCCTCCAACTCCCTATGTCTCTCTCTCTGTCTCACATACCCTCCAACTCACTGTCTCTCCCTCTCTCTCACCCTCACCAACACCCTCTCTCTCTCTCACCCTCACCAACTCCGTCTCTCTATGTCTCTCCCTGACCTTCCAACTCCCTGTCTCTCGCTCTCTCTCACACACACACCCTTAACTCCCTGTCTCTCTCTCTCTCACGTTCCCTCCAAAACCCTGTCTCTCTCCCTCTCACACCCTCCAACTCCCTGTCTCTCTCTCTGTCTCTATCTCTCCTTCTCACACCCTCCAACTCCCTCTCTCTCTCTCACAACCTCCAACTCCCTGTCTCCCTCTCTCACACACCCTCCAACTCCCTGTCTCTCTCTTTCTCGCACACACCCTCCAACTCACTGTCTCTCTCTCTCTCTCACATAACCTCCAACTCCCTGTCTCTCTCTCACGTACTCTCCAACTCTTTGTCCCTCTCTCGCATTCCCTCCAACTCCCTGTTTGTCTCTCTCTCTCTCTCCCTCTCACAACCTCCAAGTCCCTGTCTCTCCCTCTCTCTCACACCCTCAAAGTACCCGTCTCTCTCTCTCTCTCTCACACATACCCTCCATCTCTCTCTCTGCCTCTCTCTCTCCCTCTCACACACTCCAACATCCTGTCTCTCTCTCTCCCTCACAACCACCAACTGCCTGTCTCTCTCTCTCCCTCTCACACCCTCCAACCTCCTGTCTCTCTCTCTCTCTCACCCTCCAACTCCCTTTCTCTCACTCTCTCCCTCTCACATGCTGCAACACCCTGTCACCATCTCTCTCTCACACCCTCCAACTCCTTGTCTCTCTCTGACATACCCTCCAACTCCCAGTCTCTCTCTCGCACACCCTCCAACTCCCTGACTCTCTCTCTCTCTCACACACACCCTCCAACTCTCACTCTCTCTCTCTCAATCACACTCCAACTCACTCTCTCTCTCAAACACGCTCCAGCTCTCTGTCTGTCTCTCACACCCTCAAACTCCCTGTCTCTCTCTCTGTCTCTCTCTCTCCGTCTCACACCCTCCAACACCCTGTCTCCCTCTCTCCCTCACACCCTCCAACTACGTGTCTCTCTCTCTCTCACACAGACAGACACCCTCCAACTCCCTGTCTCTCTCTTTCCCTCTCTCACGCCCTCCAACACTCTGTCTCTCACTTTCTCTCTCACCCTCCATCTCCCTGTGTGTCTGTCGCTCTCTCTCAAACCCTTCAACTCCTTGTCTCTCCCGCCATTTCTCTCTCTCCCTCTCACACCCTCCAACGCCCTGTCTCTCTCTCTCTCTCACACACTCTCCAACTTCCTGTCTCTCTATGTCTGTCTCTCACCATCCAACTACCTGTCTCTCTCTCTCTCTCTCCCTCTCTCAACCTCCAACTCCGTGTCTCTCTCTCACACACCCTTAACTCCCTGTCTCTCTGTCTCTCACATTCCCTCCAACTCCCTGTTTCTCTCTCTGTCACACCATCCAACGCCATGTCTCTCTCTGTCTCTCTCCCTCCTTCTCACACCCTCCAAATCCCTGTTCGCTCTCTCACTCTCTCGCTTTCACCCTCCAACTCCCTTTCTCTTCCTCTCTCTCTCTCACACCCTCCAACCCAATATTCTCTCTCTCACACCCTCCAACCAAATGTATCTGCCTCTCTCTCTCACACCATCCAACTCCCTATGTCTCTCGCTCTGTCTCACACACCCTCCAACGCACTGTCTCTCCCTCTCTCTCACCCTCTCACAACCGGCAACACCCTCTCTCTCTCACACTCACCAACTCCCTGTCTCTCTATGTCTCTCTCTCACCAACCAACTACCTTTCTCTCTCTCTCTCTCTCCCTCTCACAACCTCCAACTCCCTGTCTCTCTCTCTCTCTCTCACACACACCCTTAACTCCCTGTCTCTCTCTCTCTCATGTACCCTCCAAAACCCTGTCTCTCTCTCTCTCTCACCCACCAACTCCCTGTCTCTCTCTCTGTCTCTCTCTCTCCTTCTCACACCCTCCAAAACCCAGTCTCTCTCTCGCACACCCTCCAACTCCCTGACTCTCTCTCTGTCACATACACCCTCCAACTCCCAAACTATCTCTCTCAATCACACACCAACTCACTCTCTCTCACACACCCTCCAAATCCCTGTCTCTCTGTCTCTCTCTCTCACACACACCCTCCAACTCACTGTGTCTCTCTTTCACATAACCTCCAACTCCCTTTCTCTCTCTCACATACCCTCCAACTCCTAGTCTCTCTCTCGCACTCCCTCCAACTCCCTGTTTGTCTCTCTCTCTCTCCCTCTCACAACCACCAACTCCCTGTTTCTCCCTCTCTCTCACACCGTCCAACTACCCGTCTCTCTGTCTCTCTCACACACCTTTACTCCCTGTCTCTCTCTCTCTCTCACGTTCCCTCCAAATCCCTGTTTCTCTCTCTCTCACACCCTCCAACTCCCTGTCTCTCTTTCTGTCTCTCTCTCTCCTTCTCACACCCTCCCACTCCCTGTCTCTCTCTCCCTCACACCCTCCAGCTCCCTGTCTCTCTCTCTCTCACACACACCCTCCAAATCCCTGTCTCTCTCTCTCACTCTCTCGCTCTCACCCTCCAACTCCCTTTCTCTCCCTCTCTCTCTCTCACACCCTCCACCCCAATGTCTCTCTCTCTCACACCCTCCAACCCAATGTATCTGCCTCTCTGTTTCTCACACCCTCCAACTCCCTATGTCTCTCTCTCTGTCTCACATACCCTCCAACTCACTGTCTCTCCCTCTCTCTCACCCTCACCAACACCCTCTCTCTCTCTCACCCTCACCAACTCCGTCTCTCTATGTCTCTCCCTGACCTTCCAACTCCCTGTCTCTCGCTCTCTCTCACACACACACCCTTAACTCCCTGTCTCTCTCTCTCTCACGTTCCCTCCAAAACCCTGTCTCTCTCCCTCTCACACCCTCCAACTCCCTGTCTCTCTCTCTGTCTCTATCTCTCCTTCTCACACCCTCCAACTCCCTCTCTCTCTCTCACAACCTCCAACTCCCTGTCTCCCTCTCTCACACACCCTCCAACTCCCTGTCTCTCTCTTTCTCGCACACACCCTCCAACTCACTGTCTCTCTCTCTCTCTCACATAACCTCCAACTCCCTGTCTCTCTCTCACGTACTCTCCAACTCTTTGTCCCTCTCTCGCATTCCCTCCAACTCCCTGTTTGTCTCTCTCTCTCTCTCCCTCTCACAACCTCCAAGTCCCTGTCTCTCCCTCTCTCTCACACCCTCGAAGTACCCGTCTCTCTCTCTCTCTCTCACACATACCCTCCATCTCTCTCTCTGCCTCTCTCTCTCCCTCTCACACACTCCAACATCCTGTCTCTCTCTCTCCCTCACAACCACCAACTGCCTGTCTCTCTCTCTCCCTCTCACACCCTCCAACCTCCTGTCTCTCTCTCTCTCTCACCCTCCAACTCCCTTTCTCTCACTCTCTCCCTCTCACATGCTGCAACACCCTGTCACCATCTCTCTCTCACACCCTCCAACTCCTTGTCTCTCTCTGACATACCCTCCAACTCCCAGTCTCTCTCTCGCACACCCTCCAACTCCCTGACTCTCTCTCTCTCTCACACACACCCTCCAACTCTCACTCTCTCTCTCTCAATCACACTCCAACTCACTCTCTCTCTCAAACACGCTCCAGCTCTCTGTCTCTGTCTCTCACACCCTCAAACTCCCTGTCTCTCTCTCTGTCTCTCTCTCTCCGTCTCACACCCTCCAACACCCTGTCTCCCTCTCTCCCTCACACCCTCCAACTACGTGTCTCTCTCTCTCTCACACAGACAGACACCCTCCAACTCCCTGTCTCTCTCTTTCCCTCTCTCACGCCCTCCAACACTCTGTCTCTCACTTTCTCTCTCACCCTCCATCTCCCTGTGTGTCTGTCGCTCTCTCTCAAACCCTTCAACTCCTTGTCTCTCCCGCCATTTCTCTCTCTCCCTCTCACACCCTCCAACGCCCTGTCTCTCTCTCTCTCTCACACACTCTCCAACTTCCTGTCTCTCTATGTCTGTCTCTCACCATCCAACTACCTGTCTCTCTCTCTCTCTCTCCCTCTCTCAACCTCCAACTCCGTGTCTCTCTCTCACACACCCTTAACTCCCTGTCTCTCTGTCTCTCACATTCCCTCCAACTCCCTGTTTCTCTCTCTGTCACACCATCCAACGCCATGTCTCTCTCTGTCTCTCTCCCTCCTTCTCACACCCTCCAAATCCCTGTTCGCTCTCTCACTCTCTCGCTTTCACCCTCCAACTCCCTTTCTCTTCCTCTCTCTCTCTCACACCCTCCAACCCAATATTCTCTCTCTCACACCCTCCAACCAAATGTATCTGCCTCTCTCTCTCACACCATCCAACTCCCTATGTCTCTCGCTCTGTCTCACACACCCTCCAACGCACTGTCTCTCCCTCTCTCTCACCCTCTCACAACCGGCAACACCCTCTCTCTCTCACACTCACCAACTCCCTGTCTCTCTATGTCTCTCTCTCACCAACCAACTACCTTTCTCTCTCTCTCTCTCTCCCTCTCACAACCTCCAACTCCCTGTCTCTCTCTCTCTCTCTCACACACACCCTTAACTCCCTGTCTCTCTCTCTCTCATGTACCCTCCAAAACCCTGTCTCTCTCTCTCTCTCACCCACCAACTCCCTGTCTCTCTCTCTGTCTCTCTCTCTCCTTCTCACACCCTCCAAAACCCAGTCTCTCTCTCGCACACCCTCCAACTCCCTGACTCTCTCTCTGTCACATACACCCTCCAACTCCCAAACTATCTCTCTCAATCACACACCAACTCACTCTCTCTCACACACCCTCCAAATCCCTGTCTCTCTGTCTCTCTCTCTCACACACACCCTCCAACTCACTGTGTCTCTCTTTCACATAACCTCCAACTCCCTTTCTCTCTCTCACATACCCTCCAACTCCTAGTCTCTCTCTCGCACTCCCTCCAACTCCCTGTTTGTCTCTCTCTCTCTCCCTCTCACAACCACCAACTCCCTGTCTCTCCCTCTCTCTCACACCGTCCAACTACCCGTCTCTCTGTCTCTCTCACACACCTTTACTCCCTGTCTCTCTCTCTCTCTCACGTTCCCTCCAAATCCCTGTTTCTCTCTCTCTCACACCCTCCAACTCCCTGTCTCTCTTTCTGTCTCTCTCTCTCCTTCTCACACCCTCCCACTCCCTGTCTCTCTCTCCCTCACACCCTCCAGCTCCCTGTCTCTCTCTCTCTCACACACACCCTCCAAATCCCTGTCTCTCTCTCTCACTCTCTCGCTCTCACCCTCCAACTCCCTTTCTCTCCCTCTCTCTCTCTCACACCCTCCACCCCAATGTCTCTCTCTCTCACACCCTCCAACCCAATGTATCTGCCTCTCTGTTTCTCACACCCTCCAACTCCCTATGTCTCTCTCTCTGTCTCACATACCCTCCAACTCACTGTCTCTCCCTCTCTCTCACCCTCACCAACACCCTCTCTCTCTCTCACCCTCACCAACTCCGTCTCTCTATGTCTCTCCCTGACCTTCCAACTCCCTGTCTCTCGCTCTCTCTCACACACACACCCTTAACTCCCTGTCTCTCTCTCTCTCACGTTCCCTCCAAAACCCTGTCTCTCTCCCTCTCACACCCTCCAACTCCCTGTCTCTCTCTCTGTCTCTATCTCTCCTTCTCACACCCTCCAACTCCCTCTCTCTCTCTCACAACCTCCAACTCCCTGTCTCCCTCTCTCACACACCCTCCAACTCCCTGTCTCTCTCTTTCTCGCACACACCCTCCAACTCACTGTCTCTCTCTCTCTCTCACATAACCTCCAACTCCCTGTCTCTCTCTCACGTACTCTCCAACTCTTTGTCCCTCTCTCGCATTCCCTCCAACTCCCTGTTTGTCTCTCTCTCTCTCTCCCTCTCACAACCTCCAAGTCCCTGTCTCTCCCTCTCTCTCACACCCTCGAAGTACCCGTCTCTCTCTCTCTCTCTCACACATACCCTCCATCTCTCTCTCTGCCTCTCTCTCTCCCTCTCACACACTCCAACATCCTGTCTCTCTCTCTCCCTCACAACCACCAACTGCCTGTCTCTCTCTCTCCCTCTCACACCCTCCAACCTCCTGTCTCTCTCTCTCTCTCACCCTCCAACTCCCTTTCTCTCACTCTCTCCCTCTCACATGCTGCAACACCCTGTCACCATCTCTCTCTCACACCCTCCAACTCCTTGTCTCTCTCTGACATACCCTCCAACTCCCAGTCTCTCTCTCGCACACCCTCCAACTCCCTGACTCTCTCTCTCTCTCACACACACCCTCCAACTCTCACTCTCTCTCTCTCAATCACACTCCAACTCACTCTCTCTCTCAAACACGCTCCAGCTCTCTGTCTCTGTCTCTCACACCCTCAAACTCCCTGTCTCTCTCTCTGTCTCTCTCTCTCCGTCTCACACCCTCCAACACCCTGTCTCCCTCTCTCCCTCACACCCTCCAACTACGTGTCTCTCTCTCTCTCACACAGACAGACACCCTCCAACTCCCTGTCTCTCTCTTTCCCTCTCTCACGCCCTCCAACACTCTGTCTCTCACTTTCTCTCTCACCCTCCATCTCCCTGTGTGTCTGTCGCTCTCTCTCAAACCCTTCAACTCCTTGTCTCTCCCGCCATTTCTCTCTCTCCCTCTCACACCCTCCAACGCCCTGTCTCTCTCTCTCTCTCACACACTCTCCAACTTCCTGTCTCTCTATGTCTGTCTCTCACCATCCAACTACCTGTCTCTCTCTCTCTCTCTCCCTCTCTCAACCTCCAACTCCGTGTCTCTCTCTCACACACCCTTAACTCCCTGTCTCTCTGTCTCTCACATTCCCTCCAACTCCCTGTTTCTCTCTCTGTCACACCATCCAACGCCATGTCTCTCTCTGTCTCTCTCCCTCCTTCTCACACCCTCCAAATCCCTGTTCGCTCTCTCACTCTCTCGCTTTCACCCTCCAACTCCCTTTCTCTTCCTCTCTCTCTCTCACACCCTCCAACCCAATATTCTCTCTCTCACACCCTCCAACCAAATGTATCTGCCTCTCTCTCTCACACCATCCAACTCCCCATGTCTCTCGCTCTGTCTCACACACCCTCCAACGCACTGTCTCTCCCTCTCTCTCACCCTCTCACAACCGGCAACACCCTCTCTCTCTCACACTCACCAACTCCCTGTCTCTCTATGTCTCTCTCTCACCAACCAACTACCTTTCTCTCTCTCTCTCTCCCTCTCACAACCTCCAACTCCCTGTCTCTCTCTCTCTCTCTCTCTCTCTCTCACACACACCCTTAACTCCCTGTCTCTCTCTCTCTCATGTACCCTCCAAAACCCTGTCTCTCTCTCTCTCTCACCCACCAACTCCCTGTCTCTCTCTCTCTGTCTCTCTCTCTCCTTCTCACACCCTCCAAAACCCAGTCTCTCTCTCGCACACCCTCCAACTCCCTGACTCTCTCTCTGTCACATACACCCTCCAACTCCCAAACTATCTCTCTCAATCACACACCAACTCACTCTCTCTCACACACCCTCCAAATCCCTGTCTCTCTGTCTCTCTCTCTCACACACACCCTCCAACTCACTGTGTCTCTCTTTCACATAACCTCCAACTCCCTTTCTCTCTCTCACATACCCTCCAACTCCTAGTCTCTCTCTCGCACTCCCTCCAACTCCCTGTTTGTCTCTCTCTCTCTCCCTCTCACAACCACCAACTCCCTGTCTCTCCCTCTCTCTCACACCGTCCAACTACCCGTCTCTCTGTCTCTCTCACACACCTTTACTCCCTGTCTCTCTCTCTCTCTCACGTTCCCTCCAAATCCCTGTTTCTCTCTCTCTCACACCCTCCAACTCCCTGTCTCTCTTTCTGTCTCTCTCTCTCCTTCTCACACCCTCCCACTCCCTGTCTCTCTCTCTCTCACACCCTCCAACTCCCTGTCTACCTCTCAAATTCCAACTCCCTTTCTCTCCCACTCTGTCTCTCTCACACCAGCAACTCCCTGTCTCTCTCTCTCACCTTTCAACTCCCTGTCTCTCACTCTCTCCCTCTCACACCCTCGAACACATTGTCAGTCTCTCTCTCTCAGACACTCCAACTCCCTGACTCTCTCTCTCTCACATGCGTTCCAACTCTCTGTCTCTATCTCTCTCACACCATCCAACTCCCTGTCTCTATCTCTGTCTCATTCTCCCTCCATCCCACACCCTCCAACCCCCTGTCTCTCTTTCTCACACCCTGCAACTCTCTGTCTCTCTCTCACCCTCCTATTCCCTTTCTCTCCTTCTCGGTCTCTCTCATACCTATCAACTCCCACTCTCTCTCTCACCATCCTACTCCCTGTCTGTCTCTCTCCATCTCACACCCTCCAACCCATTGACTGTCTCCCTCTCTCACACCCTCCAACTCTCTATCTCCCTCTCTCTCTCTCTCCCTCTCACACCCTCCAACTCCCTGTTTCAATATTTCTTTCCCACTCTCACCCTCCAACTCTCCATCTCTCTCTCTCACTCTCTCTCTCACACACCCTCCAACTCACTGTCTCTCTCTCTCACACAACCTACAACTCCCTCTCTCTCTCTCTCTCACTCAATCCTACTCCCTGCATCGCTCTCTGTCTCCCTCACACCCTCCAACCCCCTGTCTCTCTCTCTCACACACCCTCCAACTCCCTATCTCTCTGTCTCTCTCTTTCTCACACACACCCTCCAACTCACTGTGTCTCTCTCTCTCTCACATAACCTCCATCACCCTTTCTTTCACTCTCTCCCTCTCACATGCTGCAACATCCTGTCACCATCTCTCTCTCACACCCTCCAACTCCTTGTCTCTCTCTGACATACCCTCCAACTCCCAGTCTCTCTCTCACACACCCTCCAACTCCCTGTCTCTCTCTCTCACACACACCCTCCAACTCACTGTGTCTCTCTCTCACATTACCTCCAACTCCCTGTCCCTCTCTCACATACCCTCCAACTCCTTGTCTCTCTCTCGCACTCCCTCCAACTCCCTGTTTGTCTCTCTCTCTCTCCCACTCACAACCTCCAACTCCCTTTCTCTCCCTCTCTCGCACACCGTCGAACTACCCGTTTCTCTCTCTCTAACATACCCTCCAACTCTCTTTCTGCCTCTCTTTTTCCCTCTCACACACTCCAAAATCCTGTCTCTCTCTCTACCTCACACTCACCAACTGCCTGTCTCTCTCTCTCTATCTCTCACACCCTCCAACCTCATGTCTCCCTCTCTCTGTCCTTCACGCTCCAACTCCCTGTCTCTCTCTCTCTCCCTCTCACACACTCCAACATCCTGTCACCATCTCTCTCTCACACCGTCCAATTTCATCTCTCCCTCTCTCTCTCACACCCTCCAACTCCCTGTCTCTCTCTCTGACATACCCTCCAACTCCCAGTCTCTCTCTCGCACACCCTACAACTACGTGTCTCTCTCTCTCTAACACACAGAGACACCCTCCAAATCCCTGTCTCTCTCTTTCCCTCTCTCACGCCATCCAACAACCTGTCTCTCTCTTTATCTCTCATCTCCATCTCCGTGTGTGTCTGTCACTCTCTCTCACACCCTCCAACTCCCTGTCTCTCTCTCTCTCACAACGTCCAAATCCCGTTCTCTCACTCTCACATACCCTCCAGCTCCCTGTCTCTCTCTCTCTCTCACACACCCTCCAAATCCCTGTCTCTTTCTCTCACTCTCTCGCTCTCACCAAACAACTCCGTTTCTTCCCTGTCTCTCTCTCTCTCCCTCTCACACACTCCAACATCCTGTCACCATCTCTCTCTCACACCCTCCAGTTTCATCTCTCCCTCTCTCTCTTACACCCTCCAACTCCCTGTCTCTCTCTCTGACATACCCGCCAACTCCCAGTCTCTCTCTCACACCCTCCAACTCCCTGTCTCTCTCTCTCTCTCTCACACCCTCCAAATCCCGTTCTCTCACTCTCATATACCCTCCAGCTCCCTGTCTCTCTCTGTCTCTCACACACCCTCCAAATCCCTGTCTCTCTCTCTCACTCTCTCGCTCTCACACCCTCCAACCCAATGTCTGTCTCTCACACCCTCCAACCAAATGTATCTCCCTCTCTCTCTCTCACACCCTCCAACTCCCTATGTCTCTCTCTCTGTCTCACAAACCCTCCAACTCACTGTCTCTCCCTCTCGCTCACCCTCTCACAACCGGCAACACCCTCTCTCTCTCTCACACTCACCAACTCCCTGTCTCTCTATGTCTCTCTCACCAACCAACTACCTGTCTCTCTCTCTCTCCCTCTCACAACTTCCAACTCCCTGTCTCTCTCTCTCTCACACACACACCCTTAACTCCCTGTCTATCTGTCTCTCACGCACCCTCCTAATCCCTGTCTCTCACTCTCTCACACCCACCAACTCCCTGTCTTTCTCTCTGTCTCTCTCTCTCTTTCTCACACCCCCCAACTCCCAGTCTCTCTCTCGCACACCGTCCAACTCCCTGACTCTCTCTCTCTCTCACACACACCCTCCTACTCCCAAACTCTCTCTCTCAATCACACTCCAACTCACTCTCTCTCTCACACACCCTCCAACTCCCTGTCTCTGTGTCTGTCTCTCACACATACCCTCCAACTCACTGTGTCTCTCTTTCACAAAACCTCCAACTCCCTTTCTCTCTGTCACATACCCTCCAACTCCTAGTCTCTCTCTCGCACTCCCTCCAACTCCCTGTTTGTCTCTCTCTCTCTCTCCCTCTCACAAACACCAACTCCCTGTCTCTCCCTCTCTCTCACACCATCGAACTACACGGCTCTCTCTCTCTCACACATACCCTCCAACTCTCTTTCTGCCTCTCTCTCTCTATCTCACACACTCCAACATCCTGTCTCTCTCTCTACCTCACACCCACCAACTGCCTGTCTCACTCTCGCTAACTCTCACACCCTCCAACCTCATGTCTCTCTCTCTCTCCTTCCCGCTCCATCTCCCTGTCTCTCTCTCTCTCCCTCTCACACACTCCAACATCCTGTCACCATCTCTCTGTCACACCCACCAATTTCATCTCTCCCTCTCTCTCTCACACCCTCCAAATCCCTGTCTCTCTCTCTGACATACCCTCCAACTCCCAGTCTCTCTCTCGCACACCATCCAACTCCCTGACTCTCTCTCTCTCACACACACACCCTCCAACTCCCAAACTCTCTCTCTCAATCACACTCCAACTCACTCTCTCTCTCACACACGCTCCAACTCTCTGTCTCCGTCTCTCACACCCTCCAACTCCCTGTCTCTCTCCGTCTCTCTCCCTCCTGCTCACATCCTCCAACACCCTGTCTCTCTCTTTCTCTCTCACACTCCAACTCCCTGTCACTCTCTCTCCCTGTCACATGATCCAACACCCTGTCTACCACTCTCCCTCACAGCCTCCAACTTCGTCTCTCCCTCTCTCTCTCACACCATCCAACTACGTGTCTCTCTCTCTCTCACACACACAGACACCCTCCAACTCCCTGTCTCTCGCTCTCCCTCTCTCACGCCCTCCAACACCCTGTCTCTCTCTTTATCTCTCACTCTCCATCTCCCTGAGTGTGTGTCTCTCTCTCTCACACCCTCCAACTCCCTGTCTCACCCGCCCTCTCTCTCTCTCCCTCTCACACCCTCCAAATCCCTGTCTCTCTCCCTCTCACACCCTCCAAATCCCGTTCTCTCACTCTCACATACTCTCCAGCTCCCAGTCTCTCTCTCTCTCTCTCACACACCCTCCAAACCCCTGTCTCTCTCTCTCACTCTCTCGCTCTCACCCTCCAACTCCGCTTCTCTCCCTCTCTCTGTCTCACACCCTCCAACCCAATGTCTCTCTCTCACACCCTCCAGCCAAATGTATCTCCCTCTCTCTCTTTCACACCCTCCAACTCCCTATGTCTCTCTCTCTGTCTCACAAACCCTCCAACTCACTGTCTCTCCCTCTCTCTCACCCTCAAAACCGGCAACACCCTCTCTCTCGCTCACACTCACCAACTCCCTGTCTCTCTATGTCTCTCTCTCACCAACCAACTACCTGTCTCTCTCTCTCTCCCTCTCACAACCTTCAACTTCCTGTCTCTCTCTCTCTCTCACACACACACACCCTTAACTCCCTGTCTCTCTCTCTCTCACGTACCCTACAAATCCGTCTCTCACAGTCTCACAGCCACCAACTCTCTGTATCTCTCTCTCCTTCTCACACGCCCCATCTCCCAGTCTCTCTCTCGCACACCCTCCAACTCCCTGACTCTCTCTCTCTCTCTCACACACCCTCCATCTCCCAAACTCTCTCTCTCAATCACAGACCAACTCACTCTCTCTCTCACACATCCTCCAACTCCCTGTCTCTGTCTCTCTCTCTCACACACACCCTCGAACTCACTGTGTGTCTCTTTCACATAACCTCCAACTCCCTGTCTCTCTCTCACATACCCTCCAACTCCTAGTCTCTCTCTCGCACTCCCTCCAACTCCCTGTTTGTCTCTCTCTCTCTTCCTCTCACAACCACCAACTCCCTGTCTCTCCCTCTCTCTCACACCGTCGAACTACCCATCTCTCTCTCTCACACATACCCTCCAACTCTCTTTCTGCCTCTCTCTCTCTCCCTCTGACACACTCCAACATCCTGTCTCTCTCTCTACCTAACACCCACCAACTGCGTGTCTCTCTCTCTTTCTCCTTCACGCTCCAACTCCCTGTCTCTCTCTCTCCCCTCTCACACACTCCACATCCATTCACCATCTCTCGCTCACACCCTCAAATTTCATCTCTCCCTCTCTCTCTCTCACCCTCCAACCCCCTGTCTCTCTCTCTCTGACGTACCCTCCAACTCCCAGTCTCTCTCACACACACCCTCCAACTCCCAAACTCTCTCTCTCAATCACACTCAACTCAGTCTCTCTCTCACACACTGTCCAACTCTCTGTCTCTGTCTCTCACACCCTCCAACTCCCTGTCACTCTCTCTCTCCCTGTCACATGATCCAACACACTGTGCCCCTCTCTCCCTCACACCCTCCAACGTCGTCTCTCCCTCTCTATTTCACACCCTGCAACCGCGTGTCTCTCTCTCTCATACACACAGACACCCTCCAACTCCCTGTCTCTCTCTTTCTCTCTCTCATGCCCTCCAAAACCCTGTCGCTCTCTTTCTCTCACACTCTCTATCTCCCTGTGTGTCTGTCTCTCTCTCTCGCACCCTCCAACTCCCTGTCTCTCCCGCCATCTCTCTCTCTCTTTCCCTCTCACACCCTCCAACTCCCTGTCTCTCTCTCACACATACCCTCCAACTCTCTTTCTGCCTCTCTCTCTCTCCCTCTGACACACTCCAACATCCTGTCTCTCTCTCTACCTAACACCCACCAACTGCGTGTCTCTCTCTCTTTCTCCTTCACGCTCCAACTCCCTGTCTCTCTCTCTCCCTCTCACACACTCCACATCCATTCACCATCTCTCGCTCACACCCTCAAATTTCATCTCTCCCTCTCTCTCTCTCACCCTCCAACCCCCTGTCTCTCTCTCTCTGACGTACCCTCCAACTCCCAGTCTCTCTCACACACACCCTCCAACTCCCAAACTCTCTCTCTCAATCACACTCAACTCAGTCTCTCTCTCACACACTGTCCAACTCTCTGTCTCTGTCTCTCACACCCTCCAACTCCCTGTCACTCTCTCTCTCCCTGTCACATGATCCAACACACTGTGCCCCTCTCTCCCTCACACCCTCCAACGTCGTCTCTCCCTCTCTATTTCACACCCTGCAACCGCGTGTCTCTCTCTCTCATACACACAGACACCCTCCAACTCCCTGTCTCTCTCTTTCTCTCTCTCATGCCCTCCAAAACCCTGTCGCTCTCTTTCTCTCACACTCTCTATCTCCCTGTGTGTCTGTCTCTCTCTCTCGCACCCTCCAACTCCGTCTCTCCGCCATCTCTCTCTCTCTTTCCCTCTCACACCCTCCAACTCCCTGTCTCTCTCTCTCACACCCTCCAAATCCTGGTCTCTCACTCTCACATACCCTGCATCTCCCTGTCTCTCTCTCTCTCGCTCAAACACCCTCCAATTCCCTGTCTCTCTCTCTCTCACTCTCTCGCTCTCACCCTCACCAACTCTCTGTCTCTCTATGTCTCTCTCTCACCATCCAACTACCTGTCTCTCTCTCTCTCCCTCTCACAACCTCCAACTCCCTGTCTCTCTCTCTCTCTCACACACACACCCTTAACTCCCTGTCTCTCTCTCTCTCACGTTCCCTCCAAATCCCTGTCTCTCTCTCTCACACCCTCCAACTCCCTGTCTCTCTCTCTGTCTCTCTCTCTCCTTCTCACACCCTCCAACTCCCTGTCTCTCTCTCTCACACCCTCCAACTCCCTGTCTCCCTCTCAACCTCCAACTCCCTTTCTCTCCCACTCTGTCTCTCTCACACCAACCAACTCCTTGTCTATCTCTCACCATTCAACTCCCTGTCTCTCACTCTCTCCTTCTCACCTCCTCGAACTCATTGTCATTCTCTCTCTCTCACACACACACCCTTAACTCCCTGTCTCTCTCTCTCTCACGTTCCCTCCAAATCCCTGTCTCTCTCTCTCACACCCTCCAACTCCCTGTCTCTCTCTCTGTCTCTCTCTCTCCTTCTCACACCCTCCAACTCCCTGTCTCTCTCTCTCACACCCTCCAACTCCCTGTCTCCTTCTCAACCTCCAACTCCCTTTCTCTCCCACTCTGTCTCTCTCACACCAACCAACTCCTTGTCTCTCTCTCACCATTCAACTCCCTGTCTCTCACTCTCTCCCTCTCACCTCCTCGAACTCATTGTCATTCTCTCTCTCTCTCAGACCCTCCAACTCCCTGACTCTCTCTCTCTCACATGCGTTCCAACTCTCTGTCTCTCTTTCTCTCTCGCACCATCCAACTCCCTGTCTCTCTCTCTCTCTCATTCTCCCTCCATCTCAAACCCTCCAACCCCCTGTCTCTCTCTCTCACAGCCTGCAACTCTGTCACTCTCTCACCCTCCTATTCCCTTTCTCTCCCTCTCGTTCTCTCTCATACCCACCAACTCCCACTCTCTCTCTCACCATCCAACTCCAAGTCTGTCTCTGTCCATCTCACACCCTCCAACTCATTGTCTGTCTCTCTCTCACGTACCCTACAAATCCGTCTCTCACAGTCTCACAGCCACCAACTCTCTGTATCTCTCTCTCCTTCTCACACGCCCCATCTCCCAGTCTCTCTCTCGCACACCCTCCAACTCCCTGACTCTCTCTCTCTCTCTCACACACCCTCCATCTCCCAAACTCTCTCTCTCAATCACAGACCAACTCACTCTCTCTCTCACACATCCTCCAACTCCCTGTCTCTGTCTCTCTCTCTCACACACACCCTCGAACTCACTGTGTGTCTCTTTCACATAACCTCCAACTCCCTGTCTCTCTCTCACATACCCTCCAACTCCTAGTCTCTCTCTCGCACTCCCTCCAACTCCCTGTTTGTCTCTCTCTCTCTTCCTCTCACAACCACCAACTCCCTGTCTCTCCCTCTCTCTCACACCGTCGAACTACCCATCTCTCTCTCTCACACATACCCTCCAACTCTCTTTCTGCCTCTCTCTCTCTCCCTCTGACACACTCCAACATCCTGTCTCTCTCTCTACCTAACACCCACCAACTGCGTGTCTCTCTCTCTTTCTCCTTCACGCTCCAACTCCCTGTCTCTCTCTCTCCCTCTCACACACTCCACATCCATTCACCATCTCTCGCTCACACCCTCAAATTTCATCTCTCCCTCTCTCTCTCTCACCCTCCAACCCCCTGTCTCTCTCTCTCTGACGTACCCTCCAACTCCCAGTCTCTCTCACACACACCCTCCAACTCCCAAACTCTCTCTCTCAATCACACTCAACTCAGTCTCTCTCTCACACACTGTCCAACTCTCTGTCTCTGTCTCTCACACCCTCCAACTCCCTGTCACTCTCTCTCTCCCTGTCACATGATCCAACACACTGTGCCCCTCTCTCCCTCACACCCTCCAACGTCGTCTCTCCCTCTCTATTTCACACCCTGCAACCGCGTGTCTCTCTCTCTCATACACACAGACACCCTCCAACTCCCTGTCTCTCTCTTTCTCTCTCTCATGCCCTCCAAAACCCTGTCGCTCTCTTTCTCTCACACTCTCTATCTCCCTGTGTGTCTGTCTCTCTCTCTCGCACCCTCCAACTCCCTGTCTCTCCCGCCATCTCTCTCTCTCTTTCCCTCTCACACCCTCCAACTCCCTGTCTCTCTCTCACACATACCCTCCAACTCTCTTTCTGCCTCTCTCTCTCTCCCTCTGACACACTCCAACATCCTGTCTCTCTCTCTACCTAACACCCACCAACTGCGTGTCTCTCTCTCTTTCTCCTTCACGCTCCAACTCCCTGTCTCTCTCTCTCCCTCTCACACACTCCACATCCATTCACCATCTCTCGCTCACACCCTCAAATTTCATCTCTCCCTCTCTCTCTCTCACCCTCCAACCCCCTGTCTCTCTCTCTCTGACGTACCCTCCAACTCCCAGTCTCTCTCACACACACCCTCCAACTCCCAAACTCTCTCTCTCAATCACACTCAACTCAGTCTCTCTCTCACACACTGTCCAACTCTCTGTCTCTGTCTCTCACACCCTCCAACTCCCTGTCACTCTCTCTCTCCCTGTCACATGATCCAACACACTGTGCCCCTCTCTCCCTCACACCCTCCAACGTCGTCTCTCCCTCTCTATTTCACACCCTGCAACCGCGTGTCTCTCTCTCTCATACACACAGACACCCTCCAACTCCCTGTCTCTCTCTTTCTCTCTCTCATGCCCTCCAAAACCCTGTCGCTCTCTTTCTCTCACACTCTCTATCTCCCTGTGTGTCTGTCTCTCTCTCTCGCACCCTCCAACTCCGTCTCTCCGCCATCTCTCTCTCTCTTTCCCTCTCACACCCTCCAACTCCCTGTCTCTCTCTCTCACACCCTCCAAATCCTGGTCTCTCACTCTCACATACCCTGCATCTCCCTGTCTCTCTCTCTCTCGCTCAAACACCCTCCAATTCCCTGTCTCTCTCTCTCTCACTCTCTCGCTCTCACCCTCACCAACTCTCTGTCTCTCTATGTCTCTCTCTCACCATCCAACTACCTGTCTCTCTCTCTCTCCCTCTCACAACCTCCAACTCCCTGTCTCTCTCTCTCTCTCACACACACACCCTTAACTCCCTGTCTCTCTCTCTCTCACGTTCCCTCCAAATCCCTGTCTCTCTCTCTCACACCCTCCAACTCCCTGTCTCTCTCTCTGTCTCTCTCTCTCCTTCTCACACCCTCCAACTCCCTGTCTCTCTCTCTCACACCCTCCAACTCCCTGTCTCCCTCTCAACCTCCAACTCCCTTTCTCTCCCACTCTGTCTCTCTCACACCAACCAACTCCTTGTCTATCTCTCACCATTCAACTCCCTGTCTCTCACTCTCTCCTTCTCACCTCCTCGAACTCATTGTCATTCTCTCTCTCTCACACACACACCCTTAACTCCCTGTCTCTCTCTCTCTCACGTTCCCTCCAAATCCCTGTCTCTCTCTCTCACACCCTCCAACTCCCTGTCTCTCTCTCTGTCTCTCTCTCTCCTTCTCACACCCTCCAACTCCCTGTCTCTCTCTCTCACACCCTCCAACTCCCTGTCTCCTTCTCAACCTCCAACTCCCTTTCTCTCCCACTCTGTCTCTCTCACACCAACCAACTCCTTGTCTCTCTCTCACCATTCAACTCCCTGTCTCTCACTCTCTCCCTCTCACCTCCTCGAACTCATTGTCATTCTCTCTCTCTCTCAGACCCTCCAACTCCCTGACTCTCTCTCTCTCACATGCGTTCCAACTCTCTGTCTCTCTTTCTCTCTCGCACCATCCAACTCCCTGTCTCTCTCTCTCTCTCATTCTCCCTCCATCTCAAACCCTCCAACCCCCTGTCTCTCTCTCTCACAGCCTGCAACTCTGTCACTCTCTCACCCTCCTATTCCCTTTCTCTCCCTCTCGTTCTCTCTCATACCCACCAACTCCCACTCTCTCTCTCACCATCCAACTCCAAGTCTGTCTCTGTCCATCTCACACCCTCCAACTCATTGTCTGTCTCTCTCTCTCTCACACCCTGCAAGTCCTGACTCTCTGTCTCTCACATACCCTTCAACTCTCTCTCTCTCTCTCTCACACCATCCAGCTCCCTGTCTCCCTCTCTCTCTCTCTCTCTCTCCCTCTCACAGCCTCCAACTCCCTGCTTCTCTATTTCTCTCCATCTCTCTCTCTCTCACACGCACACCCTCCAACTCACTGTGTCTCTCTCTCACACAACCTACAACTCCCTCTCTCTCTCTCTCACTCCGTCCTACTCCCTGCATCGCTCTCTGTCTCCCTCACACCCTCCAACTCCCTGTCTCTCTCTCTCACACACCCTCCAACTCCCTGTCTCTCTTTTTCTCACACACATCCTCCAACTCACTATCTCTCTCTCTCTCACACATAATCTCCAACTCCCTTTCTCTCTCTCACATACCCTCCAAATCCTTGTCCCTCTCTCCCATTCCCTCCAACTCCCTATTTGTCTCTCTCTCTCTCTCCCTCTCACAACCTCCAAGTACCTGTCTCTCCCTCTCTCTCACACCCTTGAACTACCCGTCTCTCTCTCTCCCTCTCACACATTCCAAAATCCTGTCTCTCTCGCTCCCTCACACCCACCAACTGCCTGTCTCTCTCTCGCTCCCTCTCACACCCTCCAACCTCCTGTCTCTCTCTCTCTCTCACTCTCCAACTCCCTTTCTCTCTCTCTCTCCCTCTCACTCATTCCAACATCCTGTCGCTCTCTCTCCCTCACACCCACCAACTGCCTGTCTCTCTCTCTCCCTCTCACACCCTCCAACCTCCTGTCTCTCTCTCTCTCTCACCCCCCAACTCCCTTTCTCTCACTCTCTCCCTCTCACATGCTGCAACACCCTTTCACCATCTCTCTCTCACACCCTCCAACTCCCTGTCTCTCTCTGACATACCCTTCAACTCCCAGTCTCTCTCGCACACCCTCCAACTCCCTGACTCTCTCTCTCTCTCACACACACCCTCCAACTCCCACTCTCTCTCTCTCAATCACACACCAACTCACTCTCTCTCTCACACATGCTCCAACTCTCTGTCTCTGTCTCTCACACCCTAAAACTCCCTGTCTCTCTCTCTGTCTCTCTCTCTCCGTCTCACACCCTCCAACACTCTGTCTCACTCTCTCCCTCACACCCTCCAACTACGTGTCTCTCTCTCACACAGACAGACACCCTCCAACTCCCTGTCTCTCTCTTTCCCTCTCTCACGCCCTCCAACACTCTGTCTCTCACTTTCTCTCTCACCCTCCATCTCCCTGTGTGTCTGTCTCTCTCTCTTAAACCCTTCAACTCCCTGTCTCTCCCGCCGTTTCTCTCTCTCCCTCTCACACCTCCAACTCCCTGTCTCTCTCTCTCTCTCACACCCTCCAAATCCCGGTCTCTCACTCTCTCTCACATACCCTCCAGCTCCCTGTCTCTCTCTCTCACTCTCACACCCTCCAAAACCCTGTCTCTCTCTCTCACTCTATCTCTCTCTCACCTTCCAACTCCCTTTCTATCCCCCTCTCTCTCTCACAACCTCCAACCCAATGTCTCTCTCTCTCACACCCTCCAACCCAATGTCTCTGCCTCTCTCTCTCTCACACCCTCCAAATCCCGGTCTCTCACTCTCACGTACTCCCCAAATCCCTGTCTCTCTCTCTCTCACACAACCTCCAAATCCCTGTCACTCTCTCGCTCTCACCCTCCAACTCCCTTTCTCTCCCTCTCTCTCTCTCAAACCCTCCAACCTAATATTCTCTCTCTCACACCCTCCAACCAAATGTATCTGCCTCTCTCTCTCTCACACCCTCCAACTCCTTTTTTCTCTCTCTCTGTCTCACACACCCTCCAACTCACTGTCTCTCCCTCTCTCTCACCCTCTCACAACCGGCAACACCCTCTCTGTCTCTCACACTCATCAACTCCCTGTCTCTCTATGTCTCTCTCTCACCAACCAACTACCTCTCTCTCTCTCTCTCCCTCTCACAACCTCCAACTCCGTCTCTCTCTCTCTCACACACACCCTTAACTCCCTGTCTCTCTCTCACGTACCCTTCAAATCTCTGTCTCTCTCTCTCTCACACCCACCAACTCTCTGTCTCTCTCTCTCCTTCCCACACCCTCCAGCTCCCTGTCTCTCTGTCTCTCACTCTCACACACACCATCCAACTCACTGTGTCTCTCTTTCACATAACCTCCAACTCCCTTTCTCTCTCTCACATACCCTCCAACTCCTAGTCTCTCTCTCGCACTTCCTGCAACTCCCTGCTTGTCTCTCTCTCTCTCTCTCACAACCACCAACTCCCTGTCTCTCCCTCTCTCTCACACTGTCGAACTACCCGTCTCTCTCTCTCACACACATACCCGCCAACTCTCTTTCTGCCTCTCTCTCCCTCTCTCTCACACACTCCAACATCCTGTCTCTCTCTCTACCTCACACCCACCAACTGCCTGTCTCTCTCTCTCTACCTCTCACACCCTCCAACCTCATGTCTCTCTCTCTCACTCCTTCACGCTCCAACTCCCTGTCTCTCTCTCTCTCCCTCTCACACACTCCAACATCATGTCACCATCTCTCTCTCACACCGTCCAATTTCATCTCTCCCTCTCTCTCTCACACCCTCCAACTCCCTGTCTCTCTCTCTGACATACCCTCCAAGTCCCAGGCCCTCTCTCGCACACCATTCAACTCCCTGACTCTCTCTCTCTCACAAACCCTCCAACTCCCAAACTCTCTCTCTCAATCACACTCCAACTCACTCTCTCTCTCACACACGCTCCAACTCTCTGTCTCTGTCTCTCACACCCTCCAACTCCCTGTCCCTCTTTGTCTCTCTCTCTCCTTCTCACACCCTCCAACACCCTGTCTCTCTCTTTCTCTCTCACCCTCCAACTCCTTGTCACTCTCTCTCTCCCTGTCACATGATCCAACACCCTGTCTCCCTCTCCTCCTCACACCCTCCAACTTTGTCTCTCCCTCGCTCTCTCACACCCTCCAACTACGTGTCTCTCTCTCTCTCACACACACATCACCCTCCAACTCCCTGTCTCTCTCTCTCCCTCTCTCACGCCCTCCAACACCCTGTCTCTCTCTTTCTCTTTCACTCTTCATCTCCCTGTGTGTGTGTCTCTCTCTCTCACACCCTCCAACTCCCTGTCTCTCCCGCCCTCTCTCTCTCTCCCTCTCACATCCTCCAACTCCCTTTCTCTCTCTCTCTCATGCCCTCCAAATCCCGGTCTCTCACTCTCACATACCCTCCAGCTCCCTGTTCTCTCTCTCTCTCTCTCACACACACCCTCCAAATCCCTGCCTCTCACTCTCACTCTCTCGCTCTCACCCTCCAACTCCGTTTCTCTCCCTCTCTCTCTCTCACACTCACCAACTCCCTGTCTCTCTATGTCTCTCTCTTACCATCCAACTACCTGTCTCTCTCTCTCTCCCTCTCACAACGTCCAACTCCCTGTCTCTCTCTGTCTCTCTCACACAGACCCTTTACTCCCTGTCTCTCTCTCTCTCACGTTCCCTCCAAAGCCCTGTCTCTCTCTCTCTCTTTCACACCCTCCAACTCCCTGTCTCTCTCTCTGTCTCTCTCTCTCCTTCTCACACCCTCCAACTCCCTGTCTCTCTCTCTCTCACACCCTCCAACTCCCTGTCTACCTCTCAAATTCCAACTCCCTTTCTCTCCCACTCTGTCTCTCTCACACCAGCAACTCCCTGTCTCTCTCTCACCTTTCAACTCCCTGTCTCTCACTCTCTCACTCTCACACCCTCGAACACATTGTCAGTCTCTCTCTCTCTCAGACCCTCCAACTCCCTGACTCTCTCTCTCTCACATGCGTTCCAACTCTCTGTCTCTCTCTCTCACACCATCCAACTTCCTCTCTCTCTCTCTCTCTCTCATTCTCCCTCCATCTCACACCCTCCAACCCCCTGTCTCTCTCTCTCACAGCCTCCAACTCCCTGTCTCTCTCTCACCCTCCTATTCCCTTTCTCTCCCTCTCGGTCTCTCTCATACCCACCAGCTCCCACTCTCTCTCTCACCATCCTACTCCCTGTCTGTCTCTCTCCATCTCACACCCTCCAACTCATTGACTGTCTCTCTCTCTCTCACACCTTCCAACTCCCTGTCTCCCTCGCTCTCTCTCTCTCTCCCTCTCACACACTCCAACTCCTTGCTTCTCTATTTCTCTCCCACTCTCACCCTCCAACTCTCCATCTCTCTCTCCCTCTCTCACACACACCCTCCAACTCACTGTCTCTCTCTCTCACACAACCTACAACTCCCTCTCTCTCTCTCACTCTGTCCTACTCCCTATCTCTCTGTCTCTCTCTTTCTCAAACACACCCTCCAACTCACTGTGTCTCTCTCTCTCTCACATAACCTCCATCTCCCTGTCTCTCTCTCACATACCCTCCAACTCCCTGTCTCTCTCTCGCATTCCCTCCAACTCCCTGGTTCTCTCTCTCTCTCTCTCTCTCTCACACACCCTCCAAATCCCTGTCTCTCTCTCTCACTCTCTCGCTCTCACCCTCCAACTCCTTTTCTCACCCTCTCTCTGTCTCACACCCTCCAACCCAATGTCTCTCTCTCACACCCTCCAGCCAAATGTATCTCCTCTCTCTCTCTCACACCCTCCTACTCCCTATGTCTCTCTCTCTGTCTCACAAACCCTCCAACTCACTGTCTCTCCCTCTCTCTCACCCTCTCAAAACCGGCAACACCCTCTCTCTCTCTCACACTCACCAACTCCCTGTCTCTCTATGTCTCTCTCTCACCAACCAACTACCTGTCTCTCTCTCTCTCTCACACACACACACCCTTAACTCCCTGTCTCTCTCTCTCTCTCACGTACCCTCCAAATCCCTGTCTCTCACAGTCTCACAGCCACCAACTCTCTGTCTCTCTCTCTCCTTCTCACACGCCCCATCTCCCAGTCTCTCTCTCGCACACCCTCCAACTCCCTGACTCTCTCTCTCTCTCTCACACACCCTCCATCTCCCAAACTCTCTCTCTCAATCACACTCCAAATCACTCTCTCTCTCAAACATCCTCCAACTCCCTGTCTCTCTGTCTCTCTCTCTCACACACACCCTCGAACTCACTGTGTGTCTCTTTCACATAACCTCCAACTCCCTGTCTCTCTCTCTCATACCCTCCAACTCAGAGTCTCTCTCTCGCACTCCCTCCAACTCCCTGTTTGTCTCTCTCTCTCTCTTCCTCTCACAACCACCAACTCCCTGTCTCTCCCTCTCTCTCACACCGTCGAACTACCCATCTCTCTCTCTCACACATACCCTCCAACTCTCTTTCTGCCTCTCTCTCTCTCCCTCTGACACACTCCAACATTCTGTCTCTCTCTCTCTACCTAACACCCACCAACTGCCTGTCTCTCTCTCTCTCTCCTTCACGCTCCAACTCCCTGTCTCTCTCTCTCCCTCTCACACACTCCACATCCATTCACCATCTCTCGCTCACACCCTCAAATTTCATCTATCCCTCTCTCTCTCTCACCCTCCAACCCCCTGTCTCTCTCTCTCTGACGTACCCTCCAACTCTCAGTCTCTCTCACACACACCCTCCAACTCCCAAACTCTCTCTCTCAATCACACTCAACTCAGTCTCTCTCTCACACACTGTCCAACTCTCTGTCTCTGTCTCTCACACCCTCCAACTCCGTCTCTCTCTGTCTCTCTCTCACCTTCTCACACCCTCCAACACCCTTTCTCTCTCACCCTCCAACTCCCTGTCACTCTCTCTCTCCCTGTCACATGATCCAACACACTGTGCCCCTCTCTCCCTCACACCCTCCAACGTCGTCTCTCACTCTCTATTTCACACCCTGCAACTGCGTGTCTCTCTCTCTCTCATACACACAGACACCCTCCAACTCCCTGTCTCTCTCTTTCTCTCTCTCATGCCCTCCAAAACCCTGTCGCTCTCTTTCTCTCACACTCTCTATCTCCCTGTGTGTCTGTCTCTCTCTCTCGCACCCTCCAACTCCCTTTCTCTCACGCCATCTCTCTCTCTCTTTCCCTCTCACACCCTCCAACTCCCTGTCTCTCTCTCTCACACCCTCCAAATCCTGGTCTCTCACTCTCACATACCCTGCATCTCCCTGTCTCTCTCTCTCGCTCACACACCCTCCAAATCCCTGTCTCTCTCTCTCTCACTCTCTCGTTCTCACCCTCACCAACTCCCTGTCTCTCTATGTCTCTCTCTCACCATCCAACTACCTGTCTCTCTCTCTCTCCCTCTCACAACCTCCAACTCCCTGTCTCTCTCTCTCTCTCTCACACACACACCCTTAACTCCCTGTCTCTCTCTCTCTCACGTTCCCTCCAAATCCCTGTCTCTCTCTCTCACACCCTCCAACTCCCTGTCTCTCTCTCTGTCTCTCTCTCTCCTTCTCACACCCTCCAACTCCCTGTCTCTCTCTCTCACACCCTCCAACTCCCTGTCTCCCTCTCAACCTCCAACTCCCTTTCTCTCCCACTCTGTCTCTCTCACACCAACCAACTCCTTGTCTCTCTCTCACCATTCAACTCCCTGTCTCTCACTCTCTCCCTCTCACCCCCTCGAACTCATTGTCATTCTCTCTCTCTCTCAGACCCTCCAACTCCCTGACTCTCTCTCTCACATGCGTTCCAACTCTCTGTCTCTCTCTCTCTCTCGCACCATCCAACTCCCTGTCTCTCTCTCTCTCTCATTCTCCCTCCATCTCAAACACTCCAACCCCCTGTCTCTCTCTCTCACAGCCTGCAACTCTCTGTCACTCTCTCACCCTCCTATTCCCTTTCTCTCCCTCTCGTTCTCTCTCATACCCACCAACGCCAACTCTCTCTCTCACCATCCAACTCCATGTCTGTCTCTGTCCATCTCACACCCTCCAACTCATTGTCTGTCTCTCTCTCTCTCACACCCTGCAAGTCCTGACTCTCTGTTTCTCACATACCCTTCAACTCTCTCTCTCTCTCTCTCACACCATCCAGCTCCCTGTCTCCCTCACACCATCCAGCTCCCTGTCTCCCTCTCTCTCTCACTCTCTCCCACCCTCCAACTCCCTGCTTCTCTATTTCTCTCCCACTCTCACCCTCCAACTCTCCATCTCTCTCTCTCTCACACGCACACCCTCCAACTCACTGTGTCTCTCTCTCACACAACCTACAACTCCCTCTCTCTCTCTCTCACTCCGTCCTACTCCCTGCATCGCTCTCTGTCTCCCTCACACCCTCCAACTCCCTGTCCCTCTCTCTCACACACCCTCCAACTCCCTGTCTCTCTTTTTCTCACACACATCCTCCAACTCACTGTCTCTCTCTCTCTCACACATAACATCCAACTCCCTGTCTCTCTCTCACATACCCTCCAACTCCTTGTCCCTCTCTCGCATTCCCTCCAACTCCCTATTTGTCTCTCTCTGTCTCTCTCTCTCACAACCTCCAAGTACCTGTCTCTCCCTCTCTCTCACACCCTTGAACTACCCGTCTCTCTCTCTCCCTCTCACACATTCCAAAATCCTGTCTCTCTCGCTCCCTCACACCCACCAACTGCCTGTCTCTCTCTCTTTCCCTCTCACACCCTCTAACCTCCTGTCTCTCTCTCTCTCTCATTCTCCAACTCCCTTTCTCTCTCTCTCTCCCTCTCACTCATTCCAACATCCTGTCGCTCTCTCTCCCTCACACCCACCAACTGCCTGTCTCTCTCTCTCCCTCTCACACCCTCCAACCTCCTGTCTCTCTCTCTCTCTCTCACCCCCCAACTCCCTTTCTCTCACTCTCTCCCTCTCACATGCTGCAACACCCTGTCACCATCTCTCTCTCACACCCTCCAACTCCCTGTCTCTCTCTGACATACCCTTCAACTCCCAGTCTCTCTCTCGCACACCCTCCAACTCCCTGACTCTCTCTCTCTCTCACACACACCCTCCAACGCCCACTCTCTCTCTCTCTCAATCACACACCAACTCACTCTCTCTCTCACACATGCTCCAACTCTCTGTCTCTGTCTCTCACACCCTCAAACTCCCTGTCTCTCTCTCTGTCTCTCTCTCTCCGTCTCACACCCTCCAACACCCTGTCTCCCTCTCTCCCTCACACCCTCCAACTACGTGTCTCTCTCTCACACAGACAGACACCCTCCAACTCCCTGTCTGTCTCTTTCCCTCTCACGCCCTCCAACACTCTGTCTCTCACTTTCTCTCTCACCCTCCATCTCCCTGTGTGTCTGTCTCTCTCTCTCAAACCCTTCAACTCCCTGTCTCTCCCGCCGTTTCTCTCTCTCCCTCTCACACCTCCAACTCCCTGTCTCTCTCTCTCTCTCACACCCTCCAAATCCCGGACTCTCACTCTCTCTCACATACCCACCAGCTCCCTGTCTCTCTCTCTCACTCTCACACCCTCCAAAACCCTGTCTCTCTCCCTCACTCTATCTCTCTCTCACCTTCCAACTCCCTTTCTATCCCCCTCTCTCTCTCACAACCTCCAACCCAATGTCTCTCTCTCTCACTCCCTCCAACCCAATGTCTCTGCCAATCTCTCTCTCACACCCCCCAACTCCCTATGTCTCGCTCTCTCTCTCTCTTGCACCCTCCAACTCATTGTCTCTCCATCTCTCACACCCCTCTCACAACCGGCAACTCCCTCTCTCTCTCTCACACTCACCAACTCCCTGTCTCTCTACGTCTCTCTCTCACCATCCAACTACCTGTCTCTCTCTCTCTCCCTCTCACACCCTCCAACCCAATGTCTCTGCCAATCTCTCTCTCACAACCCCCAACTCCCTATGTCTCGCTCTCTCTCTCTCTTGCACCCTCCAACTCATTGTCTCTCCATCTCTCTCACCCCTCTCACAACCGGCAACTCCCTCTCTCTCTCTCACACTCACCAACTCCCTGTCTCTCTACGTCTCTCTCTCACCATCCAACTACCTGTCTCTCTCTCTCTCCCTCTCACACCCTCCAACCTCATGTCTCTCTCTCTCTCTCACCCCCCCAACTCCCTTTCTCTCACTCTCTCCCTCTCACATGCTGCAACACCCTGTCACCATCTCTCTCTCACACCCTCCAACTCCCTGTCTCTCTCTCTCTCTCACACCCTCCAAATCCCGGTCTCTCACTCTCTCTCACATACCCTCCAGCTCCCTGTCTCTCTCTCTCACTCTCACAACCTCCAACTCCATGTCTCTCTCTCTCTCTCACATTCCCTCCAACTCCCTGTCTCTCTCTGTCACACCATCCAACTCCCTGTCTCTCTCTGTCTCTCTCCCTCCTTCTCACACCCTCCAACTCCCTGTCTCTCTCTCACACATACCCTCCAACTCTCTTTCTGCCTCTCTCTCTCTCCCTCTCACACAGTCCAACATCCTGTCTCTCTCTCTACCTCACACCCACCGACTGCCTGTCTCTCTCTCTCTATCTCTCACACCCTCCAACCTCATGTCTCTTTCTCTCTCTCCTTCACGCTCCAACTCCCTGTCTCTCTCTCTCTCCCTCTCACACACTCCAACATCCTGTCACCATCTCTCTCTCACACCCTCCAATTTCATCTCTCCCTCTCTCACACCCTCCAACTCCCTGTTTCTCTCTCTCTGAAATACCCTCCAACTCCCAGTCTCTCTCTCACACACCCTCCAACTCCCCAACTCTCTCTCTCAATCACAAACCAACTCACTCTCTCTCTCACACGCGCTCCAACTCTGTCTCTGTCTCTCACACCCTCCAACTCCCTGTCTCTCTCTGTCTCTCTCTCTCCTTCTCACACCCTCCAACACCTTGTCTCTCTCTTTCTCTCTAACCCTCCAACTCCCTGTCACTCTCTCTCTCCCTGTCACATGATGCAACACCCTGTCTCCCTCTCTCTCTCACATCCTCCAACTATGTGTCTCCTCTCTCACACCCTCCAACTCCAGTCTCTCTTTCCCTCTCTCACGCCATCCAACACCCTGTCTCTCTCTTTTTCTCTCATTCTCCATCTCCCTGTGTGTCTGTCTCTCTCTCTCACACCCTCCAACTCCCTGTCTCTCCTACCCACTCTCTCTCTCCCTCTCACACCCTCCAGCTCCCTGTCTCTCTCTCTCTCTCACACCCTCCAAATCCCGGTCTCTCACTCTCACGTACTCCCCAAATCCCTGTCTCTCTCTCTCTCACACACCCTCCAAAGGCCTGTCACTCTCTCTCACTCTCTCGCTCTCACCCTCCAACTCCCTTTCTCTCCCTCTCTCTCTCTCACACCCTCCAACCTAATATTCTCTCTCTCACACCCTCCAACCAAATGTATCTGCCTCTCTCTCTCTCAGACCCTCCAACTCCTTTTGTCTCTCTCTCTGTCTCACACACCCTCCAACTCACTGTCTCTCCCTCTCTCTCACCCTCTCACGACCGGCAACACCCTCTCTGTCTCTCACACTCACCAACTCCCTGTCTCTCTATGTCTCTCTCTCACCAACCAACTACCTGTCTCTCTCTCTCTCTCCCTCTCACAACCTCCAACACCGTCTCTCTCCCTCTCTCTCTCACACACACCCTTAACTCCCTGTCTCTCTCTCACGTACCCTCCAAATCTCTGTCTCTCTCTCTCTCACACCCACCAACTCCCTGTCTCTCTCTCTGTCTCTCTCTCTCCTTCTCACACCCTCCAACTCTCTGTCTCTCTGTCTCTCTCTCTCACACACACCCTCCAACTCACTGTGTCTCTCTTTCACATAACCTCCAACTCGCTTTCTCTCTCTCACATACCCTCCAACTCCTAGTCTCTCTCTCGCACTCCCTGCGACTCCCTGTTTGTCTCTCTCTCTCTCTCTCTCTCTCTCACAACCACCAACTCCCTGTCTCTCCCTCTCTCTCACACCGTCGAACTACCCGTCTCTCTCTCTCTCACACATACCCTCCAACTCTCTTTCTGCCTCTCTCTCCCTCTCTCTCACACACTCCAACATCCTGTCTCTCTCTCTACCTCACACCCACCAACTGCCTGTCTCTCTCTCTACCTCTCACACCCTCCAACCTCATGTCTCTCTCTCTCACTCCTTCACGCTCCAACTCCCTGTCTCTCTCTCTCTCCCTCTCACACACTCCAACATCCTGTCACCATCTCTCTCTCACACCGTCCAATTTCATCTCTCCCTCTCTCTCTCACACCCTCCAACTCCCTGTCTCTCTCTCTGACATACCCTCCAAGTCCCAGGCCCTCTCTCGCACACCATTCAACTCCCTGACTCTCTCTCTCTCACAAACCCTCCAACTCCCAAACTCTCTCTCTCAATCACACTCCAACTCACTCTCTCTCTCACACACGCTCCAACTCTCTGTCTCTGTCTCTCACACCCTCCAACTCCCTGTCCCTCTTTGTCTCTCTCTCTCCTTCTCACACCCTCCAACACCCTGTCTCTCTCTTTCTCTCTCACCCTCCAACTCCATGTCACTCTCTCTCTCCCTGTCACATGATCCAACACCCTGTCTCCCTCTCCTCCTCACACCCTCCAACTTTGTCTCTCCCTCGCTCTCTCACACCCTCCAACTACGTGTCTCTCTCTCTCTCACACACACATCACCCTCCAACTCCCTGTCTCTCTCTCTCCCTCTCTCACGCCCTCCAACACCCTGTCTCTCTCTTTCTCTTTCACTCTTCATCTCCCTGTGTGTGTGTGTCTCTCTCTCTCACACCCTCCAACTCCCTGTCTGTCCGCCCTCTCTCTCTCTCCCTCTCACATCCTCCAACTCCCTTTCTCTCTCTCTCTCATGCCCTCCAAATCCCGGTCTCTCACTCTCACATACCCTCCAGCTCCCTGTCTCTCTCTCTCTCTCTCACACACACCCTCCAAATCCCTGCCTCTCACTCTCACTCTCTCGCTCTCACCCTCCAACTCCGTTTCTCTCCCTCTCTCTCTCTCACACTCACCAACTCCCTGTCTCTCTATGTCTCTCTCTTACCATGCAACTACCTGTCTCTCTCTCTCTCCCCCTCACAACGTCCAACTCCCTGTCTCTCTCTGTCTCTCTCACACAGACCCTTTACTCCCTGTCTCTCTCTCTCTCACGTTCCCACCAAAGCCCTGTCTCTCTCTCACACCCTCCAACTCCCTGTCTCTCTCTCTGTCTCTCTCTCTCCTTCTCACACCCTCCAACTCCCTGTCTCTCTCTCTCACACCCTCCAACTCCCTGTCTACCTCTCAAATTCCAACTCCCTTTCTCTCCCACTCTGTCTCTCTCACACCAGCAACTCCCTGTCTCTCTCTCACCTTTCAACTCCCTGTCTCTCACTCTCTCCCTCTCACACCCTCGAACACATTGTCAGTCTCTCTCTCTCTCAGACCCTCCAACTCCCTGACTCTCTCTCTCTCACATGCGTTCCAACTCTCTGTCTCTCTCTCTCTCACACCATCCAACTTCCTCTCTCTCTCTCTCTCTCTCATTCTCCCTCCATCTCACACCCTCCAACCCCCTGTCTCTCTCTCTCACAGCCTGCAACTCCCTGTCTCTCTCTCACCCTCCTATTCCCTTTCTCTCCCTCTCGGTCTCTCTCATACCCACCAGCTCCCACACTCTCTCTCACCATCCTACTCCCTCTGTCTCTCTCCATCTCACACCCTCCAACTCATTGACTGTCTCGCTCTCTCTCACACCTTCCAACTCCCTGTCTCCCTCGCTCTCTCTCTCTCTCTCCCTCTCACACACTCCAACTCCTTGCTTCTCTATTTCTCTCCCACTCTCACCCTCCAACTCTCCATCTCTCTCTCCCTCTCTCACACACACCCTCCAACTCACTGTCTCTCTCTCTCACACAACCTACAACTCACTCTCTCTCTCTCTCACTCTGTCCTACTCCCTATCTCTCTGTCTCTCTCTTTCTCACACACACCCTCCAACTCACTGTGTCTCTCTCTCTCTCACATAACCTCCATCTCCCTGTCTCTCTCTCACATACCCTCCAACTCCCTGTCTCTCTCTCGCATTCCCTCCAACTCCCTGGTTCTCTCTCTCTCTCACACACCCTCCAAATCCCTGTCTCTCTCTCTCACTCTCTCGCTCTCACCCTCCAACTCCTTTTCTCTCCCTCTCTCTGTCTCACACCCTCCAACCCAATGTCTCTCTCTCACACCCTCCAGCCAAATGTATCTCCTCTCTCTCTCTCACACCCTCCTACTCCCTATGTCTCTCTCTCTGTCTCACAAACCCTCCAACTCACTGTCTCTCCCTCTCTCTCACCCTCTCAAAACCGGCAACACCCTCTCTCTCTCTCACACTCACCAACTCCCTGTCTCTCTATGTCTCTCTCTCACCAACCAACTACCTGTCTCTCTCTCTCTCCCTCTCACAACCTTCAAATTCCTGTCTCTCTCTCTCTCTCTCTCACACACACACCCTTAACTCCCTGTCTCTCTCTCTCTCACGTACCCTCCAAATCCCTGTTTCTCACAGTCTCACAGCCACCAACTCTGTCTCTCTTTCTGTCTCTCTCTCTCCTTCTCACACGCCCCATCACCCAGTCTCTCTCTCGCACACCCTCCAACTCCCTGACTCTCTCTCTCTCTCTCTCACACACACCCTCCACCTCCCAAACTCTCTCTCTCAATCACACACCAACTCACTCTCTCTCTCACACATCCTCCAACTCCCTGTCTCTCTGTCTCTCTCTCTCTCACACACACCCTCGAACTCACTGTGTGTCTCTTTCACATAACCTCCAACTCCCTGTCTCTCTCTCACATACCCTCCAACTCCTAGTCTCTCTCTCGCACTCCCTCCAACTCCCTGTTTGTCTCTCTCTCTCTCTTCCTCTCACAACCACCAACTCCCTGTCTCTCCCTCTCTCTCACACCGTCGAACTACCCATCTCTCTCTCTCACACATACCCTCCAACTCTCTTTCTGCCTCTCTCTCTCTCCCTCTGACACACTCCAACATCCTGTCTCTCTCTCTACCTAACACCCACCAACTGCCTGTCTCTCTCTCTCTCTCCTTCACGCTCCAACTCCCTGTCTCTCTCTCTCCCTCTCACACACTCCACATCCATTCACCATCTCTCGCTCACACCCTCAAATTTCATCTCTCCCTCTCTCTCTCACACCCTCCAACAACCTGTCTCTCTCTCTCTGACGTACCCTCCAACTCTCAGTCTCTCTCACACACACCCTCCAACTCCCAAACTCTCTCTCTCAATCACACTCAACTCAGTCTCTCTCTCACACACTGCCCAACTCTCTGCCTCTGTCTCTCACACCCTCCAACTCCCTGTCTCTCTATGTCTCTCTCTTACCATGCAACTACCTGTCTCTCTCTCTCTCCCTCTCACAACGTCCAACTCCCTGTCTCTCTCTGTCTCTCTCACACAGACCCTTTACTCCCTGTCTCTCTCTCTCTCACGTTCCCTCCAAAGCCCTGTCTCTCTCTCACACCCTCCAACTCCCTGTCTCTCTCTCTGTCTCTCTCTCTCCTTCTCACACCCTCCAACTCCCTGTCTCTCTCTCTCTCACACCCTCCAACTCCCTGTCTACCTCTCAAATTCCAACTCCCTTTCTCTCCCACTCTGTCTCTCTCACACCAGCAACTCCCTGTCTCTCTCTCACCTTTCAACTCCCTGTCTCTCACTCTCTCCCTCTCACACCCTCGAACACATTGTCAGTCTCTCTCTCTCTCAGACCCTCCAACTCCCTGACTCTCTCTCTCTCACATGCGTTCCAACTCTCTGTCTCTCTCTCTCTCACACCATCCAACTTCCTCTCTCTCTCTCTCTCTCATTCTCCCTCCATCTCACACCCTCCAACCCCCTGTCTCTCTCTCTCACAGCCTGCAACTCCCTGTCTCTCTCTCACCCTCCTATTCCCTTTCTCTCCCTCTCGGTCTCTCTCATACCCACCAGCTCCCACTCTCTCTCTCACCATCCTACTCCCTCTGCCTCTCTCCATCTCACACCCTCCAACTCATTGACTGTCTCTCTCTCTCTCACACCTTCCAACTCCCTGTCTCCCTCGCTCTCTCTCTCTCTCTCCCTCTCACACACTCCAACTCCTTGCTTCTCTATTTCTCTCCCACTCTCACCCTCCAACTCTCCATCTCTCTCTCCCTCTCTCACACACACCCTCCAACTCACTGTCTCTCTCTCTCACACAACCTACAACTCACTCTCTCTCTCTCTCACTCTGTCCTACTCCCTATCTCTCTGTCTCTCTCTTTCTCACACACACCCTCCAACTCACTGTGTCTCTCTCTCTCTCACATAACCTCCATCTCCCTGTCTCTCTCTCACATACCCTCCAACTCCCTGTCTCTCTCTCGCATTCCCTCCAACTCCCTGGTTCTCTCTCTCTCTCACACACCCTCCAAATCCCTGTCTCTCTCTCTCACTCTCTCGCTCTCACCCTCCAACTCCTTTTCTCTCCCTCTCTCTGTCTCACACCCTCCAACCCAATGTCTCTCTCTCACACCCTCCAGCCAAATGTATCTCCTCTCTCTCTCTCACACCCTCCTACTCCCTATGTCTCTCTCTCTGTCTCACATACCCTCCAACTCCTAGTCTCTCTCTCGCACTCCCTCCAACTCCCTGTTTGTCTCTCTCTCTCTCTTCCTCTCACAACCACCAACTCCCTGTCTCTCCCTCTCTCTCACACCGTCGAACTACCCATCTCTCTCTCTCACACATACCCTCCAACTCTCTTTCTGCCTCTCTCTCTCTCCCTCTGACACACTCCAACATCCTGTCTCTCTCTCTACCTAACACCCACCAACTGCCTGTCTCTCTCTCTCTCTCCTTCACGCTCCAACTCCCTGTCTCTCTCTCTCCCTCTCACACACTCCACATCCATTCACCATCTCTCGCTCACACCCTCAAATTTCATCTCTCCCTCTCTCTCTCACACCCTCCAACAACCTGTCTCTCTCTCTCTGACGTACCCTCCAACTCTCAGTCTCTCTCACACACACCCTCCAACTCCCAAACTCTCTCTCTCAATCACACTCAACTCAGTCTCTCTCTCACACACTGTCCAACTCTCTGCCTCTGTCTCTCACACCCTCCAACTCCCTGTCTCTCTCTGTCTCTCTCTCACCTTCTCACACCCTCCAACACCCTGTCTCTCTCTTTCTCTCTCACCCTCCAACTCCCTGTCACTCTCTCTCTCCCTGTCACATGATCCAACACACTGTGCCCCTCTCTCCCTCACACCCTCCAACGTCGTCTCTCCCTCTCTAGTTCACACCCTGCAACTGCGTGTCTCTCTCTCTCTCATACACACAGACACCCTCCAACTCCCTGTCTCTCTCTTTCCCTCTCTCACGCCCTCCAAAACCCTGTCGCTCTCTATCTCTCACATTCTCTATCTCCCTGTGTCTGTCTCTCTCTCTCACACCCTCCAACTCCCTGTCTCTCCCGCCCTCTCTCTCTCGCTCTCCCTCTCACACCCTCCAACTCCCTGTCTCTCTCTCTCTCTCACACACCCTCCAAATCCCTGTCTCTCTCTCTCACTCTCACGCTTTCACCCTCCAACTCCCTTTCTCTCCCTCTCTCTCTCTCACATCCTCCAACCCAATGTCTCTCTCTCTCTCTCACCCTCCAACCCAATGTATCTGCCTCTCTCTTTCTCACACCCTCCAAGTCCCTATGTCTCTCTCTCTGTCTCACACACCCTCCAACTCACTGTCTCTCCCTCTCTATCACCCTCTCACAACCGGCAACACCCTCTCTCTCTCTCACCCTCACCAACTCCCTGTCTCTCTCTTTCTCACACCCTCCAACTCCCTATGTCTCTCTCTCCATCTCACACCCTCCAGCTCCCTGTCTCTCTGTCTCTCACTCTCACACACACCCTCCAACTCACTGTGTCTCTCTTTCACATAACCTCCAACTCCCTTTCTCTCTCTCACATACCCTCCAACTCCTAGTCTCTCTCTCGCACTCCCTGCAACTCCCTGTTTGTCTCTCTCTCTCTCTCTCTCTCTCACAACCACCAACTCCCTGTCTCTCCCTCTCTCTCACACCGTCGAACTACCCGTCTCTCTCTCTCTCACACATACCCTCCAACTCTCTTTCTGCCTCTCTCTCCCTCTCTCTCACACACTCCAACATCCTGTCTCTCTCTCTACCTCTCACACCCTCCAACCTCAGGTCTCTCTCTCTCACTCCTTCACGCTCCAACTCCCTGTCTCTCTCTCTCTCCCTCACACACACTCCAACATCATGTCACCATCTCTCTCTCACACCGTCCAATTTCATCTCTCCCTCTCTCTCTCACACCCTCCAACTCCCTGTCTCTCTCTCTGACATACCCTGCAAGTCCCAGGCCCTCTCTTGCACACCATTCAACTCCCTGACTCTCTCTCTCTCACACACCCTCCAACTCCCAAACTCTCTCTCTCAATCACACTCCAACTCACTCTCTCTCTCACACACGCTCCAACTCTCTGTCTCTGTCTCTCACACCCTCCAACTCCCTGTCCCTCTTTGTCTCTCTCTCTCCTTCTCACACCCTCCAACACCCTGTCTCTCTCTTTCTCTCTCACCGTCCAACTCCATGTCACTCTCTCTCTCCCTGTCACATGATCCAACACCCTGTCTCCCTCTCCTCCTCACACCCTCCAACTTTGTCTCTCCCTCGCTCTCTCACACCCTCCAACTACGTGTCTCTCTCTCTCTCACACACACATCACCCTCCAACTCCCTGTCTCTCTCTCTCCCTCTCTCACGCCCTCCAACACCCTGTCTCTCTCTTTCTCTTTCACTCTTCATCTCCCTGTGTGTGTGTCTCTCTCTCTCACACCCTCCAACTCCCTGTCTCTCCCGCCCTCTCTCTCTCTCTCTCTCACACCCTCCAACTCCCTTTCTCTCACTCTCTCATGCCCTCCAAATCGGGTCTTTCACTCTCACATACCCTCCAGCTCCCTGTCTCTCTCTCTCCCTCTCACACACTCCACATCCATTCACCATCTCTCGCTCACACCCTCAAATTTCATCTCTCCCTCTCTCTCTCTCACCCTCCAACCCCCTGTCTCTCTCTCTCTGACGTACCCTCCAACTCTCAGTCTCTCTCACACACACCCTCCAACTCCCAAACTCTCTCTCTCAATCACACTCAACTCAGTCTCTCTCTCACACACTGTCCAACTCTCTGTCTCTGTCTCTCACACCCTCCAACTCCCTGTCTCTCTCTGTCTCTCTCTCACCTTCTCACACCCTGCAACACCCTGTCTCTCTCTTTCTCTCTCACCCTCCAACTCCCTGTCACTCTCTCTCTCCCTGTCACATGATCCAACACACTGTGCCCCTCTCTCCCTCACACCCTCCAACGTCGTCTCTCCCTCTCTAGTTCACACCCTGCAACTGCGTGTCTCTCTCTCTCTCATACACACAGACACCCTCCAACTCCCTGTCTCTCTCTTTCTCTCTCTCATGCCCTCCAAAACCCTGTCGCTCTCTTTCTCTCACACTCTCTATCTCCCTGTGTGTCTGTCTCTCTCTCTCGCACCCTCCAACTCCCTGTCTCTCCCGCCATCTCTCTCTCTCTTTCCCTCTCACACCCTCCAACTCCCTCTCTCTCTCTCTCACACCCTCCAAATCCTGGTCTCTCATTCTCACATACCCTGCATCTCCCTGTCTCTCTCTCTCGCTCACACACCCTCCAAATCCCTGTCTCTCTCTCTCTCACTCTCTCGCTCTCACCCTCACCAACTCTCTGTCTCTCTATGTCTCTCTCTCACCATCCAACAACCTGTCTCTCTCTCTCTCCCTCTCACAACCTCCAACTCCCTGTCTCTCTCTCTCTCTCACACACACACCCTTAACTCGCTGTCTCTCTCTCTCTCACGTTCCCTCCAAATCCCTGTCTCTCTCTCTCTCACCCTCCAACTCCCTGTCTCTCTCTCTGTCTCTCTCTCTCCTTCTCACACCCTCCAACTCCCTGTCTCTCTCTCTCACACCCTCCAACTCCCTGTCTCCCTCTCAACCTCCAACTCCCTTTCTCTCCCACTCTGTCTCTCTCACACCAACCAACTCCTTGTCTCTCTCTCACCATTCAACTCCCTGTCTCTCACTCTCTCCCTCTCACCCCCTCGAACTCATTGTCATTCTCTCTCTCTCTCAGACCCTCCAACTCCCTGACTCTCTCTCTCTCACATGCGTTCCAACTCTCTGTCTCTCTCTCTCTCTCGCACCATCCAACTCCCTGTCTCTCTCTCTCTCTCATTCTCCCTCCATCTCAAACCCTCCAACCCCCTGTCTCTCTCTCTCACAGCCTGCAACTCTCTGTCACTCTCTCACCCTCCTATTCCCTTTCTCTCCCTCTCGTTCTCTCTCATACCCACCAACTCCCACTCTCTCTCTCACCATCCAACTCCAAGTCTGTCTCTGTCCATCTCACACCCTCCAACTCATTGTCTGTCTCTCTCTCTCTCACACCCTGCAAGTCCTGACTCTCTGTCTCTCACATACCCTTCAACTCTCTCTCTCTCTCTCTCTCTCACACCATCCAGCTCCCTGTCTCCCTCTCTCTCTCTCTCTCTCTCCCTCTCACACCCTCCAACTCCCTGCTTCTCTATTTCTCTCCCACTCTCACCCTCCAACTCTCCATCTCTCTCTCTCTCACACGCACACCCTCCAACTCACTGTGTCTCTCTCTCACACAACCTACAACTCCCTCTCTCTCTCTCTCACTCCGTCCTACTCCCTGCATCGCTCTCTGTCTCCCTCACACCCTCCAACTCCCTGTCTCTCTCTCTCACACACCCTCCAACTCCCTGTCTCTCTTTTTCTCACACACATCCTCCAACTCACTGTCTCTCTCTCTCACACATAACCACCAAATCCCTGTCTCTCTCACATACCCTCCAACTCCTTGTCCCTCTCTCGCATTCCCTCCAACTCCCTATTTGTCTCTCTCTCTCTCTCCCTCTCACAACCTCCAAGTACCTGTCTCTCCCTCTCTCTCACACCCTTGAACTACCCGTCTCTCTCTCTCCCTCTCACACATTCCAAAATCCTGTCTCTCTCGCTCCCTCACACCCACCAACTGCCTGTCTCTCTCTCTTTCCCTCTCACACCCTCCAACCTCCTGTCTCTCTCTCTCTCTCACTCTCCAACTCCCTTTCTCTCTCTCTCTCCCTCTCACTCATTCCAACATCCTGTCGCTCTCTCTCCCTCACACCCACCAACTGCCTGTCTCTCTCTCTCCCTCTCACACACTCCAACCTCCTGTCTCTCTCTCTCTCTCACCCCCAACTCCCTCTCTCTCACTCTCTCCCTCTCACATGCTGCAACACCCTGTCACCATCTCTCTCTCACACCCTCCAACTCCCTGTCTCTCTCTGACATACCCTTCAACTCCCAGTCTCTCTCTCGCACACCCTCCAACTCCCTGACTCTCTCTCTCTCACACACACCCTCCAACGCCCACTCTCTCTCTCTCTCTCAATCACACACCAACTCACTCTCTCTCTCACACATGCTCCAACTCTCTGTCTCTGTCTCTCACACCCTCAAACTCCCTGTCTCTCTCTCTGTCTCTCTCTCTCCGTCTCACACCCTCCAACACCCTGTCTCCCTCTCTCCCTCACACCCTCCAACTGCGTGTCTCTCTCTCACACAGACAGACACCCTCCAACTCCCTGTCTCTCTCTTTCCCTCTCTCACGCCCTCCAACACTCTGTCTCTCACTTTCTCTCTCACCCTCCATCTCCCTGTGTGTCTGTCTCTCTCTCTCAAACCCTTCAACTCCCTGTCTCTCCCGCCGTTTCTCTTTCTCCCTCTCACACCTCCAACTCCCTGTCTCTCTCTCTCTCTCACACCCTCCAAATCCCGGTCTCTCACTCTCTCTCACATACCCTCCAGCTCCCTGTCTCTCTCTCTCACTCTCACACCCTCCAAAACCCTGTCTCTCTCTCTCACTCTATCTCTCTCTCACCTTCCAACTCCCTTTCTATCCCCCTCTCTCTCTCACAACCTCCAACCCAATGTCTCTCTCTCTCACACCCTCCAACCCAATGTCTCTGCCTCTCTCTCTCTCACAACCCCCAACTCCCTATGTCTCGCTCTCTCTCTCTCTTGCACCCTCCAACTCATTGTCTCTCCATCTCTCACACCCCTCTCACAACCGGCAACTCCCTCTCTCTCTCTCACACTCACCAACTCCCTGTCTCTCTATGTCTCTCTCTCAGCATCCAACTACCTGTCTCTCTCTCTCTCTCTCCCTCTCACAACCTCCAACTCCATGTCTCTCTCTCTCTCTCATATTCCCTCCAACTCCCTGTCTCTCTCTGTCACACCATCCAACTCCCTGTCTCTCTCTGTCTCTCTCCCTCCTTCTCACACCCTCCCACTCCCTGTCTCTCTCTCACACATACCCTCCAACTCTTTCTGCCTCTCTCTCTCTCCCTCTCACACAGTCCAACATCCTGTCTCTCTCTCTACCTCACACCCACCGACTGCCTGTCTCTCTCTCTCTATCTCTCACACCCTCCAACCTCATGTCTCTTTCTCTCTCTCCTTCACGCTCCAACACCCTGTCTCTCTCTCTCTCCCTCTCACACACTCCAACATCCTGTCACCATCTCTCTCTCACACCCTCCAATTTCATCTCTCCCTCTCTCACACCCTCCAACTCCCTGTTTCTCTCTCTCTGAAATACCCTCCAACTCCCAGTCTCTCTCTCACACACCCTCCAACTCCCCAACTCTCTCTCTCAATCACAAACCAACTCACTCTCTCTCTCACACGCGCTCCAACTCTCTGTCTCTGTCTCTCACACCCTCCAACTCCCAGTCTCTCTCTGTCTCTCTCTCTCCTTCTCACACCCTCCAACACCTTGTCTCTCTCTTTCTCTCTCACCCTCCAACTCCCTGTCACTCTCTCTCTCCCTGTCACATGATGCAACACCCTGTCTCCCTCTCTCTCTCACATCCTCCAACTATGTGTCTTCTCTCTCACACCCTCCAACTCCACTCTCTCTTTCCCTCTCTCACGCCATCCAACACCTTGTCTCTCTCTTTCTCTCTCACTCTCCATCTCCCTGTGTGTCTGTCTCTCTCTCTCACACCCTCCAACTCCCTGTCTCTCCCACCCTCTCTCTCTCTCCCTCTCACACCCTCCAACTCCCTGTCTCTCTCTCTCTCTCACACCCTCCAAATCCCGGTCTCTCACTCTCACGTACTCCCCAACTCCCTGTCTCTCTCTCTCTCACACACCCTCCAAATCCCTGTCACTCTCTCTCACTCTCTCACTCTCACCCTCCAACTCCCTTTCTCTCCCTCTCTCTCTCTCACACCCTCCAACCTAATATTGTCTCTCACACCCTCCAACCAAATGTATCTGCCTCTCTCTCTCTCACACCCTCCAAATCCTTTTGTCTCTCTCTCTGTCTCACACACCCTCCAACTCACTGTCCCTCCCTCTCTCTCACCCTCTCACAACCGGCAACACCCTCTCTGTCTCTCACACTCACCAACTCCCTGTCTCTCTATGTCTCTCTCTCACCAACCAATTACCTGTCTCTCTCTCTCTCTCCCTCTCACAACCTCCAACTCCGTCTCTCTCTCTCTCTCTCTCTCACACACACCCTTAACTCCCTGTCTCTCTCTCACGTACCCTCCAAATCTGTCTCTCTCTCTCTCACACCCACCAACTCCCTGTCTCTCTCTGTCTCTCTCTCTCCTTCTCACACCCTCCAGCTCCCTGTCTCTCTGTCTCTCAATCTCACACACACCCTCCAACTCACTGTGTCTCTCTTTCACATAACCTCCAACTCCCTTTCTCTCTCTCACATACCCTCCAACTCCTAGTCTCTCTCTCGCACTCTCTGCAACTCCCTGTTTGTCTCTCTCTCTCTCTCTCTCACAACCACCAACTCCCTGTCTCTCCCTCTCTCTCACACCGTCGAACTACCCGTCTCTCTCTCTCTCACACATACCCTCCAACTCTCTTTCTGCCTCTCTCTCCCTCTCTCTCACACACTCCAACATCCTGTCTCTCTCTCTACCTCTCACACCCTCCAACCTCATGTCTCTCTCTCTCACTCCTTCACGCTCCAACTCCCTGTCTCTCTCTCTCTCCCTCACACACACTCCAACATCCTGTCACCATCTCTCTCTCACACCGTCCAATTTCATCTCTCCCTCTCTCTCTCACACCCTCCAACTCCCTGTCTCTCTCTGACATACCCTGCAAGTCCCAGGCCCTCTCTCGCACACCATTCAACTCCCTGACTCTCTCTCTCTCACACACCCTCCAACTCCCAAACTCTCTCTCTCAATCACACTCCAACTCACTCTCTCTCTCACACACGCTCCAACTCTCTGTCTCTGTCTCTCACACCCTCCAACTCCCTGTCCCTCTTTGTCTCTCTCTCTCCTTCTCACACCCTCCAACACCCTGTCTCTCTCTTTCTCTCTCACCCTCCAACTCCATGTCACTCTCTCTCTCCCTGTCACATGATCCAACACCCTGTCTCCCTCTCCTCCTCACACCCTCCAACTTTGTCTCTCCCTCGCTCTCTCACACCCTCCAACTACGTGTCTCTCTCTCTCTCACACACACATCACCCTCCAACTCCCTGTCTCTCTCTCTCCCTCTCTCACGCCCTCCAACACCCTGTCTCTCTCTTTCTCTTTCACTCTTCATCTCCCTGTGTGTGTGTCTCTCTCTCTCACACCCTCCAACTCCCTGTCTCTCCCGCCCTCTCTCTCTCTCTCTCTCACACCCTCCAACTCCCTTTCTCTCACTCTCTCATGCCCTCCAAATCGGGTCTTTCACTCTCACATACCCTCCAGCTCCCTGTCTCTCTCTCTCCCTCTCACACACTCCACATCCATTCACCATCTCTCGCTCACACCCTCAAATTTCATCTCTCCCTCTCTCTCTCTCACCCTCCAACCCCCTGTCTCTCTCTCTCTGACGTACCCTCCAACTCTCAGTCTCTCTCACACACACCCTCCAACTCCCAAACTCTCTCTCTCAATCACACTCAACTCAGTCTCTCTCTCACACACTGTCCAACTCTCTGTCTCTGTCTCTCACACCCTCCAACTCCCTGTCTCTCTCTGTCTCTCTCTCACCTTCTCACACCCTGCAACACCCTGTCTCTCTCTTTCTCTCTCACCCTCCAACTCCCTGTCACTCTCTCTCTCCCTGTCACATGATCCAACACACTGTGCCCCTTTCTCCCTCACACCCTCCAACGTCGTCTCTCCCTCTCTAGTTCACACCCTGCAACTGAGTGTCTCTCTCTCTCTCATACACACAGACACCCTCCAACTCCCTGTCTCTCTCTTTCTCTCTCTCATGCCCTCCAAAACCCTGTCGCTCTCTTTCTCTCACACTCTCTATCTCCCTGTGTGTCTGTCTCTCTCTCTCGCACCCTCCAACTCCCTGTCTCTCCCGCCATCTCTCTCTCTCTTTCCCTCTCACACCCTCCAACTCCCTGTCTCTCTCTCTCACACCCTCCAAATCCTGGTCTCTCATTCTCACATACCCTGCATCTCCCTGTCTCTCTCTCTCGCTCACACACCCTCCAAATCCCTGTCTCTCTCTCTCTCACTCTCTCGCTCTCACCCTCACCAACTCTCTGTCTCTCTATGTCTCTCTCTCACCATCCAACAACCTGTCTCTCTCTCTCTCCCTCTCACAACCTCCAACTCCCTGTCTCTCTCTCTCTCTCACACACACACCCTTAACTCCCTGTCTCTCTCTCTCTCACATGCGTTCCAACTCTCTGTCTCTCTCTCTCTCTCGCACCATCCAACTCCCTGTCTCTCTCTCTCTCTCATTCTCCCTCCATCTCAAACCCTCCAACCCCCTGTCTCTCTCTCTCACAGCCTGCAACTCTCTGTCACTCTCTCACCCTCCTATTCCCTTTCTCTCCCTCTCGTTCTCTCTCATACCCACCAACTCCCACTCTCTCTCTCACCATCCAACTCCAAGTCTGTCTCTGTCCATCTCACACCCTCCAACTCATTGTCTGTCTCTCTCTCTCTCACACCCTGCAAGTCCTGACTCTCTGTCTCTCACATACCCTTCAACTCTCTCTCTCTCTCTCTCTCACACCATCCAGCTCCCTGTCTCCCTCTCTCTCTCTCTCTCTCTCTCCCTCTCACACCCTCCAACTCCCTGCTTCTCTATTTCTCTCCCACTCTCACCCTCCAACTCTCCATCTCTCTCTCTCTCACACGCACACCCTCCAACTCACTGTGTCTCTCTCTCACACAACCTACAACTCCCTCTCTCTCTCACTTTGTCCTACTCCCTGCATCGCTCTCTGTCTCCCTCACACCCTCCAACTCCCTGTCTCTCTCTCTCACACACCCTCCAACTCCCTGTCTCTCTTTTTCTCACACACATCCTCCAACTCACTGTCTCTCTCTCTCTCTCACACATAACCTCCAAATCCCTGTCTCTCTCACATACCCTCCAACTCCTTGTCCCTCTCTCGCATTCCCTCCAACTCCCTATTTGTCTCTCTCTCTCTCTCCCTCTCACAACCTCCAAGTACCTGTCTCTCCCTCTCTCTCACACCCTTGAACTACCCGTCTCTCTCTCTCCCTCTCACACATTCCAAAATCCTGTCTCTCTCGCTCCCTCACACCCACCAACTGCCTGTCTCTCTCTCTTTCCCTCTCACACCCTCCAATCTCCTGTCTCTCTCTCTCTCTCACTCTCCAATTCCCTTTCTCTCTCTCTCTCCCTCTCACTCATTCCAACATCCTGTCGCTCTATCTCCCTCACACCCACCAACTGCCTGTCTCTCTCTCTCCCTCTCACACCCTCCAACCTCCTGTCTCTCTCTCTCTCTCTCTCTCACCCCCCAACTCCCTCTCTCTCACTCTCTCCCTCTCACATGCTGCAACACCCTGTCACCATCTCTCTCTCACACCCTCCAACTCCCTGTCTCTCTCTGACATACCCTTCAACTCCCAGTCTCTCTCTCGCACACCCTCCAACTCCCTGACTCTCTCTCTCTCACACACACCCTCCAACTCCCACTCTCTCTCTCTCTCAATCACACACCAACTCACTCTCTCTCTCACACATGCTCCAACTCTCTGTCTCTGTCTCTCACACCCTCAAACTCCCTGTCTCTCTCTCTGTCTCTCTCTCCATCTCACACCCTCCAACACCCTGTCTCCCTCTCTCCCTCACACCCTCCAACTACGTGTCTCTCTCTCACACAGACAGACACCCTCCAACTCCCTGTCTCTCTCTTTCCCTCTCTCACGCCCTCCAACACTCTGTCTCTCACTTTCTCTCTCACCCTCCATCTCCCTGTGTGTCTGTCTCTCTCTCTCAAACCCTTCAACTCCCTGTCTCTCCCGCCGTTTCTCTCTCTCCCTCTCACACCTCCAACTCCCTGTCTCTCTCTCTCTCTCACACCCTCCAAATCCCGGTCTCTCACTCTCTCTCACATACCCTCCAGCTCCCTGTCTCTCTCTCTCACTCTCACACCCTCCAAAACCCTGTCTCTCTCTCTCACTCTCACACCCTCCAAAACCCTGTCTCTCTCTCTCACTCTCACACCCTCCAAAACCCTGTCTCTCTCTCTCACTCTATCTCTCTCTCACCTTCCAACTCCCTTTCTATCCCCCTCTCTCTCTCTCACAACCTCCAACCCAATGTCTCTCTCTCACACCCTCCAACCCAATGTCTCTGCCTCTCTCTCTCTCACACCCCCCAACTCCCTATGTCTCGATCTCTCTCTCTCTTGCACCCTCCAACTCATTGTCCCTCCATCTCTCACACCCCTCTCACAACCGGCAACTCCCTCTCTTTCTCTCACACTCACCAACTCCCTGTCTCTCTATGTCTCTCTCTCACCATCCAACAACCTGTCTCTCTCTCTCTCCCTCTCACAACCTCCAACTCCCTGTCTCTCTCTCTCTCTCACACACACACCCTTAACTCCCTGTCTCTCTCTCTCTCACGTTCCCTCCAAATCCCTGTCTCTTTCTCTCACACCCTCCAACTCCCTGTCTCTCTCTCTGTCTCTCTCTCTCCTTCTCACACCCTCCAACTCCCTGTCTCTCTCTCTCACACCCTCCAACTCCCTGTCTCCCTCTCAACCTCCAACTCCCTTTCTCTCCCACTCTGTCTCTCTCACACCAACCAACTCCTTGTCTCTCTCTCACCATTCAACTCCCTGTCTCTCACTCTCTCCCTCTCACCCCCTCGAACTCATTGTCATTCTCTCTCTCTCTCAGACCCTCCAACTCCCTGACTCTCTCTCTCTCACATGCGTTCCAACTCTCTGTCTCTCTCTCTGTCTCGCACCATCCAACTCCCTGTCTCTCTCTCTCTCTCATTCTCCCTCCATCTCAAACCCTCCAACCCCCTGTCTCTCTCTCTCACAGCCTGCAACTCTCTGTCACTCTCTCACCCTCCTATTCCCTTTCTCTCCCTCTCGTTCTCTCTCATACCCACCAACTCCCACTCTCTCTCTCACCATCCAACTCCAAGTCTGTCTCTGTCCATCTCACACCCTCCAACTCATTGTCTGTCTCTCTCTCTCTCACACCCTGCAAGTCCTGACTCTCTGTCTCTCACATACCCTTCAACTCTCTCTCTCTCTCTCTCACACCATCCAGCTCCCTGTCTCCCTCTCTCTCTCTCTCTCTCTCCCTCTCACACCCGCCAACTCCCTGCTTCTCTATTTCTCTCCCACTCTCACCCTCCAACTCTCCATCTCTCTCTCTCTCACACGCACACCCTCCAACTCACTGTGTCTCTCTCTCACACAACCTACAACTCCCTCTCTCTCTCTCACTCCGTCCTACTCCCTGCATCGCTCTCTGTCTCCCTCACACCCTCCAACTCCCTGTCTCTCTCTCTCACACACCCTCCAACTCCCTGTCTCTCTCTCTCTCACACATAACCTCCAACTCCCTGTCTCTCTCACATACCCTCCAACTCCTTGTCCCTCTCTCGCATTCCCTCCAACTCCCTATTTGTCTCTCTCTCTCTCTCCCTCTCACAACCTCCAAGTACCTGTCTCTCCCTCTCTCTCACACCCTTGAACTACCCGTCTCTCTCTCTCCCTCTCACACATTCCAAAATCCTGTCTCTCTCGCTCCCTCACACCCACCAACTGCCTGTCTCTCTCTCTTTCCCTCTCACACCCTCCAACCTCCTGTCTCTCTCTCTCTCTCACTCTCCAACTCCCTTTCTCTCACTCTCTCCCTCTCACATGCTGCAACACCCTGTCACCATCTCTCTCTCACACCCTCCAACTCCCTGTCTCTCTCTCGCACACCCTCCAACTCCCTGACTCTCTCTCTCTCACACACACCCTCCAACTCCCACTCTCTCTCTCTCTCAATCACACACCAACTCACTCTCTCTCTCACACATGCTCCAACCCTCTGTCTCTGTCTCTCACACCCTCAAACTCCCTGTCTCTCTCTCTGTCTCTCTCTCTCCCTCACACCCTCCAACTACGTGTCTCTCTCTCACACAGACAGACACCCTCCAACTCCCTGTCTCTCTCTTTCCCTCTCTCACGCCCTCCAACACTCTGTCTCTCACTTTCTCTCTCACCCTCCATCTCCCTGTGTGTCTGTCTCTCTCTCTCAAACCCTTCAACTCCCTGTCTCTCCCGCCGTTTCTCTCTCTCCCTCTCACACCTCCAACTCCCTGTCTCTCTCTCTCTCTCACACCCTCCAAATCCCGGTCTCTCACTCTCTCTCACATACCCACCAGCTCCCTGTCTCTCTCTCTCACTCACACACCCTCCAAAACCCTGTCTCTCTCTCTCACTCTATCTCTCTCTCACCTTCCAACTCCCTTTCTATCCCCCTCTCTCTCTCACAACCTCCAACCCAATGTCTCTCTCTCTCTCACACCCTCCAACCCAATGTCTCTGCCTCTCTCTCTCTCACACCCCCCAACTCCCTATGTCTCGCTCTCTCTCTCTCTTGCACCCTCCAACTCATTGTCTCTCCATCTCTCACACCCCTCTCACAACCGGCAACTCCCTCTCTCTCTCTCACACTCACCAACTCCCTGTCTCTCTATGTCTCTCTCTCACCATCCAACTACCTGTCTCTCTCTCTCTCTCCCTCTCACAACCTCCAACTCCATGTCTCTCTCTCTCTCTCACATTCCCTCCAACTCCCTGTCTCTCTGTCACACCATCCAACTCCCTGTCTCTCTGTCTCTCTCCCTCCTTCTCACACCCTCCAACTCCCTGTCTCTCTCTCACACATACCCTCCAACTCTCTTTCTGCCTCTCTCTCTCTCCCTCTCACACAGTCCAACATCCTGTCTCTCTCTCTACCTCACACCCACCGACTGCCTGTCTCTCTCTCTCTATCTCTCACACCCTCCAACCTCATGTCTCTCTCTCTCTCCTTCACGCTCCAACACCCTGTCTCTCTCTCTCTCTCCCTCTCACACACTCGAACATCCTGTCACCATCTCTCTCTCACACCCTCCAATTTCATCTCTCCCTCTCTCACACCCTCCAACTCCCTGTTTCTCTCTCTCTGAAATACCCTCCAACTCCTAGTCTCTCTCTCACACACCCTCCAACTCCCCAACTCTCTCTCTCAATCACAAACCAACTCACTCTCTCTCTCACACGCGCTCCAACTCTCTGTCTCTGTCTCTCACACCCTCCAACTCCCTGTCTCTCTCTGTCTCTCTCTCTCCTTCTCACACCCTCCAACACCTTGTCTCTCTCTTTCTCTCTCACCCTCCAACTCCCTGTCACTCTCTCTCTCCCTGTCACATGATGCAACACCCTGTCTCCCTCTCTCTCTCACATCCTCCAACTATGTGTCTTCTCTCTCACACCCTCCAACTCCACTCTCTCTTTCCCTCTCTCACGCCATCCAACACCCTGTCTCTCTCTTTCTCTCTCACTCTCCATCTCCCTGTGTGTCTGTCTCTCTCTCTCACACCCTCCAACTCCCTGTCTCTCCTACCCTCTCTCTCTCTCCCTCTCACACCCTCCAACTCCCTGTCTCTCTCTCTTTCACACCCTCCAAATCCCGGTCTCTCACTCTCACGTACTCCCCAACTCCCTGTCTCTCTCTCTCTCACACACCCTCCAAATCCCTGTCACTCTCTCTCACTCTCTCACTCTCACCCTCCAACTCGCTTTCTCTCCCTCTCTCTCTCTCACACCCTCCAACCTAATATTCTCTCTCTCACACCCTCCAACCAAATGTATCTGCCTCTCTCTCTCTCACACCCTCCAACTCCTTTTGTCTCTCTCTCTGTCTCACACACCCTCCAACTCACTGTCTCTCCCTCTCTCTCACCCTCACAACCGGCAACACCCTCTCTGTCTCTCACACTCACCAACTCCCTGTCTCTCTATGTCTCTCTCTCACCAACCAACTACCTGTCTCTCTCTCTCTCTCCCTCTCACAACCTCCAACTCCGTCTCTCTCTCTCTCTCTCTCACACACACCCTTAACTCCCTGTCTCTCTCTCACGTACCCTCCAAATCTCTGTCTCTCTCTCTCTCACACCCACCAACTCCCTGTCTCTCTCTCTGTCTCTCTCTCTCCTTCTCACACCCTCCAGCTCCCTGTCTCTCTGTCTCTCACTCTCACACACACCCTCCAACTCACTGTGTCTCTCTTTCACATAACCTCCAACTCCCTTTCTCTCTCTCACATACCCTCCAACTCCTAGTCTCTCTCTCGCACTCCCTGCAACTCCCTGTTTGTCTCTCTCTCTCTCTCTCACACAACCACCAACTCCCTGTCTCTCCCTCTCTCTCACACCGTCGAACTACCCGTCTCTCTCTCTCTCACACATACCCTCCAACTCTCTTTCTGCCTCTCTCTCCCTCTCTCTCACACACTCCAACATCCTGTCTCTCTCTCTACCTCTCACACCCTCCAACCTCATGTCTCTCTCTCTCACTCCTTCATGCTCCAACTCCCTGTCTCTCTCTCTCTCCCTCTCACACACTCCAACATCCTGTCACCATCTCTCTCTCACACCGTCCAATTTCATCTCTCCCTCTCTCTCTCACACCCTCCAACTCCCTGTCTCTCTCTCTGACATACCCTCCAAGTCCCAGGCCCTCTCTCGCACACCATTCAACTCCCTGACTCTCTCTCTCTCACAAACCCTCCAACTCCCAAACTCTCTCTCTCAATCACACTCCAACTCACTCTCTCTCTCACACACGCTCCAACTCTCTGTCTCTGTCTCTCACACCCTCCAACTCCCTGTCCCTCTTTGTCTCTCTCTCTCCTTCTCACACCCTCCAACACCCTGTCTCTCTCTTTCTCTCTCACCCTCCAACTCCATGTCACTCTCTCTCTCCCTGTCACATGATCCAACACCCTGTCTCCCTCTCCTCCTCACACCCTCCAACTTTGTCTCTCCCTCGCTCTCTCACACCCTCCAACTACGTGTCTCTCTCTCTCACACACACACATCACCCTCCAACTCCCTGTCTCTCTCTCTCCCTCTCTCACTCCCTCCAACACCCTGTCTCTCTCTTTCTCTTTCACTCTTCATCTCCCTGTGTGTGTGTCTCTCTCTCTCACACCCTCCAACTCCCTGTCTCTCCCCCCTCTCTCTCTCTCCCTCTCACATCCTCCAACTCCCTTTCTCTCTCTCTCTCATGCCCTCCAAATCCCGGTCTCTCACTCTCACATACCCTCCAGCTCTCTCTCTCTCTCTCTCTCTCTCTCACACACACACCCTCCAAATCCCTGTCTCTCACTCTCACTCTCTCGCTCTCACCCTCCAACTCCGTTTCTCTCCCTCTCTCTCTCTCACACTCGCCAACTCCCTGTCTCTCTATGTCTCTCTCTTACCATCCAACTACCTGTCTCTCTCTCTCTCCCTCTCACAACGTCCAACTCCCTGTCTCTCTCTGTCTCTCTCACACAGACCCTTTACTCCCTGTCTCTCTCTCTCTCACGTTCCCTCCAAAGCCCTGTCTCTCTCTCTCTCTCACACCCTCCAACTCCCTGTCACTCTCTCTGTCTCTCTCTCTCCTTCTCACACCCTCCAACTCCCTGTCTCTCTCTCTCTCACACCCTCCAACTCCCTGTCTACCTCTCAAATTCCAACTCCCTTTCTCTCCCACTCTGTCTCTCTCACACCAGCAACTCCCTGTCTCTCTCTCACCTTTCAACTCCCTGTCTCTCACTCTCTCCCTCTCACACCCTCGAACACATTGTCAGTCTCTCTCTCTCTCAGACCCTCCAACTCCCTGACTCTCTCTCTCTCACATGCGTTCCAACTCTCTGTCTCTCTCTCTCTCACACCATCCAACTTCCTCTCTCTCTCTCTCTCTCATTCTCCCTCCATCTCACACCCTCCAACCCCCTGTCTCTCTCTCTCACAGCCTGCAACTCCCTGTCTCTCTCTCACCCTCCTATTCCCTTTCTCTCCCTCTCGGTCTCTCTCATACCCTCCAGCTCCCACTCTCTCTCTCACCATCCCACTCCCTGTCTGTCTCTCTCCATCTCACACCCTCCAACTCATTGACTGTCTCTCTCTCTCACACCTTCCAACTCCCTGTCTCCCTCGCTCTCTCTCTCTCCCTCTCCCTCTCACACACTCCAACTCCTTGCTTCTCTATTTCTCTCCCACTCTCACCCTCCAACTCTCCATCTCTCTCTCCCTCTCTCACACACACCCTCCAACTCACTGTCTCTCTCTCTCACACAACCTACAACTCCCTCTCTCTCTCTCTCACTCTGTCCTCATCACTGCATCGCTATCTGTCTCCCTCACACCCTCCAACTCCGTGTCTCTCTCTCACACACCCTCCAACTCCCTATCTCTCTGTCTCTCTCTTTCTCACACACACCCTCCAACTCACTGTGTCTCTCTCTCTCTCACATAACCTCCATCTCCCTGTCTCTCTCTCACATACCCTCCAACTCCCCGTCTCTCTCTCGCATTCCCTCCAACTCCCTGGTTCTCTCTCTCTCTCTCTCTCTCCCTCCCACAACCTCCAACTCCCTGTCTCTCCCTCTCTCTCACACCCTCCAACTACCCATCTCTCTTTCTCTCTCACACATACCCTCCAACTCTCTGTCTGCCTCTCTCTCTCCCTCTCACTCATTCCAACATCCTTTATCTCTCTCTCACTCACACCCACCAACTGCCTGTCTCTCTCTCTCCCTCTCACACCCTCCAACGAGCTGTCTCTCTCTCTCTCTCTCAGGCTCCAACTCCCTGTCTCTCACTCTCTCCCTCTCACATGCTGCAACACCCTGTCACCATCTCACTCTCACACCCTCCAACTTCTTGTCTCTCTCTGACATACCCTCCAACTCCCAGTCTCTCTCTCACACACCGTCCAACTCACTGTCTCTCTCTCTCACACACACCCTCCAACTCACTGTGTCTCTCTCTCACAAAACCTCCAACTCCCTGTCTCTCTCTCACATATCCTCCAACTCATTGTCTCTCTCTCGCACTCCCTCCAACTCCCTGTTTGTCTCTCTCTCTCTCTCCCACTCACAACCTCAAACTCCCTGTCTCTCCCTCTCTCGCACACCATCGAACTACCCGTCTCTCTCTCTCACACATACCCTCCAACTCTCTTTCTGCCTCTCTCTTTCCCTCTCACACACTCCAAAATCCTGTCTCTCTCTCTACCTCACACCCACCAACTGCCTGTCTCTCTCTATCGCTCATACCCTCCAACCTCATGTCTCCCTCTCTCTGTCCTTCACGCTCCAAATTCCTGTCTCTCTCTCTATCCCTCTCACACACTTCAACATCCTGTCACCATCTCTCTCTCACACCCTCCAATTTCATCTCTCCTTCTCTCTCTCACACCCTCCAACTCCCTGTCTCTCTCTCTGACATACCCTCCAATTCCCAGTCTCTCTCTCGCACACCCTCCAACTACGTGTCTCTCTCTCTCTCACACACAGAGACACCCTCCAACTCCCTGTCTCTCTATTTCCCTCTCTCACGCCCTCCAACACCCTGTCTCTCTCTTTATCTCTCATCTCCATCTCCGTGTGTGTCTGTCACTCTCTCTCACACCCTCCAACTCCCTGTCTCTCTCTCTCTCACACCCTCCAAATCCCGTTGTCTCACTCTCACATACCCTCCAGCTCCCTCTCTCTCTCTCTCTCTCACACACCCTTCAAATCCCTGTATCTCTCTCTCCCTCTCTCGCTCTCACACTCCAACTCCGTTTCTCTCTCTCTCTCTCTCACACCCTCCAACCCAATGTCTCTCTCTCACACCCTCCAAACAAATGTATCTCCCTCTCTCTCTTTCTCACACCCTCCAACTCCCTATGTCTCTCTCTCTGTCTCACAAACCCTCCAACTCACTGTCTCTCCCTCTCTCTCACCCTCTCACAACCAGCAACACCCTCTCTCGCTCTCACACTCACCAACTCCCTGTCTCTCTAGTCTCTCTCTCATCAACCAACTACCTGTGTCTCTCTCTCTCCCTCTCACAACCTCCAACTCCCTCTCTCTCTCTCTCTCTCACACACACCCTTAACTCCCTGTCTCTCTCTCTCTCTCTCTCACGTACCCTCCAAATCCCTGTCTTTCTGCCTCTCTCTCTCTCTCTCTCACAAACTCCAACATCCTGTCTGTCTCTCTCTACCTCACACCCACCAACTGCCTGTCTCTCTCTCTCTACCTCTCACACCCTCCAACCTCATGTCTCTCTGTCTCTCCTTCCCGCTCCAACTCCCTGTCTCTCTCTCTCTCCCTCTCACACACTCCAACATCCTGTCACCATCTCTCTGTCACACCCTCCAATTTCATCTTTCCCTCTCTCTCTCACACCCTCCAAATCCCTGTCTCTCTCTCTGACATACCCTCCAACTCCCAGTCTCTCTCTCGCACACCATCCAACACCCTGACTCTCTCTCTCTCTCACACACACCCTCCAACTCCCAAACTCTCTCTCTCAATCACACTCCAACTCACTGTCTCTCTTTCACACACGCTCCAACTCTCTGTCTCCGTCTCTCACACCCTCCAACTCCCTGTCTCTCTCCGTCTCTCTCCCTCCTTCTCAGACCCTCCAACACCCTGTCTCTTTCTTTCTCTCTCACCCTCCAACTCCCTGTCACTCTCTCTCTCCTTGTCAGATGATCCAACACCCTGTCTACCTCTCTCCCTCACACCCTCCAACTTCATCTCTCCCTCTCTCTCTCACACCCTTCAACTACGTGTCTCTCACACACAGAAACCCTCCAACTCCCTGTCTCTCTCTTTCCCTCTCTCACGCCCTCCAACACACCGTCTCTCTCTTTATCTCTCACTCTCCATCTCCCTGTGTGTCTGTCTCTCTCTCTCACACCCTCCAACTCCCTGTCTCTCCCACCCTCTCTCTCTCCCTCTCACACCCTCCAAATCGCCGTCTCTCTCTCTCACACCCTCCAAATCCCGTTCTCTCTCTCTCACAAACCCTCCAGCTACCTGTCTCTCTCTCTCTCACACACCATCCAAATCCCTGTCTCTCTCTCTCACTCTCTCGCTCTCACCCTCCAACTCTGTTTCTCTCCTCTCTCACACCCTCCTACCCAATGTCTCTCTCTCACACCCTCCAACCAAATGTATCTCCCCCTCTCTCTCTCACACCCTCCAACTCCCTATGTCTCTCTCTCTGTCTCACAAACCCTCCAACTCACTGTCTCTCCCTCTCTCTCACCCTCTCACAACTGGCAACACCCTCTCTCTCTCTCACACTCACCAACTGCCTGTCTCTCTATGTCTCTCTCTCACCAGCCAACTACCTGTCTCTTCTCTCTCTCCCTCTCACAACCTTCAACTCCCTGTCTCTCTCTCTCTCACACGCACCCTTAACTCCCTGTCTCTCTCTCTCTCACGTTCCCTCCAAATCCCTGTCTCTCTCTCTCTCACACCCTCCAACTCCCTGTCTCTCTATCTGTCTGTCTCTCTCTCTCCTTCTCACACCCTCCCACACCCTGTCTCTCTCTCTCTCTCACACCCTCCCACTCCCTGTCTCCCTCTCAAATTCCAACTCCCTTTCTCTCCCACTCTTTCTCTCTCACACCAACCAACTCCCTGTCTCTCTCTCACCTTTCAACTCCCTGTCTCTCACTCTCTCCCTCTCACACCCTCGAACTCATTGTCACTCTCACTCTCTCAGACCTTCCAACTCCCTGACTCTCTCTCTCACATGCGTTCCAACTCTCTGTCTCTCTCTCTCTCTCACACCATCCAACCCCCTGTCTCTCTCTCTCTCTCATTCTCCCTCCATCTCACACCCTCCAACCCCCTGTCTCTCTCTCTCTCACAGCCTGCAACTCTCTGCCCCTCTCTCACCCTCCTATTCCCTTTCTCTCCCTCTCGTTCTCTCTCATACCCACCAACTCCCACTCGCTCTCTCACCATCCAACTCCCTGTCTGTCTCTCCCAATCTCACACCTTCCAACTCCCAGTCTCCCTCTCTCTCTCTCTCTCCCTCTCACACACTCCAACTCCCTGCTGCTCTATTTCTCTCCCACTCTCACCCTCCAACTCTCCATCTCTCCTCTCTCTCTCTCACACACACCCTCCAACTCACTGTCTCTCTCTCTCTCACACACACCCTTAACTCCCTGTCTCTCTCTCTCTCACGTACCCTCCAAATCCCTGTCTCTCACTCTCTCACATCCACCAACTCCCTGTCTCTCTCTCTCTGTCTCTCTCTCTCCTTCTCACACGCCCCATCTCCCAGTCTCTCTCTCGCACACCCTCCAACTCCCTGACTCTCTCTCTCTCTCACACACACCCTCCATCTCCCAAACTCTCTCTCTCAATCACACTCCAACTCACTCTCTCTCTCATACACCCTCCAACTCCCTGTCTCTTTGTCTCTCTCTCTCACACACACCCTCGAACTCACTGTGTGTCTCTTTCACATAACCTCCAACTCCCTGTCTCTCTCTCACATACCCTCCAACTCCTAGTCTCTCTCTCGCACTCCCTCCAACTCCCTGTTTGTCTCTCTCTCTCTTCCTCTCACAACCACCAACTCCCTGTCTCTCCCTCTCTCTCACATCGTCGAACTACACGTCTCTCTTTCTCTCACACATACCCTCCAACTCTCTTTCTGCCTCTCTCTCTCTCTCTCTCACACACTCCAACATCCTGTCTCTCTCTCTACCTCACACCCACCAACTGCCTGTCACTCTCTCTCTACCTCTCACACCCTCCAACCTCATGTCTCTCTCTGTCTCTCCTTCATGCTCCAACTCCCTGTCTCTCTCTCTCTCCCTCTCACACACTACAACATCCTGTCACCATCTCTCTGTCACACCGTCCAATTTCATCTTTCCCTCTCTCTCTCACACCCTCCAACTCCCTGTCTCTCTCTCTGACATACCCTCCAACTCCCAGTCTCTCTCTCGCACATTTCCAACTTCCTGACTCTCTCTCTCTCGCACACACACCCTCCAACTCCCAAACTCTCTCTCTCAATTAGACTCCAACTCACTCTCTCTATCACACACGCTCCAACTCTCTGTCTGTCTCTCACACCCTCCAACTCCCTGTCTCTCTCTGTCTCTCTCTTTCTCTCTCGCAAACTCCAACTCCCTGTCACTCTCTCTCTCCCTGTCACATGATTGAACACCGTGTCTCCCTCTCTCCATCACACCCTCCAACTTCGTCTCACCCTCTCTCTCTCACACCCTCCAACTACGTGTCTCTCTCTCTCTCTCACACACACAGACACCCTCCAACTCCCTGTCTCTCTCTTTCCCTCTCTCACGCCCTCCAACACCCTTTCTCTCTCTTTCTCTCTCACTCTCCATCTCCCTGTGTGTCTGTCTCTCTCTCACACACCCTCCAACTTCCTGTCTCTCCCGCCCTCTCTCTCTCTCCCTCTCACACCCTCCAACTCCCTGTCTCTCTCTCTCTCACCCTCCAAATCGCGGTCTCTCACTCTCACATATCCTCCAGCTCCCTGTCTCTCTCTCTCTCTCACACACCCTCCAAATCCCTGTATCTCTCTCTCACTCTCTCGTTCTCACCCTCAAACTCCCTTTCTCTCCCTCTCTCTCTCTCACACTCACCAACTCCCTGTCTCTCTCTGTCTCTCTCACACGCACCCTTAACTCCCTGTCTCTCTCTCTCTCACGTTCCCTCCAAATCCCTGTCTCTCTCTCTCTCACACCCTCCAACTCCCTGTCTCTCTCTCTGTCTGTCTCTCTCTCTCCTTCTCACACCCTCCCACACCCTGTCTCTCTCTCTCTCTCACACCCTCCCACTCCCTGTCTCCCTCTCAAATTCCAACTCCCTTTCTCTCCCACTCTTTCTCTCTCACACCAACCAACTCCCTGTCTCTCTCTCACCTTTCAACTCCCTGTCTCTCACTCTCTCCCTCTCACACCCTCGAACTCATTGTCACTCTCACTCTCTCAGACCTTCCAACTCCCTGACTCTCTCTCTCACATGCGTTCCAACTCTCTGTCTCTCTCTCTCTCTCACACCATCCAACCCCCTGTCTCTCTCTCTCATTCTCCCTCCATCTCACACCCTCCAACCCCCTGTCTCTCTCTCTCACAGCCTGCAACTCTCTGCCCCTCTCTCACCCTCCTATTCCCTTTCTCTCCCTCTCGTTCTCTCTCATACCCACCAACTCCCACTCGCTCTCTCACCATCCAACTCCCTGTCTGTCTCTCCCAATCTCACACCTTCCAACTCCCAGTCTCCCACTCTCTCTCTCTCCCTCTCACACACTCCAACTCCCTGCTGCTCTATTTCTCTCCCACTCTCACCCTCCAACTCTCCATCTCTCCTCTCTCTCTCTCACACACACCCTCCAACTCACTGTCTCTCTCTCTCTCACACACACCCTTAACTCCCTGTCTCTCTCTCTCTCACGTACCCTCCAAATCCCTGTCTCTCACTCTCTCACAGCCACCAACTCCCTGTCTCTCTCTCTCTGTCTCTCTCTCTCACACACCCTCCAACTTCCTGTCTCTCTGTCTCTCTCTTTCTCACACACACCTTCCAACTCACTGTGTCTCTCTCTCTCTCACATAACCTCCAACTCCCTGTCTCTCTCTCACATACCCTCCAACTCCCTGTCTCTCTCTCGCATTCCCTCCAACTCCCTGGTTCTCTCTCTCTCTCTCTCTCCCTCTCACATCCTCCAACTCCCTGTCTCTCCCTCTCTCTCACACCCTCCAACTACCCGTCTCTCTCTCTCTCACACATACCCTCCAACTCTCTGTCTGCCTCTCTCTCTCCCTCTCACTCATTCCAACATCCTTTATCTCTCTCTCACTCACACCCACCAACTGCCTGTCTCTCTCTCTCCCTCTCACACCCTCCAACGAGCTGTCTCTCTCTCTCTCTCTCAGGCTCCAACTCCCTGTCTCTCACTCTCTCCCTCTCACATGCTGCAACACCCTGTCACCATCTCACTCTCACACCCTCCAACTTCTTGTCTCTCTCTGACATACCCTCCAACTCCCAGTCTCTCTCTCACACACCGTCCAACTCACTGTCTCTCTCTCTCACACACACCCTCCAACTCACTGTGTCTCTCTCTCACAAAACCTCCAACTCCCTGTCTCTCTCTCACATATCCTCCAACTCATTGTCTCTCTCTCGCACTCCCTCCAACTCCCTGTTTGTCTCTCTCTCTCTCTCCCACTCACAACCTCAAACTCCCTGTCTCTCCCTCTCTCGCACACCATCGAACTACCCGTCTCTCTCTCTCACACATACCCTCCAACTCTCTTTCTGCCTCTCTCTTTCCCTCTCACACACTCCAAAATCCTGTCTCTCTCTCTACCTCACACCCACCAACTGCCTGTCTCTCTCTATCGCTCATACCCTCCAACCTCATGTCTCCCTCTCTCTGTCCTTCACGCTCCAAATTCCTGTCTCTCTCTCTATCCCTCTCACACACTTCAACATCCTGTCACCATCTCTCTCTCACACCCTCCAATTTCATCTCTCCTTCTCTCTCTCACACCCTCCAACTCCCTGTCTCTCTCTCTGACATACCCTCCAATTCCCAGTCTCTCTCTCGCACACCCTCCAACTACGTGTCTCTCTCTCTCTCACACACAGAGACACCCTCCAACTCCCTGTCTCTCTATTTCCCTCTCTCACGCCCTCCAACACCCTGTCTCTCTCTTTATCTCTCATCTCCATCTCCGTGTGTGTCTGTCACTCTCTCTCACACCCTCCAACTCCCTGTCTCTCTCTCTCTCACACCCTCCAAATCCCGTTGTCTCACTCTCACATACCCTCCAGCTCCCTCTCTCTCTCTCTCTCTCACACACCCTCCAAATCCCTGTATCTCTCTCTCCCTCTCTCGCTCTCACCCTCCAACTCCGTTTCTCTCTCTCTCTCTCTCACACCCTCCAACCCAATGTCTCTCTCTCACACCCTCCAAACAAATGTATCTCCCTCTCTCTCTTTCTCACACCCTCCAACTCCCTATGTCTCTCTCTCTGTCTCACAAACCCTCCAACTCACTGTCTCTCCCTCTCTCTCACCCTCTCACAACCAGCAACACCCTCTCTCGCTCTCACACTCACCAACTCCCTGTCTCTCTAGTCTCTCTCTCATCAACCAACTACCTGTGTCTCTCTCTCTCCCTCTCACAACCTCCAACTCCCTCTCTCTCTCTCTCTCTCACGTACGCTCCAAATCCCTGTCTTTCTGCCTCTCTCTCTCTCTCTCTCACAAACTCCAACATCCTGTCTCTCTCTCTCTACCTCACACCCACCAACTGCCTGTCTCTCTCTCTCTACCTCTCACACCCTCCAACCTCATGTCTCTCTGTCTCTCCTTCCCGCTCCAACTCCCTGTCTCTCTCTCTCTCCCTCTCACACACTCCAACATCCTGTCACCATCTCTCTGTCACACCCTCCAATTTCATCTTTCCCTCTCTCTCTCACACCCTCCAAATCCCTGTCTCTCTCTCTGACATACCCTCCAACTCCCAGTCTCTCTCTCGCACACCATCCAACACCCTGACTCTCTCTCTCTCTCACACACACCCTCCAACTCCCAAACTCTCTCTCTCAATCACACTCCAACTCACTGTCTCTCTTTCACACACGCTCCAACTCTCTGTCTCCGTCTCTCACACCCTCCAACTCCCTGTCTCTCTCCGTCTCTCTCCCTCCTTCTCAGACCCTCCAACACCCTGTCTCTTTCTTTCTCTCTCACCCTCCAACTCCCTGTCACTCTCTCTCTCCTTGTCAGATGATCCAACACCCTGTCTACCTCTCTCCCTCACACCCTCCAACTTCATCTCTCCCTCTCTCTCTCACACCCTTCAACTACGTGTCTCTCACACACAGAAACCCTCCAACTCCCTGTCTCTCTCTTTCCCTCTCTCACGCCCTCCAACACACCGTCTCTCTCTTTATCTCTCACTCTCCATCTCCCTGTGTGTCTGTCTCTCTCTCTCACACCCTCCAACTCCCTGTCTCTCCCACCCTCTCTCTCTCCCTCTCACATCCTCCAAATCGCCGTCTCTCTCTCTCACATCCTCCAAATCCCGTTCTCTCTCTCTCACAAACCCTCCAGCTCCCTGTCTCTCTCTCTCTCACACACCATCCAAATCCCTGTCTCTCTCTCACACTCTCTCACTCTCACCCTCCAACTCTGTTTCTCTCCCTCTCTCTCACACCCTCCTACCCAATGTCTCTCTCTCACACCCTCCAACCAAATGTATCTCCCCCTCTCTCTCTCACACCCTCCAACTCCCTATGTCTCTCTCTCTGTCTCACAAACCCTCCAACTCACTGTCTCTCCCTCTCTCTCACCCTCTCACAACCGGCAACACCCTCTCTCTCTCTCACACTCACCAACTGCCTGTCTCTCTATGTCTCTCTCTCACCAGCCAACTACCTGTCTCTTCTCTCTCTCCCTCTCACAACCTTCAACTCCCTGTCTCTCTCTCTCTCACACACACCCTTAACTCCCTGTCTCTCTCTCTCTCACGTACCCTCCAAATCCCTGTCTCTCACTCTCTCACAGCCACCAACTCCCTGTCTCTCTCTCTCTGTCTCTCCTTCTCACACGCCCCATCTCCCAGTCTCTCTCTCGCACACCCTCCAACTCCCTGACTCTCTCTCTCTCTCACACACACCCTCCATCTCCCAAACTCTCTCTCTCAATCACACTCCAACTCACTCTCTCTCTCATACACCCTCCAACTCCCTGTCTCTTTGTCTCTCTCTCTCACACACACCCTCGAACTCACTGTGTGTCTCTTTCACATAACCTCCAACTCCCTGTCTCTCTCTCACATACCCTCCAACTCCTAGTCTCTCTCTCGCACTCCCTCCAACTCCCTGTTTGTCTCTCTCTCTCTTCCTCTCACAACCACCAACTCCCTGTCTCTCCCTCTCTCTCACATCGTCGAACTACACGTCTCTCTTTCTCTCACACATACCCTCCAACTCTCTTTCTGCCTCTCTCTCTCTCTCTCTCACACACTCCAACATCCTGTCTCTCTCTCTACCTCACACCCACCAACTGCCTGTCACTCTCTCTCTACCTCTCACACCCTCCAACCTCATGTCTCTCTCTGTCTCTCCTTCATGCTCCAACTCCCTGTCTCTCTCTCTCTCCCTCTCACACACTACAACATCCTGTCACCATCTCTCTGTCACACCGTCCAATTTCATCTTTCCCTCTCTCTCTCACACCCTCCAACTCCCTGTCTCTCTCTCTGACATACCCTCCAACTCCCAGTCTCTCTCTCGCACATTTCCAACTTCCTGACTCTCTCTCTCTCGCACACACACCCTCCAACTCCCAAACTCTCTCTCTCAATCAGACTCCAACTCACTCTCTCTATCACACACGCTCCAACTCTCTGTCTGTCTCTCACACCCTCCAACTCCCTGTCTCTCTCTGTCTCTCTCTTTCTCTCTCGCAAACTCCAACTCCCTGTCACTCTCTCTCTCCCTGTCACATGATTGAACACCGTGTCTCCCTCTCTCCATCACACCCTCCAACTTCGTCTCACCCTCTCTCTCTCACACCCTCCAACTACGTGTCTCTCTCTCTCTCTCACACACACAGACACCCTCCAACTCCCTGTCTCTCTCTTTCCCTCTCTCACGCCCTCCAACACCCTTTCTCTCTCTTTCTCTCTCACTCTCCATCTCCCTGTGTGTCTGTCTCTCTCTCACACACCCTCCAACTTCCTGTCTCTCCCGCCCTCTCTCTCTCTCCCTCTCACACCCTCCAACTCCCTGTCTCTCTCTCTCACACCCTCCAAATCGCGGTCTCTCACTCTCACATATCCTCCAGCTCCCTGTCTCTCTCTCTCTCTCACACACCCTCCAAATCCCTGTATCTCTCTCTCACTCTCTCGTTCTCACCCTCAAACTCCCTTTCTCTCCCTCTCTCTCTCTCACACTCACCAACTCCCTGTCTCTCTCTGTCTCTCTCACACGCACCCTTAACTCCCTGTCTCTCTCTCTCTCACGTTCCCTCCAAATCCCTGTCTCTCTCTCTCTCACACCCTCCAACTCCCTGTCTCTCTCTCTGTCTGTCTCTCTCTCTCCTTCTCACACCCTCCCACACCCTGTCTCTCTCTCTCTCTCACACCCTCCCACTCCCTGTCTCCCTCTCAAATTCCAACTCCCTTTCTCTCCCACTCTTTCTCTCTCACACCAACCAACTCCCTGTCTCTCTCTCACCTTTCAACTCCCTGTCTCTCACTCTCTCCCTCTCACACCCTCGAACTCATTGTCACTCTCACTCTCTCAGACCTTCCAACTCCCTGACTCTCTCTCTCACATGCGTTCCAACTCTCTGTCTCTCTCTCTCTCTCACACCATCCAACCCCCTGTCTCTCTCTCTCTCTCATTCTCCCTCCATCTCACACCCTCCAACCCCCTGTCTCTCTCTCTCACAGCCTGCAACTCTCTGCCCCTCTCTCACCCTCCTATTCCCTTTCTCTCCCTCTCGTTCTCTCTCATACCCACCAACTCCCACTCGCTCTCTCACCATCCAACTCCCTGTCTGTCTCTCCCAATCTCACACCTTCCAACTCCCAGTCTCCCTCTCTCTCTCTCTCCCTCTCACACACTCCAACTCCCTGCTGCTCTATTTCTCTCCCACTCTCACCCTCCAACTCTCCATCTCTCCTCTCTCTCTCTCACACACACCCTCCAACTCACTGTCTCTCTCTCTCTCACACACACCCTTAACTCCCTGTCTCTCTCTCTCTCACGTACCCTCCAAATCCCTGTCTCTCACTCTCTCACAGCCACCAACTCCCTGTCTCTCTCTCTCTGTCTCTCTCTCTCCTTCTCACACGCCCCATCTCCCAGTCTCTCTCTCGCACACCCTCCAACTCCCTGACTCTCTCTCTCTCTCACACACACCCTCCATCTCCCAAACTCTCTCTCTCAATCACACTCCAACTCACTCTCTCTCTCATACACCCTCCAACTCCCTGTCTCTTTGTCTCTCTCTCTCACACACACCCTCGAACTCACTGTGTGTCTCTTTCACATAACCTCCAACTCCCTGTCTCTCTCTCACATACCCTCCAACTCCTAGTCTCTCTCTCGCACTCCCTCCAACTCCCTGTTTGTCTCTCTCTCTCTTCCTCTCACAACCACCAACTCCCTGTCTCTCCCTCTCTCTCACATCGTCGAACTACACGTCTCTCTTTCTCTCACACATACCCTCCAAATCTCTTTCTGCCTCTCTCTCTCTCTCACACACTCCAACATCCTGTCTCTCTCTCTACCTCACACCCACCAACTGCCTGTCACTCTCTCTCTACCTCTCACACCCTCCAACCTCATGTCTCTCTCTGTCTCTCCTTCATGCTCCAACTCCCTGTCTCTCTCTCTCTCCCTCTCACACACTACAACATCCTGTCACCATCTCTCTGTCACACCGTCCAATTTCATCTCTCCCTCTCTCTCTCACACCCTCCAACTCCCTGTCTCTCTCTCTGACATACCCTCCAACTCCCAGTCTCTCTCTCGCACATTTCCAACTTCCTGACTCTCTCTCTCTCGCACACACACCCTCCAACTCCCAAACTCTCTCTCTCAATCAGACTCCAACTCACTCTCTCTATCACACACGCTCCAACTCTCTGTCTGTCTCTCACACCCTCCAACTCCCTGTCTCTCTCTGTCTCTCTCTTTCTCTCTCGCAAACTCCAACTCCCTGTCACTCTCTCTCTCCCTGTCACATGATTGAACACCGTGTCTCCCTCTCTCCATCACACCCTCCAACTTCGTCTCACCCTCTCTCTCTCACACCCTCCAACTACGTGTCTCTCTCTCTCTCTCACACACACAGACACCCTCCAACTCCCTGTCTCTCTCTTTCCCTCTCTCACGCCCTCCAACACCCTTTCTCTCTCTTTCTCTCTCACTCTCCATCTCCCTGTGTGTCTGTCTCTCTCTCACACACCCTCCAACTTCCTGTCTCTCCCCCCCTCTCTCTCTCTCCCTCTCACACCCTCCAACTCCCTGTCTCTCTCTCTCACACCCTCCAAATCGCGGTCTCTCACTCTCACATATCCTCCAGCTCCCTGTCTCTCTCTCTCTCACACACCCTCCAAATCCCTGTATCTCTCTCTCACTCTCTCGTTCTCACCCTCAAACTCCCTTTCTCTCCCTCTCTCTCTCTCACACTCACCAACTCCCTGTCTCTCTCTGTCTCTCTCACACGCACCCTTAACTCCCTGTCTCTCTCTCTCTCACGTTCCCTCCAAATCCCTGTCTCTCTCTCTCTCACACCCTCCAACTCCCTGTCTCTCTCTCTGTCTGTCTCTCTCTCTCCTTCTCACACCCTCCCACACCCTGTCTCTCTCTCTCTCTCTCACACCCTCCCACTCCCTGTCTCCCTCTCAAATTCCAACTCCCTTTCTCTCCCACTCTTTCTCTCTCACACCAACCAACTCCCTGTCTCTCTCTCACCTTTCAACTCCCTGTCTCTCACTCTCTCCCTCTCACACCCTCGAACTCATTGTCACTCTCACTCTCTCAGACCTTCCAACTCCCTGACTCTCTCTCTCACATGCGTTCCAACTCTCTGTCTCTCTCTCTCTCTCACACCATCCAACCCCCTGTCTCTCTCTCTCTCTCTCATTCTCCCTCCATCTCACACCCTCCAACCCCCTGTCTCTCTCTCTCACAGCCTGCAACTCTCTGCCCCTCTCTCACCCTCCTATTCCCTTTCTCTCCCTCTCGTTCTCTCTCATACCCACCAACTCCCACTCGCTCTCTCACCATCCAACTCCCTGTCTGTCTCTCCCAATCTCACACCTTCCAACTCCCAGTCTCCCTCTCTCTCTCTCTCCCTCTCACACACTCCAACTCCCTGCTGCTCTATTTCTCTCCCACTCTCACCCTCCAACTCTCCATCTCTCCTCTCTCTCTCTCACACACACCCTCCAACTCACTGTCTCTCTCTCTCACACAACCTACAACTCCCTCTCTCTCTCTCTCACTCCGTCCTACTCCCTGCATCGCTCTCTGTCTGCCTCACACCCTCCAACTCCCTGTCTCTCTCTCTCACACACCCTCCAACTTCCTGTCTCTCTGTCTCTCTCTTTCTCACACACACCTTCCAACTCACTGTGTCTCTCTCTCTCTCACATAACCTCCAACTCCCTGTCTCTCTCTCACATACCCTCCAACTCCCTGTCTCTCTCTCGCATTCCCTCCAACTCCCTGTTTCTCTCTCTCTCTCTCTCTCCCTCTCACATCCTCCAACTCCCTGTCTCTCCCTCTCTCTCACACCCTCCAACTACCCGTCTCTCTCTCTCTCACACATACCCTCCAACTCCCTGTCTCTCTCTCTCTCCCTCTCACACATTCCAACATCCTGTCTCTCTCTCTCCCTCACACCCACCAACTGCCTGTCTCTCTCACTCCCTCTCACACCCTCCAACCTCCTGTCTCTCTGTCTCTCTCTCACCCTCCAACTCCCTGTCTCTCACTCTCTCCCTCTCACATGCTGCAACACCCTGTCACCATCTCTCTCTGACACCCTCCAACTCCTTGTCTCTCTCTGACATACCCTCCAACTCCCCGTCTCTCTCTCGCATTCCCTCCAACTCCCTGGTTCTCTCTCTCTCTCTCTCTCTCTCCCTCCCACAACCTCCAACTCCCTGTCTCTCCCTCTCTCTCACACCCTCCAACTACCCATCTCTCTTTCTCTCTCACACATACCCTCCAACTCTCTGTCTGCCTCTCTCTCTCCCTCTCACTCATTCCAACATCCTTTATCTCTCTCTCACTCACACCCACCAACTGCCTGTCTCTCTCTCTCCCTCTCACACCCTCCAACGAGCTGTCTCTCTCTCTCTCTCTCAGGCTCCAACTCCCTGTCTCTCACTCTCTCCCTCTCACATGCTGCAACACCCTGTCACCATCTCACTCTCACACCCTCCAACTTCTTGTCTCTCTCTGACATACCCTCCAACTCCCAGTCTCTCTCTCACACACCGTCCAACTCACTGTCTCTCTCTCTCACACACACCCTCCAACTCACTGTGTCTCTCTCTCACAAAACCTCCAACTCCCTGTCTCTCTCTCACATATCCTCCAACTCATTGTCTCTCTCTCGCACTCCCTCCAACTCCCTGTTTGTCTCTCTCTCTCTCTCCCACTCACAACCTCAAACTCCCTGTCTCTCCCTCTCTCGCACACCATCGAACTACCCGTCTCTCTCTCTCACACATACCCTCCAACTCTCTTTCTGCCTCTCTCTTTCCCTCTCACACACTCCAAAATCCTGTCTCTCTCTCTACCTCACACCCACCAACTGCCTGTCTCTCTCTATCGCTCATACCCTCCAACCTCATGTCTCCCTCTCTCTGTCCTTCACGCTCCAAATTCCTGTCTCTCTCTCTATCCCTCTCACACACTTCAACATCCTGTCACCATCTCTCTCTCACACCCTCCAATTTCATCTCTCCTTCTCTCTCTCACACCCTCCAACTCCCTGTCTCTCTCTCTGACATACCCTCCAATTCCCAGTCTCTCTCTCGCACACCCTCCAACTACGTGTCTCTCTCTCTCTCACACACAGAGACACCCTCCAACTCCCTGTCTCTCTATTTCCCTCTCTCACGCCCTCCAACACCCTGTCTCTCTCTTTATCTCTCATCTCCATCTCCGTGTGTGTCTGTCACTCTCTCTCACACCCTCCAACTCCCTGTCTCTCTCTCTCTCACACCCTCCAAATCCCGTTGTCTCACTCTCACATACCCTCCAGCTCCCTCTCTCTCTCTCTCTCTCACACACCCTCCAAATCCCTGTATCTCTCTCTCCCTCTCTCGCTCTCACCCTCCAACTCCGTTTCTCTCTCTCTCTCTCTCACACCCTCCAACCCAATGTCTCTCTCTCACACCCTCCAAACAAATGTATCTCCCTCTCTCTCTTTCTCACACCCTCCAACTCCCTATGTCTCTCTCTCTGTCTCACAAACCCTCCAACTCACTGTCTCTCCCTCTCTCTCACCCTCTCACAACCAGCAACACCCTCTCTCGCTCTCACACTCACCAACTCCCTGTCTCTCTAGTCTCTCTCTCATCAACCAACTACCTGTGTCTCTCTCTCTCCCTCTCACAACCTCCAACTCCCTCTCTCTCTCTCTCTCTCTCTCACACACACCCTTAACTCCCTGTCTCTCTCTCTCTCTCTCTCACGTACCCTCCAAATCCCTGTCTTTCTGCCTCTCTCTCTCTCTCTCTCACAAACTCCAACATCCTGTCTCTCTCTCTCTACCTCACACCCACCAACTGCCTGTCTCTCTCTCTCTACCTCTCACACCCTCCAACCTCATGTCTCTCTGTCTCTCCTTCCCGCTCCAACTCCCTGTCTCTCTCTCTCTCCCTCTCACACACTCCAACATCCTGTCACCATCTCTCTGTCACACCCTCCAATTTCATCTTTCCCTCTCTCTCTCACACCCTCCAAATCCCTGTCTCTCTCTCTGACATACCCTCCAACTCCCAGTCTCTCTCTCGCACACCATCCAACACCCTGACTCTCTCTCTCTCTCACACACACCCTCCAACTCCCAAACTCTCTCACTCAATCACACTCCAACTCACTGTCTCTCTTTCACACACGCTCCAACTCTCTGTCTCCGTCTCTCACACCCTCCAACTCCCTGTCTCTCTCCGTCTCTCTCCCTCCTTCTCAGACCCTCCAACACCCTGTCTCTTTCTTTCTCTCTCACCCTCCAACTCCCTGTCACTCTCTCTCTCCTTGTCAGATGATCCAACACCCTGTCTACCTCTCTCCCTCACACCCTCCAACTTCATCTCTCCCTCTCTCTCTCACACCCTTCAACTACGTGTCTCTCACACACAGAAACCCTCCAACTCCCTGTCTCTCTCTTTCCCTCTCTCACGCCCTCCAACACACCATCTCTCTCTTTATCTCTCACTCTCCATCTCCCTGTGTGTCTGTCTCTCTCTCTCACACCCTCCAACTCCCTGTCTCTCCCACCCTCTCTCTCTCCCTCTCACACCCTCCAAATCGCCGTCTCTCTCTCTCACACCCTCCAAATCCCGTTCTCTCTCTCTCACAAACCCTCCAGCTCCCTGTCTCTCTCTCTCTCACACACCATCCAAATCCCTGTCTCTCTCTCACACTCTCTCGCTCTCACCCTCCAACTCTGTTTCTCTCCCTCTCTCTCACACCCTCCTACCCAATGTCTCTCTCTCACACCCTCCAACCAAATGTATCTCCCCCTCTCTCTCTCACACCCTCCAACTCCCTATGTCTCTCTCTCTGTCTCACAAACCCTCCAACTCACTGTCTCTCCCTCTCTCTCACCCTCTCACAACCGGCAACACCCTCTCTCTCTCTCACACTCACCAACTCCCTGTCTCTCTATGTCTCTCTCTCACCATCCAACTACCTGTCTCTTCTCTCTCTCCCTCTCACAACCTTCAACTCCCTGTCTCTCTCTCTCTCACACACACCCTTAACTCCCTGTCTCTCTCTCTCTCACGTACCCTCCAAATCCCTGTCTCTCACTCTCTCACAGCCACCAACTCCCTGTCTCTCTCTCTCTGTCTCTCTCTCTCCTTCTCACACGCCCCATCTCCCAGTCTCTCTCTCGCACACCCTCCAACTCCCTGACTCTCTATCTCTCTCACACACACCCTCCATCTCCCAAACTCTCTCTCTCAATCACACTCCAACTCACTCTCTCTCTCATACACCCTCCAACTCCCTGTCTCTTTGTCTCTCTCTCTCACACACACCCTCGAACTCACTGTGTGTCTCTTTCACATAACCTCCAACTCCCTGTCTCTCTCTCACATACCCTCCAACTCCTAGTCTCTCTCTCGCACTCCCTCCAACTCCCTGTTTGTCTCTCTCTCTCTTCCTCTCACAACCACCAACTCCCTGTCTCTCCCTCTCTCTCACATCGTCGAACTACACGTCTCTCTTTCTCTCACACATACCCTCCAACTCTCTTTCTGCCTCTCTCTCTCTCTCTCTCACACACTCCAACATCCTGTCTCTCTCTCTACCTCACACCCACCAACTGCCTGTCACTCTCTCTCTACCTCTCACACCCTCCAACCTCATGTCTCTCTCTGTCTCTCCTTCATGCTCCAACTCCCTGTCTCTCTCTCTCTCCCTCTCACACACTACAACATCCTGTCACCATCTCTCTGTCACACCGTCCAATTTCATCTCTCCCTCTCTCTCTCACACCCTCCAACTCCCTGTCTCTCTCTCTGACATACCCTCCAACTCCCAGTCTCTCTCTCGCACATTTCCAACTTCCTGACTCTCTCTCTCTCGCACACACACCCTCCAACTCCCAAACTCTCTCTCTCAATCAGACTCCAACTCACTCTCTCTATCACACACGCTCCAACTCTCTGTCTGTCTCTCACACCCTCCAACTCCCTGTCTCTCTCTGTCTCTCTCTTTCTCTCTCGCAAACTCCAACTCCCTGTCACTCTCTCTCTCCCTGTCACATGATTGAACACCGTGTCTCCCTCTCTCCATCACACCCTCCAACTTCGTCTCACCCTCTCTCTCTCACACCCTCCAACTACGTGTCTCTCTCTCTCTCTCACACACACAGACACCCTCCAACTCCCTGTCTCTCTCTTTCCCTCTCTCACGCCCTCCAACACCCTTTCTCTCTCTTTCTCTCTCACTCTCCATCTCCCTGTGTGTCTGTCTCTCTCTCACACACCCTCCAACTTCCTGTCTCTCCCGCCCTCTCTCTCTCTCCCTCTCACACCCTCCAACTCCCTGTCTCTCTCTCTCACACCCTCCAAATCGCGGTCTCTCACTCTCACATATCCTCCAGCTCCCTGTCTCTCTCTCTCTCACACACCCTCCAAATCCCTGTATCTCTCTCTCACTCTCTCGTTCTCACCCTCAAACTCCCTTTCTCTCCCTCTCTCTCTCTCACACTCACCAACTCCCTGTCTCTCTCTGTCTCTCTCACACGCACCCTTTACTCCCTGTCTCTCTCTCTCTCACGTTCCCTCCAAATCCCTGTCTCTCTCTCTCTCACACCCTCCAACTCCCTGTCTCTCTCTCTGTCTGTCTCTCTCTCTCCTTCTCACACCCTCCCACACCCTGTCTCTCTCTCTCTCTCACACCCTCCCACTCCCTGTCTCCCTCTCAAATTCCAACTCCCTTTCTCTCCCACTCTTTCTCTCTCACACCAACCAACTCCCTGTCTCTCTCTCACCTTTCAACTCCCTGTCTCTCACTCTCTCCCTCTCACACCCTCGAACTCATTGTCACTCTCACTCTCTCAGACCTTCCAACTCCCTGACTCTCTCTCTCACATGCGTTCCAACTCTCTGTCTCTCTCTCTCTCTCACACCATCCAACCCCCTGTCTCTCTCTCTCTCTCATTCTCCCTCCATCTCACACCCTCCAACCCCCTGTCTCTCTCTCTCACAGCCTGCAACTCTCTGCCCCTCTCTCACCCTCCTATTCCCTTTCTCTCCCTCTCGTTCTCTCTCATACCCACCAACTCCCACTCGCTCTCTCACCATCCAACTCCCTGTCTGTCTCTCCCAATCTCACACCTTCCAACTCCCAGTCTCCCTCTCTCTCTCTCTCCCTCTCACACACTCCAACTCCCTGCTGCTCTATTTCTCTCCCACTCTCACCCTCCAACTCTCCATCTCTCCTCTCTCTCTCTCACACACACCCTCCAACTCACTGTCTCTCTCTCTCACACAACCTACAACTCCCTCTCTCTCTCTCTCACTCCGTCCTACTCCCTGCATCGCTCTCTGTCTGCCTCACACCCTCCAACTCCCTGTCTCTCTCTCTCACACACCCTCCAACTTCCTGTCTCTCTGTCTCTCTCTTTCTCACACACACCTTCCAACTCACTGTGTCTCTCTCTCTCTCACATAACCTCCAACTCCCTGTCTCTCTCTCACATACCCTCCAACTCCCTGTCTCTCTCTCGCATTCCCTCCAACTCCCTGTTTCTCTCTCTCTCTCTCTCTCCCTCTCACATCCTCCAACTCCCTGTCTCTCCCTCTCTCTCACACCCTCCAACTACCCGTCTCTCTCTCTCTCACACATACCCTCCAACTCCCTGTCTCTCTCTCTCTCCCTCTCACACATTCCAACATCCTGTCTCTCTCTCTCCCTCACACCCACCAACTGCCTGTCTCTCTCACTCCCTCTCACACCCTCCAACCTCCTGTCTCTCTGTCTCTCTCTCACCCTCCAACTCCCTGTCTCTCACTCTCTCCCTCTCACATGCTGCAACACCCTGTCACCATCTCTCTCTGACACCCTCCAACTCCTTGTCTCTCTCTGACATACCCTCCAACTCCCAGTCTCTCTCTCGCACACCCTTCAACTCCCTGACTCTCTCTCTCTCACACACACACCCTCCAACTCCCACTCTCTCCCTCTCAATCACACTCCAACTCACTCTCTCTCTCACACACGCTCCAACTCTCTGTCTCTGTCTCTCACACCCTCCAACTCCCTGTCTCTCTAACTGTCTCTCTCTCCTCACACCCTCCAACACCCTGTCTCTCACTCTTTCTCTCACCCTCCAACTCCCTCTCACTCTCTCTCTCCCTGTCACAGGCTCTAACACCCTGTCTCTCTCTCTCACTCAAACCCTCCAACTTCTTCTCTCCCTCTCTCTCTCAAACCCTCCAACTACGTGTCTCTCTCTCTCTCTCACACACACACAATTTCCAACTCCCTGTCTCTCTCTTTCCCTCTCTCACGCCCTCCAACACCCTGTCTCTCACTTTCTCTCTCACCATCCATCTCCCTGTGTGTCTGTCTCTCTCTCTCAAATCCTCAAACTACCTGTCTCTCCCACCCTTTCTCTCTCTCCCTCTCACACCCTCCAACTCCCTGTCTCTCTCTCTCTCTCACACTTTCGAAATCCCGTTCTCTCACTCTTTCTCACATACCCTCCAGCTCCCTGTCTCTCTCTCACTCGCACACTCTCCAAAACCCTGTCTCTCTCTCTCACTCTCTCTCTCACCCTCCAACTCCCTTTCTCTCCCCCTCTCTCTCTCACAACCTCCAACCCAATGTCTCTCTCTCTCACACTCTCCAACCCAATGTCTCTGCCTCTCTCTCTCTCACACACCCCAACTCCCGATGTCTCTCTCTCTCTCTCTTGCACCCTCCAACTCACCTTCTCTCCATCTCTCTCTCCCCCTCTCACAACCGGCAACTCCCTCTCTCTCTCTCACACTCACCAACTCCCTGTCTCTCTATGTCTCTCTCTCACCATCCAAATACCTGTCTCTCTCTCTCCCTCTCACAACCTGCAACTTCGTGTCTCTCTCTCTCTCTCGCACACCCTTAACTCCCTGTCTATCTCTCTCTCACATTCCCTCCAACACCCTGTCCCTCTCTCTGTCACACCCTCCAACTCCCTGACTCTCTCTCTCCTTGTCTCACCCTCCAACTCCCTGTCTCTCCCTCTCTCTCACCCTCGAACTCTCTATGTCTCTCTCTCTCTCTCTCACAGCCTCCAACTCACTGTCTCTCTCTCTCACACAACCTACAACTCCCTCTCTCTCTCTCTCACTCCGTCCTACTCCCTGCATCACTCTCTGTCTCCCTCACACCCTCCAACTCCCTGTCTCTCTCTCTCACAAACCCACCAAGTCCCTGTTTCTCTGTCTCTCCCTTTCTCACACACACCCTCCAACTCACTGTGTCTCTCTCTCTCACATAACCTCCAACTCCCTGTCTCTCTCTCACATACCCTCCAACTCCCTGTCTCTCTCTCGCATTCCCTCAAACTCCCTGTTTGTCTCTCTCTCTCACAACCTCCAACTCCCTGTCTCTCCCTCTCTCTCACACCCTCGAACTACCCGTCTCTCTCTCTCTCTCTCACATACCCTCCAACTCTCTGTCTGCCTCTCTCTCTCTCCCTGTCACACGCTCCAACACCCTGTCTCCCTCTCTCCCTCACACCCTCCAACTTTGCCTCTTCCTCTCTCTCACACCCTCCAACTAAGTGTCTCTCTCTCTCTCACACACAGAGACACCCTCCAACTCCCTGTCTCTCTCTTTCCCTCTCTCATGCCCTCCAACACCCTGTCTCTCTCTTTCTTTCTCACCCTCCATCTCCCTGAGTGTCTGTCTCCCTCTCTCACACCCTTCAACTCCCTGTCTCTCCCGCCCTTTCTCTCTCTCCCTCTCACACTCTCCAACTCCCTGTCTCTCTCTCTCTCACACCCTCCAAATCCCGGTCTCTCACTCTCTCTCACATACACTCCAGCTCCCTGTCTCTCTCTCTCACTCTCACACCCTCCAAATCCCTGTCTCTCTCTCTCACTCTCTCGCTCTCACCTTCCAGCTCCCTTTCTCTCCCCCTCTTTCTCTCACAACCTCCAAACCAATGTCTCTCTCTCTCACACCCTCCAACCCAATGTATCTGCCTCTCTCCCTCTCACACCCCCCAACTCCCTATGTCTCTCTCTCTCTCTCTCTTGTACCCTTCAACTCACTGTCTCTCCCTCTCTCTCTCCCCCTCTCGCAATCGGCAACTCCCCCTATCTCTCTCACACTCACCAACTCCCTGTCTCTCTATGTCTCTCTCTCACCATCCAACTACCTGTCTCTCTCTCTCTTCCTCTCACAACCTCCAACTCCGTCTCTCTCTCTCTCTCTCACACACACCCTTAACTCCCTGTCTCTCTTTCTCTCATTCCCTCCAACTCCCTGTCTCTCTCTCTGTCACACCCTCCAACTCCCTGTCTCTCTCTCTCTGTCTCTCTCTCTCCTTCTCACACCCTCCAACTCCCTGTCTCTCCCCCTCTCTCACCCTCCAATTCCCTTTCTCTCCCTCTCTGTCTCTCTCACACCAACCAACTCCCTGTCTCTCTCTCACCATCCAACTCCCTGTCTCTCACTCTCTTCCTCTCACACCCTCCAACACATTGTCACTCTCTCTCTCTCAGACCCTCAAACTCCCTGTCTCACTCTCACTTTCAGGCCCTCCAACTTCGTCTCTCCCTCTGTCTCTCACACCCTCCAACTCCCTCTCTCTCTCTCTCACACACACATCCTCCAACTCCTTCTCTCTCTCCCTTACTCACAATCCAACTCATTCTCGCTCTCAGACACTCCATCTTCCTGTCTCTCCCTCTCACACACGCTCCAACTCCGTGTCTCTCTCTCTCTCAAACCCTCCAACTCCACCTCTCTCTCTATCACACCCTCCAACAGCCTGTCTCTCTCTCTGTCACACCAGCCAACTCCGCTCTCACACCCTCCAACTCCCTCTCTCTCTCTAACCTCCAACACCCTATCACTCTCTCTCTCTCACACCCTCCAACTCCATATTGCTCTCTCTCTCACACCATCCAAAACATTCTCTCTATCTCACACCTCCAACTCCCTTTCTCTCTCTCTCTCTCTGTCACACAACCTGCAACTCCATCTTTCTCTCTCTCTCTCTCACACCCTCCAACTCCCTGTCTCTCTTTCTCTCTCGCCCTCCAACTCCCTGTCTGTCTCTCTCTCTCTCACACCCTCCAACACCCAGTCTCTCTTTCTCTCACAACCTCCAACTCCGTGTCCCAATCTCTCTCTCTCACATGCTCCAACTCCTTGTCTCTCTCTCTCATATACCCTCCAACTCCCTGTCTCTCACTCTCTCTCTCACCCTCTCACACCCTCAAACTCCCTGTCACTCTCGCTCTCACACCCTTAACTCCCTGTCTCATTCTCTCTCTCTCACACCTTCAAACTCCCTGTCTCTCTCTCTCTCACACGTTTGAACTCGCTGATTCTCTCTCTCACTCACACACTCCTACTCCCTGTCTCTCTCTCTCTCACACACCCTCCAACTACCTGTCTCTCTCTCTCTCTCACCCTCCAACTCCCTTTCTCTCCCTCTCTCTTTCACACCCTCCAGCACCCTGTCTGTCTCTCTCTCTCTCTCTCACAGCCTCCAACTCCCTGTCTCTCTCTCTCACACACTCCATCTCCCTTTTTCACCCTCTCTCTCTCTCTCACACCCTCCAAATCCCTGTCTCTGTCTCACCATCCAACTCCCTGTCTCTTTCTCTCTCTCTCTCCCTCTCACAACCTGCAACTCCATTTCTCTCTCTCTCTCACAGTCTCCAAAACCCTGTCTCTCTCTCTCACACATACCTTCCAACTCCCTGTCTCTCTCTCTCTTACCCTCCAACTCCCTTTCTCTCCCTCTCTCTCTCTCTCTGCCCACCAACTTCCTGTCTCTCTCTCTCTCTCTCCCTCTCTTGCCATCCAACCCCCATTTCTCTCTGTCTCTCACACACACTCTCCAATTCCCTGTCACTCTCTGTCTCACATCCTCCAACTTCCTGTCTCTCTCTCTCTCTCTCTCTCTCTCACACACCCTCCAACACTGTGTCTCTCTCTCTCTCTCACCCTCCAACTCCCTGTCTGTCTCTCTCTCTCTCCCTCTCACGCCCTCCAACTCCCTGTCTCTCTCTCTCTCTGCCTCTCATACCCTCCAACTCCCTCACTGTCTCTGTCTCTCCCACTCACCCTCCAACTCCCTGTCCCTCCCTCTCTCTCCCTCTCTTACCCTCCAGCTCCCTCTCTCTCTCTGTCTCTCTCTCTCACCCTCCAAATTCCTGTCTCTCCCTCTCTCTCTCTTTCACCCTCCAAATCCCTTTTTCTCTCTCTCTGTATCCCTCTCACACCCTCCAAAACCCTGTCTCCTCCTCTCCCTCATTCCCTCCAAACCCCTGTCTCACTCTCTCACAAACCACCAACTCCCTCTCTCTCTCTCACACCCTCCAACTCTCTTTCTCCTGCTCTCACTCTCTCTCTCCCTCACACCCTCCAACACCCTGTCTCTCTTTCTTTGTCTCTCACACGCTCCAAACCCCTGTCTCTCTCTCACACCTTCCAACTGCCTCTATCTTTCTCTCAAACCCTCCAACGCCCTGTCTCTCGCTCTCACACCCTCCAACTCCCTGTCTCTCGCTCTCTCACCCTCAAGCACCTTGTCTCTCTCTCTCTCATCCTCCAACTCCCTGACACTCTCTCTCTCTCTCTCACCCTCCAACTCACTGTCTCTCCCTCTCTCTCTCTCACTCATACCCTCCAACTCCCTGACTCTCTCTCTCTCACACACCCTCCAACTACCAGTCTCTCCCTCTCTCTCTCCCTCTCACAACCGCCTACTACATCTCTCTCTCTCACCCTCCAACTCCATCTCTCTCTCTCTTTCTCACAGCCTCCAACTCACTCTCTCTCTCTCTCTGTCTCTCTCAAACTCACCATCTCCCTGTGTCTCTATGCCTCTCTCTCACACTCAAACTCCCTGTCTCTCTCTCTCTCTCTCACACACACACCCTCCAAACCCCTGTCTCTCTCACTCTCTCACACACACTCTAACTTCCTGTCTCTCCATCTCTCTCTCTCTCTCAAACCCTCCAACCCCTTGTCTCTCTCTCTCCCTATCACACCCTCCAACTCTTCGTCTCACTCCCTCACTGTCTCTCTCTCACACCCTCCAACACCTTGTCTCTCTGTCTCTCCCTCTCACACTCTCCAGCTCCCTGTCTGTCTCTCTCAAACCCTCCAACTACCCGTCTCTCTCTCTCTCTCTCCCTCTCACACCCTCCAACACCCTCTCTCTCTCTCACACACCCTCCAACTCGCTCTCTCTCTCCCTCTCTCACACACCCTCCAACTCCCTCTCTCTCTCACACCCTCCAGCGCCGTGTCTCTCTCTCTCTCACACCGTCCAACACCCTGTCTCTCTCTCTCACACTCCCTCCAACAGCCTGTGTCCCTTTCTCTCACTGACACCCTCCAGCACCCTGACTCTCTCTCTCTCCAGGAAACCATAGAGAGCTGCTGACTTCAGAGTGGGAAACAGGGAAACCCTTGAGAGCTGCTGGAGTCAATGTGGACTATAGGGAAAATGTTGACGGCCACTACGGACATTGTGGGAAATAGGAAAACAGTAGAGAGCCACTGTAGTTAGTGTGGGCTACAGGGAAACCGTAGAACGCCACTGGAGTCAGTGTGGGATATAGGGAAACCCTTGAGAGCCGCTGGAGTCAGTGTAGACTATAGGAAAACCGTATACAGCTGCTGGAGACATTGTGGGCTATAGGAAAACTGTAGAGGGCGACTGGAGTCAGTGTGGACTATAGACAAAGCGTAGAGAGCCAATGGTGTCAGTGTGGACTATAGGGAAACCATAGTGAGCCACTGGAGTCGGTGTGGATCAAAGAGAAACAGTAGAGAGCCACTGGAGTCAGTGTGGTCTATAGGGAAACTGTAGAGAGCAACTGGAGTCAGTGTGGACTATGGGGAAACCGTAGAGAGCCACTGGTGTCAGTGTTGACTATAGGGAAACTGTAGTGAGCCACTGGAGTCAGGGTGGGTCATAGGGAAAGCGTAGAGAGCTACTGGAGTCAGTGAGGGCGATAGGAAAAACATAATGAACCACTGGAGTGAGTGTGGGATATAGGGAAACCGTACAGAGCCACTGGAGTTAGTGTGGGAATTAGGGAATCTGTAGAGAGCCACTGGAGTCAGAGAGGTCTATCAAGTAACCGTACAGAGACACTGGAGTCAGTGTGGGATATAGGGAAACCGTAGAGAGCCACTGGAGACAGTGTGGACTATAGGGAAACCATAGAGAGCAACTGGGGTCAGTGTGGAATATAGGGAAACCGTAGAGAGCCACTGGAGTCAATGTGGACTATAGGGAAACCGCAGAGAGCCACTGGAGTCAGTGTGTGATATATGGAAACAGTAGTGAGCCATTGGAGACTGTGTGGGATATCTGGAAACCTTAGAGAGGTGCTGGAGTCAATGCAGGCTTTAGAAAAACTGTAGAGAGCCACTGCAGTCAGTGTGGGCTATGGGGAAACAGTAGAGAGTCGCTGGAGTCGGTGTGGGCTACAGGGAAATCATAAAGAGCCGCTAAAGTCAGTGTGAGATGAACGGAAAAACTTGAGAGCCACTGGAGTCAGTGGTGTGGACTATAGGGAAACCGTAGAGAGCGGCTGGAGACATTCTGGGCTTCAGGAAAACTGTAGAGTGCCACTGGAGTCAGTGTGGGCTATAGGGAAAACGTAGAGAGCCGCTGGATTCAGTGTGGGATGTCGGGAAACCGTATAGAGCCACTGGAGTCAGTGTGGGCTATAGGGAAACTTTGGAGAGCCAATGGAGTCAGTGTGGGCTATAGGGAAACCGTAGAGAGTCGCTGGAGTCAGTTTGGGATATAGGGAAAATGTGGAGCACCGCTGGAGTCAGTGTGTGATATGGGGAAACCTAGAGAGCCATGGGTGTTAGTGTGGTCTACAGGAAAACAGTAGAGAGCTGTTGGAATCAGTGTGGGATATAGGGAAGCCGTAGAGAGTCACTGGAGTCTGTGTGGGCTAAAAGGAAGCCGTAGAGAGCCAATGGTGTCAGTGTGGACTACAGGGAAACCGTAGAGAGCCACTGGTGTCAGTATGGACTTTGGAAAACCGTAGAGAGCCACTGGAGCAGGTGTGGACAAAAGGAAACCGTAGAGATCCACTGGTGTTGACGGAAACAGCAGTGAGCCACTGGAGTCAAGGTGGGCCATAGGGAAAATGTACAGAAATACTGGAGTCAGTGTGGACTATAGGGAAACTGTAGAGTGCCGCTGGAGTCAATTTGGACTATAGGAAAACTGTAGAGAGTCACTGGAGTGGGTGTGGGATATAGGGAAAATGTACAGAGCCACTGGAGTCAGTGCAGGCTTTAGGGAAACCGTAGAGAGCCACTGGAGCCAGTGTGGATAATAGGGAAACCAGGGAGTGCCACTGTAGTCTTTGTGGACTGTAGGGAAACCGTAGAGGGCAGATGGTGTCAATGTGGACTATAGGGAAACAGTAGGGAGCCACTGGTGTCAGTGTGGACTATAAAGAAACCGTAGAGAGCCACTAGAGTCAGGTTGGGCCTTCGGGAAACTGTACAGAGCTACTGGAGTCAGTTTGGGCTTTAAGGAACCATAGAGAGACGCTGGAGTCAGTGTGGACTATAGGAAAACCATAGAGAGCAAATAGAGTGAGTGTCGGATATAGGGAAACCGTAGAGAGCCACCGGAGACAGTGTGGGCTTTGGGGAAACTGTAGAGAGCTGCTGGAGTCGGTGTGGGCTATAGGAAACTGTAGAGAGCCGTTGAAGGCTGTGTGAGATAAAGGGAAACCCTTGAGAGCCACTGGTGTCAGTGTGGACTATCGGGAAACCGTAGACATCCGCTGGAGTCAGTGTACAATATAGGGAATCCGTACAGAGCGTCTGGAGTCAGTGTGGACTATAGGGAAATTGTAGAGATCCACTGGTGTCAGTATCGACTATAAGGAAACCGTACAGAACCACAGGAGTCAGTGTAGATATAGGTGCAACTGTAGAGAGCCATTGGTGTCAGTTTGGAAAATAGGGAAACCGTAGAGAGCCACTGGAGTCAGTGTGGACTTTAGGGAAACCGTAGTGAGCCAATGGTGTCAGGGTGGGACATAGGGGAACTGTACAGAGCTACTGGAGTCAGTGTGGGCCATAGGGAATCTGTAGAGAGCCACTGGAGTGAGTTTGGGATATAGGGAAATCATATAGGGCCACTGGAGAGAGATTGGGCTTTAGGAAATCTGTAGAGAGCCACTGGAGTCATCGAGGGCGATAGCGAACCCATAGAGAGCTACAGGAGTCAGAGTGGACTTTAGGGAAACCGTACAGAGCCACTGTAGAAACCTATAGAGATCCAATGGGGTCAGTGTGGGATTTAGGAAAACCGTAGAGAACCCTGGAGTCAGTGTGGGATATAGGGAAAATGTGGAGAGCCACTGGAGTCAGTGCAGGCTTTGTGATACCGTAGAGAAGAGCTGGAGTCATTATGGGTTTTAGGGAAACCATAGGGTTCCACTGGATTCAGGTGTGGACCATAGGGAAAGTGCAGAGAGCAGCTGGAGTCAGTTTGGGCTATAGGGAAAGCATAAAGAGCTGCTGGAGAGAGTGTGGGATTTTGGGAAACCGTAGAGAACCACTGGACTTACTGCGGGCTTTAGGGAATCTGTAGAGAGCCACTGGAGTCAGCGAGGGCTATAGAGAAACTGTACAGAGCCACTGGAGTCCGTGTGGGATATAGGGAAACCGTAGAGATCCACTGGAGTCAGCGAGGGCTAGAGGAAAACCTTAGGGAGCCGCTGGAATCAGTGTGGGATATAGGGAAGTTGTATGGAGCCACTGGAGTCACTGTGGGCTATAGGGAAACCGTGGAGAGCCATTGGAGTCAGTGTGGACTATACGGAAAATGAAGAGAGCTGATGGAGTCAGTGTGTGATATAGGGAAACCTAGAGAGCCAATGGCGTCACTGTGGAAAATAGGGAAACCGTAGAGAGCCACTGGTATCAGTATGGACTATAGGGAAACTGTAGATAACCACTGGAGCCAGTGTGGACTATAGGGAAACCGTAGAGGTCCACTGTTGTCAGTGTGGATCAAAGGGAAATCGTAGTGAGCTACTGGAGTCAGGGTGGGCCATAGGGAAAATGTACAGAGGTACTGGAGTCAGTGTGGGCGATAGGGAAGCCGTAGAGTGCGACTGGAATCATTGCGAACTATAGGGAAACTGTAGAGAGCCACTGGAATCAGTGTGGACTATAGGGAAACTGTAGAGAGCTAATGATGTCAGTGTGGACTGTAGGGAAACAATAGGTAGCCATTGGTGTCATTGTGGACTATAGGGAAACCGTAGAGTTCCACTGGTGTCAGTGTGGACTATAGCGAAACCGTAGAGAGCAGATGGAGTCAGTGTGGGCTTTAGGGAAAACGTAGAGAGCCGCTGGAGTCGGTGTGCGCTATAGGGAAGCCGTGGAGAGCCGTTGAAGTCACTGTGAGATAAAGAGAAACCCGTGAGAGCTGCTGGAGACAGTGTGGACTATTGGAAAACCGTACAGAGCTGCTGGAGACATTGTGGGCTTCAGGAAATCTGTAGAGGGCCACTGGAGTCAGTGTGGACTATATGGAAACTGTAGAGAGCCACTGGTGTAAGTATGGACTATAGGGAAACAATAGGTAGCCACTGGTGTCACTGGGGACTATAGCGAAACCGTAGAGAGCGACTGGTGTCAGTGTGGACAATAGGGGAACAATAGGTAGCCACTGGTGTCATTGTGGATTATAGGGAAACCGTAGAGAGCCACTGGATTCAGTGCGGACCAAAGGGATACTGCAGTAAGCCCCTGGAGTCAGGGTGGGCCATAGGCAAACCGTACAGAGCTACTGGAGTCACTTTGCGCAATAAGGAAACTGTAGAGAGCCCCTGGAGTCAGTGTGGGCATTGGGGAAACGGTAGAGAGCCGTTGAAGTCAGTGTGAGATAAAGGGAAACCTTGAGAGGCGCTGGAGTCAGTGTGGACTATAAGGAAAACTTAGAGATCTGCTGGAGACATTGTGGGCATGACGAAAACTATAGAGGGCCACTGGAGTCAGTGTGGAATATATGGAAACCGCAGAGAGCCCCTGGAGTCAGTGTGGACTGTTGGGAAACCGTAGCGAGCCACTGGAGTCAGAGTGGACTATGGGGAAACCTTAGTGAGCCAATGGTGGGTCATAGAGAAACCATACAGAGCTATGGGAGTCAGTGCAGACTATAGGGAATCTGTAGAGAGCCACTAGAGTGTGTTTGGGATATAGGGAAACCATACAGGGCCACTAGAGAAAGATTGGGCTTTAGGGAATCTGTAGAGAGCCACTGGAGTCATCGAACGCTATAGCGAACCCGTAGAGAGCTATTGGAGTCAGAGTGGGCTTTAGGGAAACTGTACAGAGCCGCTGGAGTCAGTGTGGACTATAGGAAAACCGTAGAGAGCCACTGGAGTGAGCTTGGGATATAGGGAAACCATACAGAGGCAATGGAGTCAGCGAGGGCTATAGGGAAAGCGTATGGAGCCACTGGAGTATGCGAGGGCTATAGGGAAACCGTAGAGAGCTACTGGAGGCGGTGTGGACTCTAGGAAACCTGTAGAGAGCCAATGGGGTCAGTGTGGGATATAGGAAAACCGTAGAGAACCCTGTAGTCAGTGTGGGATATAGGGAAAATGTGGGGAGGCACTGGAGTCAGTGCAGGTTTTGTGATACCGTAGAGAGGAGCTGGAGTCATGATGGGTTTTAGGGAACCCGTAGGGTTCCACTGGAGTCAGGTGTAGAGCATAGGGAAAGCGCAGAGAGCAGCTGGAGTCAGTGTGGGTTATAGGGAAAGCATAAAGAGCTGCTGGAGGGAGTGTGGGATTTTGGGAGTCCGTACAGAGCCACTGGGTTAGTGTTGGCTTCAGGGAAGCTGTACAGAGACACTGGAGTCAGCGAGGGCTATAGAGAAATCGTACAGAGCCACTGGAGTCCGTGTGGGATATAGGGAAACCGTAGAGATCCACTCGAGTCCGCAAGAGCTAGAGGAAAACCTTAGGGTGCTGCCGAGATCAGTGTGGGATATAAGGAAGCCATAGAGAGGCTCTGGAGTCACTGTGGGCTTTAGGGAAACCGTAGAGAGCCACTGGAGTCAGTGTGGACTATACGGAAACCGCAGAGAGCCCCTGGGGTCAGTGTGGACAATAGGGAAACCGTAGAGAGCCACTGAAGTCATTGTGGACTATAGGGAAAATGAAGAGATCTCCTGGAGACATTCTTGCATTTAGAAAAACTGCAGAGGGCCACTGGAGTCAGTGTGGACTATAGGGAAAATGTAGAGAGCCGCTGGAGTCAGTGTGGGATGTAGGGAAAACGTAGAGAGCCATTAGAGGCATAGTGGACTATAGGCAAACAGCAGAGAGCCAATGGAGTCAGTGTGTGATATAGGGAAACCTAGAGAGCCAATGGTGTCAGTGTGGACTATAGGTAAACCGTAGAGAGCCGCTGGTGCCAGTATGGACTATAGGGAAACTGTAGAGAGCCACTGGAGTCAGTGTGGACATTAGGGAAACTGGAGAGAGCGTATGGCGTCAGTGTGGACTATACGAATACTGTAGAGAGACACTGGTGTAAGTATGGAACATTGGGAAACCGTAGAGAGCCGCTGGAGTCAGTGTGGACTATAGGGAAACTGTAGAGAGCCAATGATGTCAGTGTGGACTATAGGGAATCAATAGGTAGCCACTGGTGTCATTGTGGACTATAGGGAAACCGTAGAGAGCCGCTGGTGTCAGTGTGGACAATAGGGAAACAATAGGTAGCCACTGGTGTCATTGTGGAATATATGGAAACCGTAGAGAGCCACTGGATTCAGTGTGGACCAAAGGGATACCACAGTAAGCCCCTGGAGTCAGGGTGGGCCATAGGCAAACTGTACAGAGCTACTGGAGTCACTTTGCGCTATAGGGAAACCGTAGAGAGCCGCTGGAGTCAGTGTGGGCTTTGGGGAAACCGTAGAGAGCCGTTGATGTCAGAGTGAGATAAAGGGAAACCGTAGAGAGCCGCTGGAGTCAGTGTGGAATATAAGGAAAACTTAGAGATCTGCTGGAGACATTGTGGGCATGACGAAAACTATAGAGGGCAACTGGCATCAGTGTGGACTATATGGAAACCGCAGAGGTCCGCTGAAGTCAGTGTGAGATGTAGGGAAAACGCAGAGAGCCCCTGGAGTAAAGTGTGGACTATAGGGAAACTGTAGCGAGCCACTGGAGTCAGTATGGACTTTAGGGAAACCAGAGAGAGCCACTGGTGTCAGTGTGGACTATAGGGAAACCGTAGAGAGCCGCTGGAGTCAGTGTGGACTATAGTGAAACTGTAGAGAGCCACTTGGTGTCAGTGTGGACCACAGGGAAACCGTAGTGAGTTACTGGAGTCAGGGAGGGCCACAGGGAAAGCGTACAAGGCTACTGGATTCAGTGTGGGCTATAGGGAAACCGTAGATAGCCGCTGGAGTCCGTGGCGACTATTGGAAAACCGTAGAGAGTCACTGGAGTGAGTGTGGGATATAGCAAAACTATACAGAGCCACTGCAATCTGTGTGAGCCTCAGGGAATCTTTAGAGAGCCATTGGAGTCAGCGAGTGCTATAGAGAAACCGTCCATAGCCACAGTTGTCAGTGTAAATATAGGGCAACTGTAGAGAGCAACTGGTGTCAGTGTGGACTATAGGGAAACCGCAGAGAGCCACTGGAGTTAGTGTGGACTATAGGGAAACTGTAGAGAGCCCATGGAATCAGTGCAGAGTATAGGAAAACCATGGAGAACCACTGGAGTGTGTTTGGGATATAGGAAAACATACAGAGCCAGTGGAGACAGTTTGCGATTTGCGGAATCTGAAAAGAGCCACTGGAGTCAACGAGGGCTATAGCGAACCCGTAGAGAGCTACTGGAGTCAGAGTGGGCTATAGGGTAAATGTACAGAACCACTGGAGTCAGTGTGGAATATAGAAAAACCTTAGATAGCCACTGGATTGAGAGTGGGATATAGGGAAACAGTACAGAGCCACTGGAGTCAGCGAGGGTTATTTGGAAAGTGTACTGAGCCACTGGAGCCAGTGAGGGATATAGGGAAACCGTAGAGAGCTACTGGAGGCAGTGTGAACTATAGGGAAAGCGTAGAGAGCTACTGGAGGCAGTGTGGACTTTAGGGAACCTGTAGAGTGACAATGGGGTCAGTGTGGGATATAGGGAAACCGTAGAGATCCACTGGAGTCTGTGTGGGGTATAGGGAAACCGTAGAGAACCGCTAGAGTCGGTGTGGGATATAGGGAAAATTTGGAGAGCCACTGGAGTCAGTGCAGGCTTCAGGGAAAACGTAGAGAGCAGCTGGAGTCAATATGGGCTTTAGGCAAACCGCAGAGTTCCACTGGAGTCAGTTGTGGACTATAGGGAAACCGTAGAGAGCAGATGGAGTCAGTGTGGGCTTTAGGGAAAACGTAGAGAGCCGCTGGAGTCTGTGTGGGGTATAGGGAAACCTTAGAGAACCACTAGAGTCGGTGTGGGATATAGGGAAAATTTGGAGAGCCACTGGAGTCAGTGCAGGCTTCAGGGAAAACGTAGAGAGCAGCTGGAGTCAATATGGGCTTCAGGGAAACCGTAGAGTTCCACTGGAGTCAGTTGTGGTCTATAGGGAAACCGTAGAGAGCAGATGGAGTCAGTGTGGGCTTTAGGGAAAACGTAGAGAGCCGCTGGATTCGGTGTGCGCTATAGGGAAGCCATGGAGAGCTGTTGAAGTCAGTGTGACATAAAGAGAAACCCGTGAGAGCCGCTGGAGACAGTGTGGGCTATTGGAAAACCGTACAGAGCTGCTGGAGACATTGTGGGCTTCAGGAAATCAGCAGAGGGCCACTGGAGACAATTTGGACTATAGGGAAACTGTAGAGAGTCGCTGGAGTCAGTGTGGGATGTAGGGAAAGCGTAGAGAGCCATTGGAGGCATAGTGGACTATAGGCAAACTGCAGAGAGCCAATGGGTCAGTGTGTGATATAGGGAAACCTAGAGAGCCAATGGTGTCAGTGTGGACTATAGGGAAACCGTAGAGAGCCGCTCGTGCCAGTATGGACGATAGGGAAACTGTAGAGAGCCTCTGGAGTCAGTGTGGACATTTGGGAAACCGGAGAGAGCCATTGGTGTCAGTCTGGACTATAGGGAAACTGTAGAGAGCCTGTGGTGTACGTATGAACTATAGGGAAACCGTAGAGAGCCACTGGAGTCAGTGTGGACTATACGGAAACTGCAAACAGCCGCTGGGGTCAGTGTGGACTATAGGGAAAGCATAGAGAGCCACTGAAGTCATTGTGGACTATAGGGAAAACGACGAGATCTCCTGGAGACATTCTTGCTTTTAGGAAAACTGCAGAGGGCCACTGGAGTCAGTGTGGACTATAAGGAAAATGTAGAGAGCCGCTGGAGACAGTGTGGGATGTAGGGAAAGCGTAGAGAGCAATTGGAGGCATGGTGGACTATAGGTAAACAGTAGAGAGCCAATGGAGTCAGTGTGTGATATAGGGAAACCTAGAGAGCCAATGGTGTCAGTGTGGACTATAGGTAAACCGTAGAGAGCCGCTGGTGCCAGTATGGACTATAGGGAAACTGTAGAGAGCCACTGCAGTCAGTGTGGACATTAGGGAAACCGGAGAGAGCGTATGGTGTCAGTGTGGACTATACGAATACTGTAGAGATCCACTGGTGTAAGTATGGACTATAGGGAAACCGTAGAGAGCCACTGGAGTCAGTGTGGACTATAGGGAAACTGTAGAGAGCCAATGATGTCAGTGTGGACTATAGGGAAACAATAGGTAGCCGCTGGTGTCATTGTGGGCTATAGGGAAACCGTAGAGAGCCGCTGGTGTCAGTGTGGACAATAGGGAAACAATAGGTAGCCACTGGTGTCATTGTGGAATATATGGAAACTGTAGAGAGCCACTGGATTCAGTGTGGACCAAAGGGATACAACAGTAAGCCCCTGGAGTCAGGGTGGGCCATAGGCAAACCGTACAGAGCTACTGGAGTCACTTTGCGCTATAAGGAAACTGTAGAGAGCCGCTGGAGTCAGTGTGGGCTTTGGCGAAACCGTAGAGAGCCGTTGAAGTCAGTGTGAGATAAAGGGAAACCGTAGAGAGCCGCTGGAGTCAGTGTGGAATATGAGGCAAACTTAGAGATCTGCTGGAGACATTGTGGGCATGACAAAACTATAGAAGGCCACTGGCGTCAGTGTGGACTATATGGAAACCGTAGAGATCCGCTGAAGTCAGTGTGAGATATAGGGAAAACGCAGAGAGCCCCTGGAGTAAAGTGTGGACTATAGGGAAACCGTCGCGAGCCACTGGAGTCAGTGTGGACTTTAGGGAAACCGGAGAGAGACATTGGTGTCAGTGTGGACTATAGGGAAACCGTAGAGAGCCACTGGAGTCAGTGTGGACTATAGTGAAACCGTAGAGAGCCACATGGTGTCAGTGTGGACCAAAGGGAAACCGTAGTGAGTTACTGGATTCAGGGAGGGCCACAGGGAAAGCGTACAAGGCTACTGGAGTCAGTGTGGGCTATAGGGAAACCGTAGATAGCCGCTGGAGTCCGTGGCGACTATTTGAAAACCGTAGAGAGTCACTGGAGTGAGTGTGGGATATAGCAAAACTATACTGGAATCTGTGTGAGCCTCAGGGAATCTGTAGAGAGCCACTGGAGTCAGCGAGTGCTATAGAGAAACTGTAGAGATCCACTGGAGTCAGTGTGGAGTATAGGGAAACTGTAGAGAGCCAATGACGTCAGTGTGGACTATAGGGAAACAATAGGTAGCCACTGGTGTCATTGTGGACTATAGGGAAACCGTAGAGAGCCACTGGTGTCAGTGTGGACTTTAGGGAAACAACAGGTAGCCACTGGTGTCATTGTGGACTATTGGGAAACTGTAGAGAGCCACTTGGTGTCAGTGTGGACCACAGGGAAACCGTAGTGAGTTACTGGAGTCAGGGAGGGCCACAGGGAAAGCGTACAAGGCTACTGGATTCAGTGTGGGCTATAGGGAAACCGTAGATAGCCGCTGGAGTCCGTGGCGACTATTGGAAAACCGTAGAGAGTCACTGGAGTGAGTGTGGGATATAGCAAAACTATACAGAGCCACTGCAATCTGTGTGAGCCTCAGGGAATCTTTAGAGAGCCATTGGAGTCAGCGAGTGCTATAGAGAAACCGTCCATAGCCACAGTTGTCAGTGTAAATATAGGGCAACTGTAGAGAGCAACTGGTGTCAGTGTGGACTATAGGGAAACCGCAGAGAGCCACTGGAGTTAGTGTGGACTATAGGGAAACTGTAGAGAGCCCATGGAATCAGTGCAGAGTATAGGAAAACCATGGAGAACCACTGGAGTGTGTTTGGGATATAGGAAAACATACAGAGCCAGTGGAGACAGTTTGCGATTTGCGGAATCTGAAAAGAGCCACTGGAGTCAACGAGGGCTATAGCGAACCCGTAGAGAGCTACTGGAGTCAGAGTGGGCTATAGGGTAAATGTACAGAACCACTGGAGTCAGTGTGGAATATAGAAAAACCTTAGATAGCCACTGGATTGAGAGTGGGATATAGGGAAACAGTACAGAGCCACTGGAGTCAGCGAGGGTTATTTGGAAAGTGTACTGAGCCACTGGAGCCAGTGAGGGATATAGGGAAACCGTAGAGAGCTACTGGAGGCAGTGTGAACTATAGGGAAAGCGTAGAGAGCTACTGGAGGCAGTGTGGACTTTAGGGAACCTGTAGAGTGACAATGGGGTCAGTGTGGGATATAGGGAAACCGTAGAGATCCACTGGAGTCTGTGTGGGGTATAGGGAAACCGTAGAGAACCGCTAGAGTCGGTGTGGGATATAGGGAAAATTTGGAGAGCCACTGGAGTCAGTGCAGGCTTCAGGGAAAACGTAGAGAGCAGCTGGAGTCAATATGGGCTTTAGGCAAACCGCAGAGTTCCACTGGAGTCAGTTGTGGACTATAGGGAAACCGTAGAGAGCAGATGGAGTCAGTGTGGGCTTTAGGGAAAACGTAGAGAGCCGCTGGAGTCTGTGTGGGGTATAGGGAAACCTTAGAGAACCACTAGAGTCGGTGTGGGATATAGGGAAAATTTGGAGAGCCACTGGAGTCAGTGCAGGCTTCAGGGAAAACGTAGAGAGCAGCTGGAGTCAATATGGGCTTCAGGGAAACCGTAGAGTTCCACTGGAGTCAGTTGTGGTCTATAGGGAAACCGTAGAGAGCAGATGGAGTCAGTGTGGGCTTTAGGGAAAACGTAGAGAGCCGCTGGATTCGGTGTGCGCTATAGGGAAGCCATGGAGAGCTGTTGAAGTCAGTGTGACATAAAGAGAAACCCGTGAGAGCCGCTGGAGACAGTGTGGGCTATTGGAAAACCGTACAGAGCTGCTGGAGACATTGTGGGCTTCAGGAAATCAGCAGAGGGCCACTGGAGACAATTTGGACTATAGGGAAACTGTAGAGAGTCGCTGGAGTCAGTGTGGGATGTAGGGAAAGCGTAGAGAGCCATTGGAGGCATAGTGGACTATAGGCAAACTGCAGAGAGCCAATGGGTCAGTGTGTGATATAGGGAAACCTAGAGAGCCAATGGTGTCAGTGTGGACTATAGGGAAACCGTAGAGAGCCGCTCGTGCCAGTATGGACGATAGGGAAACTGTAGTGAGGCTCTGGAGTCAGTGTGGACATTTGGGAAACCGGAGAGAGCCATTGGTGTCAGTCTGGACTATAGGGAAACTGTAGAGAGCCTGTGGTGTACGTATGAACTATAGGGAAACCGTAGAGAGCCACTGGAGTCAGTGTGGACTATACGGAAACTGCAAACAGCCGCTGGGGTCAGTGTGGACTATAGGGAAAGCATAGAGAGCCACTGAAGTCATTGTGGACTATAGGGAAAACGACGAGATCTCCTGGAGACATTCTTGCTTTTAGGAAAACTGCAGAGGGCCACTGGAGTCAGTGTGGACTATAAGGAAAATGTAGAGAGCCGCTGGAGACAGTGTGGGATGTAGGGAAAGCGTAGAGAGCAATTGGAGGCATGGTGGACTATAGGTAAACAGTAGAGAGCCAATGGAGTCAGTGTGTGATATAGGGAAACCTAGAGAGCCAATGGTGTCAGTGTGGACTATAGGTAAACCGTAGAGAGCCGCTGGTGCCAGTATGGACTATAGGGAAACTGTAGAGAGCCACTGCAGTCAGTGTGGACATTAGGGAAACCGGAGAGAGCGTATGGTGTCAGTGTGGACTATACGAATACTGTAGAGATCCACTGGTGTAAGTATGGACTATAGGGAAACCGTAGAGAGCCACTGGAGTCAGTGTGGACTATAGGGAAACTGTAGAGAGCCAATGATGTCAGTGTGGACTATAGGGAAACAATAGGTAGCCGCTGGTGTCATTGTGGGCTATAGGGAAACCGTAGAGAGCCGCTGGTGTCAGTGTGGACAATAGGGAAACAATAGGTAGCCACTGGTGTCATTGTGGAATATATGGAAACTGTAGAGAGCCACTGGATTCAGTGTGGACCAAAGGGATACAACAGTAAGCCCCTGGAGTCAGGGTGGGCCATAGGCAAACCGTACAGAGCTACTGGAGTCACTTTGCGCTATAAGGAAACTGTAGAGAGCCGCTGGAGTCAGTGTGGGCTTTGGCGAAACCGTAGAGAGCCGTTGAAGTCAGTGTGAGATAAAGGGAAACCGTAGAGAGCCGCTGGAGTCAGTGTGGAATATGAGGCAAACTTAGAGATCTGCTGGAGACATTGTGGGCATGACAAAACTATAGAAGGCCACTGGCGTCAGTGTGGACTATATGGAAACCGTAGAGATCCGCTGAAGTCAGTGTGAGATATAGGGAAAACGCAGAGAGCCCCTGGAGTAAAGTGTGGACTATAGGGAAACCGTCGCGAGCCACTGGAGTCAGTGTGGACTTTAGGGAAACCGGAGAGAGACATTGGTGTCAGTGTGGACTATAGGGAAACCGTAGAGAGCCACTGGAGTCAGTGTGGACTATAGTGAAACCGTAGAGAGCCACATGGTGTCAGTGTGGACCAAAGGGAAACCGTAGTGAGTTACTGGATTCAGGGAGGGCCACAGGGAAAGCGTACAAGGCTACTGGAGTCAGTGTGGGCTATAGGGAAACCGTAGATAGCCGCTGGAGTCCGTGGCGACTATTTGAAAACCGTAGAGAGTCACTGGAGTGAGTGTGGGATATAGCAAAACTATACTGGAATCTGTGTGAGCCTCAGGGAATCTGTAGAGAGCCACTGGAGTCAGCGAGTGCTATAGAGAAACTGTAGAGATCCACTGGAGTCAGTGTGGAGTATAGGGAAACTGTAGAGAGCCAATGACGTCAGTGTGGACTATAGGGAAACAATAGGTAGCCACTGGTGTCATTGTGGACTATAGGGAAACCGTAGAGAGCCACTGGTGTCAGTGTGGACTTTAGGGAAACAACAGGTAGCCACTGGTGTCATTGTGGACTATTGGGAAACTGTAGAGAGCCACTTGGTGTCAGTGTGGACCACAGGGAAACCGTAGTGAGTTACTGGAGTCAGGGAGGGCCACAGGGAAAGCGTACAAGGCTACTGGAGTCAGTGTGGGCTATAGGGAAACCGTAGATAGCCGCTGGAGTCCGTGGCGACTATTGGAAAACCGTAGAGAGTCACTGGAGTGAGTGTGGGATATAGCAAAACTATACAGAGCCACTGGAATCTGTGTGAGCCTCAGGGAATCTTTAGAGAGCCATTGGAGTCAGCGAGTGCTATAGAGAAACCGTCCATAGCCACAGTTGTCAGTGTAGATATAGGGCAACTGTAGAGAGCAACTGGTGTCAGTTTGGACTATAGGGAAACCGCAGAGAGCCACTGGAGTTAGTGTGGACTACAGGGAAACTGTAGAGAGCCCATGGAATCAGTGCAGAGTATAGGAAAACCATGGAGAACCACTGGAGTGTGTTTGAGATATAGGGAAAACATACAGAGCCAGTGGAGACAGTTTGCGATTTGCGGAATCTGAAAAGAGCCACTGGAGTCAACGAGGGCTATAGCGAACCCGTAGAGAGCTACTGGAGTCAGAGTGGGCTATAGGGTAAATGTACAGAACCACTGGAGTCAGTGTGGAATATAGAAAAACCTTAGATAGCCACTGGATTGAGAGTGGGATATAGGGAAACAGTACAGAGCCACTGGAGTCAGCGAGGGTTATTTGGAAAGTGTACTGAGCCACTGGAGCCAGTGAGGGATATAGGGAAACCGTAGAGAGCTACTGGAGGCAGTGTGGACTATAGGGAAAGCGTAGAGAGCTACTGGAGGCAGTGTGGACTTTAGGGAACCTGTAGAGTGACAATGGGGTCAGTGTGGGATATAGGGAAACCGTAGAGATCCACTGGAGTCTGTGTGGGGTATAGGGAAACCGTAGAGAACCGCTAGAGTCGGTGTGGGATATAGGGAAAATTTGGAGAGCCACTGGAGTCAGTGCAGGCTTCAGGGAAAACGTAGAGAGCAGCTGGAGTCAATATGGGCTTTAGGGAAACCGCAGAGTTCCACTGGAGTCAGTTGTGGACTATAGGGAAACCGTAGAGAGCAGATGGAGTCAGTGTGGGCTTTAGGGAAAACGTAGAGAGCCGCTGGAGTCTGTGTGGGGTATAGGGAAACCGTAGAGAACCACTAGAGTCGGTGTGGGATATAGGGAAAATTTGGAGAGCCACTGGAGTCAGTGCAGGCTTCAGGGAAAACGTAGAGTTCCACTGGAGTCAGTTGTGGACTATAGGGAAACCGTAGAGAGCAGATGGAGTCAGTGTGGGCTTGAGGGAAAACGTAGAGAGCCGCTGGAGTCGGTGTGCGCTATAGGGAAGCCGTGGAGAGCTGTTGAAGTCAGTGTGACATAAAGAGAAACCCGTGAGAGCCGCTGGAGACAGTGTGGGCTATTGGAAAACCGTACAGAGCTGCTGGAGACATTGTGGGCTTCAGGAAATCAGCAGAGGGCCACTGGAGACAATTTGGACTATAGGGAAACTGTAGAGAGTCGCTGGAGCCAGTGTGGGATGTAGGGAAAGCGTAGAGAGCCATTGGAGGCATAGTGGACTATAGGCAAACTGCAGAGAGCCAATGGGTCAGTGTGTGATATAGGGAAACCTAGAGAGCCAATGGTGTCAGTGTGGACTATAGGGAAACCGTAGAGAGCCGCTCGTGCCAGTATGGACGATAGGGAAACTGTAGAGAGCCTCTGGAGTCAGTGTGGACATTTGGGAAACCGGAGAGAGCCAATGGTGTCAGTCTGGACTATAGGGAAACTGTAGAGAGCCTGTGGTGTACGTATGAACTATAGGGAAACCGTAGAGAGCCACTGGAGTCAGTGTGGACTATACGGAAACTGCAAACAACCGCTGGGGTCAGTGTGGACTATAGGGAAAGCATAGAGAGCCACTGAAGTCATTGTGGACTATAGGGAAAACGACGAGATCTCCTGGAGACATTCTTGCTTTTAGGAAAACTGCAGAGGGCCACTGGAGTCAGTGTGGACTATAAGGAAAATGTAGAGAGCCGCCGGAGACAGTGTGGGATGTAGGGAAAGCGTAGAGAGCAATTGGAGGCATGGTGGACTATAGGTAAACAGTAGAGAGCCAATGGAGTCAGTGTGTGATATAGGGAAACCTAGAGAGCCAATGGTGTCAGTGTGGACTATAGGTAAACCGTAGAGAGCCGCTGGTGCCAGTATGGACTATAGGGAAACTGTAGAGAGCCACTGCAGTCAGTGTGGACATTAGGGAAACCGGAGAGAGCGTATGGTGTCAGTGTGGACTATACGAATACTGTAGAGATCCACTGGTGTAAGTATGGACTATAGGGAAACCGTAGAGAGCCACTGGAGTCAGTGTGGACTATAGGGAAACTGTAGAGAGCCAATGATGTCAGTGTGGACTTTAGGGAAACAATAGGTAGCCGCTGGTGTCAGTGTGGACAATAGGGAAACAATAGGTAGCCACTGGTGTCATTGTGGAATATATGGAAACTGTAGAGAGCCACTGGATTCAGTGTGGACCAAAGGGATACCACAGTAAGCCCCTGGAGTCAGGGTGGGCAATAGGCAAACCGTACAGAGCTACTGGAGTCACTTTGCGCTATAAGGAAACGGTAGAGAGCCGGTGGAGTCAGTGTGGGTTTTGGCGAAACCGTAGAGAGCCGTTGAAGTCAGTGTGAGATAAAGGGAAACCGTAGAGAGCCGCTGGAGTCAGTGTGGAATATGAGGCAAACTTAGAGATCTGCTGGAGACATTGTGGGCATGACAAAACTATAGAAGGCCACTGGCGTCAGTGTGGACTATATGGAAACCGTAGAGATCCGCTGAAGTCAGTGTGAGATATAGGGAAAACACAGAGAGCCCCTGGAGTAAAGTGTGGACTATAGGGAAACCGTCGCGAGCCACTGGAGTCAGTGTGGACTATAGGGAAACCGTAGAGAGCCACTGGAGTCAGTGTGGACTATAGTGAAACCGTAGAGAGCCACATGGTGTCAGTGTGGACCAAAGGGAAACCGTAGTGAGTTACTGGATTCAGGGAGGGCCACAGGGAAAGCGTACAAGGCTACTGGAGTCAGTGTGGGCTATAGGGAAACTGTAGATAGCCGCTGGAGTCCGTGGCGACTATTTGAAAACCGTAGAGAGTCACTGGAGTGAGTGTGGGATATAGCAAAACTATACAGAGCCACTGGAATCTGTGTGAGCCTCAGGGAATCTGTAGAGAGCCACTGGAGTCAGCGAGTGCTATAGAGAAACTGTAGAGATCCACTGGAGTCAGTGTGGAGTATAGGGAAACTGTAGAGAGCCAATGACGTCAGTGTGGACTATAGGGAAACAATAGGTAGCCACTGGTGTCATTGTGGACTATAGGGAAACCGTAGAGAGCCACTGGTGTCAGTGTGGACAATAGGGAAACAATAGGTAGCCACTGGTGTCATTGTGGACTATTGGGAAACTGTAGAGAGCCACTTGGTGTCAGTGTGGACCACAGGGAAACCGTAGTGAGTTACTGGAGTCAGGGAGGGCCACAGGGAAAGCGTACAAGGCTACTGGAGTCAGTGTGGGCTATAGGGAAACCGTAGATAGCCGCTGGAGTCCGTGGCGACTATTGGAAAACCGTAGAGAGTCACTGGAGTGAGTGTGGGATATAGCAAAACTATACAGAGCCACTGGAATCTGTGTGAGCCTCAGGGAATCTTTAGAGAGCCATTGGAGTCAGCGAGTGCTATAGAGAAACCGTCCATAGCCACAGTTGTCAGTGTAGATATAGGGCAACTGTAGAGAGCAACTGGTGTCAGTGTGGACTATAGGGAAACCGCAGAGAGCCACTGGAGTTAGTGTGGACTATAGGGAAACTGTAGAGAGCCCATGGAATCAGTGCAGAGTATAGGAAAACCATGGAGAACCACTGGAGTGTGTTTGGGATATAGGGAAAACATACAGAGCCAGTGGAGACAGTTTGCGATTTGCGGAATCTGAAAAGAGCCACTGGAGTCAACGAGGGCTATAGCGAACCCGTAGAGAGCTACTAGAGTCAGTGTGGAATATAGAAAAACCTTAGATAGCCACTGGATTGAGAGTGGGATATAGGGAAACAGTACAGAGCCACTGGAGTCAGCGAGGGTTATTTGGAAAGTGTACTGAGCCACTGGAGCCAGTGAGGGATATAGGGAAACCGTAGAGAGCTACTGGAGGCAGTGTGGTCTATAGGGAAAGCGTAGAGAGCTACTGGAGGCAGTGTGGACTTTAGGGAACCTGTAGAGTGACAATGGGGTCAGTGTGGGATATAGGGAAACCGTAGAGATCCACTGGAGTCTGTGTGGGGTATAGGGAAACCGTAGAGAACCGCTAGAGTCGGTGTGGGATATAGGGAAAATTTGGAGAGCCACTGGAGTCAGTGCAGGCTTCAGGGAAAACGTAGAGAGCAGCTGGAGTCAATATGGGCTTTAGGGAAACCGCAGAGTTTCACTGGAGTCAGTTGTGGACTATAGGGAAACCGTAGAGAGCAGATGGAGTCAGTGTGGGCTTTAGGGAAAACGTAGAGAGCCGCTGGAGTCTGTGTGGGGTATAGGGAAACTGTAGAGAACCACTAGAGTCGGTGTGGGATATAGGGAAAATTTGGAGAGCCACTGGAGTCAGTGCAGGCTTCAGGGAAAACGTAGAGAGCAGCTGGAGTCAATATGGGCTTCAGGGAAACCGTAGAGTTCCACTGGAGTCAGTTGTGAACTATAGGGAAACTGTAGAGAGCAGATTGAGTCAGTGTGGGCTTTAGGGAAAACGTAGAGATCCGCAGGAGTCGGTGTGCGCTATAGGGAAGCCGTGGAGATCTGTTGAAGTCAGTGTGACATAAAGAGAAACCCGTGAGAGCCGCTGGAGACAGTGTGGGCTATTGGAAAACCGTACAGAGCTGCTGGAGACATTGTGGGCTTCAGGAAATCAGCAGAGGGCCACTGGAGACAATTTGGACTATAGGGAAACTGTAGAGAGTCGCTGGAGTCAGTGTGGGATGTAGGGTAAGCGTAGAGAGCCATTGGAGGCATAGTGGACTATAGGCAAACTGCAGAGAGCCAATGGGTCAGTGTGTGATATAGGGAAACCTAGAGAGCCAATGGTGTCAGTGTGGACTATAGGGAAACCGTAGAGAGCCGCTCGTGCCAGTATGGACGATAGGGAAACTGTAGAGGGCCTCTGGAGTCAGTGTGGACATTTGGGAAACCGGAAAGAGCCAATGGTGTCAGTGTGGACTATAGAGAAACTGTAGAGAGCCTGTGGTGTACGTATGAACTATAGGGAAACCGTAGAGAGCCACTGGAGTCAGTGTGGACTATACGGAAACTGCAAACAGCCGCTGGGGTCAGTGTGGACTATAGGGAAAACATAGAGAGCCACTGAAGTCATTGTGGACTATAGGGAAAACGACGAGATCTCCTGGAGACATTCTTGCTTTTAGGAAAACTGCAGAGGGCCACTGGAGTCAGTGTGGACTATAAGGAAAATGTAGAGAGCCGCTGGAGACAGTGTGGGATGTAGGGAAAGCGTAGAGAGCAATTGGAGGCATGGTGGACTATAGGTAAACAGTAGAGAGCCAATGGAGTCAGTGTGTGATATAGGGAAACCTAGAGAGCCAATGGTGTCAGTGTGGACTATAGGTAAACCGTAGAGAGCCGCTGGTGCCAGTATGGACTATAGGGAAACTGTAGAGAGCCACTGCAGTCAGTGTGGACATTAGGGAAACCGGAGAGAGCGTATGGTGTCAGTGTGGACTATACGAATACTGTAGAGATCCACTGGTGTCAGTGTGGACTATAGGGAAACAATAGGTAGCCACTGGTGTCATTGTGGAATATATGGAAACTGTAGAGAGCCACTGGATTCAGTGTGGACCAAAGGGATACCACAGTAAGCCCCTGGAGTCAGGGTGGGCCATAGGCAAACCGTACAGAGCTACTGGAGTCACTTTGCGCTATAAGGAAACTGTAGAGAGCCGCTGGAGTCAGTGTGGGCTTTGGCGAAACCGTAGAGAGCCGTTGAAGTCAGTGTGAGATAAAGGGAAACCGTAGAGAGCCGCTGGAGTCAGTATGGAAAATGAGGCAAACTTAGAGATCTGCTGGAGACATGGTGGGCATGACAAAACTATAGAAGGCCAGTGGCGTCAGTGTGGACTATATGGAAACCGTAGAGATCCGCTGAAGTCAGTGTGAGATATAGGGAAAATGCAGAGAGCCCCTGGAGTAAATTGTGGACTATAGGGAAACCGTCGCGAGCCACTGGAGTCAGTGTGGACTTTAGGGAAACCGGAGAGAGACATTGGTGTCAGTGTGGACTATAGGGAAACCGTAGAGAGCCACTGGAGTCAGTGTGGACTATAGTGAAACCGTAGAGAGCCACATGGTGTCAGTGTGGACCAAAGGGAAACCGTAGTGAGTTACTGGATTCAGGGAGGGCCACAGGGAAAGCGTACAAGGCTACTGGAGTCAGTGTGGGCTACAGGGAAACCGTAGATAGCCGCTGGAGTCCGTGGCGACTATTGGAAAACCGTAGAGAGTCACTGGAGTGAGTGTGGGATATAGCAAAACTATACAGAGCCACTGGAATCTGTGTGAGCCTCAGGGAATCTGTAGAGAGCCACTGGAGTCAGCGAGTGCTATAGAGAAACTGTAGAGATCCACTGGAGTCAGTGTGGAGTATAGGGAAACTGTAGAGAGCTAATGACGTCAGTGTGGACAATAGGGAAACAATAGGTAGCCACTGGTGTCATTGTGGACTATTGGGAAACTGTAGAGAGCCACTTGGTGTCAGAGTGGACCACAGGGAAACCGTAGTGAGTTACTGGAGTCAGGGAGGGCCACAGGGAAAGCGTACAAGGCTACTGGAGTCAGTGTGGGCTATAGGGAAACCGTAGATAGCCGCTGGAGTCCGTGGCGACTATTGGAAAACCGTAGAGAGTCACTGGAGTGAGTGTGGGATATAGCAAAACTATACAGAGCCACTGGAATCTGTGTGAGCCTCAGGGAATCTTTAGAGAGCCATTGGATTCAGCGAGTGCTATAGAGAAACCGTCCATAGCCACAGTTGTCAGTGTAGATATAGGGCAACTGTAGAGAGCAACTGGTGTCAGTGTGGACTATAGGGAAACCGCAGAGAGCCACTGGAGTTAGTGTGGACTATAGGGAAACTGTAGAGAGCCCATGGAATCAGTGCAGAGTATCGGAAAACCATGGAGAACCACTGGAGTGTGTTTGGGATATAGGGAAAACATACAGAGCCAGTGGAGACAGTTTGCGATTTGCGGAATCTGAAAAGAGCCACTGGAGTCAACGAGGGCTATAGCGAACCCGGAGAGAGCTACTGGAGTCAGTGTGGAATATAGAAAAACCTTAGATAGCCACTGGATTGAGAGTGGGATATAGGGAAACAGTACAGAGCCACTGGAGTCAGCGAGGGTTATTTGGAAAGTGTACTGAGCCACTGGAGCCAGTGAGGGATATAGGGAAACCGTAGAGAGCTACTGGAGGCAGTGTGGACTATAGGGAAAGCGTAGAGAGCTACTGGAGGCAGTGTGGACTTTAGGGAACCTGTAGAGTGACAATGGGGTCAGTGTGGGATATAGGGAAACCGTAGAGATCCAATGGAGTCTGTGTGGGGTATAGGGAAACCATAGAGAACCGCTAGAGTCGGTGTGGGATATAGGGAAAATTTGGAGAGCCACTGGAGTCAGTGCAGGCTTCAGGGACAACGTAGCGAGCAGCTGGAGTCAATATGGGCTTTAGGGAAACCGCAGAGTTCCACTGGAGTCAGTTGTGGACTATAGGGAAACCGTAGAGAGCAGATGGAGTCAGTGTGGGCTTTAGGGAAAACGTAGAGAGCCGCTGGAGTCTGTGTGGGGTATAGGGAAACTGTAGAGAACCACGAGAGTCGGTGTGGGATATAGGGAAAATTTGGAGAGCCACTGGAGTCAGTGCAGGCTTCAGGGAAAACGTAGAGAGCAGCTGGAGTCAATATGGGCTTCAGGGAAACCGTAGAGTTCCACTGGAGTCAGTTGTGGACTATAGGGAAACCGTAGAGAGCAGATTGAGTCAGTGTGGGCTTTAGGGAAAACGTAGAGAGCCGCAGGAGTCGGTGTGCGCTATAGGGAAGTCGTGGAGAGCTGTTGAAGTCAGTGTGACATAAAGAGAAACCCGTGAGAGCCGCTGGAGACAGTGTGGGCTATTGGAAAACCGTACAGAGCTGCTGGAGACATTGTGGGCTTCAGGAAATCTGCAGAGGGCCACTGGAGACAATTTGGACTATAGGGAAACTGTAGAGAGTCGCTGGAGTCAGTGTGGGATGTAGGGAAAGCGTAGAGAGCCATTGGAGGCATAGTGGACTATAGGCAAACTGCAGAGAGCCAATGGGTCAGGGTGTGATATAGGGAAACCTAGAGAGCCAATGGTGTCAGTGTGGACTATAGGGAAACCGTAGAGAGCCGCTCGTGCCAGTATGGACGATAGGGAAACTGTAGAGAGCCTCTGGAGTCAGTGTGGACATTTGGGAAACAGGAGAGAGCCAATGGTGTCAGTGTGGACTATAGGGAAACTGTAGAGAGCCTGTGGTGTACGTATGAACTATAGGGAAACCGTAGAGAGCCACTGGAGTCAGTGTGGACTATACGGAAACTGCAAACAGCCGCTGGGGTCAGTGTGGACTATAGTGAAAGCATAGAGAGCCACTGAAGTCATTGTGGACTATAGGGAAAACGACGAGATCTCCTGGAGACATTCTTGCTTTTAGGAAAACTGCAGAGGGCCACTGGAGTCAGTGTGGACTATAAGGAAAATGTAGAGAGCCGCTGGAGACAGTGTGGGATGTAGGGAAAGCGTAGAGAGCAATTGGAGGCATGGTGGACTATAGGTAGAGAGCCAATGGAGTCAGTGTGTGATATAGGGAAACCTAGAGAGCCAATGGTGTCAGTGTGGACTATAGGTAAACCGTAGAGAGCCGCTGGTGCCAGTATGGACTATAGGGAAACTGTAGAGAGCCACTGCAGTCAGTGTGGACATTAGGGAAACCGGAGAGAGCGTATGGTGTCAGTGTGGACTATACGAATACTGTAGAGATCCACTGGTGTAAGTATGGACTATAGGGAAACCGTAGAGAGCCACTGGAGTCAGTGTGGACTATAGGGAAACTGTAGAGAGCCAATGATGTCAGTGTGGACTATAGGGAAACAATAGGTAGCCGCTGGTGTCATTGTGGACTATAGGGAAACCGTAGAGAGCCGCTGGTGTCAGTGTGGACAATAGGGAAACAATAGGTAGCCACTGGTGTCATTGTGGAATATATGGAAACTGTAGAGAGCCACTGGATTCAGTGTGGACCAAAGGGATACCACAGTAAGCCCCTGGAGTCAGGGTGGGCCATAGGCAAACCGTACAGAGCTACTGGAGTCACTTTGCGCTATAAGGAAACTGTAGAGAGCCGCTGGAGTCAGTGTGGGCTTTGGCGAAACCGTAGAGAGCCGTTGAAGTCAGTGTGAGATAAAGGGAAACCGTAGAGAGCCGCTGGAGTCAGTATGGAAAATGAGGCAAACCTAGAGATCTGCTGGAGACATTGTGGGCATGACAAAACTATAGAAGGCCAGTGGCGTCAGTGTGGACTATATGGAAACCGTAGAGATCCGCTGAAGTCAGTGTGAGATATAGGGAAAATGCAGAGAGCCCCTGGAGTAAATTGTGGACTATAGGGAAACCGTCGCGAGCCACTGGAGTCAGTGTGGACTTTAGGGAAACCGGAGAGAGACATTGGTGTCAGTGTGGACTATAGGGAAACCGTAGAGAGCCACTGGAGTCAGTGTGGACTATAGTGAAACCGTAGAGAGCCACATGGTGTCAGTGTGGACCAAAGGGAAACCGTAGTGAGTTACTGGATTCAGGGAGGGCCACAGGGAAAGCGTACAAGGCTACTGGAGTCAGTGTGGGCTACAGGGAAACCGTAGATAGCCGCTGGAGTCCGTGGCGACTATTGGAAAACCGTAGAGAGTCACTGGAGTGAGTGTGGGATATAGCAAAACTATACAGAGCCACTGGAATCTGTGTGAGCCTCAGGGAATCTGTAGAGAGCCACTGGAGTCAGCGAGTGCTATAGAGAAACTGTAGAGATCCACTGGAGTCAGTGTGGAGTATAGGGAAACTGTAGAGAGCTAATGACGTCAGTGTGGACAATAGGGAAACAATAGGTAGCCACTGGTGTCATTGTGGACTATTGGGAAACTGTAGAGAGCCACTGGTGTCAGTGTGGACAATAGGGAAACAATAGGTAGACACTGGTGTCATTGTGGACTATTGGGAAACTGTAGAGAGCCACTGGAGCCCGTGGCAACTATTTGAAAACCGGAGAGAGTCACTGGAGTGAGTGTGGGATATAGCAAAACTATACAGAGCCACTGGAATCTGTGTGAGCCTTAGGGAATCTGTAGAGAGCCACTGGAGTCAGCGAGTGCTATAGAGAAACCGTCCCTTGCCACAGTTGTCAGTGTAAATATAGGGCAACTGTAGAGAGCCACTGGTGTCAGTGTGGAATATAGGGAAACCGCAGAGAGCCACTGGAGTTACTGTGGACTATAGGGAAACTGTAGAGAGCCCATGGAATCAGTGCGGAGTATAGGAAAACCATGGAGAACCACTGGAGTGAGTTTGGGATATAGGGAAAACATACAGAGCCAGTGGAGACAGTTTGCGATTTGCGGAATATGAAAAGAGCCACTGGAGTCAACGAGGGGTATAGCGAACCCGTAGAGAGCTACTGGAGTCAGAGTGGGCTATAGGGTAAATATAGAGAACCACTGGAGTCAGTGTGGAATATAGAAAAACCATAGATAGCCACTGGATTGAGAGTGGGATATAGGGATACAGTACAGAGCCACTGGAGTCAGCGAGGGTTATTGGGAAAGCGTACTGAGCCACTAGAGCCAGCGAGGGATATAGGGAAACCGTAGAGAGCTGCTGGAGGCAGTGTGGACTATAGGGAAAGCGTAGAGAGCTACTGGAGGCAGTATGGACTTTAGGGAACCTGTAGAGTGACAATGGGGTCAGTGTGGGATATAGGGAAACCGTAGAGATCCACTGGAGTCTGTGTGGGGTATAGGGAAACCGTAGAGAAACGCTAGAGTCGGTGTGGGATATAGGGAAAATTTGGAGAGCCACTGGAGTCAGTGCAGGCTTCAGGGAAAATGTAGAGAGCAGCTGGAGTCAATATGGGCTTCAGGGAAACCGTAGAGTTCCACTGGAGTCAGTTGTGGACTATAGGGATACCGTAGAGAGCCGCTGGAGTCGGTGTGCGCTATAGGGAAGCCGTGGAGAGCTGTTGAAGTCAGTGTGACATAAAGCGAAACCCGTGAGAGCCGCTGGAGACAGTGTGGGCTATTGGAAAACCGTACAGAGCTGCTGGAGACATTGTGGGCTTCAGGAAATCTGTAGAGTGCCACTGGAGACAATTTGGACTATAGGGAAACTGTAGAGAGTCGCTGGAGTCAGTGTGGGATGTAGGGAAAGCGTAGAGAGCCATTGGAGGCATAGTGGACTATAGGCAAACTGCAGAGAGCCAATGGAGTCAGTGTGTGATATAGGGAAACCGTAGAGAGCCGCTCGTGCCAGTATGGACGATAGGGAAACTGTCGAGAGCCTCTGGAGTCAGTGTGGACATTTGGAAACCGGAGAGAGCCAATGGTGTCAGTGTGGACTATAGGGAAACTGTAGAGAGCCTGTGGTGCACGTATGAACTATAGGGAAACCGTAGAGAGCCACTGGAGTCAGTGTGGACTATACGGAAACCGCAAAGAGCCCCTCGGGTCAGTGTGGACTATAGGGAAAGCATAGAGAGCCACTGAAGTCATTGTGGACTATAGGGAAAACGACAAGATCTCCTGGAGACATTCTTGCTTTTAGGAAAACTGCAGAGGGCCCTGGAGTCAGTGTGGACTATAGGGAAAATGTAGAGAGCCGCTGGAGTCAGTGTGGGATGTAGGGAAAGCGTAGAGAGCCATTGGAGGCATGGTGGACTATAGGCAAACAGCAGAGAGCCAATGGAGTCGGTGTGTGATACAGGGAAACCTAGAGAGCCAATGGTGTCAGTGTGGACTATACGTAAACCGTAGAGAGCCGCTGGTGCCAGTATGGACTATAGGGAAACTGTAGAGAGCCACTGGAGTCAGTGTGGACATTAGGGAAACCGGAGAGAGCGTATGGTGTCAGTGTGGACTGTAGGGAAACTGTAGAGAGCTACTGGTGTAAGTATGGACTATAGGGAAACCGTAGAGAGCCACTGGAGTCAGTGTGGACCAGAGGGAAACTGTAGAGAGCCAATGGCGTCAGTGCGGACTATAGGGAAACAATAGGTAGCCACTGGTGTCATTGTGGACTATTGGGAAACCGTAGAGAGCCACTGGTGTCAGTGTGGAAATTAGGGAAACAATAGGTCGTCACTGGTGTCATTGTGGACTATTGGGAAACCGTAGAGAGCCACGGGATTCAGTGTGGACCAAAGGGATACCGCAGTAAGCCCCTGGAGTCAGGGTGGGCCATAGGCAAACCTTACAGAGCTACTGGAGTCACTTTGCCCTATAAGGAAACTGTAGACAGCCGTGGAGTCAGTGTGGGCTTTGGGGAAACCGTAGAGAGCCGTTGAAGTCAGTGTGAGATAAAGGGAAACCTTGAGAGCCGCTGGAGTCAGTGTGGACTACAGGGAAAGCGCAGAGAGCCACTGAAGTCATTGTGGACTATAGGGAAAACGACAAGATCTCCTGGAAACATTCTTGCATTTAGGAAAACTGCAGAGGGCCACTGGAGTCAGTGTGGACGATAGGGAAAATGTAGAGAGCCGCTGGAGTCAGTGTGGGATGTAGGGAAAGCGTAGAGAGCCATTGGAGGCATAGTGGACTATAGGCAAACAGCAGAGAGCCAATGGAGTCAGTGTGTGATATAGGGAAACCTAGAGAGCCAATGGTGTCAGTGTGGAATATACTTAAACCGTAGAGAGCTGCTGGTGCCAGTATGGACTATAGGGAAACTGTAGAGAGCCACTGGAGTCAGTGTGGACATTAGGGAAACGGGAGAGAGCGTATGGTGTCAGTGTGGACTATAGGAATACTGTAGAGAGCCACTGGTGTAAGTATGGACTATAGGGAAACCGTAGAGAGCCACTGGAGTCAGTGTGGACTATAGGGAAACTGTAGAGAGCCCCTGGAATCCATACGGAGTTACTGGAGTCAGGGAGGGCCACAGGGAAAGCGTACAAGGTAGTAACCTTGGAGTCAGTGTGGGCTATAGGGTAACCGTAGATAGCCGCTGGAGTCCGTGGCGACTATTGGAAAACCATAGAGAGTCACTGGAGTGAGTGTGGGATATAGCAAAACTATACAGAGCCACTGGAGTCAGTGTGAGCCTCAGGGAATCTGTAGAGAGCCACTGGAGTCAGCGAGTGCTATAGAGAAACCGTCCATTGCCACAGTTGTCAGTGTAGATATAGGGCAACTGTAGATAGCCACTGGTGTCAGTGTGGACTATAGGGAAATCGGAGAGAGCCACTGGAGTTAGTGTGGACTATAGGGAAACCGTAGAGAGCCCATGGAAACACTGCGGAGTATAGGAAAACCATGGAGAGCCACTGGAGTGAGTTTGGGATACAGGGAAACCATACAGAGTCAGTGGAGACAGTTTGTGAAATATGGAATCTGTAAAGAGCCACTGGAGTCAACGAGGGCTATAGAGAACCCGTAGAGAGCTACTGGAGTCAGAGTGGGCTATGGGGAAAACGTACAGAGCCCCTGGAGTCAGTGTGGACTATAGGAAACCCGTAGAGAGCCACTGGAGTGAGAGTGGGATATAGGGAAACAGTACAGAACCACTGGAGTTAGCGAGGGTTATAGGGAAAGCTTACTGAGCCACTAGAGCCAGCGATGGCTATATGGAAAGTGGAGAGAGCTACTGGAGGCAGTGTGGACTATAGGGAACCTGTAGAGGGACAATGGGGTCAGTGTGGGATATAGGGAAACCGTAGAGATCCACGGGAGTCTGTGTGGGCTATAGGGAAACCGTAGAGAACCACTAGAGTCGGTGTGGGATATAGGGAAAATTTGGAGAGCCACTGGAGTCAGTGCAGCCTTTAGGGAAAACGTAGAGAGCAGCTGGAGTCATTATGGGCATCAGGGAAACCGTCGAGTTCCACTGGAGACATTTATGGACTATAGGGAAACCGTAGAGAGCTACTGGAGTCAGTGTGGGCTTTAGGGAAACCATAGAGAGCCGCTGGAGGCAGTGTAGGCTATAGAGAGCCACTAGAGCCAGCGATAGGCTATAGAGAGCCACTGGAATCAGTGTGGGATATGGGGAAGCCGTAGAAAGCCACTGGATTCAGTGAGGGCTATGAGGGAAACCCTGGAGAGAAACTGGAGTCAGTGTGGATTATAGGGAATCTACAGACAGCCACTGGAGTCAATGTGGACTATAGGGAATCCGTAGAGAGCCATTGGATTCGGTGTGGACTATAGGGAAACTGTAGAGAGCCACTTGAGTCAGTGTGGACGATAAGGAATTCGTATAGAGCCAATGGTGTCAGTGTTGTTCATAGGGAATCCGTAGTGAGCCATCGAAGTCAGTGTGTGATATAGGGAAACCGTAGAGAGCCACTGGGGTCAGTGTGGTCTATTGGAAAACCGTCCAGAGCTGCTGGAATTAGTGTGGGATAGAGGGAATCCGCAGAGAGCCCCTGGAGTCAGTGTGGACTATAGGGAAACCGTAGCGAGCCACTGGAGTCAGTGTGGACTTTCGAGAAATCGGAGAGAGCCAATGGTGTCAGTGTGGACTATAGGGAAACTGTAGAGAGCGACTGGTGAAAGTATGGACTATAGGGAAACCGTAGAGAGCCACTGGAGTCAGTGCGGACTATAGTGAAACCGTAGAGAGCCACTGGTGTCAGTGTGGACCAAAGGGAAACTGTAGTGAGCCACTGGAGTCAGGGAGGGCCATAGGGAAAGCGTACAAGGCTACTGGAGTCAGTGTGGGCTATAGGGAAACCGTAGATAGCCACTGGAGTCAGTGCCGACTACAGGAAAACCGTAGAGATTCACTAGAGTGAGAGTGGGATATAGGGAAAACTGTACAGAGCCACTGGATTCAGTGTGATCCTCAGGGAATCTGTAGAGAGCCACTGGAGTCAGCGAGTGCTATAGGGAAACCGTACATAGCCACAGTTGTCAGTGTAGATATAGTGCAACTGTAGAGAGCCACTGGTGTCAGTGTGGACTATAGGGAAATCGCAGAGAGCCACTGGAGTTAGTGTGGACTATAGGGATAGCGTAGAGAGCCCATGGAAACACTGCGGACTATAGGAAAACCATGGAGAGCCACTGGAGTGAGTTTGGGATACAGGGAAACCATACAGAGCCAGTGGAGACAGTTTGCAAAATACGGAATCTGTAAAGAGCCACTGGAGTCAACGAGGGCTAAAGAGAACTCGTAGAGAGCTACTGGAGTCAGAGTGGGCTATGGGGAAAACGTACAGAGCCCCTGGAGTCAGTGTGGACTATAGGAAACCCGTAGAGAGCCACTGGAGTGAGACGGGGAAATAGGGAAACAGTACAGAGCCACTGGAGTCAGCGAGGATTATAGGGAAAGCGTACTGAGCCAATAGAGCCAGCGAGGGCTATATGGAAACCGTAGAGAGCTACTGGAGGCAGTGTGGACTATAGGGAACCTGTAGAGGGACAATGGGGTCAGTGTGGCATATAGGGAAACCGTAGAGATCCACGGGAGTTTGTGTGGGCTATAGGGAAACCGTAGAGAACCACTAGAGTCGGTGTGGGATATAGGAAAAATTTGGAGAGCCACTGGAGTCAGTGCAGCCTTTAGGGAAAACGTAAAGAGCATCTGGAGTCATTATGGGCATCAGGGAAACCGTAGAGTTCCACTGGAGTCATTTGTGGGCTATAGGGACACCATAGAGAGCTGCTGGAGTCAGTGTGGGCTTTAGGAAAACCGTAGAGAGCTGCTGGAGTCAGCGTAGGCTATAGAGAGCCACTAGAGCCAGCGATAGGCGATAGAGAGCCACTGGAATCAGTGTGGGATATGGAGAAGCCGTAGAAAGCCACTGGATTCAGTGAGGGCTATAGGGAAACCCTGGAGAGAAACTGGAGTCAGTGTGGATTATAGGGAAACTGCGGAGAGCCACTGTAGTCAGTGTGGACTATAGGGAATCCGTAGAGAGCCATTGAATTCGGTGTGGACTATAGGGAAACTGTAGAGAGCCACTTGAGTCAGTGTGGACGATAAGGAATTCGTATAGAGCCAATGGTGTCAGTGTTGTTCCTAGGGAATCTGTCGTGAGCCACCAAAGTCAGTGTGTGATATAGGGAAACTGTAGAGAGCCACAGGGGTCAGTGTGGTCTATTGGAAAACCGTCCAGAGCCGCTGGAATTAGTGTGGGATAGAGGGAAGCTGCAGAGAGCCACTGGTGTCAGATTGGGCTATTGGGAACCGTAGAGAGCCAGTGGAGTCAATGTGGAATATAGGGAAACCGTAGAGAGCCACTACTGTCAGTTTGGACTAGAGGGACCCCGTAGAGAGCCATGGAGTTACTGTGGACTATAGGGAAACCATAGGGAGCCACTGGTGTCAGTGTACACTATAAGGAAACGGTAGTGAGCCACTGGAGTCAGGGTGGGCCATAAGGATCCCGTGGATAACTACTAGAGTCAGACTGGGTTATAGAGAAACCGTGGAGATCCACTGCACTCAGTGTGGTGAATAAGGAAACCGTGGAGAACCGCTGGAGTCAGTGTGGGATATAGGGAAAATGTGGAGAGCCACTGGAGTCAATGCAGGCTTTAGGGAAACCGTAGAGAGCAGCTGGAGTCATTATGGGCCTTAGGGAAACTGTAGAGTTCCACTGGAGTCAAGGGTGGACTATAGGGACACCGTAGAGAGAAGCTGGAGACAGTGTGAGATATAGGGATACCGCAGAGAGCCCCTGGAGTCAGTGTAGACTATAGGGAAACCGTAGCAACCCACTGGAGTCAGTGTGGACTTTAGGGAAACCGGAGAGAGCCAATGGTGTCAGTGTGGACTATAGGGAAATCTGTAGAAGGCCACTCGAGTCAGTGTGGACTATAGGGAAAACGTAGAGAGCCGCTGGAGTCAGTGTAGGCTTTACAAAAACCGTAGAGAGCCACTGCAGTCAGTGTTTGCTATGGGGAACCCATAGAGAGCTGCTGAGGTCGCTGTGGGGTATAGGGAAACCATCGATCGCCGCTAAAGTCAGTGTGAGATAAATGGAAACCCTTGAGAGCCAATGGAGTCAGTATGGACTGTAGGGAAACCGTAGAGAACTGCTGGAGTCATTCTGGGCTTTAGGAAAACTGTAGAGGGCCACTGGAGGCAGTGTGGACTATAGGGAAACAGGACAGAGCCAATGGTGTCAGTGTGGACTATAGGGAAACCGTTGAGAGCTGCTGTAGATATTCTGGGCTTTAGGAAAACTGTAGTGGGCCTCTGGAGTCATTGTGGACGATACGGAAAACGTAGAGAGCCGCTGGAGTCAGTGTAGGCTTTCGAAAAACCATAGAGAGCCACTGCAGTCAGTGTGAGATATGGGGATACTTAGAGAGCCGATGGAGACGGTATGGGCTATAGGGAAACCGTTGAGCGCCGCTAAAGACAGTGTGAGATAAACGGAAACCCTTGAGAGCCTCTGGAGTCAGTATGACGATAGGGAAAACGTAGAGAGCTGCTGGAGTCATTCTGGGCATTAGGAAAAATGTAGAGGGCCACTCGAGTCAGTGTGGACTACAGGGAATCTGTGGAGATACACTGCAGTCAGTCTGGGATATAGGGAAAACGTAGAGATCTGCTGCAGTCATTGTGGACTCTGGAGAAACCGTAGAGAGCTGCTAGAGTAAGTGTGTGATTTGGGAAACCTAGAAAACCACGGGCGCAGAGTGGTCTAAAGGAAAACAATAGAGAGCCGCTGGAATCAGTGTGAACTATTGGGAAACCGTAGGGAACCACTGGTATCATTTTGGACCAAAGAGAAATCATAGAGAGCCACTGGAGTCAGGGTGGGCCATAAGGAATCCGTAGAGAGGTACTGGAGTCAGACTGTGATGTAGGGAAACCGTAGAGAACCGCTGGAGTCAGTGTTGGATATAGGGAAAATGTGGAGAGCCACTGGATTCAATGTATGCTTTAGAAAAACCGTAGAGAGCAGCTGGAATGATTCTGGGCTTTAGGAAAACCGTAGAGTTCCATTGGAGCCAGGTGTGGACTACAGGGAAACCGTAGAGAGCAGCTGTTGTCAGTGTGGGCTTTAGGGAAACCGTAGAGAGCAGTTGAAGTCAGTGTGAGATAAACGGAAACACTTGAGTGCCGCTGGAGTCAGTGTGGACTATTGGAAAACCATAGAGAGCTGCTGGAGACATTGTGGGCTTTAGGAAAACTGTAGAAGGCCACTGGAGTCACTGTGGACTACTGCGGAAACTGTAGAGAGCTCCTATGGTCAGTGTGGACTATAGGGAAAGCTTAGAGAGCCACTGGAGTCTGTGTGGACTATAGGGAAACTGAGGAGAGCTGCTGGAGCCAATCTGGCCTTTAGGAAAACTGCAGAGGGCCACTGGAGTCAGTGTGGAATGTAGGGAAAGCGTAGAGAGCCACTGGAGTCAGTGTGAACTATTGGGAAACCTTAGGGAGCCTCTGGTGGCATTGTGGACCAAAGAGAAATCATAGAGAGCCACTGGAGTCAGGATGAGCCATAAGGAACCCATAGAGAGCTACTCGAGTCAGACAGGGATATCGGGAAACCGTAGAGAACTGCTGGAGTCAGTGTGGAATATAGGGAAAATGTGGAGAGCCACTGGATTCAATGCAGGCTTTAGGGAAACCGTAGAGCGCAGCTGGAGTCATTATGGGCTGTAGAGAAACCGTAGAGTTCCACTGGAGTCAGGTGTGGATAACAGGGAAACCGTAGAGAGCAACAGTTGTCAGTGTGGGCTTTAGGAAAACTGCAGAGGGCCGCTGGAGTCGGTGTGGGCTATTGGAAAGCCGTAGAGAGCCGTTGAAGTCAGTGTGAGATAAAGGGAATCACTTGAGTGCTGCTGGAGTCAGTGTGGACTATAGGGAAAGCGTCGAGAACCACTGGAGTCAGAGAGGGCTATAGGGAAACCGTAGAGAGCCGCTAAAGTCAGTGTGAGATAAACGGAAGCCCTTGAGAGGCACTGCAGTCAACGTGGGCTATGGGGTACCATAGAGAGCCGCTGGAGTCAGTGTGGGCTATAGGAAAACCGTAGAGCACCGCTAAAGACAGTATGAGATAAACGGAAACCCTTGAGAGCCGCTGGAGTCAGTATGACGATAGGGAAATCGTAGAGAGCTGCTGGAGTCATTCTGGGCATTAGGAAAACTGTAGAGGACCACTCGAGTCAGTGTGGACTATAGGGAAAACGTAGAGAGCCGCTGGAGTCAGTGTAGGCTTTACAAAAACCGTAGAGGGCCACTTCAAGCTCTGCTTGCTATGGGGAACCCAGAGAGAGCTGCTGGAGTCAGTGTGGGCTATAGGGATACCATAGATCGCAGCTAAAGTCAGTGTGAGATAAACGGAAACTCTTGAGAGCCAACGGAGTCAGTGTGGACTATCGGGAAACAGTAGAGAGCTGCTGGAGTCATTTTGGGCTTTAGAAAAACTGTAGAGGGCCACTGTATTCAGTGTGGACTATAGGGAAACAGGACAGAGCCCATGGTGTCATTGTGGACTATAGGGAAACCGTACAGAGCCACTGCTGTCAGTATGCACAATGGAAAACCGTAGAGAGGCACTAGAGCCAGTGTGAACAATAGGGAAACCGTAGAGATCCACTGGTGTCAGTGTGGACCAAACGAAAACAGTAGTGAACCACAGGAGTCAGGGTGGGCCATAGGGAAAATGTACATAAATATTGGAGTCAGTGTGGACTATAGGGAAACCGTAGAGAGCTGCTGGAGTCAATGTGGACTATGGGAAAACTGTAGAGAGTCACTGGAGTGGGTGTGGGATATAGGGAAAACATACAGAGCAACTAGATTGAGTGCAGGCTTTAGGGAAACCGTAGAGAACCACTAGAGTCAGTGTGAACTATTGGGAAACCTTAGGGAGCCACTGGTGTCATTGAGGACCAAAGAGAAATCATAGAGAGCCACTGGAGTCAGGATGTGCCATAAGGAACCCGTAGAGAGCTACTGGAGTCAGACTGGGATATAGGGAAACCGTAGAGAACCTCTGGAGTCAGTGTTGGATATAGGGAAAATGTGGTGAGCCACTGGATTCAATGCAGGCTTTAGGGAAACCACAGAGCGCAGCTGGAATCATTATGGGCTTTAGGGAAACCGTAGAGTTCCACTGGTGTCAGGTGTGGACTACAGGGAAACTGTAGAGAGCAGCTGTTGTCAGTGTGGGCTTTAGGGAAACCGTAGAGAGCCGTTGAAGTCAGTGTGAGATAAAGGGAAACACTTGAGTGCCGCTGGAGTCATTCTGGACTATTGGAAAACCATAGAGAGCTGCTGGAGACATTGTGGGCTTTAGGAAAACTGTAGAAGGCCACTGGAGTCACTGTGGACTATAGGGAAAGCGTTGAGAGCCACTGGAGTCAGTGTGGACTATAGGTAAACCGTAGAGAGCTGCTAAAGCCAGTGTGAGATAAACGGAAGCCCTTGAGAGCCGGTAGCGTCAGTGTGGACTATACGGAAAACGTAGGGAGCTGCTGGAGACATTCTGGGCTTTAGGAAAACTGTAGAGGGCCACTGGAGTCATTTTGGATTATTGGGAAAACGTAGAGAGCCGCTGGAGTCTGTGTAGGCTTTTGAAAAACCATAGAGAGCCACTGCAGTCAGCGTGGGCTATGGGGAACCTTAGAGAGCCGCTGGAGACGGTGTGGGGTTTAGGGAAACCATAGAGCGCCGCTAAAGACAGTGTGAGATAAACGGAAACCCTTGAGAGCCGCTGGAGTCAGTGTGGACTATAGGTATACCGTAGAGAGCCGCTAAAGCCAGTGTGAGATAAACGGAAGCCCTTGAGAGCCGGTAGCGTCAGTGTGGACTATACGGAAAACGTAGGGAGCTGCTGGAGACATTCTGGGCTTTAGGAAAACTGTAGAGGGCCACTGGAGTCATTTTGGATTATTGGGAAAACGTAGAGAGCCGCTGGAGTCTGTGTAGGCTTTCGAAAAACCATAGAGAGCCACTGCAGTCAGCGTGGGCTATGGGGAACCTTAGAGAGCCACTGGAGATGGTGTGGGCTTTAGGGAAACCATAGAGCGCCGCTAAAGACAGTGTGAGATAAACGGAAACCCTTGAGAGCCGCTGGAGTCTGTATGACGATAGGGAAAATGTAGAGAGCTGCTGGAATCATTCTGGGCATCAGGAAAAATGTAGAGGGCCACTCGAGTCAGTGTGGACTATAGGGAAAATGTAGAGAGCCGCTGGAGTCAGTGTAGGCTTTACAAAAACTGTAGAGAGCCACAGCAGTCAGTGTTTGCTATGGGGAAACTATAGAGAGCTGCTGGAGTCGGTGTGGGCTATAGGGAAACCATAGATCGCTGCTAAAGTCAGTGTGAGATAAATGGAAACCCTTGTGAGCCGCTGGATTCAGTATGGACTATAGGGAAACCGTAGAGAGCTGCTGGAGTCATTCTGGGCTTTAGGAAAAGTGTAGAGGGCCACTGGAGTCAGTGTGGACTATAGGGAATCTGTTGAGATCCACTGCAGTCAGTCTGGGATATGGGGAAAATGTAGAGAGCCGCTGGAGTCATTGTGGACTCTGGAGAAACCATAGAGAGCCGCTGGAGTCAGTGTGTGATATAGGGAAACCTAGAGAGCCACGGGCGCAGGGTCGTCTACAGGAAAACAGTAGAGAGCCGCTGTAATCAGTGTGAACTATTGGGAAACTGTCGGGAGCCACTGGTGTCATTGTGGACCAAAGAGAAATCATAGAGAGCCACTGGAGTCAGGGTGGACCATAAGGAACCCGTAGAGAGCTACTGGAGTAAGACTGGGATATAGGGAAACCGTAGAGAACGGCTGGAGTCAGTGTTGGATATAGGGAAAATGTGGAGAGCCACTGGATTCAATGCAAGCTTTAGGAAAACCGTAGAGAGCAGCTGGAATCATTATGGGCTTCAGGGAAACCGTAGAGTTCCACTGGAGTCAGGTGTGGAATACAGGGAAACCGTAGAGAGCAGCTGTTGTCAGTGTGGGCTTTAGGGAAACCATAGAGAGCTGTTGAAGTCAGTGTGAGATAAAGGGAAACACTTGAGTGCCGCTGGAGTCAGTGTGGACTATTGGAAAACCGTAGAGAGCTGCTGGAGACATTGTGGGCTTTAGGAAAACTGTAGAAGTCTACTGGAATCAGTGTGGACTACTCCGGAAACTGCAGAGAGCCCCTATGGTCAGTGTGGACTTTAGGGAAATTGTAGAGAGCCACTGGAGTCAGTGTGGACTATAGGGAAACTGAGGAGAGCTGCTGGAGACAATCTGGCCTTCAGGAAAACTGCATAGGGCCACTGGAGTCAGTGTGGACTACAGGGAAAATGTAGAGAGCTGCTGGAGTCAGTGTGGGATGTAGGAAAAGCGTAGCTAGCCACTGGAGACAGTGTGGGATGTAGGGAAAGTGTAGAGAGCCACTGGAGTCAGTGTGAACTATTGGAAAACCGTAGACAGCTGTTGGAGACATTGTGGGCTTTAGGAAAACTGTAGAAGACCACTGGAGTCAGTGTGTACTATAGGGAAAGCGTCGAGAGCCACTGGAGTCAGTGTGGACTATAGGGAAACTGTAGAGAGCCGCTAAAGTCAGTGTGAGATAAACGGAAGCCCTTGAGAGCCGCTAGAGTCACTGTGGACTATAGGGAAACTGTGGAGACCTGCTGGAGACATTCTGGGCTTTAGGAAAACAGTAGAGGGCCACTGGATTCATTGTGGAATATAGGCAAAACTTAGAGAGCCGCTGGAGTCAGTGTAGGCTTTTAAAAACCGTAGAGAGCCACTGCAGTCAGCGTGGGCTATGGGGAACCATAGAGAGCTGCTGGAGACTGCCTGGGCTTTAGGGAATCCGTAGAGCACCGCTAAAGACAGTATGAGATAAACGGAAACCCTTGAGAGCCGCTGGAGTCAGAGTGACGATAGGGAAACCGTAGAGAGCTGTTGGAGTCATTCTGGGCATTAGGAAAACTGTAGATGGCCACTCGAGTCAGTGTGGACTATAGGGAAAACGTAGAGAGCCGCTGGATTCAGTGTAGGCTTTACAAAAACCGTAGAGAGCCACTGCAGTCTGTGTTTGCTATGGGGATCCCAGAGAGAGCTGCTGGAGTCAGTGTGGGCTATAGGGATACCATAGATCGCAGCTAAAGTCAGTGTGAGATAAACAGAAACTCTTGATAGCCAATGGAGTCAGTATGAACTATCGGGAAACAGTAGAGAACTGCTGGAGTCTTTTTGGGCTTTAGGAAAACTGTAGCGGGCCACTGGATTCAGTGTGCATTATAGGGAAACAGGACAGAGCCAATGGTGTCAGTGTGGACTTTAGGGAAACCGTAGAGATCCACTGGTGTCAGTGGGGACCAAACGGAAACAGTAGTGAGCCACTGGAGTCAGGGTGGGCCAGAGGGAAAATGTGCATAAATACTGGAGTCAGTGTGGACTAGAGGGAAACCGTAGAGAGCTGCTGGAGTCAATGTGGACTATGGGAAAACTGTAGAGAGTCACTGGAGTGGGTGTGGGATATAGGGAAAACATACAGAGCAACTAGATTGAGTGCAGGCTTTAGGGAAACCGTAGAGAACCACTAGAGTCAGTGTGAACTATTGGGAAACCTTAGGGAGCCACTGGTGTCATTGTGGACCAAAGAGAAATCATAGAGAGCCACTGGAGTCAGGATGGGCCATAAGGAACCCGTAGAGAGCTACTGGAGTAAGACTGGGATATAGGGAAACCGTAGAGAACCTCTGGAGTCAGTGTTGGATATAGGGAAAATGTGGAGAACCACTGGATTCAATGCAGGATTTAGGAAAACCGTAGAGAGCAGCTGGAATCATTATGGGATTCAGGGAAAGCGTAGAGTTCCACTGGAGTCAGGTGTGGACTACAGGGAAACCGTAGAGAGCAGCTGTTGTCAGTGTGGGCTTTAGGGAAACCATAGAGAGCTGTTGAAGTCAGTGTGAGATAAAGGGAAACACTTGAGTGCCGCTGGAGTCAGTGTGGACTATTGGAAAACCGTAGAGAGCTGCTGGAGACATTGTGGGCTTTAGGAAAACTGTAGAAGACCACTGGAGTCAGTGTGTACGATAGGGAAAGCGTCGACAGCCACTGGAGTCAGTGTGGACTATAGGGAAACTGTAGAGAGCCGCTAAAGTCAGTGTGAGATAAACGGAATCCCTTGAGAGCCGCTAGAGTCACTGTGGTCTATAGGGAAACTGTGGAGACCTGCTGGAGGCATTCTGGGCTTTAGGAAAACAGTAGAGGGCCACTGGATTCATTGTGGAATATAGGCAAAACTTAGAGAGCCGCTGGAGTCAGTGTAGGCTTTTAAAAACCGTAGAGAGCCACTGCAGTCAGCCTGGGCTATGGGGAACCATAGAGAGCCGCTGGAGACTGCGTGGGCTTTAGGGAATCCGTAGAGCACCGGTAAAGACAGTATGAGATAAACGGAAACCCTTGAGAGCCGCTGGAGTCAGTATGACGATAGGGAAACCGTAGAGAGCTGTTGGAGTCATTCTGGGCATTAGGAAAACTGTAGATGGCCACTCGAGTCAGTGTGGACTATAGGGAAAACGTAGAGAGCCGCTGGATTCAGTGTAGGCCTTACAAAAACCGTAGAGAGCCACTGCAGTCTGTGTTTGCTATGGGGATCCCAGAGAGAGCTGCTGGAGTCAGTGTGGGCTATAGGGATACCATAGATCGCAGCTAAAGTCAGTGTGAGATAAACGGAAACTCTTGATAGCCAATGGAGTCAGTATGGATTATTGGGAAACAGTAGAGAACAGCTGGAGTCATTTTGGGCTTTAGGAAAACTGTAGCGGGCCACTGGATTCAGTGTGCATTATAGGGAAACAGGACAGAGCCAATGGTGTCAGTGTGGACTTTAGGGAAACCGTAGAGATCCACTGGTGTCAGTGGGGACCAAACGGAAACAGTAGTGAGCCACTGGAGTCAGGGTGGGCCAGAGGGAAAATGTACATAAATACTGGAGTCAGTGTGGACTAGAGGGAAACCGTAGAGAGCTGCTGGAGTCAATGTGGACTATGGGAAAACTGTAGTGAGTCACTGGAGTGGGTGTGGATATAGGGAATCCATACAGAGCCACTGGATTCAGTGCAGGCTTTAGGGAAACCATAGAGAACCATGGAGTCAGTGTGAACTATTGGGAAACCTTAGGGAGCCACTGGTGTCATTGTGGACCAAAGAGAAATCATAGAGAGCCACTGGAGTCAGGATGGGCCATAAGGAGCCCGTAGAGAGCTACTGGAGTCAGACTGGGATATCGGGAAACCGTAGAGAACCTGTGGAGTCAGTGTTGGATATAGGGAAAATGTGGAGAGCCACTGGATTCAATGCAGGCTTTCGGGAAACCAAACAACGCAGCTGGAATCATTATGGGCTTTAGGGAAACCGTAGAGTTCCCCTGGAGTCAGGTGTGGACTACAGGGAAACCATAGAGAGCAGCTGTTGTCAGTGTGGGCTTTAGGGAAACCGTAGAGAGCCGTTGAAGTCAGTGTGAGATAAAGGGAAACACTTGAGTGCCGATGGAGTCAGTGTGGACTATTGGAAAACCGTAGAGAGCTGCTGGAGACATTGTGGGCTTTAGGAAAACTGTAGAAGGCCACTGGAGTCGGTGTGGACTGTAGGGAAAGCGTTGAGAGCCACTGGAGTCAGTGTGGACTATAGGGAAACTGTAGAGAGCCGCTAAAGTCAGTGTGAGATAAACGGAAGCCCTTGAGAGCCGGTAGAGTCAGTGTGGACTATAGGGAAACCATAGAGAGCTGCTGGAGACATTCTGGGCTTTAGAAAAATGTAGAGGGCCACTGGAGTCATTTTGGACTATAGGAAAAACGTAGAGAGCCGCTGGAGTCTGTGTAGGCTTTCGAAAAACCATAGAGAGCCACTGCAGTCAGCGTGGGCTATGGGGAACCTTAGAGAGCCGCTGGAGATGGTGTGGGCTATAGGGAAAGCATAGAGCGCCGCTAAAGACGGTGTGAGATAAACGGAAACCCTTGAGAGCCACTGGAGTCTGTATGACGATAGGGAAAACTTAGAGAGCTGGTGGAGTCATTCTGGGCATTAGGATAAATGTAGAGGGCCACTCGAGTCAGTGTGGACTATAGGGAAAACGTAGAGAGCCACTGGATTCAGTGAAGGGTTTACAAAAACCGTAGAGAGCCACAGCAGTCAGTGTTTGCTATGGGGAAACTATAGAGAGCTGCTGGAGTCGGTGTGGGCTATAGGGAAACCATAGATCGCGGCTAAAGTCAGTGTGAGATAAATAGAAACCCTTGTGAGCCGCTGTATTCAGTATGGACTATAGGGAAACCGTAGAGAGCTGCTGGAGTCATTCTGGGCTTTAGGAAAAGTGTAGAGGGCCACTGGAGTCAGTGTGGACTATAGGGAATCTGTAGAAATCCACTGCAGTCAGTCTGGGATATAGGGAAACCGTAGAGAGCCGCTGGAGTCATTTTGGACTCTGGAGAAACCGTAGAGAGCCGCTGGAGTCAGTGTGTGATATAGGGAGACCTAGAGAGCCACGGGCGCAGGGTGGTCTACAGGAAAACAGTACAGAGCCGCTGGAATCAGTGTGAACTATTGGGAAACTGTCGGGAGCCACTGGTGTCATTGTGGACCAAAGAGAAATCATGGAGAGCCACTGGAGTCAGTGTAAACTATAGGGAAAGCGTCGAGAGCCACTGGAGTCAGTGTGGTCTATAGGGAAACTTTAGAGAGCCGCTAAAGTCAGTGTGAGATAAACGGAAGCCCTTGAGAGCCGCTAGAGTCAGTGTGGACTATAGGGCAACTGTAGAGAGCTGCTGGAGACATTCGGGGCTTTAGGAAAACTGTAGAGGGCCACTGGAGTCATTGTGGAATATAGGCAAAAATTAGAGAGCCGCTGGAGTCTGTCTAGGCTTTTGAAAATCCGTAGAGAGCCACTGCAGTCATCGTGGGCTATGGGGAACCATAGAGAGCCGCTGGAGTCTGTGTGGGCTATAGGGAATCCGTAGAGCACCGCTAAAGACAGCATGAGATAAACGGAAACCCTTGAGAGCCGCTGGAGTCAGTATGACGATAGGGAAAACGTAGAAAGCTGCTGGAGTCATTCTGGGCATTAGGAAAACTGTAGATGGCCACTCGAGTCAGTGTGGACTATAGGGACAACGTAGAGAGCCGCTGGATTCAGTGTAGGCTTTACAAAAACCGTAGAGAGCGACTGCAGTCTGTGTTTGCTATGGGGATCCCAGAGAGAGCTGCTGGAGTCGGTGTGGGCTATAGGGAAAATATAGATCGCCGCTTAAGTCAGTGTCAGATAAACAGAAACCCTTGAGAGCCAATGGAGTCAGTATGGACTATAGGGAAACCGTAGAGAGCTGCTGGAGACATTTTGGGCTTTAGGAAAACTGTATAGGGCCACTGGAGTCAGTGTGGACTATAGGGAAACAGGACAGAGCCAATGGTGTCAGTGTGGACCATAGGGAAAACGTGGAGAGCCACTGCTGTCAGTATGGACTATGGAAAACCGTAGAGAGGCACTAGAGCCAGTGTGAAAAATAGGGAAAGTGACGACCAAACAGAAACAGTAGTGAGCCACTGGAGTCAGGGTGGGCCATCAGGAAAATGTGCATAAATACTGGAGTCAGTGTGGACTATAGGGAAACCTTAGAGGGCTGCTGGAGTCAATGTGGACTATGGGATAACTGTAGAGAGTCACTGGAGTGGGTGTGGGATATAGGGAAACCGTACAGAGCCACTGGAGTCAGTGCAGGCTTTAGGGAAACCGTAGAGAGCCAGTGGAGTCAGTGTGAACTATTGGGAAAGCGTAGGGAGCCACTGGTGGTATTGTGGACCAAAGAGAAACCATAGAGAGCCACTGGAGTCAGGGTGGGCCATAAGGAACCCGGAGAGAGCTACTGGAGTCAGACTGGGATATAGGGAAAGAGTAGAGAACCACTGGAGACCGTGTGGGATATAGGGAAAATCTGGAGAGCCACTGGATTCAATGCAGGCTTTAGGGAAACCGTAGAGCGCAGCTGGAATCATTATGGGCTTTAGGGAAACCGTAGAGTTCCACTGGAGTCAGGTGCGGACTACAGGGAAACCGCAGAGAGCAGCTGTTGTCAGTGTGGGCTTTAGGGAAACCGTAGAGAGCCGTTGAAGTCAGCGTGAGATAAAGGGAAACACTTGAGTGCCACTGGAGGAAGTGTGGACTATTGGAAAACCGTAGAGAGCTGCTGGAGACATTGTGGGCTTTAGGAAATCTGTAGAAGGCTACTGGAGTCGGTGTGGACTATAGGGAAAGCGTTGAGAGCCACTGGAGTCAGTGTGGACTATAGGGAAACCGTAGAGAGCTGCTAAAGTCAGTGTGAGATAAACGGAAGCCCTTGAAAGCCGGTCGAGTCAGTGTGGACTATTGGGAAACCATAGAGAGCTGCTGGAGACTTTCTGGGCTTTAGGAAATCTATAGAAGGCCACAGGAGTCATTGTGGACTATAGGGAAAGCGTCGAGAGCCACTAGAGTCAGTGTGGACTATAGGGAAACCGTAGAGAGCCGCTAAAGTCAGTGTGAGATAAACGGAAGCCCTTGAGAGCCACTAGAGTCACTGTGGCCTATAGGGAAACCGTAGAGAGCTGCTGGAGACATTCTGGGCTTTAGGAAAAATGTAGAGGGGCACAGGAGTCATTGTGGTCTGTAGGGAAAACGTAGAGAGCCGCAGGAGTCAGTGTAGGCTTTACAAAGAGCGTAGAGAGCCACAGCAGTCAGTGTTTGCTTTGGGGAAACTATAGAGAGCTGATGGAGTCGGTGTGGGCTATAGGGAAAGCATAGATCGCCACTAAAGTCAGTGTGAGATAAATGGAAACCCTTGTGAGCTGCTGGAGACAGTATGGACTATAGGGAAACCGTAGAGTGCTGCTGGAGTCATTCTGGGCATTAGGAAAACTGTAGAGGGCCACTCGAGTCATTGTGGACTATAGGGAAAACGTAGGGAGCCGCTGGATTCAGTGTAGGCTTTACAAAAACCGTAGAGAGCCACTGCAGTCTGTGTTTGCTATGGGGAACCCAGAGAGAGCTGCTGGAGTCGGTGTGGGCTATAGGGAAAATATAGATCGCTGCTAAAGTCAGTGTGAGATAAACGGAAACCCTTGAGAGCCAATGGAGTCAGTATGGACTATAGGGAAACCGTAGAGAGCTGCGGGAGACATTTTGGGCTTTAGGAAAACTGTAGAGGGCCACTGGAGTCAGTGTGGACTATAGGGAAACAGGACAGAGCCAATGGTGCCAGTGTGGACTATAGCGAAAACGTAGAGAGCCACTGCTGTCAGTATGGACTATGGAAAACCGTAGAGAGGCACTAGAGCCAGTGTGAAAAACAGAGAAACCCTAGAGATCCACTGGTGTCAGTGAAGACCAAACGGAAACAGTAGTGAGCCACTGGAGTCAGGGTGGGCCATCGGGAAAATGTGCATAAATACTGGAGTCAGTGTGGACTATAGGGAAACTGTAGAGAGCTGCTGGAGTCAATGTGGACTATGGGATAACTGTAGAGAGTCACTGGAGTGGGTGTGGGATATAGGGAAACCGTACAGAGCCACTGGAGTCAGTGCAGGCTTCAGGGAATCCGTAGAGAACCACTGGAGTCAATGTGAACTATTGGGAAAGCGTAGGGAGCCACTGGTGGCATTGTGGACCAAAGAGAAACCTTAGAGAGCCACTGGAGTCAGGGTGGGCCATAAGGAACACGTAGAGCGCTACTGGAGTCAGACTGGAATATAGGGAAACCGTAGAGAACTGCTGGAGTCAGTGTGGGATATAGGGAAAATCTGGAGAGCCACTGGATTCAATGCATGCTTTAGGAAAACGGTAGAGAGCAGCTGGAATCATTATGGGCTTTAAGGAAACCGTAGAGTTCCACTGGAGTCAGGTGTGGACTACAGGGAAACCGTAGAGAGCAGCTGTTGTCAGTGTGGGCTTTAGGGAAGCCGTAGAGAGCCGTTGAAATCAGTGTGAGATAAAGGGAAACACTTGAGTGCCGCTGGAGTCAGTGTGGACTATTGGAAAACCGTAGAGAGCTGCTGGAGACATTGTGGGCTTTAGGAAAACTGTAGAAGGCCACTGGAGTCAGTGTGGACTATAAGGAAAACGTAGAGAGCCGCTGGATTCAGTGTAGGCTTTCCAAAAACCATAGAGAGCCACTGCAGTCTGTGTTTGCTATGGGGAACCCAGAGAGAGCTGCTGGAGTTAGTGTGGGCTATAGGGATACCATAGATCGCAGCTAAATTCAGTGTGAGATAAACAGGAACTCTTGAGAGCCAATAGAGTCAGTATGGACTATAGGGAAACCGTAGAGAGCCGCTAAAGTCAGTGTGAGATAAACGGAAGACCTTGAGAGCCGGTCGAGTCAGTGTGGACTATTGGGAAACCATAGAGAGCTGCTGGAGACATTCTGGGCTTTACGAAAACTATAGAGGGCCACTGGAGTCATTTTGGACTTTAGGGAAAACGTAGAGAGCTGCTGGAGTCAGTGTGGGCTTTCGAAAAACCATAGAGAGCCACAGCAGTCAGCGTGGGCTATGGGGAACCTTAGAGAGCCGCTGGATAGGTGTGGGCTATAGGGAAACTGTAGAGCGCCGCTAAAGACGGTGAGAGATAACAACGGAAACCCTTGAGAGCCGCTGGAGTCAGTATGACGATAGGGAAAACGTGGAGAGCTGCTGGAGTCATTCTGGGCATTAGGAAAAATGTAGAGGGCCACTCGATTCAGTGTGGACTATAGGGAAAACGTAGAGAGCCGCTGGAGTCAGTGTAGGCTTTACAAAAACCGTAGAGAGCCACAGCAGTCAGTGTTTGCTATGGGGAAACCATAGAGAGCTGCTGGAGTCGGTGTGGGCTATAGAGAAACCATAGATCGCCGCTAAAGTCAGTCTGAGATAAAGGGAAACCTTTGTGAGCCGCTGGAGTCAGTATGGACTATAGGGAAACCGTAGAGAGCTGCTGGAGTCATTCTGGGAATTAGGAAAAGTGTAGAGGGCCACTGGAGTCAGTGTGAACTATAGGGAATCTGTAGAGATCCACTGCAGTCAGTCTGGGATATAGTGAAAACGTAGAGAGCCACTGGAGTCATTGAGGACTGTGGAGAAGCCGTAGAGAGCCGCTGGAGTCAGTGTGTGATGTAGGGAAACCTAGAGAGCCACGGGCGCAGGGTTGTCTACAGGAAAACAGTAGAGAGCCGCTGGAATCAGTGTGAACTATTGGGAAACTGTAGGGAGCCACTGGTGTCATTGTGGACCAAAGAGAAATCATAGAGAGCCACTGGAGTCAGGGTGGGCCATAGGGAACCCGTAGAGAGCTACTGGAGTAAGACTGGGATATAGAGAAACCGTCAAAGTCAGTGTGAGATAAACGGAAGCCCTTGAGATCCGCTAGAGTCACTGTGGACTATAGGGAAACCGCAAAGAGCTGCTGGAGACATTCTGGGCTTCTGGAAATCTGTAGAGGGCCACTGGAGTCATTGTGGAATATAGGAAAACTTAGACAGCTGCAGGAGTCAGTGTAGGCTTTCGAAAAACCGTAGAGAGCCACTGCAGTCAGCGTGGGCTATGGGGAACCATAGAGAGCCGCTGGAGTCAGTGTGGGCTATAGGGGAACAGTAGAGCGCCGCTAAAAACAGTATGAAATAAACGGAAACACTTGAGAGCTGCTGGAGTCAGTATGACGATAGGGAAACCGTAGAGAGCTGCTGGAGTCATTCTGGGCTTTCGGAAAACTGTAGAGGGCCACTGGAGTCAGTGTGGACTTTCGGGAATCTGTAGAGATCCACTGCAGTCAGTCTGGGATATAGGGAGAACGTAGAGAGCCGCTGGAGTCATTGTGGACTCTGGAGAAACCGTAGAGTGCCGCTGGAGTCAGTATGTGATATAGGGAAACCTAGAGAGCCATGGGCGCATGGTGGTCTACAGGAAAACAGTAGAGAGCCGCTGGAATCAGTGTGAACTATTGGGAAACTGTCACGAGCCATGGTGTCATTGTGCACCAAAGAGAAATCATAGAGAGCTACTGGAGTCAGGGTGGGCCATAAGGAACCCGTAGAGAGCTACTAGAGTCAGACTGGGATATAGGGAAACCGTAGAGAACCGCTGGAGTCAGTGTTGGATATAGGTAAAATGTGGAGAGCCACTGGATTCAATGCATGCTTTAGGAAAACCGTAGAGAGCAGCTGGAAACGTTATGGGCTTTAGTGAAACCGTAGAGTTCCACTGGAGTCAGGTGTGGACTACAGGGAAACCGTAGAGTGCAGCTACTGTCAGTGTGGGCTCTAGGGAAAACGTGGAGAGCCGTTGAAGTCAGTGAGAGATAAAGGGAAACTGTTGAGTGCCGCTGGAGTCAGTGTGGACTATTGGAAAACCGTGGAGAGCTGCTGGAGACATTGTGGGCTTTAGGAAAACTGTAGAAGGCCACTGGATTCAGTGTGGACTACTGCGGAAACGGCAGAGAGCCCCTGGGGTCAGTGTGGACTATAGGGAAAGCGTAGAGAGCCACTGGAGTCATTGTGGACTAAAGGGAAACTGAGGAGAGCTGCTGGAGACCATCTGGCTTTTAGGAATAATGCAGAGGGCCACTGGAGTCAGTGTGGACTACAGGGAAAATGTAGAGAGCCACTGGAGTCAGTATGAACTATTGGGAAAATGTAGGGAGCCACTGGTGTCATTGTGGACCAAAGGGAAATCATAAAGAGCCACTGGAGTCAGGATGGGCCATAAGGAACCCGTAGAGAGCTACAGGAGTCAGACTGGGATATAGGGAATCCGTAGAGAACCGCTGGAGTCAGTGTGGCATATAGGGAAAATGTGGAGAGCCACTGGATTCAATGCAGGCTTTAGGGAAACCGTAGAGCGCATTTGGAATCATTATGGGCTTTAGTGAAACTGTAGAGTTCCACTGGATTCAGGTGTGGACTACAGGGAAACCGTAAAGAGCAGCTGTTGTCAGTGTGGGCTTTAAGGAAACCGTAGAGAGCCGTTGAAGTCAGTGTGAGATAAAGGGAAACACTTGAGTGCCGCTGGAGTCAGTGTGGACTATTGGAAAACCGTAGAGAGCTGCTGGAGACACTGTGGGCTTTAGAAAAACTGTAGAAGGCCACTGGAGTCAGTGTGGAATATAGGGAAAGCGTCGAGAGCCACTGGATCAGTGTGGACTATAGGGAAACCGTAGAGAGCCGCTAAAGTCAGTGTGAGATAAACGGAAGCCCTTGAGAGCCGCTAGAGTCAGTGTGGACTATAGGGATACCGTGTAGAGATGCTGGAAACATTCTGGGCTTTAGGAAAGCTGTAGAGGGCCACTGGAGTCATTGTGGAGAATAGGGAAAACGTAGAGAGCCGCTGGAGTCAGTGTAGGCTTTCGAAAAACCGTAGAGAGCCACTGCAGTCAGTGTGGGCTATGGGGAACCATAGAGAGCCACTTGAGTCAGTGTGAGATAAATGGAAAACGTTGAGAGCCGCTGGAGTCAGTATGGACAATAAGTATTCCATAGAGAGCTGCTGGAGTCATTCTGGGCTTTAGGAAAACTGTAGAGGGTCACTGGAGTCAGGGAAACAGGACAGAGCCAATGGTCTCAGTGTGGACTATAGGGAAACCGTAGAGAGGCACTAGAACCAGTGAGGACGATAGGGAAACCGTAGAGAGACAATGGATTCAGTGTGGAATATATGGAAACCGTGGCGATCCACTGGTGTCAGTGTGCACTATAGGGAAACCGTAGAGAGCCACTGGGGTCATTGTAGACTAAAGGGAAAAATTAGAGAGCTACTGGAGTCAGTGTGGACTATAGGGAACCTGTCGTGATCGACTGGAGCCATTGTGGAATGTAGGGAAACTGTAGAGAGCCTCTGGAGTCAGTGTGGGCTATAGTGAATACGTAGAGACCTGCTGGAGTCAGTGTGTGATTCAGGGAAACCGAGCGAGCCACGGGGGGTCAGTGTGGTCTACAGGAAAACTTTAGAGATCCGCTGGACTCAGTGTGGGACACAGGGAAGACGTTGACAGCCACTGGAGTGTATGTGGTCTATAGGGAAACTGTAGAGAGCCATGGGAAACATTGAGGGATATAGGGAAACCTGAGAGAGCCTCTGGAGTAAGTGTGGGCTATAGGGAAACCAGAGAGAGCCACCGGAGCCAGTGTGAAATATAGGGAAACTGTAGAGAGCCAAAGGAGTCAGTGTGGGCTATAGAGAAACCGTTGAGAGCCACTGGAGACAGTGTGGATTATAGGGAAACCATAGAGAGCCCCTGGGTTCAGTGGACTATTGGGAAACCGTAGAGAACCACTGGGTTCAGTGGACTATTGGGAAACCGTAGAGAACCACTGGAGTCAGTGTGGAATATAGGGAAACGGTGGAGAGCCAATGGTGTCACTGTGGACTATAGGGAAACCGTAGAGAACCAATGGTGTCAGTGTGGACTATAGGAAAACCATAGAGAGCCACTGTTGTCACTGTGGATCATAGGGAAACACTCGAGACCTGCTGGAGTCTGTGTGGACTGTTGGGAAGCCGTAGAGAGCCACTGTTGTCACTGTGGACCATGGGGAAACAGTCAATATCCGCCGGAGTATGTGTGGACTGTAGGGAAACCGTAGAGAGCCTCTGGAGTCAGTATGCACTATAGGGCAACCACAGAGAGCCACTGGAGTCAGTGGACTATTGGGAAACTGCAGAGAACCACTGGAGTCAGTGTGGAATATAGGGAAACCGTGGAGAGCCAATGGTGTCACTGTGGACTATAGGGAAACGGTAGAGAGCCAATGGTGTCAGTATGGACTGCAGGCAAACTGCAGAGAGCCACTGGAGTCAGTGTGGACTGTAGGGAAACTGGAGGGAGCCAATGGTGTCAGTGCGGACTATAGGGAAACCGTAGAGAGCCACTGGAGTCAGTGTGGACTACAGTGAAACCGTAGAGAGCCAATGCTGTCAGTGTGGACTACAGGAAAACCGTAGAGAGCCACTGTTGTCACTGTGGACCATAGGGAAACAGTCGAGAGCTACTGGAGTCAGTGTGGACTATATTGAAACTGGAGAGAGCCAATGGTGTCAGTGTGGACTACAGGGAAAATGTAGAGAGCCACTGGAGTCAGTATGAACTATTGGGAAAATGTAGGGAGCCACTGGTGTCATTGTGGACCAAAGGGAAATCATAGAGAGCCACTGGAGTCAGGATGGGCCATAAGGAACCCGTAGAGAGCTACAGGAGTCAGACTGGGATATAGGGAATCCGTAGAGAACCGCTGGAGTCAGTGTGGCATATAGGGAAAATGTGGAGAGCCACTGGATTCAATGCAGGCTTTAGGGAAACCGTAGAGCGCATTTGGAATCATTATGGGCTTTAGTGAAACTGTAGAGTTCCACTGGATTCAGGTGTGGACTACAGGGAAACCGTGAAGAGCAGCTGTTGTCAGTGTGGGCTTTAAGGAAACCGTAGAGAGCCGTTGAAGTCAGTGTGAGATAAAGGGAAACACTTGAGTGCCGATGGAGTCAGTGTGGACTATTGGAAAACCGTAGAGAGCTGCTGGAGACACTGTGGGCTTTAGAAAAACTGTAGAAGGCCACTGGAGTCAGTGTGGAATATAGGGAAAGCGTCGAGAGCCACTGGATCAGTGTGGACTATAGGGAAACCGTAGAGAGCCGCTAAAGTCAGTGTGAGATAAACGGAAGCCCTTGAGAGCCGCTAGAGTCAGTGTGGACTATAGGGATACCGTGTAGAGATGCTGGAAACATTCTGGGCTTTAGGAAAGCTGTAGAGGGCCACTGGAGTCATTGTGGAGAATAGGGAAAACGTAGAGAGCCGCTGGAGTCAGTGTAGGCTTTCGAAAAACCGTAGAGAGCCACTGCAGTCAGTGTGGGCTATGGGGAACCATAGAGAGCCACTTGAGTCAGTGTGAGATAAATGGAAAACGTTGAGAGCCGCTGGAGTCAGTATGGACAATAAGTATTCCATAGAGAGCTGCTGGAGTCATTCTGGGCTTTAGGAAAACTGTAGAGGGTCACTGGAGTCAGGGAAACAGGACAGAGCCAATGGTCTCAGTGTGGACTATAGGGAAACCGTAGAGAGGCACTAGAACCAGTGAGGACGATAGGGAAACCGTAGAGAGACAATGGATTCAGTGTGGAATATATGGAAACCGTGGCGATCCACTGGTGTCAGTGTGCACTATAGGGAAACCGTAGAGAGCCACTGGGGTCATTGTAGACTAAAGGGAAAAATTAGAAAGCCTCTGGAGTAAGTGTGGGCTATAGGGAAACCAGAGAGAGCCACCGGAGCCAGTGTGAAATATAGGGAAACTGTAGAGAGCCAAAGGAGTCAGTGTGGGCTATAGAGAAACCGTTGAGAGCCACTGGAGACAGTGTGGATTATAGGGAAACCATAGAGAGCCCCTGGGTTCAGTGGACTATTGGGAAACCGTAGAGAACCACTGGGTTCAGTGGACTATTGGGAAACCGTAGAGAACCACTGGAGTCAGTGTGGAATATAGGGAAACAGTGGAGAGCCAATGGTGTCACTGTGGACTATAGGGAAACCGTAGAGAACCAATGGTGTCAGTGTGGACTATAGGAAAACCATAGAGAGCCACTGTTGTCACTGTGGATCATAGGGAAACACTCGAGACCTGCTGGAGGCTGTGTGGACTGTTGGGAAGCCGTAGAGAGCCACTGTTGTCACTGTGGACCATGGGGAAACAGTCGATATCCGCCGGAGTATGTGTGGACTGTAGGGAAACCGTAGAGAGCCTCTGGAGTCAGTATGCACTATAGGGCAACCACAGAGAGCCACTGGAGTCAGTGGACTATTGGGAAACTGCAGAGAACCACTGGAGTCAGTGTGGAATATAGGGAAACCGTGGAGAGCCAATGGTGTCACTGTGGACTATAGGGAAACGGTAGAGAGCCAATGGTGTCAGTATGGACTGCAGGCAAACTGCAGAGAGCCACTGGAGTCAGTGTGGACTGTAGGGAAACTGGAGGGAGCCAATGGTGTCAGTGCGGACTATAGGGAAACCGTAGAGAGCCACTGGAGTCAGTGTGGACTACAGTGAAACCGTAGAGAGCCAATGCTGTCAGTGTGGACTACAGGAAAACCGTAGAGAGCCACTGTTGTCACTGTGGACCATAGGGAAACAGTCGAGAGCTACTGGAGTCAGTGTGGACTATATTGAAACTGGAGAGAGCCAATGGTGTCAGTGTGGACTATAGGGAAACCGTAGAGAGCCACTGGGCTCAGTATGGACAATAGGGAAACCGCAGAGAGCCACTGGAGTCAGTGTGGAATATAGGGAAACCGTAGAGAGCCACTGGTGTCAGTATGGACTATAGGGAAACCACAGAGAGCCACTGGATTCAGTGTGGACTACAGGGAATCCGTAGTGTGCCACTGGATTTAGTGCAGCCTTTAGGGAATCCGTAGAGAGCCGCAAGAGTCAGTGTGTGATACAGGGAAACCTAGAGAGCCACTGGTGTCAGTGTGGTCTATAGGGAAACTGTGGAGAGCCACTGGTGTCACTGTGGACTAGACGGAAACCTAAGAGAGCCACGGGTATCAGTGTCGACTATAGGAAAACCGTAGAGAGCCACTGTTGTCACTGTGGAACAGGGGGAAACAGTCGACATCCGCTGGAGCCTTTGTGGACTGTAGGGAAACCGTAGAGAGCCACTGGAGTCTGTATGGACTATAGGGAAACCGGAGAGAGCCAATGGAGTCAGTGTGGACCATAGCGAAACCGTAGAGAGACACTGGAGACAGTGTGGACTATAGGGAAACCTTAGAGAGCCCTGGGTTCAGTGGACTATTGGGAAACTGTAGTGTGTCACTGGAGTCTATGTGGAAGATAGGGAAACCGTGGAGAGCCAATGGTGTCACGGTGGACTATAGGGAAACCGTAGAGAGCCAATGCTGTCAGTGTGGACTATAGGAAAACCGTAGAGAGCCACTGTTGTCACTTTTGATCATAGGCAAACAGTCGAGACGTGCTGGAGTCTGTGAGGACTGTAGGGAAACCGTAGAGACCACTGGAGTCAGTGTGGACTACAGGGAAACTGGAGAGAGCCAATGGTGTCAGTGTGGACTATAGGGAAACCGTAGAGAGCAACTAGTGTCAGTATGGACAATACGGAAACCGCAGAGAGCCACTGGAGTCAGTGTGGACTATAGGGAAACCGTAGAGTGCCAATGGAGTCAGTGCAGGATTTAGGGAATCCATAGAGAGCCGCTGGAGTCAGTATGTGATATAGGGAAAGCTACAAAGCCAAGGGTGACAGTGTGGTCTTCAGGAAAACTGTAGAGAGCCATTGGAATCAGTGTGGGATATAGGGAAGCCGTTGAGAGCCACTGGATTCGAGGGTGGGCTATAGGATAACCGTAGAGAGCCAAGGGAATCAGTGTGGGATATAGGGAAACCATAAAGAGCCACTGGAGTAAGTTTGCGGATTAGGAAAACCGTAGAGAGACACTGGAACCAGTGTGGAATATAGGGAAACCGTAGAGAGATTGGAGTCAGTGTGAGCTATAGGGAAACCGTAGAGAGCCACTGGAGACAGTCTGGACTATGGGGAAACCTTAGAGAGCCCCTGGGGTCAGTTGACTATAGGGAAACCATAGACAGCCAAGGGATTCAGTGTGGAATATATGGAAACCGTGGAGAGCCACTGGTGTCAGTGTGGACTACACGGAAACTGTAGAGAGCCTCTGGTGTCAGTGTGGACTATAGGGAAAACGTAGAGAGCTACTGGGGTCAGTGTGGACTTTAGGGAAACCGTGGGGAGCCACTGGTGTCAGTGTGGACTATAGGGAAACCCTAGAGAGCCTCTGGTGTCAGTGTGGACTATAGGGAAACCGTGGAGATCCGGTGGAGTCATTGTGAACTATAGGAAAACTGTAGGGAGCCAATGGAGTTACTGTAGGATGTAGGGAAAGCGTAGAGACCCTCTGGAGGCAGTGTGAAATACAGGCAAACTGTAGGCAGCCAATGGAGTCAGTGTGGGATATAGGGACACGGTAGAGATCCAAGGGAGTCAGTGTGGGCTATAGGTAAAGCATAGAGAGCAGTTGGAATCAGCATGGGATATAGGGAAGCCCTAGAGAGCCACTGGAATCAGTGTGGACTATACGGAAACTGTAGAGAGCCACTGTAGTCAGTGTGGACTATAAGGAAACTGTAGAGAGCCCCTGGGGTCAGTGTGGGCTATAGGGAAACCGTAGAGAGCCAATAGAGTCAGTGTGTGATATAGTGAAACGGTAGTGAGCCATTGGAGTCAGGAAACCTTAGAGAGCTGCTGGAATCAGTGCATGCTATAGAAAAACAATAGAGAGCCACTGCAGTCAGCGTGGGCTATTGGGAAACCATAGAGAGACCCTAGGTTCAGTGGACTATAGGGAAACCGTAGAGAGGTGCTGGTGTCAGTGTGTCTATAGGGAAAAAGTAGAGAGCTACTGGAGTCAGTGTGGACTATAGTAAAACCATAGAGAGCCACTGATGTCACTATGGACCATGGGGAAAGAGTCGAGATCCACTGGAGTCTTTATGGACTGTAGGGAAACCGTAGAGAGCCACTGGAGTCAGTATGGACTATAGGGAAACCACAGAGAGCCACTGGAGTCAGTGTGGACTATAGGTAAACCGTAGAGAGCCACTGGAGGCAGTGTGGACTATAGGGAAACCTTAGAGAGCCCCTGGGTTCAGTGGACTATTGGGAAACCGTAGAGAACCACTGGACTCAGTGTGGACTATATGGAAACGGTAGAGAGACAATGGTGACAGTATGGACAATATGGAAACCGCAGAGAGCGAATGGAGTCAGTGTGGACTATAAGGAAACCGGAGAGTGCCAGTGGAGTCAGTGCAGGATTTAGGGAATCCGTGGAGAGCCGCTGGAGTCACTGCGTGATATAGGGAAAGCTACAGAGCCAAGGGGGACAGTGTGGTCTCCAGGAAAACTGTAGAGAGCCACTGGAATCAGTGTGGGATATATGGAAGCCATTGAGAGCCACCGGAGTCTGTGTGGGCTATAGGGAAACTGTAGAGAGCGAAGGGAATCAGTGTGGGATATAGGTAAACCATATAGAGCCACTGGAGTCAGTGTGGAATATAGGGAAACCGTAGAGAGCCTTGGAGTCAGTGTGGGCTATAGGCAAACTGTAGAGAGCCACTGGAGACACTGTGGACTATGGGGAAATCTTAGAGGGCCCCTGGGGTTAGTGGACTATAGGGAAACCGTAGAGAGACAATGGATTCAGTGTGGAATATATGTAAACCGTGGAGATCCACTGGTGTCAGTTTGGACAATAGGGAAACCGTAGAGAGCCACTGGTATCAGTGTGGAACATAGGGAAAAAGTAGAGAGCTACTGGAGTCAGTGTAGGCTATGGGGAAGCCATCGTGGTCCACTGGAGCCAGTGTGGAATGTAGGGAAACTGTAGAGAGCCACTGGATTAAGTGTGGGCTATAGGGAAACTGTAGAGAGCCACTGGAGACAGTGTGAAAAACAGGGAAAACTTAGAGAGCCCCTGGGTTCAGTGGACTATTGGGAAACCATAGAGAACCACTGGAGTCAGTGTGGGATATAGGGAAACTGTGGAGAGCCACTGGTGTCAGTGTGGACTACAGGGAAACCATAGAGAGCCAATGGAGTCAGTGTGGACTATAGGAAAACCGTAGAGAACCACTTTTGTCACTGTGGACCATAGGAAAATAGTCGAGATCTGCTGGAGTCTTTGTGGACTGTAGGGAAACCATAGAGCGCCACTGGAGTCAGTGTGGACTATAGGGAAACCGTAGAGTGCCACTGGAGTTAGTGCAGGCTTTAGGGAATCTGTAGAGAGCCGCTAGAGTCAGTGTGTGATACAGGGAAACCTAGAGAGCCACTGGTGTCAGTGTGGTCTACAGGAAAACTGTAGAGATCCGCTGGAATCAGTGTGGGATATAGGGAAGCCGTTGAGAGCCACTGGAGTCTGTGTGGGCTACAGGGAAACCGTAGAGAGCCAAGGGAAACAGTGAGGGATATAGGGAAACCGTAGAGAGCCTCTGGAGTAAGTGTGGGTTATAGGGAAACCGGAGAGAGCCCTTGGAGCCAGTGTGGAATATAGGGAAACTGTAGAGAGCCGCTGGTGTCAGTGTGGGCTATAGAGAAACCGTAAAGAGCCGCTGGAGACAGTGTGGACTATTGGGAAACCGTAGAGAACCACTGGAGTCAGTGTGGAATATAGGGAAACCGTGGAGAGCCTCTGGTGTCACTGTGGAATACAGGGAAACGTAGAGAGCCAAAAGGTGTCAGTGTGGACTATAGGAAAACCGCAGAGAGCCACTGGAGTCAGTGTGGACTATAGGGAAACTGGAGAGTGCCAGTGGAGTCACTGCAGGATTTAGGGAATCCGTAGAGAGCCGCTGGAGTCACTGCGTGATTTAGGGAAAGCTACAGAGCAAAGGGGGACAGTGTGGTCTTCAGGAAAACTGTAGAGAGCCACTGGAATCAGTGTGGCATATACGGAAGCCGTTGAGAGCCACTGGAGTCTGTGTGGGCTATAGGGAAACTGTAGAGAGCCTCGGAGTCAGTGTGGGCTATAGGGAAACCGTAGAGAGCCACTGGAGACAGTGTGGACTATGGCGAAACCTTAGAGAGCCCCTGGGGTAAGTGGACTATAGGGAACCCGTAGAGAGCCAAGGGATTTAGTGTGGAATATATGGAAACTGTGGAGAGCCATTGGTGTCAGTGTGGACTATAGGGAAACCGTAGAGAGCCTCTGGTGTCAGTGTGGAATACAGGAAACTTTAGGTATCCAATGTAGTCAGTGTGGGATATAGGGACACCGTAGAGATCCACAGGAGTCAGAGCGGGCTATAGGGAAAGTGTAGAGAGCCCTGGAATCAGCGTGGGAGACAAGGAAGCCCTAGAGAGCCACTGGAATCAGTGTGTGCTATACGGAAACCGTAGAGAGCGACTGGATTCAGTGAGGACTATAGGGAAACCGAAGAGAGCCGCTGCAGGCAGTCTGGACTATAGGGAAAACCGTAGAGAGCCCCTGGGGTCAGTGTGAGCCATAGGGAAACCGTAGAGAGCCAATAGGGTCAGTGTGTGTTATAGTGAAACGGTAGTGAGCCACTGGAGTCAGTGCAGGATATCAGGAAACCCAAAAGAGCCGCTGGAATCAGTGTATGCGATAGAAAAACAATAAGGAGCCACTGCAGTCAGCGTGGGCTATGGGGAAACCGTAGCGAGACCCTGGGTTCAGTGGACTATTGGGAAAACATAGAGAGCCACTGTTGTCACTGTGGACCATAGGGAAACAGTAGAGATCCGCTGGAGTCTGTGTGGATTGTAGGGAAAACGTAGAGAGCCACTGGAGTCAGTGTGGACTCTCGGGAAACTGGAGAGAGCCAATGGTGTCAGTGTGGACTATAGGGAAACAATAGAGAGCCACTGGTGTCAGTATGGACGATAAGGAAACCGCAAAGAGCCACTGGAGTCAGTGTGGACTATAGGGAAACCACAGAGTGCCACTGGAGTCAGTGCAGGCTTTAGGGAATCTGTAGAGAGCCGCTGGAGTCAGTGCGTGATAAAGGGAAAGCTACAGAGCCACGGGGGACAGTGTGGTCTTCAGCAAAACTGTAGAGAGCCGTGGGAATCAGTGTGGGATATAGGGAAACCATAGAGAGCCTTGGTGTCCGTGTGTGCTATAGGGAAACCGTAGAGAGCCACTGGAGACAGTGTGGACTATGGGGAAACCTTCGAAAGCCCCTGGGGTCAGTGGACTATAAGGAAACCATAGAGAGCCAAGGGATTCAGTGTGGAATATATGGAAACCGTGGAGAGCCAAAGGTGTCAGTGTGGGCTATAGGGAAACAGTAGAGAGCGTCTGGTGTCAGTGTGGACTTTGGGGAAAATGTAGAGAGCTACTGGAGTCAGTGTGGACTATAGGGAAACCGTAGACAGCCGAGGTGTCAGTGTGGACTATATGAAATCCGTAGAGAGCCACTGTTGTCACTGTGGACGAAAGGGAAACTTTCGAGATCCTCTGGAGTCTGTATGGACTGTAGGGAAACCGTAGAGAGCCACTGGAGTCAGTGTGGACTATAGGGAAACTGGAGAGAGCCAGTGGTGTCAGTGCAGGCTTTAGGGAATCCGTAGAGAGCTGCTGGAGTCAGTGCGTGATATAGGGAAAGCTGCAGAGCCCGGGGTCAGTGTGGTCTTCAGGAAAACTGTAGAGAGCCACTGGAATCAGTTTGGGATATAGGGAAGCTGCTGAGAGCCTTGGAGTCAGTGTGGAATATAGGGAAACCGTAGAGAGCCTTGGAGTCAGTGTGGGCTGTAGGGAAATCGCAGAGAGCCACTGGAGTCAGTGTGGACTATAGGGAAACCACAGAGTGCCAGTGGATTCAGTGCAGGCTTTAGGGAATCTGTAGAGAGCCTCTGGGGTCAGTGCGTGATAAAGGAAAGCTACAGAGCCACGGGGGTCAGTGTGGTCTTCAGGAAAACTGTAGAGAGCCACTGGAATCAGTGTGGTATATAGGGAAGCCGTTGACAGTCATTGGATTCTGTGTGGGTATAGGGAAACAGTAGAGAGCCATGGGAATCAGTGTGGGATATAGGGAAACCATAGAGAGCCACTGGTGTCAGTGTGGGCTATCGGTAAATGATAGAGAGCAACTGGAGCCAGTGTGGAATATAGGGAAACCGTAGAGAGCCTTGGTGTCCGTGTGTGCTATAGGGAAACCGTACAGAGCCACTGGAGACAGTGTGGACTATGGGGAAACGTTCCAAAGCCCCTGGGGTCAGTGGACTATAGGGAAACCGTAGAGAGCCAGGGGATTCAGTGTGGAATATATGGAAACCGTGGAGAGGCAAAGGTGTCAGTGTGGACTATAGGGAAACTGTGGAGAGCTACTGGAGTCAGTGTGGACTATAGGGAAACCGTAGACAGCCGATGGTGTCAGTGTGGACAATGGGAAATCCGTCGAGAGCCACTGTTGTCACTGTGGACGAAAGGGAAACAGTCGAGATCCTCTGGAGTCTGTATGGACAGTAGTGAAACCGTAGAGAGCCAATGGTGTCAGTGTGGACTTTTAGGAAACCTTAGAGAGCCACTGGAGTCAGTGTGGAGTATAGGGAAACCGTAGAGCGCAACTGGAGTCAGTGCAGGCTTTAGGGGGTCAGTGTGGTCTTCAGGAAAACTGTAGAGAGCCACTGGAATCAGTGTGGGATATAGGGAAGCCCTTGAGAGCCTTTGAGTCAGTGTGGGCTATAGTGAAAACATAGAGTGCCAAGGAAATCAGTGCGGGATATAGAAAAACCATAGAGAGCCACTGGAGTCCGTTGTGGCTATAGGTAAACCGTAGAGTGCCTCTGGATCCAGTGTGGAATATAGGGAAACCGTAGAGTGCCATGGGAATCACTGTGGGATATACGGAAACCATAGAGAGCCACTGGTGTCAGTGTGGACTGTAGGTAAATGGTAGAGAGCAACTGGAGCCCGTGTGGATTATAGGGAAACCGTAGAGAGCCTTGGTGTCCATGTGTGCTATTGGGAAACCGTAGTGAGCCACTGGAGACAGTGTGGACTATGGGGAAACCTTCGAAAGCCCCTGGGGTCAGTGCACTATAGGGAAACCATAGAGGTCCAAGGGATTCAGTGTGGAATATATGGAAACCGTGGAGAGCCACTGGTGTCAGTGTGGACTATAGGGAAACTGTAGAGAGCCTCTAGTGTCAGTGTGGACTATAGGGAAAATGTAGAGAGCTACTCGAGTCAGTGTGGACTATAGGGAAACGGTGGATAGCCAATGGTGTAAGTGTGGGCTTTAGGAAATCCGTAGAGAGCCACTGTTGTCAGTGTGGACCATAGGCAAACAGTCGAGATCCGCTGGAGTCTTTGTGGACAGTAGGGAAACCATAGAGAGCCACTGGAGTCAGTATGGACTAAAGGGAAACCACAGAGAGCCACTGGTGTCAGTGTGGACTATAGGGAAACCGTAGAGTGCCATGGGAATCACTGTGGGATATACGGAAACCATAGAGAGCCACTGGTGTCAGTGTGGACAGTAGGTAAATGGTAGAGAGCAACTGGAGCCCATGTGAAATATAGGGAAACTGTAGAGAGCCTTGGTGTCCGTGTGTGCTATAGGGAAACCGTAGAGAGCCACTGGAGACAGTGTGGACTATGGGGAAACCTTCGAAAGCCCCTGGGGTCAGTGGACTATAGGGAAACTGTAGAGAGCCTCTAGTGTCAGTGTGGACTATAGGGAAACCGTAGAAAACCAATGGTGTCAGTGTGGACTATAGGAAATCCGTAGAGAGCCACTGTTGTCACTGTGGGCGAAAGGGAAACAGTCGAGATACGCTGGAGTCAGTGAGGACTATAGGGAAATTGTAGAGAGCCTCTAGTGTCAGTGTGGACTATAGGGAAAATGCAGAGAGCTACTCGAGTCAGTGTGGACTATAGGGAAACCGTAGAGAGCCAATGGTGTCAGTGTGGACTATAGGAAATCCATAGAGAGCCACTGTTGTCACTGTGGGCGAAAGGGAAACAGTCGAGATACGCTGGAGTCAGTGTGGACTGTAGGGAAACCGTAGAGAGCCACTGGAGTCAGTTTGGACTATAGGGAAACCGTAGAGAGCCACTGGTGTCAGTGTGGACTTTAGGGAAACCGTAGAGAGCCACTGGAGTTAGTGTGGACTATAGGGAAACCGTAGAGTGCCACTGGAGTCAGTGCAGGCTTTAGGGAATCCGTAGAGAGCTGCTGGAGTCAGTGCATGATAGAGGGAAAGCTACAGAGCCACGGGGGACAGCGTGGTCTTCAGGGAAACTGTAGAGAGCCACTGGAATCAGTGTGGGATATAGGGAAGCCGTTGAGAGCCACTGGAGTCTGTGTGGGCTATAGTGAAATCGTAGAGAGCCAAGGGAATCAGTGTGGCATATCGGTAAACCATAGAGAGCCACTGGAGTCACTGTGGAATATAGGGAAACCATAGAGAGCCTTGGAGTCAGTGTGGGCTATAGGCAAACCGTAGAGAGCCACTGGAGACAGTGTTGACTATGGGGAAACCTTAGAGAGCCCCTGGGGTCAGTGGACTATAGGGAAAATGTAGAGAGGCGATGGATTCAGTGTGGAATATATGGAAACGGTGGAGATCCAATGGTGTCAGTGTGGACAATAGGGAAACCGTAGAGAGGCACTGGCGTCAGTGTGGACGGTAGGGAAGAAATAGAGAGCTACTGGAGACAGTGTGGACTATAGGGAAACCGTCGTGATCCACTGGAGCCAGTGTGGAATGTAGGGAAACTGCACAGAGCCACTGGAGTAATTGTGGGATATAGGGAAACTGCAGAGTGCCACTGGAGACAGTGTGACTACAGGAAAACCTTAGAGAGCCCCTGGGTTCAGTGGACTATTGGGAAACCGTAGAGAGCAAAGGGAATCAGTGTGGGATATAGGGAAACCATAGAGAGCCACTGGTGTCAGTGTGGGTAATAGGGAAACCGTAGAGAGCCACTGGAGCCAGTGTGGACTATAGGGAAACCGTTGAGAGCCACTGGAGACAGTGTTGGCTATGGGGAAACCTTAGAGAGCCCCTGAGGTCACTGGACAATAGGGAAACCTTAGAGAGCCAAGGGATTCAGTGTGGAATATATGGAAACCGTGGAGAGCTACTGGTGTCAGTGTGGACTATAGGGAAACCGTAGAGAGCCTCTGGTGTCAGTGTGGACTATAGGGAAAACGTAGAGAGCTACTGGGGTCAGTGTGGACTATAGGGAAACCGTGGAGAGCCACTGGTGTCAGTGTGGACTATAGGGAAACCGTAGAGAGCCTCTGGTGTCAGTGTGGACTTTAGGGAAAACGTAGAGAGCTACTGGGGTCAGTGTGGACTATAGGGAATCCGTGGAGATCCGGTGGAGTCATTGTGCACTCTAGGAAAACTGTAGGGAGCCAATGGATTCATTGTGGGATGTAGGGAAAGCGTAGCTACCCTCTGGAGGCAGTGTGGAATACAGGCAAACTGGTGGCAGCCAATGGAGTCAGTGTGGTATATAGGGACACCGTAGAGATCCAAGGGAGTCAGTGTGGGCGATAGGGAAAGCGTAGAGAGCCGCTGGAATAAGCGTGGGATATAGTGAAGCCCTAGAGAGCCACTGGAATCATTGTGGACTATACGGAAACCGTAGAGAGCCACTGGAGTCAGTGTGGACTATAGGGAAACCGTAGAGAGGCACTGCAGACAGTGTTGGACTATAGGGAAACTGTAGAGAGCCCCTGGGGTCAGTGTGGGCTATAGGGAAACCGTAGAGAGCCAATAGAGTCAGTGCGTGATATAGTGAAACAGTAGTGAGCCACTGGAGTCAGTGTGCGATATCAGGAAACCTTAGAGAGACGCAGGAATCAATGTATGCTATAGAAAAACAACAGAGAGCCACTGCAGTCAGCGTGGGCTATTGGGAAACCGTAGAGAGCCCCTGCATTCAGTGGACTATTGGGAAACCGTGGAGAGCCACTGTTGTCACTGTGGACCATAGGGAAACAGTAGATATCCGCTGGAGTCTGTGTGGACTGTAGGGAAACCGTAGAGAGCTACTGGAGTCATTGTGGACTATAGGGAAACTGGAGGGAGCCAATGGTGTCCGTGTGGACTATAGGGAAACCGTAGAGAGCCACTGGTGTCAGTATGGACTATAAGGAAATCGCAGAGAGACACTGGAGTCAGTGTGGACTATAGGGATACCATAGAGTGCCACTGGAGTCAGTGCAGGCTTTATGGAATGTGTAGACAGCCGCTGGGGTCAGTGCGTGAAAAAGGGAAAGCTACAGAGCCACGGAGGACAGTGTGGTCTTCAGGAAAACTTTAGAGAGCCACTGGAATCAGTGTGGGATATAGGGAAGCCGTTGAGAGCCACTGGAGCTGTGTGGACTATAGGGAAACAGTAGAGAACCAAGGGAATCAGTGTGGGATATAGCTAAACCATAGAGAGCCACTGGTGTCAGTGTGGAATATAGGGAAACAGTAGAGAGCCTTGGTGTCAGTGTGGGCTATAGGGAAACCGTAGAGAGCCACTGGAGACAGTGTGGACTATGGGGAAACCTTAGAAAGCCCCTGGGGTCAGTGGACTATAGGGAAACCGTAGAGAGCCAATGGTGTCAGTGTGGACTATAGGAAAACCGTAGATAGCCACTGTTGTCACTGTGGACGAAAGGGAAACAGTCGAGATCCGCTGGAGTCTGTGTGGACTGTAGGGAAACCGTAGAGAGCCAATGGAGCTGTGTGGACTATAGGGAAACAATAGAGAACCATAGGAATCAGTGTGGGATATAGCTAAACCACAGACAGCCACTGGTGTCAGTGTGGAATATAGGGAAACAGTAGAGAGCCTTGGTGTCAGTGTGGGCTATAGGGAAACCGTAGAGAGCCACTGGAGACAGTGTTGACTATGGGGAAACCTTAGAGAGCCCCTGGGGTCAGTGGACTATGGGGAAAATGTAGAGAGGCGATGGATTCAGTGTGGAATATATGGAAACGGTGGAGATCCACTGGCGTCAGTGTGGACTGTAGGGAAGAAATAGAGAGCTACTGGAGACAGTGTGGACTATAGGGAAACCGTCGTGATCCACTGGAGCCAGTGTGGAATGTAGGGAAACTGTACAGAGCCACTGGAGTAATTGTGGGATATAGGGAAACTGTAGAGTGCCACTGGAGACAGTGTGACTACAGGAAAACCTTAGAGAGCCCCTGGGTTCAGTGGACTATTGGGAAACCGTAGAGATCCACTGGAGTCAGTGTGGAATATAGGGAAACCGTGGAAAGCCACTGGTGTCAGTGTGGACTACAGGGAAACCATTGAGAGCCACTGGTGTCAGTTTGGACTATAGGGAAACCATAGGGAGCCACTGGAGACAGTGTGGACTACAGTGAAACTGTAGAGAGCCACTGGAGACAGTGTGGGCTGTAGTGAAATCATAGGGAGCCACTGCAGTATGGTTGGGCCATAGGGAAAACATAGAGAGCTACTGGAGTCAATGTTGGCAATAGGAAAATCGGAGAGAACCGCTGGAGTCAGCGAGCGCTACAGGAAAATCGTACAGAGCCACTGGAGTCATTGTGTGCTATAGGGAAACTGTAGAGAGCCGCTGGAATCAGCGTGGAACATAAAAAACAATAGAGAGCCTCTGGAGTGAACGTGGGATATAGGGATACCGTAGAGAGCCTCTGGAGACAGTAGGGGCTTTAGTGAATCTGTAGAGAGTCTCTGGAATAGGCGAGGACTATAGGGAAACCATAGAGAGCCGCTGGAGTCAGTGTGGACTATAGTGAAACTTTAGAGAGGCACTGGAGTCAGTGTGGGCAATAGTGATACCGTAGAGAGCCACTGGAGTCAGGGTGGGCCATAGGGAAACCGTAGAGAGCTACAGGGTTCACTGTGGGCTATAGGGAAACCGCGAAGAGCCTCTGGAGTCAGTGACGGCTATAGGGAAAATGTACAGCTTCGCTGGCTTCAGTGTGGACTATAGCGAAAACTTAGAGAGCCACTGGAGACAGTGTGGACTATAGGGAAACCGTAGAGAGCCACTGCGGTCAGTGAGGACTATAAGTAAACCGCAGAGAGCCATTATAGACAGTGCGTGATATAGGGAAAGTGTAGCGAGCCACTGGAGTCAATGTACGCTATAGGGAAAACATAGAGAGCCACTGCAGTCAGTGTCAGCTATAGGGAGGGCCATAGGGAAATCCTTGAGAGCTACTGGAGTCAGTGTGGGCTATAATGAAACAGCAGAGAGCCGCTGGAGTCAGCTAGGGCTATAGGGAAACCGTACAGGTCCGCTGGAGTCAGTTTGGAATGTAGGGAAACCATAGAGAGCCGCTGGAGTCAGTGTGGAATACCAGGAATCTGTAGAGAGCTACTGGAGACAGTGTGTTTTTTAGTGAATCTATAGAGAGTCACTGGAGTCAGCGAGGTCTATAGGGAAATCGTAGAGAGCGGCTGGAGTCAGAGAGGACTGTAGGGAAACCGTAGAGAGTCACAGGAGGCAGTGTGGACCATAGGGACCCCGTAGAGAGCCGCTGGTGTCAGTGTGCACTTTGGGGAAAACGTAGTGAGCCACTGGAGTCAGGGTGGGCCATAGGAAACCCTTCGAGAGCTACTGGAGTCAGACTGTACTATAGGGAAAGCATAGAGAGCCACTGGAGTCAGTGTGGCCTATAGGAAAACCGTAGAGAGCCACTGGAGTGAGTGTGGGGTATAGTGAACCGTAGAGAACTACTGGAGGCAGTGTGGACTGTTGGGAACCTCTAGTCAGCCAATGGAGTCAGTGTGGGCTATAGGGAAACCATAGAGAGCCACTTGATTCAGTTCAGGCTTTAGGCAAACCGTAGAGAGCAGCTGGAGGCAGTATGGGCTTTAGGGAAACCGTAGAGTTCCACTGGAGTCAGGTGCGGAATATAGGGAAACCGTGGAGAGCCTCTGGAGTCAGTGTGGATTGAAGAGAAACCGTAGGGGGGCACTGGAGTCCACGTGGACTATACGGAAACAGTAGAGAGCCAATGACGTCAGTGTGGACAGTAGAGAAACACTAGGCGGCCACTGGTGTCAGTGTGGACTATCGGGAAACCGTAGAGAGCCGCTGGATTGAGTGTGGACTTTAGGGAAACCGTAGAGAGCCACTGGTGTCAGTGTGGACCAAAGGGCCACCGTAGATAGCCGCTGGAGTCAGTGTGGATTATAGGGAAACCGTAGAGCACCGCTGGAGTCAGTGTGGGCTATCAGAAAAACATGGAGAGCCACTGGAGTGAGTGTGGGATTTCGGGAAACCGTTGAGAGCCACTGGAGACAGTGTGGGCTTTAGTGAATCTGTGGAGAGCCACTGGAGTCACCGAGGGCTTATAGTGAAACCGTAGAGAGCCACTGGATACATTGTGGGATGTGGGGGAACCGTAGAGAGCTGCAGGAAATAGTTTGGGATATACGGAAACAATAGAGAGCAACTGGATTCAGTGTGGGCTTTAGGGAAACCGGTGAGAGCCGCTGGAGTCAGTGTGGACTGTAGCAAAAATGTAGAGAGCCACTGGAGTCAGTGTGGACTATAAGGATCCACTATAGACAGTGCGTGATATAGTGAAAGTGTAGCGAACCACTGGTTTCAGTGTACGCTATAGGGAAAACATAGAGAGCCACTGCAGTCAGTGTCAGCTATAGGGAAAAGGTAGAGAGCCGCTAAAGTCTGTGTGGGATAAAGGCAAACCCATGAGTGCCGCTGGAGTCATTGTGGACTATAGGGAAACCTTTAAAACCACTAGGGACAGGGTGGGCTATAGGAAAACCGCAGAGAGCCACTGCAATCAGTGTGGACTATAGGAAACCGTAGAAAGCCACTGGAGTCAGTGTGGACTATAGGGAACCCATAGAGAGCCATGGAGTCACTGTGGTTTATAGGGAAACCGTAGAGAGCCACTGCAGTCTGTGTCAGCTATAGGGAAACCGTAGACAGCCGCTGAAGTCAGTGTGTGATAAAGGCAAACCATTGAGAGCCGCTGGAGTCACTGTGGACTATAGGGAAAACGTTGAGAGCCACTAGGGACAGGGTGGGATATACAAAAACCGTAGAGAGCCGCTGGAATCAGTGTGGGATATAGGGAAGCCCTAGAGAACCACAGGAGTAATTATGGGCTATAGTGAAACCATAGAGAGCCACTGGATGCAGTCTGGACTATAGGGAAACCGTAGAGAGCCAATGGTGTCAGTGTGGACTATAGGGAAAGCTTAGAGATCCTCTGGAATCAGAGTGGACTATAGGGAAACTTTAGAGAGCCCCTGGAGTCAGTGTGGGCTATAGGGAAACCGTGGAGAGCCACTGGAGTAAGGGTGGCCCATAGGGAAAACCTAGAGAACTACTGGAGTCAGTGTGGACTATAAAAAATCAATAGAGAGCCACTGGAGTGAATGTGGGATATAGGGATACCGTAGAGAGCCACTGGAGTCAGTGTGGACTATAGAAAATCAGTAGAGAGCTACTGGAGTCAGTGTGGGCTATAGGAAAACCGGAGAGAGCTGCTGGAGTCAGCCAGGGCTACAGGAAAAAGGTGGAGAGCTACTGAAGTCAGTGTGGGCTGTAGGGAAATCATAGAGAGCAGCTGGAGACAGTGTGGACTATAAAAGAATTTTAGAAAGCCACTGGAGTGAGTGTGGGATATAAAGAATCTGTAGAGAGCCACTGGCGACATTTTGGGTATTAGTGAATCTATAGAGAGTCACTGGAGTCAGCCAGGGCTATAGGGAAATCGTAGACAGCGGCTGGAGTCAGTGAGGACTGTAGGGAAACCGTAGAGAGTCACTGGAGGCAGTGTGGACTATAGGGAACCCGTAGAGAGCTGCTGGTGTCAGTGTGCACTTTAGGGAAAACATAGTGACCCACTGGAGTCAGGGTGGGCCATAGTGAACCCGTCGAGAGCTACTGGACTCAGACTGGGCTACAGGGAAAGCGTAGAGAGTCACTGAAGTCACTGTGGACCATAGGAAAACCGTAGAGAGCCACTGGAGGCAGTGTGGGATATAGGGAAACCGCAGAGAGCGACTGGAGGCAGTGTGGACAATAGGGAACCTCTAGTCAGCCAGTGGAGTCAGTGTGGGATATAGAGAAAACGTGGAGAGCCACTGGAGTCAGAGCAGGCTTTACGCAAACCGTAGAGAGCAGCTGGATTCAGTATGGGCTTTAGTCAAACCGTGGATTTCCACTGTATTTTGTTGTGGACTATAGGTAAACCGCGGAGAGCCAATGGAATCAGTGCGGATTATAGGTAAACCGGCGAGAGCTACTGGAGACAGGGTGGGCTATAGGCAAACCTTAGAGAGCCAATAGTGTCAGTCTGGACAGTAGGGAAACAGTAGGGGGCCACTGGTTTCAGTTTAGACTATAGGGTAAAAGTAGAGAGCCACTGGAGTGAGTGTGGACATCAGGGAAACCGCTGAGAGCCACTGGTGTCAGTGTGGACCAAAGGGACAGCGTAGAGAACCACTGGTGTCACTGTGGATTATAAGGAAACTGTAGAGAGCCGCAGGAGTCAGTGTGGGATGTAGGGAAACCGTAGAGAGCCGCTGGAATTAGTGTGGGATATACAGAAGCCGTAGAGAGCCACTAGATTCAGTGTGGGCTTTAGGGAAACCGGTGAGAGCCGCTGGAGTCAGTGTGGACTATAAGGAAACCGTAGAGAGCCGCTGGTGTCAGTGTGGACTATAGGGAAACCAGTGGGAGCCTCTGGAGTCAGTGTGGACTATAGGGAAACTGTAGAGAGCCGCTGGAGACAGTGCGGGCTATACTGAAACAGTGGAGAGCCACTGGAGTAAGGGTGGCCCATAGGGAAAACCTAGAGAGCTACTGGAGTCAGTGTGGGCAATAGGAAATCCGGAGAGGCCCGCTGGAGTCAGCGAGGGCGACAGGGAAACCGAAGAGAGCCACTGAAGTCAGTGTGGGCTATAGGGAATCTGTAGAGAGCCGCTGGAGTCAGTGTGGACTAAAAAAGAACAATAGAGAGCCACTGGAGTGAATGTGGGTTATAGGGATACTTTAGAGAGCCTCTGGAGACAGTGGGAGCTGAGCCAATCTGTAGAGAGTCTCTGGAGTAGGCGAGGGCTATAGGGAAACCTTAGAGAGTCAATGCTGTGAGTGTGGACTATAGGGAAACCGTATTGAGCCACTGGTGTCACTGTGCACTATAGGGAAACCATAGAGAGCCACTGGAGTCAGTGTGGACTATAGTAAAACTTTAGAGAGCCACCGGAGTCAGTGTGGGCTATAGTGAATCCGTAGAGAGACACTGGAGTCAGGGTGGGCCATAGCGAAACCGTAGAGAGCTACTGGAGTCAGTGTCGGCTATAGGGAAACCGCATAGAGCCGCTGGAGTCAGCCAGAGTTATAGGGAAACCGTACAGCTCCGCTGGCTTCCGTGTGGATGATAGCAAATATGTAGAGAGCCACTGGAGACACTGTGGACTATAAAAGAATTTTAGAAAGCCACTGGAGTGAGTGTGGGATATCGGGAATCTGTAGAGAGCCACTGGAGACATTGTGGGTATTAGTGAATCTTTCGAGAGTCACTGGAATCAGCGAGGGCTATAGGGAAATCGTAGAGAGCGGCTGGAGTCAGTAAGGACTGTAGGGAAACTGTAGACAGTCTCTGGAGGCAGTGTGGACTATAGGGAACCCGGAGAGAACCACTGGTGTCAGTGTGCACTTTAGGGAAAACGTAGTGACCCACTGGAGTCAGGGTGCGCGATAGGGAACCCGTCGAGAGATACTGGAGTCAGACTGGGCTATAGGGAAAGCATAGAGAGCCACTGAAGTCACTGTGGACCATAGGAAAACCGTAGAGAGCCACTGGAGGCAGTGTGGGATATAGGGAAACCGCAGAGAGCGACTGGAGGCAGTGTGGACTATAGGGAACCTCTAGTCAGCCAGTGGAGTCAGTGTGGGATATAGGGAAAACGTGGAGAGCCACTGGAGTCAGAGCAGGCTTTACGCAAACCATAGAGAGCAGCTGGATTCAGTATGGGCTTTAGTCAAACCGTGGATTTCCACTGTATTTTGTTGTGGACTATAGGTAAACCGTGGAGAGCCAATGGAATCAGTGCGGATTATAGGTAAACCGGCGAGAGCTACTGGAGACAGGGTGGGCTATAGGCAAACCTTAGAGAGCCAATGGTGTCAGTCTGGACAGTAGGGAAACAGTAGGGGGCCACTGGTTTCAGTTTAGACTATAGGGAAAAAGTAGAGAGCCACTGGAGTGAGTGTGGACATTAGGGAAACCGCTGAGAGCCACTGGTGTCAGTGTGGACCAAAGGGACACTGTAGAGAGCCACTGGTGTCACTGTGGATTATAAGGAAACTGTAGAGACCCGCTGGAGTCAGTGTGGATGTAGGGAAACCGTAGAGAGCCGCTGGAATTAGTGTGGGATATACAGAAGCCGTACAGAGCCACTAGATTCAGTGTGGGCTTTAGGGAAACCGGTGAGAGCCGCTGGAGTCAGTGTGGACTATAAGGAAACCGTAGAGAGCCGCTGGTGTCAGTGTGGACTATAGGGAAACCGGTGGGAGACTCTGGAGTCAGTGTGGACTATAGGGAAACTGTAGAGAGCCGCTGGAGACAGTGCGGGTTATACTGAAACAGTGGAGAGCCACTGGAGTAAGGGTGGCCCATGGGGAAAACCTAGAGAGCTACTGGAGTCAGTGTGGGCAATAGGAAATCCGGAGAGACCCGCTGGAGTCAGCGAGGGCGACAGGGAAACCGAAGAGAGCCACTGAAGTCAGTGTGGGCTATAGGGAAACTGTAGAGAGCCGCTGGAGTCAGTGTGGACTAAAAAAGAACAATAGAGAGCCACTGGAGTGAATGTGGGTTATAGGGATACTTTAGAGAGCCACTGGAGACAGTGGGAGCTGAGTCAATCTGCAGAGAGTCTCTGGAGTAGGCGAGGGCTATAGGGAAACCTTAGAGAGTCAATGCTGTGAGTGTGGACTATAGGGAAACCGTATTGAGCCACTGGTGTCACTGTGCACTATAGGGAAACCATAGAGAGCCACTGGAGTCAGTGTGGACTATAGTGAAACTTTAGAGAGCCACCGGAGTCAGTGTGGGCTATAGTGAATCCGTAGAGAGCCACTGGAGTCAGGGTGGGCCATAGCGAAACCGTAGAGAGCTACTGGAGTCAGTGTCGGCTATAGGGAAACCGCATAGAGCCGCTGGAGTCAGCCAGAGTTATAGGGAAACCGTACAGCTCCGCTGGCTTCCGCGTGGACGATAGCAAAAATGTAGAGAGCCACTGGAGACACTGTGGACTATAAAAGAATTTTAGAAAGCCACTGGAGTGAGTGTGGGATATCGGGAATCTGTAGAGAGCCACTGGAGACATTGTGGGTATTAGTGAATCTTTCGAGAGTCACTGGAATCAGCGAGGGCTATAGGGAAATCGTAGAGAGCGGCTGGAGTCAGTAAGGACTGTAGGGAAACCGTAGAGAGTCACTGGAGGCAGTGTGGACTATAGGGAACCCGGTGAGAGCCACTGGTGTCAGTGTGCACTTTAGGGAAAAAGTAGTGACCCTCTGGAGTCAGGGTGGGCGATAGGGAACCCGTCGAGAGATACTGGAATCAGACTGGGCTATAGGGAAAGCATAGAGAGCCACTGAAGTCACTGTGGACCATAGGAAAACCGTAGAGAGCCACTGGAGGCAGTGTGGGATATAGGGAAACCGTAGAGAGTGACGGGAGGTAGTGTGGACTAAAGGGAACCTCTAGTCAGCCAGTGGAGTCAGTGTGGGATATAGGGAAAACGTGGAGAGCCACTGGTGTCAGAGCAGGCTTTAGGCAAACCGTAGAGAGCAGCTGGATTCAGTATGGGCTTTAATCAAACCGTGGATTTCCACTGTATTTGGTTGTGGACTATAGGGAAACTGTGGAGAGCCAATGGAATCAGTGTGGAATATTGGTAAACCTCCGAGAGCTACTGGAGACAGCGTGGGCTATAGGGAAACCTTAGAGAGCCAATGGTGTCAGTCTGGTCAGTAGGGAAACAGTCGGGGGCCATTGGTTTCAGTTTGGACTATAGGGAAACCGTAGAGAGCCTTGGAGTGAGTGTGGACATTAGGGAAACCGCTGAGAGCCACTGGTGTCAGTGTGGACCAAAGGGACACCGTAGAGAGCCACTGGTGTCACTGTGGATTATGGGGAAACTATAGAGCGCCGCTGGAGTCAGTGTGCGCTTTAGGGAAACCGGTGAGAGCCGCTGGAGTCAGTGTGGACTGTAGCGAAAACGTAGAGAGCCACTGAAGTCAGTGTGGACTATAGGAAAACCGTAGAGAACCACTGGGGTCAGTGTGGACTATAAGGAAACCGTAGAGAGCCGCTGGTGTCAGTGTGGACTATAGGGAAACCAGTGAGAGCCTCTGGAGTCAGTGTGGAGTTTAGGGAAACTGTAGAGAGCCGCTGGAGACAGTGCGGGCTATACTGAAACAGTGGAGAGCCACTGGAGTAAGGGTGGCCCATAGGGAAAACCTAGAGAGCTACTGGAGTCAGTGCGGGCAATAGGAAATCCGGAAAGACCCGCTGGAGTCAGCGAGGGCGACAGGGAAACCGAAGAGAGCCACAGTGTGGGCTATAGGGAAACCGTAGAGAGCTGCTGGACTCAGTGTGGACTATAAAAGAACAATAGAGAGCCACTGGAGTGAATGTGGGATATAGGGATACCGTAGAGAGCCTCTGGAGACAGTGGGGGCTTAGTGAATCTGTAGAGAGTCTCTGGAGTAGGCGACGGCTATAGGGAATCCTTAGAGAGTCAATGCTGTGAGTGTGGACTATAGGGAAACCGTATTGAGCCACTGATGTCAGTGTGCACTATAGGGAAACCATAAAGAGCCACTGGAGTCAGTGTGGACTATAGTGAAACTTTAGAGCGCCACTGGAGTCAGTGTGGGCTATAGTGAAACCGTAGAGAGCCACTGGAGTCAGGCTGGGCCATAGCGAAACCGTAGAGAGCTACTGGATTCAGTGTCGGCTATAGAGAACCCGCAGAGAGCTGCTGGAGTCAGCGAGGGTTATAGGGAAACCGTACAGCTCCGCTGGCTTCCATGTGGACGATAGCGAAAATGTAGAGAGCCACTGGAGACAGTGTGGACTATAGGGAAACCGCAGAGAGCCACTGGGGTCAGTGTGGACTATAAGGAATCCGTAGAGAGCCACTATAGGCAGTGCGTGATATAGGGAAAGTGTTGCGAGCCACTGCAGTCAGTGTACGCTATAGGGAAAACATGGAGATCCACTGCCGTCAGTGTCAGCTATAGGGAAAATGTAGAGAGCCGCTGAAGTCAGTGTGCGATAAAAGCAAACCCTTGAGAGCCGCTGGAGTCATTGTGGACTATAGGGAAACTGCTGAAAGCCAATAGGGACAGTGTGGGCTATAGGAAAACAACAGCGAGCCACTGGAATTAGTGTGGACTATAGGAAACCGTAGATAGCCACTGGAGTCAGTGTGGACTATAGAGAACACGTAGAGAGCCACTGGGGTCACTGTGGTTTATAGGGAAACCAGAGAGAGCCACTGCAGCGTGTGCCAGCTATAGGGAAACCGTAGAGAGCCGCTGAAGTCTGTGTGGGCTACAGGGAATCCGTAGAGAGCCACTGGAGTCAGGGTGGGCCATAGGGAAGCCCTAGAAAGCTACTGGAGTCAGTGTGGGCTATAGTGAAACGGCAGAGAGCCGCTGGACTCAGTGTGGACTATAAAAGAATAATAGAAAGCCACTGGAGTGAGCCACTGGATTCAGGGTGGGCCATAGGGAACCGGTAGAGAGCAGTGTGGACTATAGGGAACCTCTTGTCAGCCAGTGGAGTCAGTGTGGGATATAGGGAAAATGTGGAGAGCCACTGGATTCAGTGCAGGCTTTAAGAAAACCGTAGGGAGCAGCTGGAGTCAGTATGGGCTTTAGGGAAACCGTAGAGTTCTACTGGAGTCCGGTGTGGACTATAGGGAAACCGTGGAGAGCCTCTGGAGTCAGTGTGGATTGTAGGGAAAACATAGGGAGGCACTGGAGTCAGTGTGGACTATACGGAAACTGTAGAGAGCCAATGATGTCCGTGTGGACTGTAGGGAAACAGTAGGGGGCTACTGGTGTCCCTGTGGACTATAGCGAAACTGTACAGAGCCACTGGATTGAGTGTGGACTTTAGGGAAACTGTCGAGAGCCAATGGTGACAGTGTGGACCAAAGGGACACTGTAGAGAGCCAATGGAGTCAGTGTGAATTATAAGGAAACCATAGAGAGCCTCTGGTGTCAGTGTGGGCTACAGGGAATCCGTAGAGCGCCAATGGTGTCAATGTGGACTGCACGGAAACATTAGGGGGCCAGTGTTTTCAATGTGGACTATAGGGAAACCGTAGAGAGCCACTGGAGTGAGTGTGGACTTTAGGGAAACCGTCGAGAGCCACTGGTGTCAGTGAGGACCAAAGGGACACCGTAGAGAGCCATTGGAGTCAGTGTGGATTATAGGGAAACCGTAGAGAGCCACTGGGGACAGTTTGGCCAATAGGGAAACCCTAGAGAGAAGCTGGATTCAGTGTGGTCTGTAGGAAAAACATAGAGAGCCACTGGAGGGAGCGTGGGACTTTGGGAAACCGTAGAGGGCCTCTGGAGACAGTGTGGGCATTAGTGAATCTGTAGAGAGCTGCTGGAGTCAGTGAGGGCTATAGGGAAAACGGACAGAGCCACTGGATTCAGTGTGGGCTTTAGGGAATCCGAAGAGAGCCAATGGAGTCAGTCCGGACTATTGCGAAAATGTAGAGAGCCACTATAGACAGTGCGTGATATAGGGAAAGTGTCGCGAGCCACTGGAGTCAGAGTACGCTATAGCGAAAACATAGAGAGCCACTGCAGTCACTGTCAGCTTTGGCGAACTGTAGAGAGCCGCTGAATTCAGTGCGGACTATAGTGAACCCATAGAGAGCCATGGAGTCACTGTGGTTGATAGGGAAACCATAGAGAGCCCCTGCAGTCTGCGTCAGCTATAGGGAAAACTTGGAGACTCGCTGAAGTCAGTGTGTGACAAAGGCAAAACCTTGAGAGCTGCTGGAGTCACTGTGGACTATAGGGAAACCGTTGAGAGCCACTAGGGACAGTGTGGGCTATTCGAAAACCGTAGAGAGACGCTGGAGTCAGCGAATGCTACAGGGAAACTGTACAGAGCCTCTGGAGTCAGTGTGGGCTATAGGGAAACCGTAGAGAGCCACTGGAGTCAGTGTGGATCATAAAAAAGAATAGAGAGCCATGGGAGCGACTGTGGGATACAGGGATACCGTAGAGAGCCACTGGAGACATTGGGGGCTTTAGTGAATCTGCAGAGAGTCTCTGGAGTAGGCGAGGGCTATAGGGAAACCGTAGAGAGACAATGCTGTCAGTGTGGATTATAGGGAAACCGTAGAGAGCCATTGGTGCAAGTTTGGACTATAGGGAAACCATAGGGAGCCACTGGGGTCAGTGTGGACTATAGTGAAACAGTAGAGAGCAACTGGAGTCAGTGTGGGCGATAGTGAAACCATACAACGCCACTGGAGTAATGGTGGGCCATAGGGAAAACCTAGAGAGCTACTGGAGTCAGTGTGGGCAATAGGAAAACCGGAGAGAGCCACTGGAGTCAGTGTCGACTATAAAAGAATAATAGAAAGCCACTGGAGTGAGTGTGGAATATAGGGAATCTGTAGACAACCACTGGAGACAGTGTGGGCTTTAGTGAATCTATAGAGAGTCACCGTAGGGAAACCGTAGAGAGTCACTGGAGGCAGTGTGGACCATAGGGACCCCGTAGAGAGCCGCTGGTGTCAGCGTGCACTTTAGGGAAAATGTAGTGAGCCACTGGAGTCAGGGTGGGCCATAGGGACCCCGTAGAGAGCTACCGGAGTCAGACTGGGCTATAGGGAAAGCATAGAGAGCCAATGGAGTCCGTGTGGACTATAGGAAAGCCGTAGAGAGCCACTGGAGGCAATGTGGGATCTACGGAAATCGTAGAGAGCTACTGGAGGCAATGTGGACTATAGGGAACCTCTAGTCAGAAATTGGAGTCAATGTGGGATATAGGGAAAACTTGGAGAGCCAATGGATTCAGAGCAGGCTTTAGGCAAACCGCAGAGAGCAGCTGGATTCAGTATGGGCTTTAGGCAAACCATGGATTTCCACTGGATTTAGTTGTGGACTATAGGGAAACCGTGGAGAGTGTATGGAGTCAGTGTGGATTATAGAGAAACCGTTGCGAGCTATTGGAGTCAGGGTTGGCTATAGGGAAGCCTTAGAGAGCCAATGGTGTGAGTGTGGACTGTAGGGAAACACTAGTGGGCCACTGGTTTCAGTGTGGAAAATAGGGAAACCGTAGAGAGCCACTGGAGTGAGTGTGGACTTTAGGGAAACCGCCGAGAGCCACTGGTGTCAGTGTGGACCAAAGGGACACCGTAGAGAGCCACTGGTGTCAGTGTGGATTATAGGGAAACTGTTGAGAGCCGCTGGAGTCAGTGTGGGATGTAGGGAAACCGTAGAGAGCCACTGGAATTAGTGTGGTACATACGGAAGACGTAGAGAGCCTTTGGATTCAGTGTGGGCTTTAGGGAAAATGGTGAGAGCTGCTGGAGTCAGGGTGGACTATAGGGAAACCGTAGAGAACCACTGGGGTCAGTGTGGACTATAAGAAATCCGTAGAGAGCCACTATAGACAGTGCGTGATATAGAGAAAGTGTAGCAAGCCACTGCAGTCAGTGTACGTTATAGGGAAAACGTGGAGAGCCACTGCCGTCAGTGTCAGCTATAGGGAAAATGTAGAGAGTCGCTGAAGTCAGTGTGGGATAAAAGCAAACCCTTGAGAGCCGCTGGAGTCATTGTGGACTATAGGGAAACCGCTGAAAGCTACTACGGACAGTGTGGGCTATAGGAAAACAACAGAGAGCCACTGGATTCAGTGTGGACTATGGGAAACCGTAGATAGCCACTGGAGTCAGTATGGACTATAGGGAACCCGTAGAGAGCCACTGGCGTCACTGTGGTTCATAGGGATACCGTAGAGAGCCACTGCAGTCTGTGCCAGCTATAGGGAAACTGTAGAGAGCCGCTGAATTCTGTGTGGGCTACAGGGAAACCGTAGAGAGCCACTGGAGTCAGGGTGGGCCATAGGGAAGCCCTAGAGAGCTACTGGAGTCATTGTGGGCTACAGTGAAACCGCAGAGAGCCGCTGGAGTCAGCGAGGGCTATAGGGAAACCATACAGATCCGCTGGAGTCAGTGTGGACAATAAAAGAATAATAAAAAGCCTCTGGAGTGAGCGTGGGATATAGGGAATCTTTAGAGAGCCACTGGAGCCAGTGCGGTTTATAAAAAAACAATAGAGAGCCACTGGAGTGAATGTGGGATATCAGGATACCGTAGAGAGCCACTGAGACAGTGGGGGCTTTAGTGAATCTGTACAGAGTCTGTTCAGTACGCGAGGGCTATAGGGAAAACGTATAGAGACAATGCTGTCAGTGTGGACTATAGGGAAACCGTAGAGAGCCACTGTTGCAAGTTTGGACTATAGGGAGACTATAAGGAGCCACTGAAGTCAGTGTGGACTACAGTGAAACTGTAGAGAGCCACTGGAGCTAGTGTGGGCGATAGTGAAACCTTAGAGAGCCACTGGATTAAGGGTGGGCCATAGGGAAAACCTAGAGAGCTACTGGAGTCAGTGCCAGCAATAGGAAAACCGGATAGAGCCGCTGCCGTCAGCGAGGGTCACAGGGAAACCGTACAGAGCCACTGGAGTCAGTGTGGGCTATAGGGAAACCGTAGAGAGCCACTGGTGTCCGTTTGGTCTGTAGGGAAACCATAGAGAGCCATTGGAGTCAGTGTGGACTATAGTGAAACCGTAGTGAGCCACTGGAGTCAGGGTGGGCCATAGGGAACCCGTAGAGAGCTGTAGGATTCAGACTGGTCTATACGGAAAGCGTAGAGAGCCACTGGAGTCAGTTTGTACATTAAGGAAACTGTAGTGTGCCACTGGAGTCAGGGTGGGCCATAGGGCACACGTAGAGAGCTGCTGGAGTCAGACTGGTCTATAGGGAAAGCGTAGAGAGCCACTGGAGTCAGTGTGGACTATAGGAAAACCGTAGATAGCCACAGGAGTCACTTCGGACTATAGGAAAACCGTAGAGACCCTCTGGTGTCAGTGTGCACTTTAGGGAAACCATATTGAGCCACTGGAGTCAGGGTGGGCCATAGGGAATCCATAGAGAGCTGTTGGAGTCAGACTGGTCTATAGGGAAAGCGGAGAGAGCCACTGGAGTCAGTGTGGACTATAGGAAACCGTAGAGAGTCACTGAAGTCAGTGTGGGATATAGGGACACCGTAGAGAGCTACTGGAGGCTGTGTGGACTTTCGGGAACCTCTTATCAACCAATGGAGTCAAAATGGGATATAGGGAAACCGTTGAGAGCCACTAGGGACAGTGTGGGCTATACGAAAACCGTCGAGAGCCGCTGGAATCAGTGTGGAATATAGGGAAGCCCAAGAGAGTCACTGGAGTCATTATGGGCTATAGCGAAACCATAGAGAGCCACTGGAGTCAGTGTGGACTATAAAAGAATAATAGAAAGCCACTGGAGTGAGCGTGGGATATAGGGAATCAGTCGACAGCCACTGGAGACAGTGTGGGTTTTAGTGAATCTATGGAGAGTCACTGGAGTCAGCAAGGGCTATAGGGAAATTGTAGAGAGTGGCTGGAGTCAGTGAGGACTGTAGGGAAACCGAAGAGAGTCGCTGGAGGCAGTGTGGACTATAGGGACCCCGTAAAGAGCCGCTGGTGTCAGATGGCACTTTAGGGAAAATGTAGTGAGCCACTGGAGTCAGGGTGGGCCACAGGGAACCCGTCGAGAGCTACTGGAGTCAGACTGGGCTAGAGGGAAAGCATACAGAACCACTGGAGTCAGTGTGGACTATAGGAAAGCCGCAGAGAGCCACTGAAGGCAGTGTGGGATATAGGGAAACCGTAGAGAGCCTCTGGAGTCAGTGTGGCCTATAGGGAAACTGTAGAGAGCCACTGGAGTCAGTGTGGGCTATAGAGAAACTGCAGAGAGCCACTGGAGTAATTGTGGCCCATATGGAAAACCTAGAGAGCTACTTGAGTCACTGTGGGCATTAGGAAAACCAGAGAGAGCCGCTGTAGTCAGCGAGGGCAGCAGGGAAACCGTAGAGAGCCAGTGAAGTCAGTGGGGGCTATAGGGAAACCGTAGAGAGCCACTGGAGCCAGTGCGGACTATAAAAATACAATGGAGAGCCACTGGAGTGAATGTGGGATATAGGGATACCGTAGAGAGCCACTGAGACAGTGGGGGCTTTAGTGAATCTGTACAGGGTCTGTTCAGTAGGCGAGGGCTTTAGGGAAAACGTATAGAGACAATGCTGTCAGTGTGGACTATAGGGAAACTGTAGAGAGCCACTGGTGCAAGTTTGGACTATAGGGAAACCATAGGGAGCCACTGAAGGCAGTGTGGACTATAGTGAAACTGTAGAGAGCCACTGGAGTTAGTGTGGGCGACAGTGAAACCTTAGAGAGCCACTGGATTAAGGGTGGGCCATAGGGAAAACCTAGAGAGCTACTGGAGTCAGTGTCAGCAATAGGAAAACCGGATAGAGCCGCTGCAGTCAGCGAGGGTCACAGGGAAACCGTACAGAGCCACTGGAGTCAGTGTGGGCTATAGGGAAACCGTAGAGAGCCACTGGTGTCCGTTTGGTCTGTAGGGAAACCATAGAGAGCCATTGGAGTCAGTGTGGACTATAGTGAAACCGTAGTGAGCCACTGGTGCAAGTTTGGACTATAGGGAAACCATAGGGAGCCACTGGGGTCAGTGTGGACTATAGTGAAACAGTAGAGAGCAACTGGAGTCAGTGTGGGCGATAGTGAAACCATACAACGCCACTGGAGTAATGGTGGGCCATAGGGAAAACCTAGAGAGCTACTGGAGTCAGTGTGGGCAATAGGAAAACCGGAGAGAGCCACTGGAGTCAGTGTCGACTATAAAAGAATAATAGAAAGCCACTGGAGTGAGTGTGGAATATAGGGAATCTGTAGACAACCACTGGAGACAGTGTGGGCTTTAGTGAATCTATAGAGAGTCACCGTAGGGAAACCGTAGAGAGTCACTGGAGGCAGTGTGGACCATAGGGACCCCGTAGAGAGCCGCTGGTGTCAGCGTGCACTTTAGGGAAAATGTAGTGAGCCACTGGAGTCAGGGTGGGCCATAGGGACCCCGTAGAGAGCTACCGGAGTCAGACTGGGCTATAGGGAAAGCATAGAGAGCCAATGGAGTCCGTGTGGACTATAGGAAAGCCGTAGAGAGCCACTGGAGGCAATGTGGGATCTACGGAAATCGTAGAGAGCTACTGGAGGCAATGTGGACTATAGGGAACCTCTAGTCAGAAATTGGAGTCAATGTGGGATATAGGGAAAACTTGGAGAGCCAATGGATTCAGAGCAGGCTTTAGGCAAACCGCAGAGAGCAGCTGGATTCAGTATGGGCTTTAGGCAAACCATGGATTTCCACTGGATTTAGTTGTGGACTATAGGGAAACCGTGGAGAGTGTATGGAGTCAGTGTGGATTATAGAGAAACCGTTGCGAGCTATTGGAGTCAGGGTTGGCTATAGGGAAGCCTTAGAGAGCCAATGGTGTGAGTGTGGACTGTAGGGAAACACTAGTGGGCCACTGGTTTCAGTGTGGAAAATAGGGAAACCGTAGAGAGCCACTGGAGTGAGTGTGGACTTTAGGGAAACCGCCGAGAGCCACTGGTGTCAGTGTGGACCAAAGGGACACCGTAGAGAGCCACTGGTGTCAGTGTGGATTATAGGGAAACTGTTGAGAGCCGCTGGAGTCAGTGTGGGATGTAGGGAAACCGTAGAGAGCCACTGGAATTAGTGTGGTACATACGGAAGACGTAGAGAGCCTTTGGATTCAGTGTGGGCTTTAGGGAAAATGGTGAGAGCTGCTGGAGTCAGGGTGGACTATAGGGAAACCGTAGAGAACCACTGGGGTCAGTGTGGACTATAAGAAATCCGTAGAGAGCCACTATAGACAGTGCGTGATATAGAGAAAGTGTAGCAAGCCACTGCAGTCAGTGTACGTTATAGGGAAAACGTGGAGAGCCACTGCCGTCAGTGTCAGCTATAGGGAAAATGTAGAGAGTCGCTGAAGTCAGTGTGGGATAAAAGCAAACCCTTGAGAGCCGCTGGAGTCATTGTGGACTATAGGGAAACCGCTGAAAGCTACTACGGACAGTGTGGGCTATAGGAAAACAACAGAGAGCCACTGGATTCAGTGTGGACTATGGGAAACCGTAGATAGCCACTGGAGTCAGTATGGACTATAGGGAACCCGTAGAGAGCCACTGGCGTCACTGTGGTTCATAGGGATACCGTAGAGAGCCACTGCAGTCTGTGCCAGCTATAGGGAAACTGTAGAGAGCCGCTGAATTCTGTGTGGGCTACAGGGAAACCGTAGAGAGCCACTGGAGTCAGGGTGGGCCATAGGGAAGCCCTAGAGAGCTACTGGAGTCATTGTGGGCTACAGTGAAACCGCAGAGAGCCGCTGGAGTCAGCGAGGGCTATAGGGAAACCATACAGATCCGCTGGAGTCAGTGTGGACAATAAAAGAATAATAAAAAGCCTCTGGAGTGAGCGTGGGATATAGGGAATCTTTAGAGAGCCACTGGAGCCAGTGCGGTTTATAAAAAAACAATAGAGAGCCACTGGAGTGAATGTGGGATATCAGGATACCGTAGAGAGCCACTGAGACAGTGGGGGCTTTAGTGAATCTGTACAGAGTCTGTTCAGTACGCGAGGGCTATAGGGAAAACGTATAGAGACAATGCTGTCAGTGTGGACTATAGGGAAACCGTAGAGAGCCACTGTTGCAAGTTTGGACTATAGGGAGACTATAAGGAGCCACTGAAGTCAGTGTGGACTACAGTGAAACTGTAGAGAGCCACTGGAGCTAGTGTGGGCGATAGTGAAACCTTAGAGAGCCACTGGATTAAGGGTGGGCCATAGGGAAAACCTAGAGAGCTACTGGAGTCAGTGCCAGCAATAGGAAAACCGGATAGAGCCGCTGCCGTCAGCGAGGGTCACAGGGAAACCGTACAGAGCCACTGGAGTCAGTGTGGGCTATAGGGAAACCGTAGAGAGCCACTGGTGTCCGTTTGGTCTGTAGGGAAACCATAGAGAGCCATTGGAGTCAGTGTGGACTATAGTGAAACCGTAGTGAGCCACTGGAGTCAGGGTGGGCCATAGGGAACCCGTAGAGAGCTGTAGGATTCAGACTGGTCTATACGGAAAGCGTAGAGAGCCACTGGAGTCAGTTTGTACATTAAGGAAACTGTAGTGTGTCACTGGAGTCAGGGTGGGCCATAGGGCACACGTAGAGAGCTGCTGGAGTCAGACTGGTCTATAGGGAAAGCGTAGAGAGCCACTGGAGTCAGTGTGGACTATAGGAAAACCGTAGATAGCCACAGGAGTCACTTCGGACTATAGGGAAACCGTAGAGACCCTCTGGTGTCAGTGTGCACTTTAGGGAAACCATATTGAGCCACTGGAGTCAGGGTGGGCCATAGGGAATCCATAGAGAGCTGTTGGAGTCAGACTGGTCTATAGGGAAAGCGGAGAGAGCCACTGGAGTCAGTGTGGACTATAGGAAACCGTAGAGAGTCACTGAAGTCAGTGTGGGATATAGGGACACCGTAGAGAGCTACTGGAGGCTGTGTGGACTTTCGGGAACCTCTTATCAACCAATGGAGTCAAAATGGGATATAGGGAAACCGTTGAGAGCCACTAGGGACAGTGTGGGCTATACGAAAACCGTCGAGAGCCGCTGGAATCAGTGTGGAATATAGGGAAGCCCAAGAGAGTCACTGGAGTCATTATGGGCTATAGCGAAACCATAGAGAGCCACTGGAGTCAGTGTGGACTATAAAAGAATAATAGAAAGCCACTGGAGTGAGCGTGGGATATAGGGAATCAGTCGACAGCCACTGGAGACAGTGTGGGTTTTAGTGAATCTATGGAGAGTCACTGGAGTCAGCGAGGGCTATAGGGAAATTGTAGAGAGTGGCTGGAGTCAGTGAGGACTGTAGGGAAACCGAAGAGAGTCGCTGGAGGCAGTGTGGACTATAGGGACCCCGTAAAGAGCCGCTGGTGTCAGATGGCACTTTAGGGAAAATGTAGTGAGCCACTGGAGTCAGGGTGGGCCACAGGGAACCCGTCGAGAGCTACTGGAGTCAGACTGGGCTAGAGGGAAAGCATACAGAACCACTGGAGTCAGTGTGGACTATAGGAAAGCCGCAGAGAGCCACTGAAGGCAGTGTGGGATATAGGGAAACCGTAGAGAGCCTCTGGAGTCAGTGTGGCCTATAGGGAAACTGTAGAGAGCCACTGGAGTCAGTGTGGGCTATAGAGAAACTGCAGAGAGCCACTGGAGTAATTGTGGCCCATATGGAAAACCTAGAGAGCTACTTGAGTCACTGTGGGCATTAGGAAAACCAGAGAGAGCCGCTGTAGTCAGCGAGGGCAGCAGGGAAACCGTAGAGAGCCAGTGAAGTCAGTGGGGGCTATAGGGAAACCGTAGAGAGCCACTGGAGCCAGTGCGGACTATAAAAATACAATGGAGAGCCACTGGAGTGAATGTGGGATATAGGGATACCGTAGAGAGCCACTGAGACAGTGGGGGCTTTAGTGAATCTGTACAGGGTCTGTTCAGTAGGCGAGGGCTTTAGGGAAAACGTATAGAGACAATGCTGTCAGTGTGGACTATAGGGAAACTGTAGAGAGCCACTGGTGCAAGTTTGGACTATAGGGAAACCATAGGGAGCCACTGAAGGCAGTGTGGACTATAGTGAAACTGTAGAGAGCCACTGGAGTTAGTGTGGGCGACAGTGAAACCTTAGAGAGCCACTGGATTAAGGGTGGGCCATAGGGAAAACCTAGAGAGCTACTGGAGTCAGTGTCAGCAATAGGAAAACCGGATAGAGCCGCTGCAGTCAGCGAGGGTCACAGGGAAACCGTACAGAGCCACTGGAGTCAGTGTGGGCTATAGGGAAACCGTAGAGAGCCACTGGTGTCCGTTTGGTCTGTAGGGAAACCATAGAGAGCCATTGGAGTCAGTGTGGACTATAGTGAAACCGTAGTGAGCCACTGGAGTCAGGGTGGGCCATAGGGAACCCGTAGAGAGCTGTAGGATTCAGACTGGTCTATACGGAAAGCGTAGAGAGCCACTGGAGTCAGTTTGTACATTAAGGAAACTGTAGTGTGCCACTGGAGTCAGGGTGGGCCATAGGGCACACGTAGAGAGCTGCTGGAGTCAGACTGGTCTATAGGGAAAGCGTAGAGAGCCACTGGAGTCAGTGTGGACTATAGGAAAACCGTAGATAGCCACAGGAGTCACTTCGGACTATAGGAAAACCGTAGAGACCCTCTGGTGTCAGTGTGCACTTTAGGGAAACCATATTGAGCCACTGGAGTCAGGGTGGGCCATAGGGAATCCATAGAGAGCTGTTGGAGTCAGACTGGTCTATAGGGAAAGCGGAGAGAGCCACTGGAGTCAGTGTGGACTATAGGAAACCGTAGAGAGTCACTGAAGTCAGTGTGGGATATAGGGACACCGTAGAGAGCTACTGGAGGCTGTGTGGACTTTCGGGAACCTCTTATCAACCAATGGAGTCAAAATGGGATATAGGGAAACCGTTGAGAGCCACTAGGGACAGTGTGGGCTATACGAAAACCGTCGAGAGCCGCTGGAATCAGTGTGGAATATAGGGAAGCCCAAGAGAGTCACTGGAGTCATTATGGGCTATAGCGAAACCATAGAGAGCCACTGGAGTCAGTGTGGACTATAAAAGAATAATAGAAAGCCACTGGAGTGAGCGTGGGATATAGGGAATCAGTCGACAGCCACTGGAGACAGTGTGGGTTTTAGTGAATCTATGGAGAGTCACTGGAGTCAGCGAGGGCTATAGGGAAATTGTAGAGAGTGGCTGGAGTCAGTGAGGACTGTAGGGAAACCGAAGAGAGTCGCTGGAGGCAGTGTGGACTATAGGGACCCCGTAAAGAGCCGCTGGTGTCAGATGGCACTTTAGGGTAAATGTAGTGAGCCACTGGAGTCAGGGTGGGCCACAGGGAACCCGTCGAGAGCTACTGGAGTCAGACTGGGCTAGAGGGAAAGCATACAGAACCACTGGAGTCAGTGTGGACTATAGGAAAGCCGCAGAGAGCCACTGAAGGCAGTGTGGGATATAGGGAAACCGTAGAGAGCCTCTGGAGTCAGTGTGGCCTATAGGGAAACTGTAGAGAGCCACTGGAGTCAGTGTGGGCTATAGAGAAACTGCAGAGAGCCACTGGAGTAATTGTGGCCCATATGGAAAACCTAGAGAGCTACTTGAGTCACTGTGGGCATTAGGAAAACCAGAGAGAGCCGCTGTAGTCAGCGAGGGCAGCAGGGAAACCGTAGAGAGCCAGTGAAGTCAGTGGGGGCTATAGGGAAACCGTAGAGAGCCACTGGAGCCAGTGCGGACTATAAAAATACAATGGAGAGCCACTGGAGTGAATGTGGGATATAGGGATACCGTAGAGAGCCACTGAGACAGTGGGGGCTTTAGTGAATCTGTACAGGGTCTGTTCAGTAGGCGAGGGCTTTAGGGAAAACGTATAGAGACAATGCTGTCAGTGTGGACTATAGGGAAACTGTAGAGAGCCACTGGTGCAAGTTTGGACTATAGGGAAACCATAGGGAGCCACTGAAGGCAGTGTGGACTATAGTGAAACTGTAGAGAGCCACTGGAGTTAGTGTGGGCGACAGTGAAACCTTAGAGAGCCACTGGATTAAGGGTGGGCCATAGGGAAAACCTAGAGAGCTACTGGAGTCAGTGTCAGCAATAGGAAAACCGGATAGAGCCGCTGCAGTCAGCGAGGGTCACAGGGAAACCGTACAGAGCCACTGGAGCCAGTGTGGGCTATAGGGAAACCCTAGAGAGCCGCTGGAGTCAGTGTGGACCATAAAAACACAATAGAGAGACACTGGAGTGAATGTGGGATATAGAGATACCGTAGAGAGCCACTGGAGACAGTGGGGGCTTCAGTGAATCTGTAGAGAGTCTCTGGAGTAGGCGAGGGTTATAGCGAAAACGTAGAGTGTAATGCTGTCAGTGTGGACTGTAGGGAAACCGTAGAGAGCCACTGGTGTCCGTTTGGTCTGTAGGGAAACCATAGAGAGCCATTGGAGTCAGTGTGGACTATAGTGAAACCGTAGTGAGCCACTGGAGTCAGGGTGGGCCATAGGGAACCCGTAGAGAGCTGTAGGATTCAGACTGGTCTGTAGGGAGAGCGTACAGAGCCACCGGTGTTAGTTTGCACATTAGGGAAACTGTAGTGTGCCACTGGAGTAAGGGTGGGCCAGAGGGCACACGTAGAGAGCTGTAGGATTCAGACTGGTCTATAGGGAAAGCGTAAAGAGCCATTGGAGGCAATGTGGACTATAGGAAAACCGTAGATAGCCACTGGAGTCACTGTGGACTATAGGGAAACCGTATTGAGCCACTGGAGTCAGGGTGGGCCATAGGGAACACATAGAGAGCTGTTGGAGTCAGACTGGTCTATAGGGAAAGCGTAGAGAGCCACTGAAGTCAGTGTGGGATATAGGGAAACCGTAGAGAGCTACTGGAGGCAGTGTGGACTTTAGGGAACCTCTTGTCAACCAATGGAGTCAAAATGGGATATAGGGAAACCGTTGAGAGCCACTAGGGACACTGTGGACTATACGAAAACCGTTGAGAGCCGCTGGAATCAGTGTCGGATATAGGGAAGCCCAAGAGAGTCACTGGAGTCATTATGGGCTATAGCGAAACCATAGAGAGCCACTGGAGTCAGTGTGGACTATAGGGAAACCGTACAGAGCCACTGGTGTCAGTGTGGACTATAGGGAAACGACTAAGAGCCTCTGGAGTCAATGTGGACTATAGGGAAACTGTAGAGAGCCACTGGAGTTAGTGTGGGCAATAGGAAAACCAGTGAGAGCCGCTGGAGCCAGCGAGGGCGACAGGGAAACCGTAGAGAGCCACTGAAGTCAGTGTGGGCTATAGGGAAAACGTAGAGAGCCGCTGGAGTCTCTGTGGACTATAACAAAACAATAGAGAGCCACTGGAGTTAATGTGGGATATAGGGATACAGTAGAGAACCACTGGAGACAGTGGGGGCTTTAGTGAAACTGGAGAGAGTCTCTGGAGTAGGCGAGGGCTATACGGAAAACGTATAGAGACAATGCTGTCAGTGTGCACTATAGGGAAACTGTAGAGAGCCACTGGTGTCAGATTGGACTATAGGGAAACCATAGGGAGCCACTGGAGTCAGTGTGGACTATAGTGAAACTGTAGAGAGCCACTGGAGTCAGTGTGGACTATCGGGAAACCGTAGAGAACCACAGGGATCAGTGTGGACTATGAGAAAACCGTAGAGAGCCAGGAGAGACAGTGCGTGATGTAGGGAAACTGTAGCGAGCCACTGCAGTCATGTACGCTGTAGGGAAACCATAGAGAGCCACTGCAGTCAGTGTCAGCTTTAGGGAATCCGTAGAGTGCTGCTGAAGTCAGTGTGGACTATAGGGAAACCGTTGAGAATCACTAGGGAAAGTGTGGTCTATTCAAAAACTGTAGAGAGCCGCTGGAATCAGTGTGGGAGATAGGGAAGCCCTAGAGAGCCACTGGAGTCATTATAGGCTATAGCGAAACCATAGAGAGCCACTGGAGTCTTTGTGGACTATAGGGAAGCCGTAGAGAGCCACTGGTGTCAGTGTGGCCGAAAGGGAAACCATAGAGAGCCTCTGGAGTCAGTGTGGACTATAGGCAAACTGAAGAGAGCCACAGGTGACAGTGTCGACTGTAGTGAAACCATAGAGAGCCTCTGGAGTCAATATGGACTGTAGGGAAACTGTAGAGCGCCACTGGAGTAAGTGTGGGCTACAGTGAAACCGTAGAGAGCCACTGGAGTCGGAGTGGGCCATAGGGAAAGCCTAGGGAGCTCCTGGTGTCAGTGTGGGCTATAGGGAAACCGCAGACTGCAGCTGGAGTCAGAGTGGGTAATAGGGAAACCGTAGAGTGCCCCTGGAGTCAGTGTGGACTATAGAAAAACAATAGAAAGTCGCTGGAGTGAGTGTGGGATATAGGGAAACTGTAAAGAGCCACTGGAGACAGTGTGGGCTTTAGTGAATCTGTAGAGAGTCACTGGAGTCAGCGAGGGCTATAGGGAAACCCTAGAGAGCGGCTGGAGTCAGTAAGCACTGTAGGGAAACCGTAGAGAGCCGCTGGAGTCAGTGTGGGCTATAGGGAAATGGTAGAGAGCCACAGGAATCAGTGTGGACTATAGGGTACCCATCGAGAGCCACTGGTGTCAGTGTGCACTTTAGGGAAACCGTAGTGAGCCACTGGATTCAGGGTGGGCCATAGGGAACCGTTAGAGAGCAGTATGGACTATAGGGAACCTCATGTCAGCCATTGGAGTCAGTGTGGGATATAGGGAAAACGTGGAGAGCCACTGGATTCAGTGCAGGCTTTAAGCAAATCGTAGAGAGCAGCTGGTGTCAGTATGGGCTTTAGGGAAAACATAGAGTTCCACTGGAGTCAGGTGTGGACTATAGGGAAACCGTGGAGAGCCTCTCGAGTCAGTGTGGATTGTAGGGAAACCATAGGGAGGCACTGGATTCAGTGTGGATTATACAGAATCAGTAGAGAGCCAATGATGTCAGTGTGGACTGGAGGGAAACAGGAGGGGCTACTGGTGTCGCTGTGGACTATAGGGAAACCGTACAGAGCCACTGGATTGAGTGTGGACTTTAGCGAAAACGTCGAGAGCCAATGGTGTCAGTGTGGACCAAAGGGACACCGTAGAGAGCCATGGAGTCAGTGTGAATTATAGGGAAACTTTACAGAGCCACTGGAGTCAGTGTGGGCTATAGGGAAACCGTAGAGCGCCAATGGCGTCAATGTGGACTGCACGGAAACAGTAGGCGGCCAGTGTTTTCAATGTGGACTATAGGGAAACTGTAGAGAGCCACTGGAGTGAGTGTGGACTTTAGGGAAACCGTCGAGAGCCACTAGTGTCAGTGAGGTCCAAAGGGACACTGTAGAGTGCCGCTGGAGTCAGTGTGGATTATCGGGAAACCGTAGAGAGCCACTGGGGACATTCTGGACTATAGGGAAACCGTAGAGAGACGCTGGATTCTGTGTGGACTATAGGAAAAACATAGAGAGCCACTGGAGTGAGTGTGGGATTTCAGGAAACCGTAGAGGGACACTGGAGACAGTGTGGGCATTAGTGAATCTGTAGAGTGCTACTAGAGTCAGCGAGGGCTATAGGGAAACTGTACAGAGCCACTGCAGTCATTGTAGGATGTTGGGAAACCGTAGAGAGCTGCTGGAATTAGTGTGGGATATATGGAAGCCGTAGAGAGCCACTGGATTCAGAGTGGGCTTTAGGGAAACCGAAGAGAGCCAATGGAGTCAGTCTGGACTATAGCGAAAATGTAGAGAGCCACTATAGACAGTGAGTGTTATAGAGAAAGTGTCGTGAGCCACTGGAGTCAGGGTACGCTATAGCGAAAACATAGAGAGCCACTGCAGTCACTGTCAGCTATAGGTAAACTGTAGAGAGCCGCTGAAGTCAGTGTGGGATAAAAGCAAACCCTTGAGAGCCGCTGGAGTCATTGTGGAATATAGGGAAACTGTTGAAAGCCACTAGGGACAGTGTGGGCTATAGGAAAACTACAGAGAGCCACTGGAATCAGTGTGGACAATAGGAAACCGCAGAGAGCCGCTGGAGTCACTGTGATTTATAGGGAAACCGTAGAGAGCCTCTGAAGTCTGCGTCAGCTATAGGGAAAACTTAGAGAGTCGCTGAAGTCAGTGTGTGATAAAGTCAAACCCTTGAGAACTGCTGGAGTCACTGTGGACTATAGGGAAACCGTTGAGAGCCACGAGGGACAGTGTGGGCTACACGAAAACCGTAGAGAGCCGCTGGAGTCAGCGAGTGCTACAGGGAAACTGTACAGAGCAGCTGGAGTGAGTGTGAACCATAAAAAAAATAGAGAGCCACTGGAGTGACTGTGAGATATAGGGATACCATAGAGAGCCTGTGGTGACTTTGGGTTTTTAGTGAATCTGCATAGAGTCTCTGGAGTAGGCGAGGGCTATAGGGAAACCGTAGAGAGACAATGCTGTCAGTGTGGGCTATAGCGAAACCAGAGAGAGCCACTGGTGCAAGCTTGGACTATAGGGAAACCATAGGGAGCCACTGGAGTCAGTGTGGACTATAGTGAAACTGTAGAGAGCCACTGGAGTCAGTGTGGGCGATAGTGAAACCATAGCGAGCCACTGGAGTAATGGTGGGCCATAGGGAAAACCTAGAGAGCTACTGGAGTCAGTGTGGGCAATAGGAAAACCGGAGAGAGCCACTGCAGTCAGCGAGGGTCACAGGGAAACCGTACAGAGCCACTGGAGTCAGTGTGGGCTTTAGGGAAACCGTAGAGAGCCGCTGGAGTCAGTGTGGACCGTAAAAAAACAACAGAGACACTGGAGTGAATGTGGGATATAGAGATGCCGTAGAGAGCCACTGGAGACAGCGGGGGCTTTAGTGAATCTGTAGAGAGTCTCTGGAGTAGGCGAGGGCTAAAGCGAAACCGTAGAGTGTCAATGCTGTCAGTGTGGACTATAGGGAAACCGTAGAGAGCCCCTGGTGTCAGTGTGGTCTGCAGGGAAACCATATAGAGCCACTGGAGTCAGGGTGGGCCAAAGGGCACACGTAGAGAGCTGCTGGAGTCAGACTGGTCTATAGGGAAAGCGTAGAGAGCCACCAGAGTCAGTGTAGACTGTAGGAAACCCGTAGATAGCCACTGGAGTCACTGTGGACTATAGGGAAACCGTAGAGAGCCTCTAGTGTCAGTGTGCACTTTAGGGAAACCGTATTGAGCTACTGGAGTCAGGGTGCGCCATAGGGAACCCGTAGAGAGCTCCTTGAGTCAGACTGGTCTATAGGGAAAGCGTAGAGAGCCACTGGAGTGAGTGTGGACTATAGGAAAACCGTAGCGAGCCATTGGAGTCAGTGTGGGATATAGGGAAACCATAGAGAGCTACTGGAGTCAGTGTGGACTTTAGGGAATCTCTTGTCAGCCAATGGAGTCAAAGTGGGATATAGGGAAACCGTTGAGAGCCACTCGGGACAGTGTGGGCTATACGAAAACCGTAGAGAGCCGCTGGAATAAGTGTGGGATATAGGGAAGCCCTAGAGAGTCAGTGGAGTCATTATGGGCTATAGCGAAACCATAGAGAGCCACTGGAGTCAGTGTGGACTATAGGGAAACTGTACAGAGCCCCTGGTGTCCGCGTGGACTATAGGGAAACCATATAGAGCCACTGGAGTCAGGGTGGGCCAAAGGGCACACGTAGAGAGCTGCTGGAGTCAGACTGGTCTATAGGGAAAGCGTAGAGAGCCACTAGAGTCAGTGTAGACTGTAGGAAACCCGTAGATAGCCACTGGAGTCACTGTGGACTATAGGGAAACCGTAGAGAGCCTCTAGTGTCAGTGTGCACTTTAGGGAAACCGTATTGAGCTACTGGAGTCAGGGTGCGCCATAGGGAACCCGTAGAGAGCTCCTTGAGTCAGACTGGTCTATAGGGAAAGCGTAGAGAGCCACTGGAGTGAGTGTGGACTATAGGAAAACCGTAGCGAGCCATTGGAGTCAGTGTGGGATATAGGGAAACCATAGAGAGCTACTGGAGTCAGTGTGGACTTTAGGGAATCTCTTGTCAGCCAATGGAGTCAAAGTGGGATATAGGGAAACCGTTGAGAGCCACTCGGGACAGTGTGGGCTATACGAAAACCGTAGAGAGCCGCTGGAACCAGTGTGGGATATAGGGAAGCCCTAGAGAGTCAGTGGAGTCATTATGGGCTATAGCGAAACCATAGAGAGCCACTGGAGTCAGTGTGGACTATAGGGAAACCGTACAGAGCCACTGGGGTCAGTGTGGACTATAGTGAAAACGTAGAGAGCCACTATAGACAGTGCACGATACAGGGAAAGTGTAGCGAGCCACTGGATTCAGTGTAAGCTATAGGGAAAACATAGAGAGCCACTGCAGTCATTGTCAGCTATAGGGAAAGTGTAGAAAGCCTCTGAAGTCAGTGTGATATAAAGGCAAACCCTTCAGAGCCGCTGGAGTCATTGTAGACTATAGGAAAACCGCAGAGAGCCACTGGAATCAGTGTTGTATATAGGAAAACCGAAGAGAGCCACTGGAGTCAGTGTGGGAAATAGGGAAACCGTAGAGAGCTACTGGAGGCAGTGTGGACTACAGGGAACCTCTTGTCAGCCAATGGAGTCATTGTGGGATATAGGGAAAACGTGGAGAGCCAATGGATTCAGTGCAGGCTTTAAGCAAACGGTAGAGAACAGCTGGAGTCAGTATGGGCTTTAGGGAAACCGTAGAATTCCACTGGAGTCAGGTCTGGACAATAGGGAAACCCTGGAGAGACTCTGGAGTCAGTTTGGATTGAAGGGAAACCATAAGGAGGCACTGGAGTCAGTGTGGAATATACGGAAACAGTAGAGAGCCAATGACGTCAGTGCGGACTGTAGGGAAACAGTAAGGGGCCACTGGTGTCACTGTGGACTATACGGAAACCGTAGGGAGCCACTGGAGTCCGTGTGGACTATAGGGAACCCTTAGAGAGCCATTGGTGTCACTGTGGTTTATAGGGAAACCGTATAGAGCCACTGCAGTCTGCGTCAGCTATAGGGAAACCGTAGAGAGCTGCTGAAGACCGTGTGTGATAAAGGCATAGCCATGAGAGCCGCTGAAGACACAGTGGACCATAGGGAAACCGTTGGGAGCCACTAGGGACAGTGTGGGCTATACGAAAACTGTAGAGAGGCGCCGGAATCAGTGTGGGATATAGGGAAGCCCTGGAGAGCCACTAGAGTCATTATGGTCTATAGCAAAACCATAGAGAGCCACTGGAGTCACTGTGGACTATAGGGAAACTGTAGAGAGCTACTGCAGTCATTGTGGACTATAGGGAAACCGTAGAGAGCCATGGTGTCAGTGTGGTCTATAGGGAAACCGCAGAGAGCCACTGGTGTCAGTGTGGACGATAGGGAAACCATTGAGAGGCTCTGGAGTCAGTGTGGACTTTGGGGAAACTGTAGAGAGGCTCTGGAGTCAGTGTGGGTTATAGGTAAACCGTAGAGAGCCACTGGAGTAAGGGTGGGCCATAGGGAAAACCTAGAGAGCTCCTGGAGACAGCGAGGGCTACAGCGAAACCGCACAGAATCACTGGAGACAGTCTGCGCTACAGCGAAACCAGAGAGAGCCACTGGAGTCAGTGTGGACTATAGGGAAACTGTAGAGAGCCACTGGAGTGAGTGTCGACTTTAGGGACACCGTCGAGAGCCACTGGTGTGAGTGTGGACGTAAGGGACACCGTAGAGTGAAGCTGGATTCAGAGTGGGCTAGAGGAAAACCGTAGAGAGCCACTGGGATCAGTGTGGACTATAAGAAAACCGTAGATAGCCACTATAAACAGTGCGTGATGTCGGAAAACTGTAGCGAGCCACTGGAGTCAGTATACACTATAGGGATACCATAGAGAGCCTGTGCAGTCAGTGTCAGCTTTACGGCAACCGTACAGTGCCACTGAAGTCAGTGTGGGATAAAGGCAAACCCTTGAGAGCTGCTGGAGTCACTGTGGACTATAGGGAAACAGTTGAGAACCACGAGGGACAGTGTGGGCTATACGAAAACTGCAGAGAGCCACTGGAATCAGTGTGGGAGATAGGGAAGCCCTAGAGAGCCACCGGAGTCATTATGGGCTATAGCGAAACCATAGAGAGCCAGTGGAGTCTCTGTGGTTTATAGGGAAAACATAGAGAGCCACTGCAGTCTTTGTCAGCTATAGGGAAACGGTCGAGAGCCGCTGAAGTCAGTGTGTGATAAAGGCAAACCCTTGAGAGCCGCTAGAGTCACTGTGGAATATAGGGAAACCGTTGGGAGCCACTAGGGACAGTGTGGGCTATACAAAAACCGTAGACAGCCGCTGGAATCAGTGTGGGATACACGGAAGCCCAAGAGAGCCACTGGAGTCATTATGGGCTATAGCGAAACCATAGAGAGCCACTGGAGTCAGTGTGGACTATAGGGAAACCGTAGAGAGCAATGGTGTCAGTGTGGTATATAGGGAAACCGCAGAGAGCCACTGGTGTCAGTGTGGACGATAGGGAAACCATTGAGAGGCTCTGGAGTCAGTGTGGACTTTGGGGAAACTGTAGAGAGGCTCTGGAGTCAGTGTGGGTTATAGGTAAACCGTAGAGAGCCACTGGAGTAAGGGTGGGCCATAGGGAAAACCTAGAGAGCTCCTGGAGTCAGTGTGGGCAATAGGAAAACCGTAGAGAGCTGCTGGAGACAGCGAGGGCTACAGCGAAACCGCACAGAATCACTGGAGACAGTCTGCGCTACAGCGAAACCAGAGAGAGCCACTGGAGTCAGTGTGGACTATAGGGAAACTGTAGAGAGCCACTGGAGTCAGTGTGGACTATAGGGAAACCGTAGAGAGCCATGGTGTCAGTGTGGTCTCTAGGGAAACCGTAGAGAGCCACTGGAGTCAGGCTGGGCTATAGGGAAACCCTAGAGAGCTGCTGGAGGCAGGTTGGTCTATAGGGAGACCTCAGAGAGCCAATTGAGTCAGCGAGGGCTATAGGGAAAACGTACAGATCCGATCGAGTCAGTGTGGGCTATAGGGAAAACGCGGAGAGCCGCTGGAGTCAGTGTGGACTATAAAAGAATAATAGAAAGCCACTGGAGTGAGTGTGGGATGTACGGAATCCGTAGAGAGCCACTGGAGACAGTGTCGGCTTTATTGAATCCATAGAGAGTCACTGGAGTCCGCGAGGGCTACAGAGAATTGATAGAGAGCGGCTGGCATCAGTGAGGACTGTCGGGAAACCGTAGAGAGTCACTGGAAGCAGTGTGGGTTATAGGGAACCCATAGAGAGCCGCTGGTGTCAGTGTGCACTTTAGGGCAAACGTAGTGAGCCATTGAAGTCAGGGTGGGCCATAGGGAACCCGTAGAGAGCTACTGGAGTCAGACTGAGCTCTAGGGAAAACATAGAGAGCCACTGGAGTCAGTGTGGACTATAGGAAAGCCGTAGAGAGCCAATGGAGGCAGTGTGGGATATAGGGAAAACGTGGAGAGCCACTGGAGTCAGAGCAGGCTTTAGGCAAACCGTAGAGAGCAGCTGGATTCAGTATGGGCTTTAGGGAAACTGTAGAGTTCCACTGGAGTTAGTTGTAGACTATAGTGAAACCGTGGAGAGCCAATGGAGTCAGTGTGGGCTATAGGGAAACTGTAGAGAGCCAATGGTGTCAGTGTGGACTGTAGGGAAACAGCAGGGGGCCAGTGGTTTCAGTGTCGACAATAGGGAAACCGTAGAGAGCCACTGGAGTGAGTGTCGACTTTAGGGACACCGTCGAGAGCCACTGGTGTGAGTGTGGACGTAAGGGACACCGTAGAGTGAAGCTGGATTCAGAGTGGGCTATAGGAAAACCGTAGAGAGCCACTGGGATCAGTGTGGACTATAAGAAAACCGTAGATAGCCACTATAAACAGTGCGTGATGTCGGAAAACTGTAGCGAGCCACTGGAGTCAGTATACACTATAGGGATACCATAGAGAGCCTGTGCAGTCAGTGTCAGCTTTACGGCAACCATACAGTGCCGCTGAAGTCAGTGTGGGATAAAGGCAAACCCTTGAGAGCTGCTGGAGTCACTGTGGACTATAGGGAAACAGTTGAGAACCACGAGGGACAGTGTGGGCTATACGAAAACTGCAGAGAGCCACTGGAATCAGTGTGGGAGATAGGGAAGCCCTAGAGAGCCACTGGAGTCATTATGGGCTATAGCGAAACCATAGAGAGCCAGTGGAGTCTCTGTGGTTTATAGGGAAACCGTAGAGAGCCACTGCAGTCTTTGTCAGCTATAGGGAAACGGTCGAGAGCCTCTGAAGTCAGTGTGTGATAAAGGCAAACACTTGAGAGCCGCTAGAGTCACTGTGAATATAGGGAAACCGTTGGGAGCCACTAGGGACAGTGTGGGCTATACAAAAACCGTAGAGAGCCGCTGGAATCAGTGTGGGATACACGGAAGCCCAAGAGAGCCACTGGAGTCATTATGGGCTAAAGCGAAACCATAGAGAACCACTGGAGTCAGTGTGGACTATAGGGAAACCGTAGAGAGCCACTGGAGTCATTGTGGACTATCGGGAAACCGTAGAGAGACATGGTGTCAGTGTGGTCTATAAGGAAACAATAGAGAGCCGCTGGTGTCAGTGTGGACTATAGGGAAACCATTGAGAGCCTCTGGAGTCAGTGTGGACTATCCGGAAACTGTAGAGTGCCGCTGGAGTCAGTGTGGGATATAGGTTAACCGTGTAGAGCCACTGGAGTAAGGGTGGGCCATAGGGAAAACCTAGAGAGCCACTGGAGTCAGTGTGGGCTATCGTTAAACGTAGAGAGCCGCTGGAGTCAGTGTGGACCATAAAAAACAATAGAGAGCCACTGGAGTGAAAGTGGGATATAGGGATAACGTAGAGAGACACCGGAGACAGTGGGGGCTTTAGTGAATCTGTAGAGTCTCTGGAGTAGGCGAGGGCTATAGGGAAACGGTAGAGAGCCACTGGAGTCAGTGTGGACTATAGTGAAAATGTAGAGAGCCACTGGAGTCAGTGTGGGCTATAGTGAAACCGTAGAGAGCCACAGGAGTCAGGGTTGGCCTTAGGGAAAACCTAGGGAGCTACTGGAGTCAGTGTGGCATACAGGGAAACCGTAGAGAGCTACTGGAGGCAGTGTGGACTACAGGGAACCTCTTGTCAGCCAATGGAGTCAGTCTGGGATATAGAGAAAACGTGGAGAGCCAACGGATTCAGTGCAGGCTTTAATCAAACGGTAGAGAACAGCTGGAGTCAGTATGGGCTTTAGGAAAACCGTAGAATTCCACTGGAGTCAGGTCTGGACAATAGGGAAACCCTGGAGAGCCTCTGGAGTCAGTTTGGATTGAAGGGAAACCATAGCGAGGCACTGGAGTCAGTGTGGAATATACGGAAACAGTAGAGAGCCACTGACGTCAGTGTGGACTGCAGGGAAACAGTAAGGGGCCACTGGTGTCACTGTGAACTATAGGGAAACCGTAGAGAGCCACTGGAGTCAGTGTGGACTATAGGGAACCCTTAGAGAGCCATTGGTGTCACTGTGGTTTATCGGGAAAAGTATAGAGCCACTGCAGTCTGCGTCAGCTATAGGGAAACCGTAGAGAGCTGCTGAAGACCGTGTGTGATAAAGGCATAGCCTTGAGAGCCGCTGGAGACACAGTGGACCATAGGGAAACCGTTGGGAGCCACTAGGGACAGTGTGGGCTATACGAAAACCGTAGAGAGCCGCCGGAATCAGTGTGGGATATAGGGAAGCCCTGGAGAGCCACTAGAGTCATTATGGTCTATAGCAAAACCATAGAGAGCCACTGGAGTCACTGTGGACTATAGGGAAACTGTAGAGAGCTACTGCAGTCATTGTGGACAATAGGGAAACCGTAGAGAGCAATGGTGTCAGTGTGGTCTATAGGGAAACCGCAGAGAGCCACTGGTGTCAGTGTGGACGATAGGGAAACCATTGAGAGGCTCTGGAGTCAGTGTGGACTTTGGGGAAACTGCAGAGAGGCTCTGGTGTCAGTGTGGGTTATAGGTAAACCGTAGAGAGCCACTGGAGTAAGGGTGGGCAATAGGGAAAACCTAGAGAGCTCCTGGAGTCAGTGTGGGCAATAGGAAAACCGTAGAGAGCCACTGGAGACAGCGAAGGCTACAGCGAAACCGCACAGAGCCACTGTAGACAGTCTGCGCTACAGCGAAACCAGAAAGAGCCACTGGAGTCAGTGTGGACTATAGGGAAACTGTAGAGAGCCACTGGAGTCATTGTGGACTATAGGGAAACCGTAGAGAGCCATGGTGTCAGTGTGGTCTCTAGGGAAACCGTAGAGAGCCACTGGAGTCAGGCTGGGCCATAGGGAAACCCTAGAGAGCTGCTGGAGGCAGTTTGGTCTATAGGGAGACCTCAGAGAGCCATGTGGAGTCAGCGAGGGCTATAGGGAAACCGTACAGATCCGATCGAGTCAGTGTGGGCTATAGGGAAAACGCAGAGTGCTGCTGGAGTCAGTGTGGACTATAAAAGAATAATAGAAAGCCACTGGAGTGAGTGTGGGATGTACGGAATCCGTAGAGAGCCACTGGAGACAGTGTGGGCTTTATTGAATCCATAGAGAGTCACTGGAGTCCGCGAGGGCTACAGAGAATTGATAGAGAGCGGCTGGCATCAGTGAGGACTGTCGGGAAACCGTAGAGAGTCACTGGAAGCACTGTGGGCTATAGGGAACCCATAGAGAGCCGCTGGTGTCAGTGTGCACTTTAGGGAAAACGTAGTGAGCCATTGAAGTCAGGGTGGGCCAAAGGGAACCCGTAGAGAGCTACTGGAGTCAGACTGAGCTCTAGGGAAATCATAGAGAGCCACTGGAGTCAGTGTGGACTATAGGAAAGCCGTAGAGAGCCAATGGAGGCAGTGTGGGATATAGGGAAAACATGGAGAGCCACTGGAGTCACAGCAGGCTTTAGGCAAACCGTAGAGAGCAGCTGGATTCAGTATGGGCTTTAGGGAAACCGTAGAGTTCCACTGGAGTTAGTTGTAGACTATAGTGAAACCGTGGAGAGCCAATGGAGTCAGTGTGGATTATAGTAAAACCGACGCGAGCCACTGGAGTCAGTGTGGGCTATAGGGAAACCGTAGAGAGCCAATGGTGTCAGTGTGGACTGTAGGGAAACAGCAGGGGGCCAGTGGTTTCAGTGTGGACAATAGGGAAACCGTAGAGAGCCACTGGAGTGAGGGCCGACTTTAGGGACACCGTCGAGAGCCACTGGTGTGAGTGTGGACCTAAGGGACACCGGAGAGTGCAGCTGGATTCAGAGTGGGCTATAGGGAAAGCGTAGAGAGCCGCTGGAGTAAGTCTGGACTATAGGAAAAACATAGAGAGCCATTGGAGTGAGTGTGGGATTTAGGGAAACCGTAGAGAGCCACGGGAGACAGTGTGGGCTTTAGTGAATCTGTAGAGAGCCACAGGTGTCACGAGGGCTATAGGGAAACCGTGCAGAGCCACTGGAGTATTTGTGGAATGTAGGGAAACTATAGAGAGCCACTGGAAGGAGTGTGGGATATACGGAAGCCGTAGAGAGCCACTGGATTCTGTGTGGGCTATAGGGAAACCGTAGAGAGTCGCAGGAATCAGTGTGGACTATAGCAAAACCGTAGAGAGCCACTGGAGACAGTGTGGACTATAGAGAAACCGTAGAGAGCCACTGGGATCAGTGTGGACTATAAGAAAACCGTAGAGAGCCACTATAAACAGTGCATGATGTAGGAAAACTGTAGCGAGCCACTGGAGTCAGTATACACTATAGGGATACCATAGAGAGCCTGTGCAGTCAGTGTCAGCTTTACGGCAACCGTACAGTGCCGCTGAAGTCAGTGTGGGATAAAGGCAAACCCTTGAGAGCTGCTGGAGTCACTGTGGACTATAGGGAAACAGTTGAGAACCACGAGGGACAGTGTGGGATATACAAAAACTGTAGAGAGCCGCTGGAATCAGTGTGGGAGATAGGGAAGCCCTAGAGAGCCACTGGAGTCATTATGGGCTATAGCGAAACCATAGAGAGCCAGTGGAGTCTCGGTGGTTTATAGGGAAACGGAAGAGAGCCACTGCAGTCTTTGTCAGCTATAGGGAAATCGTCGAGAGCCGCTGAAGTCAGTGTGTGATAAAGGCAAACCCTTGAGAGCCGCTAGAGTCACTGTGGAATATAGGGAAACCGTTGGGAGCCACTAGGGACAGTGTGGGCTATACAAAAACCGTAGAGAGCCGCTGGAATCAGTGTGGGACATACGGAAGCCCAAGAGAGCCACTGGAGTCATTATGGGCTAAAGCGAAACCATAGGGAGCCACTGGAGTCAGTGTGGACTATAGGGAAACCGTAGAGAGCCACTGGAGGCATTGTGGACTATCGGGAAACCGTAGAGAGACATGGTGTCAGTGTGGCCTATAGGGAAACAGTAGAGAGCCGCTGGTGTCAGTGTGGACTATAGGGAAACTGTAGAGTGCCGCTGGAGTCAGTGTGGGATATAGGTTAACCGTAGAGAGCCACTGGAGGAAGGGTGGGCCATAGGGAAAACCGAGAGAGCCACTGGAGTCAGTGTGTGCTATCGTTAAATGTAGAGAGCCGCTGGAGTCAGTGTGGACCATTAAAAACAATAGAGAGCCACTGGAGTGAATGTGGGATATAGGGATACCGTAGAGAGACACTGGAGACAGTGGGGGCTTTAGTGAATCTGTAGAGAGTCTCTGGAGTAGGCGAGGGCTATACGGAAACGGTAGAGAGCCACTGGAGTCAGTGTGGACTATAGTGAAAATGTAGAGAGCCACTGGAGTCAGTGTGGGCTATAGTGAAACCGTAGAGAGCCACTGGAGTCAGGGTGGGCCTTAGGGAAAACCTAGGGAGCTACTGGAGTCAGTGTGGGCTATAGGGAAACCACAAAGAGCCGCTGGATTCAGCGAGGGCTATAGGGAAAACGTACAGCTCCGCTGGCTTCAGTGTGGTCTATAGCGAAAACATAGAGAGCCACTGGGACACAGTGTGGACTATAGGGAAACCGCACAGAGCCACTGGGGTCAGTGTGGACTAAAGTGAAACCGTACAGAGCCACTATAGACAGTGCACGATACAGGGAAAGTGTAGCGAGCCACTGGATTCAGTGTAAGCTATAGGGAAAACATAGAGATCCACTGCAGTCATTGTCAGCTATAGGGAAACTGTAGAAAGCCTCTGAAGTCAGTGTGGTATAAAGGCAAACCCTTCAGAGCCGCTGGAGTCATTGTCGACTATAGGGAAACCGTTGAGAGCCACTAGGGACAGTGTGGGCTGTAGGAAAACCACAGAGAGCCACTGGAATCAGTGTTGCCTATAGTAAACCCGAAGAGAGCCACTGGAGTCAGTGTGGGATATAGGGAAACCGTAGAGAGCTACTGGAGGCAGTGTGGACTGCAGGGAACCTCTTGTCAGCCAATGGAGTCAGTGTGGGATATAGGGAAAACGTGGAGAGCCAATGAATTCAGTGCAGGCTTTAAGCAAACGGTAGAGAACAGCTGGAGTCAGTATGGGCTTTAGGGAAACCGTAGAATTCCACTGGAGTCAGGTCTGGACAATAGGGAAACCCTGGAGAGCCTCTGGAGTCAGTTTGGATTGAAGGGAAACCATAGGGAGGCACTGGAGTCAGTGTGGAATATACGGAAACAGTAGAGAGCCAATGACGTCAGTGTGGACTGTAGGGAAACAGTAAGGGGCCACTGGTGTCACTGTGGACTATAGGGAAACCTTAGAGAGCCATTGGTGTCACTGTGGTTTAAAGGGAAACCGTATAGAGCCACTGCAGTCTGCGTCAGCTATAGGGAAACCGTAGAGAGTTGCTGAAGACCGTGTGTGATAAAGCCATAGCCTTGAGAGCCGCTGGAGACACAGTGGACCATAGGGAAACTGTTGGGAGCCACTAGGGACAGTGTGGGCTATACGAAAACCGTAGAGAGCCGCCGGAATCAGTGTGGGATATAGGGAAGCCCTGGAGAGCCACTAGAGTCATTATGGTCTAGAGCAAAACCATAGAGAGCCACTGGAGTCACTGTGGACTATAGGGAAACTGTAGAGAGCTACTGCAGTCATTGTGGACTATAGGGAAACCGTAGAGAGCAATGGTGTCAGTGTGGTATATAGGGAAACAGCAGAGAGCCACTGGTGTCAGTGTGGACGATAGGGAAACCATTGAGAGGCTCTGGAGTCAGTGTGGACTTTGGGGAAACTGTAGAGAGGCTCTGGAGTCAGTGTGGGTTATAGGTAAACCATAGAGAGCCACTGGAGTAAGGGTGGGCCATAGGGAAAACCTAGAGAGCTCCTGGAGTCAGTGTGGGCAATAGGAAAACCGTAGAGAGCTGCTGGAGACAGCGAGGGCTACAGCGAAACCGCACAGAGCCACTGGAGACAGTGTGCGCTAAAGGGAAACCAGAGAGAGCCACTGGAGTCAGTGTGGACTATAGGGAAACTGTAGAGAGCCACTGGAGTCATTGTGGACTATAGGGAAACCGTAGAGAGCCATGGTGTCAGTGTGGTCTCTAGGGAAACCGTAGAGAGCCACTGGAGTCAGGCTGGGCCATAGGGAAACCCTGGAGAGCTGCTGGAGGCAGGTTGGTCTATAGGGAGCCCTCAGAGAGCCAATTGAGTCAGCGAGGGCTATAGGGAAACCGTACAGATCCGATCGAGTCAGTGTGGGCTATAGGGAAAACGCAGAGAGCCGCTGGAGTCAGTGTGGACTATAAAAGAATAATAGAAAGCCACTGGAGTGAGTGTGGGATGTACGGAGTCCGTAGAGAGCCACTGGAGACAGTGTGGGCTTTATTGAATCCATAGAGAGTCACTGGAGTCCGCGAGGGCTACAGAGAATTGATAGAGAGCGGCTGGCATCAGTGAGGACTGTCGGGAAACTGTAGAGAGTCCCTGGAAGCACTGTGGGCTATAGGGAACCCATAGAGAGCCGCTGGTGTCAGTATGCACTTTAGGGAAAACGTAGTGAGCCATTGAAGTCAGGGTGGGCCATAGGGAACCCGTAGAGAGCTACTGGATTCAGACTGAGCTCTAGGGAAATCATAGAGAGACACTGGAATCAGTGTGGACTATAGGAAAGCCGTAGAGAGCCAATGGAGGCAGTGTGGGATATAGGGAAAACATGGAGAGCCACTGGAGTCAGAGCAGCTGGATTCAGTATGGGCTTTAGGGAAACCGTAGAGTTCCACTGGAGTTAGTTGTAGACTATAGTGAAACCGTGGAGAGCCAATGGAGTCAGTGTGGATTATAGTGAAACCGACGCGAGCCACTGGATTCAGTGTGGGCTATAGGGAAACCATAGAGAGCCAATGGTGTCAGTGTGGACTGTAGGGAAACAGCATGGGCCAGTGGTTTCAGTGTGAACAATAGGGAAACCGTAGAGAGCATCTGGAGTGAGCGTCGACTTTAGGGACACCGTCAAGAGCCACTGGTGTGAGTGTGGACCTAAGGGACACCGTAGAGTGCAGCTGGATTCAGAGTGGGCTATAGGGAAAGCGTAGAGAGCCGCTGGAGTAAGTCTGGACTATAAGGAAACCGTAGAGAGCCACTGGGATCAGTGTGGACTATAAGAAAACCGTAGATAGCCACTATAAACAGTGCATGATGTAGGAAAACTGTAGCGAGCCACTGGAGTCAGTATACACTATAGGGATACCATAGAGAGCCTGTGCAGTCAGTGTCAGCTTTACGGTAACTGTACAGTGCCGCTGAAGTCAGTGTGGGATAAAGGCAAACCCTTGAGAGCTGCTGGGGTCACTGTGGACTATAGGGAAACAGTTGAGAACCACGAGGGACAGTGTGGGCTATACGAAAACTGTATAGAGCCGCTGGAATCAGTGTGGGAGATAGGGAAGCCCTAGAGAGCCACTGGAGTCATTATGGGCTATAGCGAAACCATAGAGAACCAGTGGAGTCTCTGTGGTTTATAGGGAAACCGTAGAGAGCCAATGCAGTCTTTGTCAGCTATAGGGAAACCGTCGAGAGCCGCTGAAGTCAGTGTGTGATAAAGGCAAACCCTTGAGAGCCGCTAGAGTCACTGTGGAATATAGGGAAACCGTTGGGAGCCACTAGGGACAATGTGGGCTATACAAAAACCGTAGAGAGCCGCTGGAATCAGTGTGGGATATACGGAAGCCCAGGAGAGCCACTGGAGTCATTATGGGCTATAGCGAAACCATAGAGAGCCACTGGAGTCAGTGTGGACTATAGGGAAACCATAGAAAGCCACTGGAGTCATTGTGGACTATCGGGAAACCGTAGAGAGACATGGTGTCAGTGTGGTCTATAGGGAAACAGTAGAGAGCCGCTGGTGTCAGTGGGGACTATAGGGAAACCATTGAGAGCCTCTGGAGTCAGTGTGGACTATCCAGAAACTGTAGAGTGCCGCTGGAGTCAGTGTGGGATATAGGTAAACGGTAGAGAGCCACTGGAGTAAGGGTGGGCCATGGGAAAACCTAGAGAGCCCCTAGAGTCAGTGTGGGCTATAGTTAAACCGTTGAGAGCCGCTGGAGTCAGTGTGGACCATTAAAAACAATAGAGAGCCACTGGATATAGGGATATAGGGATACCGTAGAGAGACACTGGAGACAGTGGGGGCTTTAGTGAATCTGTAGAGAATCTGTGGAGTAGGCGAGGGCTATAGGGAAATGGTAGAGAGCCACTGGAGTCAGTGTGGACTATAGTGAAAATGTAGAGAGCCACTGGAGTCAGTGTGGGCTATAGTGAAACCGTAGAGAGCCACTGGAGTCAGGGTGGGCCTTAGGGAAAACCTAGGGAGCTACTGGAGTCAGTGTGGGCTATAGGGAAACTGCAAAGATCCGCTGGATTCAGCGAGGGCTATAGGGAAAACGTACAGCTCCGCTGGCTTCAGTGTGGTCTATAGCGAAAACGTAGAGAGCCACTAGACACAGTGTGGACTATAGGGAAACCGTACAGAGCCACTGGGGTCAGTGTGGACTATAGTGAAACCGTACAGAGCCACAATAGACAGTGCACGATACAGGGAAAGTGTAGCGAGCCACTGGATTCTGTGTAAGCTATAGGGAAAACATAGAGATCCACTGCAGTCATTGTCAGCTATAGGGAAACTGTAGAAAGCCTCTGAAGTCAGTGTGGTATAAAGGCAAAACCTTCAGAGCCGCTGGAGTCATTGTCGACTATAAGGAAACCGTTGAGAGCCACTAGGGACAGTGTGGGCTATAGGGAAACTGTAGAGAGCTACTGGAGGCAGTGTGGACTACAGGGAAACTCTTGTCAGCCAATGGAGTCAGTGTGGGATATAGGGAAAATGTGGAGAGCCAATGGATTCAGTGCAGGATTTAAGCAAACGGTAGAGAACAGCTGCAGTCAGTATTGGCTTTAGGGAAACCGTAGAGTTCCACTGGAGTCAGGTCTGGACAATAGGGAAACCCTGGAGAGCCTCTGGAATCAGTTTGGATTGAAGGGAAACCATAGGGAGGCACTGGAGTCAGTGTGGAATATACGGAAACAGTAGAGAGCCAATGACGTCAGTGTGGACCCTAGGGAAACAGTAAGGGGCCACTGGTGTCACTGTGGTCTATAGAGAAACCGTAGAGAGCCACTGGAGCCAGTGTGGACTATAGGGAAACCTTAGAGAGCCATTGGTGTCACTGTGGTTTATCGGGAAACCGGATAGAGCCACTGCAGTCTGCGTCAGCTATAGGAAAACCGTAGAGAGCTGCTGAAGACCGTGTGTAATAAAGGCATAGCCTTGAGAGCCGCTGGAGACACAGTGGACAATAGGGAAACCGTTGGGAGCCACTAGGGACGCTTTGGGCTATACGAAAACCGTAGAGAGCCGCCGGAATCAGTGTGGGATATAGGGATGCCCTGGATAGCCACTAGAGTCATTATGGTCTATAGTGAAACCAAAGAGAGCCACTGGAGTCACTGTGGACTATAGGGAAACTGTAGAGAGCTACTGCAGTCTTTGTCAGCTATAGGGAAACCGTCGAGAGCCGCTGAAGTCAGTGTGTGATAAAGGCAAACCCTTGAGAGCCGCTAGAGTCACTGTGGAATATAGGGAAACCGTTGGGAGCCACTAGGGACAATGTGGGCTATACAAAAACCGTAGAGAGCCGCTGGAATCAGTGTGGGATATACGGAAGCCCAGGAGAGCCACTGGAGTCATTATGGGCTATAGCGAAACCATAGAGAGCCACTGGAGTCAGTGTGGACTATAGGGAAACCATAGAAAGCCACTGGAGTCATTGTGGACTATCGGGAAACCGTAGACAGACATGGTGTCAGTGTGGTCTATAGGGAAACAGTAGAGAGCCGCTGGTGTCAGTGTGGTCTATAGGGAAACCATTGAGAGCCTCTGGAGTCTGTGTGGACTATCCGGAAACTGTAGAGTGCCGCTGGAGTCAGTGTGGGATATAGGTAAACCGTAGAGAGCACTGGAGTAAGGGTGGGCCATAGGGAAATCATAGAGAGCCCCTAGAGTCAGTGTGGGCTATAGTTAAACTGTAGAGAGCCGCTGGAGTCAGTGTGGACCATTAAAAACAATAGAGAGCCACTGGATATAGGGATATAGGGATACCGTAGAGAGACACTGGAGACAGTGGGGGCTTTAGTGAATCTGTAGAGAGTCTGTGGAGTAGGCGAGGGCTATAGGGAAATGGTAGAGAGCCACTGGTGTCAGTGTGGACTATAGTGAAAATGTAGAGAGCCACTGGAGTCAGTGTGGGCTATAGTGAAACCGTAGAGAGCCACTGGAGTCAGGGTGGGCCTTAGGGAAAACCTAGGGAGCTACTGGAGTCAGTGTGGGCTATAGGGAAACCGCAAAGATCCGCTGGATTCAGCGAGGGCTATAGGGAAAACGTACAGCTCCGCTGGCTTCAGTGTGGTCTATAGCAAAAACGTAGAGAGCCACTGGACACAGTGTGGACTATAGGGATATCGTACAGAGCCACTGGGGTCAGTGTGGACTATAGTGAAACCGTACAGAGCCACTAGAGACAGTGCACGATACAGGGAAAGTGTAGCGAGCCACTGGATTCTGTGTAAGCTATAGGGAAAACATAGAGATCCACTGCAGTCATTGTCAGCTATAGGGAAACTGTAGAAAGCCTCTGAAGTCAGTGTGGTATAAAGGCAAAACCTTCAGAGCCGCTGGAGTCATTGTCGACTATAAGGAAACCGTTGAGAGCCACTAGGGACAGTGTGGGCTATAGTAAACCCGAAGAGAGCCACTGGAGTCAGTGTGGGATATAGGGAAACCGTAGAGAGCTACTGGAGGCAGTGTGGACTACAGGGAACCTCTTGTCAGCCAATGGAATCAGTGTGGGATATAGGGAAAACGTGGAGAGCCAATGGATTCAGTGCAGGCTTTAAGCAAACGGTAGAGAACAGCTGGAGTCAGTATGGGCTTTAGGGAAACCGTAGTATTCCACAGGAGTCAGGTCTGGACAATAGGAAAACCCTGGAGAGCCTCTGGAATCAGTTTGGATTGAAGGGAAACCATAGGGAGGCACTGGAGTCAGTGTGGAATATACGGAAACAGTAGAGAGCCAATGACGTCAGTGTGGACCCTAGGGAAACAGCAAGGGGCCACTGGTGTCACTGTGGTCTATAGAGAAACCGTAGAGAGCCACTGGAGTCAGTGTGGACTATAGGGAATTCTTAGAGAGCCATTGGTGTCACTGTGGTTTATCGGGAAACCATATAGAGCCACTGCAGTCTGCGTCAACTATAGGGAAATCGTAGAGAGCTGCTGAAGACCGTGTGTGATAAAGGCATAGCCTTGAGAGCCGCTGGAGACACAGTGGACAATAGGGAAACCGTTGGGAGCCACTAGGGACGGTTTGGGCTATACGAAAACCGTAGAGAGCTGCCGGAATCAGTGTGGGATATAGGGATGCCCTGGATAGCCACTAGAGTCATTATGGTCTATAGCGAAACCATAGAGAGCCACTGGAGTCACTGTGGACTATAGGGAAACTGTAGAGAGCTACTGCAGTCATTGTGGACTATAGGGAAACCGTAGAGAGCCATGGTGTCAGTGTGGTCTATAGGGAAACCATTGAGAGGCTCTGGAGTCAGTGTGGACTTTGGGGAAACTGTAGAGAGGCTCTGGAGTCAGTGTGGGTTATAGGTAAACCGTAGAGAGCCACTGGGGTAAGGGTGGGCCATAGGGAAAACCTAGAGAGCTCCTGGAGTCAGTGTGGGCAATAGGAAAACCGTAGAGAGCTGCTGGAGACAGCGAGGGCTACAGCGAAACCGCACAGAGCCACTGGAGACAGTGTGCGCTATAGGGAAACCAGATAGAGCCACTGGAGTCAGTGTGGACTATAGGGAAACTGTAGAGAGCCACTGGAGTCATTGTGGACTATAGGGAAACCGTAGAGAGCCATGGTGTCAGTGTGGTCTCTAGGCAAACCGTAGAGAGCCACTGGAGTCAGGCTGGGCCATAGGGAAACCCTGGAGAGCTGCTGGAGGCAGTTTGGTCTATAGGGACACCTCAGAGAGCCAACTGAGTCAGCGAGGGCTATAGGGAAGCCGTACAGATCCGATCGAGTCAGTGTGGGCTATAGGGAAAACGCAGAGAGCCGCTGGAGTCAGTGTGGACTATAAAAGAATAATAGAAAGCCACTGGAGTGAGTGTGGGATATACGGAATCCGTAGAGAGCCACTGGAGACAGTGTGGGCTTTATTGAATCCATAGAGAGTCACTGGAGTCCGCGAGGGCTACAGAGAATTGATAGAGAGCGGCTGGCATCAGTGAGGACTGTCGGGAAACTGTAGAGAGTCACTGGAAGCACTGTGGGCTATAGGGAACCCATAGAGAGCCGCTGGTGTCAGTGTGCACTTTAGGGAAAACGTAGTGAGCCATTGAAGTCAGGGTGGGCCATAGGGAACCCGTAGAGAGCTACTGGAGTCAGACTGAGCTCTAGGGAAATCATAGAGAGCCACTGGAATCAGTGTGGACTATAGGAAAGCCGTAGAGAGCCAATGGAGGCAGTGTGGGATATAGGGAAAACGTGGAGAGCCACTGCAGTCAGAGCAGGCTTTAGGCAAACCGTAGAGAGCAGCTGGATTCAGTATGGGCTTTAGGGAAACCGTAGAGTTCCACTGGAGTTAGTTGTAGACTATAGTGAAACCGTGGAGAGTCAATGGAGTCAGTGTGGATTATAGTGAAACCGATGCGAGCCACTGGATTCAGTGTGGGCTATAGGGAAACCGTAGAGAGCCAATGGTGTCAGTGTGGACTGTAGGGAAACAGCAGGGGGCCAGTGGTTTCAGTGTGAACAATAGGGAAACCGTAGAGAGCATCTGGAGTGAGTGTCGACTTTAGGGACACCGTCGAGAGCCACTGGTGTGAGTGTGGACCTAAGGGACACCGTAGAGTGCAGCTGGATTCAGAGTGGGCTATAGGGAAAGCGTAGAGAGTCGCTGGAGTAAGTCTGGACTATAGGAAAACCGTAGAGAGCCACTGGGATCAGTGTGGACTATAAGAAAACCGTAGATAGCCACTATAAACAGTGCGTGATGTAGGAAAACTGTAGCGAGCCACTGGAGTCAGTATACACTATAGGGATACCATAGAGAGCCTGTGCAGTCAGTGTCAGCTTTACGGTAACTGTACAGTGCCGCTGAAGTCAGTGTGGGATAAAGGCAAACCCTTGAGAGCTGCTGGGGTCACTGTGGACTATAGGGAAACAGTTGAGAACCACGAGGGACAGTGTGGGCTATACGAAAACTGTATAGAGCCGCTGGAATCAGTGTGGGAGATAGGGAAGCCCTAGAGAGCCACTGGAGTCATTATGGGCTATAGCGAAACCATAGAGACCCACTGGAGTCATTATGGGCTATAGCGAAACCATAGAGAGCCACTGGAGTCAGTGTGGACTATAGTTAACCATAGAAAGCCACTGAAGTCATTGTGGACTATCGGGAAACCGTAGACAGACATGGTGTCAGTGTGGTCTATAGGGAAACAGCAGAGAGCCGCTGGTGTCAGTGTGGTTTTCCCATAGGGAAAACGTAGAGAGCCACTGGGACACAGTGTGGACTATAGGGAAACCGTACAGAGCCACTAGGGTCTGTGTGGACTATAGTGAAACCGTAGAGAGCCACTATAGACAGTGCGCGATACAGGGAAAGTGTAGCGAGCCACTGGATTCAGTTTAAGCTATAGGGAATACATAGAGATCCACTGCAGTCATTGTCAGCTATAGGGAAACTGTAGAAAGCCTCTGAAGTCAGTGTGGTATAAAGGCACACCCTTCAGAGCCGCTGGAGTCATTGTCGACTATAGGGAAACCGTTGAGAGCCACTAGGGACAGTGTGCGCTATAGGAAAACCGCAGAGAGCCACTGGAATCAGTGTGGGATATAGGGAAACCGTAGAGAGCTACTGGAGGCAGTGTGGACTGCAGGGAACCTCTTGTCAGCCAATGGAGTCAGTGTGGGATATAGGGAAAACGTGGAGAGCCAATGGATTCAGTGCAGGCTTTAAGCAAACAGTAGAGAACAGCTGGAGTCAGTATGGGCTTTAGGGAAATCGTAGAGTTCCACTGCAGTCAGGCCTGGACAATAGGGAAACCCTGGAGAGCCTCTGGAGTCAGTTTGGATTGAAGGGAAACCATAGGGAGGCACTGGAGGCAGTGTGGAATATACAGAAACAGTAGAGAGCCAATGACGTCAGTGTGGACTGTAGGGAAACAGTAAGGGGCCACTGGTGTCACTGTGGACTATAGGCAAACCGTGGAGAGCCACTGGAGTCAGTGAGGACTATAGGGAACCCTTAGAGAGCCATTGGTGTCACTGTGGTTTATAGGGAAACCATATAGAGCCACTGCAGTCTGCGTCAGCTATAGGGAAAATGTAGAGAGCTGCTGAAGACAGTGTGTGATAAAGGCATAGCCTTGAGAGCCGCTGGAGACTCTGTGGACTATAGGGAAACCTTTGGGAGCCACTAGGGACAGTGTGGGCTATACGAAAACCGTAGAGATCCGCCGGAATCAGTGTGGGATATAGGGAAGCCCTAGAGAGCCACTAGAGTCATTATGGTCTATAGCGAAACCATAGAGAGCCACTGGAGTCACTGTGGACTATAGGGAAACTGTAGAGAGCTACTGCAGTCATTGTGGACAATAGCGAAACCGTAGAGAGCCATGGTGTCAGTGTGGTCTATAGGGAAATCGTAGAGAGTCACTGGTGTCAGTGTGGACTATAGGGAAATCATAGAGAGGCTCTGGAGTCAGTGTGGACTATGGGGAAACTGTAGAGAGGCTCTGGAGTCAGTGTGGGTTATAGGTAAACCGTAGAGAGTCAGTGGTGTGAGTGTGGACCTAAGGGACACCGTAGAGAGCAGCTGGAGTAAGTCTGGACTATAGGAAAAACATAGAGAGCCATTGGAGTGAGTGTGGGATTTAGGGAGACCGTAGAGAGCCACGGGACACAGTGTGGGCTTTATTGAATCTGTAGAGAGCCACAGGTGTCACGAGGGCTATAGGGAAACCGTACAGAGCCACTGGAGAATTGGTGGAATGTAGGGAAACCATAGAGAGCCACTGGAAGGAGTGTGGGATATACAGAAGCCGTAGAGAGCCACTGGATTCTGTGTGGGCTATAGGGAAACCGTAGAGAGCCACGAGAGTCAGTGTGGACTATAGCGAAACCGTAGAGAGCCACTGGAGACAGTGTGGACTATAGGGAAACCGTAGAGAGCCACTATAAACAGTGCGTGATGCAGGAAAACTGTAGCGGGCCACTGGAGTCAGTATACGCTATAGGGATACCATAGAGAGCCTGTGCAGTCAGTGTCAGCTTTACGGCAACCATACAGTGCCGCTGAAGTCAGTGAGGATAAAGGCAAACCCTTGAGAGCTGCTGGAGTCTCTGTGGAGTATAGGGAAACAGTTGAGAACCACGAGGGACAGTGTGGGCTATACGAAAACTGTAGAGAACCGCTGGAATCAGTGTGGGAGATAGGGAAGCCCTAGAGAGCCACTGGAGTATTTATGGGCTACAGCGAAACCATAGAGAGCCACTGGAGTCTCTGTGGTTTATAGGGAAACCGTAGAGAGCCACTGCAGTCTTAGTCAGCTATAGGGAAACTGCAGAGAGCCGCTGAAGTCAGTGTGTGATAAAGGCAAACCCTTGAGAGACACTGGAGTCAGTGTGGACTATAGGGAAACTGTAGAGAGCACTGGAGTCATTGTGGACTATCGGGAAACCGTAGAGAGACATGGTGTCAGTGTGGTCTATAGGGAAACAGTAGAGAGCCGCTGGTGTCAGTGTGGACTATAGGGAAACCATTGAGAGCCTCTGGAGTCAGTGTGGACTATCCAGAAACTGTAGAGTGCCGCTGGAGTCAGTGTGGGATATAGGTAAACGGTAGAGAGCCACTGGAGTAAGGGTGGGCCATGGGAAAACCTAGAGAGCCACTGGAGTCAGTGTGGGCTATAGTTAAACGTAGAGGACAATAAACGTGTGGACAATAGGGAAACCCTGGAGAGCATCTGGAGTCATTGTGGGTTTTAGGGAAACCGTATAGAGCCACTGCAGTATGTGTCAGCTATAGGGAAACCGTAGAGAGCCGCTGAAGAGAGTGTGTGATAAAGGCATACCCTTGAGAGCCGCTGGAGTCACTGTGGACTATAGGGAAACCGTTGGTAGCCACTAGGGACAGTGTGGGCTATACAAAAACCGAAGAGAGCCGCCGGAATCAGTGTGGGATATAGGGAAGCCTTAGAGAGCCACTGGAGTCATTATGGGCTATTGCGAAACCATAGAGAGCCACTGGAGTCACTGTGGACTATAGGGAAACTGTAGAGAGCCACTGGAGTCATTGTGGACTATAGGGAAATGGTAGAGAGCCATGGTGTCAGTGTGGTCTATAGGGAAACCGTAGAGAGCCACTGGTGTCAGTGTGGACTATAGGGAAACCATTGAGAGTCTCTGGAGTCAGTGTGGACTATGGGGAAACTGTAGAGAGACTCTGGCGTCAGTGTGGGTTATAGGGAAACTGTATAGAGCCGCTGCAGTCTGTGTCAGCTATAGGGAAACTCTAGAGAGCCGCTAAATACAGTGTGTGATAAAGGCATTACCTTGAGAGCCGCTGGAGTCACTGTGGACTATAGGGAAACCGTCGGCACCCACTAGCAACAGTATGGGCTATACGAAAACCGTGGAGAGCGGCCGGAATCACTGTGGGATATAGGCATGCCCTATAGAGACACGGGAGTCAGTGTGGACTATAGGGAATCTGTAGAGAGCCACTGGAGTCAGTGTGGGTTACAGGTAAACCTTAGAGAACCACTGGAGTAAGGGTGGGCCATAGGGAAAACCGGGAGAGCTACTGGAGACAGTGTGGGCCAGAGGAAAACAGTAGAGAGCCGCTGGAGAGAGCGAGGGCTACAGAGAAACCGTAGAGAGCCACTGGAGTCAGTGTGCGCTATCGGGAATCCGTAGAGCGCCGTTGGAGTCAGTGTGGACTATAAAAGAACAATAGAGAGCCACTGGAGTGATTGTGGGATATAGGGATACCGTAGAGAGCCTCTGGAGACCGTGGGTGCTTTAGTGAATCTGTAGAGAGTCTCTGTAGTAGGCGAGGGCTATAGGGAAACCGTAGAGAGACAATGCTGTCAGTGTGGACAATAGGGAAACCGTAGAGAGCCACTGGTGCCAGTTTGGACTGTAGGGAAACCATAGGGAGCTACTGCCTTCAGTGTGGACTATAGTGAAACTGTAGAGAGCCGCTGGAGTCAATATGGTCGATAGAGAAACCATTGAGAGCCACTGCAGTAAGGGTGGGCCATAGGGAAAACCTAGAGAGCTACTGGAGTCGGTGTGGGCAATAAGAAAAGCGTAGAGAGCCGCTGGAGCCAACGAGGGCTACAGGGAAACGGTACAGAGCCACTGGAGTCAGTGTGGGCTATAGGGAAAACGTAGAGAGCCACTGGAGTCAGTGTGGACCATGACAAAACAATACAGAGCCACTGGAGTGAATGCGGGATATAGGGATACCGTAGAGGGCCTTGGAGACACTGGGGGCTTTAGTGAATCTGTAGAGAGTCTCTGGAGTAGGCGAGGTCTATAGGGAATCTGGAGCGAGTCAATGCTGTCAGTGTGGACTATAGGGAAACCATAGAGAGCCACTGGTGTCAGGGTGGGCTATAGGGAAAACGTAGAGAGCCACTGGAGTCAGGGTGGGCCATAGGGAAACCCTAGAGAGCTACTGGAGTCAGTTTGGTCTATAGTGAAACTGTAGAGAGCTACTGGAGTCAGTTTGGTCTATAGGGAGACCGCAGAGAGCCACTGGAGGCAGCGAGGGCAATAGGGAAACCGTACAGATCCGATGATTCAGTGTGGGCTATAGGGAAAATGCAGAGAGCCGCTGGAGTCAGTGTGGACTATGAAAGAATAATAGAAAGCCACTGGAGTGAGTGTGGGATATACGGAATCCGTAGAGAGCCACTGGAGACAGTGTGGACTTTATTCAAACCATAGAGAGTCACTTTAGTCAGCGAGGGCTATAGAGAAATCGTAGAGAGCGGCTGGCGTCAGTGAGGACTGTCGGGAAACCGTAGAGATTCGCTGAATGCAGTGTGGACCATAGGGAACCCATAGTTTGCCCCTGGTGTCAGTGTGCACTTTAGGGAAAATGTAGTGAGCCATTGGAGTCAGGGTGGGCCATAGGGAACCCGTAGAGAGCTACTGGAGTCAGACTGGGCTATAGGGAAATCATAGAGAACCACTGGAGTCAGTGTGGACTATAGGAAAGCAGTAGAGAGCCACTGGAGGCACTGTGGGATATAGCGAAAACGTGGAGAGCCACAGGAGTCAGAGCAGGCTTTAGGCAAACCGTAAGGAGCAGCTGGATTCAGTATGGGCTTTAGGGAAACCGTAGAGAGCCGCTAGAGTCACTGTGGACTATAGGGAAACCGTTGGGAGCCACTAGGGACAGTGTGGGCTATACAAAAACCATAGAGAGCCGCTGGAATCAGTGTGGGATATAGGGAAGCCCAAGAGAGCCACTGGAGTCATTATGGGCTATAGCGAAACCATAGAGAGCCACTGGAGTCAGTGTCGTCTATAGGGAAACCGTAGAGAGCCACTGGAGTCTTTGTGGATAATAGGGAAACCGTAGACCGACATGGTGTCAGTGTGGTCTATAGGGAAACAGTAGAGAGCCGCTGGTGTCAGTGTGGACTATAGGGAAACCATTGAGAGGTTCTCGAGTCATTGTGGACTATGGGGAAACTGTAGAGAGCCTCTGGAGTCAGTGTGGGTTATAGGTAAACCATAGAGAGCCACTGGAAGTAGTGTGGGATATACGGAGGCCGTAGAGAGCCATTGGATTCTGTGTGGGCTATAGGGAAACCGTAGAGAGCCACCAGAGTCAGTGTGGACTATAGCGAAACCGTAGAGAGCCACTGGAGACAGTGTGGACTATAGGGAAACCGTAGAGAGCCACTGGGATCAGTGTGGACTATAAGAAAACCGTAGAGAGCCAGTATAGAGAGTGCGTGATGTAGGGAAACTGTACCGAGCCACTGGAGTCAGTATACGCTATAGGGATACCATAGAGAGCCTTTGCAGTCAGTGTCAGCTTTACGGCAACCGTAGAGTGCCGCTGAAGTCAGTGTGGGATAAAGGCAAACCCTTGAGAGCTGCTGGAGTCACTGTGGACTATAGGGAAACAGTTGAGAACCACGAGGGACAGTGTGGGCTGTACAAAAACTGCAGAGAGCCGCTGGAATCAGTGTGGGAGATAGGGAAGACCTAGAGAGCCACTGCAGTCATTATGGGCTATAGCGAAACCATAGAGAGCCACTGGAGTCAGTGTAGACTATAGGGAAACCGTAGAGAGCCACTGGAGACATTGTGGTCTATAGGGAAACAGTAGAGAGCCGCTGGTGTCAGTGTGGACTATAGGGAAACCATTGAGAGCCTCTGGAGTCAGTGTGGACTATCCGGAAACTGTAGAGTACCGCTGGAGTCAGTGTGGGATATAGGCAAACTGTAGAGAGCCACTGCAGTAAGGGTGGCCCATAGGGAAAACCTAGACATCCACTGGAGTCAGTGTGGGCTATAGTTAAACCGTAGAGAGCCGCTGGAGTCAGTGTGGACCATAAAAAACAATAGAGAGCCACTGGAGTAAATGTGGGATATAGGGATACCGTAGAGAGACGCTGGAGACAGTGGGGGCTTTAGTGAATCTGTAGAGAGTCTGTGGAGTAGGCGAGGGCTATAGGGAAACTGTAGAGAGCCACTGAAGTCAGTGTGGACTATAGTGAAACCGTAGAGAGCCACTGGAGTCAGGGTGGGCCTTAGGGAAAACCTAGGGAGCTACTGGAGTCAGTGTGGTCTATAGGGAAACCGCAAAGAGCCGCTGGATTCAGCGAAGGCTATAGGGAAAACATACAGCTCCGCTGGCTTCAGTGTGGTCTATAGCGAAAACGTAGAGAGCCACTGGACACAGTGTGGCCTATAGGGAAACCGTACAGAGCCACTGGGGTCAGTGTGGACTATAGTGAAACCGTAGAGAGCCACTATAGACAGTGCGCGATACAGGGAAAGTGTAGCGAGCCACAGGATTCAGTGTACGCTATAGGGAAAACATAGAGAGCTATTGCAGTCATTGTCAGCTATAGGGAAACTGTAGAAAGGCGCTGAAGTCAGTGTGGTATAAAGGCAAACCCTTCAGAGCCGCTGGAGTCATTGTGGACTATAGGGAAACCTTTGAGAACCACTAGGGACAATGTGGGCTATAGGAAAACTGCAGAGATCCACTGGAATCAGTGTAGACTATAGCAAAAGCGTAGAGAGCCACTGGAGTCAGTGTGGGATGTAGCGAAACCGTAGAGAGCTACTGGATGCAGCGTGGACTATAGGGAACCTCTTGTCAGCCAATGGAGTCAGTGTGGGATATAGGGAAAACGTGGAGAGCCAATGGATTCAGTGCAGGATTTAAGCAAACGGTAGAGAACAGCTGCAGTCAGTATTGGCTTTAGGGAAACCGTAGAGTTCCACTGGAGTCAGGTGTGGACAATAGGGAAACCCTGGAGAGCAACTGGAGTCATTGTGGGTTTTAGGGAAACCGTATAGAGCCACTGCAGTATGTGTCAGCTATAGGGAAACCGTAGAGAGCCGCTGAAGAGAGTGTGTGATAAAGGCATACCCTTGAGAGCCGCTGGAGTCACTGTGGACTATAGGGAAACCGTTGGTAGCCACTAGGGACAGTGTGGGCTATACAAAAACCGAAGGGAGCCGCTGGAATCAGTGTGGGATATAGGGAAGCCTTAGAGAGCCACTGGAGTCATAATGGGCTATTGCGAAACCATAGAGAGCCACTGGAGTCAGTGTGGACTATAGGGAAACTGTAGAGAGCCACTGGAGTCATTGTGGACTATAGGGAAACGGTAGAGAGCCACTGGTGTCAGTGTGGACTATAGGGAAACCATTGAGAGTCTCTGGAGTCAGTGTGGACTATGGGGAAACTGTAGAGAGACTCTGGCGTCAGTGTGGGTTATAGGGAAACTGTATAGAGCCGCTGCAGTCTGTGTCAGCTATAGGAAAACTCTAGAGAGCCGCTAAATACAGTGTGTGATAAAGGCATTACCTGGAGTCAGTGTGCGCTATCGGGAATCCGTAGAGCGCCGCTGGAGTCAGTGTGGACTATAAAAGAACAATAGAGAGCCACTGGAGTGATTGTGGGATATAGGGATACCGTAGAGAGCCTCTGGAGACCGTGGGTGCTTTAGTGAATCTTTAGAGAGTCTCTGTAGTAGGCGAGAGCTATAGGGAAAACGTAGAGAGACAATGCTGCCAGTGTGGACTATAGGGAAACCGTACAGAGCCACTGGTGCCAGTTTGGACTGTAGGGAAACCATAGGGAGCTACTGCCTTCAGTGTGGACTATAGTGAAACTTTCGAGAGCCGCTGGAGTCAATATGGTCTATAGAGAAACCATTGAGAGCCACTGCAGTAAGGGTGGGCCATAGGGAAAACCTAGAGAGCTACTGGAGTCGGTGTGGGCAATAAGAAAAGCGTAGAGAGCCGCTGGAGCCAACGAGGGCTACAGGGAAACGGTACAGAGCCACTGGAGTCAGTGTGGGCTATAGGGAAACCGTAGAGAGCCAAAGGAGTCAGTGTGGACCATGACAAAACAATACAGAGCCACTGGAGTGAATGTGGGATATAGAGATACCGTAGAGGGCCTTGGAGACACTGGGGGCTTTAGTGAATCTGTAGAGAGTCTCTGGAGTAGGCGAGGTCTATAGGGAATCTGGAGCGAGTCAATGCTGTCAGTGTGGACTATAGGGAAACCGTAGAGAGCCATTGGTGTCAGGGTGGGCCATAGGGAAAACCTAGGGAGCTACTGGAGTCAGTGTGGGCTATAGGGAAACCGCTGAGAGCCGCTGGAGTCAGCGAGGGCTATACGGAAACCGTACAGCTCCGCTGGCTTCGGTGTGGTCTATAGGGAAAACTTAAAGAGCCACTGGAGACAGTGTGGACTATAGGGAAACTGTACAGAGCCACTGGGGTCAGTGTGCACTATAGTGAAACCGTAGAGAGCCACTATAGACAGTGCGCGATACAGGGAAAGTGTAGCGAGCCACAGGATTCAGTGTACGCTATAGGGAAAACATAGAGAGCTATTGCAGTCATTGTCAGCTATAGGGAAACTGTAGAAAGGCGCTGAAGTCAGTGTGGTATAAAGGCAAACCCTTCAGAGCCGCTGGAGTCATTGTGGACTATAGGGAAACCTTTGAGAACCACTAGGGACAATGTGGGCTATAGGAAAACTGCAGAGATCCACTGGAATCAGTGTAGACTATAGCAAAAGCGTAGAGAGCCACTGGAGTCAGTGTGGGATATAGCGAAACCGTAGAGAGCTACTGGATGCAGCGTGGACTATAGGGAACCTCTTGTCAGCCAATGGAGTCAGTGTGGGATATAGGGAAAACGTGGAGAGCCAATGGATTCAGTGCAGGATTTAAGCAAACGGTAGAGAACAGCTGCAGTCAGTATTGGCTTTAGGGAAACCGTAGAGTTCCACTGGAGTCAGGTGTGGACAATAGGGAAACCCTGGAGAGCAACTGGAGTCATTGTGGGTTTTAGGGAAACCGTATAGAGCCACTGCAGTATGTGTCAGCTATAGGGAAACCGTAGAGAGCCGCTGAAGAGAATGTGTGATAAAGGCATACCCTTGAGAGCCGCTGGAGTCACTGTGGACTATAGGGAAACCGTTGGTAGCCACTAGGGACAGTGTGGGCTATACAAAAACCGAAGGGAGCCGCTGGAATCAGTGTGGGATATAGGGAAGCCTTAGAGAGCCACTGGAGTCATAATGGGCTATTGCGAAACCATAGAGAGCCACTGGAGTCAGTGTGGACTATAGGGAAACTGTAGAGAGCCACTGGAGTCATTGTGGACTATAGGGAAACGGTAGAGAGCCATGGTGTCAGTGTGGTCTATAGGGAAACCGTAGAGAGCCACTGGTGTCAGTGTGGACTATAGGGAAACCATTGAGAGTCTCTGGAGTCAGTGTGGACTATGGGGAAACTGTAGAGAGACTCTGGCGTCAGTGTGGGTTATAGGGAAACTGTATAGAGCCGCTGCAGTCTGTGTCAGCTATAGGAAAACTCTAGAGAGCCGCTAAATACAGTGTGTGATAAAGGCATTACCTGGAGTCAGTGTGCGCTATCGGGAATCCGTAGAGCGCCGCTGGAGTCAGTGTGGACTATAAAAGAACAATAGAGAGCCACTGGAGTGATTGTGGGATATAGGGATACCGTAGAGAGCCTCTGGAGACCGTGGGTGCTTTAGTGAATCTTTAGAGAGTCTCTGTAGTAGGCGAGAGCTATAGGGAAAACGTAGAGAGACAATGCTGTCAGTGTGGACAATAGGGAAACCGTAGAGAGCCACTGGTGCCAGTTTGGACTGTAGGGAAACCATAGGGAGCTACTGCCTTCAGTGTGGACTATAGTGAAACTGTAGAGAGCCGCTGGAGTCAATATGGTCTATAGAGAAACCATTGAGAGCCACTGCAGTAAGGGTGGGCCATAGGGAAAACCTAGAGAGCTACTGGAGTCGGTGTGGGCAATAAGAAAAGCGTAGAGAGCCGCTGGAGCCAACGAGGGCTACAGGGAAACGGTACAGAGCCACTGGAGTCAGTGTGGGCTATAGGGAAACCGTAGAGAGCCAAAGGAGTCAGTGTGGACCATGACAAAACAATACAGAGCCACTGGAGTGAATGTGGGATATAGAGATACCGTAGAGGGCCTTGGAGACACTGGGGGCTTTAGTGAATCTGTAGAGAGTCTCTGGAGTAGGCGAGGTCTATAGGGAATCTGGAGCGAGTCAATGCTGTCAGTGTGGACTATAGGGAAACCGTAGAGAGCCATTGGTGTCAGGGTGGGCTATAGGGAAAACGTAGAGAGCCACTGGAGTCAGGGTGGGCCATAGGGAAACCCTAGAGAGCTACTGGAGTCAATTTGGTCTATAGTGAAACTGTAGAGAGCTACTGGAGTCAGTTTGGTCTATAGGGAGACCGCAGAGAGCCACTGGATGCAGCGAGGGCAATAGGGAAACCGTACAGATCCGATGATTCAGTGTGGGCTATAGGGAAAATGCAGAGAGCCGCTGGAGTCAGTGTGGACTATAAAAGAATAATAGAGATCCACTGGAGTGAGTGTGGGATATACGGAATCCGTAGAGAGCCACTGGAGACAGTGTGGACTTCATTGAAACCATAGAGAGTCACTTTAGTCAGCGAGGGCTATAGAGAAATCGTAGAGAGCGGCTGGCGTCAGTGAGGACTGTCGGGAAACCGTAGAGATTTGCTGAATGCAGTGTGGACCATAGGGAACCCATAGTTTGCCGCTGGTGTCAGTGTGCACTTTAGGGAAAACGTAGTGAGCCATTGGAGTCAGGGTGGGCCATAGGGAACCCGTAGAGAGCTACTGGAGTCAGACTGGGCTATAGGGAAATCATAGAGAGCCACTGGAGTCAGTGTGGACTATAGGAAAGCAGTAGAGAGCCACTGGAGGCACTGTGGGATATAGCGAAAACGTGGAGAGCCACTGGAGTCAGAGCAGGCTTTAGGCAAACCGTAAGGAGCAGCTGGATTCAGTATGGGCTTTAGGGAAACCGTAGAGAGCCGCTAGAGTCTAGGGACAGTGTGGGCTATACAAAAACCATAGAGAGCCGCTGGAATCAGTGTGGGATATAGGGAAGCCCAAGAGAGCCACTGGAGTCATTATGGGCTATAGCGAAACCATAGAGAGCCACTGGAGTCAGTGTCGTCTATAGGGAAACCGTAGAGAGCCACTGGAGTCATTGTGGACAATAGGGAAACCGTAGACCGACATGGTGTCAGTGTGGTCTATAGGGAAACAGTAGAGAGCCGCTGGTGTCAGTGTGGACTATAGGGAAACCATTGAGAGGTTCTCGAGTCATTGTGGACTATGGGGAAACTGTAGAGAGCCTCTGGAGTCAGTGTGGGTTATAGGTAAACCATAGAGAGCCACTGGAAGTAGTGTGGGATATACGGAGGCCGTAGAGAGCCACTGGATTCTGTGTGGGCTATAGGGAAACCGTAGAGAGCCACCAGAGTCAGTGTGGACTATAGCGAAACCGTAGAGAGCCACTGGAGACAGTGTGGACTATGGGGAAACCGTAGAGAGCCACTGGGATCAGTGTGGACTATAAGAAAACCGTAGAGAGCCACTATAGAGAGTGCGTGATGTAGGGAAACTGTACCGAGCCACTGGAGTCAGTATATGCTATAGGGATACCATAGAGAGCCTTTGCAGTCAGTGTCAGCTTTACGGCAACCGTAGAGTGCCGCTGAAGTCAGTGTGGGATAAAGGCAAACCCTTGAGAGCTGCTGGAGTCACTGTGGACTATAGGGAAACAGTTGAGAACCACGAGAGACAGTGTGGGCTGTACAAAACTGCAGAGAGCCGCTGGAATCAGTGTGGGAGATAGGGAAGCCCTAGAGAGCCACTGCAGTCATTATGGGCTATAGCGAAACCATAGAGAGCCACTGGAGTCAGTGTAGACTATAGGGAAACCGTAGAGAGCCACTGGAGACATTGTGGTCTATAGGGAAACAGTAGAGAGCCGCTGGTGTCAGTGTGGACTATAGGGAAACCATTGAGAGCCTCTGGAGTCAGTGTGGACTATCCGGAAACTGTAGAGTACCGCTGGAGTCAGTGTGGGATATAGGCAAACTGTAGAGAGCCACTGCAGTAAGGGTGGCCCATAGGGAAAACCTAGACATCCACTGGAGTCAGTGTGGGCTATAGTTAAACCGTAGAGAGCCGCTGGAGTCAGTGTGGACCATAAAAAACAATAGAGAGCCACTGGAGTGAATGTGGGATATAGGGATGCCGTAGAGAGACGCTGGAGACAGTGGGGGCTTTAGTGAATCTGTAGAGAGTCTGTGGAGTAGGCGAGGGCTATAGGGAAACTGTAGAGAGCCACTGAAGTCAGTGTGGACTATAGTGAAACCGTAGAGAGCCACTGGAGTCAGGGTGGGCCTTAGGGAAAACCTAGGAAGCTACTGGAGTCAGTGTGGTCTATAGGGAAACCGCAAAGAGCCGCTGGATTCAGCGAAGGCTATAGGGAAAACATACAGCTCCGCTGGCTTCAGTGTGGTCTATAGCGAAAACGTAGAGAGCCACTGGACACAGTGTGGCCTATAGGGAAACCGTACAGAGCCACTGGGGTCAGTGTGGACTATAGTGAAACCGTAGAGAGCCACTATAGACAGTGCGCGATACAGGGAAAGTGTAGCGAGCCACTGGATTCAGTGTGGTATAAAGGCAAACCCTTCAGAGCCGCTGGAGTCATTGCGGACTATAGGGAAAACGTTGAGAGCCACTAGGGACAGTGTGGGCTATAGGAAAACCGCAGAGAGCCACTGGAATCAGTGTTGTCTATAGGAAAACCGATGAGAGCCACTGGAGTCAGTGTGGGATATAGGGAAACCGTAGAGAGCTACTGGAGGCACTGTGGACTACAGGGAACCTCTTGTCAGCCAATGGAGTCAGTGTGGGATATAGGGAAAACGTGGAGAGCCAATGGATTCAGTGCAGGCTTTAAGCAAACGGTAGAGAACAGCTGCAGTCAGTATTGGCTTTAGGGAAACCGTAGAGTTCCACTGGAGTCAGGTGTGGACAATAGGGAAACCCTGGAGAGCCTCTGGAGTCAGTGTCGGTTTTAGGGAAACGGTATAGAGCCCCTGCAGTCTGTGTCAGCTATAGGGAAACCGTAGAGAGCCGCTGAAGACAGTGAGTGATAAAGGCATACCCTTAAGAGCCGCTGGATTCACTGTGGACTATAGGGAAACCGTTGGTAGCCACTAGGGACAGTGTAGGCTATACAAAAACCGGAGAGAGCCGCCGGAATCAGTGTGGGATATAAGGAAGCCCTAGAGAGCCACTGGAGTCATTATGGGCTATAGCGAAACCATAGAGAGCCACTGGAGTCAGTGTCGTCTATAGGGAAACCGTAGAGAGCCACTGGAGTCATTGTGGACAATAGGGAAACCGTAGACCGACATGGTGTCAGTGTGGTCTATAGGGAAACAGTAGAGAGCCGCTGGTGTCAGTGTGGACTATAGGGAAACCATTGAGAGGTTCTCGAGTCATTGTGGACTATGGGGAAACCGTAGAGAGCCACTGGGATCAGTGTGGACTATAAGAAAACCGTAGAGAGCCAGTATAGAGAGTGCGTGATGTAGGGAAACTGTACCGAGCCACTGGAGTCAGTATACGCTATAGGGATACCATAGAGAGCCTTTGCAGTCAGTGTCAGCTTTACGGCAACCGTAGAGTGCCGCTGAAGTCAGTGTGGGATAAAGGCAAACCCTTGAGAGCTGCTGGAGTCACTGTGGACTATAGGGAAACAGTTGAGAACCACGAGGGACAGTGTGGGCTGTACAAAAACTGCAGAGAGCCGCTGGAATCAGTGTGGGAGATAGGGAAGACCTAGAGAGCCACTGCAGTCATTATGGGCTATAGCGAAACCATAGAGAGCCACTGGAGTCAGTGTAGACTATAGGGAAACCGTAGAGAGCCACTGGAGACATTGTGGTCTATAGGGAAACAGTAGAGAGCCGCTGGTGTCAGTGTGGACTATAGGGAAACCATTGAGAGCCTCTGGAGTCAGTGTGGACTATCCGGAAACTGTAGAGTACCGCTGGAGTCAGTGTGGGATATAGGCAAACTGTAGAGAGCCACTGCAGTAAGGGTGGCCCATAGGGAAAACCTAGACATCCACTGGAGTCAGTGTGGGCTATAGTTATACCGTAGAGAGCCGCTGGAGTCAGTGTGGACCATAAAAAACAATAGAGAGCCACTGGAGTAAATGTGGGATATAGGGATACCGTAGAGAGACGCTGGAGACAGTGGGGGCTTTAGTGAATCTGTAGAGAGTCTGTGGAGTAGGCGAGGGCTATAGGGAAACTGTAGAGAGCCACTGAAGTCAGTGTGGACTATAGTGAAACCGTAGAGAGCCACTGGAGTCAGGGTGGGCCTTAGGGAAAACCTAGGGAGCTACTGGAGTCAGTGTGGTCTATAGGGAAACCGCAAAGAGCCGCTGGATTCAGCGAAGGCTATAGGGAAAACATACAGCTCCGCTGGCTTCAGTGTGGTCTATAGCGAAAACGTAGAGAGCCACTGGACACAGTGTGGCCTATAGGGAAACCGTACAGAGCCACTGGGGTCAGTGTGGACTATAGTGAAACCGTAGAGAGCCACTATAGACAGTGCGCGATACAGGGAAAGTGTAGCGAGCCACAGGATTCAGTGTACGCTATAGGGAAAACATAGAGAGCTATTGCAGTCATTGTCAGCTATAGGGAAACTGTAGAAAGGCGCTGAAGTCAGTGTGGTATAAAGGCAAACCCTTCAGAGCCGCTGGAGTCATTGTGGACTATAGGGAAACCTTTGAGAACCACTAGGGACAATGTGGGCTATAGGAAAACTGCAGAGATCCACTGGAATCAGTGTAGACTATAGCAAAAGCGTAGAGAGCCACTGGAGTCAGTGTGGGATGTAGCGAAACCGTAGAGAGCTACTGGATGCAGCGTGGACTATAGGGAACCTCTTGTCAGCCAATGGAGTCAGTGTGGGATATAGGGAAAACGTGGAGAGCCAATGGATTCAGTGCAGGATTTAAGCAAACGGTAGAGAACAGCTGCAGTCAGTATTGGCTTTAGGGAAACCGTAGAGTTCCACTGGAGTCAGGTGTGGACAATAGGGAAACCCTGGAGAGCAACTGGAGTCATTGTGGGTTTTAGGGAAACCGTATAGAGCCACTGCAGTATGTGTCAGCTATAGGGAAACCGTAGAGAGCCGCTGAAGAGAGTGTGTGATAAAGGCATACCCTTGAGAGCCGCTGGAGTCACTGTGGACTATAGGGAAACCGTTGGTAGCCACTAGGGACAGTGTGGGCTATACAAAAACCGAAGGGAGCCGCTGGAATCAGTGTGGGATATAGGGAAGCCTTAGAGAGCCACTGGAGTCATAATGGGCTATTGCGAAACCATAGAGAGCCACTGGAGTCAGTGTGGACTATAGGGAAACTGTAGAGAGCCACTGGAGTCATTGTGGACTATAGGGAAACGGTAGAGAGCCACTGGTGTCAGTGTGGACTATAGGGAAACCATTGAGAGTCTCTGGAGTCAGTGTGGACTATGGGGAAACTGTAGAGAGACTCTGGCGTCAGTGTGGGTTATAGGGAAACTGTATAGAGCCGCTGCAGTCTGTGTCAGCTATAGGAAAACTCTAGAGAGCCGCTAAATACAGTGTGTGATAAAGGCATTACCTGGAGTCAGTGTGCGCTATCGGGAATCCGTAGAGCGCCGCTGGAGTCAGTGTGGACTATAAAAGAACAATAGAGAGCCACTGGAGTGATTGTGGGATATAGGGATACCGTAGAGAGCCTCTGGAGACCGTGGGTGCTTTAGTGAATCTTTAGAGAGTCTCTGTAGTAGGCGAGAGCTATAGGGAAAACGTAGAGAGACAATGCTGCCAGTGTGGACTATAGGGAAACCGTACAGAGCCACTGGTGCCAGTTTGGACTGTAGGGAAACCATAGGGAGCTACTGCCTTCAGTGTGGACTATAGTGAAACTGTAGAGAGCCGCTGGAGTCAATATGGTCTATAGAGAAACCATTGAGAGCCACTGCAGTAAGGGTGGGCCATAGGGAAAACCTAGAGAGCTACTGGAGTCGGTGTGGGCAATAAGAAAAGCGTAGAGAGCCGCTGGAGCCAACGAGGGCTACAGGGAAACGGTACAGAGCCACTGGAGTCAGTGTGGGCTATAGGGAAACCGTAGAGAGCCAAAGGAGTCAGTGTGGACCATGACAAAACAATACAGAGCCACTGGAGTGAATGTGGGATATAGAGATACCGTAGAGGGCCTTGGAGACACTGGGGGCTTTAGTGAATCTGTAGAGAGTCTCTGGAGTAGGCGAGGTCTATAGGGAATCTGGAGCGAGTCAATGCTGTCAGTGTGGACTATAGGGAAACCGTAGAGAGCCATTGGTGTCAGGGTGGGCCATAGGGAAAACCTAGGGAGCTACTGGAGTCAGTGTGGGCTATAGGGAAACCGCTGAGAGCCGCTGGAGTCAGCGAGGGCTATACGGAAACCGTACAGCTCCGCTGGCTTCGGTGTGGTCTATAGGGAAAACTTAAAGAGCCACTGGAGACAGTGTGGACTATAGGGAAACTGTACAGAGCCACTGGGGTCAGTGTGCACTATAGTGAAACCGTAGAGAGCCACTATAGACAGTGCGCGATACAGGGAAAGTGTAGCGAGCCACAGGATTCAGTGTACGCTATAGGGAAAACATAGAGAGCTATTGCAGTCATTGTCAGCTATAGGGAAACTGTAGAAAGGCGCTGAAGTCAGTGTGGTATAAAGGCAAACCCTTCAGAGCCGCTGGAGTCATTGTGGACTATAGGGAAACCTTTGAGAACCACTAGGGACAATGTGGGCTATAGGAAAACTGCAGAGATCCACTGGAATCAGTGTAGACTATAGCAAAAGCGTAGAGAGCCACTGGAGTCAGTGTGGGATATAGCGAAACCGTAGAGAGCTACTGGATGCAGCGTGGACTATAGGGAACCTCTTGTCAGCCAATGGAGTCAGTGTGGGATATAGGGAAAACGTGGAGAGCCAATGGATTCAGTGCAGGATTTAAGCAAACGGTAGAGAACAGCTGCAGTCAGTATTGGCTTTAGGGAAACCGTAGAGTTCCACTGGAGTCAGGTGTGGACAATAGGGAAACCCTGGAGAGCAACTGGAGTCATTGTGGGTTTTAGGGAAACCGTATAGAGCCACTGCAGTATGTGTCAGCTATAGGGAAACCGTAGAGAGCCGCTGAAGAGAATGTGTGATAAAGGCATACCCTTGAGAGCCGCTGGAGTCACTGTGGACTATAGGGAAACCGTTGGTAGCCACTAGGGACAGTGTGGGCTATACAAAAACCGAAGGGAGCCGCTGGAATCAGTGTGGGATATAGGGAAGCCTTAGAGAGCCACTGGAGTCATAATGGGCTATTGCGAAACCATAGAGAGCCACTGGAGTCAGTGTGGACTATAGGGAAACTGTAGAGAGCCACTGGAGTCATTGTGGACTATAGGGAAACGGTAGAGAGCCATGGTGTCAGTGTGGTCTATAGGGAAACCGTAGAGAGCCACTGGTGTCAGTGTGGACTATAGGGAAACCATTGAGAGTCTCTGGAGTCAGTGTGGACTATGGGGAAACTGTAGAGAGACTCTGGCGTCAGTGTGGGTTATAGGGAAACTGTATAGAGCCGCTGCAGTCTGTGTCAGCTATAGGAAAACTCTAGAGAGCCGCTAAATACAGTGTGTGATAAAGGCATTACCTGGAGTCAGTGTGCGCTATCGGGAATCCGTAGAGCGCCGCTGGAGTCAGTGTGGACTATAAAAGAACAATAGAGAGCCACTGGAGTGATTGTGGGATATAGGGATACCGTAGAGAGCCTCTGGAGACCGTGGGTGCTTTAGTGAATCTTTAGAGAGTCTCTGTAGTAGGCGAGAGCTATAGGGAAAACGTAGAGAGACAATGCTGTCAGTGTGGACAATAGGGAAACCGTAGAGAGCCACTGGTGCCAGTTTGGACTGTAGGGAAACCATAGGGAGCTACTGCCTTCAGTGTGGACTATAGTGAAACTGTAGAGAGCCGCTGGAGTCAATATGGTCTATAGAGAAACCATTGAGAGCCACTGCAGTAAGGGTGGGCCATAGGGAAAACCTAGAGAGCTACTGGAGTCGGTGTGGGCAATAAGAAAAGCGTAGAGAGCCGCTGGAGCCAACGAGGGCTACAGGGAAACGGTACAGAGCCACTGGAGTCAGTGTGGGCTATAGGGAAACCGTAGAGAGCCAAAGGAGTCAGTGTGGACCATGACAAAACAATACAGAGCCACTGGAGTGAATGTGGGATATAGAGATACCGTAGAGGGCCTTGGAGACACTGGGGGCTTTAGTGAATCTGTAGAGAGTCTCTGGAGTAGGCGAGGTCTATAGGGAATCTGGAGCGAGTCAATGCTGTCAGTGTGGACTATAGGGAAACCGTAGAGAGCCATTGGTGTCAGGGTGGGCTATAGGGAAAACGTAGAGAGCCACTGGAGTCAGGGTGGGCCATAGGGAAACCCTAGAGAGCTACTGGAGTCAATTTGGTCTATAGTGAAACTGTAGAGAGCTACTGGAGTCAGTTTGGTCTATAGGGAGACCGCAGAGAGCCACTGGATGCAGCGAGGGCAATAGGGAAACCGTACAGATCCGATGATTCAGTGTGGGCTATAGGGAAAATGCAGAGAGCCGCTGGAGTCAGTGTGGACTATAAAAGAATAATAGAGATCCACTGGAGTGAGTGTGGGATATACGGAATCCGTAGAGAGCCACTGGAGACAGTGTGGACTTCATTGAAACCATAGAGAGTCACTTTAGTCAGCGAGGGCTATAGAGAAATCGTAGAGAGCGGCTGGCGTCAGTGAGGACTGTCGGGAAACCGTAGAGATTTGCTGAATGCAGTGTGGACCATAGGGAACCCATAGTTTGCCGCTGGTGTCAGTGTGCACTTTAGGGAAAACGTAGTGAGCCATTGGAGTCAGGGTGGGCCATAGGGAACCCGTAGAGAGCTACTGGAGTCAGACTGGGCTATAGGGAAATCATAGAGAGCCACTGGAGTCAGTGTGGACTATAGGAAAGCAGTAGAGAGCCACTGGAGGCACTGTGGGATATAGCGAAAACGTGGAGAGCCACTGGAGTCAGAGCAGGCTTTAGGCAAACCGTAAGGAGCAGCTGGATTCAGTATGGGCTTTAGGGAAACCGTAGAGAGCCGCTAGAGTCTAGGGACAGTGTGGGCTATACAAAAACCATAGAGAGCCGCTGGAATCAGTGTGGGATATAGGGAAGCCCAAGAGAGCCACTGGAGTCATTATGGGCTATAGCGAAACCATAGAGAGCCACTGGAGTCAGTGTCGTCTATAGGGAAACCGTAGAGAGCCACTGGAGTCATTGTGGACAATAGGGAAACCGTAGACCGACATGGTGTCAGTGTGGTCTATAGGGAAACAGTAGAGAGCCGCTGGTGTCAGTGTGGACTATAGGGAAACCATTGAGAGGTTCTCGAGTCATTGTGGACTATGGGGAAACTGTAGAGAGCCTCTGGAGTCAGTGTGGGTTATAGGTAAACCATAGAGAGCCACTGGAAGTAGTGTGGGATATACGGAGGCCGTAGAGAGCCACTGGATTCTGTGTGGGCTATAGGGAAACCGTAGAGAGCCACCAGAGTCAGTGTGGACTATAGCGAAACCGTAGAGAGCCACTGGAGACAGTGTGGACTATGGGGAAACCGTAGAGAGCCACTGGGATCAGTGTGGACTATAAGAAAACCGTAGAGAGCCACTATAGAGAGTGCGTGATGTAGGGAAACTGTACCGAGCCACTGGAGTCAGTATATGCTATAGGGATACCATAGAGAGCCTTTGCAGTCAGTGTCAGCTTTACGGCAACCGTAGAGTGCCGCTGAAGTCAGTGTGGGATAAAGGCAAACCCTTGAGAGCTGCTGGAGTCACTGTGGACTATAGGGAAACAGTTGAGAACCACGAGAGACAGTGTGGGCTGTACAAAACTGCAGAGAGCCGCTGGAATCAGTGTGGGAGATAGGGAAGCCCTAGAGAGCCACTGCAGTCATTATGGGCTATAGCGAAACCATAGAGAGCCACTGGAGTCAGTGTAGACTATAGGGAAACCGTAGAGAGCCACTGGAGACATTGTGGTCTATAGGGAAACAGTAGAGAGCCGCTGGTGTCAGTGTGGACTATAGGGAAACCATTGAGAGCCTCTGGAGTCAGTGTGGACTATCCGGAAACTGTAGAGTACCGCTGGAGTCAGTGTGGGATATAGGCAAACTGTAGAGAGCCACTGCAGTAAGGGTGGCCCATAGGGAAAACCTAGACATCCACTGGAGTCAGTGTGGGCTATAGTTAAACCGTAGAGAGCCGCTGGAGTCAGTGTGGACCATAAAAAACAATAGAGAGCCACTGGAGTGAATGTGGGATATAGGGATGCCGTAGAGAGACGCTGGAGACAGTGGGGGCTTTAGTGAATCTGTAGAGAGTCTGTGGAGTAGGCGAGGGCTATAGGGAAACTGTAGAGAGCCACTGAAGTCAGTGTGGACTATAGTGAAACCGTAGAGAGCCACTGGAGTCAGGGTGGGCCTTAGGGAAAACCTAGGAAGCTACTGGAGTCAGTGTGGTCTATAGGGAAACCGCAAAGAGCCGCTGGATTCAGCGAAGGCTATAGGGAAAACATACAGCTCCGCTGGCTTCAGTGTGGTCTATAGCGAAAACGTAGAGAGCCACTGGACACAGTGTGGCCTATAGGGAAACCGTACAGAGCCACTGGGGTCAGTGTGGACTATAGTGAAACCGTAGAGAGCCACTATAGACAGTGCGCGATACAGGGAAAGTGTAGCGAGCCACTGGATTCAGTGTGGTATAAAGGCAAACCCTTCAGAGCCGCTGGAGTCATTGCGGACTATAGGGAAAACGTTGAGAGCCACTAGGGACAGTGTGGGCTATAGGAAAACCGCAGAGAGCCACTGGAATCAGTGTTGTCTATAGGAAAACCGATGAGAGCCACTGGAGTCAGTGTGGGATATAGGGAAACCGTAGAGAGCTACTGGAGGCACTGTGGACTACAGGGAACCTCTTGTCAGCCAATGGAGTCAGTGTAGGATATAGGGAAAACGTGGAGAGCCAATGGATTCAGTGCAGGCTTTAAGCAAACGGTAGAGAACAGCTGCAGTCAGTATTGGCTTTAGGGAAACCGTAGAGTTCCACTGGAGTCAGGTGTGGACAATAGGGAAACCCTGGAGAGCCTCTGGAGTCAGTGTCGGTTTTAGGGAAACGGTATAGAGCCCCTGCAGTCTGTGTCAGCTATAGGGAAACCGTAGAGAGCCGCTGAAGACAGTGAGTGATAAAGGCATACCCTTAAGAGCCGCTGGATTCACTGTGGACTATAGGGAAACCGTTGGTAGCCACTAGGGACAGTGTAGGCTATACAAAAACCGGAGAGAGCCGCCGGAATCAGTGTGGGATATAAGGAAGCCCTAGAGAGCCACTGGAGTCATTATGGGCTATAGCGAAACAATAGAGAGCCATGGTGTCAGTGTGGTCTATAGGGAAACCGTAGAGAGCCACTGGTGTCAGTGTGGACTATAGGGAAACCATTGAGAGGCTCTGGAGTCAGTGTGGACTATGGGGAAACTGTAGAGAGACTCTGGATTCAGTGTGGGTAATAGGGAAACTGTATAGAGCCGCTGCAGTCTGTGTCAGCTATAGGGAAACCGTTGAGAGCCGCTAAATACAGTGTGTGATAAAGGCATTACCTTGAGAGCCGCTGGAGTCACTGTGGTCTATAGGGAAACCATTGAGAGGCTCTGGAGTCAGTGTGGACTTTGGGGAAACTGTAGAGAGGCTCTGGAGTCAGTGTGGGTTATAGGTAAACCGTAGAGAGCCACTGGGGTAAGGGTGGGCCATAGGGAAAACCTAGAGAGCTCCTGGAGTCAGTGTGGGCAATAGGAAAACCGTAGAGAGCTGCTGGAGACAGCGAGGGCTACAGCGAAACCGCACAGAGCCACTGGAGACAGTGTGCGCTATAGGGAAACCAGATAGAGCCACTGGAGTCAGTGTGGACTATAGGGAAACTGTAGAGAGCCACTGGAGTCATTGTGGACTATAGGGAAACCGTAGAGAGCCATGGTGTCAGTGTGGTCTCTAGGCAAACCGTAGAGAGCCACTGGAGTCAGGCTGGGCCATAGGGAAACCCTGGAGAGCTGCTGGAGGCAGTTTGGTCTATAGGGACACCTCAGAGAGCCAACTGAGTCAGCGAGGGCTATAGGGAAGCCGTACAGATCCGATCGAGTCAGTGTGGGCTATAGGGAAAACGCAGAGAGCCGCTGGAGTCAGTGTGGACTATAAAAGAATAATAGAAAGCCACTGGAGTGAGTGTGGGATATACGGAATCCGTAGAGAGCCACTGGAGACAGTGTGGGCTTTATTGAATCCATAGAGAGTCACTGGAGTCCGCGAGGGCTACAGAGAATTGATAGAGAGCGGCTGGCATCAGTGAGGACTGTCGGGAAACTGTAGAGAGTCACTGGAAGCACTGTGGGCTATAGGGAACCCATAGAGAGCCGCTGGTGTCAGTGTGCACTTTAGGGAAAACGTAGTGAGCCATTGAAGTCAGGGTGGGCCATAGGGAACCCGTAGAGAGCTACTGGAGTCAGACTGAGCTCTAGGGAAATCATAGAGAGCCACTGGAATCAGTGTGGACTATAGGAAAGCCGTAGAGAGCCAATGGAGGCAGTGTGGGATATAGGGAAAACGTGGAGAGCCACTGCAGTCAGAGCAGGCTTTAGGCAAACCGTAGAGAGCAGCTGGATTCAGTATGGGCTTTAGGGAAACCGTAGAGTTCCACTGGAGTTAGTTGTAGACTATAGTGAAACCGTGGAGAGTCAATGGAGTCAGTGTGGATTATAGTGAAACCGACGCGAGCCACTGGATTCAGTGTGGGCTATAGGGAAACCGTAGAGAGCCAATGGTGTCAGTGTGGACTGTAGGGAAACAGCAGGGGGCCAGTGGTTTCAGTGTGAACAATAGGGAAACCGTAGAGAGCATCTGGAGTGAGTGTCGACTTTAGGGACACCGTCGAGAGCCACTGGTGTGAGTGTGGACCTAAGGGACACCGTAGAGTGCAGCTGGATTCAGAGTGGGCTATAGGGAAAGCGTAGAGAGTCGCTGGAGTAAGTCTGGACTATAGGAAAACCGTAGAGAGCCACTGGGATCAGTGTGGACTATAAGAAAACCGTAGATAGCCACTATAAACAGTGCGTGATGTAGGAAAACTGTAGCGAGCCACTGGAGTCAGTATACACTATAGGGATACCATAGAGAGCCTGTGCAGTCAGTGTCAGCTTTACGGTAACTGTACAGTGCCGCTGAAGTCAGTGTGGGATAAAGGCAAACCCTTGAGAGCTGCTGGGGTCACTGTGGACTATAGGGAAACAGTTGAGAACCACGAGGGACAGTGTGGGCTATACGAAAACTGTATAGAGCCGCTGGAATCAGTGTGGGAGATAGGGAAGCCCTAGAGAGCCACTGGAGTCATTATGGGCTATAGCGAAACCATAGAGACCCACTGGAGTCATTATGGGCTATAGCGAAACCATAGAGAGCCACTGGAGTCAGTGTGGACTATAGTTAACCATAGAAAGCCACTGAAGTCATTGTGGACTATCGGGAAACCGTAGACAGACATGGTGTCAGTGTGGTCTATAGGGAAACAGCAGAGAGCCGCTGGTGTCAGTGTGGTTTTCCCATAGGGAAAACGTAGAGAGCCACTGGGACACAGTGTGGACTATAGGGAAACCGTACAGAGCCACTAGGGTCTGTGTGGACTATAGTGAAACCGTAGAGAGCCACTATAGACAGTGCGCGATACAGGGAAAGTGTAGCGAGCCACTGGATTCAGTTTAAGCTATAGGGAATACATAGAGATCCACTGCAGTCATTGTCAGCTATAGGGAAACTGTAGAAAGCCTCTGAAGTCAGTGTGGTATAAAGGCACACCCTTCAGAGCCGCTGGAGTCATTGTCGACTATAGGGAAACCGTTGAGAGCCACTAGGGACAGTGTGCGCTATAGGAAAACCGCAGAGAGCCACTGGAATCAGTGTGGGATATAGGGAAACCGTAGAGAGCTACTGGAGGCAGTGTGGACTGCAGGGAACCTCTTGTCAGCCAATGGAGTCAGTGTGGGATATAGGGAAAACGTGGAGAGCCAATGGATTCAGTGCAGGCTTTAAGCAAACAGTAGAGAACAGCTGGAGTCAGTATGGGCTTTAGGGAAATCGTAGAGTTCCACTGCAGTCAGGCCTGGACAATAGGGAAACCCTGGAGAGCCTCTGGAGTCAGTTTGGATTGAAGGGAAACCATAGGGAGGCACTGGAGGCAGTGTGGAATATACAGAAACAGTAGAGAGCCAATGACGTCAGTGTGGACTGTAGGGAAACAGTAAGGGGCCACTGGTGTCACTGTGGACTATAGGCAAACCGTGGAGAGCCACTGGAGTCAGTGAGGACTATAGGGAACCCTTAGAGAGCCATTGGTGTCACTGTGGTTTATAGGGAAACCATATAGAGCCACTGCAGTCTGCGTCAGCTATAGGGAAAATGTAGAGAGCTGCTGAAGACAGTGTGTGATAAAGGCATAGCCTTGAGAGCCGCTGGAGACTCTGTGGACTATAGGGAAACCTTTGGGAGCCACTAGGGACAGTGTGGGCTATACGAAAACCGTAGAGATCCGCCGGAATCAGTGTGGGATATAGGGAAGCCCTAGAGAGCCACTAGAGTCATTATGGTCTATAGCGAAACCATAGAGAGCCACTGGAGTCACTGTGGACTATAGGGAAACTGTAGAGAGCTACTGCAGTCATTGTGGACAATAGCGAAACCGTAGAGAGCCATGGTGTCAGTGTGGTCTATAGGGAAATCGTAGAGAGTCACTGGTGTCAGTGTGGACTATAGGGAAATCATAGAGAGGCTCTGGAGTCAGTGTGGACTATGGGGAAACTGTAGAGAGGCTCTGGAGTCAGTGTGGGTTATAGGTAAACCGTAGAGAGTCAGTGGTGTGAGTGTGGACCTAAGGGACACCGTAGAGAGCAGCTGGAGTAAGTCTGGACTATAGGAAAAACATAGAGAGCCATTGGAGTGAGTGTGGGATTTAGGGAGACCGTAGAGAGCCACGGGACACAGTGTGGGCTTTATTGAATCTGTAGAGAGCCACAGGTGTCACGAGGGCTATAGGGAAACCGTACAGAGCCACTGGAGAATTGGTGGAATGTAGGGAAACCATAGAGAGCCACTGGAAGGAGTGTGGGATATACAGAAGCCGTAGAGAGCCACTGGATTCTGTGTGGGCTATAGGGAAACCGTAGAGAGCCACGAGAGTCAGTGTGGACTATAGCGAAACCGTAGAGAGCCACTGGAGACAGTGTGGACTATAGGGAAACCGTAGAGAGCCACTATAAACAGTGCGTGATGCAGGAAAACTGTAGCGGGCCACTGGAGTCAGTATACGCTATAGGGATACCATAGAGAGCCTGTGCAGTCAGTGTCAGCTTTACGGCAACCATACAGTGCCGCTGAAGTCAGTGAGGATAAAGGCAAACCCTTGAGAGCTGCTGGAGTCTCTGTGGAGTATAGGGAAACAGTTGAGAACCACGAGGGACAGTGTGGGCTATACGAAAACTGTAGAGAACCGCTGGAATCAGTGTGGGAGATAGGGAAGCCCTAGAGAGCCACTGGAGTATTTATGGGCTACAGCGAAACCATAGAGAGCCACTGGAGTCTCTGTGGTTTATAGGGAAACCGTAGAGAGCCACTGCAGTCTTAGTCAGCTATAGGGAAACTGCAGAGAGCCGCTGAAGTCAGTGTGTGATAAAGGCAAACCCTTGAGAGACACTGGAGTCAGTGTGGACTATAGGGAAACTGTAGAGAGCACTGGAGTCATTGTGGACTATCGGGAAACCGTAGAGAGACATGGTGTCAGTGTGGTCTATAGGGAAACAGTAGAGAGCCGCTGGTGTCAGTGTGGACTATAGGGAAACCATTGAGAGCCTCTGGAGTCAGTGTGGACTATCCAGAAACTGTAGAGTGCCGCTGGAGTCAGTGTGGGATATAGGTAAACGGTAGAGAGCCACTGGAGTAAGGGTGGGCCATGGGAAAACCTAGAGAGCCACTGGAGTCAGTGTGGGCTATAGTTAAACGTAGAGGACAATAAACGTGTGGACAATAGGGAAACCCTGGAGAGCATCTGGAGTCATTGTGGGTTTTAGGGAAACCGTATAGAGCCACTGCAGTATGTGTCAGCTATAGGGAAACCGTAGAGAGCCGCTGAAGAGAGTGTGTGATAAAGGCATACCCTTGAGAGCCGCTGGAGTCACTGTGGACTATAGGGAAACCGTTGGTAGCCACTAGGGACAGTGTGGGCTATACAAAAACCGAAGAGAGCCGCCGGAATCAGTGTGGGATATAGGGAAGCCTTAGAGAGCCACTGGAGTCATTATGGGCTATTGCGAAACCATAGAGAGCCACTGGAGTCACTGTGGACTATAGGGAAACTGTAGAGAGCCACTGGAGTCATTGTGGACTATAGGGAAATGGTAGAGAGCCATGGTGTCAGTGTGGTCTATAGGGAAACCGTAGAGAGCCACTGGTGTCAGTGTGGACTATAGGGAAACCATTGAGAGTCTCTGGAGTCAGTGTGGACTATGGGGAAACTGTAGAGAGACTCTGGCGTCAGTGTGGGTTATAGGGAAACTGTATAGAGCCGCTGCAGTCTGTGTCAGCTATAGGGAAACTCTAGAGAGCCGCTAAATACAGTGTGTGATAAAGGCATTACCTTGAGAGCCGCTGGAGTCACTGTGGACTATAGGGAAACCGTCGGCACCCACTAGCAACAGTATGGGCTATACGAAAACCGTGGAGAGCGGCCGGAATCACTGTGGGATATAGGCATGCCCTATAGAGACACGGGAGTCAGTGTGGACTATAGGGAATCTGTAGAGAGCCACTGGAGTCAGTGTGGGTTACAGGTAAACCTTAGAGAACCACTGGAGTAAGGGTGGGCCATAGGGAAAACCGGGAGAGCTACTGGAGACAGTGTGGGCCAGAGGAAAACAGTAGAGAGCCGCTGGAGAGAGCGAGGGCTACAGAGAAACCGTAGAGAGCCACTGGAGTCAGTGTGCGCTATCGGGAATCCGTAGAGCGCCGTTGGAGTCAGTGTGGACTATAAAAGAACAATAGAGAGCCACTGGAGTGATTGTGGGATATAGGGATACCGTAGAGAGCCTCTGGAGACCGTGGGTGCTTTAGTGAATCTGTAGAGAGTCTCTGTAGTAGGCGAGGGCTATAGGGAAACCGTAGAGAGACAATGCTGTCAGTGTGGACAATAGGGAAACCGTAGAGAGCCACTGGTGCCAGTTTGGACTGTAGGGAAACCATAGGGAGCTACTGCCTTCAGTGTGGACTATAGTGAAACTGTAGAGAGCCGCTGGAGTCAATATGGTCGATAGAGAAACCATTGAGAGCCACTGCAGTAAGGGTGGGCCATAGGGAAAACCTAGAGAGCTACTGGAGTCGGTGTGGGCAATAAGAAAAGCGTAGAGAGCCGCTGGAGCCAACGAGGGCTACAGGGAAACGGTACAGAGCCACTGGAGTCAGTGTGGGCTATAGGGAAAACGTAGAGAGCCACTGGAGTCAGTGTGGACCATGACAAAACAATACAGAGCCACTGGAGTGAATGCGGGATATAGGGATACCGTAGAGGGCCTTGGAGACACTGGGGGCTTTAGTGAATCTGTAGAGAGTCTCTGGAGTAGGCGAGGTCTATAGGGAATCTGGAGCGAGTCAATGCTGTCAGTGTGGACTATAGGGAAACCATAGAGAGCCACTGGTGTCAGGGTGGGCTATAGGGAAAACGTAGAGAGCCACTGGAGTCAGGGTGGGCCATAGGGAAACCCTAGAGAGCTACTGGAGTCAGTTTGGTCTATAGTGAAACTGTAGAGAGCTACTGGAGTCAGTTTGGTCTATAGGGAGACCGCAGAGAGCCACTGGAGGCAGCGAGGGCAATAGGGAAACCGTACAGATCCGATGATTCAGTGTGGGCTATAGGGAAAATGCAGAGAGCCGCTGGAGTCAGTGTGGACTATGAAAGAATAATAGAAAGCCACTGGAGTGAGTGTGGGATATACGGAATCCGTAGAGAGCCACTGGAGACAGTGTGGACTTTATTCAAACCATAGAGAGTCACTTTAGTCAGCGAGGGCTATAGAGAAATCGTAGAGAGCGGCTGGCGTCAGTGAGGACTGTCGGGAAACCGTAGAGATTCGCTGAATGCAGTGTGGACCATAGGGAACCCATAGTTTGCCCCTGGTGTCAGTGTGCACTTTAGGGAAAATGTAGTGAGCCATTGGAGTCAGGGTGGGCCATAGGGAACCCGTAGAGAGCTACTGGAGTCAGACTGGGCTATAGGGAAATCATAGAGAGCCACTGGAGTCAGTGTGGACTATAGGAAAGCAGTAGAGAGCCACTGGAGGCACTGTGGGATATAGCGAAAACGTGGAGAGCCACAGGAGTCAGAGCAGGCTTTAGGCAAACCGTAAGGAGCAGCTGGATTCAGTATGGGCTTTAGGGAAACCGTAGAGAGCCGCTAGAGTCACTGTGGACTATAGGGAAACCGTTGGGAGCCACTAGGGACAGTGTGGGCTATACAAAAACCATAGAGAGCCGCTGGAATCAGTGTGGGATATAGGGAAGCCCAAGAGAGCCACTGGAGTCATTATGGGCTATAGCGAAACCATAGAGAGCCACTGGAGTCAGTGTCGTCTATAGGGAAACCGTAGAGAGCCACTGGAGTCTTTGTGGATAATAGGGAAACCGTAGACCGACATGGTGTCAGTGTGGTCTATAGGGAAACAGTAGAGAGCCGCTGGTGTCAGTGTGGACTATAGGGAAACCATTGAGAGGTTCTCGAGTCATTGTGGACTATGGGGAAACTGTAGAGAGCCTCTGGAGTCAGTGTGGGTTATAGGTAAACCATAGAGAGCCACTGGAAGTAGTGTGGGATATACGGAGGCCGTAGAGAGCCATTGGATTCTGTGTGGGCTATAGGGAAACCGTAGAGAGCCACCAGAGTCAGTGTGGACTATAGCGAAACCGTAGAGAGCCACTGGAGACAGTGTGGACTATAGGGAAACCGTAGAGAGCCACTGGGATCAGTGTGGACTATAAGAAAACCGTAGAGAGCCAGTATAGAGAGTGCGTGATGTAGGGAAACTGTACCGAGCCACTGGAGTCAGTATACGCTATAGGGATACCATAGAGAGCCTTTGCAGTCAGTGTCAGCTTTACGGCAACCGTAGAGTGCCGCTGAAGTCAGTGTGGGATAAAGGCAAACCCTTGAGAGCTGCTGGAGTCACTGTGGACTATAGGGAAACAGTTGAGAACCACGAGGGACAGTGTGGGCTGTACAAAAACTGCAGAGAGCCGCTGGAATCAGTGTGGGAGATAGGGAAGACCTAGAGAGCCACTGCAGTCATTATGGGCTATAGCGAAACCATAGAGAGCCACTGGAGTCAGTGTAGACTATAGGGAAACCGTAGAGAGCCACTGGAGACATTGTGGTCTATAGGGAAACAGTAGAGAGCCGCTGGTGTCAGTGTGGACTATAGGGAAACCATTGAGAGCCTCTGGAGTCAGTGTGGACTATCCGGAAACTGTAGAGTACCGCTGGAGTCAGTGTGGGATATAGGCAAACTGTAGAGAGCCACTGCAGTAAGGGTGGCCCATAGGGAAAACCTAGACATCCACTGGAGTCAGTGTGGGCTATAGTTAAACCGTAGAGAGCCGCTGGAGTCAGTGTGGACCATAAAAAACAATAGAGAGCCACTGGAGTAAATGTGGGATATAGGGATACCGTAGAGAGACGCTGGAGACAGTGGGGGCTTTAGTGAATCTGTAGAGAGTCTGTGGAGTAGGCGAGGGCTATAGGGAAACTGTAGAGAGCCACTGAAGTCAGTGTGGACTATAGTGAAACCGTAGAGAGCCACTGGAGTCAGGGTGGGCCTTAGGGAAAACCTAGGGAGCTACTGGAGTCAGTGTGGTCTATAGGGAAACCGCAAAGAGCCGCTGGATTCAGCGAAGGCTATAGGGAAAACATACAGCTCCGCTGGCTTCAGTGTGGTCTATAGCGAAAACGTAGAGAGCCACTGGACACAGTGTGGCCTATAGGGAAACCGTACAGAGCCACTGGGGTCAGTGTGGACTATAGTGAAACCGTAGAGAGCCACTATAGACAGTGCGCGATACAGGGAAAGTGTAGCGAGCCACAGGATTCAGTGTACGCTATAGGGAAAACATAGAGAGCTATTGCAGTCATTGTCAGCTATAGGGAAACTGTAGAAAGGCGCTGAAGTCAGTGTGGTATAAAGGCAAACCCTTCAGAGCCGCTGGAGTCATTGTGGACTATAGGGAAACCTTTGAGAACCACTAGGGACAATGTGGGCTATAGGAAAACTGCAGAGATCCACTGGAATCAGTGTAGACTATAGCAAAAGCGTAGAGAGCCACTGGAGTCAGTGTGGGATGTAGCGAAACCGTAGAGAGCTACTGGATGCAGCGTGGACTATAGGGAACCTCTTGTCAGCCAATGGAGTCAGTGTGGGATATAGGGAAAACGTGGAGAGCCAATGGATTCAGTGCAGGATTTAAGCAAACGGTAGAGAACAGCTGCAGTCAGTATTGGCTTTAGGGAAACCGTAGAGTTCCACTGGAGTCAGGTGTGGACAATAGGGAAACCCTGGAGAGCAACTGGAGTCATTGTGGGTTTTAGGGAAACCGTATAGAGCCACTGCAGTATGTGTCAGCTATAGGGAAACCGTAGAGAGCCGCTGAAGAGAGTGTGTGATAAAGGCATACCCTTGAGAGCCGCTGGAGTCACTGTGGACTATAGGGAAACCGTTGGTAGCCACTAGGGACAGTGTGGGCTATACAAAAACCGAAGGGAGCCGCTGGAATCAGTGTGGGATATAGGGAAGCCTTAGAGAGCCACTGGAGTCATAATGGGCTATTGCGAAACCATAGAGAGCCACTGGAGTCAGTGTGGACTATAGGGAAACTGTAGAGAGCCACTGGAGTCATTGTGGACTATAGGGAAACGGTAGAGAGCCACTGGTGTCAGTGTGGACTATAGGGAAACCATTGAGAGTCTCTGGAGTCAGTGTGGACTATGGGGAAACTGTAGAGAGACTCTGGCGTCAGTGTGGGTTATAGGGAAACTGTATAGAGCCGCTGCAGTCTGTGTCAGCTATAGGAAAACTCTAGAGAGCCGCTAAATACAGTGTGTGATAAAGGCATTACCTGGAGTCAGTGTGCGCTATCGGGAATCCGTAGAGCGCCGCTGGAGTCAGTGTGGACTATAAAAGAACAATAGAGAGCCACTGGAGTGATTGTGGGATATAGGGATACCGTAGAGAGCCTCTGGAGACCGTGGGTGCTTTAGTGAATCTTTAGAGAGTCTCTGTAGTAGGCGAGAGCTATAGGGAAAACGTAGAGAGACAATGCTGCCAGTGTGGACTATAGGGAAACCGTACAGAGCCACTGGTGCCAGTTTGGACTGTAGGGAAACCATAGGGAGCTACTGCCTTCAGTGTGGACTATAGTGAAACTTTCGAGAGCCGCTGGAGTCAATATGGTCTATAGAGAAACCATTGAGAGCCACTGCAGTAAGGGTGGGCCATAGGGAAAACCTAGAGAGCTACTGGAGTCGGTGTGGGCAATAAGAAAAGCGTAGAGAGCCGCTGGAGCCAACGAGGGCTACAGGGAAACGGTACAGAGCCACTGGAGTCAGTGTGGGCTATAGGGAAACCGTAGAGAGCCAAAGGAGTCAGTGTGGACCATGACAAAACAATACAGAGCCACTGGAGTGAATGTGGGATATAGAGATACCGTAGAGGGCCTTGGAGACACTGGGGGCTTTAGTGAATCTGTAGAGAGTCTCTGGAGTAGGCGAGGTCTATAGGGAATCTGGAGCGAGTCAATGCTGTCAGTGTGGACTATAGGGAAACCGTAGAGAGCCATTGGTGTCAGGGTGGGCCATAGGGAAAACCTAGGGAGCTACTGGAGTCAGTGTGGGCTATAGGGAAACCGCTGAGAGCCGCTGGAGTCAGCGAGGGCTATACGGAAACCGTACAGCTCCGCTGGCTTCGGTGTGGTCTATAGGGAAAACTTAAAGAGCCACTGGAGACAGTGTGGACTATAGGGAAACTGTACAGAGCCACTGGGGTCAGTGTGCACTATAGTGAAACCGTAGAGAGCCACTATAGACAGTGCGCGATACAGGGAAAGTGTAGCGAGCCACAGGATTCAGTGTACGCTATAGGGAAAACATAGAGAGCTATTGCAGTCATTGTCAGCTATAGGGAAACTGTAGAAAGGCGCTGAAGTCAGTGTGGTATAAAGGCAAACCCTTCAGAGCCGCTGGAGTCATTGTGGACTATAGGGAAACCTTTGAGAACCACTAGGGACAATGTGGGCTATAGGAAAACTGCAGAGATCCACTGGAATCAGTGTAGACTATAGCAAAAGCGTAGAGAGCCACTGGAGTCAGTGTGGGATATAGCGAAACCGTAGAGAGCTACTGGATGCAGCGTGGACTATAGGGAACCTCTTGTCAGCCAATGGAGTCAGTGTGGGATATAGGGAAAACGTGGAGAGCCAATGGATTCAGTGCAGGATTTAAGCAAACGGTAGAGAACAGCTGCAGTCAGTATTGGCTTTAGGGAAACCGTAGAGTTCCACTGGAGTCAGGTGTGGACAATAGGGAAACCCTGGAGAGCAACTGGAGTCATTGTGGGTTTTAGGGAAACCGTATAGAGCCACTGCAGTATGTGTCAGCTATAGGGAAACCGTAGAGAGCCGCTGAAGAGAATGTGTGATAAAGGCATACCCTTGAGAGCCGCTGGAGTCACTGTGGACTATAGGGAAACCGTTGGTAGCCACTAGGGACAGTGTGGGCTATACAAAAACCGAAGGGAGCCGCTGGAATCAGTGTGGGATATAGGGAAGCCTTAGAGAGCCACTGGAGTCATAATGGGCTATTGCGAAACCATAGAGAGCCACTGGAGTCAGTGTGGACTATAGGGAAACTGTAGAGAGCCACTGGAGTCATTGTGGACTATAGGGAAACGGTAGAGAGCCATGGTGTCAGTGTGGTCTATAGGGAAACCGTAGAGAGCCACTGGTGTCAGTGTGGACTATAGGGAAACCATTGAGAGTCTCTGGAGTCAGTGTGGACTATGGGGAAACTGTAGAGAGACTCTGGCGTCAGTGTGGGTTATAGGGAAACTGTATAGAGCCGCTGCAGTCTGTGTCAGCTATAGGAAAACTCTAGAGAGCCGCTAAATACAGTGTGTGATAAAGGCATTACCTGGAGTCAGTGTGCGCTATCGGGAATCCGTAGAGCGCCGCTGGAGTCAGTGTGGACTATAAAAGAACAATAGAGAGCCACTGGAGTGATTGTGGGATATAGGGATACCGTAGAGAGCCTCTGGAGACCGTGGGTGCTTTAGTGAATCTTTAGAGAGTCTCTGTAGTAGGCGAGAGCTATAGGGAAAACGTAGAGAGACAATGCTGTCAGTGTGGACAATAGGGAAACCGTAGAGAGCCACTGGTGCCAGTTTGGACTGTAGGGAAACCATAGGGAGCTACTGCCTTCAGTGTGGACTATAGTGAAACTGTAGAGAGCCGCTGGAGTCAATATGGTCTATAGAGAAACCATTGAGAGCCACTGCAGTAAGGGTGGGCCATAGGGAAAACCTAGAGAGCTACTGGAGTCGGTGTGGGCAATAAGAAAAGCGTAGAGAGCCGCTGGAGCCAACGAGGGCTACAGGGAAACGGTACAGAGCCACTGGAGTCAGTGTGGGCTATAGGGAAAACGTAGAGAGCCACTGGAGTCAGTGTGGACCATGACAAAACAATACAGAGCCACTGGAGTGAATGCGGGATATAGGGATACCGTAGAGGGCCTTGGAGACACTGGGGGCTTTAGTGAATCTGTAGAGAGTCTCTGGAGTAGGCGAGGTCTATAGGGAATCTGGAGCGAGTCAATGCTGTCAGTGTGGACTATAGGGAAACCATAGAGAGCCACTGGTGTCAGGGTGGGCTATAGGGAAAACGTAGAGAGCCACTGGAGTCAGGGTGGGCCATAGGGAAACCCTAGAGAGCTACTGGAGTCAGTTTGGTCTATAGTGAAACTGTAGAGAGCTACTGGAGTCAGTTTGGTCTATAGGGAGACCGCAGAGAGCCACTGGAGGCAGCGAGGGCAATAGGGAAACCGTACAGATCCGATGATTCAGTGTGGGCTATAGGGAAAATGCAGAGAGCCGCTGGAGTCAGTGTGGACTATGAAAGAATAATAGAAAGCCACTGGAGTGAGTGTGGGATATACGGAATCCGTAGAGAGCCACTGGAGACAGTGTGGACTTTATTCAAACCATAGAGAGTCACTTTAGTCAGCGAGGGCTATAGAGAAATCGTAGAGAGCGGCTGGCGTCAGTGAGGACTGTCGGGAAACCGTAGAGATTCGCTGAATGCAGTGTGGACCATAGGGAACCCATAGTTTGCCCCTGGTGTCAGTGTGCACTTTAGGGAAAATGTAGTGAGCCATTGGAGTCAGGGTGGGCCATAGGGAACCCGTAGAGAGCTACTGGAGTCAGACTGGGCTATAGGGAAATCATAGAGAACCACTGGAGTCAGTGTGGACTATAGGAAAGCAGTAGAGAGCCACTGGAGGCACTGTGGGATATAGCGAAAACGTGGAGAGCCACAGGAGTCAGAGCAGGCTTTAGGCAAACCGTAAGGAGCAGCTGGATTCAGTATGGGCTTTAGGGAAACCGTAGAGAGCCGCTAGAGTCACTGTGGACTATAGGGAAACCGTTGGGAGCCACTAGGGACAGTGTGGGCTATACAAAAACCATAGAGAGCCGCTGGAATCAGTGTGGGATATAGGGAAGCCCAAGAGAGCCACTGGAGTCATTATGGGCTATAGCGAAACCATAGAGAGCCACTGGAGTCAGTGTCGTCTATAGGGAAACCGTAGAGAGCCACTGGAGTCTTTGTGGATAATAGGGAAACCGTAGACCGACATGGTGTCAGTGTGGTCTATAGGGAAACAGTAGAGAGCCGCTGGTGTCAGTGTGGACTATAGGGAAACCATTGAGAGGTTCTCGAGTCATTGTGGACTATGGGGAAACTGTAGAGAGCCTCTGGAGTCAGTGTGGGTTATAGGTAAACCATAGAGAGCCACTGGAAGTAGTGTGGGATATACGGAGGCCGTAGAGAGCCATTGGATTCTGTGTGGGCTATAGGGAAACCGTAGAGAGCCACCAGAGTCAGTGTGGACTATAGCGAAACCGTAGAGAGCCACTGGAGACAGTGTGGACTATAGGGAAACCGTAGAGAGCCACTGGGATCAGTGTGGACTATAAGAAAACCGTAGAGAGCCAGTATAGAGAGTGCGTGATGTAGGGAAACTGTACCGAGCCACTGGAGTCAGTATACGCTATAGGGATACCATAGAGAGCCTTTGCAGTCAGTGTCAGCTTTACGGCAACCGTAGAGTGCCGCTGAAGTCAGTGTGGGATAAAGGCAAACCCTTGAGAGCTGCTGGAGTCACTGTGGACTATAGGGAAACAGTTGAGAACCACGAGGGACAGTGTGGGCTGTACAAAAACTGCAGAGAGCCGCTGGAATCAGTGTGGGAGATAGGGAAGACCTAGAGAGCCACTGCAGTCATTATGGGCTATAGCGAAACCATAGAGAGCCACTGGAGTCAGTGTAGACTATAGGGAAACCGTAGAGAGCCACTGGAGACATTGTGGTCTATAGGGAAACAGTAGAGAGCCGCTGGTGTCAGTGTGGACTATAGGGAAACCATTGAGAGCCTCTGGAGTCAGTGTGGACTATCCGGAAACTGTAGAGTACCGCTGGAGTCAGTGTGGGATATAGGCAAACTGTAGAGAGCCACTGCAGTAAGGGTGGCCCATAGGGAAAACCTAGACATCCACTGGAGTCAGTGTGGGCTATAGTTAAACCGTAGAGAGCCGCTGGAGTCAGTGTGGACCATAAAAAACAATAGAGAGCCACTGGAGTAAATGTGGGATATAGGGATACCGTAGAGAGACGCTGGAGACAGTGGGGGCTTTAGTGAATCTGTAGAGAGTCTGTGGAGTAGGCGAGGGCTATAGGGAAACTGTAGAGAGCCACTGAAGTCAGTGTGGACTATAGTGAAACCGTAGAGAGCCACTGGAGTCAGGGTGGGCCTTAGGGAAAACCTAGGGAGCTACTGGAGTCAGTGTGGTCTATAGGGAAACCGCAAAGAGCCGCTGGATTCAGCGAAGGCTATAGGGAAAACATACAGCTCCGCTGGCTTCAGTGTGGTCTATAGCGAAAACGTAGAGAGCCACTGGACACAGTGTGGCCTATAGGGAAACCGTACAGAGCCACTGGGGTCAGTGTGGACTATAGTGAAACCGTAGAGAGCCACTATAGACAGTGCGCGATACAGGGAAAGTGTAGCGAGCCACAGGATTCAGTGTACGCTATAGGGAAAACATAGAGAGCTATTGCAGTCATTGTCAGCTATAGGGAAACTGTAGAAAGGCGCTGAAGTCAGTGTGGTATAAAGGCAAACCCTTCAGAGCCGCTGGAGTCATTGTGGACTATAGGGAAACCTTTGAGAACCACTAGGGACAATGTGGGCTATAGGAAAACTGCAGAGATCCACTGGAATCAGTGTAGACTATAGCAAAAGCGTAGAGAGCCACTGGAGTCAGTGTGGGATGTAGCGAAACCGTAGAGAGCTACTGGATGCAGCGTGGACTATAGGGAACCTCTTGTCAGCCAATGGAGTCAGTGTGGGATATAGGGAAAACGTGGAGAGCCAATGGATTCAGTGCAGGATTTAAGCAAACGGTAGAGAACAGCTGCAGTCAGTATTGGCTTTAGGGAAACCGTAGAGTTCCACTGGAGTCAGGTGTGGACAATAGGGAAACCCTGGAGAGCAACTGGAGTCATTGTGGGTTTTAGGGAAACCGTATAGAGCCACTGCAGTATGTGTCAGCTATAGGGAAACCGTAGAGAGCCGCTGAAGAGAGTGTGTGATAAAGGCATACCCTTGAGAGCCGCTGGAGTCACTGTGGACTATAGGGAAACCGTTGGTAGCCACTAGGGACAGTGTGGGCTATACAAAAACCGAAGGGAGCCGCTGGAATCAGTGTGGGATATAGGGAAGCCTTAGAGAGCCACTGGAGTCATAATGGGCTATTGCGAAACCATAGAGAGCCACTGGAGTCAGTGTGGACTATAGGGAAACTGTAGAGAGCCACTGGAGTCATTGTGGACTATAGGGAAACGGTAGAGAGCCACTGGTGTCAGTGTGGACTATAGGGAAACCATTGAGAGTCTCTGGAGTCAGTGTGGACTATGGGGAAACTGTAGAGAGACTCTGGCGTCAGTGTGGGTTATAGGGAAACTGTATAGAGCCGCTGCAGTCTGTGTCAGCTATAGGAAAACTCTAGAGAGCCGCTAAATACAGTGTGTGATAAAGGCATTACCTGGAGTCAGTGTGCGCTATCGGGAATCCGTAGAGCGCCGCTGGAGTCAGTGTGGACTATAAAAGAACAATAGAGAGCCACTGGAGTGATTGTGGGATATAGGGATACCGTAGAGAGCCTCTGGAGACCGTGGGTGCTTTAGTGAATCTTTAGAGAGTCTCTGTAGTAGGCGAGAGCTATAGGGAAAACGTAGAGAGACAATGCTGCCAGTGTGGACTATAGGGAAACCGTACAGAGCCACTGGTGCCAGTTTGGACTGTAGGGAAACCATAGGGAGCTACTGCCTTCAGTGTGGACTATAGTGAAACTTTCGAGAGCCGCTGGAGTCAATATGGTCTATAGAGAAACCATTGAGAGCCACTGCAGTAAGGGTGGGCCATAGGGAAAACCTAGAGAGCTACTGGAGTCGGTGTGGGCAATAAGAAAAGCGTAGAGAGCCGCTGGAGCCAACGAGGGCTACAGGGAAACGGTACAGAGCCACTGGAGTCAGTGTGGGCTATAGGGAAACCGTAGAGAGCCAAAGGAGTCAGTGTGGACCATGACAAAACAATACAGAGCCACTGGAGTGAATGTGGGATATAGAGATACCGTAGAGGGCCTTGGAGACACTGGGGGCTTTAGTGAATCTGTAGAGAGTCTCTGGAGTAGGCGAGGTCTATAGGGAATCTGGAGCGAGTCAATGCTGTCAGTGTGGACTATAGGGAAACCGTAGAGAGCCATTGGTGTCAGGGTGGGCCATAGGGAAAACCTAGGGAGCTACTGGAGTCAGTGTGGGCTATAGGGAAACCGCTGAGAGCCGCTGGAGTCAGCGAGGGCTATACGGAAACCGTACAGCTCCGCTGGCTTCGGTGTGGTCTATAGGGAAAACTTAAAGAGCCACTGGAGACAGTGTGGACTATAGGGAAACTGTACAGAGCCACTGGGGTCAGTGTGCACTATAGTGAAACCGTAGAGAGCCACTATAGACAGTGCGCGATACAGGGAAAGTGTAGCGAGCCACAGGATTCAGTGTACGCTATAGGGAAAACATAGAGAGCTATTGCAGTCATTGTCAGCTATAGGGAAACTGTAGAAAGGCGCTGAAGTCAGTGTGGTATAAAGGCAAACCCTTCAGAGCCGCTGGAGTCATTGTGGACTATAGGGAAACCTTTGAGAACCACTAGGGACAATGTGGGCTATAGGAAAACTGCAGAGATCCACTGGAATCAGTGTAGACTATAGCAAAAGCGTAGAGAGCCACTGGAGTCAGTGTGGGATATAGCGAAACCGTAGAGAGCTACTGGATGCAGCGTGGACTATAGGGAACCTCTTGTCAGCCAATGGAGTCAGTGTGGGATATAGGGAAAACGTGGAGAGCCAATGGATTCAGTGCAGGATTTAAGCAAACGGTAGAGAACAGCTGCAGTCAGTATTGGCTTTAGGGAAACCGTAGAGTTCCACTGGAGTCAGGTGTGGACAATAGGGAAACCCTGGAGAGCAACTGGAGTCATTGTGGGTTTTAGGGAAACCGTATAGAGCCACTGCAGTATGTGTCAGCTATAGGGAAACCGTAGAGAGCCGCTGAAGAGAATGTGTGATAAAGGCATACCCTTGAGAGCCGCTGGAGTCACTGTGGACTATAGGGAAACCGTTGGTAGCCACTAGGGACAGTGTGGGCTATACAAAAACCGAAGGGAGCCGCTGGAATCAGTGTGGGATATAGGGAAGCCTTAGAGAGCCACTGGAGTCATAATGGGCTATTGCGAAACCATAGAGAGCCACTGGAGTCAGTGTGGACTATAGGGAAACTGTAGAGAGCCACTGGAGTCATTGTGGACTATAGGGAAACGGTAGAGAGCCATGGTGTCAGTGTGGTCTATAGGGAAACCGTAGAGAGCCACTGGTGTCAGTGTGGACTATAGGGAAACCATTGAGAGTCTCTGGAGTCAGTGTGGACTATGGGGAAACTGTAGAGAGACTCTGGCGTCAGTGTGGGTTATAGGGAAACTGTATAGAGCCGCTGCAGTCTGTGTCAGCTATAGGAAAACTCTAGAGAGCCGCTAAATACAGTGTGTGATAAAGGCATTACCTGGAGTCAGTGTGCGCTATCGGGAATCCGTAGAGCGCCGCTGGAGTCAGTGTGGACTATAAAAGAACAATAGAGAGCCACTGGAGTGATTGTGGGATATAGGGATACCGTAGAGAGCCTCTGGAGACCGTGGGTGCTTTAGTGAATCTTTAGAGAGTCTCTGTAGTAGGCGAGAGCTATAGGGAAAACGTAGAGAGACAATGCTGTCAGTGTGGACAATAGGGAAACCGTAGAGAGCCACTGGTGCCAGTTTGGACTGTAGGGAAACCATAGGGAGCTACTGCCTTCAGTGTGGACTATAGTGAAACTGTAGAGAGCCGCTGGAGTCAATATGGTCTATAGAGAAACCATTGAGAGCCACTGCAGTAAGGGTGGGCCATAGGGAAAACCTAGAGAGCTACTGGAGTCGGTGTGGGCAATAAGAAAAGCGTAGAGAGCCGCTGGAGCCAACGAGGGCTACAGGGAAACGGTACAGAGCCACTGGAGTCAGTGTGGGCTATAGGGAAACCGTAGAGAGCCAAAGGAGTCAGTGTGGACCATGACAAAACAATACAGAGCCACTGGAGTGAATGTGGGATATAGAGATACCGTAGAGGGCCTTGGAGACACTGGGGGCTTTAGTGAATCTGTAGAGAGTCTCTGGAGTAGGCGAGGTCTATAGGGAATCTGGAGCGAGTCAATGCTGTCAGTGTGGACTATAGGGAAACCGTAGAGAGCCATTGGTGTCAGGGTGGGCTATAGGGAAAACGTAGAGAGCCACTGGAGTCAGGGTGGGCCATAGGGAAACCCTAGAGAGCTACTGGAGTCAATTTGGTCTATAGTGAAACTGTAGAGAGCTACTGGAGTCAGTTTGGTCTATAGGGAGACCGCAGAGAGCCACTGGATGCAGCGAGGGCAATAGGGAAACCGTACAGATCCGATGATTCAGTGTGGGCTATAGGGAAAATGCAGAGAGCCGCTGGAGTCAGTGTGGACTATAAAAGAATAATAGAGATCCACTGGAGTGAGTGTGGGATATACGGAATCCGTAGAGAGCCACTGGAGACAGTGTGGACTTCATTGAAACCATAGAGAGTCACTTTAGTCAGCGAGGGCTATAGAGAAATCGTAGAGAGCGGCTGGCGTCAGTGAGGACTGTCGGGAAACCGTAGAGATTTGCTGAATGCAGTGTGGACCATAGGGAACCCATAGTTTGCCGCTGGTGTCAGTGTGCACTTTAGGGAAAACGTAGTGAGCCATTGGAGTCAGGGTGGGCCATAGGGAACCCGTAGAGAGCTACTGGAGTCAGACTGGGCTATAGGGAAATCATAGAGAGCCACTGGAGTCAGTGTGGACTATAGGAAAGCAGTAGAGAGCCACTGGAGGCACTGTGGGATATAGCGAAAACGTGGAGAGCCACTGGAGTCAGAGCAGGCTTTAGGCAAACCGTAAGGAGCAGCTGGATTCAGTATGGGCTTTAGGGAAACCGTAGAGAGCCGCTAGAGTCTAGGGACAGTGTGGGCTATACAAAAACCATAGAGAGCCGCTGGAATCAGTGTGGGATATAGGGAAGCCCAAGAGAGCCACTGGAGTCATTATGGGCTATAGCGAAACCATAGAGAGCCACTGGAGTCAGTGTCGTCTATAGGGAAACCGTAGAGAGCCACTGGAGTCTTTGTGGACAATAGGGAAACCGTAGACCGACATGGTGTCAGTGTGGTCTATAGGGAAACAGTAGAGAGCCGCTGGTGTCAGTGTGGACTATAGGGAAACCATTGAGAGGTTCTCGAGTCATTGTGGACTATGGGGAAACTGTAGAGAGCCTCTGGAGTCAGTGTGGGTTATAGGTAAACCATAGAGAGCCACTGGAAGTAGTGTGGGATATACGGAGGCCGTAGAGAGCCACTGGATTCTGTGTGGGCTATAGGGAAACCGTAGAGAGCCACCAGAGTCAGTGTGGACTATAGCGAAACCGTAGAGAGCCACTGGAGACAGTGTGGACTATGGGGAAACCGTAGAGAGCCACTGGGATCAGTGTGGACTATAAGAAAACCGTAGAGAGCCACTATAGAGAGTGCGTGATGTAGGGAAACTGTACCGAGCCACTGGAGTCAGTATATGCTATAGGGATACCATAGAGAGCCTTTGCAGTCAGTGTCAGCTTTACGGCAACCGTAGAGTGCCGCTGAAGTCAGTGTGGGATAAAGGCAAACCCTTGAGAGCTGCTGGAGTCACTGTGGACTATAGGGAAACAGTTGAGAACCACGAGAGACAGTGTGGGCTGTACAAAACTGCAGAGAGCCGCTGGAATCAGTGTGGGAGATAGGGAAGCCCTAGAGAGCCACTGCAGTCATTATGGGCTATAGCGAAACCATAGAGAGCCACTGGAGTCAGTGTAGACTATAGGGAAACCGTAGAGAGCCACTGGAGACATTGTGGTCTATAGGGAAACAGTAGAGAGCCGCTGGTGTCAGTGTGGACTATAGGGAAACCATTGAGAGCCTCTGGAGTCAGTGTGGACTATCCGGAAACTGTAGAGTACCGCTGGAGTCAGTGTGGGATATAGGCAAACTGTAGAGAGCCACTGCAGTAAGGGTGGCCCATAGGGAAAACCTAGACATCCACTGGAGTCAGTGTGGGCTATAGTTAAACCGTAGAGAGCCGCTGGAGTCAGTGTGGACCATAAAAAACAATAGAGAGCCACTGGAGTGAATGTGGGATATAGGGATGCCGTAGAGAGACGCTGGAGACAGTGGGGGCTTTAGTGAATCTGTAGAGAGTCTGTGGAGTAGGCGAGGGCTATAGGGAAACTGTAGAGAGCCACTGAAGTCAGTGTGGACTATAGTGAAACCGTAGAGAGCCACTGGAGTCAGGGTGGGCCTTAGGGAAAACCTAGGAAGCTACTGGAGTCAGTGTGGTCTATAGGGAAACCGCAAAGAGCCGCTGGATTCAGCGAAGGCTATAGGGAAAACATACAGCTCCGCTGGCTTCAGTGTGGTCTATAGCGAAAACGTAGAGAGCCACTGGACACAGTGTGGCCTATAGGGAAACCGTACAGAGCCACTGGGGTCAGTGTGGACTATAGTGAAACCGTAGAGAGCCACTATAGACAGTGCGCGATACAGGGAAAGTGTAGCGAGCCACTGGATTCAGTGTGGTATAAAGGCAAACCCTTCAGAGCCGCTGGAGTCATTGCGGACTATAGGGAAAACGTTGAGAGCCACTAGGGACAGTGTGGGCTATAGGAAAACCGCAGAGAGCCACTGGAATCAGTGTTGTCTATAGGAAAACCGATGAGAGCCACTGGAGTCAGTGTGGGATATAGGGAAACCGTAGAGAGCTACTGGAGGCACTGTGGACTACAGGGAACCTCTTGTCAGCCAATGGAGTCAGTGTGGGATATAGGGAAAACGTGGAGAGCCAATGGATTCAGTGCAGGCTTTAAGCAAACGGTAGAGAACAGCTGCAGTCAGTATTGGCTTTAGGGAAACCGTAGAGTTCCACTGGAGTCAGGTGTGGACAATAGGGAAACCCTGGAGAGCCTCTGGAGTCAGTGTCGGTTTTAGGGAAACGGTATAGAGCCCCTGCAGTCTGTGTCAGCTATAGGGAAACCGTAGAGAGCCGCTGAAGACAGTGAGTGATAAAGGCATACCCTTAAGAGCCGCTGGATTCACTGTGGACTATAGGGAAACCGTTGGTAGCCACTAGGGACAGTGTAGGCTATACAAAAACCGGAGAGAGCCGCCGGAATCAGTGTGGGATATAAGGAAGCCCTAGAGAGCCACTGGAGTCATTATGGGCTATAGCGAAACAATAGAGAGCCATGGTGTCAGTGTGGTCTATAGGGAAACCGTAGAGAGCCACTGGTGTCAGTGTGGACTATAGGGAAACCATTGAGAGGCTCTGGAGTCAGTGTGGACTATGGGGAAACTGTAGAGAGACTCTGGATTCAGTGTGGGTAATAGGGAAACTGTATAGAGCCGCTGCAGTCTGTGTCAGCTATAGGGAAACCGTTGAGAGCCGCTAAATACAGTGTGTGATAAAGGCATTACCTTGAGAGCCGCTGGAGTCACTGTGGTCTATAGGGAAACCATTGAGAGGCTCTGGAGTCAGTGTGGACTTTGGGGAAACTGTAGAGAGGCTCTGGAGTCAGTGTGGGTTATAGGTAAACCGTAGAGAGCCACTGGGGTAAGGGTGGGCCATAGGGAAAACCTAGAGAGCTCCTGGAGTCAGTGTGGGCAATAGGAAAACCGTAGAGAGCTGCTGGAGACAGCGAGGGCTACAGCGAAACCGCACAGAGCCACTGGAGACAGTGTGCGCTATAGGGAAACCAGATAGAGCCACTGGAGTCAGTGTGGACTATAGGGAAACTGTAGAGAGCCACTGGAGTCATTGTGGACTATAGGGAAACCGTAGAGAGCCATGGTGTCAGTGTGGTCTCTAGGCAAACCGTAGAGAGCCACTGGAGTCAGGCTGGGCCATAGGGAAACCCTGGAGAGCTGCTGGAGGCAGTTTGGTCTATAGGGACACCTCAGAGAGCCAACTGAGTCAGCGAGGGCTATAGGGAAGCCGTACAGATCCGATCGAGTCAGTGTGGGCTATAGGGAAAACGCAGAGAGCCGCTGGAGTCAGTGTGGACTATAAAAGAATAATAGAAAGCCACTGGAGTGAGTGTGGGATATACGGAATCCGTAGAGAGCCACTGGAGACAGTGTGGGCTTTATTGAATCCATAGAGAGTCACTGGAGTCCGCGAGGGCTACAGAGAATTGATAGAGAGCGGCTGGCATCAGTGAGGACTGTCGGGAAACTGTAGAGAATCACTGGAAGCACTGTGGGCTATAGGGAACCCATAGAGAGCCGCTGGTGTCAGTGTGCACTTTAGGGAAAACGTAGTGAGCCATTGAAGTCAGGGTGGGCCATAGGGAACCCGTAGAGAGCTACTGGAGTCAGACTGAGCTCTAGGGAAATCATAGAGAGCCACTGGAATCAGTGTGGACTATAGGAAAGCCGTAGAGAGCCAATGGAGGCAGTGTGGGATATAGGGAAAACGTGGAGAGCCACTGCAGTCAGAGCAGGCTTTAGGCAAACCGTAGAGAGCAGCTGGATTCAGTATGGGCTTTAGGGAAACCGTAGAGTTCCACTGGAGTTAGTTGTAGACTATAGTGAAACCGTGGAGAGTCAATGGAGTCAGTGTGGATTATAGTGAAACCGACGCGAGCCACTGGATTCAGTGTGGGCTATAGGGAAACCGTAGAGAGCCAATGGTGTCAGTGTGGACTGTAGGGAAACAGCAGGGGGCCAGTGGTTTCAGTGTGAACAATAGGGAAACCGTAGAGAGCATCTGGAGTGAGTGTCGACTTTAGGGACACCGTCGAGAGCCACTGGTGTGAGTGTGGACCTAAGGGACACCGTAGAGTGCAGCTGGATTCAGAGTGGGCTATAGGGAAAGCGTAGAGAGTCGCTGGAGTAAGTCTGGACTATAGGAAAACCGTAGAGAGCCACTGGGATCAGTGTGGACTATAAGAAAACCGTAGATAGCCACTATAAACAGTGCGTGATGTAGGAAAACTGTAGCGAGCCACTGGAGTCAGTATACACTATAGGGATACCATAGAGAGCCTGTGCAGTCAGTGTCAGCTTTACGGTAACTGTACAGTGCCGCTGAAGTCAGTGTGGGATAAAGGCAAACCCTTGAGAGCTGCTGGGGTCACTGTGGACTATAGGGAAACAGTTGAGAACCACGAGGGACAGTGTGGGCTATACGAAAACTGTATAGAGCCGCTGGAATCAGTGTGGGAGATAGGGAAGCCCTAGAGAGCCACTGGAGTCATTATGGGCTATAGCGAAACCATAGAGACCCACTGGAGTCATTATGGGCTATAGCGAAACCATAGAGAGCCACTGGAGTCAGTGTGGACTATAGTTAACCATAGAAAGCCACTGAAGTCATTGTGGACTATCGGGAAACCGTAGACAGACATGGTGTCAGTGTGGTCTATAGGGAAACAGCAGAGAGCCGCTGGTGTCAGTGTGGTTTTCCCATAGGGAAAACGTAGAGAGCCACTGGGACACAGTGTGGACTATAGGGAAACCGTACAGAGCCACTAGGGTCTGTGTGGACTATAGTGAAACCGTAGAGAGCCACTATAGACAGTGCGCGATACAGGGAAAGTGTAGCGAGCCACTGGATTCAGTTTAAGCTATAGGGAATACATAGAGATCCACTGCAGTCATTGTCAGCTATAGGGAAACTGTAGAAAGCCTCTGAAGTCAGTGTGGTATAAAGGCACACCCTTCAGAGCCGCTGGAGTCATTGTCGACTATAGGGAAACCGTTGAGAGCCACTAGGGACAGTGTGCGCTATAGGAAAACCGCAGAGAGCCACTGGAATCAGTGTGGGATATAGGGAAACCGTAGAGAGCTACTGGAGGCAGTGTGGACTGCAGGGAACCTCTTGTCAGCCAATGGAGTCAGTGTGGGATATAGGGAAAACGTGGAGAGCCAATGGATTCAGTGCAGGCTTTAAGCAAACAGTAGAGAACAGCTGGAGTCAGTATGGGCTTTAGGGAAATCGTAGAGTTCCACTGCAGTCAGGCCTGGACAATAGGGAAACCCTGGAGAGCCTCTGGAGTCAGTTTGGATTGAAGGGAAACCATAGGGAGGCACTGGAGGCAGTGTGGAATATACAGAAACAGTAGAGAGCCAATGACGTCAGTGTGGACTGTAGGGAAACAGTAAGGGGCCACTGGTGTCACTGTGGACTATAGGCAAACCGTGGAGAGCCACTGGAGTCAGTGAGGACTATAGGGAACCCTTAGAGAGCCATTGGTGTCACTGTGGTTTATAGGGAAACCATATAGAGCCACTGCAGTCTGCGTCAGCTATAGGGAAAATGTAGAGAGCTGCTGAAGACAGTGTGTGATAAAGGCATAGCCTTGAGAGCCGCTGGAGACTCTGTGGACTATAGGGAAACCTTTGGGAGCCACTAGGGACAGTGTGGGCTATACGAAAACCGTAGAGATCCGCCGGAATCAGTGTGGGATATAGGGAAGCCCTAGAGAGCCACTAGAGTCATTATGGTCTATAGCGAAACCATAGAGAGCCACTGGAGTCACTGTGGACTATAGGGAAACTGTAGAGAACTACTGCAGTCATTGTGGACAATAGCGAAACCGTAGAGAGCCATGGTGTCAGTGTGGTCTATAGGGAAATCGTAGAGAGTCACTGGTGTCAGTGTGGACTATAGGGAAATCATAGAGAGGCTCTGGAGTCAGTGTGGACTATGGGGAAACTGTAGAGAGGCTCTGGAGTCAGTGTGGGTTATAGGTAAACCGTAGAGAGTCAGTGGTGTGAGTGTGGACCTAAGGGACACCGTAGAGAGCAGCTGGAGTAAGTCTGGACTATAGGAAAAACATAGAGAGCCATTGGAGTGAGTGTGGGATTTAGGGAGACCGTAGAGAGCCACGGGACACAGTGTGGGCTTTATTGAATCTGTAGAGAGCCACAGGTGTCACGAGGGCTATAGGGAAACCGTACAGAGCCACTGGAGAATTGGTGGAATGTAGGGAAACCATAGAGAGCCACTGGAAGGAGTGTGGGATATACAGAAGCCGTAGAGAGCCACTGGATTCTGTGTGGGCTATAGGGAAACCGTAGAGAGCCACGAGAGTCAGTGTGGACTATAGCGAAACCGTAGAGAGCCACTGGAGACAGTGTGGACTATAGGGAAACCGTAGAGAGCCACTATAAACAGTGCGTGATGCAGGAAAACTGTAGCGGGCCACTGGAGTCAGTATACGCTATAGGGATACCATAGAGAGCCTGTGCAGTCAGTGTCAGCTTTACGGCAACCATACAGTGCCGCTGAAGTCAGTGAGGATAAAGGCAAACCCTTGAGAGCTGCTGGAGTCTCTGTGGAGTATAGGGAAACAGTTGAGAACCACGAGGGACAGTGTGGGCTATACGAAAACTGTAGAGAACCGCTGGAATCAGTGTGGGAGATAGGGAAGCCCTAGAGAGCCACTGGAGTATTTATGGGCTACAGCGAAACCATAGAGAGCCACTGGAGTCTCTGTGGTTTATAGGGAAACCGTAGAGAGCCACTGCAGTCTTAGTCAGCTATAGGGAAACTGCAGAGAGCCGCTGAAGTCAGTGTGTGATAAAGGCAAACCCTTGAGAGACACTGGAGTCAGTGTGGACTATAGGGAAACTGTAGAGAGCACTGGAGTCATTGTGGACTATCGGGAAACCGTAGAGAGACATGGTGTCAGTGTGGTCTATAGGGAAACAGTAGAGAGCCGCTGGTGTCAGTGTGGACTATAGGGAAACCATTGAGAGCCTCTGGAGTCAGTGTGGACTATCCAGAAACTGTAGAGTGCCGCTGGAGTCAGTGTGGGATATAGGTAAACGGTAGAGAGCCACTGGAGTAAGGGTGGGCCATGGGAAAACCTAGAGAGCCACTGGAGTCAGTGTGGGCTATAGTTAAACGTAGAGGACAATAAACGTGTGGACAATAGGGAAACCCTGGAGAGCATCTGGAGTCATTGTGGGTTTTAGGGAAACCGTATAGAGCCACTGCAGTATGTGTCAGCTATAGGGAAACCGTAGAGAGCCGCTGAAGAGAGTGTGTGATAAAGGCATACCCTTGAGAGCCGCTGGAGTCACTGTGGACTATAGGGAAACCGTTGGTAGCCACTAGGGACAGTGTGGGCTATACAAAAACCGAAGAGAGCCGCCGGAATCAGTGTGGGATATAGGGAAGCCTTAGAGAGCCACTGGAGTCATTATGGGCTATTGCGAAACCATAGAGAGCCACTGGAGTCACTGTGGACTATAGGGAAACTGTAGAGAGCCACTGGAGTCATTGTGGACTATAGGGAAATGGTAGAGAGCCATGGTGTCAGTGTGGTCTATAGGGAAACCGTAGAGAGCCACTGGTGTCAGTGTGGACTATAGGGAAACCATTGAGAGTCTCTGGAGTCAGTGTGGACTATGGGGAAACTGTAGAGAGACTCTGGCGTCAGTGTGGGTTATAGGGAAACTGTATAGAGCCGCTGCAGTCTGTGTCAGCTATAGGGAAACTCTAGAGAGCCGCTAAATACAGTGTGTGATAAAGGCATTACCTTGAGAGCCGCTGGAGTCACTGTGGACTATAGGGAAACCGTCGGCACCCACTAGCAACAGTATGGGCTATACGAAAACCGTGGAGAGCGGCCGGAATCACTGTGGGATATAGGCATGCCCTATAGAGACACGGGAGTCAGTGTGGACTATAGGGAATCTGTAGAGAGCCACTGGAGTCAGTGTGGGTTACAGGTAAACCTTAGAGAACCACTGGAGTAAGGGTGGGCCATAGGGAAAACCGGGAGAGCTACTGGAGACAGTGTGGGCCAGAGGAAAACAGTAGAGAGCCGCTGGAGAGAGCGAGGGCTACAGAGAAACCGTAGAGAGCCACTGGAGTCAGTGTGCGCTATCGGGAATCCGTAGAGCGCCGTTGGAGTCAGTGTGGACTATAAAAGAACAATAGAGAGCCACTGGAGTGATTGTGGGATATAGGGATACCGTAGAGAGCCTCTGGAGACCGTGGGTGCTTTAGTGAATCTGTAGAGAGTCTCTGTAGTAGGCGAGGGCTATAGGGAAACCGTAGAGAGACAATGCTGTCAGTGTGGACAATAGGGAAACCGTAGAGAGCCACTGGTGCCAGTTTGGACTGTAGGGAAACCATAGGGAGCTACTGCCTTCAGTGTGGACTATAGTGAAACTGTAGAGAGCCGCTGGAGTCAATATGGTCGATAGAGAAACCATTGAGAGCCACTGCAGTAAGGGTGGGCCATAGGGAAAACCTAGAGAGCTACTGGAGTCGGTGTGGGCAATAAGAAAAGCGTAGAGAGCCGCTGGAGCCAACGAGGGCTACAGGGAAACGGTACAGAGCCACTGGAGTCAGTGTGGGCTATAGGGAAAACGTAGAGAGCCACTGGAGTCAGTGTGGACCATGACAAAACAATACAGAGCCACTGGAGTGAATGCGGGATATAGGGATACCGTAGAGGGCCTTGGAGACACTGGGGGCTTTAGTGAATCTGTAGAGAGTCTCTGGAGTAGGCGAGGTCTATAGGGAATCTGGAGCGAGTCAATGCTGTCAGTGTGGACTATAGGGAAACCATAGAGAGCCACTGGTGTCAGGGTGGGCTATAGGGAAAACGTAGAGAGCCACTGGAGTCAGGGTGGGCCATAGGGAAACCCTAGAGAGCTACTGGAGTCAGTTTGGTCTATAGTGAAACTGTAGAGAGCTACTGGAGTCAGTTTGGTCTATAGGGAGACCGCAGAGAGCCACTGGAGGCAGCGAGGGCAATAGGGAAACCGTACAGATCCGATGATTCAGTGTGGGCTATAGGGAAAATGCAGAGAGCCGCTGGAGTCAGTGTGGACTATGAAAGAATAATAGAAAGCCACTGGAGTGAGTGTGGGATATACGGAATCCGTAGAGAGCCACTGGAGACAGTGTGGACTTTATTCAAACCATAGAGAGTCACTTTAGTCAGCGAGGGCTATAGAGAAATCGTAGAGAGCGGCTGGCGTCAGTGAGGACTGTCGGGAAACCGTAGAGATTCGCTGAATGCAGTGTGGACCATAGGGAACCCATAGTTTGCCCCTGGTGTCAGTGTGCACTTTAGGGAAAATGTAGTGAGCCATTGGAGTCAGGGTGGGCCATAGGGAACCCGTAGAGAGCTACTGGAGTCAGACTGGGCTATAGGGAAATCATAGAGAGCCACTGGAGTCAGTGTGGACTATAGGAAAGCAGTAGAGAGCCACTGGAGGCACTGTGGGATATAGCGAAAACGTGGAGAGCCACAGGAGTCAGAGCAGGCTTTAGGCAAACCGTAAGGAGCAGCTGGATTCAGTATGGGCTTTAGGGAAACCGTAGAGAGCCGCTAGAGTCACTGTGGACTATAGGGAAACCGTTGGGAGCCACTAGGGACAGTGTGGGCTATACAAAAACCATAGAGAGCCGCTGGAATCAGTGTGGGATATAGGGAAGCCCAAGAGAGCCACTGGAGTCATTATGGGCTATAGCGAAACCATAGAGAGCCACTGGAGTCAGTGTCGTCTATAGGGAAACCGTAGAGAGCCACTGGAGTCTTTGTGGATAATAGGGAAACCGTAGACCGACATGGTGTCAGTGTGGTCTATAGGGAAACAGTAGAGAGCCGCTGGTGTCAGTGTGGACTATAGGGAAACCATTGAGAGGTTCTCGAGTCATTGTGGACTATGGGGAAACTGTAGAGAGCCTCTGGAGTCAGTGTGGGTTATAGGTAAACCATAGAGAGCCACTGGAAGTAGTGTGGGATATACGGAGGCCGTAGAGAGCCATTGGATTCTGTGTGGGCTATAGGGAAACCGTAGAGAGCCACCAGAGTCAGTGTGGACTATAGCGAAACCGTAGAGAGCCACTGGAGACAGTGTGGACTATAGGGAAACCGTAGAGAGCCACTGGGATCAGTGTGGACTATAAGAAAACCGTAGAGAGCCAGTATAGAGAGTGCGTGATGTAGGGAAACTGTACCGAGCCACTGGAGTCAGTATACGCTATAGGGATACCATAGAGAGCCTTTGCAGTCAGTGTCAGCTTTACGGCAACCGTAGAGTGCCGCTGAAGTCAGTGTGGGATAAAGGCAAACCCTTGAGAGCTGCTGGAGTCACTGTGGACTATAGGGAAACAGTTGAGAACCACGAGGGACAGTGTGGGCTGTACAAAAACTGCAGAGAGCCGCTGGAATCAGTGTGGGAGATAGGGAAGACCTAGAGAGCCACTGCAGTCATTATGGGCTATAGCGAAACCATAGAGAGCCACTGGAGTCAGTGTAGACTATAGGGAAACCGTAGAGAGCCACTGGAGACATTGTGGTCTATAGGGAAACAGTAGAGAGCCGCTGGTGTCAGTGTGGACTATAGGGAAACCATTGAGAGCCTCTGGAGTCAGTGTGGACTATCCGGAAACTGTAGAGTACCGCTGGAGTCAGTGTGGGATATAGGCAAACTGTAGAGAGCCACTGCAGTAAGGGTGGCCCATAGGGAAAACCTAGACATCCACTGGAGTCAGTGTGGGCTATAGTTAAACCGTATAGAGCCGCTGGAGTCAGTGTGGACCATAAAAAACAATAGAGAGCCACTGGAGTAAATGTGGGATATAGGGATACCGTAGAGAGACGCTGGAGACAGTGGGGGCTTTAGTGAATCTGTAGAGAGTCTGTGGAGTAGGCGAGGGCTATAGGGAAACTGTAGAGAGCCACTGAAGTCAGTGTGGACTATAGTGAAACCGTAGAGAGCCACTGGAGTCAGGGTGGGCCTTAGGGAAAACCTAGGGAGCTACTGGAGTCAGTGTGGTCTATAGGGAAACCGCAAAGAGCCGCTGGATTCAGCGAAGGCTATAGGGAAAACATACAGCTCCGCTGGCTTCAGTGTGGTCTATAGCGAAAACGTAGAGAGCCACTGGACACAGTGTGGCCTATAGGGAAACCGTACAGAGCCACTGGGGTCAGTGTGGACTATAGTGAAACCGTAGAGAGCCACTATAGACAGTGCGCGATACAGGGAAAGTGTAGCGAGCCACTGGATTCAGTGTGGTATAAAAGCAAACCCTTCAGAGCCACTGGAGTCATTGCGGACTATAGGGAAAACGTTGAGAGCCACTAGGGACAGTGTGGGCTATAGGAAATCCGCAGAGAGCCACTGGAATCAGTGTTGTCTATAGGAAAACCGATGAGAGCCACTGGAGTCAGTGTGGGATATAGGGAAACCGTAGAGAGCTACTGGAGGCACTGTGGACTACAGGGAACCTCTTGTCAGCCAATGGAGTCAGTGTGGGATATAGGGAAAACGTGGAGAGCCAATGGATTCAGTGCAGGCTTTAAGCAAACGGTAGAGAACAGCTGCAGTCAGTATTGGCTTTAGGGAAACCGTAGAGTTCAACTGGAGTCAGGTGTGGACAATAGGGAAACCCTGGAGAGCCTCTGGAGTCAGTGTCGGTTTTAGGGAAACGGTATAGAGCCCCTGCAGTCTGTGTCAGCTATAGGGAAACCGTAGAGAGCCGCTGAAGACAGTGAGTGATAAAGGCATACCCTTAAGAGCCGCTGGATTCACTGTGGACTATAGGGAAACCGTTGGTAGCCACTAGGGACAGTGTAGGCTATACAAAAACCGAAGAGAGCCGCCGGAATCAGTGTGGGATATAGGGAAGCCCTAGAGAGCCACTGGAGTCATTATGGGCTATAGCGAAACAATAGAGAGCCACTGGAGTCAGTGTGGACTATAGGTAAACTGTAGAGAGCCACTGGAGTCATTGTGGACTATAGGGAAACGGTAGAGAGCCATGGTGTCAGTGTGGTCTATAGGGAAACCGTAGAGAGCCACTGGTGTCAGCGTGGACTATAGGGAAACCATTGAGAGGCTCTGGAGTCAGTGTGGACTATGGGGAAACTGTAGAGAGACTCTGGATTCAGTGTGGGTAATAGGGAAACTGTATAGAGCCGCTGCAGTCTGTGTCAGCTATAGGGAAACCGTTGAGAGCCGCTAAATACAGTGTGTGATAAAGGCATTACCTTGAGAGCCGCTGGAGTCACTGTGGACTATAGGGAAACCATCGGCACCCACTAGCAACAGTATGGGCTATGCGAAAACCGTGGAGAGCGGCCGAAATCAGTGTGGGATATAGGCATGCCCTAGAGAGCCACTGGAGTCATTATGGGCTATAGCGAAACCATAGAGAGCCACTGGGGTCAGTGTGGACTATAGGAAACTGTAGAGAGCCACTGAAGTCATTGTCGACTATAGGGAAACCGTAGAGAGACATGGTGTCAGTGTGGTCTATAGGGAAACCGTAGAGAGCCACTGGAGTCAGTGTGGACTATAGGGAAACCATTGAGAGGCTCAGGAGCCAGTGTGGACTATTTGGAAACTGTAGAGAGCCTCTGGAGTCAGAGTGGGTTATAGGTAAACCGTAGAGAGCCACTGGAGTAAGGGTGGGCCATAGGGAAAACCGAGAGAGCTACTGGAGACAGTGTGGGCAATAGGAAAACAGTAGAGAGCCGCTGGAGACAGCGAGGGCTACAGAGAAACCGTACAGAGCCACTGGAGTCAGTGTGCGCTATCGGGAATCCGTAGAGCGCCGCTGGAGTCAGTGTGGACTATAAAAAACAATAGAGAGCCACTGGAGTGATTGTGGGATATAGGGATACCGTAGAGACCCTTTGGAGACCGTGGGTGCTTTAGTGAATCTGTGTAGAGTCTCTGTAGTAGGCGAGGGCTATAGGGAAACCGTAGAGTTACAATGCTGTCAGTGTGGACTATAGGGAAACCGTAGAGAGCCACTGGTGCCAGTTTGGACTGTAGGGAAACCATAGGGAGCCATTGCATTCAGTGTGGACTATAGTGAAACTGTAGAGAGCCGCTGGAGTCAGTATGGTCTATAGTGAAACCATTGAGAGCCACTGCAGTAAGGGTGGGCCATAGGGAAAACCTAGAGAGCTACTGGAGTCGGTGTGGGCAATAAGAAAAGCGTAGAGAGCCGCTGGAGCCAACGAGGGCTACATGGAAACGGTACAGAGTCACTGGAGTCAGTGATGGCTATAGGGAAACCTTAGAGAGCCACTGGATTCAGTGTGGACCATGACAAAACAATAGAGAGCCACTGGAGTGAATGTGGGATATAGGGATACCGTAGAGGGCCTTGGAGACACTGGGGGCTTTAGTGAATCTGTAGAGAGTCTCTGGAGTAGGCGAGGTCTATAGGGAAGCTGGAGCGAGTCAATGCTGTCAGATTGGACTATAGGGAAACCGTAGAGAGCCACTGGTGTCAGGGTGGGCTGTAGGGAAAACGTAGAGAGCCACTGGAGTCAGGGTGGGCCATAGGGAAACCTTAGAGAGCTACTGGAGTCAGTTTGGTCTATAGTGAAACTGTAGAGAGCTACTGGACTCAGTTTGGTCTATAGGGAGACCGCAGAGAGCCACTGGAGGCAGCGAGGGCAATAGGGAAACCGTACAGATCCGATGGATTCAGTGTGGGCTATAGGGAAAATGCAGAGAGCCACACTGGAGTCAGTGTGGACTATAAAAGAATAATAGAATGCCACAGGAGTGAGTGTGGGATATACGGAATCCGTAGAGAGCCACTGGAGACAGTGTGGACTTTATTCAAACCATAGAGAGTCACTGGAGTCAGCGAGGGCTATAGAGAAATCGTAGAGAGCGGCTGGCGTCAGTGAGGACTATCGGGAAACCATAGAGAGTCGCTGTAGGCAGTTTGGACTATAGGGAACCCATAGTTTGCCGCTGGTGTCGGTGTGCACTTTAGGGAAAACGTAGTGAGCCATTGGAGTCAGGGTGGGCCATAGGGAACCCGTAGAGAGCTACTGGAGTCAGACTGGTTTATAGGGAAATCATAGAGAGCCACTGGAGTCAGTGTGGACTATAGGAAAGCAGTAGAGAGCCACTGGAGGCAGTGTGGGATATAGGGAAAACGTGGAGAGCCACTGGAGTCAGAGCAGGCTTTAGGCAAACCGTAAGGAGCAGCTGGATTCAGTATGGGCTTTAGGGAAACCGTAGAGAGCCGCTAGAGTCTAGGGACAGTGTGGGCTATACAAAAACCATAGAGAGCCGCTGGAATCAGTGTGGGATATAGGGAAGCCCAAGAGAGCCACTGGAGTCATTATGGGCTATAGCGAAACCATAGAGAGCCACTGGAGTCAGTGTCGTCTATAGGGAAACCGTAGAGAGCCACTGGAGTCATTGTGGACAATAGGGAAACCGTAGACCGACATGGTGTCAGTGTGGTCTATAGGGAAACAGTAGAGAGCCGCTGGTGTCAGTGTGGACTATAGGGAAACCATTGAGAGGTTCTCGAGTCATTGTGGACTATGGGGAAACTGTAGAGAGCCTCTGGAGTCAGTGTGGGTTATAGGTAAACCATAGAGAGCCACTGGAAGTAGTGTGGGATATACGGAGGCCGTAGAGAGCCACTGGATTCTGTGTGGGCTATAGGGAAACCGTAGAGAGCCACCAGAGTCAGTGTGGACTATAGCGAAACCGTAGAGAGCCACTGGAGACAGTGTGGACTATGGGGAAACCGTAGAGAGCCACTGGGATCAGTGTGGACTATAAGAAAACCGTAGAGAGCCACTATAGAGAGTGCGTGATGTAGGGAAACTGTACCGAGCCACTGGAGTCAGTATATGCTATAGGGATACCATAGAGAGCCTTTGCAGTCAGTGTCAGCTTTACGGCAACCGTAGAGTGCCGCTGAAGTCAGTGTGGGATAAAGGCAAACCCTTGAGAGCTGCTGGAGTCACTGTGGACTATAGGGAAACAGTTGAGAACCACGAGAGACAGTGTGGGCTGTACAAAACTGCAGAGAGCCGCTGGAATCAGTGTGGGAGATAGGGAAGACCTAGAGAGCCACTGCAGTCATTATGGGCTATAGCGAAACCATAGAGAGCCACTGGAGTCAGTGTAGACTATAGGGAAACCGTAGAGAGCCACTGGAGACATTGTGGTCTATAGGGAAACAGTAGAGAGCCGCTGGTGTCAGTGTGGACTATAGGGAAACCATTGAGAGCCTCTGGAGTCAGTGTGGACTATCCGGAAACTGTAGAGTACCGCTGGAGTCAGTGTGGGATATAGGCAAACTGTAGAGAGCCACTGCAGTAAGGGTGGCCCATAGGGAAAACCTAGACATCCACTGGAGTCAGTGTGGGCTATAGTTAAACCGTAGAGAGCCGCTGGAGTCAGTGTGGACCATAAAAAACAATAGAGAGCCACTGGAGTGAATGTGGGATATAGGGATGCCGTAGAGAGACGCTGGAGACAGTGGGGGCTTTAGTGAATCTGTAGAGAGTCTGTGGAGTAGGCGAGGGCTATAGGGAAACTGTAGAGAGCCACTGAAGTCAGTGTGGACTATAGTGAAACCGTAGAGAGCCACTGGAGTCAGGGTGGGCCTTAGGGAAAACCTAGGAAGCTACTGGAGTCAGTGTGGTCTATAGGGAAACCGCAAAGAGCCGCTGGATTCAGCGAAGGCTATAGGGAAAACATACAGCTCCGCTGGCTTCAGTGTGGTCTATAGCGAAAACGTAGAGAGCCACTGGACACAGTGTGGCCTATAGGGAAACCGTACAGAGCCACTGGGGTCAGTGTGGACTATAGTGAAACCGTAGAGAGCCACTATAGACAGTGCGCGATACAGGGAAAGTGTAGCGAGCCACTGGATTCAGTGTGGTATAAAGGCAAACCCTTCAGAGCCGCTGGAGTCATTGCGGACTATAGGGAAAACGTTGAGAGCCACTAGGGACAGTGTGGGCTATAGGAAAACCGCAGAGAGCCACTGGAATCAGTGTTGTCTATAGGAAAACCGATGAGAGCCACTGGAGTCAGTGTGGGATATAGGGAAACCGTAGAGAGCTACTGGAGGCACTGTGGACTACAGGGAACCTCTTGTCAGCCAATGGAGTCAGTGTGGGATATAGGGAAAACGTGGAGAGCCAATGGATTCAGTGCAGGCTTTAAGCAAACGGTAGAGAACAGCTGCAGTCAGTATTGGCTTTAGGGAAACCGTAGAGTTCCACTGGAGTCAGGTGTGGACAATAGGGAAACCCTGGAGAGCCTCTGGAGTCAGTGTCGGTTTTAGGGAAACGGTATAGAGCCCCTGCAGTCTGTGTCAGCTATAGGGAAACCGTAGAGAGCCGCTGAAGACAGTGAGTGATAAAGGCATACCCTTAAGAGCCGCTGGATTCACTGTGGACTATAGGGAAACCGTTGGTAGCCACTAGGGACAGTGTAGGCTATACAAAAACCGGAGAGAGCCGCCGGAATCAGTGTGGGATATAAGGAAGCCCTAGAGAGCCACTGGAGTCATTATGGGCTATAGCGAAACAATAGAGAGCCATGGTGTCAGTGTGGTCTATAGGGAAACCGTAGAGAGCCACTGGTGTCAGTGTGGACTATAGGGAAACCATTGAGAGGCTCTGGAGTCAGTGTGGACTATGGGGAAACTGTAGAGAGACTCTGGATTCAGTGTGGGTAATAGGGAAACTGTATAGAGCCGCTGCAGTCTGTGTCAGCTATAGGGAAACCGTTGAGAGCCGCTAAATACAGTGTGTGATAAAGGCATTACCTTGAGAGCCGCTGGAGTCACTGTGGTCTATAGGGAAACCATTGAGAGGCTCTGGAGTCAGTGTGGACTTTGGGGAAACTGTAGAGAGGCTCTGGAGTCAGTGTGGGTTATAGGTAAACCGTAGAGAGCCACTGGGGTAAGGGTGGGCCATAGGGAAAACCTAGAGAGCTCCTGGAGTCAGTGTGGGCAATAGGAAAACCGTAGAGAGCTGCTGGAGACAGCGAGGGCTACAGCGAAACCGCACAGAGCCACTGGAGACAGTGTGCGCTATAGGGAAACCAGATAGAGCCACTGGAGTCAGTGTGGACTATAGGGAAACTGTAGAGAGCCACTGGAGTCATTGTGGACTATAGGGAAACCGTAGAGAGCCATGGTGTCAGTGTGGTCTCTAGGCAAACCGTAGAGAGCCACTGGAGTCAGGCTGGGCCATAGGGAAACCCTGGAGAGCTGCTGGAGGCAGTTTGGTCTATAGGGACACCTCAGAGAGCCAACTGAGTCAGCGAGGGCTATAGGGAAGCCGTACAGATCCGATCGAGTCAGTGTGGGCTATAGGGAAAACGCAGAGAGCCGCTGGAGTCAGTGTGGACTATAAAAGAATAATAGAAAGCCACTGGAGTGAGTGTGGGATATACGGAATCCGTAGAGAGCCACTGGAGACAGTGTGGGCTTTATTGAATCCATAGAGAGTCACTGGAGTCCGCGAGGGCTACAGAGAATTGATAGAGAGCGGCTGGCATCAGTGAGGACTGTCGGGAAACTGTAGAGAGTCACTGGAAGCACTGTGGGCTATAGGGAACCCATAGAGAGCCGCTGGTGTCAGTGTGCACTTTAGGGAAAACGTAGTGAGCCATTGAAGTCAGGGTGGGCCATAGGGAACCCGTAGAGAGCTACTGGAGTCAGACTGAGCTCTAGGGAAATCATAGAGAGCCACTGGAATCAGTGTGGACTATAGGAAAGCCGTAGAGAGCCAATGGAGGCAGTGTGGGATATAGGGAAAACGTGGAGAGCCACTGCAGTCAGAGCAGGCTTTAGGCAAACCGTAGAGAGCAGCTGGATTCAGTATGGGCTTTAGGGAAACCGTAGAGTTCCACTGGAGTTAGTTGTAGACTATAGTGAAACCGTGGAGAGTCAATGGAGTCAGTGTGGATTATAGTGAAACCGACGCGAGCCACTGGATTCAGTGTGGGCTATAGGGAAACCGTAGAGAGCCAATGGTGTCAGTGTGGACTGTAGGGAAACAGCAGGGGGCCAGTGGTTTCAGTGTGAACAATAGGGAAACCGTAGAGAGCATCTGGAGTGAGTGTCGACTTTAGGGACACCGTCGAGAGCCACTGGTGTGAGTGTGGACCTAAGGGACACCGTAGAGTGCAGCTGGATTCAGAGTGGGCTATAGGGAAAGCGTAGAGAGTCGCTGGAGTAAGTCTGGACTATAGGAAAACCGTAGAGAGCCACTGGGATCAGTGTGGACTATAAGAAAACCGTAGATAGCCACTATAAACAGTGCGTGATGTAGGAAAACTGTAGCGAGCCACTGGAGTCAGTATACACTATAGGGATACCATAGAGAGCCTGTGCAGTCAGTGTCAGCTTTACGGTAACTGTACAGTGCCGCTGAAGTCAGTGTGGGATAAAGGCAAACCCTTGAGAGCTGCTGGGGTCACTGTGGACTATAGGGAAACAGTTGAGAACCACGAGGGACAGTGTGGGCTATACGAAAACTGTATAGAGCCGCTGGAATCAGTGTGGGAGATAGGGAAGCCCTAGAGAGCCACTGGAGTCATTATGGGCTATAGCGAAACCATAGAGACCCACTGGAGTCATTATGGGCTATAGCGAAACCATAGAGAGCCACTGGAGTCAGTGTGGACTATAGTTAACCATAGAAAGCCACTGAAGTCATTGTGGACTATCGGGAAACCGTAGACAGACATGGTGTCAGTGTGGTCTATAGGGAAACAGCAGAGAGCCGCTGGTGTCAGTGTGGTTTTCCCATAGGGAAAACGTAGAGAGCCACTGGGACACAGTGTGGACTATAGGGAAACCGTACAGAGCCACTAGGGTCTGTGTGGACTATAGTGAAACCGTAGAGAGCCACTATAGACAGTGCGCGATACAGGGAAAGTGTAGCGAGCCACTGGATTCAGTTTAAGCTATAGGGAATACATAGAGATCCACTGCAGTCATTGTCAGCTATAGGGAAACTGTAGAAAGCCTCTGAAGTCAGTGTGGTATAAAGGCACACCCTTCAGAGCCGCTGGAGTCATTGTCGACTATAGGGAAACCGTTGAGAGCCACTAGGGACAGTGTGCGCTATAGGAAAACCGCAGAGAGCCACTGGAATCAGTGTGGGATATAGGGAAACCGTAGAGAGCTACTGGAGGCAGTGTGGACTGCAGGGAACCTCTTGTCAGCCAATGGAGTCAGTGTGGGATATAGGGAAAACGTGGAGAGCCAATGGATTCAGTGCAGGCTTTAAGCAAACAGTAGAGAACAGCTGGAGTCAGTATGGGCTTTAGGGAAATCGTAGAGTTCCACTGCAGTCAGGCCTGGACAATAGGGAAACCCTGGAGAGCCTCTGGAGTCAGTTTGGATTGAAGGGAAACCATAGGGAGGCACTGGAGGCAGTGTGGAATATACAGAAACAGTAGAGAGCCAATGACGTCAGTGTGGACTGTAGGGAAACAGTAAGGGGCCACTGGTGTCACTGTGGACTATAGGCAAACCGTGGAGAGCCACTGGAGTCAGTGAGGACTATAGGGAACCCTTAGAGAGCCATTGGTGTCACTGTGGTTTATAGGGAAACCATATAGAGCCACTGCAGTCTGCGTCAGCTATAGGGAAAATGTAGAGAGCTGCTGAAGACAGTGTGTGATAAAGGCATAGCCTTGAGAGCCGCTGGAGACTCTGTGGACTATAGGGAAACCTTTGGGAGCCACTAGGGACAGTGTGGGCTATACGAAAACCGTAGAGATCCGCCGGAATCAGTGTGGGATATAGGGAAGCCCTAGAGAGCCACTAGAGTCATTATGGTCTATAGCGAAACCATAGAGAGCCACTGGAGTCACTGTGGACTATAGGGAAACTGTAGAGAGCTACTGCAGTCATTGTGGACAATAGCGAAACCGTAGAGAGCCATGGTGTCAGTGTGGTCTATAGGGAAATCGTAGAGAGTCACTGGTGTCAGTGTGGACTATAGGGAAATCATAGAGAGGCTCTGGAGTCAGTGTGGACTATGGGGAAACTGTAGAGAGGCTCTGGAGTCAGTGTGGGTTATAGGTAAACCGTAGAGAGTCAGTGGTGTGAGTGTGGACCTAAGGGACACCGTAGAGAGCAGCTGGAGTAAGTCTGGACTATAGGAAAAACATAGAGAGCCATTGGAGTGAGTGTGGGATTTAGGGAGACCGTAGAGAGCCACGGGACACAGTGTGGGCTTTATTGAATCTGTAGAGAGCCACAGGTGTCACGAGGGCTATAGGGAAACCGTACAGAGCCACTGGAGAATTGGTGGAATGTAGGGAAACCATAGAGAGCCACTGGAAGGAGTGTGGGATATACAGAAGCCGTAGAGAGCCACTGGATTCTGTGTGGGCTATAGGGAAACCGTAGAGAGCCACGAGAGTCAGTGTGGACTATAGCGAAACCGTAGAGAGCCACTGGAGACAGTGTGGACTATAGGGAAACCGTAGAGAGCCACTATAAACAGTGCGTGATGCAGGAAAACTGTAGCGGGCCACTGGAGTCAGTATACGCTATAGGGATACCATAGAGAGCCTGTGCAGTCAGTGTCAGCTTTACGGCAACCATACAGTGCCGCTGAAGTCAGTGAGGATAAAGGCAAACCCTTGAGAGCTGCTGGAGTCTCTGTGGAGTATAGGGAAACAGTTGAGAACCACGAGGGACAGTGTGGGCTATACGAAAACTGTAGAGAACCGCTGGAATCAGTGTGGGAGATAGGGAAGCCCTAGAGAGCCACTGGAGTATTTATGGGCTACAGCGAAACCATAGAGAGCGACTGGAGTCTCTGTGGTTTATAGGGAAACCGTAGAGAGCCACTGCAGTCTTAGTCAGCTATAGGGAAACTGCAGAGAGCCGCTGAAGTCAGTGTGTGATAAAGGCAAACCCTTGAGAGACACTGGAGTCAGTGTGGACTATAGGGAAACTGTAGAGAGCACTGGAGTAATTGTGGACTATCGGGAAACCGTAGAGAGACATGGTGTCAGTGTGGTCTATAGGGAAACAGTAGAGAGCCGCTGGTGTCAGTGTGGACTATAGGGAAACCATTGAGAGCCTCTGGAGTCAGTGTGGACTATCCAGAAACTGTAGAGTGCCGCTGGAGTCAGTGTGGGATATAGGTAAACGGTAGAGAGCCACTGGAGTAAGGGTGGGCCATGGGAAAACCTAGAGAGCCACTGGAGTCAGTGTGGGCTATAGTTAAACGTAGAGGACAATAAACGTGTGGACAATAGGGAAACCCTGGAGAGCATCTGGAGTCATTGTGGGTTTTAGGGAAACCGTATAGAGCCACTGCAGTATGTGTCAGCTATAGGGAAACCGTAGAGAGCCGCTGAAGAGAGTGTGTGATAAAGGCATACCCTTGAGAGCCGCTGGAGTCACTGTGGACTATAGGGAAACCGTTGGTAGCCACTAGGGACAGTGTGGGCTATACAAAAACCGAAGAGAGCCGCCGGAATCAGTGTGGGATATAGGGAAGCCTTAGAGAGCCACTGGAGTCATTATGGGCTATTGCGAAACCATAGAGAGCCACTGGAGTCACTGTGGACTATAGGGAAACTGTAGAGAGCCACTGGAGTCATTGTGGACTATAGGGAAATGGTAGAGAGCCATGGTGTCAGTGTGGTCTATAGGGAAACCGTAGAGAGCCACTGGTGTCAGTGTGGACTATAGGGAAACCATTGAGAGTCTCTGGAGTCAGTGTGGACTATGGGGAAACTGTAGAGAGACTCTGGCGTCAGTGTGGGTTATAGGGAAACTGTATAGAGCCGCTGCAGTCTGTGTCAGCAATAGGGAAACTCTAGAGAGCCGCTAAATACAGTGTGTGATAAAGGCATTACCTTGAGAGCCGCTGGAGTCACTGTGGACTATAGGGAAACCGTCGGCACCCACTAGCAACAGTATGGGCTATACGAAAACCGTGGAGAGCGGCCGGAATCACTGTGGGATATAGGCATGCCCTATAGAGACACGGGAGTCAGTGTGGACTATAGGGAATCTGTAGAGAGCCACTGGAGTCAGTGTGGGTTACAGGTAAACCTTAGAGAACCACTGGAGTAAGGGTGGGCCATAGGGAAAACCGGGAGAGCTACTGGAGACAGTGTGGGCCAGAGGAAAACAGTAGAGAGCCGCTGGAGAGAGCGAGGGCTACAGAGAAACCGTAGAGAGCCACTGGAGTCAGTGTGCGCTATCGGGAATCCGTAGAGCGCCGTTGGAGTCAGTGTGGACTATAAAAGAACAATAGAGAGCCACTGGAGTGATTGTGGGATATAGGGATACCGTAGAGAGCCTCTGGAGACCGTGGGTGCTTTAGTGAATCTGTAGAGAGTCTCTGTAGTAGGCGAGGGCTATAGGGAAACCGTAGAGAGACAATGCTGTCAGTGTGGACAATAGGGAAACCGTAGAGAGCCACTGGTGCCAGTTTGGACTGTAGGGAAACCATAGGGAGCTACTGCCTTCAGTGTGGACTATAGTGAAACTGTAGAGAGCCGCTGGAGTCAATATGGTCGATAGAGAAACCATTGAGAGCCACTGCAGTAAGGGTGGGCCATAGGGAAAACCTAGAGAGCTACTGGAGTCGGTGTGGGCAATAAGAAAAGCGTAGAGAGCCGCTGGAGCCAACGAGGGCTACAGGGAAACGGTACAGAGCCACTGGAGTCAGTGTGGGCTATAGGGAAAACGTAGAGAGCCACTGGAGTCAGTGTGGACCATGACAAAACAATACAGAGCCACTGGAGTGAATGCGGGATATAGGGATACCGTAGAGGGCCTTGGAGACACTGGGGGCTTTAGTGAATCTGTAGAGAGTCTCTGGAGTAGGCGAGGTCTATAGGGAATCTGGAGCGAGTCAATGCTGTCAGTGTGGACTATAGGGAAACCATAGAGAGCCACTGGTGTCAGGGTGGGCTATAGGGAAAACGTAGAGAGCCACTGGAGTCAGGGTGGGCCATAGGGAAACCCTAGAGAGCTACTGGAGTCAATTTGGTCTATAGTGAAACTGTAGAGAGCTACTGGAGTCAGTTTGGTCTATAGGGAGACCGCAGAGAGCCACTGGATGCAGCGAGGGCAATAGGGAAACCGTACAGATCCGATGATTCAGTGTGGGCTATAGGGAAAATGCAGAGAGCCGCTGGAGTCAGTGTGGACTATAAAAGAATAATAGAGATCCACTGGAGTGAGTGTGGGATATACGGAATCCGTAGAGAGCCACTGGAGACAGTGTGGACTTCATTGAAACCATAGAGAGTCACTTTAGTCAGCGAGGGCTATAGAGAAATCGTAGAGAGCGGCTGGCGTCAGTGAGGACTGTCGGGAAACCGTAGAGATTTGCTGAATGCAGTGTGGACCATAGGGAACCCATAGTTTGCCGCTGGTGTCAGTGTGCACTTTAGGGAAAACGTAGTGAGCCATTGGAGTCAGGGTGGGCCATAGGGAACCCGTAGAGAGCTACTGGAGTCAGACTGGGCTATAGGGAAATCATAGAGAGCCACTGGAGTCAGTGTGGACTATAGGAAAGCAGTAGAGAGCCACTGGAGGCACTGTGGGATATAGCGAAAACGTGGAGAGCCACTGGAGTCAGAGCAGGCTTTAGGCAAACCGTAAGGAGCAGCTGGATTCAGTATGGGCTTTAGGGAAACCGTAGAGAGCCGCTAGAGTCTAGGGACAGTGTGGGCTATACAAAAACCATAGAGAGCCGCTGGAATCAGTGTGGGATATAGGGAAGCCCAAGAGAGCCACTGGAGTCATTATGGGCTATAGCGAAACCATAGAGAGCCACTGGAGTCAGTGTCGTCTATAGGGAAACCGTAGACAGCCACTGGAGTCATTGTGGACAATAGGGAAACCGTAGACCGACATGGTGTCAGTGTGGTCTATAGGGAAACAGTAGAGAGCCGCTGGTGTCAGTGTGGACTATAGGGAAACCATTGAGAGGTTCTCGAGTCATTGTGGACTATGGGGAAACTGTAGAGAGCCTCTGGAGTCAGTGTGGGTTATAGGTAAACCATAGAGAGCCACTGGAAGTAGTGTGGGATATACGGAGGCCGTAGAGAGCCACTGGATTCTGTGTGGGCTATAGGGAAACCGTAGAGAGCCACCAGAGTCAGTGTGGACTATAGCGAAACCGTAGAGAGCCACTGGAGACAGTGTGGACTATGGGGAAACCGTAGAGAGCCACTGGGATCAGTGTGGACTATAAGAAAACCGTAGAGAGCCACTATAGAGAGTGCGTGATGTAGGGAAACTGTACCGAGCCACTGGAGTCAGTATATGCTATAGGGATACCATAGAGAGCCTTTGCAGTCAGTGTCAGCTTTACGGCAACCGTAGAGTGCCGCTGAAGTCAGTGTGGGATAAAGGCAAACCCTTGAGAGCTGCTGGAGTCACTGTGGACTATAGGGAAACAGTTGAGAACCACGAGAGACAGTGTGGGCTGTACAAAACTGCAGAGAGCCGCTGGAATCAGTGTGGGAGATAGGGAAGCCCTAGAGAGCCACTGCAGTCATTATGGGCTATAGCGAAACCATAGAGAGCCACTGGAGTCAGTGTAGACTATAGGGAAACCGTAGAGAGCCACTGGAGACATTGTGGTCTATAGGGAAACAGTAGAGAGCCGCTGGTGTCAGTGTGGACTATAGGGAAACCATTGAGAGCCTCTGGAGTCAGTGTGGACTATCCGGAAACTGTAGAGTACCGCTGGAGTCAGTGTGGGATATAGGCAAACTGTAGAGAGCCACTGCAGTAAGGGTGGCCCATAGGGAAAACCTACACATCCACTGGAGTCAGTGTGGGCTATAGTTAAACCGTAGAGAGCCGCTGGAGTCAGTGTGGACCATAAAAAACAATAGAGAGCCACTGGAGTGAATGTGGGATATAGGGATGCCGTAGAGAGACGCTGGAGACAGTGGGGGCTTTAGTGAATCTGTAGAGAGTCTGTGGAGTAGGCGAGGGCTATAGGGAAACTGTAGAGAGCCACTGAAGTCAGTGTGGACTATAGTGAAACCGTAGAGAGCCACTGGAGTCAGGGTGGGCCTTAGGGAAAACCTAGGAAGCTACTGGAGTCAGTGTGGTCTATAGGGAAACCGCAAAGAGCCGCTGGATTCAGCGAAGGCTATAGGGAAAACATACAGCTCCGCTGGCTTCAGTGTGGTCTATAGCGAAAACGTAGAGAGCCACTGGACACAGTGTGGCCTATAGGGAAACCGTACAGAGCCACTGGGGTCAGTGTGGACTATAGTGAAACCGTAGAGAGCCACTATAGACAGTGCGCGATACAGGGAAAGTGTAGCGAGCCACTGGATTCAGTGTGGTATAAAGGCAAACCCTTCAGAGCCGCTGGAGTCATTGCGGACTATAGGGAAAACGTTGAGAGCCACTAGGGACAGTGTGGGCTATAGGAAAACCGCAGAGAGCCACTGGAATCAGTGTTGTCTATAGGAAAACCGATGAGAGCCACTGGAGTCAGTGTGGGATATAGGGAAACCGTAGAGAGCTACTGGAGGCACTGTGGACTACAGGGAACCTCTTGTCAGCCAATGGAGTCAGTGTGGGATATAGGGAAAACGTGGAGAGCCAATGGATTCAGTGCAGGCTTTAAGCAAACGGTAGAGAACAGCTGCAGTCAGTATTGGCTTTAGGGAAACCGTAGAGTTCCACTGGAGTCAGGTGTGGACAATAGGGAAACCCTGGAGAGCCTCTGGAGTCAGTGTCGGTTTTAGGGAAACGGTATAGAGCCCCTGCAGTCTGTGTCAGCTATAGGGAAACCGTAGAGAGCCGCTGAAGACAGTGAGTGATAAAGGCATACCCTTAAGAGCCGCTGGATTCACTGTGGACTATAGGGAAACCGTTGGTAGCCACTAGGGACAGTGTAGGCTATACAAAAACTGGAGAGAGCCGCCGGAATCAGTGTGGGATATAAGGAAGCCCTAGAGAGCCACTGGAGTCATTATGGGCTATAGCGAAACAATAGAGAGCCATGGTGTCAGTGTGGTCTATAGGGAAACCGTAGAGAGCCACTGGTGTCAGTGTGGACTATAGGGAAACCATTGAGAGGCTCTGGAGTCAGTGTGGACTATGGGGAAACTGTAGAGAGACTCTGGATTCAGTGTGGGTAATAGGGAAACTGTATAGAGCCGCTGCAGTCTGTGTCAGCTATAGGGAAACCGTTGAGAGCCGCTAAATACAGTGTGTGATAAAGGCATTACCTTGAGAGCCGCTGGAGTCACTGTGGTCTATAGGGAAACCATTGAGAGGCTCTGGAGTCAGTGTGGACTTTGGGGAAACTGTAGAGAGGCTCTGGAGTCAGTGTGGGTTATAGGTAAACCGTAGAGAGCCACTGGGGTAAGGGTGGGCCATAGGGAAAACCTAGAGAGCTCCTGGAGTCAGTGTGGGCAATAGGAAAACCGTAGAGAGCTGCTGGAGACAGCGAGGGCTACAGCGAAACCGCACAGAGCCACTGGAGACAGTGTGCGCTATAGGGAAACCAGATAGAGCCACTGGAGTCAGTGTGGACTATAGGGAAACTGTAGAGAGCCACTGGAGTCATTGTGGACTATAGGGAAACCGTAGAGAGCCATGGTGTCAGTGTGGTCTCTAGGCAAACCGTAGAGAGCCACTGGAGTCAGGCTGGGCCATAGGGAAACCCTGGAGAGCTGCTGGAGGCAGTTTGGTCTATAGGGACACCTCAGAGAGCCAACTGAGTCAGCGAGGGCTATAGGGAAGCCGTACAGATCCGATCGAGTCAGTGTGGGCTATAGGGAAAACGCAGAGAGCCGCTGGAGTCAGTGTGGACTATAAAAGAATAATAGAAAGCCACTGGAGTGAGTGTGGGATATACGGAATCCGTAGAGAGCCACTGGAGACAGTGTGGGCTTTATTGAATCCATAGAGAGTCACTGGAGTCCGCGAGGGCTACAGAGAATTGATAGAGAGCGGCTGGCATCAGTGAGGACTGTCGGGAAACTGTAGAGAGTCACTGGAAGCACTGTGGGCTATAGGGAACCCATAGAGAGCCGCTGGTGTCAGTGTGCACTTTAGGGAAAACGTAGTGAGCCATTGAAGTCAGGGTGGGCCATAGGGAACCCGTAGAGAGCTACTGGAGTCAGACTGAGCTCTAGGGAAATCATAGAGAGCCACTGGAATCAGTGTGGACTATAGGAAAGCCGTAGAGAGCCAATGGAGGCAGTGTGGGATATAGGGAAAACGTGGAGAGCCACTGCAGTCAGAGCAGGCTTTAGGCAAACCGTAGAGAGCAGCTGGATTCAGTATGGGCTTTAGGGAAACCGTAGAGTTCCACTGGAGTTAGTTGTAGACTATAGTGAAACCGTGGAGAGTCAATGGAGTCAGTGTGGATTATAGTGAAACCGACGCGAGCCACTGGATTCAGTGTGGGCTATAGGGAAACCGTAGAGAGCCAATGGTGTCAGTGTGGACTGTAGGGAAACAGCAGGGGGCCAGTGGTTTCAGTGTGAACAATAGGGAAACCGTAGAGAGCATCTGGAGTGAGTGTCGACTTTAGGGACACCGTCGAGAGCCACTGGTGTGAGTGTGGACCTAAGGGACACCGTAGAGTGCAGCTGGATTCAGAGTGGGCTATAGGGAAAGCGTAGAGAGTCGCTGGAGTAAGTCTGGACTATAGGAAAACCGTAGAGAGCCACTGGGATCAGTGTGGACTATAAGAAAACCGTAGATAGCCACTATAAACAGTGCGTGATGTAGGAAAACTGTAGCGAGCCACTGGAGTCAGTATACACTATAGGGATACCATAGAGAGCCTGTGCAGTCAGTGTCAGCTTTACGGTAACTGTACAGTGCCGCTGAAGTCAGTGTGGGATAAAGGCAAACCCTTGAGAGCTGCTGGGGTCACTGTGGACTATAGGGAAACAGTTGAGAACCACGAGGGACAGTGTGGGCTATACGAAAACTGTATAGAGCCGCTGGAATCAGTGTGGGAGATAGGGAAGCCCTAGAGAGCCACTGGAGTCATTATGGGCTATAGCGAAACCATAGAGACCCACTGGAGTCATTATGGGCTATAGCGAAACCATAGAGAGCCACTGGAGTCAGTGTGGACTATAGTTAACCATAGAAAGCCACTGAAGTCATTGTGGACTATCGGGAAACCGTAGACAGACATGGTGTCAGTGTGGTCTATAGGGAAACAGCAGAGAGCCGCTGGTGTCAGTGTGGTTTTCCCATAGGGAAAACGTAGAGAGCCACTGGGACACAGTGTGGACTATAGGGAAACCGTACAGAGCCACTAGGGTCTGTGTGGACTATAGTGAAACCGTAGAGAGCCACTATAGACAGTGCGCGATACAGGGAAAGTGTAGCGAGCCACTGGATTCAGTTTAAGCTATAGGGAATACATAGAGATCCACTGCAGTCATTGTCAGCTATAGGGAAACTGTAGAAAGCCTCTGAAGTCAGTGTGGTATAAAGGCACACCCTTCAGAGCCGCTGGAGTCATTGTCGACTATAGGGAAACCGTTGAGAGCCACTAGGGACAGTGTGCGCTATAGGAAAACCGCAGAGAGCCACTGGAATCAGTGTGGGATATAGGGAAACCGTAGAGAGCTACTGGAGGCAGTGTGGACTGCAGGGAACCTCTTGTCAGCCAATGGAGTCAGTGTGGGATATAGGGAAAACGTGGAGAGCCAATGGATTCAGTGCAGGCTTTAAGCAAACAGTAGAGAACAGCTGGAGTCAGTATGGGCTTTAGGGAAATCGTAGAGTTCCACTGCAGTCAGGCCTGGACAATAGGGAAACCCTGGAGAGCCTCTGGAGTCAGTTTGGATTGAAGGGAAACCATAGGGAGGCACTGGAGGCAGTGTGGAATATACAGAAACAGTAGAGAGCCAATGACGTCAGTGTGGACTGTAGGGAAACAGTAAGGGGCCACTGGTGTCACTGTGGACTATAGGCAAACCGTGGAGAGCCACTGGAGTCAGTGAGGACTATAGGGAACCCTTAGAGAGCCATTGGTGTCACTGTGGTTTATAGGGAAACCATATAGAGCCACTGCAGTCTGCGTCAGCTATAGGGAAAATGTAGAGAGCTGCTGAAGACAGTGTGTGATAAAGGCATAGCCTTGAGAGCCGCTGGAGACTCTGTGGACTATAGGGAAACCTTTGGGAGCCACTAGGGACAGTGTGGGCTATACGAAAACCGTAGAGATCCGCCGGAATCAGTGTGGGATATAGGGAAGCCCTAGAGAGCCACTAGAGTCATTATGGTCTATAGCGAAACCATAGAGAGCCACTGGAGTCACTGTGGACTATAGGGAAACTGTAGAGAGCTACTGCAGTCATTGTGGACAATAGCGAAACCGTAGAGAGCCATGGTGTCAGTGTGGTCTATAGGGAAATCGTAGAGAGTCACTGGTGTCAGTGTGGACTATAGGGAAATCATAGAGAGGCTCTGGAGTCAGTGTGGACTATGGGGAAACTGTAGAGAGGCTCTGGAGTCAGTGTGGGTTATAGGTAAACCGTAGAGAGTCAGTGGTGTGAGTGTGGACCTAAGGGACACCGTAGAGAGCAGCTGGAGTAAGTCTGGACTATAGGAAAAACTTAGAGAGCCATTGGAGTGAGTGTGGGATTTAGGGAGACCGTAGAGAGCCACGGGACACAGTGTGGGCTTTATTGAATCTGTAGAGAGCCACAGGTGTCACGAGGGCTATAGGGAAACCGTACAGAGCCACTGGAGAATTGGTGGAATGTAGGGAAACCATAGAGAGCCACTGGAAGGAGTGTGGGATATACAGAAGCCGTAGAGAGCCACTGGATTCTGTGTGGGCTATAGGGAAACCGTAGAGAGCCACGAGAGTCAGTGTGGACTATAGCGAAACCGTAGAGAGCCACTGGAGACAGTGTGGACTATAGGGAAACCGTAGAGAGCCACTATAAACAGTGCGTGATGCAGGAAAACTGTAGCGGGCCACTGGAGTCAGTATACGCTATAGGGATACCATAGAGAGCCTGTGCAGTCAGTGTCAGCTTTACGGCAACCATACAGTGCCGCTGAAGTCAGTGAGGATAAAGGCAAACCCTTGAGAGCTGCTGGAGTCTCTGTGGAGTATAGGGAAACAGTTGAGAACCACGAGGGACAGTGTGGGCTATACGAAAACTGTAGAGAACCGCTGGAATCAGTGTGGGAGATAGGGAAGCCCTAGAGAGCCACTGGAGTATTTATGGGCTACAGCGAAACCATAGAGAGCCACTGGAGTCTCTGTGGTTTATAGGGAAACCGTAGAGAGCCACTGCAGTCTTAGTCAGCTATAGGGAAACTGCAGAGAGCCGCTGAAGTCAGTGTGTGATAAAGGCAAACCCTTGAGAGACACTGGAGTCAGTGTGGACTATAGGGAAACTGTAGAGAGCACTGGAGTCATTGTGGACTATCGGGAAACCGTAGAGAGACATGGTGTCAGTGTGGTCTATAGGGAAACAGTAGAGAGCCGCTGGTGTCAGTGTGGACTATAGGGAAACCATTGAGAGCCTCTGGAGTCAGTGTGGACTATCCAGAAACTGTAGAGTGCCGCTGGAGTCAGTGTGGGATATAGGTAAACGGTAGAGAGCCACTGGAGTAAGGGTGGGCCATGGGAAAACCTAGAGAGCCACTGGAGTCAGTGTGGGCTATAGTTAAACGTAGAGGACAATAAACGTGTGGACAATAGGGAAACCCTGGAGAGCATCTGGAGTCATTGTGGGTTTTAGGGAAACCGTATAGAGCCACTGCAGTATGTGTCAGCTATAGGGAAACCGTAGAGAGCCGCTGAAGAGAGTGTGTGATAAAGGCATACCCTTGAGAGCCGCTGGAGTCACTGTGGACTATAGGGAAACCGTTGGTAGCCACTAGGGACAGTGTGGGCTATACAAAAACCGAAGAGAGCCGCCGGAATCAGTGTGGGATATAGGGAAGCCTTAGAGAGCCACTGGAGTCATTATGGGCTATTGCGAAACCATAGAGAGCCACTGGAGTCACTGTGGACTATAGGGAAACTGTAGAGAGCCACTGGAGTCATTGTGGACTATAGGGAAATGGTAGAGAGCCATGGTGTCAGTGTGGTCTATAGGGAAACCGTAGAGAGCCACTGGTGTCAGTGTGGACTATAGGGAAACCATTGAGAGTCTCTGGAGTCAGTGTGGACTATGGGGAAACTGTAGAGAGACTCTGGCGTCAGTGTGGGTTATAGGGAAACTGTATAGAGCCGCTGCAGTCTGTGTCAGCTATAGGGAAACTCTAGAGAGCCGCTAAATACAGTGTGTGATAAAGGCATTACCTTGAGAGCCGCTGGAGTCACTGTGGACTATAGGGAAACCGTCGGCACCCACTAGCAACAGTATGGGCTATACGAAAACCGTGGAGAGCGGCCGGAATCACTGTGGGATATAGGCATGCCCTATAGAGACACGGGAGTCAGTGTGGACTATAGGGAATCTGTAGAGAGCCACTGGAGTCAGTGTGGGTTACAGGTAAACCTTAGAGAACCACTGGAGTAAGGGTGGGCCATAGGGAAAACCGGGAGAGCTACTGGAGACAGTGTGGGCCAGAGGAAAACAGTAGAGAGCCGCTGGAGAGAGCGAGGGCTACAGAGAAACCGTAGAGAGCCACTGGAGTCAGTGTGCGCTATCGGGAATCCGTAGAGCGCCGTTGGAGTCAGTGTGGACTATAAAAGAACAATAGAGAGCCACTGGAGTGATTGTGGGATATAGGGATACCGTAGAGAGCCTCTGGAGACCGTGGGTGCTTTAGTGAATCTGTAGAGAGTCTCTGTAGTAGGCGAGGGCTATAGGGAAACCGTAGAGAGACAATGCTGTCAGTGTGGACAATAGGGAAACCGTAGAGAGCCACTGGTGTCAGTTTGGACTGTAGGGAAACCATAGGGAGCTACTGCCTTCAGTGTGGACTATAGTGAAACTGTAGAGAGCCGCTGGAGTCAATATGGTCGATAGAGAAACCATTGAGAGCCACTGCAGTAAGGGTGGGCCATAGGGAAAACCTAGAGAGCTACTGGAGTCGGTGTGGGCAATAAGAAAAGCGTAGAGAGCCGCTGGAGCCAACGAGGGCTACAGGGAAACGGTACAGAGCCACTGGAGTCAGTGTGGGCTATAGGGAAAACGTAGAGAGCCACTGGAGTCAGTGTGGACCATGACAAAACAATACAGAGCCACTGGAGTGAATGCGGGATATAGGGATACCGTAGAGGGCCTTGGAGACACTGGGGGCTTTAGTGAATCTGTAGAGAGTCTCTGGAGTAGGCGAGGTCTATAGGGAATCTGGAGCGAGTCAATGCTGTCAGTGTGGACTATAGGGAAACCATAGAGAGCCACTGGTGTCAGGGTGGGCTATAGGGAAAACGTAGAGAGCCACTGGAGTCAGGGTGGGCCATAGGGAAACCCTAGAGAGCTACTGGAGTCAGTTTGGTCTATAGTGAAACTGTAGAGAGCTACTGGAGTCAGTTTGGTCTATAGGGAGACCGCAGAGAGCCACTGGAGGCAGCGAGGGCAATAGGGAAACCGTACAGATCCGATGATTCAGTGTGGGCTATAGGGAAAATGCAGAGAGCCGCTGGAGTCAGTGTGGACTATGAAAGAATAATAGAAAGCCACTGGAGTGAGTGTGGGATATACGGAATCCGTAGAGAGCCACTGGAGACAGTGTGGACTTTATTCAAACCATAGAGAGTCACTTTAGTCAGCGAGGGCTATAGAGAAATCGTAGAGAGCGGCTGGCGTCAGTGAGGACTGTCGGGAAACCGTAGAGATTCGCTGAATGCAGTGTGGACCATAGGGAACCCATAGTTTGCCCCTGGTGTCAGTGTGCACTTTAGGGAAAATGTAGTGAGCCATTGGAGTCAGGGTGGGCCATAGGGAACCCGTAGAGAGCTACTGGAGTCAGACTGGGCTATAGGGAAATCATAGAGAGCCACTGGAGTCAGTGTGGACTATAGGAAAGCAGTAGAGAGCCACTGGAGGCACTGTGGGATATAGCGAAAACGTGGAGAGCCACAGGAGTCAGAGCAGGCTTTAGGCAAACCGTAAGGAGCAGCTGGATTCAGTATGGGCTTTAGGGAAACCGTAGAGAGCCGCTAGAGTCACTGTGGACTATAGGGAAACCGTTGGGAGCCACTAGGGACAGTGTGGGCTATACAAAAACCATAGAGAGCCGCTGGAATCAGTGTGGGATATAGGGAAGCCCAAGAGAGCCACTGGAGTCATTATGGGCTATAGCGAAACCATAGAGAGCCACTGGAGTCAGTGTCGTCTATAGGGAAACCGTAGAGAGCCACTGGAGTCTTTGTGGATAATAGGGAAACCGTAGACCGACATGGTGTCAGTGTGGTCTATAGGGAAACAGTAGAGAGCCGCTGGTGTCAGTGTGGACTATAGGGAAACCATTGAGAGGTTCTCGAGTCATTGTGGACTATGGGGAAACTGTAGAGAGCCTCTGGAGTCAGTGTGGGTTATAGGTAAACCATAGAGAGCCACTGGAAGTAGTGTGGGATATACGGAGGCCGTAGAGAGCCATTGGATTCTGTGTGGGCTATAGGGAAACCGTAGAGAGCCACCAGAGTCAGTGTGGACTATAGCGAAACCGTAGAGAGCCACTGGAGACAGTGTGGACTATAGGGAAACCGTAGAGAGCCACTGGGATCAGTGTGGACTATAAGAAAACCGTAGAGAGCCAGTATAGAGAGTGCGTGATGTAGGGAAACTGTACCGAGCCACTGGAGTCAGTATACGCTATAGGGATACCATAGAGAGCCTTTGCAGTCAGTGTCAGCTTTACGGCAACCGTAGAGTGCCGCTGAAGTCAGTGTGGGATAAAGGCAAACCCTTGAGAGCTGCTGGAGTCACTGTGGACTATAGGGAAACAGTTGAGAACCACGAGGGACAGTGTGGGCTGTACAAAAACTGCAGAGAGCCGCTGGAATCAGTGTGGGAGATAGGGAAGACCTAGAGAGCCACTGCAGTCATTATGGGCTATAGCGAAACCATAGAGAGCCACTGGAGTCAGTGTAGACTATAGGGAAACCGTAGAGAGCCACTGGAGACATTGTGGTCTATAGGGAAACAGTAGAGAGCCGCTGGTGTCAGTGTGGACTATAGGGAAACCATTGAGAGCCTCTGGAGTCAGTGTGGACTATCCGGAAACTGTAGAGTACCGCTGGAGTCAGTGTGGGATATAGGCAAACTGTAGAGAGCCACTGCAGTAAGGGTGGCCCATAGGGAAAACCTAGACATCCACTGGAGTCAGTGTGGGCTATAGTTAAACTGTAGAGAGCCGCTGGAGTCAGTGTGGACCATAAAAAACAATAGAGAGCCACTGGAGTAAATGTGGGATATAGGGATACCGTAGAGAGACGCTGGAGACAGTGGGGGCTTTAGTGAATCTGTAGAGAGTCTGTGGAGTAGGCGAGGGCTATAGGGAAACTGTAGAGAGCCACTGAAGTCAGTGTGGACTATAGTGAAACCGTAGAGAGCCACTGGAGTCAGGGTGGGCCTTAGGGAAAACCTAGGGAGCTACTGGAGTCAGTGTGGTCTATAGGGAAACCGCAAAGAGCCGCTGGATTCAGCGAAGGCTATAGGGAAAACATACAGCTCCGCTGGCTTCAGTGTGGTCTATAGCGAAAACGTAGAGAGCCACTGGACACAGTGTGGCCTATAGGGAAACCGTACAGAGCCACTGGGGTCAGTGTGGACTATAGTGAAACCGTAGAGAGCCACTATAGACAGTGCGCGATACAGGGAAAGTGTAGCGAGCCACTGGATTCAGTGTGGTATAAAAGCAAACCCTTCAGAGCCACTGGAGTCATTGCGGACTATAGGGAAAACGTTGAGAGCCACTAGGGACAGTGTGGGCTATAGGAAATCCGCAGAGAGCCACTGGAATCAGTGTTGTCTATAGGAAAACCGATGAGAGCCACTGGAGTCAGTGTGGGATATAGGGAAACCGTAGAGAGCTACTGGAGGCACTGTGGACTACAGGGAACCTCTTGTCAGCCAATGGAGTCAGTGTGGGATATAGGGAAAACGTGGAGAGCCAATGGATTCAGTGCAGGCTTTAAGCAAACGGTAGAGAACAGCTGCAGTCAGTATTGGCTTTAGGGAAACCGTAGAGTTCCACTGGAGTCAGGTGTGGACAATAGGGAAACCCTGGAGAGCCTCTGGAGTCAGTGTCGGTTTTAGGGAAACGGTATAGAGCCCCTGCAGTCTGTGTCAGCTATAGGGAAACCGTAGAGAGCCGCTGAAGACAGTGAGTGATAAAGGCATACCCTTAAGAGCCGCTGGATTCACTGTGGACTATAGGGAAACCGTTGGTAGCCACTAGGGACAGTGTAGGCTATACAAAAACCGAAGAGAGCCGCCGGAATCAGTGTGGGATATAGGGAAGCCCTAGAGAGCCACTGGAGTCATTATGGGCTATAGCGAAACAATAGAGAGCCACTGGAGTCAGTGTGGACTATAGGTAAACTGTAGAGAGCCACTGGAGTCATTGTGGACTATAGGGAAACGGTAGAGAGCCATGGTGTCAGTGTGGTCTATAGGGAAACCGTAGAGAGCCACTGGTGTCAGCGTGGACTATAGGGAAACCATTGAGAGGCTCTGGAGTCAGTGTGGACTATGGGGAAACTGTAGAGAGACTCTGGATTCAGTGTGGGTAATAGGGAAACTGTATAGAGCCGCTGCAGTCTGTGTCAGCTATAGGGAAACCGTTGAGAGCCGCTAAATACAGTGTGTGATAAAGGCATTACCTTGAGAGCCGCTGGAGTCACTGTGGACTATAGGGAAACCATCGGCACCCACTAGCAACAGTATGGGCTATACGAAAACCGTGGAGAGCGGCCGAAATCAGTGTGGGATATAGGCATGCCCTAGAGAGCCACTGGAGTCATTATGGGCTATAGCGAAACCATAGAGAGCCACTGGGGTCAGTGTGGACTATAGGAAACTGTAGAGAGCCACTGAAGTCATTGTCGACTATAGGGAAACCGTAGAGAGACATGGTGTCAGTGTGGTCTATAGGGAAACCGTAGAGAGCCACTGGAGTCAGTGTGGACTATAGGGAAACCATTGAGAGGCTCAGGAGCCAGTGTGGACTATTTGGAAACTGTAGAGAGCCTCTGGAGTCAGAGTGGGTTATAGGTAAACCGTAGAGAGCCACTGGAGTAAGGGTGGGCCATAGGGAAAACCGAGAGAGCTACTGGAGACAGTGTGGGCAATAGGAAAACAGTAGAGAGCCGCTGGAGACAGCGAGGGCTACAGAGAAACCGTACAGAGCCACTGGAGTCAGTGTGCGCTATCGGGAATCCGTAGAGCGCCGCTGGAGTCAGTGTGGACTATAAAAAACAATAGAGAGCCACTGGAGTGATTGTGGGATATAGGGATACCGTAGAGACCCTTTGGAGACCGTGGGTGCTTTAGTGAATCTGTGTAGAGTCTCTGTAGTAGGCGAGGGCTATAGGGAAACCGTAGAGTTACAATGCTGTCAGTGTGGACTATAGGGAAACCGTAGAGAGCCACTGGTGCCAGTTTGGACTGTAGGGAAACCATAGGGAGCCATTGCATTCAGTGTGGACTATAGTGAAACTGTAGAGAGCCGCTGGAGTCAGTATGGTCTATAGTGAAACCATTGAGAGCCACTGCAGTAAGGGTGGGCCATAGGGAAAACCTAGAGAGCTACTGGAGTCGGTGTGGGCAATAAGAAAAGCGTAGAGAGCCGCTGGAGCCAACGAGGGCTACATGGAAACGGTACAGAGTCACTGGAGTCAGTGATGGCTATAGGGAAACCTTAGAGAGCCACTGGATTCAGTGTGGACCATGACAAAACAATAGAGAGCCACTGGAGTGAATGTGGGATATAGGGATACCGTAGAGGGCCTTGGAGACACTGGGGGCTTTAGTGAATCTGTAGAGAGTCTCTGGAGTAGGCGAGGTCTATAGGGAAGCTGGAGCGAGTCAATGCTGTCAGATTGGACTATAGGGAAACCGTAGAGAGCCACTGGTGTCAGGGTGGGCTGTAGGGAAAACGTAGAGAGCCACTGGAGTCAGGGTGGGCCATAGGGAAACCTTAGAGAGCTACTGGAGTCAGTTTGGTCTATAGTGAAACTGTAGAGAGCTACTGGACTCAGTTTGGTCTATAGGGAGACCGCAGAGAGCCACTGGAGGCAGCGAGGGCAATAGGGAAACCGTACAGATCCGATGGATTCAGTGTGGGCTATAGGGAAAACGCAGAGAGCCACACTGGAGTCAGTGTGGACTATAAAAGAATAATAGAATGCCACAGGAGTGAGTGTGGGATATACGGAATCCGTAGAGAGCCACTGGAGACAGTGTGGACTTTATTCAAACCATAGAGAGTCACTGGAGTCAGCGAGGGCTATAGAGAAATCGTAGAGAGCGGCTGGCGTCAGTGAGGACTATCGGGAAACCATAGAGAGTCGCTGTAGGCAGTTTGGACTATAGGAAACCCATAGTTTGCCGCTGGTGTCGGTGTGCACTTTAGGGAAAACGTAGTGAGCCATTGGAGTCAGGGTGGGCCATAGGGAACCCGTAGAGAGCTACTGGAGTCAGACTGGTTTATAGGGAAATCATAGAGAGCCACTGGAGTCAGTGTGGACTATAGGAAAGCAGTAGAGAGCCACTGGAGGCAGTGTGGGATATAGGGAAAACGTGGAGAGCCACTGGAGTCAGAGCAGGCTTTAGGCAAACCGTAAGGAGCAGCTGGATTCAGTATGGGCTTTAGGGAAACCGTAGAGAGCCGCTAGAGTCTAGGGACAGTGTGGGCTATACAAAAACCATAGAGAGCCGCTGGAATCAGTGTGGGATATAAAGAAGCCCAAGAGAGCCACTGGAGTCATTATGGGCTATAGCGAAACCATAGAGAGCCACTGGAGTCAGTGTCGTCTATAGGGAAACCGTAGAGAGCCACTGGAGTCATTGTGGACAATAGGGAAACCGTAGACCGACATGGTGTCAGTGTGGTCTATAGGGAAACAGTAGAGAGCCGCTGGTGTCAGTGTGGACTATAGGGAAACCATTGAGAGGTTCTCGAGTCATTGTGGACTATGGGGAAACTGTAGAGAGCCTCTGGAGTCAGTGTGGGTTATAGGTAAACCATAGAGAGCCACTGGAAGTAGTGTGGGATATACGGAGGCCGTAGAGAGCCACTGGATTCTGTGTGGGCTATAGGGAAACCGTAGAGAGCCACCAGAGTCAGTGTGGACTATAGCGAAACCGTAGAGAGCCACTGGAGACAGTGTGGACTATGGGGAAACCGTAGAGAGCCACTGGGATCAGTGTGGACTATAAGAAAACCGTAGAGAGCCACTATAGAGAGTGCGTGATGTAGGGAAACTGTACCGAGCCACTGGAGTCAGTATATGCTATAGGGATACCATAGAGAGCCTTTGCAGTCAGTGTCAGCTTTACGGCAACCGTAGAGTGCCGCTGAAGTCAGTGTGGGATAAAGGCAAACCCTTGAGAGCTGCTGGAGTCACTGTGGACTATAGGGAAACAGTTGAGAACCACGAGAGACAGTGTGGGCTGTACAAAACTGCAGAGAGCCGCTGGAATCAGTGTGGGAGATAGGGAAGCCCTAGAGAGCCACTGCAGTCATTATGGGCTATAGCGAAACCATAGAGAGCCACTGGAGTCAGTGTAGACTATAGGGAAACCGTAGAGAGCCACTGGAGACATTGTGGTCTATAGGGAAACAGTAGAGAGCCGCTGGTGTCAGTGTGGACTATAGGGAAACCATTGAGAGCCTCTGGAGTCAGTGTGGACTATCCGGAAACTGTAGAGTACCGCTGGAGTCAGTGTGGGATATAGGCAAACTGTAGAGAGCCACTGCAGTAAGGGTGGCCCATAGGGAAAACCTACACATCCACTGGAGTCAGTGTGGGCTATAGTTAAACCGTAGAGAGCCGCTGGAGTCAGTGTGGACCATAAAAAACAATAGAGAGCCACTGGAGTGAATGTGGGATATAGGGATGCCGTAGAGAGACGCTGGAGACAGTGGGGGCTTTAGTGAATCTGTAGAGAGTCTGTGGAGTAGGCGAGGGCTATAGGGAAACTGTAGAGAGCCACTGAAGTCAGTGTGGACTATAGTGAAACCGTAGAGAGCCACTGGAGTCAGGGTGGGCCTTTGGGAAAACCTAGGAAGCTACTGGAGTCAGTGTGGTCTATAGGGAAACCGCAAAGAGCCGCTGGATTCAGCGAAGGCTATAGGGAAAACATACAGCTCCGCTGGCTTCAGTGTGGTCTATAGCGAAAACGTAGAGAGCCACTGGACACAGTGTGGCCTATAGGGAAACCGTACAGAGCCACTGGGGTCAGTGTGGACTATAGTGAAACCGTAGAGAGCCACTATAGGCAGTGCGCGATACAGGGAAAGTGTAGCGAGCCACTGGATTCAGTGTGGTATAAAGGCAAACCCTTCAGAGCCGCTGGAGTCATTGCGGACTATAGGGAAAACGTTGAGAGCCACTAGGGACAGTGTGGGCTATAGGAAAACCGCAGAGAGCCACTGGAATCAGTGTTGTCTATAGGAAAACCGATGAGAGCCACTGGAGTCAGTGTGGGATATAGGGAAACCGTAGAGAGCTACTGGAGGCACTGTGGACTACAGGGAACCTCTTGTCAGCCAATGGAGTCAGTGTGGGATATAGGGAAAACGTGGAGAGCCAATGGATTCAGTGCAGGCTTTAAGCAAACGGTAGAGAACAGCTGCAGTCAGTATTGGCTTTAGGGAAACCGTAGAGTTCCACTGGAGTCAGGTGTGGACAATAGGGAAACCCTGGAGAGCCTCTGGAGTCAGTGTCGGTTTTAGGGAAACGGTATAGAGCCCCTGCAGTCTGTGTCAGCTATAGGGAAACCGTAGAGAGCCGCTGAAGACAGTGAGTGATAAAGGCATACCCTTAAGAGCCGCTGGATTCACTGTGGACTATAGGGAAACCGTTGGTAGCCACTAGGGACAGTGTAGGCTATACAAAAACCGGAGAGAGCCGCCGGAATCAGTGTGGGATATAAGGAAGCCCTAGAGAGCCACTGGAGTCATTATGGGCTATAGCGAAACAATAGAGAGCCATGGTGTCAGTGTGGTCTATAGGGAAACCGTAGAGAGCCACTGGTGTCAGTGTGGACTATAGGGAAACCATTGAGAGGCTCTGGAGTCAGTGTGGACTATGGGGAAACTGTAGAGAGACTCTGGATTCAGTGTGGGTAATAGGGAAACTGTATAGAGCCGCTGCAGTCTGTGTCAGCTATAGGGAAACCGTTGAGAGCCGCTAAATACAGTGTGTGATAAAGGCATTACCTTGAGAGCCGCTGGAGTCACTGTGGTCTATAGGGAAACCATTGAGAGGCTCTGGAGTCAGTGTGGACTTTGGGGAAACTGTAGAGAGGCTCTGGAGTCAGTGTGGGTTATAGGTAAACCGTAGAGAGCCACTGGGGTAAGGGTGGGCCATAGGGAAAACCTAGAGAGCTCCTGGAGTCAGTGTGGGCAATAGGAAAACCGTAGAGAGCTGCTGGAGACAGCGAGGGCTACAGCGAAACCGCACAGAGCCACTGGAGACAGTGTGCGCTATAGGGAAACCAGATAGAGCCACTGGAGTCAGTGTGGACTATAGGGAAACTGTAGAGAGCCACTGGAGTCATTGTGGACTATAGGGAAACCGTAGAGAGCCATGGTGTCAGTGTGGTCTCTAGGCAAACCGTAGAGAGCCACTGGAGTCAGGCTGGGCCATAGGGAAACCCTGGAGAGCTGCTGGAGGCAGTTTGGTCTATAGGGACACCTCAGAGAGCCAACTGAGTCAGCGAGGGCTATAGGGAAGCCGTACAGATCCGATCGAGTCAGTGTGGGCTATAGGGAAAACGCAGAGAGCCGCTGGAGTCAGTGTGGACTATAAAAGAATAATAGAAAGCCACTGGAGTGAGTGTGGGATATACGGAATCCGTAGAGAGCCACTGGAGACAGTGTGGGCTTTATTGAATCCATAGAGAGTCACTGGAGTCCGCGAGGGCTACAGAGAATTGATAGAGAGCGGCTGGCATCAGTGAGGACTGTCGGGAAACTGTAGAGAGTCACTGGAAGCACTGTGGGCTATAGGGAACCCATAGAGAGCCGCTGGTGTCAGTGTGCACTTTAGGGAAAACGTAGTGAGCCATTGAAGTCAGGGTGGGCCATAGGGAACCCGTAGAGAGCTACTGGAGTCAGACTGAGCTCTAGGGAAATCATAGAGAGCCACTGGAATCAGTGTGGACTATAGGAAAGCCGTAGAGAGCCAATGGAGGCAGTGTGGGATATAGGGAAAACGTGGAGAGCCACTGCAGTCAGAGCAGGCTTTAGGCAAACCGTAGAGAGCAGCTGGATTCAGTATGGGCTTTAGGGAAACCGTAGAGTTCCACTGGAGTTAGTTGTAGACTATAGTGAAACCGTGGAGAGTCAATGGAGTCAGTGTGGATTATAGTGAAACCGACGCGAGCCACTGGATTCAGTGTGGGCTATAGGGAAACCGTAGAGAGCCAATGGTGTCAGTGTGGACTGTAGGGAAACAGCAGGGGGCCAGTGGTTTCAGTGTGAACAATAGGGAAACCGTAGAGAGCATCTGGAGTGAGTGTCGACTTTAGGGACACCGTCGAGAGCCACTGGTGTGAGTGTGGACCTAAGGGACACCGTAGAGTGCAGCTGGATTCAGAGTGGGCTATAGGGAAAGCGTAGAGAGTCGCTGGAGTAAGTCTGGACTATAGGAAAACCGTAGAGAGCCACTGGGATCAGTGTGGACTATAAGAAAACCGTAGATAGCCACTATAAACAGTGCGTGATGTAGGAAAACTGTAGCGAGCCACTGGAGTCAGTATACACTATAGGGATACCATAGAGAGCCTGTGCAGTCAGTGTCAGCTTTACGGTAACTGTACAGTGCCGCTGAAGTCAGTGTGGGATAAAGGCAAACCCTTGAGAGCTGCTGGGGTCACTGTGGACTATAGGGAAACAGTTGAGAACCACGAGGGACAGTGTGGGCTATACGAAAACTGTATAGAGCCGCTGGAATCAGTGTGGGAGATAGGGAAGCCCTAGAGAGCCACTGGAGTCATTATGGGCTATAGCGAAACCATAGAGACCCACTGGAGTCATTATGGGCTATAGCGAAACCATAGAGAGCCACTGGAGTCAGTGTGGACTATAGTTAACCATAGAAAGCCACTGAAGTCATTGTGGACTATCGGGAAACCGTAGACAGACATGGTGTCAGTGTGGTCTATAGGGAAACAGCAGAGAGCCGCTGGTGTCAGTGTGGTTTTCCCATAGGGAAAACGTAGAGAGCCACTGGGACACAGTGTGGACTATAGGGAAACCGTACAGAGCCACTAGGGTCTGTGTGGACTATAGTGAAACTGTAGAGAGCCACTATAGACAGTGCGCGATACAGGGAAAGTGTAGCGAGCCACTGGATTCAGTTTAAGCTATAGGGAATACATAGAGATCCACTGCAGTCATTGTCAGCTATAGGGAAACTGTAGAAAGCCTCTGAAGTCAGTGTGGTATAAAGGCACACCCTTCAGAGCCGCTGGAGTCATTGTCGACTATAGGGAAACCGTTGAGAGCCACTAGGGACAGTGTGCGCTATAGGAAAACCGCAGAGAGCCACTGGAATCAGTGTGGGATATAGGGAAACCGTAGAGAGCTACTGGAGGCAGTGTGGACTGCAGGGAACCTCTTGTCAGCCAATGGAGTCAGTGTGGGATATAGGGAAAACGTGGAGAGCCAATGGATTCAGTGCAGGCTTTAAGCAAACAGTAGAGAACAGCTGGAGTCAGTATGGGCTTTAGGGAAATCGTAGAGTTCCACTGCAGTCAGGCCTGGACAATAGGGAAACCCTGGAGAGCCTCTGGAGTCAGTTTGGATTGAAGGGAAACCATAGGGAGGCACTGGAGGCAGTGTGGAATATACAGAAACAGTAGAGAGCCAATGACGTCAGTGTGGACTGTAGGGAAACAGTAAGGGGCCACTGGTGTCACTGTGGACTATAGGCAAACCGTGGAGAGCCACTGGAGTCAGTGAGGACTATAGGGAACCCTTAGAGAGCCATTGGTGTCACTGTGGTTTATAGGGAAACCATATAGAGCCACTGCAGTCTGCGTCAGCTATAGGGAAAATGTAGAGAGCTGCTGAAGACAGTGTGTGATAAAGGCATAGCCTTGAGAGCCGCTGGAGACTCTGTGGACTATAGGGAAACCTTTGGGAGCCACTAGGGACAGTGTGGGCTATACGAAAACCGTAGAGATCCGCCGGAATCAGTGTGGGATATAGGGAAGCCCTAGAGAGCCACTAGAGTCATTATGGTCTATAGCGAAACCATAGAGAGCCACTGGAGTCACTGTGGACTATAGGGAAACTGTAGAGAGCTACTGCAGTCATTGTGGACAATAGCGAAACCGTAGAGAGCCATGGTGTCAGTGTGGTCTATAGGGAAATCGTAGAGAGTCACTGGTGTCAGTGTGGACTATAGGGAAATCATAGAGAGGCTCTGGAGTCAGTGTGGACTATGGGGAAACTGTAGAGAGGCTCTGGAGTCAGTGTGGGTTATAGGTAAACCGTAGAGAGTCAGTGGTGTGAGTGTGGACCTAAGGGACACCGTAGAGAGCAGCTGGAGTAAGTCTGGACTATAGGAAAAACATAGAGAGCCATTGGAGTGAGTGTGGGATTTAGGGAGACCGTAGAGAGCCACGGGACACAGTGTGGGCTTTATTGAATCTGTAGAGAGCCACAGGTGTCACGAGGGCTATAGGGAAACCGTACAGAGCCACTGGAGAATTGGTGGAATGTAGGGAAACCATAGAGAGCCACTGGAAGGAGTGTGGGATATACAGAAGCCGTAGAGAGCCACTGGATTCTGTGTGGGCTATAGGGAAACCGTAGAGAGCCACGAGAGTCAGTGTGGACTATAGCGAAACCGTAGAGAGCCACTGGAGACAGTGTGGACTATAGGGAAACCGTAGAGAGCCACTATAAACAGTGCGTGATGCAAGAAAACTGTAGCGGGCCACTGGAGTCAGTATACGCTATAGGGATACCATAGAGAGCCTGTGCAGTCAGTGTCAGCTTTACGGCAACCATACAGTGCCGCTGAAGTCAGTGAGGATAAAGGCAAACCCTTGAGAGCTGCTGGAGTCTCTGTGGAGTATAGGGAAACAGTTGAGAACCACGAGGGACAGTGTGGGCTATACGAAAACTGTAGAGAACCGCTGGAATCAGTGTGGGAGATAGGGAAGCCCTAGAGAGCCACTGGAGTATTTATGGGCTACAGCGAAACCATAGAGAGCCACTGGAGTCTCTGTGGTTTATAGGGAAACCGTAGAGAGCCACTGCAGTCTTAGTCAGCTATAGGGAAACTGCAGAGAGCCGCTGAAGTCAGTGTGTGATAAAGGCAAACCCTTGAGAGACACTGGAGTCAGTGTGGACTATAGGGAAACTGTAGAGAGCACTGGAGTCATTGTGGACTATCGGGAAACCGTAGAGAGACATGGTGTCAGTGTGGTCTATAGGGAAACAGTAGAGAGCCGCTGGTGTCAGTGTGGACTATAGGGAAACCATTGAGAGCCTCTGGAGTCAGTGTGGACTATCCAGAAACTGTAGAGTGCCGCTGGAGTCAGTGTGGGATATAGGTAAACGGTAGAGAGCCACTGGAGTAAGGGTGGGCCATGGGAAAACCTAGAGAGCCACTGGAGTCAGTGTGGGCTATAGTTAAACGTAGAGGACAATAAACGTGTGGACAATAGGGAAACCCTGGAGAGCATCTGGAGTCATTGTGGGTTTTAGGGAAACCGTATAGAGCCACTGCAGTATGTGTCAGCTATAGGGAAACCGTAGAGAGCCGCTGAAGAGAGTGTGTGATAAAGGCATACCCTTGAGAGCCGCTGGAGTCACTGTGGACTATAGGGAAACCGTTGGTAGCCACTAGGGACAGTGTGGGCTATACAAAAACCGAAGAGAGCCGCCGGAATCAGTGTGGGATATAGGGAAGCCTTAGAGAGCCACTGGAGTCATTATGGGCTATTGCGAAACCATAGAGAGCCACTGGAGTCACTGTGGACTATAGGGAAACTGTAGAGAGCCACTGGAGTCATTGTGGACTATAGGGAAATGGTAGAGAGCCATGGTGTCAGTGTGGTCTATAGGGAAACCGTAGAGAGCCACTGGTGTCAGTGTGGACTATAGGGAAACCATTGAGAGTCTCTGGAGTCAGTGTGGACTATGGGGAAACTGTAGAGAGACTCTGGCGTCAGTGTGGGTTATAGGGAAACTGTATAGAGCCGCTGCAGTCTGTGTCAGCTATAGGGAAACTCTAGAGAGCCGCTAAATACAGTGTGTGATAAAGGCATTACCTTGAGAGCCGCTGGAGTCACTGTGGACTATAGGGAAACCGTCGGCACCCACTAGCAACAGTATGGGCTATACGAAAACCGTGGAGAGCGGCCGGAATCACTGTGGGATATAGGCATGCCCTATAGAGACACGGGAGTCAGTGTGGACTATAGGGAATCTGTAGAGAGCCACTGGAGTCAGTGTGGGTTACAGGTAAACCTTAGAGAACCACTGGAGTAAGGGTGGGCCATAGGGAAAACCGGGAGAGCTACTGGAGACAGTGTGGGCCAGAGGAAAACAGTAGAGAGCCGCTGGAGAGAGCGAGGGCTACAGAGAAACCGTAGAGAGCCACTGGAGTCAGTGTGCGCTATCGGGAATCCGTAGAGCGCCGTTGGAGTCAGTGTGGACTATAAAAGAACAATAGAGAGCCACTGGAGTGATTGTGGGATATCGGGATACCGTAGAGAGCCTCTGGAGACCGTGGGTGCTTTAGTGAATCTGTAGAGAGTCTCTGTAGTAGGCGAGGGCTATAGGGAAACCGTAGAGAGACAATGCTGTCAGTGTGGACAATAGGGAAACCGTAGAGAGCCACTGGTGCCAGTTTGGACTGTAGGGAAACCATAGGGAGCTACTGCCTTCAGTGTGGACTATAGTGAAACTGTAGAGAGCCGCTGGAGTCAATATGGTCGATAGAGAAACCATTGAGAGCCACTGCAGTAAGGGTGGGCCATAGGGAAAACCTAGAGAGCTACTGGAGTCGGTGTGGGCAATAAGAAAAGCGTAGAGAGCCGCTGGAGCCAACGAGGGCTACAGGGAAACGGTACAGAGCCACTGGAGTCAGTGTGGGCTATAGGGAAAACGTAGAGAGCCACTGGAGTCAGTGTGGACCATGACAAAACAATACAGAGCCACTGGAGTGAATGCGGGATATAGGGATACCGTAGAGGGCCTTGGAGACACTGGGGGCTTTAGTGAATCTGTAGAGAGTCTCTGGAGTAGGCGAGGTCTATAGGGAATCTGGAGCGAGTCAATGCTGTCAGTGTGGACTATAGGGAAACCATAGAGAGCCACTGGTGTCAGGGTGGGCTATAGGGAAAACGTAGAGAGCCACTGGAGTCAGGGTGGGCCATAGGGAAACCCTAGAGAGCTACTGGAGTCAGTTTGGTCTATAGTGAAACTGTAGAGAGCTACTGGAGTCAGTTTGGTCTATAGGGAGACCGCAGAGAGCCACTGGAGGCAGCGAGGGCAATAGGGAAACCGTACAGATCCGATGATTCAGTGTGGGCTATAGGGAAAATGCAGAGAGCCGCTGGAGTCAGTGTGGACTATGAAAGAATAATAGAAAGCCACTGGAGTGAGTGTGGGATATACGGAATCCGTAGAGAGCCACTGGAGACAGTGTGGACTTTATTCAAACCATAGAGAGTCACTTTAGTCAGCGAGGGCTATAGAGAAATCGTAGAGAGCGGCTGGCGTCAGTGAGGACTGTCGGGAAACCGTAGAGATTCGCTGAATGCAGTGTGGACCATAGGGAACCCATAGTTTGCCCCTGGTGTCAGTGTGCACTTTAGGGAAAATGTAGTGAGCCATTGGAGTCAGGGTGGGCCATAGGGAACCCGTAGAGAGCTACTGGAGTCAGACTGGGCTATAGGGAAATCATAGAGAGCCACTGGAGTCAGTGTGGACTATAGGAAAGCAGTAGAGAGCCACTGGAGGCACTGTGGGATATAGCGAAAACGTGGAGAGCCACAGGAGTCAGAGCAGGCTTTAGGCAAACCGTAAGGAGCAGCTGGATTCAGTATGGGCTTTAGGGAAACCGTAGAGAGCCGCTAGAGTCACTGTGGACTATAGGGAAACCGTTGGGAGCCACTAGGGACAGTGTGGGCTATACAAAAACCATAGAGAGCCGCTGGAATCAGTGTGGGATATAGGGAAGCCCAAGAGAGCCACTGGAGTCATTATGGGCTATAGCGAAACCATAGAGAGCCACTGGAGTCAGTGTCGTCTATAGGGAAACCGTAGAGAGCCACTGGAGTCTTTGTGGATAATAGGGAAACCGTAGACCGACATGGTGTCAGTGTGGTCTATAGGGAAACAGTAGAGAGCCGCTGGTGTCAGTGTGGACTATAGGGAAACCATTGAGAGGTTCTCGAGTCATTGTGGACTATGGGGAAACTGTAGAGAGCCTCTGGAGTCAGTGTGGGTTATAGGTAAACCATAGAGAGCCACTGGAAGTAGTGTGGGATATACGGAGGCCGTAGAGAGCCATTGGATTCTGTGTGGGCTATAGGGAAACCGTAGAGAGCCACCAGAGTCAGTGTGGACTATAGCGAAACCGTAGAGAGCCACTGGAGACAGTGTGGACTATAGGGAAACCGTAGAGAGCCACTGGGATCAGTGTGGACTATAAGAAAACCGTAGAGAGCCAGTATAGAGAGTGCGTGATGTAGGGAAACTGTACCGAGCCACTGGAGTCAGTATACGCTATAGGGATACCATAGAGAGCCTTTGCAGTCAGTGTCAGCTTTACGGCAACCGTAGAGTGCCGCTGAAGTCAGTGTGGGATAAAGGCAAACCCTTGAGAGCTGCTGGAGTCACTGTGGACTATAGGGAAACAGTTGAGAACCACGAGGGACAGTGTGGGCTGTACAAAAACTGCAGAGAGCCGCTGGAATCAGTGTGGGAGATAGGGAAGACCTAGAGAGCCACTGCAGTCATTATGGGCTATAGCGAAACCATAGAGAGCCACTGGAGTCAGTGTAGACTATAGGGAAACCGTAGAGAGCCACTGGAGACATTGTGGTCTATAGGGAAACAGTAGAGAGCCGCTGGTGTCAGTGTGGACTATAGGGAAACCATTGAGAGCCTCTGGAGTCAGTGTGGACTATCCGGAAACTGTAGAGTACCGCTGGAGTCAGTGTGGGATATAGGCAAACTGTAGAGAGCCACTGCAGTAAGGGTGGCCCATAGGGAAAACCTAGACATCCACTGGAGTCAGTGTGGGCTATAGTTAAACCGTAGAGAGCCGCTGGAGTCAGTGTGGACCATAAAAAACAATAGAGAGCCACTGGAGTAAATGTGGGATATAGGGATACCGTAGAGAGACGCTGGAGACAGTGGGGGCTTTAGTGAATCTGTAGAGAGTCTGTGGAGTAGGCGAGGGCTATAGGGAAACTGTAGAGAGCCACTGAAGTCAGTGTGGACTATAGTGAAACCGTAGAGAGCCACTGGAGTCAGGGTGGGCCTTAGGGAAAACCTAGGGAGCTACTGGAGTCAGTGTGGTCTATAGGGAAACCGCAAAGAGCCGCTGGATTCAGCGAAGGCTATAGGGAAAACATACAGCTCCGCTGGCTTCAGTGTGGTCTATAGCGAAAACGTAGAGAGCCACTGGACACAGTGTGGCCTATAGGGAAACCGTACAGAGCCACTGGGGTCAGTGTGGACTATAGTGAAACCGTAGAGAGCCACTATAGACAGTGCGCGATACAGGGAAAGTGTAGCGAGCCACTGGATTCAGTGTGGTATAAAAGCAAACCCTTCAGAGCCACTGGAGTCATTGCGGACTATAGGGAAAACGTTGAGAGCCACTAGGGACAGTGTGGGCTATAGGAAATCCGCAGAGAGCCACTGGAATCAGTGTTGTCTATAGGAAAACCGATGAGAGCCACTGGAGTCAGTGTGGGATATAGGGAAACCGTAGAGAGCTACTGGAGGCACTGTGGACTACAGGGAACCTCTTGTCAGCCAATGGAGTCAGTGTGGGATATAGGGAAAACGTGGAGAGCCAATGGATTCAGTGCAGGCTTTAAGCAAACGGTAGAGAACAGCTGCAGTCAGTATTGGCTTTAGGGAAACCGTAGAGTTCCACTGGAGTCAGGTGTGGACAATAGGGAAACCCTGGAGAGCCTCTGGAGTCAGTGTCGGTTTTAGGGAAACGGTATAGAGCCCCTGCAGTCTGTGTCAGCTATAGGGAAACCGTAGAGAGCCGCTGAAGACAGTGAGTGATAAAGGCATACCCTTAAGAGCCGCTGGATTCACTGTGGACTATAGGGAAACCGTTGGTAGCCACTAGGGACAGTGTAGGCTATACAAAAACCGGAGAGAGCCGCCGGAATCAGTGTGGGATATAAGGAAGCCCTAGAGAGCCACTGGAGTCATTATGGGCTATAGCGAAACAATAGAGAGCCATGGTGTCAGTGTGGTCTATAGGGAAACCGTAGAGAGCCACTGGTGTCAGTGTGGACTATAGGGAAACCATTGAGAGGCTCTGGAGTCAGTGTGGACTATGGGGAAACTGTAGAGAGACTCTGGATTCAGTGTGGGTAATAGGGAAACTGTATAGAGCCGCTGCAGTCTGTGTCAGCTATAGGGAAACCGTTGAGAGCCGCTAAATACAGTGTGTGATAAAGGCATTACCTTGAGAGCCGCTGGAGTCACTGTGGTCTATAGGGAAACCATTGAGAGGCTCTGGAGTCAGTGTGGACTTTGGGGAAACTGTAGAGAGGCTCTGGAGTCAGTGTGGGTTATAGGTAAACCGTAGAGAGCCACTGGGGTAAGGGTGGGCCATAGGGAAAACCTAGAGAGCTCCTGGAGTCAGTGTGGGCAATAGGAAAACCGTAGAGAGCTGCTGGAGACAGCGAGGGCTACAGCGAAACCGCACAGAGCCACTGGAGACAGTGTGCGCTATAGGGAAACCAGATAGAGCCACTGGAGTCAGTGTGGACTATAGGGAAACTGTAGAGAGCCACTGGAGTCATTGTGGACTATAGGGAAACCGTAGAGAGCCATGGTGTCAGTGTGGTCTCTAGGCAAACCATAGAGAGCCACTGGAGTCAGGCTGGGCCATAGGGAAACCCTGGAGAGCTGCTGGAGGCAGTTTGGTCTATAGGGACACCTCAGAGAGCCAACTGAGTCAGCGAGGGCTATAGGGAAGCCGTACAGATCCGATCGAGTCAGTGTGGGCTATAGGGAAAACGCAGAGAGCCGCTGGAGTCAGTGTGGACTATAAAAGAATAATAGAAAGCCACTGGAGTGAGTGTGGGATATACGGAATCCGTAGAGAGCCACTGGAGACAGTGTGGGCTTTATTGAATCCATAGAGAGTCACTGGAGTCCGCGAGGGCTACAGAGAATTGATAGAGAGCGGCTGGCATCAGTGAGGACTGTCGGGAAACTGTAGAGAGTCACTGGAAGCACTGTGGGCTATAGGGAACCCATAGAGAGCCGCTGGTGTCAGTGTGCACTTTAGGGAAAACGTAGTGAGCCATTGAAGTCAGGGTGGGCCATAGGGAACCCGTAGAGAGCTACTGGAGTCAGACTGAGCTCTAGGGAAATCATAGAGAGCCACTGGAATCAGTGTGGACTATAGGAAAGCCGTAGAGAGCCAATGGAGGCAGTGTGGGATATAGGGAAAACGTGGAGAGCCACTGCAGTCAGAGCAGGCTTTAGGCAAACCGTAGAGAGCAGCTGGATTCAGTATGGGCTTTAGGGAAACCGTAGAGTTCCACTGGAGTTAGTTGTAGACTATAGTGAAACCGTGGAGAGTCAATGGAGTCAGTGTGGATTATAGTGAAACCGACGCGAGCCACTGGATTCAGTGTGGGCTATAGGGAAACCGTAGAGAGCCAATGGTGTCAGTGTGGACTGTAGGGAAACAGCAGGGGGCCAGTGGTTTCAGTGTGAACAATAGGGAAACCGTAGAGAGCATCTGGAGTGAGTGTCGACTTTAGGGACACCGTCGAGAGCCACTGGTGTGAGTGTGGACCTAAGGGACACCGTAGAGTGCAGCTGGATTCAGAGTGGGCTATAGGGAAAGCGTAGAGAGTCGCTGGAGTAAGTCTGGACTATAGGAAAACCGTAGAGAGCCACTGGGATCAGTGTGGACTATAAGAAAACCGTAGATAGCCACTATAAACAGTGCGTGATGTAGGAAAACTGTAGCGAGCCACTGGAGTCAGTATACACTATAGGGATACCATAGAGAGCCTGTGCAGTCAGTGTCAGCTTTACGGTAACTGTACAGTGCCGCTGAAGTCAGTGTGGGATAAAGGCAAACCCTTGAGAGCTGCTGGGGTCACTGTGGACTATAGGGAAACAGTTGAGAACCACGAGGGACAGTGTGGGCTATACGAAAACTGTATAGAGCCGCTGGAATCAGTGTGGGAGATAGGGAAGCCCTAGAGAGCCACTGGAGTCATTATGGGCTATAGCGAAACCATAGAGACCCACTGGAGTCATTATGGGCTATAGCGAAACCATAGAGAGCCACTGGAGTCAGTGTGGACTATAGTTAACCATAGAAAGCCACTGAAGTCATTGTGGACTATCGGGAAACCGTAGACAGACATGGTGTCAGTGTGGTCTATAGGGAAACAGCAGAGAGCCGCTGGTGTCAGTGTGGTTTTCCCATAGGGAAAACGTAGAGAGCCACTGGGACACAGTGTGGACTATAGGGAAACCGTACAGAGCCACTAGGGTCTGTGTGGACTATAGTGAAACCGTAGAGAGCCACTATAGACAGTGCGCGATACAGGGAAAGTGTAGCGAGCCACTGGATTCAGTTTAAGCTATAGGGAATACATAGAGATCCACTGCAGTCATTGTCAGCTATAGGGAAACTGTAGAAAGCCTCTGAAGTCAGTGTGGTATAAAGGCACACCCTTCAGAGCCGCTGGAGTCATTGTCGACTATAGGGAAACCGTTGAGAGCCACTAGGGACAGTGTGCGCTATAGGAAAACCGCAGAGAGCCACTGGAATCAGTGTGGGATATAGGGAAACCGTAGAGAGCTACTGGAGGCAGTGTGGACTGCAGGGAACCTCTTGTCAGCCAATGGAGTCAGTGTGGGATATAGGGAAAACGTGGAGAGCCAATGGATTCAGTGCAGGCTTTAAGCAAACAGTAGAGAACAGCTGGAGTCAGTATGGGCTTTAGGGAAATCGTAGAGTTCCACTGCAGTCAGGCCTGGACAATAGGGAAACCCTGGAGAGCCTCTGGAGTCAGTTTGGATTGAAGGGAAACCATAGGGAGGCACTGGAGGCAGTGTGGAATATACAGAAACAGTAGAGAGCCAATGACGTCAGTGTGGACTGTAGGGAAACAGTAAGGGGCCACTGGTGTCACTGTGGACTATAGGCAAACCGTGGAGAGCCACTGGAGTCAGTGAGGACTATAGGGAACCCTTAGAGAGCCATTGGTGTCACTGTGGTTTATAGGGAAACCATATAGAGCCACTGCAGTCTGCGTCAGCTATAGGGAAAATGTAGAGAGCTGCTGAAGACAGTGTGTGATAAAGGCATAGCCTTGAGAGCCGCTGGAGACTCTGTGGACTATAGGGAAACCTTTGGGAGCCACTAGGGACAGTGTGGGCTATACGAAAACCGTAGAGATCCGCCGGAATCAGTGTGGGATATAGGGAAGCCCTAGAGAGCCACTAGAGTCATTATGGTCTATAGCGAAACCATAGAGAGCCACTGGAGTCACTGTGGACTATAGGGAAACTGTAGAGAGCTACTGCAGTCATTGTGGACAATAGCGAAACCGTAGAGAGCCATGGTGTCAGTGTGGTCTATAGGGAAATCGTAGAGAGTCACTGGTGTCAGTGTGGACTATAGGGAAATCATAGAGAGGCTCTGGAGTCAGTGTGGACTATGGGGAAACTGTAGAGAGGCTCTGGAGTCAGTGTGGGTTATAGGTAAACCGTAGAGAGTCAGTGGTGTGAGTGTGGACCTAAGGGACACCGTAGAGAGCAGCTGGAGTAAGTCTGGACTATAGGAAAAACATAGAGAGCCATTGGAGTGAGTGTGGGATTTAGGGAGACCGTAGAGAGCCACGGGACACAGTGTGGGCTTTATTGAATCTGTAGAGAGCCACAGGTGTCACGAGGGCTATAGGGAAACCGTACAGAGCCACTGGAGAATTGGTGGAATGTAGGGAAACCATAGAGAGCCACTGGAAGGAGTGTGGGATATACAGAAGCCGTAGAGAGCCACTGGATTCTGTGTGGGCTATAGGGAAACCGTAGAGAGCCACGAGAGTCAGTGTGGACTATAGCGAAACCGTAGAGAGCCACTGGAGACAGTGTGGACTATAGGGAAACCGTAGAGAGCCACTATAAACAGTGCGTGATGCAAGAAAACTGTAGCGGGCCACTGGAGTCAGTATACGCTATAGGGATACCATAGAGAGCCTGTGCAGTCAGTGTCAGCTTTACGGCAACCATACAGTGCCGCTGAAGTCAGTGAGGATAAAGGCAAACCCTTGAGAGCTGCTGGAGTCTCTGTGGAGTATAGGGAAACAGTTGAGAACCACGAGGGACAGTGTGGGCTATACGAAAACTGTAGAGAACCGCTGGAATCAGTGTGGGAGATAGGGAAGCCCTAGAGAGCCACTGGAGTATTTATGGGCTACAGCGAAACCATAGAGAGCCACTGGAGTCTCTGTGGTTTATAGGGAAACCGTAGAGAGCCACTGCAGTCTTAGTCAGCTATAGGGAAACTGCAGAGAGCCGCTGAAGTCAGTGTGTGATAAAGGCAAACCCTTGAGAGACACTGGAGTCTGTGTGGACTATAGGGAAACTGTAGAGAGCACTGGAGTCATTGTGGACTATCGGGAAACCGTAGAGAGACATGGTGTCAGTGTGGTCTATAGGGAAACAGTAGAGAGCCGCTGGTGTCAGTGTGGACTATAGGGAAACCATTGAGAGCCTCTGGAGTCAGTGTGGACTATCCAGAAACTGTAGAGTGCCGCTGGAGTCAGTGTGGGATATAGGTAAACGGTAGAGAGCCACTGGAGTAAGGGTGGGCCATGGGAAAACCTAGAGAGCCACTGGAGTCAGTGTGGGCTATAGTTAAACGTAGAGGACAATAAACGTGTGGACAATAGGGAAACCCTGGAGAGCATCTGGAGTCATTGTGGGTTTTAGGGAAACCGTATAGAGCCACTGCAGTATGTGTCAGCTATAGGGAAACCGTAGAGAGCCGCTGAAGAGAGTGTGTGATAAAGGCATACCCTTGAGAGCCGCTGGAGTCACTGTGGACTATAGGGAAACCGTTGGTAGCCACTAGGGACAGTGTGGGCTATACAAAAACCGAAGAGAGCCGCCGGAATCAGTGTGGGATATAGGGAAGCCTTAGAGAGCCACTGGAGTCATTATGGGCTATTGCGAAACCATAGAGAGCCACTGGAGTCACTGTGGACTATAGGGAAACTGTAGAGAGCCACTGGAGTCATTGTGGACTATAGGGAAATGGTAGAGAGCCATGGTGTCAGTGTGGTCTATAGGGAAACCGTAGAGAGCCACTGGTGTCAGTGTGGACTATAGGGAAACCATTGAGAGTCTCTGGAGTCAGTGTGGACTATGGGGAAACTGTAGAGAGACTCTGGCGTCAGTGTGGGTTATAGGGAAACTGTATAGAGCCGCTGCAGTCTGTGTCAGCTATAGGGAAACTCTAGAGAGCCGCTAAATACAGTGTGTGATAAAGGCATTACCTTGAGAGCCGCTGGAGTCACTGTGGACTATAGGGAAACCGTCGGCACCCACTAGCAACAGTATGGGCTATACGAAAACCGTGGAGAGCGGCCGGAATCACTGTGGGATATAGGCATGCCCTATAGAGACACGGGAGTCAGTGTGGACTATAGGGAATCTGTAGAGAGCCACTGGAGTCAGTGTGGGTTACAGGTAAACCTTAGAGAACCACTGGAGTAAGGGTGGGCCATAGGGAAAACCGGGAGAGCTACTGGAGACAGTGTGGGCCAGAGGAAAACAGTAGAGAGCCGCTGGAGAGAGCGAGGGCTACAGAGAAACCGTAGAGAGCCACTGGAGTCAGTGTGCGCTATCGGGAATCCGTAGAGCGCCGTTGGAGTCAGTGTGGACTATAAAAGAACAATAGAGAGCCACTGGAGTGATTGTGGGATATCGGGATACCGTAGAGAGCCTCTGGAGACCGTGGGTGCTTTAGTGAATCTGTAGAGAGTCTCTGTAGTAGGCGAGGGCTATAGGGAAACCGTAGAGAGACAATGCTGTCAGTGTGGACAATAGGGAAACCGTAGAGAGCCACTGGTGCCAGTTTGGACTGTAGGGAAACCATAGGGAGCTACTGCCTTCAGTGTGGACTATAGTGAAACTGTAGAGAGCCGCTGGAGTCAATATGGTCGATAGAGAAACCATTGAGAGCCACTGCAGTAAGGGTGGGCCATAGGGAAAACCTAGAGAGCTACTGGAGTCGGTGTGGGCAATAAGAAAAGCGTAGAGAGCCGCTGGAGCCAACGAGGGCTACAGGGAAACGGTACAGAGCCACTGGAGTCAGTGTGGGCTATAGGGAAAACGTAGAGAGCCACTGGAGTCAGTGTGGACCATGACAAAACAATACAGAGCCACTGGAGTGAATGCGGGATATAGGGATACCGTAGAGGGCCTTGGAGACACTGGGGGCTTTAGTGAATCTGTAGAGAGTCTCTGGAGTAGGCGAGGTCTATAGGGAATCTGGAGCGAGTCAATGCTGTCAGTGTGGACTATAGGGAAACCATAGAGAGCCACTGGTGTCAGGGTGGGCTATAGGGAAAACGTAGAGAGCCACTGGAGTCAGGGTGGGCCATAGGGAAACCCTAGAGAGCTACTGGAGTCAGTTTGGTCTATAGTGAAACTGTAGAGAGCTACTGGAGTCAGTTTGGTCTATAGGGAGACCGCAGAGAGCCACTGGAGGCAGCGAGGGCAATAGGGAAACCGTACAGATCCGATGATTCAGTGTGGGCTATAGGGAAAATGCAGAGAGCCGCTGGAGTCAGTGTGGACTATGAAAGAATAATAGAAAGCCACTGGAGTGAGTGTGGGATATACGGAATCCGTAGAGAGCCACTGGAGACAGTGTGGACTTTATTCAAACCATAGAGAGTCACTTTAGTCAGCGAGGGCTATAGAGAAATCGTAGAGAGCGGCTGGCGTCAGTGAGGACTGTCGGGAAACCGTAGAGATTCGCTGAATGCAGTGTGGACCATAGGGAACCCATAGTTTGCCCCTGGTGTCAGTGTGCACTTTAGGGAAAATGTAGTGAGCCATTGGAGTCAGGGTGGGCCATAGGGAACCCGTAGAGAGCTACTGGAGTCAGACTGGGCTATAGGGAAATCATAGAGAGCCACTGGAGTCAGTGTGGACTATAGGAAAGCAGTAGAGAGCCACTGGAGGCACTGTGGGATATAGCGAAAACGTGGAGAGCCACAGGAGTCAGAGCAGGCTTTAGGCAAACCGTAAGGAGCAGCTGGATTCAGTATGGGCTTTAGGGAAACCGTAGAGAGCCGCTAGAGTCACTGTGGACTATAGGGAAACCGTTGGGAGCCACTAGGGACAGTGTGGGCTATACAAAAACCATAGAGAGCCGCTGGAATCAGTGTGGGATATAGGGAAGCCCAAGAGAGCCACTGGAGTCATTATGGGCTATAGCGAAACCATAGAGAGCCACTGGAGTCAGTGTCGTCTATAGGGAAACCGTAGAGAGCCACTGGAGTCTTTGTGGATAATAGGGAAACCGTAGACCGACATGGTGTCAGTGTGGTCTATAGGGAAACAGTAGAGAGCCGCTGGTGTCAGTGTGGACTATAGGGAAACCATTGAGAGGTTCTCGAGTCATTGTGGACTATGGGGAAACTGTAGAGAGCCTCTGGAGTCAGTGTGGGTTATAGGTAAACCATAGAGAGCCACTGGAAGTAGTGTGGGATATACGGAGGCCGTAGAGAGCCATTGGATTCTGTGTGGGCTATAGGGAAACCGTAGAGAGCCACCAGAGTCAGTGTGGACTATAGCGAAACCGTAGAGAGCCACTGGAGACAGTGTGGACTATAGGGAAACCGTAGAGAGCCACTGGGATCAGTGTGGACTATAAGAAAACCGTAGAGAGCCAGTATAGAGAGTGCGTGATGTAGGGAAACTGTACCGAGCCACTGGAGTCAGTATACGCTATAGGGATACCATAGAGAGCCTTTGCAGTCAGTGTCAGCTTTACGGCAACCGTAGAGTGCCGCTGAAGTCAGTGTGGGATAAAGGCAAACCCTTGAGAGCTGCTGGAGTCACTGTGGACTATAGGGAAACAGTTGAGAACCACGAGGGACAGTGTGGGCTGTACAAAAACTGCAGAGAGCCGCTGGAATCAGTGTGGGAGATAGGGAAGACCTAGAGAGCCACTGCAGTCATTATGGGCTATAGCGAAACCATAGAGAGCCACTGGAGTCAGTGTAGACTATAGGGAAACCGTAGAGAGCCACTGGAGACATTGTGGTCTATAGGGAAACAGTAGAGAGCCGCTGGTGTCAGTGTGGACTATAGGGAAACCATTGAGAGCCTCTGGAGTCAGTGTGGACTATCCGGAAACTGTAGAGTACCGCTGGAGTCAGTGTGGGATATAGGCAAACTGTAGAGAGCCACTGCAGTAAGGGTGGCCCATAGGGAAAACCTAGACATCCACTGGAGTCAGTGTGGGCTATAGTTAAACCGTAGAGAGCCGCTGGAGTCAGTGTGGACCATAAAAAACAATAGAGAGCCACTGGAGTAAATGTGGGATATAGGGATACCGTAGAGAGACGCTGGAGACAGTGGGGGCTTTAGTGAATCTGTAGAGAGTCTGTGGAGTAGGCGAGGGCTATAGGGAAACTGTAGAGAGCCACTGAAGTCAGTGTGGACTATAGTGAAACCGTAGAGAGCCACTGGAGTCAGGGTGGGCCTTAGGGAAAACCTAGGGAGCTACTGGAGTCAGTGTGGTCTATAGGGAAACCGCAAAGAGCCGCTGGATTCAGCGAAGGCTATAGGGAAAACATACAGCTCCGCTGGCTTCAGTGTGGTCTATAGCGAAAACGTAGAGAGCCACTGGACACAGTGTGGCCTATAGGGAAACCGTACAGAGCCACTGGGGTCAGTGTGGACTATAGTGAAACCGTAGAGAGCCACTATAGACAGTGCGCGATACAGGGAAAGTGTAGCGAGCCACTGGATTCAGTGTGGTATAAAAGCAAACCCTTCAGAGCCACTGGAGTCATTGCGGACTATAGGGAAAACGTTGAGAGCCACTAGGGACAGTGTGGGCTATAGGAAATCCGCAGAGAGCCACTGGAATCAGTGTTGTCTATAGGAAAACCGATGAGAGCCACTGGAGTCAGTGTGGGATATAGGGAAACCGTAGAGAGCTACTGGAGGCACTGTGGACTACAGGGAACCTCTTGTCAGCCAATGGAGTCAGTGTGGGATATAGGGAAAACGTGGAGAGCCAATGGATTCAGTGCAGGCTTTAAGCAAACGGTAGAGAACAGCTGCAGTCAGTATTGGCTTTAGGGAAACCGTAGAGTTCCACTGGAGTCAGGTGTGGACAATAGGGAAACCCTGGAGAGCCTCTGGAGTCAGTGTCGGTTTTAGGGAAACGGTATAGAGCCCCTGCAGTCTGTGTCAGCTATAGGGAAACCGTAGAGAGCCGCTGAAGACAGTGAGTGATAAAGGCATACCCTTAAGAGCCGCTGGATTCACTGTGGACTATAGGGAAACCGTTGGTAGCCACTAGGGACAGTGTAGGCTATACAAAAACCGAAGAGAGCCGCCGGAATCAGTGTGGGATATAGGGAAGCCCTAGAGAGCCACTGGAGTCATTATGGGCTATAGCGAAACAATAGAGAGCCACTGGAGTCAGTGTGGACTATAGGTAAACTGTAGAGAGCCACTGGAGTCATTGTGGACTATAGGGAAACGGTAGAGAGCCATGGTGTCAGTGTGGTCTATAGGGAAACCGTAGAGAGCCACTGGTGTCAGCGTGGACTATAGGGAAACCATTGAGAGGCTCTGGAGTCAGTGTGGACTATGGGGAAACTGTAGAGAGACTCTGGATTCAGTGTGGGTAATAGGGAAACTGTATAGAGCCGCTGCAGTCTGTGTCAGCTATAGGGAAACCGTTGAGAGCCGCTAAATACAGTGTGTGATAAAGGCATTACCTTGAGAGCCGCTGGAGTCACTGTGGACTATAGGGAAACCATCGGCACCCACTAGCAACAGTATGGGCTATACGAAAACCGTGGAGAGCGGCCGAAATCAGTGTGGGATATAGGCATGCCCTAGAGAGCCACTGGAGTCATTATGGGCTATAGCGAAACCATAGAGAGCCACTGGGGTCAGTGTGGACTATAGGAAACTGTAGAGAGCCACTGAAGTCATTGTCGACTATAGGGAAACCGTAGAGAGACATGGTGTCAGTGTGGTCTATAGGGAAACCGTAGAGAGCCACTGGAGTCAGTGTGGACTATAGGGAAACCATTGAGAGGCTCAGGAGCCAGTGTGGACTATTTGGAAACTGTAGAGAGCCTCTGGAGTCAGAGTGGGTTATAGGTAAACCGTAGAGAGCCACTGGAGTAAGGGTGGGCCATAGGGAAAACCGAGAGAGCTACTGGAGACAGTGAGGGCAATAGGAAAACAGTAGAGAGCCGCTGGAGACAGCGAGGGCTACAGAGAAACCGTACAGAGCCACTGGAGTCAGTGTGCGCTATCGGGAATCCGTAGAGCGCCGCTGGAGTCAGTGTGGACTATAAAAAACAATAGAGAGCCACTGGAGTGATTGTGGGATATAGGGATACCGTAGAGACCCTTTGGAGACCGTGGGTGCTTTAGTGAATCTGTGTAGAGTCTCTGTAGTAGGCGAGGGCTATAGGGAAACCGTAGAGTTACAATGCTGTCAGTGTGGACTATAGGGAAACCGTAGAGAGCCACTGGTGCCAGTTTGGACTGTAGGGAAACCATAGGGAGCCATTGCATTCAGTGTGGACTATAGTGAAACTGTAGAGAGCCGCTGGAGTCAGTATGGTCTATAGTGAAACCATTGAGAGCCACTGCAGTAAGGGTGGGCCATAGGGAAAACCTAGAGAGCTACTGGAGTCGGTGTGGGCAATAAGAAAAGCGTAGAGAGCCGCTGGAGCCAACGAGGGCTACATGGAAACGGTACAGAGTCACTGGAGTCAGTGATGGCTATAGGGAAACCTTAGAGAGCCACTGGATTCAGTGTGGACCATGACAAAACAATAGAGAGCCACTGGAGTGAATGTGGGATATAGGGATACCGTAGAGGGCCTTGGAGACACTGGGGGCTTTAGTGAATCTGTAGAGAGTCTCTGGAGTAGGCGAGGTCTATAGGGAAGCTGGAGCGAGTCAATGCTGTCAGATTGGACTATAGGGAAACCGTAGAGAGCCACTGGTGTCAGGGTGGGCTGTAGGGAAAACGTAGAGAGCCACTGGAGTCAGGGTGGGCCATAGGGAAACCTTAGAGAGCTACTGGAGTCAGTTTGGTCTATAGTGAAACTGTAGAGAGCTACTGGACTCAGTTTGGTCTATAGGGAGACCGCAGAGAGCCACTGGAGGCAGCGAGGGCAATAGGGAAACCGTACAGATCCGATGGATTCAGTGTGGGCTATAGGGAAAACGCAGAGAGCCACACTGGAGTCAGTGTGGACTATAAAAGAATAATAGAATGCCACAGGAGTGAGTGTGGGATATACGGAATCCGTAGAGAGCCACTGGAGACAGTGTGGACTTTATTCAAACCATAGAGAGTCACTGGAGTCAGCGAGGGCTATAGAGAAATCGTAGAGAGCGGCTGGCGTCAGTGAGGACTATCGGGAAACCATAGAGAGTCGCTGTAGGCAGTTTGGACTATAGGGAACCCATAGTTTGCCGCTGGTGTCGGTGTGCACTTTAGGGAAAACGTAGTGAGCCATTGGAGTCAGGGTGGGCCATAGGGAACCCGTAGAGAGCTACTGGAGTCAGACTGGTTTATAGGGAAATCATAGAGAGCCACTGGAGTCAGTGTGGACTATAGGAAAGCAGTAGAGAGCCACTGGAGGCAGTGTGGGATATAGGGAAAACGTGGAGAGCCACTGGAGTCAGAGCAGGCTTTAGGCAAACCGTAAGGAGCAGCTGGATTCAGTATGGGCTTTAGGGAAACCGTAGAGAGCCGCTAGAGTCTAGGGACAGTGTGGGCTATACAAAAACCATAGAGAGCCGCTGGAATCAGTGTGGGATATAGGGAAGCCCAAGAGAGCCACTGGAGTCATTATGGGCTATAGCGAAACCATAGAGAGCCACTGGAGTCAGTGTCGTCTATAGGGAAACCGTAGAGAGCCACTGGAGTCATTGTGGACAATAGGGAAACCGTAGACCGACATGGTGTCAGTGTGGTCTATAGGGAAACAGTAGAGAGCCGCTGGTGTCAGTGTGGACTATAGGGAAACCATTGAGAGGTTCTCGAGTCATTGTGGACTATGGGGAAACTGTAGAGAGCCTCTGGAGTCAGTGTGGGTTATAGGTAAACCATAGAGAGCCACTGGAAGTAGTGTGGGATATACGGAGGCCGTAGAGAGCCACTGGATTCTGTGTGGGCTATAGGGAAACCGTAGAGAGCCACCAGAGTCAGTGTGGACTATAGCGAAACCGTAGAGAGCCACTGGAGACAGTGTGGACTATGGGGAAACCGTAGAGAGCCACTGGGATCAGTGTGGACTATAAGAAAACCGTAGAGAGCCACTATAGAGAGTGCGTGATGTAGGGAAACTGTACCGAGCCACTGGAGTCAGTATATGCTATAGGGATACCATAGAGAGCCTTTGCAGTCAGTGTCAGCTTTACGGCAACCGTAGAGTGCCGCTGAAGTCAGTGTGGGATAAAGGCAAACCCTTGAGAGCTGCTGGAGTCACTGTGGACTATAGGGAAACAGTTGAGAACCACGAGAGACAGTGTGGGCTGTACAAAACTGCAGAGAGCCGCTGGAATCAGTGTGGGAGATAGGGAAGCCCTAGAGAGCCACTGCAGTCATTATGGGCTATAGCGAAACCATAGAGAGCCACTGGAGTCAGTGTAGACTATAGGGAAACCGTAGAGAGCCACTGGAGACATTGTGGTCTATAGGGAAACAGTAGAGAGCCGCTGGTGTCAGTGTGGACTATAGGGAAACCATTGAGAGCCTCTGGAGTCAGTGTGGACTATCCGGAAACTGTAGAGTACCGCTGGAGTCAGTGTGGGATATAGGCAAACTGTAGAGAGCCACTGCAGTAAGGGTGGCCCATAGGGAAAACCTAGACATCCACTGGAGTCAGTGTGGGCTATAGTTAAACCGTAGAGAGCCGCTGGAGTCAGTGTGGACCATAAAAAACAATAGAGAGCCACTGGAGTGAATGTGGGATATAGGGATGCCGTAGAGAGACGCTGGAGACAGTGGGGGCTTTAGTGAATCTGTAGAGAGTCTGTGGAGTAGGCGAGGGCTATAGGGAAACTGTAGAGAGCCACTGAAGTCAGTGTGGACTATAGTGAAACCGTAGAGAGCCACTGGAGTCAGGGTGGGCCTTAGGGAAAACCTAGGAAGCTACTGGAGTCAGTGTGGTCTATAGGGAAACCGCAAAGAGCCGCTGGATTCAGCGAAGGCTATAGGGAAAACATACAGCTCCGCTGGCTTCAGTGTGGTCTATAGCGAAAACGTAGAGAGCCACTGGACACAGTGTGGCCTATAGGGAAACCGTACAGAGCCACTGGGGTCAGTGTGGACTATAGTGAAACCGTAGAGAGCCACTATAGACAGTGCGCGATACAGGGAAAGTGTAGCGAGCCACTGGATTCAGTGTGGTATAAAGGCAAACCCTTCAGAGCCGCTGGAGTCATTGCGGACTATAGGGAAAACGTTGAGAGCCACTAGGGACAGTGTGGGCTATAGGAAAACCGCAGAGAGCCACTGGAATCAGTGTTGTCTATAGGAAAACCGATGAGAGCCACTGGAGTCAGTGTGGGATATAGGGAAACCGTAGAGAGCTACTGGAGGCACTGTGGACTACAGGGAACCTCTTGTCAGCCAATGGAGTCAGTGTGGGATATAGGGAAAACGTGGAGAGCCAATGGATTCAGTGCAGGCTTTAAGCAAACGGTAGAGAACAGCTGCAGTCAGTATTGGCTTTAGGGAAACCGTAGAGTTCCACTGGAGTCAGGTGTGGACAATAGGGAAACCCTGGAGAGCCTCTGGAGTCAGTGTCGGTTTTAGGGAAACGGTATAGAGCCCCTGCAGTCTGTGTCAGCTATAGGGAAACCGTAGAGAGCCGCTGAAGACAGTGAGTGATAAAGGCATACCCTTAAGAGCCGCTGGATTCACTGTGGACTATAGGGAAACCGTTGGTAGCCACTAGGGACAGTGTAGGCTATACAAAAACCGGAGAGAGCCGCCGGAATCAGTGTGGGATATAAGGAAGCCCTAGAGAGCCACTGGAGTCATTATGGGCTATAGCGAAACAATAGAGAGCCATGGTGTCAGTGTGGTCTATAGGGAAACCGTAGAGAGCCACTGGTGTCAGTGTGGACTATAGGGAAACCATTGAGAGGCTCTGGAGTCAGTGTGGACTATGGGGAAACTGTAGAGAGACTCTGGATTCAGTGTGGGTAATAGGGAAACTGTATAGAGCCGCTGCAGTCTGTGTCAGCTATAGGGAAACCGTTGAGAGCCGCTAAATACAGTGTGTGATAAAGGCATTACCTTGAGAGCCGCTGGAGTCACTGTGGTCTATAGGGAAACCATTGAGAGGCTCTGGAGTCAGTGTGGACTTTGGGGAAACTGTAGAGAGGCTCTGGAGTCAGTGTGGGTTATAGGTAAACCGTAGAGAGCCACTGGGGTAAGGGTGGGCCATAGGGAAAACCTAGAGAGCTCCTGGAGTCAGTGTGGGCAATAGGAAAACCGTAGAGAGCTGCTGGAGACAGCGAGGGCTACAGCGAAACCGCACAGAGCCACTGGAGACAGTGTGCGCTATAGGGAAACCAGATAGAGCCACTGGAGTCAGTGTGGACTATAGGGAAACTGTAGAGAGCCACTGGAGTCATTGTGGACTATAGGGAAACCGTAGAGAGCCATGGTGTCAGTGTGGTCTCTAGGCAAACCGTAGAGAGCCACTGGAGTCAGGCTGGGCCATAGGGAAACCCTGGAGAGCTGCTGGAGGCAGTTTGGTCTATAGGGACACCTCAGAGAGCCAACTGAGTCAGCGAGGGCTATAGGGAAGCCGTACAGATCCGATCGAGTCAGTGTGGGCTATAGGGAAAACGCAGAGAGCCGCTGGAGTCAGTGTGGACTATAAAAGAATAATAGAAAGCCACTGGAGTGAGTGTGGGATATACGGAATCCGTAGAGAGCCACTGGAGACAGTGTGGGCTTTATTGAATCCATAGAGAGTCACTGGAGTCCGCGAGGGCTACAGAGAATTGATAGAGAGCGGCTGGCATCAGTGAGGACTGTCGGGAAACTGTAGAGAGTCACTGGAAGCACTGTGGGCTATAGGGAACCCATAGAGAGCCGCTGGTGTCAGTGTGCACTTTAGGGAAAACGTAGTGAGCCATTGAAGTCAGGGTGGGCCATAGGGAACCCGTAGAGAGCTACTGGAGTCAGACTGAGCTCTAGGGAAATCATAGAGAGCCACTGGAATCAGTGTGGACTATAGGAAAGCCGTAGAGAGCCAATGGAGGCAGTGTGGGATATAGGGAAAACGTGGAGAGCCACTGCAGTCAGAGCAGGCTTTAGGCAAACCGTAGAGAGCAGCTGGATTCAGTATGGGCTTTAGGGAAACCGTAGAGTTCCACTGGAGTTAGTTGTAGACTATAGTGAAACCGTGGAGAGTCAATGGAGTCAGTGTGGATTATAGTGAAACCGACGCGAGCCACTGGATTCAGTGTGGGCTATAGGGAAACCGTAGAGAGCCAATGGTGTCAGTGTGGACTGTAGGGAAACAGCAGGGGGCCAGTGGTTTCAGTGTGAACAATAGGGAAACCGTAGAGAGCATCTGGAGTGAGTGTCGACTTTAGGGACACCGTCGAGAGCCACTGGTGTGAGTGTGGACCTAAGGGACACCGTAGAGTGCAGCTGGATTCAGAGTGGGCTATAGGGAAAGCGTAGAGAGTCGCTGGAGTAAGTCTGGACTATAGGAAAACCGTAGAGAGCCACTGGGATCAGTGTGGACTATAAGAAAACCGTAGATAGCCACTATAAACAGTGCGTGATGTAGGAAAACTGTAGCGAGCCACTGGAGTCAGTATACACTATAGGGATACCATAGAGAGCCTGTGCAGTCAGTGTCAGCTTTACGGTAACTGTACAGTGCCGCTGAAGTCAGTGTGGGATAAAGGCAAACCCTTGAGAGCTGCTGGGGTCACTGTGGACTATAGGGAAACAGTTGAGAACCACGAGGGACAGTGTGGGCTATACGAAAACTGTATAGAGCCGCTGGAATCAGTGTGGGAGATAGGGAAGCCCTAGAGAGCCACTGGAGTCATTATGGGCTATAGCGAAACCATAGAGACCCACTGGAGTCATTATGGGCTATAGCGAAACCATAGAGAGCCACTGGAGTCAGTGTGGACTATAGTTAACCATAGAAAGCCACTGAAGTCATTGTGGACTATCGGGAAACCGTAGACAGACATGGTGTCAGTGTGGTCTATAGGGAAACAGCAGAGAGCCGCTGGTGTCAGTGTGGTTTTCCCATAGGGAAAACGTAGAGAGCCACTGGGACACAGTGTGGACTATAGGGAAACCGTACAGAGCCACTAGGGTCTGTGTGGACTATAGTGAAACCGTAGAGAGCCACTATAGACAGTGCGCGATACAGGGAAAGTGTAGCGAGCCACTGGATTCAGTTTAAGCTATAGGGAATACATAGAGATCCACTGCAGTCATTGTCAGCTATAGGGAAACTGTAGAAAGCCTCTGAAGTCAGTGTGGTATAAAGGCACACCCTTCAGAGCCGCTGGAGTCATTGTCGACTATAGGGAAACCGTTGAGAGCCACTAGGGACAGTGTGCGCTATAGGAAAACCGCAGAGAGCCACTGGAATCAGTGTGGGATATAGGGAAACCGTAGAGAGCTACTGGAGGCAGTGTGGACTGCAGGGAACCTCTTGTCAGCCAATGGAGTCAGTGTGGGATATAGGGAAAACGTGGAGAGCCAATGGATTCAGTGCAGGCTTTAAGCAAACAGTAGAGAACAGCTGGAGTCAGTATGGGCTTTAGGGAAATCGTAGAGTTCCACTGCAGTCAGGCCTGGACAATAGGGAAACCCTGGAGAGCCTCTGGAGTCAGTTTGGATTGAAGGGAAACCATAGGGAGGCACTGGAGGCAGTGTGGAATATACAGAAACAGTAGAGAGCCAATGACGTCAGTGTGGACTGTAGGGAAACAGTAAGGGGCCACTGGTGTCACTGTGGACTATAGGCAAACCGTGGAGAGCCACTGGAGTCAGTGAGGACTATAGGGAACCCTTAGAGAGCCATTGGTGTCACTGTGGTTTATAGGGAAACCATATAGAGCCACTGCAGTCTGCGTCAGCTATAGGGAAAATGTAGAGAGCTGCTGAAGACAGTGTGTGATAAAGGCATAGCCTTGAGAGCCGCTGGAGACTCTGTGGACTATAGGGAAACCTTTGGGAGCCACTAGGGACAGTGTGGGCTATACGAAAACCGTAGAGATCCGCCGGAATCAGTGTGGGATATAGGGAAGCCCTAGAGAGCCACTAGAGTCATTATGGTCTATAGCGAAACCATAGAGAGCCACTGGAGTCACTGTGGACTATAGGGAAACTGTAGAGAGCTACTGCAGTCATTGTGGACAATAGCGAAACCGTAGAGAGCCATGGTGTCAGTGTGGTCTATAGGGAAATCGTAGAGAGTCACTGGTGTCAGTGTGGACTATAGGGAAATCATAGAGAGGCTCTGGAGTCAGTGTGGACTATGGGGAAACTGTAGAGAGGCTCTGGAGTCAGTGTGGGTTATAGGTAAACCGTAGAGAGTCAGTGGTGTGAGTGTGGACCTAAGGGACACCGTAGAGAGCAGCTGGAGTAAGTCTGGACTATAGGAAAAACATAGAGAGCCATTGGAGTGAGTGTGGGATTTAGGGAGACCGTAGAGAGCCACGGGACACAGTGTGGGCTTTATTGAATCTGTAGAGAGCCACAGGTGTCACGAGGGCTATAGGGAAACCGTACAGAGCCACTGGAGAATTGGTGGAATGTAGGGAAACCATAGAGAGCCACTGGAAGGAGTGTGGGATATACAGAAGCCGTAGAGAGCCACTGGATTCTGTGTGGGCTATAGGGAAACCGTAGAGAGCCACGAGAGTCAGTGTGGACTATAGCGAAACCGTAGAGAGCCACTGGAGACAGTGTGGACTATAGGGAAACCGTAGAGAGCCACTATAAACAGTGCGTGATGCAAGAAAACTGTAGCGGGCCACTGGAGTCAGTATACGCTATAGGGATACCATAGAGAGCCTGTGCAGTCAGTGTCAGCTTTACGGCAACCATACAGTGCCGCTGAAGTCAGTGAGGATAAAGGCAAACCCTTGAGAGCTGCTGGAGTCTCTGTGGAGTATAGGGAAACAGTTGAGAACCACGAGGGACAGTGTGGGCTATACGAAAACTGTAGAGAACCGCTGGAATCAGTGTGGGAGATAGGGAAGCCCTAGAGAGCCACTGGAGTATTTATGGGCTACAGCGAAACCATAGAGAGCCACTGGAGTCTCTGTGGTTTATAGGGAAACCGTAGAGAGCCACTGCAGTCTTAGTCAGCTATAGGGAAACTGCAGAGAGCCGCTGAAGTCAGTGTGTGATAAAGGCAAACCCTTGAGAGACACTGGAGTCTGTGTGGACTATAGGGAAACTGTAGAGAGCACTGGAGTCATTGTGGACTATCGGGAAACCGTAGAGAGACATGGTGTCAGTGTGGTCTATAGGGAAACAGTAGAGAGCCGCTGGTGTCAGTGTGGACTATAGGGAAACCATTGAGAGCCTCTGGAGTCAGTGTGGACTATCCAGAAACTGTAGAGTGCCGCTGGAGTCAGTGTGGGATATAGGTAAACGGTAGAGAGCCACTGGAGTAAGGGTGGGCCATGGGAAAACCTAGAGAGCCACTGGAGTCAGTGTGGGCTATAGTTAAACGTAGAGGACAATAAACGTGTGGACAATAGGGAAACCCTGGAGAGCATCTGGAGTCATTGTGGGTTTTAGGGAAACCGTATAGAGCCACTGCAGTATGTGTCAGCTATAGGGAAACCGTAGAGAGCCGCTGAAGAGAGTGTGTGATAAAGGCATACCCTTGAGAGCCGCTGGAGTCACTGTGGACTATAGGGAAACCGTTGGTAGCCACTAGGGACAGTGTGGGCTATACAAAAACCGAAGAGAGCCGCCGGAATCAGTGTGGGATATAGGGAAGCCTTAGAGAGCCACTGGAGTCATTATGGGCTATTGCGAAACCATAGAGAGCCACTGGAGTCACTGTGGACTATAGGGAAACTGTAGAGAGCCACTGGAGTCATTGTGGACTATAGGGAAATGGTAGAGAGCCATGGTGTCAGTGTGGTCTATAGGGAAACCGTAGAGAGCCACTGGTGTCAGTGTGGACTATAGGGAAACCATTGAGAGTCTCTGGAGTCAGTGTGGACTATGGGGAAACTGTAGAGAGACTCTGGCGTCAGTGTGGGTTATAGGGAAACTGTATAGAGCCGCTGCAGTCTGTGTCAGCTATAGGGAAACTCTAGAGAGCCGCTAAATACAGTGTGTGATAAAGGCATTACCTTGAGAGCCGCTGGAGTCACTGTGGACTATAGGGAAACCGTCGGCACCCACTAGCAACAGTATGGGCTATACGAAAACCGTGGAGAGCGGCCGGAATCACTGTGGGATATAGGCATGCCCTATAGAGACACGGGAGTCAGTGTGGACTATAGGGAATCTGTAGAGAGCCACTGGAGTCAGTGTGGGTTACAGGTAAACCTTAGAGAACCACTGGAGTAAGGGTGGGCCATAGGGAAAACCGGGAGAGCTACTGGAGACAGTGTGGGCCAGAGGAAAACAGTAGAGAGCCGCTGGAGAGAGCGAGGGCTACAGAGAAACCGTAGAGAGCCACTGGAGTCAGTGTGCGCTATCGGGAATCCGTAGAGCGCCGTTGGAGTCAGTGTGGACTATAAAAGAACAATAGAGAGCCACTGGAGTGATTGTGGGATATCGGGATACCGTAGAGAGCCTCTGGAGACCGTGGGTGCTTTAGTGAATCTGTAGAGAGTCTCTGTAGTAGGCGAGGGCTATAGGGAAACCGTAGAGAGACAATGCTGTCAGTGTGGACAATAGGGAAACCGTAGAGAGCCACTGGTGCCAGTTTGGACTGTAGGGAAACCATAGGGAGCTACTGCCTTCAGTGTGGACTATAGTGAAACTGTAGAGAGCCGCTGGAGTCAATATGGTCGATAGAGAAACCATTGAGAGCCACTGCAGTAAGGGTGGGCCATAGGGAAAACCTAGAGAGCTACTGGAGTCGGTGTGGGCAATAAGAAAAGCGTAGAGAGCCGCTGGAGCCAACGAGGGCTACAGGGAAACGGTACAGAGCCACTGGAGTCAGTGTGGGCTATAGGGAAAACGTAGAGAGCCACTGGAGTCAGTGTGGACCATGACAAAACAATACAGAGCCACTGGAGTGAATGCGGGATATAGGGATACCGTAGAGGGCCTTGGAGACACTGGGGGCTTTAGTGAATCTGTAGAGAGTCTCTGGAGTAGGCGAGGTCTATAGGGAATCTGGAGCGAGTCAATGCTGTCAGTGTGGACTATAGGGAAACCATAGAGAGCCACTGGTGTCAGGGTGGGCTATAGGGAAAACGTAGAGAGCCACTGGAGTCAGGGTGGGCCATAGGGAAACCCTAGAGAGCTACTGGAGTCAGTTTGGTCTATAGTGAAACTGTAGAGAGCTACTGGAGTCAGTTTGGTCTATAGGGAGACCGCAGAGAGCCACTGGAGGCAGCGAGGGCAATAGGGAAACCGTACAGATCCGATGATTCAGTGTGGGCTATAGGGAAAATGCAGAGAGCCGCTGGAGTCAGTGTGGACTATGAAAGAATAATAGAAAGCCACTGGAGTGAGTGTGGGATATACGGAATCCGTAGAGAGCCACTGGAGACAGTGTGGACTTTATTCAAACCATAGAGAGTCACTTTAGTCAGCGAGGGCTATAGAGAAATCGTAGAGAGCGGCTGGCGTCAGTGAGGACGGTCGGGAAACCGTAGAGATTCGCTGAATGCAGTGTGGACCATAGGGAACCCATAGTTTGCCCCTGGTGTCAGTGTGCACTTTAGGGAAAATGTAGTGAGCCATTGGAGTCAGGGTGGGCCATAGGGAACCCGTAGAGAGCTACTGGAGTCAGACTGGGCTATAGGGAAATCATAGAGAGCCACTGGAGTCAGTGTGGACTATAGGAAAGCAGTAGAGAGCCACTGGAGGCACTGTGGGATATAGCGAAAACGTGGAGAGCCACAGGAGTCAGAGCAGGCTTTAGGCAAACCGTAAGGAGCAGCTGGATTCAGTATGGGCTTTAGGGAAACCGTAGAGAGCCGCTAGAGTCACTGTGGACTATAGGGAAACCGTTGGGAGCCACTAGGGACAGTGTGGGCTATACAAAAATCATAGAGAGCCGCTGGAATCAGTGTGGGATATAGGGAAGCCCAAGAGAGCCACTGGAGTCATTATGGGCTATAGCGAAACCATAGAGAGCCACTGGAGTCAGTGTCGTCTATAGGGAAACCGTAGAGAGCCACTGGAGTCTTTGTGGATAATAGGGAAACCGTAGACCGACATGGTGTCAGTGTGGTCTATAGGGAAACAGTAGAGAGCCGCTGGTGTCAGTGTGGACTATAGGGAAACCATTGAGAGGTTCTCGAGTCATTGTGGACTATGGGGAAACTGTAGAGAGCCTCTGGAGTCAGTGTGGGTTATAGGTAAACCATAGAGAGCCACTGGAAGTAGTGTGGGATATACGGAGGCCGTAGAGAGCCATTGGATTCTGTGTGGGCTATAGGGAAACCGTAGAGAGCCACCAGAGTCAGTGTGGACTATAGCGAAACCGTAGAGAGCCACTGGAGACAGTGTGGACTATAGGGAAACCGTAGAGAGCCACTGGGATCAGTGTGGACTATAAGAAAACCGTAGAGAGCCAGTATAGAGAGTGCGTGATGTAGGGAAACTGTACCGAGCCACTGGAGTCAGTATACGCTATAGGGATACCATAGAGAGCCTTTGCAGTCAGTGTCAGCTTTACGGCAACCGTAGAGTGCCGCTGAAGTCAGTGTGGGATAAAGGCAAACCCTTGAGAGCTGCTGGAGTCACTGTGGACTATAGGGAAACAGTTGAGAACCACGAGGGACAGTGTGGGCTGTACAAAAACTGCAGAGAGCCGCTGGAATCAGTGTGGGAGATAGGGAAGACCTAGAGAGCCACTGCAGTCATTATGGGCTATAGCGAAACCATAGAGAGCCACTGGAGTCAGTGTAGACTATAGGGAAACCGTAGAGAGCCACTGGAGACATTGTGGTCTATAGGGAAACAGTAGAGAGCCGCTGGTGTCAGTGTGGACTATAGGGAAACCATTGAGAGCCTCTGGAGTCAGTGTGGACTATCCGGAAACTGTAGAGTACCGCTGGAGTCAGTGTGGGATATAGGCAAACTGTAGAGAGCCACTGCAGTAAGGGTGGCCCATAGGGAAAACCTAGACATCCACTGGAGTCAGTGTGGGCTATAGTTAAACCGTAGAGAGCCGCTGGAGTCAGTGTGGACCATAAAAAACAATAGAGAGCCACTGGAGTAAATGTGGGATATAGGGATACCGTAGAGAGACGCTGGAGACAGTGGGGGCTTTAGTGAATCTGTAGAGAGTCTGTGGAGTAGGCGAGGGCTATAGGGAAACTGTAGAGAGCCACTGAAGTCAGTGTGGACTATAGTGAAACCGTAGAGAGCCACTGGAGTCAGGGTGGGCCTTAGGGAAAACCTAGGGAGCTACTGGAGTCAGTGTGGTCTATAGGGAAACCGCAAAGAGCCGCTGGATTCAGCGAAGGCTATAGGGAAAACATACAGCTCCGCTGGCTTCAGTGTGGTCTATAGCGAAAACGTAGAGAGCCACTGGACACAGTGTGGCCTATAGGGAAACCGTACAGAGCCACTGGGGTCAGTGTGGACTATAGTGAAACCGTAGAGAGCCACTATAGACAGTGCGCGATACAGGGAAAGTGTAGCGAGCCACTGGATTCAGTGTGGTATAAAAGCAAACCCTTCAGAGCCACTGGAGTCATTGCGGACTATAGGGAAAACGTTGAGAGCCACTAGGGACAGTGTGGGCTATAGGAAATCCGCAGAGAGCCACTGGAATCAGTGTTGTCTATAGGAAAACCGATGAGAGCCACTGGAGTCAGTGTGGGATATAGGGAAACCGTAGAGAGCTACTGGAGGCACTGTGGACTACAGGGAACCTCTTGTCAGCCAATGGAGTCAGTGTGGGATATAGGGAAAACGTGGAGAGCCAATGGATTCAGTGCAGGCTTTAAGCAAACGGTAGAGAACAGCTGCAGTCAGTATTGGCTTTAGGGAAACCGTAGAGTTCCACTGGAGTCAGGTGTGGACAATAGGGAAACCCTGGAGAGCCTCTGGAGTCAGTGTCGGTTTTAGGGAAACGGTATAGAGCCCCTGCAGTCTGTGTCAGCTATAGGGAAACCGTAGAGAGCCGCTGAAGACAGTGAGTGATAAAGGCATACCCTTAAGAGCCGCTGGATTCACTGTGGACTATAGGGAAACCGTTGGTAGCCACTAGGGACAGTGTAGGCTATACAAAAACCGAAGAGAGCCGCCGGAATCAGTGTGGGATATAGGGAAGCCCTAGAGAGCCACTGGAGTCATTATGGGCTATAGCGAAACAATAGAGAGCCACTGGAGTCAGTGTGGACTATAGGTAAACTGTAGAGAGCCACTGGAGTCATTGTGGACTATAGGGAAACGGTAGAGAGCCATGGTGTCAGTGTGGTCTATAGGGAAACCGTAGAGAGCCACTGGTGTCAGCGTGGACTATAGGGAAACCATTGAGAGGCTCTGGAGTCAGTGTGGACTATGGGGAAACTGTAGAGAGACTCTGGATTCAGTGTGGGTAATAGGGAAACTGTATAGAGCCGCTGCAGTCTGTGTCAGCTATAGGGAAACCGTTGAGAGCCGCTAAATACAGTGTGTGATAAAGGCATTACCTTGAGAGCCGCTGGAGTCACTGTGGACTATAGGGAAACCATCGGCACCCACTAGCAACAGTATGGGCTATACGAAAACCGTGGAGAGCGGCCGAAATCAGTGTGGGATATAGGCATGCCCTAGAGAGCCACTGGAGTCATTATGGGCTATAGCGAAACCATAGAGAGCCACTGGGGTCAGTGTGGACTATAGGAAACTGTAGAGAGCCACTGAAGTCATTGTCGACTATAGGGAAACCGTAGAGAGACATGGTGTCAGTGTGGTCTATAGGGAAACCGTAGAGAGCCACTGGAGTCAGTGTGGACTATAGGGAAACCATTGAGAGGCTCAGGAGCCAGTGTGGACTATTTGGAAACTGTAGAGAGCCTCTGGAGTCAGAGTGGGTTATAGGTAAACCGTAGAGAGCCACTGGAGTAAGGGTGGGCCATAGGGAAAACCGAGAGAGCTACTGGAGACAGTGTGGGCAATAGGAAAACAGTAGAGAGCCGCTGGAGACAGCGAGGGCTACAGAGAAACCGTACAGAGCCACTGGAGTCAGTGTGCGCTATCGGGAATCCGTAGAGCGCCGCTGGAGTCAGTGTGGACTATAAAAAACAATAGAGAGCCACTGGAGTGATTGTGGGATATAGGGATACCGTAGAGACCCTTTGGAGACCGTGGGTGCTTTAGTGAATCTGTGTAGAGTCTCTGTAGTAGGCGAGGGCTATAGGGAAACCGTAGAGTTACAATGCTGTCAGTGTGGACTATAGGGAAACCGTAGAGAGCCACTGGTGCCAGTTTGGACTGTAGGGAAACCATAGGGAGCCATTGCATTCAGTGTGGACTATAGTGAAACTGTAGAGAGCCGCTGGAGTCAGTATGGTCTATAGTGAAACCATTGAGAGCCACTGCAGTAAGGGTGGGCCATAGGGAAAACCTAGAGAGCTACTGGAGTCGGTGTGGGCAATAAGAAAAGCGTAGAGAGCCGCTGGAGCCAACGAGGGCTACATGGAAACGGTACAGAGTCACTGGAGTCAGTGATGGCTATAGGGAAACCTTAGAGAGCCACTGGATTCAGTGTGGACCATGACAAAACAATAGAGAGCCACTGGAGTGAATGTGGGATATAGGGATACCGTAGAGGGCCTTGGAGACACTGGGGGCTTTAGTGAATCTGTAGAGAGTCTCTGGAGTAGGCGAGGTCTATAGGGAAGCTGGAGCGAGTCAATGCTGTCAGATTGGACTATAGGGAAACCGTAGAGAGCCACTGGTGTCAGGGTGGGCTGTAGGGAAAACGTAGAGAGCCACTGGAGTCAGGGTGGGCCATAGGGAAACCTTAGAGAGCTACTGGAGTCAGTTTGGTCTATAGTGAAACTGTAGAGAGCTACTGGACTCAGTTTGGTCTATAGGGAGACCGCAGAGAGCCACTGGAGGCAGCGAGGGCAATAGGGAAACCGTACAGATCCGATGGATTCAGTGTGGGCTATAGGGAAAACGCAGAGAGCCACACTGGAGTCAGTGTGGACTATAAAAGAATAATAGAATGCCACAGGAGTGAGTGTGGGATATACGGAATCCGTAGAGAGCCACTGGAGACAGTGTGGACTTTATTCAAACCATAGAGAGTCACTGGAGTCAGCGAGGGCTATAGAGAAATCGTAGAGAGCGGCTGGCGTCAGTGAGGACTATCGGGAAACCATAGAGAGTCGCTGTAGGCAGTTTGGACTATAGGGAACCCATAGTTTGCCGCTGGTGTCGGTGTGCACTTTAGGGAAAACGTAGTGAGCCATTGGAGTCAGGGTGGGCCATAGGGAACCCGTAGAGAGCTACTGGAGTCAGACTGGTTTATAGGGAAATCATAGAGAGCCACTGGAGTCAGTGTGGACTATAGGAAAGCAGTAGAGAGCCACTGGAGGCAGTGTGGGATATAGGGAAAACGTGGAGAGCCACTGGAGTCAGAGCAGGCTTTAGGCAAACCGTAAGGAGCAGCTGGATTCAGTATGGGCTTTAGGGAAACCGTAGAGAGCCGCTAGAGTCTAGGGACAGTGTGGGCTATACAAAAACCATAGAGAGCCGCTGGAATCAGTGTGGGATATAGGGAAGCCCAAGAGAGCCACTGGAGTCATTATGGGCTATAGCGAAACCATAGAGAGCCACTGGAGTCAGTGTCGTCTATAGGGAAACCGTAGAGAGCCACTGGAGTCATTGTGGACAATAGGGAAACCGTAGACCGACATGGTGTCAGTGTGGTCTATAGGGAAACAGTAGAGAGCCGCTGGTGTCAGTGTGGACTATAGGGAAACCATTGAGAGGTTCTCGAGTCATTGTGGACTATGGGGAAACTGTAGAGAGCCTCTGGAGTCAGTGTGGGTTATAGGTAAACCATAGAGAGCCACTGGAAGTAGTGTGGGATATACGGAGGCCGTAGAGAGCCACTGGATTCTGTGTGGGCTATAGGGAAACCGTAGAGAGCCACCAGAGTCAGTGTGGACTATAGCGAAACCGTAGAGAGCCACTGGAGACAGTGTGGACTATGGGGAAACCGTAGAGAGCCACTGGGATCAGTGTGGACTATAAGAAAACCGTAGAGAGCCACTATAGAGAGTGCGTGATGTAGGGAAACTGTACCGAGCCACTGGAGTCAGTATATGCTATAGGGATACCATAGAGAGCCTTTGCAGTCAGTGTCAGCTTTACGGCAACCGTAGAGTGCCGCTGAAGTCAGTGTGGGATAAAGGCAAACCCTTGAGAGCTGCTGGAGTCACTGTGGACTATAGGGAAACAGTTGAGAACCACGAGAGACAGTGTGGGCTGTACAAAACTGCAGAGAGCCGCTGGAATCAGTGTGGGAGATAGGGAAGCCCTAGAGAGCCACTGCAGTCATTATGGGCTATAGCGAAACCATAGAGAGCCACTGGAGTCAGTGTAGACTATAGGGAAACCGTAGAGAGCCACTGGAGACATTGTGGTCTATAGGGAAACAGTAGAGAGCCGCTGGTGTCAGTGTGGACTATAGGGAAACCATTGAGAGCCTCTGGAGTCAGTGTGGACTATCCGGAAACTGTAGAGTACCGCTGGAGTCAGTGTGGGATATAGGCAAACTGTAGAGAGCCACTGCAGTAAGGGTGGCCCATAGGGAAAACCTACACATCCACTGGAGTCAGTGTGGGCTATAGTTAAACCGTAGAGAGCCGCTGGAGTCAGTGTGGACCATAAAAAACAATAGAGAGCCACTGGAGTGAATGTGGGATATAGGGATGCCGTAGAGAGACGCTGGAGACAGTGGGGGCTTTAGTGAATCTGTAGAGAGTCTGTGGAGTAGGCGAGGGCTATAGGGAAACTGTAGAGAGCCACTGAAGTCAGTGTGGACTATAGTGAAACCGTAGAGAGCCACTGGAGTCAGGGTGGGCCTTAGGGAAAACCTAGGAAGCTACTGGAGTCAGTGTGGTCTATAGGGAAACCGCAAAGAGCCGCTGGATTCAGCGAAGGCTATAGGGAAAACATACAGCTCCGCTGGCTTCAGTGTGGTCTATAGCGAAAACGTAGAGAGCCACTGGACACAGTGTGGCCTATAGGGAAACCGTACAGAGCCACTGGGGTCAGTGTGGACTATAGTGAAACCGTAGAGAGCCACTATAGACAGTGCGCGATACAGGGAAAGTGTAGCGAGCCACTGGATTCAGTGTGGTATAAAGGCAAACCCTTCAGAGCCGCTGGAGTCATTGCGGACTATAGGGAAAACGTTGAGAGCCACTAGGGACAGTGTGGGCTATAGGAAAACCGCAGAGAGCCACTGGAATCAGTGTTGTCTATAGGAAAACCGATGAGAGCCACTGGAGTCAGTGTGGGATATAGGGAAACCGTAGAGAGCTACTGGAGGCACTGTGGACTACAGGGAACCTCTTGTCAGCCAATGGAGTCAGTGTGGGATATAGGGAAAACGTGGAGAGCCAATGGATTCAGTGCAGGCTTTAAGCAAACGGTAGAGAACAGCTGCAGTCAGTATTGGCTTTAGGGAAACCGTAGAGTTCCACTGGAGTCAGGTGTGGACAATAGGGAAACCCTGGAGAGCCTCTGGAGTCAGTGTCGGTTTTAGGGAAACGGTATAGAGCCCCTGCAGTCTGTGTCAGCTATAGGGAAACCGTAGAGAGCCGCTGAAGACAGTGAGTGATAAAGGCATACCCTTAAGAGCCGCTGGATTCACTGTGGACTATAGGGAAACCGTTGGTAGCCACTAGGGACAGTGTAGGCTATACAAAAACCGGAGAGAGCCGCCGGAATCAGTGTGGGATATAAGGAAGCCCTAGAGAGCCACTGGAGTCATTATGGGCTATAGCGAAACAATAGAGAGCCATGGTGTCAGTGTGGTCTATAGGGAAACCGTAGAGAGCCACTGGTGTCAGTGTGGACTATAGGGAAACCATTGAGAGGCTCTGGAGTCAGTGTGGACTATGGGGAAACTGTAGAGAGACTCTGGATTCAGTGTGGGTAATAGGGAAACTGTATAGAGCCGCTGCAGTCTGTGTCAGCTATAGGGAAACCGTTGAGAGCCGCTAAATACAGTGTGTGATAAAGGCATTACCTTGAGAGCCGCTGGAGTCACTGTGGTCTATAGGGAAACCATTGAGAGGCTCTGGAGTCAGTGTGGACTTTGGGGAAACTGTAGAGAGGCTCTGGAGTCAGTGTGGGTTATAGGTAAACCGTAGAGAGCCACTGGGGTAAGGGTGGGCCATAGGGAAAACCTAGAGAGCTCCTGGAGTCAGTGTGGGCAATAGGAAAACCGTAGAGAGCTGCTGGAGACAGCGAGGGCTACAGCGAAACCGCACAGAGCCACTGGAGACAGTGTGCGCTATAGGGAAACCAGATAGAGCCACTGGAGTCAGTGTGGACTATAGGGAAACTGTAGAGAGCCACTGGAGTCATTGTGGACTATAGGGAAACCGTAGAGAGCCATGGTGTCAGTGTGGTCTCTAGGCAAACCGTAGAGAGCCACTGGAGTCAGGCTGGGCCATAGGGAAACCCTGGAGAGCTGCTGGAGGCAGTTTGGTCTATAGGGACACCTCAGAGAGCCAACTGAGTCAGCGAGGGCTATAGGGAAGCCGTACAGATCCGATCGAGTCAGTGTGGGCTATAGGGAAAACGCAGAGAGCCGCTGGAGTCAGTGTGGACTATAAAAGAATAATAGAAAGCCACTGGAGTGAGTGTGGGATATACGGAATCCGTAGAGAGCCACTGGAGACAGTGTGGGCTTTATTGAATCCATAGAGAGTCACTGGAGTCCGCGAGGGCTACAGAGAATTGATAGAGAGCGGCTGGCATCAGTGAGGACTGTCGGGAAACTGTAGAGAGTCACTGGAAGCACTGTGGGCTATAGGGAACCCATAGAGAGCCGCTGGTGTCAGTGTGCACTTTAGGGAAAACGTAGTGAGCCATTGAAGTCAGGGTGGGCCATAGGGAACCCGTAGAGAGCTACTGGAGTCAGACTGAGCTCTAGGGAAATCATAGAGAGCCACTGGAATCAGTGTGGACTATAGGAAAGCCGTAGAGAGCCAATGGAGGCAGTGTGGGATATAGGGAAAACGTGGAGAGCCACTGCAGTCAGAGCAGGCTTTAGGCAAACCGTAGAGAGCAGCTGGATTCAGTATGGGCTTTAGGGAAACCGTAGAGTTCCACTGGAGTTAGTTGTAGACTATAGTGAAACCGTGGAGAGTCAATGGAGTCAGTGTGGATTATAGTGAAACCGACGCGAGCCACTGGATTCAGTGTGGGCTATAGGGAAACCGTAGAGAGCCAATGGTGTCAGTGTGGACTGTAGGGAAACAGCAGGGGGCCAGTGGTTTCAGTGTGAACAATAGGGAAACCGTAGAGAGCATCTGGAGTGAGTGTCGACTTTAGGGACACCGTCGAGAGCCACTGGTGTGAGTGTGGACCTAAGGGACACCGTAGAGTGCAGCTGGATTCAGAGTGGGCTATAGGGAAAGCGTAGAGAGTCGCTGGAGTAAGTCTGGACTATAGGAAAACCGTAGAGAGCCACTGGGATCAGTGTGGACTATAAGAAAACCGTAGATAGCCACTATAAACAGTGCGTGATGTAGGAAAACTGTAGCGAGCCACTGGAGTCAGTATACACTATAGGGATACCATAGAGAGCCTGTGCAGTCAGTGTCAGCTTTACGGTAACTGTACAGTGCCGCTGAAGTCAGTGTGGGATAAAGGCAAACCCTTGAGAGCTGCTGGGGTCACTGTGGACTATAGGGAAACAGTTGAGAACCACGAGGGACAGTGTGGGCTATACGAAAACTGTATAGAGCCGCTGGAATCAGTGTGGGAGATAGGGAAGCCCTAGAGAGCCACTGGAGTCATTATGGGCTATAGCGAAACCATAGAGACCCACTGGAGTCATTATGGGCTATAGCGAAACCATAGAGAGCCACTGGAGTCAGTGTGGACTATAGTTAACCATAGAAAGCCACTGAAGTCATTGTGGACTATCGGGAAACCGTAGACAGACATGGTGTCAGTGTGGTCTATAGGGAAACAGCAGAGAGCCGCTGGTGTCAGTGTGGTTTTCCCATAGGGAAAACGTAGAGAGCCACTGGGACACAGTGTGGACTATAGGGAAACCGTACAGAGCCACTAGGGTCTGTGTGGACTATAGTGAAACCGTAGAGAGCCACTATAGACAGTGCGCGATACAGGGAAAGTGTAGCGAGCCACTGGATTCAGTTTAAGCTATAGGGAATACATAGAGATCCACTGCAGTCATTGTCAGCTATAGGGAAACTGTAGAAAGCCTCTGAAGTCAGTGTGGTATAAAGGCACACCCTTCAGAGCCGCTGGAGTCATTGTCGACTATAGGGAAACCGTTGAGAGCCACTAGGGACAGTGTGCGCTATAGGAAAACCGCAGAGAGCCACTGGAATCAGTGTGGGATATAGGGAAACCGTAGAGAGCTACTGGAGGCAGTGTGGACTGCAGGGAACCTCTTGTCAGCCAATGGAGTCAGTGTGGGATATAGGGAAAACGTGGAGAGCCAATGGATTCAGTGCAGGCTTTAAGCAAACAGTAGAGAACAGCTGGAGTCAGTATGGGCTTTAGGGAAATCGTAGAGTTCCACTGCAGTCAGGCCTGGACAATAGGGAAACCCTGGAGAGCCTCTGGAGTCAGTTTGGATTGAAGGGAAACCATAGGGAGGCACTGGAGGCAGTGTGGAATATACAGAAACAGTAGAGAGCCAATGACGTCAGTGTGGACTGTAGGGAAACAGTAAGGGGCCACTGGTGTCACTGTGGACTATAGGCAAACCGTGGAGAGCCACTGGAGTCAGTGAGGACTATAGGGAACCCTTAGAGAGCCATTGGTGTCACTGTGGTTTATAGGGAAACCATATAGAGCCACTGCAGTCTGCGTCAGCTATAGGGAAAATGTAGAGAGCTGCTGAAGACAGTGTGTGATAAAGGCATAGCCTTGAGAGCCGCTGGAGACTCTGTGGACTATAGGGAAACCTTTGGGAGCCACTAGGGACAGTGTGGGCTATACGAAAACCGTAGAGATCCGCCGGAATCAGTGTGGGATATAGGGAAGCCCTAGAGAGCCACTAGAGTCATTATGGTCTATAGCGAAACCATAGAGAGCCACTGGAGTCACTGTGGACTATAGGGAAACTGTAGAGAGCTACTGCAGTCATTGTGGACAATAGCGAAACCGTAGAGAGCCATGGTGTCAGTGTGGTCTATAGGGAAATCGTAGAGAGTCACTGGTGTCAGTGTGGACTATAGGGAAATCATAGAGAGGCTCTGGAGTCAGTGTGGACTATGGGGAAACTGTAGAGAGGCTCTGGAGTCAGTGTGGGTTATAGGTAAACCGTAGAGAGTCAGTGGTGTGAGTGTGGACCTAAGGGACACCGTAGAGAGCAGCTGGAGTAAGTCTGGACTATAGGAAAAACATAGAGAGCCATTGGAGTGAGTGTGGGATTTAGGGAGACCGTAGAGAGCCACGGGACACAGTGTGGGCTTTATTGAATCTGTAGAGAGCCACAGGTGTCACGAGGGCTATAGGGAAACCGTACAGAGCCACTGGAGAATTGGTGGAATGTAGGGAAACCATAGAGAGCCACTGGAAGGAGTGTGGGATATACAGAAGCCGTAGAGAGCCACTGGATTCTGTGTGGGCTATAGGGAAACCGTAGAGAGCCACGAGAGTCAGTGTGGACTATAGCGAAACCGTAGAGAGCCACTGGAGACAGTGTGGACTATAGGGAAACCGTAGAGAGCCACTATAAACAGTGCGTGATGCAAGAAAACTGTAGCGGGCCACTGGAGTCAGTATACGCTATAGGGATACCATAGAGAGCCTGTGCAGTCAGTGTCAGCTTTACGGCAACCATACAGTGCCGCTGAAGTCAGTGAGGATAAAGGCAAACCCTTGAGAGCTGCTGGAGTCTCTGTGGAGTATAGGGAAACAGTTGAGAACCACGAGGGACAGTGTGGGCTATACGAAAACTGTAGAGAACCGCTGGAATCAGTGTGGGAGATAGGGAAGCCCTAGAGAGCCACTGGAGTATTTATGGGCTACAGCGAAACCATAGAGAGCCACTGGAGTCTCTGTGGTTTATAGGGAAACCGTAGAGAGCCACTGCAGTCTTAGTCAGCTATAGGGAAACTGCAGAGAGCCGCTGAAGTCAGTGTGTGATAAAGGCAAACCCTTGAGAGACACTGGAGTCAGTGTGGACTATAGGGAAACTGTAGAGAGCACTGGAGTCATTGTGGACTATCGGGAAACCGTAGAGAGACATGGTGTCAGTGTGGTCTATAGGGAAACAGTAGAGAGCCGCTGGTGTCAGTGTGGACTATAGGGAAACCATTGAGAGCCTCTGGAGTCAGTGTGGACTATCCAGAAACTGTAGAGTGCCGCTGGAGTCAGTGTGGGATATAGGTAAACGGTAGAGAGCCACTGGAGTAAGGGTGGGCCATGGGAAAACCTAGAGAGCCACTGGAGTCAGTGTGGGCTATAGTTAAACGTAGAGGACAATAAACGTGTGGACAATAGGGAAACCCTGGAGAGCATCTGGAGTCATTGTGGGTTTTAGGGAAACCGTATAGAGCCACTGCAGTATGTGTCAGCTATAGGGAAACCGTAGAGAGCCGCTGAAGAGAGTGTGTGATAAAGGCATACCCTTGAGAGCCGCTGGAGTCACTGTGGACTATAGGGAAACCGTTGGTAGCCACTAGGGACAGTGTGGGCTATACAAAAACCGAAGAGAGCCGCCGGAATCAGTGTGGGATATAGGGAAGCCTTAGAGAGCCACTGGAGTCATTATGGGCTATTGCGAAACCATAGAGAGCCACTGGAGTCACTGTGGACTATAGGGAAACTGTAGAGAGCCACTGGAGTCATTGTGGACTATAGGGAAATGGTAGAGAGCCATGGTGTCAGTGTGGTCTATAGGGAAACCGTAGAGAGCCACTGGTGTCAGTGTGGACTATAGGGAAACCATTGAGAGTCTCTGGAGTCAGTGTGGACTATGGGGAAACTGTAGAGAGACTCTGGCGTCAGTGTGGGTTATAGGGAAACTGTATAGAGCCGCTGCAGTCTGTGTCAGCTATAGGGAAACTCTAGAGAGCCGCTAAATACAGTGTGTGATAAAGGCATTACCTTGAGAGCCGCTGGAGTCACTGTGGACTATAGGGAAACCGTCGGCACCCACTAGCAACAGTATGGGCTATACGAAAACCGTGGAGAGCGGCCGGAATCACTGTGGGATATAGGCATGCCCTATAGAGACACGGGAGTCAGTGTGGACTATAGGGAATCTGTAGAGAGCCACTGGAGTCAGTGTGGGTTACAGGTAAACCTTAGAGAACCACTGGAGTAAGGGTGGGCCATAGGGAAAACCGGGAGAGCTACTGGAGACAGTGTGGGCCAGAGGAAAACAGTAGAGAGCCGCTGGAGAGAGCGAGGGCTACAGAGAAACCGTAGAGAGCCACTGGAGTCAGTGTGCGCTATCGGGAATCCGTAGAGCGCCGTTGGAGTCAGTGTGGACTATAAAAGAACAATAGAGAGCCACTGGAGTGATTGTGGGATATCGGGATACCGTAGAGAGCCTCTGGAGACCGTGGGTGCTTTAGTGAATCTGTAGAGAGTCTCTGTAGTAGGCGAGGGCTATAGGGAAACCGTAGAGAGACAATGCTGTCAGTGTGGACAATAGGGAAACCGTAGAGAGCCACTGGTGCCAGTTTGGACTGTAGGGAAACCATAGGGAGCTACTGCCTTCAGTGTGGACTATAGTGAAACTGTAGAGAGCCGCTGGAGTCAATATGGTCGATAGAGAAACCATTGAGAGCCACTGCAGTAAGGGTGGGCCATAGGGAAAACCTAGAGAGCTACTGGAGTCGGTGTGGGCAATAAGAAAAGCGTAGAGAGCCGCTGGAGCCAACGAGGGCTACAGGGAAACGGTACAGAGCCACTGGAGTCAGTGTGGGCTATAGGGAAAACGTAGAGAGCCACTGGAGTCAGTGTGGACCATGACAAAACAATACAGAGCCACTGGAGTGAATGCGGGATATAGGGATACCGTAGAGGGCCTTGGAGACACTGGGGGCTTTAGTGAATCTGTAGAGAGTCTCTGGAGTAGGCGAGGTCTATAGGGAATCTGGAGCGAGTCAATGCTGTCAGTGTGGACTATAGGGAAACCATAGAGAGCCACTGGTGTCAGGGTGGGCTATAGGGAAAACGTAGAGAGCCACTGGAGTCAGGGTGGGCCATAGGGAAACCCTAGAGAGCTACTGGAGTCAGTTTGGTCTATAGTGAAACTGTAGAGAGCTACTGGAGTCAGTTTGGTCTATAGGGAGACCGCAGAGAGCCACTGGAGGCAGCGAGGGCAATAGGGAAACCGTACAGATCCGATGATTCAGTGTGGGCTATAGGGAAAATGCAGAGAGCCGCTGGAGTCAGTGTGGACTATGAAAGAATAATAGAAAGCCACTGGAGTGAGTGTGGGATATACGGAATCCGTAGAGAGCCACTGGAGACAGTGTGGACTTTATTCAAACCATAGAGAGTCACTTTAGTCAGCGAGGGCTATAGAGAAATCGTAGAGAGCGGCTGGCGTCAGTGAGGACTGTCGGGAAACCGTAGAGATTCGCTGAATGCAGTGTGGACCATAGGGAACCCATAGTTTGCCCCTGGTGTCAGTGTGCACTTTAGGGAAAATGTAGTGAGCCATTGGAGTCAGGGTGGGCCATAGGGAACCCGTAGAGAGCTACTGGAGTCAGACTGGGCTATAGGGAAATCATAGAGAGCCACTGGAGTCAGTGTGGACTATAGGAAAGCAGTAGAGAGCCACTGGAGGCACTGTGGGATATAGCGAAAACGTGGAGAGCCACAGGAGTCAGAGCAGGCTTTAGGCAAACCGTAAGGAGCAGCTGGATTCAGTATGGGCTTTAGGGAAACCGTAGAGAGCCGCTAGAGTCACTGTGGACTATAGGGAAACCGTTGGGAGCCACTAGGGACAGTGTGGGCTATACAAAAACCATAGAGAGCCGCTGGAATCAGTGTGGGATATAGGGAAGCCCAAGAGAGCCACTGGAGTCATTATGGGCTATAGCGAAACCATAGAGAGCCACTGGAGTCAGTGTCGTCTATAGGGAAACCGTAGAGAGCCACTGGAGTCTTTGTGGATAATAGGGAAACCGTAGACCGACATGGTGTCAGTGTGGTCTATAGGGAAACAGTAGAGAGCCGCTGGTGTCAGTGTGGACTATAGGGAAACCATTGAGAGGTTCTCGAGTCATTGTGGACTATGGGGAAACTGTAGAGAGCCTCTGGAGTCAGTGTGGGTTATAGGTAAACCATAGAGAGCCACTGGAAGTAGTGTGGGATATACGGAGGCCGTAGAGAGCCATTGGATTCTGTGTGGGCTATAGGGAAACCGTAGAGAGCCACCAGAGTCAGTGTGGACTATAGCGAAACCGTAGAGAGCCACTGGAGACAGTGTGGACTATAGGGAAACCGTAGAGAGCCACTGGGATCAGTGTGGACTATAAGAAAACCGTAGAGAGCCAGTATAGAGAGTGCGTGATGTAGGGAAACTGTACCGAGCCACTGGAGTCAGTATACGCTATAGGGATACCATAGAGAGCCTTTGCAGTCAGTGTCAGCTTTACGGCAACCGTAGAGTGCCGCTGAAGTCAGTGTGGGATAAAGGCAAACCCTTGAGAGCTGCTGGAGTCACTGTGGACTATAGGGAAACAGTTGAGAACCACGAGGGACAGTGTGGGCTGTACAAAAACTGCAGAGAGCCGCTGGAATCAGTGTGGGAGATAGGGAAGACCTAGAGAGCCACTGCAGTCATTATGGGCTATAGCGAAACCATAGAGAGCCACTGGAGTCAGTGTAGACTATAGGGAAACCGTAGAGAGCCACTGGAGACATTGTGGTCTATAGGGAAACAGTAGAGAGCCGCTGGTGTCAGTGTGGACTATAGGGAAACCATTGAGAGCCTCTGGAGTCAGTGTGGACTATCCGGAAACTGTAGAGTACCGCTGGAGTCAGTGTGGGATATAGGCAAACTGTAGAGAGCCACTGCAGTAAGGGTGGCCCATAGGGAAAACCTAGACATCCACTGGAGTCAGTGTGGGCTATAGTTAAACCGTAGAGAGCCGCTGGAGTCAGTGTGGACCATAAAAAACAATAGAGAGCCACTGGAGTAAATGTGGGATATAGGGATACCGTAGAGAGACGCTGGAGACAGTGGGGGCTTTAGTGAATCTGTAGAGAGTCTGTGGAGTAGGCGAGGGCTATAGGGAAACTGTAGAGAGCCACTGAAGTCAGTGTGGACTATAGTGAAACCGTAGAGAGCCACTGGAGTCAGGGTGGGCCTTAGGGAAAACCTAGGGAGCTACTGGAGTCAGTGTGGTCTATAGGGAAACCGCAAAGAGCCGCTGGATTCAGCGAAGGCTATAGGGAAAACATACAGCTCCGCTGGCTTCAGTGTGGTCTATAGCGAAAACGTAGAGAGCCACTGGACACAGTGTGGCCTATAGGGAAACCGTACAGAGCCACTGGGGTCAGTGTGGACTATAGTGAAACCGTAGAGAGCCACTATAGACAGTGCGCGATACAGGGAAAGTGTAGCGAGCCACAGGATTCAGTGTACGCTATAGGGAAAACATAGAGAGCTATTGCAGTCATTGTCAGCTATAGGGAAACTGTAGAAAGGCGCTGAAGTCAGTGTGGTATAAAGGCAAACCCTTCAGAGCCGCTGGAGTCATTGTGGACTATAGGGAAACCTTTGAGAACCACTAGGGACAATGTGGGCTATAGGAAAACTGCAGAGATCCACTGGAATCAGTGTAGACTATAGCAAAAGCGTAGAGAGCCACTGGAGTCAGTGTGGGATGTAGCGAAACCGTAGAGAGCTACTGGATGCAGCGTGGACTATAGGGAACCTCTTGTCAGCCAATGGAGTCAGTGTGGGATATAGGGAAAACGTGGAGAGCCAATGGATTCAGTGCAGGATTTAAGCAAACGGTAGAGAACAGCTGCAGTCAGTATTGGCTTTAGGGAAACCGTAGAGTTCCACTGGAGTCAGGTGTGGACAATAGGGAAACCCTGGAGAGCAACTGGAGTCATTGTGGGTTTTAGGGAAACCGTATAGAGCCACTGCAGTATGTGTCAGCTATAGGGAAACCGTAGAGAGCCGCTGAAGAGAGTGTGTGATAAAGGCATACCCTTGAGAGCCGCTGGAGTCACTGTGGACTATAGGGAAACCGTTGGTAGCCACTAGGGACAGTGTGGGCTATACAAAAACCGAAGGGAGCCGCTGGAATCAGTGTGGGATATAGGGAAGCCTTAGAGAGCCACTGGAGTCATAATGGGCTATTGCAAAACCATAGAGAGCCACTGGAGTCAGTGTGGACTATAGGGAAACTGTAGAGAGCCACTGGAGTCATTGTGGACTATAGGGAAACGGTAGAGAGCCACTGGTGTCAGTGTGGACAATAGGGAAACCATTGAGAGTCTCTGGAGTCAGTGTGGACTATGGGGAAACTGTAGAGAGACTCTGGCGTCAGTGTGGGTTATAGGGAAACTGTATAGAGCCGCTGCAGTCTGTGTCAGCTATAGGAAAACTCTAGAGAGCCGCTAAATACAGTGTGTGATAAAGGCATTACCTGGAGTCAGTGTGCGCTATCGGGAATCCGTAGAGCGCCGCTGGAGTCAGTGTGGACTATAAAAGAACAATAGAGAGCCACTGGAGTGATTGTGGGATATAGGGATACCGTAGAGAGCCTCTGGAGACCGTGGGTGCTTTAGTGAATCTTTAGAGAGTCTCTGTAGTAGGCGAGAGCTATAGGGAAAACGTAGAGAGACAATGCTGCCAGTGTGGACTATAGGGAAACCGTACAGAGCCACTGGTGCCAGTTTGGACTGTAGGGAAACCATAGGGAGCTACTGCCTTCAGTGTGGACTATAGTGAAACTGTAGAGAGCCGCTGGAGTCAATATGGTCTATAGAGAAACCATTGAGAGCCACTGCAGTAAGGGTGGGCCATAGGGAAAACCTAGAGAGCTACTGGAGTCGGTGTGGGCAATAAGAAAAGCGTAGAGAGCCGCTGGAGCCAACGAGGGCTACAGGGAAACGGTACAGAGCCACTGGAGTCAGTGTGGGCTATAGGGAAACCGTAGAGAGCCAAAGGAGTCAGTGTGGACCATGACAAAACAATACAGAGCCACTGGAGTGAATGTGGGATATAGAGATACCGTAGAGGGCCTTGGAGACACTGGGGGCTTTAGTGAATCTGTAGAGAGTCTCTGGAGTAGGCGAGGTCTATAGGGAATCTGGAGCGAGTCAATGCTGTCAGTGTGGACTATAGGGAAACCGTAGAGAGCCATTGGTGTCAGGGTGGGCCATAGGGAAAACCTAGGGAGCTACTGGAGTCAGTGTGGGCTATAGGGAAACCGCTGAGAGCCGCTGGAGTCAGCGAGGGCTATACTGAAACCGTACAGCTCCGCTGGCTTCGGTGTGGTCTATAGGGAAAACTTAAAGAGCCACTGGAGACAGTGTGGACTATAGGGAAACTGTACAGAGCCACTGGGGTCAGTGTGCACTATAGTGAAACCGTAGAGAGCCACTATAGACAGTGCGCGATACAGGGAAAGTGTAGCGAGCCACAGGATTCAGTGTACGCTATAGGGAAAACATAGAGAGCTATTGCAGTCATTGTCAGCTATAGGGAAACTGTAGAAAGGCGCTGAAGTCAGTGTGGTATAAAGGCAAACCCTTCAGAGCCGCTGGAGTCATTGTGGACTATAGGGAAACCTTTGAGAACCACTAGGGACAATGTGGGCTATAGGAAAACTGCAGAGATCCACTGGAATCAGTGTAGACTATAGCAAAAGCGTAGAGAGCCACTGGAGTCAGTGTGGGATATAGCGAAACCGTAGAGAGCTACTGGATGCAGCGTGGACTATAGGGAACCTCTTGTCAGCCAATGGAGTCAGTGTGGGATATAGGGAAAACGTGGAGAGCCAATGGATTCAGTGCAGGATTTAAGCAAACGGTAGAGAACAGCTGCAGTCAGTATTGGCTTTAGGGAAACCGTAGAGTTCCACTGGAGTCAGGTGTGGACAATAGGGAAACCCTGGAGAGCAACTGGAGTCATTGTGGGTTTTAGGGAAACCGTATAGAGCCACTGCAGTATGTGTCAGCTATAGGGAAACCGTAGAGAGCCGCTGAAGAGAATGTGTGATAAAGGCATACCCTTGAGAGCCGCTGGAGTCACTGTGGACTATAGGGAAACCGTTGGTAGCCACTAGGGACAGTGTGGGCTATACAAAAACCGAAGGGAGCCGCTGGAATCAGTGTGGGATATAGGGAAGCCTTAGAGAGCCACTGGAGTCATAATGGGCTATTGCGAAACCATAGAGAGCCACTGGAGTCAGTGTGGACTATAGGGAAACTGTAGAGAGCCACTGGAGTCATTGTGGACTATAGGGAAACGGTAGAGAGCCATGGTGTCAGTGTGGTCTATAGGGAAACCGTAGAGAGCCACTGGTGTCAGTGTGGACTATAGGGAAACCATTGAGAGTCTCTGGAGTCAGTGTGGACTATGGGGAAACTGTAGAGAGACTCTGGCGTCAGTGTGGGTTATAGGGAAACTGTATAGAGCCGCTGCAGTCTGTGTCAGCTATAGGAAAACTCTAGAGAGCCGCTAAATACAGTGTGTGATAAAGGCATTACCTGGAGTCAGTGTGCGCTATCGGGAATCCGTAGAGCGCCGCTGGAGTCAGTGTGGACTATAAAAGAACAATAGAGAGCCACTGGAGTGATTGTGGGATATAGGGATACCGTAGAGAGCCTCTGGAGACCGTGGGTGCTTTAGTGAATCTTTAGAGAGTCTCTGTAGTAGGCGAGAGCTATAGGGAAAACGTAGAGAGACAATGCTGTCAGTGTGGACAATAGGGAAACCGTAGAGAGCCACTGGTGCCAGTTTGGACTGTAGGGAAACCATAGGGAGCTACTGCCTTCAGTGTGGACTATAGTGAAACTGTAGAGAGCCGCTGGAGTCAATATGGTCTATAGAGAAACCATTGAGAGCCACTGCAGTAAGGGTGGGCCATAGGGAAAACCTAGAGAGCTACTGGAGTCGGTGTGGGCAATAAGAAAAGCGTAGAGAGCCGCTGGAGCCAACGAGGGCTACAGGGAAACGGTACAGAGCCACTGAAGTCAGTGTGGGCTATAGGGAAACCGTAGAGAGCCAAAGGAGTCAGTGTGGACCATGACAAAACAATACAGAGCCACTGGAGTGAATGTGGGATATAGAGATACCGTAGAGGGCCTTGGAGACACTGGGGGCTTTAGTGAATCTGTAGAGAGTCTCTGGAGTAGGCGAGGTCTATAGGGAATCTGGAGCGAGTCAATGCTGTCAGTGTGGACTATAGGGAAACCGTAGAGAGCCATTGGTGTCAGGGTGGGCTATAGGGAAAACGTAGAGAGCCACTGGAGTCAGGGTGGGCCATAGGGAAACCCTAGAGAGCTACTGGAGTCAATTTGGTCTATAGTGAAACTGTAGAGAGCTACTGGAGTCAGTTTGGTCTATAGGGAGACCGCAGAGAGCCACTGGATGCAGCGAGGGCAATAGGGAAACCGTACAGATCCGATGATTCAGTGTGGGCTATAGGGAAAATGCAGAGAGCCGCTGGAGTCAGTGTGGACTATAAAAGAATAATAGAGATCCACTGGAGTGAGTGTGGGATATACGGAATCCGTAGAGAGCCACTGGAGACAGTGTGGACTTCATTGAAACCATAGAGAGTCACTTTAGTCAGCGAGGGCTATAGAGAAATCGTAGAGAGCGGCTGGCGTCAGTGAGGACTGTCGGGAAACCGTAGAGATTTGCTGAATGCAGTGTGGACCATAGGGAACCCATAGTTTGCCGCTGGTGTCAGTGTGCACTTTAGGGAAAACGTAGTGAGCCATTGGAGTCAGGGTGGGCCATAGGGAACCCGTAGAGAGCTACTGGAGTCAGACTGGGCTATAGGGAAATCATAGAGAGCCACTGGAGTCAGTGTGGACTATAGGAAAGCAGTAGAGAGCCACTGGAGGCACTGTGGGATATAGCGAAAACGTGGAGAGCCACTGGAGTCAGAGCAGGCTTTAGGCAAACCGTAAGGAGCAGCTGGATTCAGTATGGGCTTTAGGGAAACCGTAGAGAGCCGCTAGAGTCTAGGGACAGTGTGGGCTATACAAAAACCATAGAGAGCCGCTGGAATCAGTGTGGGATATAGGGAAGCCCAAGAGAGCCACTGGAGTCATTATGGGCTATAGCGAAACCATAGAGAGCCACTGGAGTCAGTGTCGTCTATAGGGAAACCGTAGAGAGCCACTGGAGTCATTGTGGACAATAGGGAAACCGTAGACCGACATGGTGTCAGTGTGGTCTATAGGGAAACAGTAGAGAGCCGCTGGTGTCAGTGTGGACTATAGGGAAACCATTGAGAGGTTCTCGAGTCATTGTGGACTATGGGGAAACTGTAGAGAGCCTCTGGAGTCAGTGTGGGTTATAGGTAAACCATAGAGAGCCACTGGAAGTAGTGTGGGATATACGGAGGCCGTAGAGAGCCACTGGATTCTGTGTGGGCTATAGGGAAACCGTAGAGAGCCACCAGAGTCAGTGTGGACTATAGCGAAACCGTAGAGAGCCACTGGAGACAGTGTGGACTATGGGGAAACCGTAGAGAGCCACTGGGATCAGTGTGGACTATAAGAAAACCGTAGAGAGCCACTATAGAGAGTGCGTGATGTAGGGAAACTGTACCGAGCCACTGGAGTCAGTATATGCTATAGGGATACCATAGAGAGCCTTTGCAGTCAGTGTCAGCTTTACGGCAACCGTAGAGTGCCGCTGAAGTCAGTGTGGGATAAAGGCAAACCCTTGAGAGCTGCTGGAGTCACTGTGGACTATAGGGAAACAGTTGAGAACCACGAGAGACAGTGTGGGCTGTACAAAACTGCAGAGAGCCGCTGGAATCAGTGTGGGAGATAGGGAAGCCCTAGAGAGCCACTGCAGTCATTATGGGCTATAGCGAAACCATAGAGAGCCACTGGAGTCAGTGTAGACTATAGGGAAACCGTAGAGAGCCACTGGAGACATTGTGGTCTATAGGGAAACAGTAGAGAGCCGCTGGTGTCAGTGTGGACTATAGGGAAACCATTGAGAGCCTCTGGAGTCAGTGTGGACTATCCGGAAACTGTAGAGTACCGCTGGAGTCAGTGTGGGATATAGGCAAACTGTAGAGAGCCACTGCAGTAAGGGTGGCCCATAGGGAAAACCTACACATCCACTGGAGTCAGTGTGGGCTATAGTTAAACCGTAGAGAGCCGCTGGAGTCAGTGTGGACCATAAAAAACAATAGAGAGCCACTGGAGTGAATGTGGGATATAGGGATGCCGTAGAGAGACGCTGGAGACAGTGGGGGCTTTAGTGAATCTGTAGAGAGTCTGTGGAGTAGGCGAGGGCTATAGGGAAACTGTAGAGAGCCACTGAAGTCAGTGTGGACTATAGTGAAACCGTAGAGAGCCACTGGAGTCAGGGTGGGCCTTAGGGAAAACCTAGGAAGCTACTGGAGTCAGTGTGGTCTATAGGGAAACCGCAAAGAGCCGCTGGATTCAGCGAAGGCTATAGGGAAAACATACAGCTCCGCTGGCTTCAGTGTGGTCTATAGCGAAAACGTAGAGAGCCACTGGACACAGTGTGGCCTATAGGGAAACCGTACAGAGCCACTGGGGTCAGTGTGGACTATAGTGAAACCGTAGAGAGCCACTATAGACAGTGCGCGATACAGGGAAAGTGTAGCGAGCCACTGGATTCAGTGTGGTATAAAGGCAAACCCTTCAGAGCCGCTGGAGTCATTGCGGACTATAGGGAAAACGTTGAGAGCCACTAGGGACAGTGTGGGCTATAGGAAAACCGCAGAGAGCCACTGGAATCAGTGTTGTCTATAGGAAAACCGATGAGAGCCACTGGAGTCAGTGTGGGATATAGGGAAACCGTAGAGAGCTACTGGAGGCACTGTGGACTACAGGGAACCTCTTGTCAGCCAATGGAGTCAGTGTGGGATATAGGGAAAACGTGGAGAGCCAATGGATTCAGTGCAGGCTTTAAGCAAACGGTAGAGAACAGCTGCAGTCAGTATTGGCTTTAGGGAAACCGTAGAGTTCCACTGGAGTCAGGTGTGGACAATAGGGAAACCCTGGAGAGCCTCTGGAGTCAGTGTCGGTTTTAGGGAAACGGTATAGAGCCCCTGCAGTCTGTGTCAGCTATAGGGAAACCGTAGAGAGCCGCTGAAGACAGTGAGTGATAAAGGCATACCCTTAAGAGCCGCTGGATTCACTGTGGACTATAGGGAAACCGTTGGTAGCCACTAGGGACAGTGTAGGCTATACAAAAACCGGAGAGAGCCGCCGGAATCAGTGTGGGATATAAGGAAGCCCTAGAGAGCCACTGGAGTCATTATGGGCTATAGCGAAACAATAGAGAGCCATGGTGTCAGTGTGGTCTATAGGGAAACCGTAGAGAGCCACTGGTGTCAGTGTGGACTATAGGGAAACCATTGAGAGGCTCTGGAGTCAGTGTGGACTATGGGGAAACTGTAGAGAGACTCTGGATTCAGTGTGGGTAATAGGGAAACTGTATAGAGCCGCTGCAGTCTGTGTCAGCTATAGGGAAACCGTTGAGAGCCGCTAAATACAGTGTGTGATAAAGGCATTACCTTGAGAGCCGCTGGAGTCACTGTGGACTATAGGGAAACCGTCGGCACCCACTAGCAACAGTATGGGCTATACGAAAACCGTGGAGAGCGGCCGAAATCAGTGTGGGATATAGGCATGCCCTAGAGAGCCACTGGAGTCATTATGGGCTATAGCGAAACCATAGAGAGCCACTGGAGTCAGTGTGGACTATAGGAAACTGTAGTGAGCCACTGAAGTCATTGTCGACTATAGGGAAACTGTAGAGAGACATGGTATCAGTGTGGTCTATAGGGAAACCGTAGAGAGCCACTGGGGTCAGTGTGGACTATAGGGAAACCATTGAGAGGCTCAGGAGCCAGTGTGGACTATTTGGAAACTGTAGAGAGCCTCTGGAGTCAGAGTGGGTTATAGGTAAACCGTAGAGAGCCACTGGAGTAAGGTTGGGCCATAGGGAAAACCGAGAGAGCTACTGGAGACAGTGTGGGCAATAGGAAAACAGTAGAGAGCCGCTGGAGACAGCGAGGGCTACAGAGAAACCGTACAGAGCCACTGGAGTCAGTGTGCGCTATCGGGAATCCGTAGAGCGCCGCTGGAGTCAGTGTGGACTATTAAAAACAATAGAGAGCCACTGGAGTGATTGTGGGATATAGGGATACCGTAGAGACCCTTTGGAGACCGTGGGTGCTTTAGTGAATCTGTGTAGAGTCTCTGTAGTAGGCGAGGGCTATAGGGAAACCGTAGAGTTACAATGCTGTCAGTGTGGACTATAGGGAAACCGTAGAGAGCCACTGGTGCCAGTTTGGACTGTAGGGAAACCATAGGGAGCTATTGCATTCAGTGTGGACTATAGTGAAACTGTAGAGAGCCGCTGGAGTCAGTATGGTCTATAGTGAAACCATTGAGAGCCACTGCAGTAAGGGTGGGCCATAGGGAAAACCTAGAGAGCTACTGGAGTCGGTGTGGGCAATACGAAAAGCGTAGAGAGCCGCTGGAGCCAACGAGGGCTACAGGGAAATGGTACAGAGTCACTGGAGTCAGTGATGGCTATAGGGAAACCTTAGAGAGCCACTGGAGTCAGTGTGGACCATGACAAAACAATACAGAGCCACTGGAGTGAATGTGGGATATAGGGATACTGTAGAGGGCCTTGGAGACACTGGGGGCTTTAGTGAATCTGTAGAGAGTCTCTGAAGTAGGCGAGGTCTATAGGGAATCTGGAGCGAGTCAATGCTGTCAGATTGGACTATAGGGAAACCGTAGAGAGCCACTGGTGTCAGGGTGGGCTGTAGGGAAAACGTAGAGAGCCACTGGAGTCAGGGTGGGCCATAGGGAAACCTTAGAGAGCTACTGGAGTCAGTTTGGTCTATAGTGAAACTGTAGAGAGATACTGGACTCAGTTTGGTCTATAGGGAGACCGCAGAGAGCCACTGGAGGCAGCGAGGGCAATAGGGAAACCGTACAGATCCGATGGATTCAGTGTGGGCTATAGGGAAAACGCAGAGAGCCACACTGGAGTCAGTGTGGACTATAAAAGAATAATAGAATGCCACTGGAGTGAGTGTGGGATATACGGAATCCGTAGAGAGCCACTGGAGACAGTGTGGACTTTATTCAAACCATAGAGAGTCACTGGAGTCAGCGAGGGCTATAGCGAAATCGTAGAGAGCGGCTGGCGTCAGTGAGGACTATCGGGAAACCATAGAGAGTCGCTGGAGGCAGTTTGGACTATAGGGAACCCATAGTTTGCCGCAGGTGTCAGTGTGCACTTTAGGGAAAACGTAGTGAGCCATTGGAGTCAGGGTGGGCCATAGGGAACCCGTAGAGAGCTACTGGAGTCAGACTGGTCTATAGGGAAATCATAGAGAGCCACTGGAGTCAGTGTGGACTATAGGAAAGCAGTAGAGAGCCACTGGAGGCAGTGTGGGATATAGGGAAAACGTGGAGAGCCACTGGAGTCAGAGCAGGCTTTAGGCAAACCGTAAGGAGCAGCTGGATTCAGTATGGGCTTTAGGGAAACCGTAGAGTTCCACTGGAGTTAGTTGTGGACTATAGTGAAAACGTGGAGAGTCAATGGAGTCAGTGTGGATTATAGGGAAACCGTCGCGAGCCACTGGAGTCAGTGTGGGCTATAGGAAAATCATTGAGAGCCTCTGGAGTCAGTGTGGACTATCAGGAAACTGTAGAGTGCCACTGGAGTCAAGGTGGGATATAGGTAAACCGTAGAGAGCCACTGGAGTAAGGGTGGGCCATAGGGAAAACCTAGAGAGCCACTGGAGTCGGTGTGGGCTATAGTTAAACCGTAGAGAGCCGCTGGAGTCAGTGTGGACCATAAAAAACAATCGAGAGCCACTGGAGTCAGTGTGGGCAGTAGTGAAACTGTAGAGAGCCACTGGAGTCAGGCTGGGCCATAGGGAAAACCTAGGGAGCTACTGGAGTCAGTGTGGGCTATAGGGAAACCGCTGAGAGCCGCTGGAGTCAGCGAGGGCTATACGGAAACCGTACAGCTCCGCTGGCTTCGGTGTGGTCTATAGGGAAAACTTAAAGAGCCACTGGAGACAGTGTAGACTATAGGGAAACCGTACAGAGCCACTGGGGTCAGTGTGCACTATAGTGAAACCGTAGAGAGCCACTATAGACAGTGCGCGATACAGGGAAAGTGCAGCGAGCCACAGGATTCAGTGTACGCTATAGGGAAAACATAGAGAGCTATTGCAGTCATTGTCAGCTATAGGGAAACTGTAGAAAGGCGCTGAAGTCAGTGTGGTATAAAGGCAAACCCTTCAGAGCCGCTGGAGTCATTGTGGACTATAGGGAAACCTTTGAGAACCACTAGGGACAGTGTGGGCTATAGTAAAGCTGCAGAGATCCACTGCAATCAGTGTGGACTATAGCAAAACCGTAGAGAGCCACTGGAGTCAGTGTGGGATATAGCGAAACCGTAGAGAGCTACTGGATGCAGCATGGACTATAGGGAACCTCTTGTCAGCCAATGGAGTCAGTGTGGGATATAGGGAAAACGTGGAGAGCCAATGGATTCAGTGCAGGATTTAAGCAAACGGTAAAGAACAGCTGGAGTCAGTATGGGCTTTACGGAAACCGTAGAGTTCCACTGGAGTCAGGTGTGGACTATATGGAAACCCTGGACAGCCTCTCGAGTCAGTTATGTTTGAAGGCAAACCATAGGGAGGCACTGGAGTCAGTGTGGAATATACGGAAGCAGTAGAGAGCCAATGAGGTCAGTTTGGACTTTAGGGAAAAAGGAAGGGGCCACTGGTGTCACTGTGGACTATAGGGAAACCGTAGAGAACCACTGGATTGAGAGTGGACTTTAGGGAAACCGTGGAGAGCTGCTGGTGTCAGTGTGGACTAAAGGGACACCGTAGAGAGCCACTGGAGTCAGTGTGAATTATCGGGAAACCGTAGAGAGCCACTGGAGTCAGTGTGGACGATAGGGAAACCGTGGAGCGCCAATGGTGTCAATGTGGACTGCACGGAAACAGTAGGGGGTCACCGGTTTCAATGTGGACTATAGGGAAACTGTAGAGAGCCACTGGAGTGAGTGTGGACTTTAGGGAAACCGTCGAGAGCCACTGGTGTCAGTGAGGACCAAAGGGATACCATAGAGAGCCTCTGGAGTCAGTGTGGTTTATAGCAAAAACCGTAGAGAGCAGCTGGAGTCAGTGTGGACTATAGGAAAAGCATAGAGAGCCACTGGAGTGAGTGTGTGATTTCGGGAAACCCCCTACACTGACATTGTGGACTATAGGGAAACCCGTGAGAGCCACTAGGGACAGTGTGGCCTATAGGAAAACCGCAGAGAGCCACTGTAATCAGTGTGGACTATAGGAAACCGTAGATCGCCCTGGAGTCAGTGTGGACTATAGGGAACCCTTAGGGAGCCATTTGAATCACTGTGGTTTATAGGGAAACCATATAGAGCCACTGCAGTCGGTGTCAGCTACAGGGAAACCGTAGAGAGCTGTTGAACACAGTGTGTGATAAAGGCATACCCTTGAGAGCCACTGGGTTCACTGTGGACTATAGGGAAAACGTTGGGAGCCACTGGGGACAGTGTGGGCTATACGAAAACCGTAGAGAGCCGCCGGAATCAGTGTGGGATATAGGGAAGCCCTAGAGAGCCACTAGAGTCATTATGTGCTATAGCGAACCCTTAGAGAGCCACTGGAGTCGGTTTGGACTATAGGGAAACTGTAGAGAGCCACTGGAGTCATTGTGGACAATAGGGAAACCGTAGAGAGCCATGGTGTCAGTGTGGTCTAGAGGGAAACCGCAGAGAGCCACTGGTGTCAGTGCAGACTATAGGGAAAACATTGAGAGGCTCTGGAGTCAGTGGGGACTATGGAGAAACTGTAGAGAGCCTCTGGAGTCAGTGTGGGTTATAGGTAAACTGTAGAGAGCCACTGGAGTAAGGGTGGGCCATAGGGAAAACCTAGAGAGCAACTGCAGTCAGTGTGGGCAATAGGAAAACTGTAGAGAGCCGCTGGAGACAGCGAGGGCTATAGGGGAAACGTACAGAGCCACTGGAGTATTTGTGGAATGTAGGGAAACGATAGAGAGCCACTGGAAGTAGTGTGGGATATACGGAAGCCGTAGAGAGCCACTGGATTCAGTGTGGGCTATAGTGAAATCGTAGAGAGCCACCAGAGTCAGTGTGGACTATAGCGAAACCGTAGAAAGCCACTGGAGACAATGTGGACTATAGGGAAACCGTAGAGAGCCACTGGGATCAGTGTAGACTTTAAGAAAACCGTAGATATCCACTATAGACAGTGCGTGATGTAGGGAAACTGTAGCGAGCCTCTGGAGTCAGTGTACGCTATAGGGAAACCATAGAGAGCCACTGCAGTCAGTGTCAGCATTAGGGAAACGGTAGAGTGCCACTGAAGTCAGTGTGGGATAAAGGCAAACACTTGAGAGCTGCTGGAGTCACTGTGGACTATAGGGAAACAGTTGAGAACCACGAGGGACAGTGTGGGCTATATGAAAACTGTAGAGATTCGCTGGAATCAGTGTTGGAGATAGGGAAGCCCTAGAGAGCCGCTGGAGTCACTATGGGCTATAGCGAAACCATAGAGAGCCACTGGAGTCACTGTGGTTTATAGGGAAAGTGTAGAGAGCCACTGCAGTCTTTGTCAGCTATAGGGAAACCGTAGAGAGCCACTGAAGTCAGTGTGTGATAAAGGCAAACCCTTGAGAGCCGCTGGAGTCACTGTGGACTATAGGGAAACCGTTGGGAGCCACTAGGGACAGTGTGAGCTATACAAAACCCGTAGAGAGCCGCTGGAATCAGTGTGGGATATGCGGAAGCCCAACAGAGCCACTGGAGTCATTATGGGCTATAGCGAAACCATAGAGAGCCACTGGAGTCAGTGTGGACTATAGGGAAACCGTAGAGAGCGACTGGAGTCATTGTGGACTATCGGGAAACCGTACAGAGCCACGGTGTCAGTGTGGTCTATCGGGAAACAGTAGAGAGCCACCGGAATCAATGTGCGATATAGGTAAACCATAGAGAACCACAGGAGTAAGGGTGGGCCATAGGGAAAACCTAGAGAGCTACTGGAGTCAGTGTGGGCAATAGGAAATCGTAGAGAGCCGCTGGAGACAGCGAGGGCTACAGGGAAACCGTACAGAGCCACTAGAGTCAGTGTGCGCTATAAGGAATCCGTAGATAGGTGCTGGAGTCAGTGTGGACTATAAAAAAAACAATAGAGAGCCACTGGAGTGAATGAGGGATATAGGGATACTGTAGAGAGACACTGGAGACAGTGGGGTCTTTAGTGAATCTGTAGAGAGTCTCTGGAGTAGGCGAGGACTATAGGGAAACAGTGGATCGACAATGCTGTCAGTGTGGACTATAGGGAAACCGTAGAGAGCCACTGGTACCAGTTTGGACTATAGGGAAAAAATAGGGAGCTACTGGATTCAGTGTGGTCTATAGTGAAACTGTATAGAGCCACTGGAGTCAGTGTGGGCTATAGTGAAAACATAGAGAGCCACTGGAGTCAGGGCTGGCCATAGGGAAACCCTAGAGAGCTACTGGAGTCAGTGTGGGCTATAGGCAAACCGTACAGGACCGCTGGAGTCAGTGTGGGCTATAGGGAAAACGTAGAGAGCCACTGGAGTCAGTGTGGACTATAAAAGAATAATAGAAAGCCACTGGAGGGAGAGTGGCACATAGGGATACCGTGGAGAGCCGCTGGAGACAGTGGGGGCTTTAGTGAATCTGTAGAGAGTCTCTGGGGTAGGCGATGTCTATAGGGAATCTGGAGCGAGTCAATGCTGTCAGTGTGTACTATAGGGAAACCGTAGAGAGCCACTGGTGTCAGGGTGGACTATGGGGAAACCATAGAGAGCCACTGGAGACAGTGTGAACTATAGTGAAACCGTAGAGAGGCACTGGAGTCAGGGTGGGCCATAGGGAAACCCTAGAGAGCTACTGGAGTCAGTTTGGTCTATAGGGAGACCGCAGAGAGCCTCTGCAGTCGGCGAGGGCAATAGGGAAACCGTACAGATCCTTTGGAGTCAGTGTGGGCTATAGGGAAAACGCAGAGAGCTGCTGGAGTTAGTGTGGACTATAAAAGAATAATAGAAAGCCACTGGTGTGTGTGTGGGAAATAGGGAATCCGTAGAGAGCCACTGGAGACAGTGTGGGCTTTAGTGAATCCATAGAGAGTCACTGGAGCTGGCGAGGGCTATAGGGAAATCGTAGAGAGCGGCTGGTGTCAGTGAGGACTGTCGGGAAACCGTAGAGTCACTGGAGGCAGTGTGGACTATCGGGAACCCGTAGAGAGCCATTGGTGTCAGTGTGCACTTTAGGGAAAACGTATTGAGCCACTGGAGTCAGGGTGGCCCATAGGGATGCCGTAGAGAACTACTGGAGTCAGACTGGGCTATAGGGAAAGTATAAATAGCCACTGGAGTCAGTGTGGACTATAGGAAAGCCGTAGAGAGCCACTGGGATCAGTGTGGGATATAGGGAAAATGTGGAGAGCCACTGGAGTCAGAGCAGGCTTTAGGCAAACCGTAGAGAGCAGCTGGATTCAGTATAACTCCAGCAGCTCTCTCCGTTTTACCTATAGCCCAAACTGACTCCAGAAGCTCTCAATGGTATCGCTAAGTCCAGAGTGACTGCAGTGGCTCTCTCCGGATTCTGTATAGTCCACACAAACACCAGTGGCTCTCTTCGGTTTCCCTATAGTCCACACTGACTCCAGTGAGTCTCTATGTTTTATCTATAGCCCACAGTGGCTCTAGTGGCTCTCTAAGGATTCCCAATGTCTCACCCTGACTCCAGTGGCCCTCTACCGTTTCCCTATGGTCCACAGTCACTCTATTGGCTTTCTTTGGCTTCCGTATATCCCACACTGATTCCAGCGGGTCTCTATGGTTTCCTTATAGTCCACACCTGACTGCAGCGTCCCTCTACGTGTTCCGTAAGGCACATACGGTCACCAACTGCTCTCTACTGTTTCGCTGTAGTCCACACTAACTCCAGCGGCTCTCTAGGATTTCCCTATATCCCCTACTGACTCCAGTGGCTCACTATGCTTTCCCTTTATCACACACTGACTCTATAGGCTCTCTACATTTTCCCTCTAGTCCACACTGACTCCAGTGGCTCTCTACGGTTTCCCTATAGACCACACAGACTCTAGTAGCTCTCTACGGTTTCTCAATGGCCCACACTGACTCCAGTGGCCAACTACCGTTTCCCTATAGTCCACACTCACTCCATTTGCTCTCTACGGCTTCCGTATATCCCATACTGATTCCAGCGGCTCTCTATGGTTTCCTTATAGTCCACACGTGACTGTAGCGTCCCTCTACGGGTTGCTTAAAACACGCACTGTCTCCAGCTGCTCCCTACCTTTTCACTATAGCCAACACTGACTCCAGCGGCTCTCTTAGTTATCCCTATATCCTACAATGAATCCCGTGGCTCACTATGGTTTCCCCTTATCACACACTGACTCTACTGACTCTCTACGGTTTCCCTATAGCCCACACTGACTGCAGCCGCTCTCTACGGTTTCCCTATACACCACTCTGATTCCAGCGGCTCTCAACGGTCTTCCTATAGTCCACACTGACTCCAGTGGCTCTCTGTGGTTTTCCAATATCCCACAGTGATTCCAGCAGCTCTCTATGGTTTTCCTATTGCCCACACCGTCCCCAGTGGCTCTCTACGGTTTCCCTATAGCCCACGCGGAATCCGGTGGCTCTGAACGGTTTCCCCATATCCCACAATGACTACAGCGGCTCGCAATGGTTTCCCTTTATCCCACTTTGACTCCAGTGGCTCTCTATGCTTTCCCTATAGCCCTCAGTGACTCCAGTGGCTCTCTACTGTTTCGCTATAGTCCACAGTGACTTCAGCGGCTCTCTAGGTTTTGCCTATGTCCCCTACTGACTCCAGTGGCTTACTACGGTTTCCCTTTAACACACACTGACTCTACTGGCTCTCTGCAGTTTCCCTATACAGCCCACTTATTCCAGTGAATCTCTACGGTTTCCCTATAGTCCACAGAGCCCACACTATCTCCAGCTGCTCTCTATCGTTTCCCTATAATCCTCAGTGACTCCAGTGGCTCTCTACGGTTTCCCTATATCCCACACTGACTCCAGCAGCTCTCTACGGTTTACCTATAGCGCACACAGACTCCAGTAGCTCTCTATGTTTTCCCTATAGTTCACACTGTCTCCAGTAGCACTTTCCGGTTTCCGTATAGTCCACACTGACACCAGTGGCTCTCTACGGTTTCCCTTTAGTCCACCCTGACACAATTGGCTCTTTACGGTTTCCCTATAGTCCACACTGACTCCAGCGACTCTCTACGGTATCCCTATAGCCCACAGTGACTCCAATAGCTCTCTACGGCTTCCCTATATCCCTCACTGTGTCCAGTTGCTCTCTCCGGTTTCCGTGATGGCCCACACCTGACTCCAGTGGCCTTTGACAGTTTCCCTAAAGCCCACACTATCTCCAGCTGCTCTCTACGGTTTCCCTATAGCCCTCACTGACTGCAGTGGCTCTCTACAGTTTCCCAATAGTCCACACTGTTTCCAGTGGGTCTCTCCGTTTTTCTTATAGCCCACAGTGAGTCCAATGGCTCTATACGGTTTCCCAATGGCTCACCCTGACTCCAGTGGACCTCTACCGTTTCCCTGTAGTCCACACTCACTCCATTGGCTCTCTATGGCTTCCGTATATCCCACACGGATTCCAGCTGCTCTCTACTGTTTCGCTATAGTCCACACTGACTCCAGCGGCTCTCTAGGTTTTCCTTATATCCCCTAGTGACTCCAATGACTCTCAAAAGTTATGCTCTAGTCCACACTGGCCCCAGTGGCTCTCTATGGTTTCCCTAAAGTGCACACTGTCACCAGCGGCTCTCTATGGTTTCCCTATAGCCCACACTAACTCTCGTAGCTCTCTATGGTTTCCCAATGGCCCACCCTGACTCCAGTGGCTCTCTACCGTTTCCCATTAGTGCTCATTCACTCCATTGGCTTTCTATGGCATCCGTATATCCCGCATTGATTCCAGCAGCTCACTATGGATTCCTTATACTCCAGACCTGACTGCAGAGTCTCTCTACGTATTCCCTAAAGCCCACACTGTCTCTAGCTGCACTCTACTGTTCCCTAGAGTCCGAACTGACTCCAGCGGCTCACCAAGGTGTCCCTTTATCACACACTGACTCTACAGGCTCTCTACAGTTTCCCTCTAGTTCACAAAGTCACCAGTGGCTCTCTATGGTTTCCCGATAGTCCACACTGACACCCGTGGCTCTCTACACTTTCCCTTTAGCCCACACTGACTCTAGCAGCTCTCTAAAGTTTCCCAAAGGCTCACCCTGACTCCAGTGGCCCTCTACCATTTCCCTATTGTCCACACACACTCAATTGGCTCTCTACGGCTTCCGCAAAACCCACACTGATTCCAGCGGCTCTCTCCGCTTTCCTTATAGTCCACACCTGACTGCAGCGTCCCTCTACGGGTTCCCTAAAGCCCACAATGCCTCCAGCTGATCTCTACCCTTTCCCTATAGTCCACACTCACTCCATTGGCTTTCTGTGGGTTCCGTATATACCACACTGAATCCAGCGCCGCTCTACGGTTTCCTTATAGTCCACACCTGACTGCAGCGCCCCTCGACGAGTTCCATAAAGCCCATAGTGTCTCCAGCTGCTCTCTATTGTTTCGCTATAGTCCACACTGACTCCAGCGGCTCTCTAGGTTTTCCGTATACCACTTACTGACTCCACTGGCTCTCTACGGTTTCCCTTTATCACACACAGACTCTACTGGCTCTCTACAGTTATGCTCTAGGCCACACTGGCCCCAGTGGCTCTCTATGATTTCGCTGTAGCCCATAATGACTCCAGCGGCTCTCAAGCTTTTGCCTTTATCACACACTGACTTCAGTGGCTCTCTACGGTTTCCCTATAGCTGACACAGACTGCCGTGGCTCTCTACGGTTTCCCTATAAACCACAGTGACTCCATGGCTCTCTACGGTTTCCCTATTGTCCACACTGACTCCAGTGGCTCTCTACGGTTTCTTATAGTCTACACTGCTTCCAGTGGCTCTCTGCGGTTTTCCTATAGCCCACACAGTCCCTAGTTGCTTTCAGCGGTTTCCGTATAGTCCAGTGGCTCTGTACCATTTCCTTATATCCCACACTGACTCCAGTTCACTCTACGGCTTCCCACCATCCGACACCGACTCCAACAGCTCTCTACGGTTTCCCTACAGTGCTTACTGACTCCAGCCGCTCTCTACGGTTTCCCGATAGCCCTCGCTGACTCCAGTGACACTCTATAGATTCACTAAAGCCCACACTGTCTCCAGTGGCTCTCTATAGTTTCCCTATATCCCAAACTCACTCCAGCGGCTTTCTATTGTTTTTTTATAGTCCACACTGACTCCAGGGGCTCTCTACGGTTTCCCTACAGCCCACACTGACTCCAGCGGCACTCTGCAGTTTCCCTATAGCCCACACTGACACCAGTTGTTCTCTAGGCTTTCCCTATGGCCCACCCTGACTCCACTGGCTCTCTACGGTTTCATAGTAGCTCACACTTAGCCGAGTGGCTCTCTACAGATTCCCTATAGTCCACAATGACTCCTGAGGCTCTCTACGGTTTCGCTATAGTCCACACTGACTCCAGTGGCTCACTACTGTTCCTTTATAGCCCACACAGATTCCAGTGGCTCTCTGCGGCTTCCGTAATCCCACACTACTTCCAGCGGCTCTCTATGGTTTCCCTACATTCCACAAATACTCCTTTGGCTCTGTACGGTTTCCCTATAGCCCTCGTGACTCCTGTGGCTCTCTACAGATTCACTAAAGCCCACACTGTCTGCTCTACGGTTTCCCTAAATCCCACACTCACTCCAATGGCTCTCTATGTTTTTGCTATAGTCCACACTTACTCCAGCGGCTCTCTACGGTTTCCCTATAGTCCACACTGAAACCAGTGGCCCCCTGCTGTTTCCCTACAGTCCACACTGACACCACTGGCCCTCTACTATTTCCCTATTGCCCACACTGACACCAGTGGCTCGTGACGGTTTCCCTATAATCCACACTGACTCCATTGGCTCTCCACGGTTTCCCTACAGTCCACAACTAACTCCAGTGGAACTCTACGGTTTCCCTAAAGCCCATACTGAATCCAGCTGCTCTCTACGGTTTGCCTAAAGCCTGCTCTGACTCCAGTGGCTCTCCACATTTTCCCTATATCCCACACTGATCCCAGTGGCTCTCTACGGCTTTCCTATAGTCCACACTGACTCCAGTGGCTATTTATACTTTCCCTATAGCCCAGTCTGACTCCAGTAGTTCTCTACGGCATCCCTATGGGCCACCCTGACTCCAGTAGCTCAATACGTTTTCCCTAAAGTGCACACTGACACCAATGGCTCTCTACGGGTTCCCAATAGTCCACACTGCCTCCAGTGACTCTCTACGGTTTCCCGACAGTCCTCACTGACACCAGCCGCTCTCTACGATTTCCCTATAGCCCTCGCCAGCTCCAGTGACTCTCTATGGATTCACTAAAGCCCACACTGTCTCCAGTGGCTCTCTACGGATTCCCTATATCCCACACACACACCAGTGGCTTTCTATTATTCTTTTATAGTCCACACTAACTCCAGCAGCTCTCTGCGTTTTCCCTATAGCCCACACTGACTCCAAAGGATCTGTACGGTTTCCCTATAGCCCTCGCCGACTGCAGAGGCTCTCTGCGGTCTCCCTATAGACCAAACTGACTCCAGTAGCTCTCTAGGGTTTCCCTATGGCCCACCCTGACTCCAGTGGCTCTCTACGGTTTCCCTATAGTACACACTGACAGCATTGACTCGCTCCAGATTCCCTATAGACATCGCCTACCCCAGAGACTCTCTACAGATTCACTAAAGCCCCCACTGTCTCCAGCGGCTCTCCACGGTATCCCTATGTGCCACTCTCCCTCCAGTGGCTTTCTATTATTCTTTTATAGTCCACACTGACTCCAGTGGCTCTCTAAGTTTTCCCTATAGCCCACACTGACTCCAGCGGTCCTGTACGGTTTCCCTATAGCCCACACTGACTCCAGTAGCTCTCTAGGGTTTCCCTATGGCCAGCCCTGACTCCAGTGGCTCTCTATGTTTTCACTATAGCCCACACTGACTCCAGTGCCTCTATACAGTTTCACTATAGATCACACTGAATCCAGTAGCTCCCTATTTTTTCCCTATAGTCCAAACTGGTACCAGTGGCTCTCTACGGTTTCCCTATAGTCCACACTGACAGCATTGTCGATCCACTGTTTCCCTATAGTCCTCGCCTACTCCAGAGACTCTCTACAGATTCACTAAAGCCCCCACAGTCTCCAGTGTCTCTCTACAGTATCCCTATATCCCTCATTCACTCCAGTGGCTCTCTATTGTTTTTTTATAGTCCACACTGACTCCAGCACCTATCTACGGATTCCTTATAGCGCACACTGACTCTAGTGGCTCTGTACGGTTTCCCTGTAGCCCTCGCTGTCTCCAGCGGCTCTCTACGATTTCCTATTGCCCACACTGACTCCAGTAGCTCTCTAGGTTTTCCCTATGGCCCACCCTTACTCCTGTGGCTCTCTACGGTTTACCTATATCGCACATTGAATCCAGTGGCTCTCTACTGTTTCCCGATAGACCACACTGACACCGTGGCTCTCTACGGTTTCCCGATAGTCCACAATGACTCCAGTCGCTCTCTACGGTTTCCCTATAGTCCACACTGACTCCAGTGGCTCTCTATGGTTTCGCTATAGCCCATAATGACTCCAGTGGCTCTGTTGGGCTTCCGCATATCCCACACTGATTCCAGCGGCTCTCTACGGGTTTTGTATAGCCCAACTGTCCCTAGTGGCTCCCAACGGTTTCCCTATAGTCCACAGTGACTCCAGCGGCTCTCAAGGGTTTGCCTTTATCACACACTGACTTCAGTGGCTCTCTACGGTTTCCCTATAGCTGACAAAGACTGCAGTGGCTCTCTACACTTTCCCTATAAACCACAGTGACTCCAGTGGCTCTCTATGATTTCGCTATAGCCCATAGTGACTCCAGCGGCTCTCTAGGGCTTCCCTATCTCCAACACTGATTCCAGCGAATCTCTACCGTTTTCGTATAGCCCACACTGTCCCTCGTGGTTCTCAACTGTTTCCCTATACTCCACAGTGACTCCAGCAGCTCTCAAGTGTTTGCCTTTATCCCACACTGACTTCAGTGGCACTCTACCGTTTCCCTAATGCTGACACTGACTGCAGTGGCTCTCTATGGTTTCCCTATAGCGTACACTGACTCCAGAGGCTCGCTACAGTTTCCCTACATCACGCACTGTCTATAGTGGATATCTACGGTTTTCTTAAAGTCTACACTGATCCCAGTGGCTCTCTACGGTTTCCCTATAGTCCACATTGTCTCCAGTGGCTTTCTACGGTTTCGCTATAGTCCACACTGACTCAGGTGGCTCTCTACGATTTCCCTATAGCCCACACTGAATCCAGTGGCTCTCTACGGCTTCCGTATATCCCACACTACTTCCAGTGGCTCTCTATCGTTTCCCTACATTCCACAAATACTCCAGTGGCTCTGTACGTTTCCCCTATAGCCCTCGCTGTCTCCAGTGGCTCTCTACAGTTTTCCTATTGCCCACACTGACTGCAGTTGCTCTCTAGGTTTTCCCTATGGCCCACCCTTACTCCAGTGGCTCTCTACGGTTTACCTATAACCCACACTGACTCCAGAGGCTCTCTACAGTTTGTCCATAGTCCCCACTGACTCCAGAGCCTCTCAATGTTTTCCCTATAGTCTGCACTGACACCAGTGGCTCTCTGCGGTTTCCCTATAGACCACACTGACACCATGGCTCTCTACGGTTTCCCTATTGTCCACAATGACTCCAGTGGCTCTCTACAGTTTCCCTATAGTCCAAACCGACTTCAGTGGCTCTCTAAGGGTTCGCTATAGCACATAATGACTCTAGTGGCTCTCTAGGGCTTCCCTATATCCCACACTGATTCCGGCGGCTCTCTACGGTTTTCGTATAGCCCACACTGTCCCCAGTGGCTCCCAACGTTTTCCCTATAGTCCACAGTGAACCCAGTGGCTCTCAAGGGTATGCCTTTATCACAAACTGTGTTCAGCAGCTCTCTACGGTTTCCCTATAGCTGACACAGACTGCAGTGGCTCTATACGGTTTCCCTATAAACCACAGTGATTCAAATGGCTCTCTAAGGGTTCCCTATAGTCCACACTGAGTCCAGTGGCTCTCTAAGGGTTCGCTATAGCACATAATGACTCTAGTGGCTCTCTGGGGCTTCCCTATATCCCACACTGATTCCGGCGGCTCTCTACGGTTTTCGTATAGCCCACACTGTCCCCAGTGGCTCCCAACGTTTTCCCTATAGTCCACAGTGAACCCAGTGGCTCTCAAGGGTATGCCTTTATCACACACTGTGTTCAGCAGCTCTCTACGGTTTCCCTATAGCTGACACAGACTGCAGTGGCTCTATACGGTTTCCCTATAAACCACAGTGATTCAAATGGCTCTCTAAGTGTTCCCTATAGTCCACACTGATTAGAGTGGCTCTCTGCGGTTTTCCAATAGGCCACACTGTCCCTAGTGGCTCTCACGGGTTTCCCTATAGTCCACAATGTCAGTGTAGGGGGTTTCCCGAAATCACACACTCACTCCAGTGGCTCTCTATGCTTTTCCTATAGTCCACACTGACTCCAGCGGCTCTCTACGGTTTCCCTAAAGTCCACTCTCAATCCAGTGGTTCTCTACGGTTTCCCTATAGTCCACAGTGACACCAGTGGCCCCTTCCTTTTTCCCTAAAGTCCACACTGACGTCATTGGCTCTCTACTGCTTCCGTATATTCCACATTGACTCCAGTGCCTCCCTATGGTTTGCCTTCAAACATAACTGACTCGAGAGGCTGTCCAGGGTTTCCATATAGTCCACACCTGACTCCAGTGGAACTCTACGGTTTCCGTAAAGCCCATACTGACTCCAGCTGTTCTTTACCATTTGCTTAAATGCTGCACTGAATCCATTGGCTCTCCACGTTTTCCCTATATCCCACATTGACTCCATTGGCTGACAAGAGGTTCCCTATAGTCCACGCTGCATCCAGTAGCTCTCTACGGTTTCGCTATATCCCACACTGATTCCAGTGGCTCTCTACGGTTTTGCTATAGTCCACACTGATTCCAGTGGATCTCTGCAGTTTTCCTATAGCCCACACTGTCCCTAGTGGTTCTCAAAGGTTTCCCTATAGTCCACAATGACTCCAGCGGCTCTGAAGGGTTTGCCTTTATACCACACTGACTTCAGCGGCTTTCTACAGTTTCCCTATAGCTGACAATGACTGCAATGGCTCTCTATGTTTTCCCTATAGCGTACACTGAATCCTGTGGCTCGCTACACTTTCCCTGTATCGCGCACTGTCTATAGTGGCTCTCTACGGTTTCACTATAGTGCACACTGACCCCAGTGGCTCTGTACGGTTTCCCTATAGTCCACACTGTCTCCAGTGGCTCTTTAAGTTTTCCCTATAGACCACACCGAAGCCAGCGGAGCTGTACGGTTTCCGTATAGCCCTCGCTGACTCCAGCGGCTCTCAGCGGTTTCCCTATACCCCACACTGACTCCAGTAGCTCCCTAGGTTTTCCCTATGGCCCAGCCTGACTCCAGTGGCTCTCTACAGTTTCACTACAGCCCTCACTGACTCCAGTGGCTCTCTACATTTTCACTATAGTCCACACTGACTCCAGTGGCTCTCTATGGTTTCCCTATAGTCCACACTGTCAGCATTGACTCTCTACGGTTTCCCTATTGCCCTCGCCTACTCCATAGACTCTACTGATTCACTAAAGCCCCCACTGTCTCGAGAGGCTCTCTACGGTATCGCTATATCCCACATTCACTCCAGTGGCTCTCTATTGTTTTTTATGGTCCACACTGACTCCAGCGGCTCTCTACGGTTTAACTATAGCCCACACCGACTCCAGTGGCTCTCTATGTTTTCCCTATGGCCCACCCTTACTCCAGTGGCTCTCTACAGTTTACCTATAATCCACACTCACTCCATTGACTCTCCACGTTTTCACTATAGTCCACAACTAACTCCAGTGGAACTCTACGGTTTCCCTGAAGCCCATACTGAATCCAGCTGCTCCTTACGGTTTGCCTAAAGCCTGCTCTGACTCCAGTGGCTCTCCACGTTTTCCCTATATCCCACACTGCCTCCAGTGGCTCTCTACAGCTTTCCTATAGTCCACACTGACTCCAGTGGCTCTCTATGATTTCCCTATAGCCCAGTCTGACTCCAGTAGCTCTCTACGGGTTCCCTATGGCCCACCCTGACTCCAATGGCTCACTACGTTTTCCCTAAAGTGCACACTGACACCTGCGGCAAACTATGGGTTCCCTATAGTCCACACTGCCTCCAGCGACTCTCTATGGTTTCCCTATAGTCCTCACTGACGCCAGCCGCTCTCTACGATTTCTCTATAGCCCTCGCTGACTCCAGTGACTCTCTATGGTTTGAATAAAGTCCACACTGTCTCCAGTGGCTCTCTACGGATTCCGTATATCCCACACTCACTCCAGTGGCATTCTATTATTCTTTTATAGTCCACACTGACTCCAGTGTGGCTCTCTGCCTTTTCCCTATAGCCCACACTGAATCCATCGGATCTGTACGGTTTCCCTATTGCCCTCGCTGCCTCCAGTGGCTCTCTGCGGTCTCCCTATAGACCGAACTGAGTCCAGTAGCTCTCTACAGTTTCACTATAGACCAAACTGACTCCAGTAGCTCTCTAAGGTTTCCCTATGGCCCACCCTGACTCCAGTGGCTCTCTACGTTTTCCCTATAGCCCACCCTGACACCAGTGGCTCTCTACGGTTTCCCTATAGTCCAATCTGAGAGCATTGACTCGCTCCAGATTCCCTATAGACCTCGCCTACTCCAGAGACTCTCTACAGATTCACTAAAGCCCCCAGTGTCTCCAAGGCCCTCTACGGTATCCCTATATCCCACATTCACTCCAGTGGCTCTCTATTGTTTTGTCATGGTCCACACTGACTCCAATGGCTCTCTACGGTTTCCCTATAGCCCACACTGACTCCAGTGACTCTGTACCGTTTCCCTGTAGCCCTCGTTGGCTCCAGCGGCTCTCTACGCTTTTCTTATTGCCCACACCGACTCCAGTAACTCTCTAGGTTTTCCCTATGGACCACCCTTACTGCAGTGGCTCTCAATGGTTTCACTATAGACCATACTGACTCCAGCGGCTCTCTACAGTTTCACTATAGTCCACACTGAATGCAATAGCTCCCTATGGTTTCCCTACAGTCCACACTGGCACCAGTGGCTCTCTACGGTTTCCCTATAGTCCACAATGATTCCAGTGGCTCTGTACGGTTTCCCTACATCCCAAACTGACTCCAGCAGCTCTCTACGGTTTACCTATAGCACACACTGACTCCAGTAGCTCTCTATGGTTTCCCTATAGTTCACACTAACTCCAGCGGCTCTCTAGGATTTCCCTATATCCCCTACTGACTCCAGTGGCTCACTACGCTTTCCCTTTATCACACACTGACTCTACAGGCTCTCTACATTTTCCCTCTAGTCCACACTGGCCCAGTGGCTCTCTACGATTTCCAAAAATCCACACTGTCTCCAGTGGCACTCTGCGGTTTCCCTATACAGCCCACGTATTCCAGTGGATCTCTATAGTTTCCCTATAGCCCACCCTGACTCCAGTGACACTCTACGGTTTCCCTATATCCCACACTGATTCCAGCAGATCTCTCCGGTTTTCGTATAGCCCACAGTGAGTCCAGTGGCTCTCTACGGTCTCCCTTATTGTCCACACCTGAATCCAGTGCCCCTCTACGGTTTCCCTAAAGCCCACACTATCTCCAGCTGCTCGCTACGGGTTTCCCTATAGTCCTCAGTGACTCCAGTGGCTCTCTATGGTTTCCCTATATCCCACACTGATTTCAGCGGCTGTCTTCGGTTTTCCTACAGTTAACACTGACACCAATGGCTCTCTGCATTTTCCCTATAGTCCACACTGACACCATTGGCTTTCTACGGTTTCCCTATAGTCCACACTAACTCCAGTGGCTCTCTACGGTTTCCCTATATCCCACACTGACTCCAGCAGTTCTCTACGGTTTACCTATAGCGCACACGGACTCCAGTAGCTCTCTATGGATTCCCTATAGTTCACAATGACCCCAGTGGCACTTTCCGGTTTCCGTACAGTCCACACTGAAACCAGTGGCTCTCTACGGTTTCACTTTAGTCCACACTGACACAATTGGCTCTCTGCAGATTCCCCATAGTCCACACTGACTCCAATGGCTCTCTACGGTTTCCCTATAGACCACACAGACTCTAGTAGCTCTCTACGATTTCCCTTTGGTCCACACTGACACAATTGGCTCTCTAGGGTTTCCCTACAGTCCACACTGACTCCAGTGACTCTCTAGGCTTTCCCTTATAGCCCACAGTGACTCCAGTGGCTCTGTACGGCTTCCCTATATCCCACACTACGTACAGGGGCGCTCTACGGTTTCCCTATAGCCCACACTGACTCCAGTGGCTCTCTACGGCATCCCTATATCCCACACTGATTCCAGCTGCTCTCAACGGTTTTCCTATAGTTTACACTGACACCAGTGGCTCTGTCTATTTTCCCTATAGTCCACACTGACACCATTGGCTTTCTACGCTTTCCCTATCGTCCACAATGACTCCAGTGGCTCTCTACATTTTCCCTATAGTCCACACTGAATCCAGTTGCTCTGTACGGTTTCCCTATATACCACACTGACTCCAGCAGCTCTCTCCGTTTTACCTATAGCCCACACTGACTCCAGAAGCTCTCAATGGTATCGCTAAGTCCAGAGTGACTGCAGTGGCTCTCTCCGGATTCTGTATAGTCCACACAAACACCAGTGGCTCTCTTCGGTTTCCCTATAGTCCACACTGACTCCAGTGAGTCTCTATGTTTTATCTATAGCCCACAGTGGCTCTAGTGGCTCTCTAAGGATTCCCAATGTCTCACCCTGACTCCAGTATCCCTCTACCGTTTCCCTATGGTCCACAGTCACTCCATTGGCTTTCTTTGGCTTCCGTATATCCCACACTGATTCCAGCGGGTCTCTATGGTTTCCTTATAGTCCACACCTGACTGCAGCGTCCCTCTACGTGTTCCGTAAGGCACATACAGTCACCAGCTGCTCTCTACTGTTTCGCTGTAGTCCACACTAAGTCCAGCGGCTCTCTAGGATTTCCCTATATCCCCTACTGACTCCAGTGGCTTACTATGCTTTCCCTTTATCACACACTGACTCTATAGGCTCTCTACATTTTCCCTCTAGTCCACACTGACTCCAGTGGCTCTCTACGGTTTCCCTATAGACCACACAGACTCTAGTAGCTCTCTACGGTTTCTCAATGGCCCACCCTGACTCCAGTGGCCAACTACCGTTTTCCTATAGTCCACACTCACTCCATTTGCTCTCTACGGCTTCCGTATATCCCATACTGATTCCAGCGGCTCTCTATGGTTTCATTATAGTCCACACGTGACTGCAGCGTCCCTCTACGGGTTGCTTAAAACACGCACTGTCTCCAGCTGCTCCCTACCTTTTCACTATAGCCAACACTGACTCCAGCGGCTCTCTTAGTTATCCCTATATCCTACAATGAATCCTGCGGCTCACTATGGTTTCCCTTTATCACACACTGACTCTACTGACTCTCTGCGGTTTCCCTATAGCCCACACTGACGGCAGCCGCTCTCCACGGTTTCCTTATACACCACTCTGATTCCAGCGGCTCTCAACGGTCTTCCTATAGTCCACACTGACTCCAGTGGCTCTCTGTGGTTTTCCAATATCCCACAGTGATTCCAGCAGCTCTCTATGGTTTTCCTATTGCCCACACCGTCCCCAGTGGCTCTCTACGGTTTCCCTATAGCCCACGCGGAATCCGGTGGCTCTGAACGGTTTCCCCATATCCCACAATGACTACAGTGGCTCGCAATGGTTTCCCTTTATCCCACTTTGACTCCAGTGGCTCTCTACTGTTTCCCTATAGCCCTCAGTGACTCCAGTGGCTCTCTACTGTTTCGCTATAGTCCACAGTGACTCCAGCGGCTCTCTAGGTTTTGCCTATGTCCCCTACTGACTCCAGAGGCTCACTACGGTTTCCCTTTAACACACACTGACTCTACTGGCTCTCTGCAGTTTCCCTATACAGCCCACTTATTCCAGTGAATCTCTACGGTTTCCCTATAGTCCACAGTGACTCCAGTGGCTCTCTACGGCTTCCCTATATCCTACACTGATTCCAGCGGGTCTCTCTGGTTTTCTTATAGCCCACACTGAGTCCAGTGGCTCTCTACAGTTTCCATTATGGTCCACACCTGAATCCAGTTTCCCTCTACGGTTTCCCTAAAGCCCACACTATCTCCAGCTGCTCTCTATCGTTTCCCTATAATCCTCAGTGACTCCAGTGGCTCTCTACGGTTTCCCTATATCCCACAATGATTCCAGCGGCTCTCTTCGGTTTTCCTATAGTTAACACTGACACCAGTGGCTCTCCGCATTTTCCCTATCGTCCACACTGACACCATTTGCTTTCTACGGTTTCCCTATCGTCCACAATGACTCTAGTGGCTCTGTACGATTTCCCTATATCCCAAACTGACTCCAGCAGCTCTCTACGGTTTACCTATAGTGCACACGGACTCCAGTAGCTCTCTATGTTTTCCCTATAGTTCACACTGTCTCCAGTAGCACTTTCCGGTTTCTGTATAGTCCACACTGACACCAGTGGCTCTCTACGGTTTCCCTTTAGTCCACACTGACACAATTGGCTCTTTACGGTTTCCCTTTAGTCCACACTGACTCCAGCGACTCTCTACGGTATCCCTATAGCCCACAGTGACTCCAATAGCTCTCTACGGCTTCCCCATATCCCTCACTGTGTCCAGTTGCTCTCTCCGGTTTCCGTGATGGCCCACACCTGACTCCAGTGGCCCTTGACGGTTTCCCTAAAGCCCACACTATCTCCAGCTGCACTCTGCGGTTTCCCTATAGTCCTCACTGACTCCAGTGGCTCTCTACGGTTTCCCAATAGCCCACACTGTTTCCAGTGGGTCTCTCCGTTTTTCTTATAGCCCACAGTGAGTCCAATGGCTCTATATGGTTTCCCAATGGCTCACCCTGACTCCAGTGGACCTCTACCATTTCCCTGTAGTCCACACTCACTCCATTGGCTCTCTATGGCTTCCGTATATCCCACACGGATTCCAGCTGCTCTCTACTGTTTCACTATAGTCCACACTGACTCCAGCGGCTCTCTAGGTTTTCCTTATATCCCCTAGTGACTCCAATGGCTCTCAAAAGTTATGCTCTAGTCCACACTGGCCCCAGTGGCTCTCTATGGTTTCCCTAAAGTTCACACTGTCACCAGCGGCTCTCTATGGTTTCCCTATAGCCCACATTAGCTCTCGTAGCTCTCTATGGTTTCCCAATGGCCCACCCTGACTCCAGTGGCTCTCTACCGTTTCCCATTAGTGCTCATTCACTCCATTGGCTTTCTATGGCATCCGTATATCCCGCATTGATTCCAGCAGCTCACTATGGATTCCTTATACTCCAGACCTGACTGCAGAGTCTCTCTACGTATTCCCTAAAGCCCACACTGTCTCCAGCTGCACTCTACTGTTTCCCTAGAGTCCAAACTGACTCCAGCGGCTCACCAAGGTGTCCCTTTATCACACACTGACTCTACAGGCTCTCTACAGTTTTCCTCTAGTTCACAAAGTCACCAGTGGCTCTCTATGGTTTCCCGATAGTCCACACTGACACCCGTGGCTCTCTACACTTTCCCTTTAGCCCACACTGACTCTAGCAGCTCTCTAAAGTTTCCCAAAGGCTCACCCTGACTCCAGTGGCCCTCTACCATTTCCCTATTGTCCACACCCACTCAATTGGCTCTCTACGGCTTCCGCAAAACCCACACTGATTCCAGCGGCTCTCTCAGCTTTCCTTATAGTCCACACCTGACTGCAGCGTCCCTCTACGGGTTCCCTAAAGCCCACAATGCCTCCAGCTGCTCTCTACCCTTTCCCTATAGTCCACACTCACTCCATTGGATTTCTGTGGGTTCCGTATATACCACACTGAATCCAGCGCCGCTCAACGGTTTCCTTATAGTCCACACCTGACTGCAGCGCCCCTCTACGAGTTCCATAAAGCCCATAGTGTCTCCAGCTGCTCTCTATTGTTTCGCTATAGTCCACACTGACTCCAGCGGCTCTCTAGGTTTTCCTTATATCCCCTAGTGACTCCAATGGCTCTCAAAAGTTATGCTCTAGTCCACACTGGCCCCAGTGGCTCTCTATGGTTTCCCTAAAGTGCACACTGTCACCAGCGGCTCTCTATGGTTTCCCTATAGCCCACACTAACTCTCGTAGCTCTCTCGTAGCATAACTGTAGAGAGCCAGTAGAGTCTGTGTGTGATAACGGGAAACCGTAGAGAGCCAGTGGAGTCAGTAAGTGGTATACGGAAAACCTAGAGAGCCGCTGGAGTCAGTGTGGACTATAGGGGAAGGGTAGAGAGCAGCTGGAGGCATTGTGAGCTGCTGAACACAGTGTGTGATAAAGGCATACCCTTGAGAGCCACTGGGTTCACTGTGGACTATAGGGAAAACGTTGGGAGCCACTGGGGACAGTGTGGGCTATACGAAAACCGTAGAGAGCCGCCGGAATCAGTGTGGGATATAGGGAAGCCCTAGAGAGCCACTGGATTCATTATGTGCTATAGCGAACCCTTAGAGAGCCGCTGGAGTCGGTTTGGACTATAGGGAAACTGTAGAGATCACTGGAGTCATTGTGGACAATAGGGAAACCGTAGAGAGCCATGGTGTCAGTGTGGTCTAGAGGGAAACCGCAGAGAGCCACTGGTGTCAGTGCAGACTATAGGGAAAACATTGAGAGGCTCTGGAGTCAGTGTGGACTATGGAGAAACTGTAGAGAGCCTCTGGAGTCAGTGTGGGTTATAGGTAAACTGTAGAGAGCCACTGGAGTAAGGGTGGGCCATAGGGAAAACATAGAGAGCAACTGCAGTCAGTGTGGGCAATAGAAAAACTGTAGAGAGCCACTGGAGGCAGCGAGGGCTATAGGGGAAATGTACAGAGCCACTGGAGTATTTGTGGAATGTAGGGAAACCATAGAGAGCCACTGGAAGTAGTGTGGGATATACGGAAGCCGTAGAGAGCCATTGGATTCAGTGTGGGCTATAGGGAAATCGTAGAGAGCCACCAGAGTCAGTGTGAACTATAGCGAAACTGTAAAAAGCCACTGGAGACAATGTGGACTATAGGGAAACCGTAGAGAGCCACTGGGATCAGTGTAGACTTTAAGAAAACCGTAGATATCCACTATAGACAGTGCGTGATGTAGGGAAACTGTAGCGAGCCTCTGGAGTCAGTGTACGCTATAGGGAAACCATAGAGAGCCACTGCAGTCAGTGTCAGCGTTAGGGAAATGGTAGAGTGCCACTGAAGTCAGTGTGGGATAAAGGCAAACACTTGAGAGCTGCTGGAGTCACTGTGGACTATAGGGAAACAGTTGAGAACCACGAGGGACAGTATGGGCTATACGAAAACTGTAGAGATTCGCTGGAATCAGTGTTGGAGATAGGGAAGCCCTAGAGAGCCGCTGGAGTCACTATGGGCTATAGCGAAACCATAGAGAGCCACTGGAGTCACTGTGGTTTATAGGGAAAGCGTAGAGAGCCACTGCAGTCTTTGTCAGCTATAGGGAAACCGTAGAGAGCCACTGAAGTCAGTGTGTGATAAAGGCAAACCCTTGAGAGCCGCTGGAGTCACTGTGGACTATAGGGAAACCGTTGGGAGCCACTAGGGACAGTGTGGGCTATACAAAACCCGTAGAGAGCCGGTGGAATCAGTGTGGGATATGCGGAAGCCCAACAGAGCCACTGGAGTCATTATGGGCTATAGCGAAACCATAGAGAGCCACTGGAGTCAGTGTGGACTATAGGGAAACCTTAGAGAGCGACTGGAGTCATTGTGGACTATCGGGAAACCGTAGAGAGCCACGGTGTCAGTGTGGTCTATCGGGAAACAGTAGAGAGCCACTGGAATCAATGTGCGATATAGGTAAACCGTAGAGAGCCACAGGAGTAAGGGTGGGCCATAGGGAAAACCTAGAGAGCTACTGGAGTCAGTGTGGGCAATAGGAAATCGTAGAGAGCCGCTGGAGACAGCGAGGGCTACAGGGAAACCGTACAGAGCCACTGGAGTCAGTGTGCGCTATAAGGAATCCGTAGATAGGTGCTGGAGTCAGTGTGGACTATAAAAAAGCAATAGAGAGCCACTGGAGTGAATGAGGGATATAGGGATACTGTAGAGAGACACTGGAGACAGTGGGGGCTTTAGTGAATCTGTAGAGAGTCTCTGGAGTAGGCGAGGACTATAGGGATACAGTGGATCGACAATGCTGTCAGTGTGGACTATAGAGAAACCGTAGAGAGCCACTGGTACCAGTTTGGACTATAGGGAAAAAATAGGGAGCTACTGGATTCAGTGTGGTCTATAGTGAAACTGTATAGAGCCACTGGAGTCAGTGTGGGCTATAGTGAAAACATAGAGAGCCACTGGAGTCAGGGCTGGCCATAGGGAAACCCTAGAGAGCTACTGGAGTCAGTGTGGGCTATAGTGAAAACATAGAGAGCCACTGGAGTCAGGGCTGGCCATAGGGAAACCCTAGAGAGCTACTGGAGTCAGTGTGGGCTATAGGCAAACCGTACAGGACCGCTGGAGTCAGTGTGGGCTATAGGGAAAACGTAGAGAGCCACTGGAGTCAGTGTGGACTATAAAAGAATAATAGAATGCCACTGGAGTGAGAGTGGCATATAGGGATACCGTAGAGAGCCGCTGGAGACAGTGGGGGCTTTAGTGAATCTGTAGAGAGTCTCTGGGGTAGGCGATGTCTATAGGGAATCTGGAGCGAGTCAATGCTGTCAGTGTGCACTATAGGGAAACCGTAGAGAGCCACTGGTGTCAGGGTGGACTATGGGGAAACCATAGAGAGCCACTGGAGACAGTGTGAACTATAGTGAAACCGTAGAGAGGCACTGGAGTCAGGGTGGGCCATAGGGAAACCCTAGAGAGCTACTGGAGTCAGTTTGGTCTATAGGGAGACCGCAGAGAGCCTCTGCAGTCGGCGAGGGCAATAGGGAAACCGTACAGATCCTTTGGAGTCAGTGTGGGCTATAGGGAAAACGCAGAGAGCTGCTGGAGTTAGTGTGGACTATAAAAGAATAATAGAAAGCCACTGGTGTGAGTGTGGGATATAGGGAATCCGTAGAGAGCCACTGGAGACAGTGTGGGCTTTAGTGAATCCATAGAGAGTCACTAGAGCTGGCAAGGGCTATAGGGAAATCGTAGAGAGCGGCTGGCGTCAGTGAGGACTGTCGGGAAACCGTAGAGAGTCACTGGAGGCAGTGTGGACTATCGGGAACCCGTAGAGAGCCATTGGTGTCAGTGTGCACTTTAGGGAAAACGTATTGAGCCACTGGAGTCAGGGTGGCCCATAGGGATGCCATAGAGAACTACTGGAGTCAGACTGGGCTATAGGGAAAGCATAAATAGCCACTGGAGTCAGTGTGGACTATAGGAAAGCCGTAGAGAACCACTGGGATCAGTGTGGGATATAGGGAAAACGTGGAGAGCCACTGGAGTCAGAGCAGGCTTTAGGCAAACCGTAGAGAGCAGCTGGATTCAGTATGAGCTTTAGGGAAACCGTAGAGTTCCACTGGAGTTAGTTGTGGACTGTAGGGAAACCGTGGAGAGCCAATGGAGTCAGTGTGGATTATAGGGAAACCGTCACGAGCCACTGGTGTCAGTGTGGGCAATAGGGAAATAGTAGAGGGCCAGTGGAGTCAGTGTGGACTGTAGGGAAACAGCAGGGGGCCACTGGTTTCAGTGTGGACTATAGGGAAACCGTAGAGAGCCGCTGGAGTAAGTGTGGACTATAGCAAAAACATAGAGAGCCATTGGAGTGAGTGTGGGATTTAGGGAAACCGTAGAGCAGACAGTGTGGGCTTTAGTGAATCTGTAGGGAGCCACAGGAGTCACGAGGGCTATAGGGAAACCGTACAGAGCCAAAGGAGTATTTGTGGAATGTAGGGAAACCATAGAGAGCTGCTGGAAGTAGTGTGGGATTACGGAAGCCGCAGAGAGCCACTGGATTCTGTGTGGGCTATAAAGGAACAGTAGTGAGCCACTGGAGTCAGTGTGGACTATAGCAAAACCGTAGAGAGCCTCAGGAGTCATTGTGGACTATAGGGAATCTGTAGAGAGCCACTCGGCTAAGTGTGAGCTACTATGAAACCGTAGAGAGCCAGTGGAGTCAGGGTGGGCCATAGGGAAAGCCTAGAGAACAGCTGGTGTCAGTGTGGGCTATAGTGAAACTGCAGAGTGCCGCTGGAGTCAGTGTGGGCTGTAGGGAAACCGTAGAGAGCCCCTGGAGTCAGTGTGGACTATAAAAAAACAATAGAAAGCCGCTGGAGTGAGTTTGGGATATAGGGAAACTATGGAGAGCCACTGGAGACAGTGTGGGCTTTAGTGAATCTATAGAGTGTCACTGGAGTCAGCGAGGGCTGTCGGGAAACCGTAGAGAGTGGCTGGAGTCAGTAAGCACTGTAGGGAAACCGTAGAGAGCTGTTGGAGTCAGTGTGGGATATAGGGAAATGGTACAGAGCCACTGGACTATACGGAAACCGTTGAAAGCTACTAGGGACTGTGTGGGCTATAGGAAAACCGCAGAGAGCCACTGGAATCAGTGTAGACTATAAGAAACCGTAGAGAGCCACTGGAGTCAGTGTGGACAATAGGGAAACCGTAGAGAGCCATGGAGTCACTGTGGTTTATAGGGAAACCGTAGAGAGCCACTGCAGTCTGTGTCAGCTATAGGGAAACCGTAGAGAGTCAGTGTGTGATAAAGGCAAAAGCTTGAGAGCCGCTGCAGTCATTATGGGCTATAGCGAAATCATAGAGAGCCACTGGGGCCAGTGTAGCCTAGAGCATAACTGTAGAGAGCCAGTAGAGTCTGTGTGTGATAAAGGGAAACCGTAGAGAGCCAGTGGAGTCAGTAAGTGGTATACGGAAAACCTAGAGAGCCGCTGGAGTCAGTGTGGACTATAGCGAAACAATAGAGAGCAGCTGGAGACACTATGGGCTTTATGGAACTCGTAGAGGGGCGCTGCAGTCAGGTGTGGACTATAAGGAAACCGTAGAGCGGCGCTGGATTCAGTGTGGTATATCCGGAACCCACAGAAAGCCAATGGATTGAGTGTGGACTATAGGGAAAGGGTAGAGAGCAGCTGGAGGCATTGTGGGCTTTATGGAACCCGTAGAGGGACGCTGCAGTCTGGTGTGGATTATAAGGAAAGCGGAGAGAGCTGCTGGAATCAGTGTGGGTTTTGCGGAAGCCGTAGAGAGCCAATTGAGTGTGTGTGGACAATAGGGAAATGGTAGTGGGCCACTGGAGTCAGGGTGAGCCTTTGGGAAACTTTAGAGAGCTGCTAGAGTCAGTGTGGGCTAAAGGGAAAGCGTAGAGAGCCACGGGTGTCAGTGTGGACTATCGGGAAACCATAGAGAGCCACTGGTGACTTTGTGAACTAGAGGGAAACTGTACAGAGCCTGTAGAGTCAGTGTGTGATAAAGGGACACCTTGGTGAGCCGCTGGAGTCAGTTTGGACTCTAGGGAAACAGTAGAGTGCAGCTGCAGACAGTGTGGGCTTTAGGGAATACGTAGAGAGACTCTGCAGTCAGGTCTGGAGTATAAGGAATCCATAGTGAGCTGCTGGAATCAATGCGGGATATACGGATGCCATAGAAAGCCAATGGAGTGAATGAGCACTAATGGGAAACGGTAGAGAGCCACTGGAGTCAGGGTGGGCCATTGGGAAACCATAGAGAGCTACGAGAGTTAGTGTGGGCTATAGGGAAACCATAGAGAGCCGCTGGTGACAGTGTGCACTTTAGGGAAACCATAGAGAGCCACTGGGGCCAGTGTGGACTAGAGCATAACTTTTGAGAGCCATTGGAGTCACTAGAGAGCCGCTGGAGTCAGTGTGGACTATAGTGAAACAGTAGAGAGCAGCTGGAATCCGTGTGGGATATACGGAAGCCATAGAGAGCCAATGGAGTGAGTGTGGACTACAGGGAAATGGTAGAGGTCCACTGGAGTCAGGGTGAGCCATTGGGAAACCGTATAGAGCCGTTGGACTCACTGTGGGCTATAAGAAAAACGGAGAGACCCACTGGAAACAGTGTGGGCTATTGGGAAACCGTAGAGAGCCACTGCAGTCAGTGAGGACTATAGGGAAACCGTAGAGAGCAGCTGGAGATAGTGTGGGCTTTAGGGAAACCGTCAAGGGCCACTGGAGTCAGGTGTGGGCCATCACGGAAACCGGAGAGAGCAACTGGACACAGTGAGGGATATAGGGAAGCCGTAGAGAGCTATTGGAGTCACTGTGGGCTATAGGGATACCGTAGAGAGTCGCTGGAGTCAGTGTGGACTAAAGGGAAACCGTAAAGAGCCAATTGTGTCAGTGTGGACTAAAGGGAAACCGTAGAGAGCCACTGGTGTCAGTGTGGACTATACGGAAACCGGAAAGTGCTACTGGAGACAGTGTGAACTATAGGGAAAACATAGAGAGCTACTGGAGTCCGTGTGCGCTATAGGTAAACCGTAGAGAGCTGCTGGAGTCAGTGTGGGATATAGGGAAATCGTACAGAGCCACTAGAGTCATTGTGGACGATAGGGAAACCGTAGAAAGCAAATGGTGTCAGTGTGGACGATAGGAAAAATGGGGAGAGCCACTGGTGTCAGTGTTAACTATAGGAAAACCGAAGAGAGCCGCTGGAATCATTGTGGGATATAGGGAAACCGTAGAGAGCCACTGGAGTCACTGAGGATTATAGGGAAACGATAGAGAGCAGCTGGAGATAGTGTGGGCTTTAGGGAAACCGTAGAGGGAAACTGGATTCAGGTGTGGACCATAATGGAAACTGTAGAGAGCCACTGGACTCAGTGTGGGCTATAAGAAAACCGGAGAGACCCGCTGGAATCAGTGTAGGATATAGCGAAGCCGTAGAGAGCCACTGGAGTCACTGTGGGCTATAGGGAAACCGTAGAGATTCACTGGAATAAGTGGGCTATATAGGGAAACTGCAGAGAGCCAGTAGAGTCAGTGTGTGTTAAAGGGAAACCGTAGTGAGCCACTGGAGTCAGTAGGGGACATAGGCAAAACCTAGAGAGCCGCTGGAGTCACTGTGGACTATAGCGAAACAGTAGAGAGCCACTGGAGTCACTGAGGGCTATAGGGAAAGCATAGAGTGCCACTGGAGTCAAAGTGGGATAAAGGGAAACCATTGCGAGCCGCTGTAGTCAATGTGGGATATGGGGAAACCGTTCAGAGCCACCGGATTCCGCGTGGGCTATAGGGAAACCGTAGAGAGCCACTGGGGACGGTGTGGGCAATAGGAAAACCATAGAGAGCTGCTGGAATCACTGTGGGATATTGGAAAACCACAGAGAGCCACTGGAGTCAGTGTGGACTATAGGAAGTCCGTTGAGAGCCGCTGGAATCAGAGTGGTGTATAGGGAAACCGTAGAGAGCGGCCGCAGTCAGTGTGGGCTATAGGGAAACCGTAGAGAGTCAGTAGAGTCAGTGTGTGATAAAGGGAAACCATAGTGAGCCACGGGATTCATTGTAGGATATAGGGATAACTAAGAGAGCTGCTGGAGTCAGTGTTGGCTATAGTGAAAAGGTAGGGAGCAGCTGGAGACAGTGCGTGTTTTAAGCAACCCGTAGAGGGACGCTGCAGTCACGTGTGGACTATAAGGAAACCATAGAGAGCCGCTGGAATCAGTATGGGATATACGGAAGCCGTAGAGAGCAAATGGAGTGAGTGTGGACTATAGGGAAACGGTAGTTGGCCACTGGAGTCAGTGTGGGCCATTGAGAAACCGTAGAGAGCTACTAGAGTCTGTGTGGTCTATAGGGAAACCGTAGAGTGCCACTGGAGTCAGGGTGGGCTATAGGGAAACTATAGAGATCCACTGGAATACGTGGGCTGTATAGGGAAACCGCAGAGTGCCACTGGAGACAGTGTGGATTTTTGGAAATCGTAGAGAGCCACTGGGCCAGTGTGGACTAGAGGGAAAATGTAGAGAGCCTGTAGAGTCAGTGTGTGATAAAGGGAAAGCGTAGTGAGCCACTGGAGTCAGTAGGGGATATAGGGGAATCCTAGAGAGCCGCTGGAGTTAGTGTGGACTACAGCAAAAGAGTCGAGAGCAGCTGGTGACCGTATGTGCCTTACGGAACACGTAGAGGGACGCTGCAGTCAGGTGTGGACTATAAGGAAACCATAGAGACCCGCTGGAATCAGTGTGGGATATACGGAAGCCAAAGAAAGCCAATGAAGTGACTGTGGACCATAGGGAAACGGTAGAGGGCCACTGGAGTCAGGGTGAGACATTGGGAATCCTTAGAGAGCCACTAGAGCCACTGTGGGCTATAGATAAAACATAGAGACTCACTGGAGTCAATGTGGACTATAGGGAAACCGAAGAGAGCCACTGGTGTTTGTGTGGACTATACAGAATCCGGAGAGAGCCACTGCAGTCACTCTGGACTTAGCGATACCATTGAGAGCTTCTGGAGTCAGTGTGGGCTATAGGTAAAACGGAGAGAGCTGCTGGAGTCAGTGTGGTATATAGGGAAACCGTACAGAGCAACTGGATTCAGTGTGGACTATAGGGAAAATGTAGAGAGCCACTGGAGTCATTGTGGACGATAGGGAAAGCGTAGAAAGCCACTGGTGTCAGTGTGGACTATAGTGAAAATAGTCAGAGCCACTGGTGTCAGTGTAAACTATAGGAAAACCGTTGAGAGCAGCTGGAATCAGTGTGGGATATAGGGATGCCATAGAGAGCCACTGGAGTCAGTGTGGGCTATAGGGAAACCATAGAGAGCCACGGGAGTCAGTGAGGACTATAAGGGAAAGCCTAGAGAGTCGGTGGAGTCAATGTGGACTATAGGGAAACCGTAGAGAGCCAATTGTGTCAGTGTGGACCAAAGGGAAACCGTAGAGAGCCACTGGTGCCAGTGTGGTCTATACAGAAACCGGAAAGTGCCACTGGAGTCAGTGTGAACTATAGGGAAACCATAGAGAGCTACTGGAGTCGGTGTGTGCCATAGGTAAACCGTAGAGAGCTGCTGGAGTCAGTTTGGGATGTAGGGAAACCGTACAGAGCCACTGGAGTCATTGTGGACTATAGGGAAAACGTAGAAAGTCAATGGTGTCAGTGTGGACTATAGGGAAAATGCAGAGAGCCACTGCTGTCAGTGTTAACCTTAGGAAAACCGAAGAGAGCATCTGGAATCATTGTGGGATATAGGGAAACCGTAGAGAGCCTTGGAGTCACTGTGGACTATACCGAAACAGTGGAGAGCAGCTGGAGACAGTATGGGCTTTAGGAAACACGTAGAGGGACGCTGCAGTCAGCTGTGAACTATAAGGAAACCATAGAGAGCCGCTGGAATTAGTGTGGTGCACACAGAAGCCGCAGAAAGCCAGTGGAGTAAGTGTGGACGAGAGGGAAACGGTAGAGGGCCACTGGAGTCAGGGTGGGCCATTGGGAAAACTTAGAGAGCTACTAGAGTCAGTGTGGGCTTTAGGGAAACCGTAGAGAGCCAATGGTGTCAGTGTGGACTATAGGGAAATCCTAGAGAGCTACTGGAGTCCGTGTGAGCTATAGGTAAACTGTAGAGAGCTGCTGGTGTCAGTGTGGGATATAGGGAAATTGTACAGAGCCACTGGAGTCCGTGTGGACTATAGGGAAACCGTAGAGATCCACTGGAATAAGTGGGCTGTATAGGGAAACCGCAGAGAGCCACTGGAGACAGTGCGGATTATTGGAAAATCGCAGAGAGCCACTGGGTCCAGTGTAGACCAGAGGCAAACTGTATAGAGCCTGTAGAGTCAGTTTGTGATAAAGGGAAAACGTAGTGAGCCACTGGAGTCAGTGTGGGATATACGGAAGCCATAGAGAGCCAATGGAGTGAGTGTGTATTCTATAGGGAAAAGGTAGAGGTCCACTGGAGTCAGGGTGAGCCATTGGGAAACCTTGGAGAGCTACTAGAGCCAGTGCGGGCTTTAGAGAAAACATAGACAAAACTGCAGTCAGTGTAGACTATAGGGAAACCGTAGAGAGCCACTGGTGTCGGTGTGGACTATACAGAATCCGGAGGGAGCCACTGCAGTCACTGTGGACTGTAGCGATACCATTGACAGCTTCTGGAGTCAGTGTGGGCTATAGTTAAAACGTAGAGAGCTGCTGGAGTCAGTGTGGAAGATAGGGAAACCGTGGAAAGCCAATTGTGTCAGTGTGGACTATAGGGAAAAGAGAGAGAGCCACTGGTGTCAGTGTTAACTATAGGAAAACCGTAGAGTGCAGCTGGAATCAGTGTGGGATATAGGGATGCCGTAGAGAGCCACTGGAGTCAGTGAGGACTATAGGGAAACCGTAGAGAGCCGCTGGACTCAGTGTGGGCTATAAGGGAAACCCTAGTGAGTCACTGGAGTCATTGTGGACCATAGGGAAACCGTAGAGAGCCAATTGTGTCAGTGTGGACCAAAGGGAAACCGTAGAGAGCCATTGGTGTCAGTGTGGACTATACGGAAACCGGAAAGTGCCACTGCAGTCAGTGTGAGCTATAGGGAAACCATAGAGAGCTACTGGAGTCCGTGTGCGCTATAGGTAAACTGTAGAGAGCTGCTGGAGCCAGTTTGGGATGTAGGGAAAATGTACAGAGCCACTAGAGTCAGCGTGGACTATAGGGAAACCGCCGAGAGCCACTAGAGCCATTATGGACTATAGGGAAACCGTGGAAAGCCAATGGTGTCAGTGTGGACTATAGCGAAAATGCAGAGAGCCACTGGTGTCAGTGTTAACTATAGGAAAACCGAAGAGGGCCTCTAGAATCATTGTGGGAGATAGGGAAACCGTAGAGAGCCTTGGAGTCACTGTGGACTATAGGGAAACCATCGAGAGCAGGTGGAGATAGTGTGGGCTTTAGGGAAACCGTAGAGGGCCACTGGATTCAGATGTGGACCATAAGGCAAACCGTAGAGCGCCACGGGACTCAGTGTGGGATATAAGAAAACTGGAGAGACCTGCTGGAATCAGTGTGGGATATAGCGAAGCCGTAGAGAGCCACTGGAGTCACTGTGGGCTATAGGGAAACCGTAGAGTTGCACTGGAATAAGTGGGCTGTATAGGGACACCACAGAGAGCCGCTGGAGACAGTGTGGATTATTGGGAAATCATACAGAGCCACTGGGGCCAGTGTGGACTAAAGCATAACTGTAGAGAGCCAAAAGAGTCTGTGTGTGATAAAGGGAAACCGTTGTGAGCCTCTGGAGTCAGTAGAGGATATAGGAAAAACCGAGAGAGCCACTGGAGTCAGTGTGGACTATAGCGAAACAGTAGAGAGCAGCTGGACACAGTATGGGCTTTAGGGAACACGTAGAGGGACGCTGCAGTCAGGTGTGGACTATAAGGAAACCATTGAGAGCCGCTGGAATTAGTGTGGTATACACAGAAGCCGCAGAAAGCCAGTGGAGTGGGTGTGGACTATAGGGAAACGGTAGAGGGCCACTGGAGTCAGGGTGGGCCATTGGGAAACCTTAGAGAGCTACTAGAGTCAGTGTGGGCTTTAGGGAAACCGTAGAGAGCCACTGATGCCTGTGTGGACGATACGGAAACCGGAGAGCTCCACTGTGGACTACAGGGAAACTGTAGAGAGCCTGTAGAGTCAGTGTGTGATAAAGGGAAACCGTAGTGAGCCACTGGAGTCAGTGTGGGATATACGGAAGCCATAGAGAGCCAATGGAGTGAGTGTGGACTATAGGGAAAAGTTAGAGGTCCACTGGAGTCAGGGTGAGCCATTGGGAAACCTTGGAGAGCTACTAGAGCCAGTGTGGGCTATGGAGAAAACATAGACAAAACTGGAGTCAGTGTGGACTAGAGGGCAACAGTAGAGAGCCACTGGTGTTGGTGTGGTCTATACAGAATCCGGAGAGAGCCACTGCAGTCACTGTGGACTGTAGCGATACCATTGAGAGCTTCTGGAGTCAGTGTGGTATATAGGGAAACCGTACAGAGCCACTGGAGACATTGTGGACGATAAGGAAACCGTAGAAAGCCAATGGTGTCAGTGTGGACTATAGGTAAAATAGAGAGAGCCACTGGTGTCAGTGTTAACTATAGGAAAAACGTAGAGAGCCGCTGGAATCAGTCTGGGATATTGGGATGCTGTAGAGAGCCACTGGAGTCAGTGTGGGCTATAGCGAAACCGTAGAGAACCACTGGAGTCAGTGAGGAATATAGGGAAACCGTAGAGAGCAGCTCGAGATAGTGTGGGCTTTATGCAAAACGTAGAAGGCCACTGGAGTCAGGTGTGGGCCATCAGGGAAACCGTAGAGAACCAATGTACTCAGTGTGTGTATAGGGAAGCCGTAGAGAGCCACTGGAGTCACTGTGGCTATAGGGAAACCGTAGAGATCCACTGGAATAAGTGGGCTTTATCGGGAAACTGCAGAGAGCCACTGGAGACATTGTGTATTATTGGGAAATTGTAGAGAGCCACTGGGGCCAGTGTGGCTAGAGCATAACTGTAGAGAGCCTGTAGAGTCAGTGTGTGATAAAGGGAAGCCGTAGTGAGCCATTGTAGTCAGTAAGGGCTATAGGGTAAACCTAGAGAGCCGCTGGAGTCAGTGTGGACTATAGGGAAACAGTAGATAGCAGCTGGAGGCATTGTGGGCTTTTGGGAACCCGTAGAGGGACGCTGCAATCAGGTGTGGACTATAAGGAAAGCGTAGAGAGCCGCTGGAATCAGAGTGGGCCATTGGGAAACTTTAGAGAGCTGCTAGAGTCAGTGTGGGCTAAAGGGAAACCATAGAGAGCCACCGGAGACTTTGTGGACTGGAGGGAAACTGTAGAGAGCCTGTAGACTCAGTGTGTGATAAAGGGAAACCTTGGTGAGCCGCTGGAGTCAGTGTGGACTCTAGGGAAACAGTAGAGTGCAGCTGGAGACAGTGTTGGCCCTTAGGGAAACCATAGAGAGCTGCTGGAGTCCGTGTGGGCTATAGGTAAACTGTAGAGAGACGCTTGCAACAGTGTGGACTATAGGAAATAAGTAGGGAGCCACTGGAATGATTGTGGGATATAGGGAAACCGCAAAGAGTCACTGGAGTCAGTGTGGATTATAGGGATACCGTAGAGAGCCAATAGTGTCAGTGTGGCCTAAAGGGAAACCGTAGAGAGCCACTGGTGTCAGTGTGGACTATATGGAAACCAGAAAGTGCCACTGGAGTCAGTGTGAACTATAGGGAAACCATAGAGAGCTACTGGATTCCGTGTGGGCTATGGAGAAAACATAGACAAAACTGGAGTCAGTGTGGACTAAAGGGAAACCGTAGAGAGCCACTGGTGTCAGTTTGTACTATACAGGATCCGGAGAGAGCCACTGCAGTCTCTGTGGACTGTAGCGATACCATTGAGAGCTTCTGGAGTCAGTGTGGGCTATAGGTAAAACGTAGAGAGCTGCTGGAGTCAGTGTGGTATATAGGGAAACTGTACAGAGCCACTGGAGTCAGTGTGGACTATAGGGATACTGTAGAGAGCCACTGGAGTCATTATGGGCGATAAGGAAACCGTAGAAAGCCAATGGTGTCAGTGTGGACTATAGAGAAAATGGAGAGAGCCACTGGTGTCAGTGTTAACTATAGGAAAACCGTAGAGAGCAGCTGGAATCAGTGTGGGATATAGGGATGCCGTAGAGAGCCACTGGAGTCAGAGTGGGCTATAGGGAAGCCGTAGAGAGCCACTGGAGTCAGTGAGGACTATAGGGAAACCGTAGAGAGAAGCTGGACATAGTGTGGGCTTTGGGGAAACTGTAGCGGGCCACTGGAGTCAGGTGTGGGCTATCAGGGAAACCGTAGAGAGCCACTGGAGTCAGTGTGGGATATAGGGAAGCCGTAGAGAGCCACTGGAGTCACTGTGGGCTATAGGGACACCCTAGAGCGTCACTGGAGTCAGTGTGGACTACAGGGAAACCGTCGATAGCCAATTGTGTCAGTGTGGACGAAAGGGAAACCGTAGAGAGCCGCTGGTGTCAGTTTGGACTATACGGAAACCGCAAGTGCCACTGGAGTGAGTGAGAACTATTGGGAAACCAAACAGAGCTACTGGAGTCCGTGTGCGCTATAGGTAAACCGCAGAGAGCTGTTGGAGTCAGTGTGGGATATAGGGAAACCGTACAGAGCCTGTGGAGTCAGTGTGGACTTAATGGAAACCATAGAGAGCCACTAGCGTCATTGTGGTCTATAGCGAAACCGTAGAAATCCAATGGTGTCATTGTGTACTATAGGGAAAATGCAGAGAGCCACTGGTGTCAGTGTTAAATATAGGAAAACTGAAGAGAGCCTCCGGAATCATTGTGGGATATAGGGAAACCGGAGAGAGCCGCTGGAGTCACTGAGGACTATAGGGAAACCATAGAGAGCAACTGGAGATAGTGTGGGCTTTAGGGAAACTGTAGAGGGCCACTGGATTCAGATGTGGTCCATAACGGAAACTGTAGAGAGCCACTGGACTCAGTGTGGGCTATAAGAGAACCGGAGAGACCCGCTGGAATCAGTGTGGGATATAGGGAAGCCGTAGAGACCCACTGGAGTCACTGTGGGCTATAGGGAAAACATAGAGATCCACTGGAATAAGTGGGCTCTATAGGGACACTGCAGAGAGCCACTGGAGACAGTGTGGATTATTGGGAAATTGTAGAGAGCCACTGGGGCCAATGTAGACTAGAGAATAATTTGTAGAGAGCCTATAGAGTCAGTGTGTGATAAAGGGAAACTGTAGTGAGCCACTCGTCTCAGTAGGGGATATAAGGAAAACATAGAGAGCCGCTGGAGTCAGTGTGGACTATAGGGAAACGGTAGAGAGCAGCTGGAGACAGTGTGGGCTTTAGGGAACATGCAGAGGGACGCTGCAGTCAGGTGTGGACTATAAGGAAAGCATAGAGAGCCGCTGGAATCCGTGTGGGATATACGGAAGCCATAGAGAGCCAATGGATTGAGTGTGGACTATAGGGAAACGGTAGAGGGCCACTGGAGTCAGAGTGAGCCATTGGGAAACCTTAGAGAGCTACTGGAGCCTGTGTGGGCTATAGAGAAAACATAGAGACTCACTGGAGTCAGTGTGGAATATAGCGAAACCGTAGAGAGCCACTGGTGTTGGTGTGGGTTATAGGGAAACCGTAGACAGCTGCTGAAGTCAGTGTGGACTATAAGGAAACCGTAGAGAGCAGCTGGAGACAGTGTGGGCTTTAGGGAAACCGTAGCCGGCCACTGGAGTCAGGAGTGGACTATAGGGAAAACGTAGAGAGCCACTGCAGTGAGTGTGGGCTGTAGGAAAACCGTAGAGTGCCGCTGGAATCAGTGTGCAATATAGGGAAGACTCAGATAGCCATTGGAGTCTCTGTGGGCTATAGGGAAACCGTAGAGATCCAGTGGAGTAAGTGGGCTCTATAGGGAAACCACAGAAAGCCACTGGAGACAGTGTGGACTATTGGGAAATCGCAGAGAGCCACTGGTGTCATTGTGGACTATAGGGAAACCGTAGAGAGCCACTGGTGACAGTGTGGACTATAGGGAAACCGTAGATATCTGCTGGAGTCAGGGTGGCCCATAGGGAAACCGTAGAGTGCTTCAGGAGTCCATGTGGTCTATAAATAAACTGTAGAGAGCCGCTGGCGTCAGTGTGGATTATCGGAAAAAAGTAGAGGGCCGCTGGAGTCAGGTGTGGACTACAGGGAAACCATAGAGAGCCGCTGGAGTCGGTGTGGGCTATAGGGAAACCGAAGAGAGCTGCTGAAGTCACTGATGACTATAGGGAAACTGTAGAGAGCAGCTGGAGTCAGTGTGGGCTTTAGGGAAACCGTAGAGATCCACTGGAGTAAGTGGGCTCTATAGGGAAACCGCAGAGTGCCACTGGAAATATTGTGGGCTGTAGGGAAAATGTAGAGAGCCACTGGGTTCAGTGTGGACTATAGGGAAACCATAGAGAGCCTCTGGAATCATTGTGGGATATACGGAAGCCATAGAAGTCAATGGATTGAGCGTGGAACATAGGGAAACGGTAGAGGGCCACTGGAGTCAGGGTGGGCCATTGGGAAACCGTAGAGAACTACTAGTGTCCGTGTCGGCTACAGAGAAACAGTAGAGAGCCACTGGAGTCAGTGTGGACTATAGGGAAATCGTAGAGAGCCACTGGAGTTAGTGTGGAAAATAGGGAACCCGTAGAAAGCCAATGATGTCAGTGTGGACTATAGGGAAAATGGAGAGAGTCACTGGTGTCAGTGTTAACTAGAGGAAAACTGTAGAGAGCCACTGGAATCAGTATGGGATATAGGGAAGCCGTAGAGAGCCACTGGAGTCAGTGTTGGCCATAGGGAAACCGTAGAGATCCACTGGAGTCAGTAAGGACTATAGAGAAACCGTAGAGAGCAGCTGGAGACAATGTGGGCTTTAGTGAAACTGTAGAGGGCCACTGGAGTCAGGTGTGGACCATAAGGGAAACCGTAGAGAGCCACTGGAGTCAGTATGGGCTATAGGAAAACCTTAGAGAGCCGCTGGAATTAATGTGGGATATAGGGAAGCCATAGAGAGCCCATGGAGACACTGTGGGCTATAGGGAAACTGTAGAGATCCCATGGAATAAGTCGGCTCTAAAGAGAAACCGCAGATAGCCACTGGAGACATTGTGGACTATTGGAAAATTGTAGAGAGCCACTGGGGCCAATGTGGACTAGAGGGAAACTGTAGCGAGCCAGTAGATTCAGTGTGTGATAAAGGGAAACCGTAGTGAGCCACTGGAGTCAGTAGGGGATATAGGCAAAACCTAGAGAGCCGCTGGAGTCAGTGTGGAATATAGGGAAACCGTAGAGAGCAGCTGGAGACAGTGTGAGCTTGAAGGAACCCGTAGAGGGATGCTGCAGTCAGGTGTGGACTATAAGGAAACCGTAGAGAGCCGCTGGAATCAGTGTGGGAAATACGGAAGCCGTAGACAGCCAGTGGAGTCCGTTTGGACTATACGGAAACCGGAGAGCGACACTGGAGTCAGTGCGGACTATAGGGAAACCTTCGAGAGCAACTGGTGTCCGTGTGAGCTATAGGTAAACTGTAGAGAGGTGCTGGAGTCAGTGTGGGATATAGAGAAATCGTACAGAGCCAATGGAGTCAGTGTGGACTATAGAAAATTAGTAGAGAGCTACTGGAATGAGTGTGGGATATCGGGAAACCATACAGAGCAAATGGAGTCAGCGTGGTCTAGAGCGAATCCGTGGAAAGCCAATGGTGTTAGTGTGGACTATAGGGAAAGCGAATAGAGCCACTGGTGTCAGTGTTGACAATAGGGAAACCGTAGTGACACACTGGAGTCAGAGTGTGATGTGTGAAAGCTCAGAGAGCCGCTGGAGTCGGTGTGGGTTATAGGGAAACTGTAGAGAGCTGCTGAAGTCAGTGTGGAGTATAAGGAAACCGTAGAGAGCAGCTGGAGACAGTGTGGGCTTTAGGGAAACCGTAGCAGGCCAATGGAGTCAGGAGTGGACTATAGGGAAACCGTAAAGAGCCACTGCAGTGAGCGTGGGCTATAGGGAAACCGTAGAGATCCAGTGGAGTAAGTGGGCTCTATAGGGAAACCGCAGAAAGCCACTGGAGACAGTGTGGACTATTGGGAAATCGTAGACAGCCACTGGTGTCATTATGGACTATAGGGAAACCGTAGAGATCCACTGGAGTCAGGGTGGCCCATAGGGAAACCGTAGAGAGCTTCAGGAGTCCGTGTGGTCTATAGCTAAACTGTAGAGAGCCGCTGGCGTCAGTATGGATTATCGGAAAAATGTAGAGGGCCACTGGAGTCAGGTGTGGACTATAGGGAAACCACAGAGAGCCGCTGGAGTCGGTGTGGGCTATAGGTAAACCGTAGAGAGCTGCTGAAGTCAGTGTGGACTGGAAGGAAAACCATCAAGATCCGCTGGATTCATTGTGGGATATACGGAAGCCATAGAGAGTCAATGGATTGAGTGTGGAACATAGGGAAAAGGTAGAGGGCCACTGGAGTCAGGGTGGGCCATTGGGAAACCGTAGAGAACTACTAGAGTCCGTGTCGGCTATAGATAAACTGTAGAGAGCCACTGGAGTCAGTGTGGACTATAGGAAATACGTAGAGAGCCAATGGTGTCAGTGTGGACTAAAGGGAAACCGTACAGAGCCACTGGAGTTAGTGTGGGATACAGGGAAACTGTACAGAGCCACTGGAGTCAGTGTGGACTACAGGGAACCCGTAGAAAGCCAACGATGTCAGTGTGGACTATAGGGAAAATGGAGAGAGCCACTGGTGTCAGTGTTAACTAGAGGAAAACCGTAGAGAGCCACTGGAATCAGTATGGGACATAGGGAAGCCGTAGAGAGCAGCTGGAGATAATGTGGGCTTTAGTGAAACTGTAGAGGGCCACTGGAGTCAGGTGTGGACTATAAGGGAAACCGTAGAGAGCCACTGGAGTCAGTATGGGCTATAGGAAAACCGTAGAGAGCCGCTGGAATCAATGTGGGATATCAGGAAGCCGTAGAGAGCCCATGGAGACACTGTGGGCTATAGGGAAACTGTAGAGATCCCATGGAATAAGTCGGCTCTACAGAGAAACCGCAGATAAGCACTGGAGACAGTGTGGACTATTGGGAAATTGTAGAGAGCCACTGGGGCCAGTGTGGAGTAGAGGGAAACTGTAGCGAGCCAGTAGAGTCAGTGTGTGATAAAGGGAAACCGTAGTGAGCCATTGGAGTCAGTAGGGGATATAGGCAAAACCTAGAGAGCCGCTGGAGACATTGTGGACTATTAGGAAACCCTGGAGAGCAGCTGGAGACAGTGTGGGCTTTAGGGAACCCGTAGAGGGATGCTGCAGTCAGGTGTGGACTATAGGAAACCTTAGAGAGCCGCTGGAATCAGTGTGGGAAATACGGAAGCCGTAGAGAGCCAGTGGAGTCCGTTTGGACTATACAGAAACCGGAGAGCGCCACTGGAGTCAGTGCAGACTATAGGGAATACTTCGAGAACTACTGGAGTCCGTGTGAGCTATAGGTAAACTGTAGAGAGCTGCTGGAGTCCGTGTGTGATATAGGGAAATCGTACAGAGCCACTGGAGTCAGTGCGGACTATAGCGAAACCGTAGAGATCCACTGGAATAAGTGGGCTGTATAGGGAAACCGCAGAGAGCCACTGGAGACAGTGTGGATTATTGGGAAATCGCAGAGAGCCACTGGAGTCAGTAGGGGATATAAGGAAAACCTAGAGAGCCGCTGGAGTCAGTGTGGACTATAGGGAAACAGTAGAGAGCAGCTGGAGACAGTGTGGGCTTTAGGGAACACGTAGAGGGATGCTGCAGTCAGGTGTGGACAATAAGGAAACCATAGAGAGCCGCTGGCATCCGTGTAGGATATACGGAAGCCATAGAGAGCCAATGGAGTGAGTGTGGACTATAGGGAAACCTTAGAGGGCCACTGGAGTCAGGGTGAGCCATTGGGAAAGCGTAGAGAGCAATTGGACTCACTGTGGGCTATAAGAAAAACGGAGAAACCCGCTGGAAACATTGTGAGATATAGGTATATCGCAGAGAGCCACAGGGGACAGTGTGGATTATTGGGATATCGTAGAGAGCCACTGGGGCCATTGTGGACTAGAGCATAACTGTAGAGAGCCTGTAGAGTCTGTGTGTGATAAAGGGAAACCGTAGAGAGCCACTGGAGTCAGTAGGTGGTATATGGAAAACCGAGAGAGCCGCTGGAGTCAGTGTGGACTATAGCAAAACAGTAGAGAGCAGCTGGAGACAGTATGGGCTTTATGGAAATCGTAGAGGGACACTGCTGTCAGGCGTGGACTATAAGGAAACCGTAGAGAGCCGCTGGAATCAGTGTGGTATATACGGAAACCACAGAAAGCCAGTGGAGTGAGTGTGTACTACAGGGAAACGGTAGAGGGCAACTGGAGTCAGGGTGGGCCATTGGGAAACCATAGAGAGCTACTAGAGTCATTGTGGGCTATAGGGAAACAGTAGAGACCACTGGACACAGTGTGGGATATGGGGAAGCCGTGGAGAGCCACTGGAGTCACTGTTGGCTATAGGGAAACCGTAGAGTTCCCTGGAATAAGTGGGCTCTATAGGGAAACCGCAGAGAGCCACTGGGGCCAGTGTGGACTAGAGGGAAACTGTAGAGAACCTATAGATCAGTGTGTGATAAAGGGAAACCGTAGTGAGACACTGGAGTCAGTAGGGGATATAAGGAAAACCTAGAGAGCTGCTGGAGTCTGTGTGGACTTATAGGGAAACAGTAGAGAGCAGCTGGAGACAGTGTGGGCTTGAGGGAATCCGTAGAGGGACGCTGCATTCAGGTGTGGATTATAAGGAAAGCGTAGAGTGCCGCTGGAATCAGTGTGGGATTTGCGGAAGCCGTAGAGAGCCAATGGAGTGTGTGTGGACTATAGGGAAATGGTAGAGGGCCACTGGAGTCAGGGTGGGCCATTGGGAAACTTTAGAGAGCTACTAGACTCAGTGTGGACTATAGGGAAACCTAGAGAGCCACTGGTGACGTTGTGGACTAGAGGAAAACTGTAGAGAACCTGTAGAGTCAGTGTGTGATAAAGGGACACCTTGGTGAGCCGCTGGAGTCAGTGTGGACTCTAGGGAAACAGTAGAGTGCAGCTGGAGACAGTGTGGGCTTTAGTGAACCTGTAGAGAGACTCTGCAGTCAGATGTGGACTATAAGGAATCCGTAGAGAGCTGCTGGAATCAGTGCAGGATATAGGGATGCCACAGAAAGCCAATGGAGTGAGTGTGGACTAAAGCGAAACGGTAGAGGGCCACTGGAGTAAGGGGGGGCCATTGGGAAACTTTAGAAAGCTACGAGAGTCAGTGTGGGCTAGAGGGAAACCATAGAGAGCCACTGGTGTCATTGTGGACTGTAGGGAAACCGTAGAGAGCCACTGGTGACAGTGTGGATTATTGGGAAATGGTAGAGAGCCACTGGAGTCAGGGTGGCCAATAGAAAACCGTAGAGAGCTGCTGGAGTCCGTGTGGGCTATAGGCAAACTGCAGAGAGCCGCTAGCGTCAGGGTGGACTATAGGAAAAAAGTAGAGAGCCACTGGAATGAGTGTGGGATATACAGAAACCGTACAGAGCCACTGGAGTCAGCGTGGACTAGAGGGAAACAGTAGAAAGCCAATGGTGTTAGTGCGGACTACAGGGAAAGCGGAGAGAGCCATTGGTGTCAGTGTTGACTGTAGGGAAATCATAGTGACCCACTGGAGTCAGAGTGTGATGTAGGGAAAGCTTAGAGAGCCGCTGGAGTCGGTGTGGGCTATAGGGAAACCGTAGAAAGCTGCTGAAGTCAGTGTGGACTATAAGGAAACCGTAGAGAGCAGCTGGAGACAGTGTGGGCTTTAGGGAATCCGGAGACGGCCCTGGAGTCAAGAGTGGACTATAGGTAAACCATATAGAGCCACTGACAGTGAGTGTGGGCTGTAGGAAAACCGTAGAGAGCCGCTGGAATCAGTGTGCAATACTGGGAAGACTTAGAGAGCCGTTGTAGTCGCTGTGGGCTATAGGGAAACTGTAGAGATCCACTGGAGTAAGTGGGCTCTATAGTGAAACCGCAGAGAGCCACTGGAGACAGTGTGGACTAGAGGGAAACCGTAGAGAGCCACTGGTGTCATTGTGGTCTATAGGGAAACTGTAGAGACACTGGAGACAGTGTGGACTAGAGGGAAATCGTAGAGAGCCACTGGTGTCATTGTGGTCTATAGGGAAACTGTAGAGAGCCACTGGTTACAGTGTGGACTATAGGCAAACCGGAAAGAGCCACTGGAGTCAGGGTTGCCCATAGGGAAACCGTAGAGAGCTTCAGGAGTCCGTGTGGTCTATAGGTAAACTGTAGAGAGCCGCTTGCGTCAGTGTAGATTATCGGAAAAAAGTAGAGATCCACTGGAATAAGTGTGGGATATAGGGAAACCGTACAGAGCCACTGGAGTCAGCGTGGACTAGAGAGAAACTGTAGAAAGCCAATGGTGTCAGTGTTGACTATAGGGAAACCGTAGTGACCCACTGGAGTCAGAGTGTGATGTAGCGAAAGCTTAGCGAGCCACAGGAGTCCCGGTGTGCTTTAGGGAAACAGTAGAGACCGCTGGAGTCATTTTGGACTATAGGAAAACCGTAGAGAGAAGCTGGAGACAGTGTGGGCTTCATGGAATCCGTAGAGGGCCACTGAATTCAGGTGAGGACTATAGGGAAACCATAGAGTGCCTCTGGAGTCGGTGTGGGTTATAGGGAAACCGTAGAGAGCTGCTGAAGTCAATGTGGACTATAAGGAAACCGTAGAGAGCAGCTGGAGACAGTGTGGCCTTTAGGGAAACCGTAGACGACCACTTGAGTCAGGAGTGGACTATCGGGAAACCATAGAGAGCCACTGCAATGGGTGTGGGCTGCAGGAAAACCGTAGAGAGCCGCTGGAATCAGTGTGCGATATAGGGAAGACATAGAAAGCCGTTGGAGTCGCTGTGGGCTATAGGGAAACTGTAGAGATCCACTGGAGTAAGTGGGCTCTATAGGGAAAACGCAGAGAGCCACTGGTGACAGTGTGGACTAAAGGAAAACCATAGAGAGCTGCTGGAGTCAGGGTTGCCCATAGGGAAACCATAGAGAGCTTCAGGATTCCGTGTGGTCTATAGGTAAACTGTAGAGAGCCGCTGGCATCAGTGTGGACTATCGGAAAAAAGTAGAGAGCCACTGGAATAAGAGTGGGATATAGGGAAACCGTACAAAACCACTGGAGTCAGCGTGGACTAGAGGGAAACCGTAGAAAGCCAATGGTGTTAGTGTGGACTATACGGAAAGCGGAGAGAGCCACTGGTGTCAGTGTTGACTATAGGGAAACCGTATGACCCACTGGAGTCAGAGTGTGATGTAGGGAAAGCTTAGAGAGGCATTGGAGTCCGTGTGTGCTTTAGGGAAACAGTAGAGAGCCGCTGGAGTCAGTTTGGACCTTAGGAAAACAGTAGAGAGAAGCTGGAGACAGTGTGGGCTTTAGGGCAACCGTAGAGTGGCAATGGAGTCAGGTGTGCACTATAGGCAAACCATAGAGAGCCGCTGGAGTCGGTGTGAGCTATAGGGAAACCATAGAGAGCTGCTGAAGTCAGTGTGGACTATAAGGAAACCGTAGAGAGCAGCTGGAGACAGTGTGGGCTTTAGGGAAACCGTAGAGATCCACTGGAGTAAGTGGGCTCAATAGGGAAACCGCAGAGTGCCACTGGAAACACTGTGGGCTATAGGGAAAACGTAGTGAGCCACTGGGTTCAGTGTGGACTATAGGAAAACCATAGAGAGCCGCTGGAATCATTGTGGGATATACGGAAGCCATAGAGAGTCAATGGAGTGAGTGTGGAATATAGGGAAACGGTAGAGGGCCACTGGGGTCAGGGTGGGCCATTGGGAAACCGTAGAGAACTACTAGAGTCCGTGTCAGCTATAGGGAAACCGTAGAGAGCCACTGGAGCCACTGTGGACTATAGGGAAAATGTAGAGAGCCAATGGTGTCAGTGTGGACTAAAGGTAAACCAGACAGAGCCGCTGGAGTCAGTCTGGACTGTTGGGAAATTGTAGAGAGCCACTGGAGACAGTGTGGACTATTGGGAAATTGCAGAGAGCCACTGGGGAAGTGTGGATTAGAGGGAAACTGTAGCGAGCCAGTAGAGTCAGTGTGTGTTAAAGGGAAACCGTAGTGTGCCACTGGAGTCAGTAGGGGATATAGGCAAAACCTAGAGAGCCGCTGGAGTCAGTGTGGACTATAGGGAAACCGCAGAGAGCAGCTGGAGATGGTGTGGGCTTTAGGAAACGCGAATAGGGATGCTGCAGTCAGGTGTGGACTATAAGTAAACCGTAGAGAGCCGCTGGAAGTAGTGTGGTATACACGGAAGCCACAGAATTCCAGTGGAGTGAGTGTGGACTATAGGGAAACGGTAGAGGGCCACTGGAACAGGGTGGGCCATTGGGAAAACATAGAGACTTACTAGAGTCAGTGTGGGCTATAGGGAAACCATAGAGAGCCACTGGTGTCATTGTGGTCTATACGGAAACCGGAGAGGGCCACTGGAGTCTTTGTGGAGTATCGGGAAACCTTAGAGAGCTACTGGAGTCCGTGTGAGCTTTAGGTAAACTGTCGAGAGCTGCTGGATTCAGTGAGGGCTATAGGGAAACCGTAGAGAGCCCCTGGAGTCAGTGTGGGAAATACGGAAGCTGTAGAGAGCCTGTGGAGTGCGTTTGGACCACAGGGAAATGGTAGAGGGCCACTGGAGTCAGGGTGGGCCATTGGAAAACCATAGAGAGCTACTAGAGTCAGTGTGGGCCGTAGCAAAACCGTAGAAAGCCAATGGTGTCAGTGTTGGCTATAGTGAAACGAAAGAGAGCCACTGGAGTCAGTGAGGACAATTGGGAAAACTTAGAGAGCAGCTGGAGATAGTGTGGGCTTTAGGGAAACTGTAGAGAGCCGATGGACTCAGTGTGGGTTATAGGGAAGCCGTAGAGAGCCAATGGAGTCAGTGTGGCCTATAGGGAAACTGTAGAGAGCCAATTGTGTCAGTGTGGACTAAAGTGAAACCATAGAGAGCCTCTGGTGTCAGTGTGGACTATACGGAAACTGGAAAGTGCCACTGGAGTCATTGTGAACTATAGGGAAACCAAAGAGATCTACTGGAGTCCGTGTGCACTAGAGGTAAACCGTAGAGATCTGTTGGAGTCAGTGTGGGATATAGGGAAACCGTACAGAGCCTGTGGAGTCAGTGTGGACTTAAGGGAAACCATAGAGAGCCACTAGCGTCATTGTGGTCTATAGCGAAACCGTAGAAATCCAATGGTGTCATTGTGTACTATAGGGAAAATGCAGAGAGCCACTGGTCTCAGTGTTAAATATAGAAAAACCGAAGAGGGCCTTCGGAATCATTGTGGGATATAGGGAAACCGTAGAGAGCCACTGGAGTCACTGAGGACTATAGGGAAACCGTAGAGCCGCTGGAATCAGTGTGGGATATACGGAAGCCAAAGAAAGCCAATGGAGTGAGTGTGGACTATAGGGAAAAGGTAGAGGACCACTGGAGTCAGGGTGAGCAATTGGGAAACCTGGGAGAGCTACCAGAGCCTGTGTGGGCTATAGAGAAAACATAGTCACACTGGAGTCAGTGTGGACGATGGGGAATCCGTAGAAAGCCACTGGTGTCGGTGTGGACTATACAGAATCTGAAAAGAGCCACTGGAGTCACTGTGGACAGCAGCGATACCATTGAGAGTTTTGGAGTCAGTGTGGGTTATAGGTAAAACGTAGAGAGCTGCTGCAGTCAGTGTGGTATATAGGGAAACCGTACAGATCCACTGGAGGCAGTGTGGCCTATAGGGAAACCGTAGAGAGCCTCTGGAGTCATTGTCAATGATAGGGAAACCGTAGAAAGCCAATGGTGTCAGTGCGGACTATAGGGAAAATAGTGAGAGCCACTGGTGTCAGTGTAAACTATAGGAAGACCGGAGAGAGCCTCTGGAATCAGTGTGGGATATAGGGATGCCGTAGAGAGCCACTGGAGTCAGTGAGGACTTTAGGGAAACCATAGAGAGCAGCTGGAGATAGTGTGGGCTTTAGAGGAAACCGTAGAGGGCCACTGGAGTCAGGTGTGGGCCATCAGGGAAACCGTAGAGAGCCACTGGACTCAGTGTGGGATATAGGGAAGCCGTAGAGAGCCACTGGAGTCACTGTGGTCTTTTGGAAAACCCTAGAGAGTCACTGGAGTCAGTGTGGACTATAGGGAAACCATAGAGAGCCAATTGTGTCAGTGTGGACTAAAGGGAAACCTAGAGAGCCACTGGAGTCAGTGTGGACTATACAGAAACCGGAAAGTGCAACTGGAGTCACTGTCAACTATAGGGAAACCAAAGAGAGCTACTGGAGTCCGTGTGCGCTATAGGTAAACTGTTGAGACCTGCTGGAGTCAGTGTGGGATATAGGGAAGCCATACAGAGCCACTGGACTTAGTGTGGACTATAGGGAAACCGTAGAGAGCCCCTAGTGTCAAAGTAGACTATAGGGAAATCGTAGAAAGCCAATGGTATCAGTGTGGACTATTGGGAAAATGCAGAGAGCCACTGGTGTCAGTTTTAACTATAGGAAAACCGAAGAGAGCCACTGGAATCATTGTGGGATATAGGGAAACCGTAGAGAGCCACTGGAGTCACTGAGGACTACAGGGAAACCGTAGAGAGTAGCTGGAGATACTGTAGGCTTTAGATAAACCGTAGAGGGCCACTGGATTCAGGTGTGGCCCATAAGGGAAACCGTAGAGAGACACTGGACTCAGTGTGGGCTATAAGAAAACCGGAGAAACCCGCTGGAATCAGTGTGGGATATAGGGAAGCCATAGAGAACCACTGGAGTCACTGTGGGCTCTAGGGAAACCATTGAGATCCACTGGAGTAAGTGGGCTGTATAGGGACACCGCAGAGAGCGACTGGAGACAGTGTGGATTATTGGGAAATCGTAGAGAGCCACTGGGCCCAGTGTGGACTGGAGCATAACTGTAGAGAGCCTGTAGAGTCTGTGTGTGATACAGGGAAACTGTAGTGAGCCACTGGAGTCAGTAGGGAATATAGGGCAAACCTAGAGAGCCGCTGGAGTCAGTGTGGACTATAGCGAAACAGTAGAGAGCAGCTGGAGACAGTACGGGCTTTAGGGAACATGTAGAGGGATGCTGCAATCAGTTGTGGACTATCAGGAAACCGTAGAGAGCCACTGGAGTCAGTGTGGTATATACAGAAGAAACAGAAAGCCAGTGGAGTGACCATGGACTATAGGGAAACGGTAGAGGGCCACTGGAGTCAGGGTGAGCCATTGGGAAACCATAGAGAGCTACTAGAGTCAGTGTGGGCTATAAGGAAACCGTAGAGAGCTGCTGGTGTCCGTGTGGACTATACAGAAACCGGAGAGCGCCACTGGAGTCAGGGTGGAATATTGGGAAACCGTAGAGAGCTACTGGAGTCCGTGTGAGCTATAGGTAAACTGTAGAGAGTTGCTGGAGTCAGTGTGCAATATAGGGACATCGTACAGAGCCGCTGGAGTCAGTGTGGACTGTAGGGAAACCATAGAGATCCGCTGGAATATGTGGGCTGTATAGGGAAACCGCAGAGAGCCACTCGAGACAGTGTGGATTATTGGGAAATCGCAGAGAGCCACTGGGGCCAGTGTGGACTAGAGGGAAACTGTAGAGAGCCTGTAGAGTCAGTGTGTGATAAAGAGAAACCGTAGTGGGCCAATGGAGTCAGTAGGGGATATAAGGAAAACCTAGAGAGCCGCTGGAGTCAGTGTGGACTATAGGGAAACAGTAGAGAGCAGCTGGAGACACTGTGGGCTTTACGGAACAAGTAGAGGGACGCTGCAGTCAGGTGTGGACTATAAAGAAACCGTAGGGAGCAGCTGGAGATACTGTAGGCTTTACATGATCCGTAGAGGGCCACTGGATTCAGGTCTGGCCCATAAGGGAAAACGTAGAGAGACACTGGACTCAGTGTGGGCTATAAGAAAACCGGAGAGACCCGCTGGAATCACTGTGGGATATAGGGAAGCCGTAGAGAGCCACTGGAGTCACTGTGGGCTATAGGGAAACCGTGGATATCCACTGGAATAAGTGGGCCATATAGGGACACCGCAGAGAGCCACTGGAGTCAGTGTGGGTTATAGGTAAAACGGAGAGAGCTGCTGCATTCAGTGTGGTATACAGGGAAACCGTACAGATCCACTGGAGGCAGTGTGGACTATAGGGAAACCGTAGGGAGCCTCTGGAGTCATTGTCAATGATAGGGAAACCGTAGAAAGCCAATGGTGTCAGTGTGGACTATAGGGAAAATAGTGAGAGCCACTGGTGTCAGTGTAAACTATAGGAAGACCGGAGAGAGCCTCTGGAATCAGTGTGGGATATAGGGATGCCGTAGAGAGCCACTGGAGTCAGTGAGGACTTTAGGGAAACCATAGAGAGCAGCTGGAGATAGTGTGGGCTTTAGAGGAAACCGTAGAGGGCCACTGGAGTCAGGTGTGGGCCATCAGGGACACCACAGAGAGCCACTGGAGACAGTGTGGATTATTGGGAAATCGTCGAGAGCCACTGGGGCCAGTGTGGACTAGAGCATAACTGTAGAGAGCCTGTAGAGTCTGTGTGTGATAATGGGAAACTGTAGTGAGCCGCTGGAGTCAGTAGGGGATATAGGGCAAACCTAGAGAGCTGCTGGAGTCAGTGTGGACTATAGCGAAACAGCAGAGAGCAGCTGGAGACAGTACGGGCTTTAGGGAACACGTAGAGGGACGCTGCAATCAGTTGTGGACTATAAGAAAACCGTAGAGAGCCGCTGGAAACAGTGTGGTATATACAGAGGAAACAGAAAGCCAGTGGAGTGACTGTGGACGATAGGGAAACGGTAGAGGGCAACTGGAGTCAGGGTGGGCCATTGCGAAACCATAGAGAGCTACTAGAGTCAGTGTGAACTATAGGGAAACCGTAGAGAGCTACTGGAGTCCGTGTGAGCTATAGGTAAACTGTAGAGAGCTGCTGGAGTCAGTGTGCGATATAGGGACATTCTACAGAGCCACTGGAGTCAGTTTGGACTAAAGGGAAACCGTAGAGAACCACTGGAATCAGTGAGGACTATACGGAAACCGGAAAGTGCCACTGGAGTCATTGTGAACTATAGGGAAAACATAGAGAGCCACTGGACTCAGTGTGTACTATAGGGAAACCTTAGAGAGCCCCTAGTGTCATTGTAGACTATAGGGAAAGCGTAGAAAGCCAATGGTGTCAGTGTGGACTATAGGGAAAATGCAGAGTGCCACTGGAGTCATTGTGGACTATAGGGAAACCGTAGAGAGCCACTGGAGCCATTGTGGACGACAGATAAACTGTAGAAAGACAGTGTGGACTATAGGGAAAATACACTGGTGTCAGTGTTAACTATAGGAAAACCCGAAGAGAGCCACTGGAATCATGGTGGGATATAGGGAAACCGTAGACAGCCACTGGAGTCACTGAGGACGATAGGGAAACCGGAGAGAGCAGCTGGAGATACTGTAGGCTTGACATAAACCGTAGAGGGCCACTGGATTCAGGTGTGGCCCATAAGGGAAACCGTAGAGAGATACTGGACTCAGTGTGGGCTATAAGAAAACCGGTGAGACCCGCTGGAATCAGTGTGGGATATAGGGAAGCCATAGAGAGCCACTGGAGTCACTGTGGGCTATAGGGAAACCATGGAAATCCACTGGAATAAGTGGGCCGTATAGGGACACCGCAGAGAGCCACTGGAGACAGTGTGGATTATTGGGAAATCGTCGAGAGCCACTGGGGCCAGTGTGGACTAGAGCATAACTGTAGAGAGCCTGTGGAGTCTGTGTGTGATAAAAGGAAACTGTAGTGAGCCGCTGGAGTCAGTAGGGGATATAGGGCAAACCTAGAGAGCCGCTGGAGTCAGTGTGGACTATAGCGAAACAGTAGAGAGCAGCTGGAGACAGTACGGGCTTTGGGGAACACATAGAGGGACGCTGCAATCAGTTGTGGACTATAAGAAAACCGTAGAGAGCCGCTGGAATCAGTGTGGTATATACAGAAGAAACAGAAAGCCAGTGGAGTGACTGTGGACTATAGGGAAACGGTAGAGGGCAACTGGAGTCAGGGTAGGCCATTGCGAAACCATAGAGAGCTACTAGAGTCAGTGTGGGCTATAAGGAAACCGTAGAGAGCTGCTTGTGTCTGTGTGCACTACACGGAAACCGGAGAGCGCCACTGGAGTCATGGTGGACTAGTGGGAAACCTTAGAGAGCTACTGGAGTCCGTGTGAGCGAGAGGTAAACTGTAGAGAGCTGCTGGAGTCAGTGTGCGATATAGGGACATCGTACAGAGCCACTGGAGTCGGTGTGGACTGTAGGGAAACCGTAGAGATCCACTGGAATATGTGGGCTGTATAGGGAAACCGCAGAGAGCCACTGGGGCCAGTGTGGACTAGAGGGAAACTGTAGAGAGCCTGTAGAGTCAGTGTGTGATAAAGGGAAAACGTAGTGGGCCAATGGAGTCAGCAGGGGATATAAGGAAAACCTAGAGAGCCGCTGGAGTCAGTGTGGACTATAGGGAAACAGTAGAGAGCAGATGGAGACAGTGTGGGCTTTACGGAACACGTAGAGGGACGCTGCAGTCAGGTGTGGACTATAAGGAAACCGTAGAGAGCTGCAGGAATCAGTGTGGGATATACCGAAGCCATAGAGAGCCGATGGAGTGAGTGTGGACTATAGGGAAACGGTAGAGGGCCACCGGAGTCAGGGTGGGCTTTAGAGGAAACCATAGAGAGCTACGTGAGTCATTGTGGGCTATAGGGAAACCGTAGAGAGCCACTGGACTCAGTGTGGGATATAGGGAAGCCGTAGAGAGCCACTGAGGTCACTGTGGTCTTTTGGAAAACCCTAGAGAGTCACTGGAGTCAGTGTGGACTATAGGGAAACCGTAGAGAGCAGCTGGAGATACTGTAGGCTTTACATAAACTGTAGAGGGCCACTGGATTCAGGTGTGGCCCATAAGGGAAACCGTAGAGAGACACTGGAATCAGTGTGGGCTATAAGAAAACCGGAGGGACCTGCTGGAATCAGTGTGGGATATAGGGAAGCCGTAGAGAGCCACTGGAGTCACTGTGGGCTACAGGGAAACCGTGGAGATCCACTGGAATAAGTGGGCCATATAGGGACACCGCAGAGAGCCACTGGAGTCAGTGAGGACTATAGGGAAACCGTAGAGAGCAGCTGGAGATAGTGTGGGCTTTAGAGGAAACCATAGAGGGCCACTGGAGTCAGGTGTGGGCCATCAGGGAAACCGTAGATAGCCACTGGACTCAGTGTGGGATACAGGGAAGCCGTAGAGAGACACTGGAGTCACTGTGGTCTATTGGAAAACCCTAGAGAGTCACTGGAGTCAGTGTGGACTATAGGGAAACCGTAGAGAGCCAGTTGTGTCAGTGTGGACTAAAGGGAAACCGTAGAGAACCACTGGAGTCAGTGAGGACTATACGGAAACCGGAAAGTGCCACTGGAGTCATTGTGAACTATAGGGAAAACATAGAGAGCCACTGGATTCAGTGTTTACTATAGGGAAACCTTAGAGAGCCCTTAGTGTCATTGTAGACTATAGGGAAAGCGTAGAAAACCAATGGTGTCAGTGTGGACTATAGGGAAAATGCAGAGAGCCACTGGAGCCATTGTGGACTATAGGGAAACCGTAGAGAGCCACTGGAGTCATTGTGGACGACAGGTACACTGTAGAAAGACAGTGTGGACTATAGGGAAAATACACTGGTGTCAGTGTTAACTATAGGAAAACCGAAGAGAGCCGCTGGAATCATTGTGGGATATGGGGAAACCGTAGACAGCCACTGGAGTCACTGAGGACTATAGGGAAACCGTAGAGAGCAGCTGGAGATACTGTAGGCTTTACATAAACCGTAGAGGGCCACTGGATTCAGGTGTGGCCCATAAGGGAAACCGTAGTGAGACGCTGGACTCAGTGTGGGCTATAAGAAAACCGGAGAGACCCGCTGGAATCAGTGTGGGATATAGGGAAGCCGTAGAGAGCCACTGGAGTCACTGTGGGCTATAGGGAAACCGTGGAGATCCACTGGAATAAGTGGGCCGTATAGGGACACCGCAGAGAGCGACTGGAGACAGTGTGGATTATTGGGAAATCGTCGAGAGCCACTGAGGCCAGTGTGGACTAGAGCATAACTGTAGAGAGCCTGTGGAGTCTGTGTGTGATAAAAGGAAACTGTAGTGAGCCGCTGGAGTCAGTAGGGGATATAGGGCTAACCTAGAGAGCCGCTGGAGTCAGTGTGGACTATAGCAAAACAGTAGAGAGCAGCTGGAGACAGTACGGGCTTTAGGGAACACGTAGAGGGACGGTGAAATCAGTTGTGGACTATAAAAAAAACCGTAGAGAGCCGCTGGAATCAATGTGGTATATACAGAAGAAACAGAAAGCCAGTGGAGTGACTGTAGACTATAGGGAAACGGTAGAGGGCAACTGAAGTCAGGGTGGGCCATTGCGAAACCATAGCGAGCTATTAGAGTCAGTGTGGGCTATAGGGAAACCGTGGAGAGCTGCTTGTGTCAGTATGGACTATACGCAAACCGGAGAGCGCCACTGGAGTCAGGGTGGACTATTGGGAAACCTTAGAGAGCTACTGGTTTCCGTGTGAGCTATAGGTAAACTGTATAGAGCTGCTGGAGTCAGTGTGCGATATAGGGACATCGTACAGAGCCACTGGAGTCAGTGTGGACTGTAGGGAAACCGTAGAGATCCACTGGAGTAAGTGGGCTCAATAGGGAAACCGCAGAGTGCCACTGGAAACACTGTGGGCTATAGGGAAAACGTAGTGAGCCACTGGGTTCAGTGTGGACTATAGGAAAACCATAGAGAGCCGCTGGAATCATTGTGGGATATACGGAAGCCATAGAGAGTCAATGGAGTGAGTGTGGAATATAGGGAAACGGTAGAGGGCCACTGGGGTCAGGGTGGGCCATTGGGAAACCGTAGAGAACTACTAGAGTCCGTGTCGGCTATAGGGAAACCGTAGAGAGCCACTGGAGCCACTGTGGACTATAGGGAAAGCGTAGAGAGCCAATGGTGTCAATGTGGACTAAAGGTAAACCGGACAGAGCCGCTGGAGTCAGTGTGGGATATAGGGAAACCGTACAGAGCCACTGGAGTCAGTCTGGACTGTTGGGAAATTGTAGAGAGCCCCTGGAGTTAGTGTGGACTATACGGAACCCGTAGAAAGCCAATGATGTTAGTGTGGACTATGGGGAAAATGGAGAGAGCCACAGGTGTCAGTGTTAACTAGAGGAAAACCGTAGAGAGCCACTGGAATCAGTATGGGATATAGGGAAGCCGTAGAGAATCACTGGAGTCAGTGTTGGCTATAGGGAAACCGTAGAGATCCACTGGAGTCAGTAAGGACTATAGAGAAACCGTAGAGAGCAGCTGGAGACAATGTGGGCTTTAGTGAAACTGTGGAGGGCGACTGGATTCAGGTGTGGACTATAAGGGAAACCGTAGAGAGCCACTGGAGTCAGTATGGGCTATAGGAAAACCGTAGGGATCCACTGCAATAAGTGGCCTGTATAGGGAAACCGCAGAGATCCACTGGAGACAGTGTGGATTATTGGGAAATCGTAGAGAGCTACTGGGGCCAGTGTGGACTAGAGGAAAACTGTAGAGAGCCTGCAGAGTCAATGTGTGATAAAGGGAATCCGTAGTGAGCCACTGGAGTCAGTGTGGACTATAGCGAATCAGTAGAAAGCAGCTTGTGACCGTACGGGCTTTAGGGAGCACGTAGAGGGACGCAGCAGTCAGGTGTGGTCTATAAGGAAACCATAGAGAGCCGCTGGAATCAGTGTGGGATATACGGAAGCCATAGAAAGCCAATGGAGTGAGTGTGGACTATAGGGAAACGGTAGAGGGCCACTGGAGTCAGGGTGGGCCATTGGGAAAGCATAGAGAGCTACGTGACTCATTGTGGGCTATAGGGAAACCGTAGAGAGCCACTGGTGTCTGTGTGGACTCTACGGAAACCGGAGAGCGCCACTGGAGTCAGTGTGGACTATAGGGAAACTTTAGAGAGCCAATGGTGTTAGTGTGGGTTATTGGGAATCCGTGGAGAGCCCCTGGAGTCACTGTGGACCATAGGGAAACAGTAGAGAGCTGCTGGAGTCAGGGTGGGCCATTGGGAAACCATAGTGAGCTAAGAGAGTCATTGTGGGCTATAGGGAAACAGTAGAGAGCCACTGGTGTCTGTGTGGACTATACAGAAACCGGAGAGCGCCACTGGAGTCAGTGTGGACTATAGGGAAACCTTAGAGAGCCAATGGTGTTAGTGTGGGTTATTCGGAATCCGTGGAGAGCCCCTGGAGTCACTGTGGACCATAGGGAAACAGTAGAGAGCTGCTGGAGTCAGGGTGGGCCATTGGGAAACCATAGAGAGCTACTAGAGTCAGTATGGGCTATAGGCAAAAGGTAGAGAGCCACTGGAGTCAGTGTGGACTACAGGGAATCTGTAGAGAGCCAATTGTGCAGTGTGGACTGAAGGGAAACCGTAGAGAGCCACTGGTGTCAGTGTGGACTATACGGAAACCGGAAAGTGCCACTGGAGTCATTGTGAACTATAGGGAAACCATAGAGAGCTACTGGAGTCGGTGTGCGCTATTGGTAATCCATGGAGAGCTGCTGGAGTCAGTGTGGGATATAGGGAAACCGTAGAGAGCCACTAGAGTCAGTGTGGACTATAGGGAAACCGTAGAAAGCCAATGGTGTCAGTGTTAACTACAGGAAAACCGAAGAGAGCCACTGGAATCAGTGTGGGATATAGGGAAAGCTTCGAAAGCCACTGGAATCCATGTGTGCTTTAGGGAAAGAGTAGTGAGCCGCTGGAGTCAGATTGGACCATAGGAAAACTTTAGAGAGAAGCTGGAGACGGTGTGGGCTTTAGGGAAACCGTAGAGGGCCATTGGAGGCAGGTGTGGACTATAGGGAAACCATAGAGAGCCGCTGGAGTCGGTGTGGGCTATAGGGAAACCGTAGAAAACTGCTGAAGTCAGTGTGGACTTTAAGGAAACCGTAGAGAGCAGCTGGAGACAGTGTGGGCTTTAGCGAAACCGTAGAGATCCACTGGATTAAGTGGGCTCGAAAGGGAAACCGCAGAGTGCCACTGGAAACAGTGTGGGCTATAGGGAAAACGTAGAGGGACGCTGCTCTCAGGTATGGACTATAAGAAAACCATAGAGAGCCGCTGGAATCAGTGTGGGATATACAGAAGACGTAGAGAGCCACTGGAGTGAGTGTGGACTATAGAGAAACTTTAGAGGGCCACTGGAGTCAGGGTGGGCCATTGGGAAACCGTAGAGAGCTACTAGAGTCTGTGTGGGCTAGTGGGAAACCGTAGAGAGCCACTGGAGTCAGTGTGGACTAAAGGGAAACCGTAGAGAGCGGCTGGTGTCAGTGTGGACTACACTAAAAACGGAATGTGCCACTGGAGTCATTCTGAACTATAGGGAAACCATAGAGAGCTGCTGGAGTCCGTGTGCGCGATATGTAAACCGTAGAGAGCTGCAGGAGTCAGTGTGGCCTATAGGGAAACCGTAGAGAACCACTAGCGTCATTGTGGACTATAGGGAAACCGTAGAAAGCCAATGGTGTCAGTGTGGACTATAGAGAAAATGCAGAGAGCCACTGGTGTCAGTGTTAACTATAGGAGACCGAAGAGAGTCGCTGGAATCTGTGTGGGATATAGGGAAACTGTAGAAAGCGACTGGAGTCAGTGTTGTCTATAGGGAAACCGTAGAGAGCAGCTGGAGATAGTGTGGGATTTAGGGAAACCGTAGAGAGCCACTGCATTCAGGTGTGGACCATAAGGGAAACCGTAGAGAGCCACTGGACTCAGTGTGGGCTATAAGAAAAAGGTAGAGAGCCGCTGGAATAAGTGGCCTGTATAGGGAAACCGCAGACAGCCACTGGAGACAGTGTGGATTATTGGGAAATCGTAGAGAGCTACTGGGGCCAGTGTGGATCAGAGGAAAACTGTTGAGAGCCTGCAGAGTCATTGTGTGATAAAGGGAATCCGTTGTGATACACTGGAGTCAGTAGGGGATATAGGGAAAACCTAGAGAGCCGCTGGAGTCAGTGTGGACTATAGCGAAACAGTAGAGAGCAGCTTGTGACCGTATGGGCTTTAGGGAACACGTAGAGGGACGCTGCAGTCAGGTGTGGACCATAAGGGAAACCGTAGAGAGCCACTGGACTCAGTGTGGGCTGTAAGAAAACCGTAGAGAGCCGCTTGAATAAGTGGCCTGTATAGGGAAACCGCAGAGAGCCAATGGAGACAGTGTGGACTATAGCGCAACAGTAGAGAGCAGCTTGTGACCGTATGGGCTTTAGGGAACACGTCGAGGGACGCTGCAGTCAGGTGTGGACTATAAGGAAACCATAGAGAGCTGCTGGAATCAGTGTGGGATATACGGAAGCCATAGAAAGCCAATGGAGTGAGTGTGGACTATAGGGAAACGGTAGAGGGCCACTGGAGTCAGGGTGGGCCATTGGGAAACCATAGAGAGCTACGAGAGTCATTGTGGGCTATAGGGAATCCGTAGAGAGCCACTGGTGTCTGTGTGGACTATACGGAAACTGGAGAACGCCACTGGAGTCACTGTGGACTATAGGGAAACCTTAGAGAGCCAATGGTGTTAGTGTGGGTTATTGGGAATCCGTGGGGAGCCCCTGGACTCACTGTGGACTATAGGGACACAGTAGAGAGCTGCTGGAGTCACGGTGGACCATTGGGAAACCGTAGAGAGCTACTAGAGTCCGTGTGCGCTATAGGTAATCCGTAGAGAGCTGCTGGAGTCAGTGTGGACTATAGTGAATCTGTAGAGAGCTGCTGAAGTCAGTGTGGGCTATAAGAAAACCGTAGAGAGCTGCTGGAATAAGTGGCCTGTATAGGGAAACTGCAGAGAGCCATTGGAGACAGTTTGGATTATTGGGAAATCGTAGAGAGCTACTGGGGCCAGTGTGGACTAGAAGAAAACTGTAGAGAGCCTGCAGAGTCAGTGTGTGATAAAGGGAATCCGTAGTGATACACTGGAGTCAGTAGTGGATATAGGGAAAACCTAGAGAGCCGCTGGAGTAAGTGTGGACTATAGCGAAACAGTAGAGAGCAGCTTGTGACCGTATGGGCTTTAGGGAAAACGTAGAGGGACGCTGCAGTCAGGTGTGGACTATAAGGAAGCCATAGAGAGCTGCTGGAATCAGTGTGGGATATACGGAAGCCATAGAAAGCCAATGGAGTGAGTGTGGAATATAGGGAAACGGTAAAGGGCCACTGGAGTCAGGCTGGGCCATTGGGAAACCATAGAGAGCTACTAGAGTCAGTGTGGGCTATAGGGAAACCGTAGAGAGCCACTGGTGTCAGTGTGGACTATAGGGAAACCGTAGAGTGCCACTGGTGACTTTGTGGACTATAGGGAAACCGTAGAGAGTCACTGGAATCAGGGTGGCCCATAGGGAAACCGCACAGATCTGCTGGAGTCCTTGTGGGCTATAGGTAAACCATAGAGAGCCGTTGGCGTCAGTGTGGACTATAGGAAAAAAGTGGAGAGCCACTGGAATTAGTGTGGGTTATAGGGAAACCGTACAGAGCCACTGGAGTCAGCGTGGACTAGAGGGAAACTGTAGAAAGCCAAAGGTGTTAGTGTGGACTATAGGGAAAGCGGAGAGAGCCACTGGTGTCAGTGTCAACTATCGGGAAACCGTAGTGACCCACTGGAGACAGAGTGTGTTGTAGGGAAAGCTTAGAGAGCCACTGGAGACCTTGGGGGCTTTAGGGAAACCGTAGAGAGCCGCTGGAGTCAGTGTGGGATAAAGGGAAACCGTAGAGAGCCAATGGGGACAGTGTGGGCAATAGGAAAACCGTAGAGAGCCGCTGAAATCACTGTGGGATATAGGAAAAAAGTGGAGAGCCGCTGGAGTCAGTTCGGGCTTTTGGGAAATCGTAGAGAGCAGCTGGATTCAGTGTGGGATATTGGGAACCCTCAGCGATCCACTGGAGTCGGTGTGGGACATAGGGAAACCGTAGAGAGCCACTGGAGTTAGTGTGGGCTATAGGGAATCTGTAGAAAGCCAGTGGAGTCAGTCAGGGCAATAGGGAAACTGTACAGAGCCACTGGAATCAGGGTGGTCTACAGGAACACCATAGAGAGCCACTGGAATCACTGTGGGATATAGGGAAACCGTAGAGTGCCGCTGGAATCAGTGTGGGCTATAGGCGAACCATAGAGAGATGCTGGAGTCAGTGTGGGCTATACGGAAACCGTGGAGAACCGCTGAAGTCAATGTAGGATAAAGGGAAACCCTTGAGAGCCGCTGGAGTCTGTGTGAACTATAGGGAAGCTGTAGAGATCCCATGGAATAAGTGGGTTCTATAAGGAAACTGCAGATAGCCACTGGAGACGGTGTGGACTATCGGGAAACCGTTGAGAGCAGCTGGAGACAGTGTGGGCTTTAGGGAAACCGTAGAGGGCCACTGGTGTCAGGTGTGGACTATAAGGGAAACCGTAGAGAGCCACTGGAGTCAGTATGGGCTATAGGAAAACCGTAGAGAGCCGCTGGAATCAGTGTGGGAAATAGGGAAGCCGTAGAGAGCCCATGGAGACAATGTGGGCTATAGGGAAACCGTAGAGATCCCATGGAATAAGTGGGCTCTACAGGGAAACCGCAGATAGCCACAGTGTGGACTATTGGGAAATCGGAGAGAGCCACTGGGGTCAGTGCGGACTAGAGGGAAACTGTAGCGAGCCAGTAGAGTCAGTGTGTGATAAAGGGAAACCGTAGTGAACCACTGGAGGCAGTAGGGGATATAGGGAAAACCTAGAGAGCCGCTGGAGTCAGTGTGGACTATAGGAAAACCGTAGAGAGCAGCTGGAGACAGTGTGGGCTTTAGGGAACCCGTGGAGTGACGCTGCAGTCAGGTGTGGACTATAAGGAAACCATAGAGAGCCGCTGGAATCAGTGTGGGATATACGGAAGCCGTAGAGAGCCAGTGGATGGCGTTTGGTCTATAGGGAAATGGTAGAGGGCCACTGGAGTCAGGGTGGGCCTTTGGGAAACCATAGAGAGCTACTAGAGTCAGTGTGGGCTATAGGGACACCGTAGAAAGCCAATGGTTTCAGTGTGCACTATAGGGAAACCGTAGAGAGCCAATGGTGTCAGTGTGGGTTATTGTGAAACCGTGGAGAGCCACTGCAGTCATGTGCACTATAGGGAAACAGTAGAGAGTCGCTGGAGTCAGTGTGGGCTATAGGGAAACCGTAGAGAGCTGCTGGAGTCAATGTGGGATAAAGGGAACCCGTTGAGAGCCGCTGTAGTCATTGTGGGATATGGGGAAGCCTTTGAGAGCCGCCGGAGTCATTCTGGGCTATAGGGAAACCCTAGAGAGCCACTGGGGACAGTGTGGGCAATAGGAAAACCATAGAGAGCCACCGGAATCATTGTGGGATATTGGGTAACCGCAGAGAGCCACTGGAGTCAGTGTGAACAATAGGAAAACCGTTGAAAGCCACTGGAATCAGTGTTGGATATAGGGAAACCGTAGAGAGCCGCTGCAGTCTGTGTGGGCTATAGCGAAACCATAGAGAGCCAGTAGAGGCAGAATGTGATAAAGGGAAACCATAGTGAGCCGCTGGAGTCATTGTGGGATATAGGGAAAACTCAGAGAGCCGCTGCAGTCAGTGTAGGCTATAGGGTAAACGTGGAGAGCCACTGCAGCCAGTGTGGGCTATGGGGAAAATGCAGAGAGCCGCTGGAGTCAGTGTGGGCTATACAGAAACCGTAGAGGGCCGCTGAACTCAGTGTGGGATAAAGGGAAACCCTTGAGAGCCATTGGAGACTGTGTGAACTATAGGGAAAACGTAGAGAGCAGCTGGAGACAGTGTGTGCTTTAGGGAACCTGTAGAGGGACACTGCAGTCAGATGTGGTCTATAAGGTAACTGTAGAGAGCCGCTGGAGTCAGTGTGAGCTATAGGGAAAAGGTAGATAGCCACTGAAATCATTGTGGGATATACGGAATCCGTAGAGAGCCAATGGAATGAGTGTGGACTAAAGGGAAAAGATAGAGGGCCACTGAAGTCAGGGTGAGCCATTTGGAAACCGTAGAGAGCTACTAGAGTCATTGTGGGCTATAGGGAAACCAGAGAGTGCCACTGGAGTCAGTGTGGACTATAGGGAAACCGTAGAGAAACAATGGTGTCAGTGTGGACTATAGGGAAACCGGAGAGAGCCACTGGAGTCAGTGTGGACTATAGGGAAACCGTAGAGAGCTACTGGAGTCCGTGTGAGCTATAGGTAAATTGTAGAGATCCACTGGAATAAGTGGGCTCTATAGGGAAACCGCAGAGAGCCACTGGAGACAGTGTGGACTAATGGGAAATCGTAGAGAGCCACTGGGGCCAGTGTGGACTAGAGGGAAACTGTCATGAGCCTGTAGATTCAGTGTGTGATAAAGGGAAACCGTAGTGAGCCACTGGAGTCAGTAGGGGATATATGGAAAACCTAGAGAGCCGCTAGAGTCTGTGTGGACTATAGGGAAACAGTAGAGCGCAGCTGGAGACAGTGTGGGCTTCAGGGAACACGTAGAGGGACACTGCAGTCAGGTGTGGACTATAATGAAACCATAGAGAGCCAATGGAATCAGTGTGGCATATACAGACGCCATAGAGAGCCAATGGATTGAGTGTGGACTATTGGGAAACGGTATAGGGCCACTGGAGTCAGGATGGGCCATTGGGAAACCGTAGAGAGCTACTAGAGTCAGTGTGGGCTATACGGAAACCGTAGGGTGCCACTGGTGTCTGTGTGGACTATAGGGAAACAGAAGAGAGCCACTGGAGACAGTTTGAACTATAGGGAAACCGTAGAGAGCCACATGGGTCAGGGTGGCCCATTGGGAAACCTTAGAGAGCTGCTGGAGTCCATGTGGGCTATAGGTAAACCGTAGAGAGCTGCTAGCGTCAGTGTGGACTGTAGGAAAACCATAGAGAGCCACTGGGATATAGGGAAATCGTACAGAGCCGCTGGACTATAGGGAAATGGTAGAAAGCCAATGGTATCAGTGTGGACTATAGGGAAAACGGAGAGAGCCACTGGTGTCAATGTTGACTATAGGAAAACCGTAGTGACCCACTGAAGTCAGACTGTGATGTAGGGAAACCTTAGAGAGCCAAAGGAGTCAGTGTGGGCTCTAGGGAAACAGTAGAGAGCTGATGGAGTCAGTGTGGGCTACAGGGAAACCGTGGAGAGCCGCTGGAGTCAGTGTGGGATAAAGGGAAACGGTTGAGAGCCGCTGGAGTCAGTGTGGGCTACAGGGAAACCGTAGAGAGCTGCTGGAGTCAGTGTGGGCTATAGGGAAACCGTTGAGAGCTGCTGAAGTCAGTGTGGACTATAGGGAAACAGTAGGGAGCAGCTGGAGACAGTGTGGGCTTTAGGGAAACAGCAGAGAGCCACTGGAGACAGTGTGGACTAATGGGAAATCATAGAGAGCCACTGGGGCCAGTGTGGACTAGAGGGAAACTCATAACATGCCGAGTCATTCCATGTTGAGTCACCTCGAGTCATGTCTTTTCCTGTCATCTCGAGTCATGTCAAGTCATGTCGAGTCATGTCATGTCGAGTCATGTCAAGTCTTTCGTGTCAAGTCGTGTCAACTCATGTCATGTCATTCATATCGACTCATCTCGAGTAATGTCAAGTTATGTCGAGTCATGTCATGTCGAGTCACGTCGAGTCTTTGTTGTTAAGTCATGTCGACTCCTGTCATGTCATGTCATGTCGAGTCATGTCATTTGGAATCATGTCGAGACATGTCATGTCATGTCGAGTCATCTAGAGTCATCTCGAATAAAGTCATCATGTCAAGTCGAGTCATATCATATCAAGTCATTTCAGGTCTTTTGTGTCAAGTTATGTCAACTCATGTCATGTCATTCATATCGAGTCATGTAGAGACACATCATGTCATGTCATGTCGAGACATCTAGAGTCATCTTGAGTCATGTAATGTCGTGTCATGTCATGCTGAGTCATTTCAAGTCTCCTCGTGTCATGTTGATTCTCATCATGACAATTCATGGCATGCTGGGTCATTTTGAGTCATGTCTTCTCCTGTTATTTCACATCATGTCAAGTCATGTCGAGTCATGTCATATCAAGTCTTTCGTGGCAAGTCGTGTCAACTCATGTCATGTCATTCATGTCGAGTCATGTAGAGACATGTCATGTCGAGTCATCTTGAGTCATGTAATGTCATGTCATGTCATGTTGAGTCATTTCGAGTCGCTTCATTTCATGTTGATTCACATCATGACAATTCATGGCATGCTGAGTCATTTCGAGTCACGTCATCTCCTTTCATTTCGAGTCATGTCAAGTCATATCTAGTCATGTCATGGCTAGTCATGTCACATTGAGTCATGTCGAGTCTTTCTTGTTAAGTCATGGCAACTCCTGTCATCTCATGTCATGTTGAGTCATGTCATTTGGACTCATGTCGAGAAATATCATATCATGTCATGTCGAGTCATGTCAAGTCTTTCGTGTCAAGTCCTGTCAACTCATGTCATATCATTCGTTTCGAGCCATGTAGAGGCATGACATGTCGAGTCATGTCGAGACATCTCAAGTCATGTGCATTCATGAAGAATCATGTCGGGTCATGTCGTTACCTGTTTAGTAATATCGAGTCATGATCTGTCATCTCCTGTCACATTGTGTCGTGTCATGTCATGGCATGTCATGTCATTTCGAGTCGAGACATGTCATGCCATGTCGAGTCATCTAGAGTCATTTCGAGTCAAGTCATGTCATGTCGTGTCATGTCATGTTGAGTCATGTCATGTGGATTCATAACATGTCTTTTCCTGCCATCTCGAGTCATGTCAAATCATGTCGAGTCATGTCATTTCAAGTCGTCATGTCACGTCTTTTATGTTGTCATGTCAAATCCTGTCATGTCATGTCATGTCGAATCACCTAGATTCATCTCGTGTCATGTTGAGCCATCTCAAGTCATGTCATGGGAAGTCAATTCATCTCGAGTCTTGAAGAATCGTCTCGGGTCATGTCGTTACCTGTTTAGTGACGTTGAGTTGTGTTATGTCATGTCATTTCGTGTCGAGTCAAGTTGAGTCATGTCATGTCGAGTCATGTCATGTTGATTCACATCATGGCAATTCATAACATGCCGATTCATTCCTTAATGAGTCATCTCGAGTCATGTTTTTTCCTATCATCTCGAGTCATGTCAAGTCATGTCGTGTCATGTCAAGGCTTTCGTGACAAGTCATGTCGATGCTTGACATGTCATGTCACATAGTCTTGAGTCATTTTGAGGCATTTCATCTCATGACATGTCGAGTCATCTCAAGTCATGTAATGGGAAATCAATTCATGTCGAGTCTTTAAGAAACATGTTGGGCCATTTCGTTGCCTAGTTAGCCATATTGAGTTATGATCTGTCATCTCATGTCATGTTGAATCGTGTCATGTAATGGCATGTCGAGTCAACTCATGGCAATTCATAACATGCCGAGTCATCTCATGTTGAGTCATCTCGAGTCATGTCTGTTCCTATCATCTCGAGTCATGTTAAGTCATGTCGAATCATGTCATTTCAAGTCATTTCAGGTTGCAACTTTTATGTTAAGTCATGTTGAACTTTATCATTTCAAGTCATGTCCAGTCATGTCATTTGGAATCGTGTTGAGACAAGGCATGTCATGTCGAGTCATCTAGAGTCATCTCGAATCAAGTCATGTCATGTCGGGTCATGTCATGTTGAGTCATGTCATATTGATTCCTAACATGACAATTCATAACATGCCGAGTCAGTCCATGTTGAGACACCTCGAGTCATGTCTTTTCCTGTCATCTCAAGTCATGTCATGTCACGTCTTTTATGTTATCATGCCAACTCCTGTCATGTCATGTCATGTCGCGTCGTCTAGATTCATCTCGTGTCATGTCAAGTCATGTTGAGGCATGTCATGTCGAGTCATGTCAAGTCATGTCAAGTCTTTCATGTCAAGTCGTGTCAATTTATGTCATGTCATTCATGTCGAGTCATGTAGAGACAGGTCATGTAATTTGACCTCTTGAGTCATGTAATTTCGTGTCATGTCATGGTGAGTCATTTTCATTCGCTTTTTGTCATGTTGATTCACATCATGACAATTCATGGCATGCTGAGTCATTTCGAGTCACGTCATCTCCTTTCATTTCGAGTCATGTCAAGTCATGTCATGTCATGTCATATCGAGTCATGACAAGTCTTTCGTGTCAAGTCATGTCAACTCATGGCATGGCGAGTCAAGTCATGTGCAGTCATGAAGAATCATGTCGGGTCATGTTGTTGCCTGTTTAGAAATATCGAGTCATGTTCCGTCATCTCATGTCACATCGAGTCGTGTCATGTCATGGCATGTCATGTCATTTCATGTCGAGTCATGTCAAGTTGAGTCATCCATGTCGAGTCAGTCATGTCAAGTCATGTCATGTTGATTCACATCATGGCAATTCATAACATGCCGACTCATTCCATGCTGAGTCATTTTGAATCATGTCTCTTCCTGTTATCTCGTGTCATGTCAAGCCATGTCGAGTCATGTCATTTCAAGTCACCTCTTTTATGTTAAGTCATGTCGACTCCTATCATGTCATGTCGAGTCATGATATTTGGAATCATGTCGAGACATGTCATGTCATGTCGAGTCATCTAGATTCATCTCGAGTCATGTCAAGTCATGTCGAGTCTTGTCATGGTGAGTCATGTCACATCGAGTCTTTGCTGTTAAGTCATGTCGACACCTGTCATGTCATGTCATGTCGAGTCATGTCATTTGAAATCATGTAAAGACATGTCACGTCATGTCGAGGCATCTACATTCATCTCGAGTCATGTCAAGTTGAGTCATATCATATCAAGTCATTTCAGGTCTTTCGTGTCAAGTTATGTCAAGTCATGTCATGTCATTCATATCGAGTCATGTAGAGACACGTCATGTCATGTCATGTCGAGACATCTAGAGTCATCTTGAGTCATGTAATGTTGTGTCATGTCATGCTGAGTCATTTCAAGTCGCCTCATGTCATGTTGATTCACATCATGACAATTCATGGCATGCTGGGTCATTTTGAGTCATGTCTTCTCCTGTCATTTCAAATCATGTCAAGTCATGTCGAGTCATGTCATATCGAGTCATATCAAGTCTTTAGTGGCAAGTCGTGTCAACTCATGTCATGTCATTCATATCGAGTCATGAGAGACATGTCATGTCGAGTCATCTTGAGTCATGTAATGTCATGTCATGTTGAATCATTTCGAGTCGCTTCATTTCATGTTGATTCACATCATGACAATTCATGGTATGCTGAGTCATTTCGAGTCACATCATCTCCTTTCATTTCGAGTCATGTCATCATGTCTAGTCATGTCATGACATGAGACGTCATGTCACATTGAGTCATGTCGAGTCTTTCTTGTTAAGTCATGGCAACTCCTGTCATCTCATGTCATGTTCACTCATGTCATTTGGACTCATATCGAGACGTATCATATCATGTCATGTCAAGTCTTTTGTGTCAAGTTCTGTCAACTCATGTCATGTCATTCATGTCGAGTCATGTAGAGACATGACATGTCGAGTCATGTCGAGACATCTCAAGTCATTCATGAAGAATCATGTCGGGTCATGTCGTTACCTGTTTAGTAATATCGAGTCATGATCTGTCATCTCATGTCACGTTGTGTCGTGTCGTGTTTTGGCATGTCATGTCATTTCGAGTCGAGTCATGTCATGTCATGTCGAGTCATGTCATGTCGAGTCATGTCATGTCGAGTCATTCATGGCAATTCAGAACATGCCGAGTCATTCCATGTTGACTCATCTCGAGTCATGTCTTTTCCTGTCATCTCATGTCACGTTGTGTTGAGTCATGTCATTTCAAGTCATGTCATGTTGCAACTTTTATGTTAACTCATGTCGAACCTTGTCATTTCATATCATGTTGAGTCATGTCATTTGGAATCATGTCGAGACATGTCATGTCATGTCGAGTCACCTAGAGTCATCTCTAGTGAAGTCATGTCATGTCAGGTCATGTCATGTTGAGTCATGTCATGTTGATTCATAACATGACAATTCATAACATGCCGAGTCATTCCATGTTGAGTCATCTCGAGTCATGTCTTTTCCTGTCATCTCAAGTCATGTCAAGTCATGTCGAGTCATGTCATGTCGAGTCATCTCAAGTCTTTCATGTCAAGTCATGTCAACTCATGTCATGTCATTCATGTCGAGTCATGTCATGTCATGTCATGTCGAGTCATCAAGAGTCAGCTTGGGTCATGTAATGTCTGTCATGGCATGCTGAGTCATTTCGAGTCATGTCTTCTCCTGTCATTTCGAGTCATGTCAAGTCATGTTGAAACATGTCATGTCGACTCATGGCATGTCATGTCAAGTGGTCCTGAGTCATTTTGAGGCATCTTATCTCAGGACATGTCGTGTCATGTCGAATCATCTCAAGTCATGTCATGGGAAGTCAATTCATGTCCAGTCTTGAAGAATCATCTCGGGTCATGTCGTTGCCTGTTTAGTGACATCGAGTCGTGTCATGTCATGGCATGTCATGTCATTTCATGTCGAGTCAAGTTGATTCATGTCATGTCGAGTCATGTCATGTTGATTCACATCAAAGCTATTCATAACATGCCGAATCATTCCATACTGAGTCATCTCGAGTCATGTTTTTTCCTATCATCTCGAGTCATGTCAAGTCATGTCCAGTCATGTCAAGTCTTTCATGTCAAGTCATGTCGACGCTTGACATGTCATGTTATGTGGTCTTGAGTCATTTTGAGGCAATTCATCTCATAACATGTCATGTCGAGTCATCTCAAAAGTCATGTCATGGGAAGTCAATTTATGTCGAGTCTTTAAGAAACATGTCGGGTCATTTCGTTGCCTGTTTAGACATATTGAGTCATGATCTATCATCTCACGTCACATTGAGTCGTGTCATGTCATGGCATGTCATGTCATTTCGAGTCGAGTGATGTTGCATCATGTCAAGTCGAGTCATGTCAAGTCATGTCATGTCGAGCCATCTCATTGCAATTCATAACATGGTGAGTCATTCCATTTTGAGTCATCTCGAGACATGTCTGTTCCTGTCATCTTGAGTCATGTCATTTCAAGTCATTTCAGGTCGCGAGTTTTATATTAAGTCATGTCGAACCTTGTCATTTCATGTCATGTCATTTGGAATCATGTTGAGACATGTCATGTCATGTCGAGTCATCAAGAATCATCTCCAGTCAAGTCATGTCATGTCGGGTCATGTCATGTTGAGTCATGTCATATTGATTCATAACATGACAATTTATAACATGCCGAGTCAGTCCATGTTGAGTCACCTCGAGTCATGTCTTTTCCTGTCATCTCGAGTCATGTCAATTCATGTCGAGTCTTGTCATTTCAAGTCATGTCATGTCACGTCTTTTATGTTGTCATGTCAACACCTGTCATGTCATGTCATGTCATGTCGAGTCATCTAGATTCATCTCGTGTCATGTCAAGTCATGTCATGTCGAGTCATGTCAAGTCTTTCATGTCAAGTCGTGTCAACTCATGTCATGTCATTCATGTCGAGTCATGTAGAGACAGGTCATATCAGGTCCTGTCGAGCCCTCTTGAGTCATGTAATTTCGTGTCATGTCATGGTGAGTCATTTTGAATCGCTTTTTGTCATGTTGATTCACATCATGACAATTCATGGCATGCTGAGTCATTTTGAGTCATGTCTTCTCCTTTCATTTCGAGTCATGTCAAGTCATGTTGAGTCATGTCATATCGAGTCATGTCAAGTCTTTCATGACAAGTCGTGTCAACTCATGTCATGTCATTCATGTCGAGTCATGTAGAGACATGTCATGTCATGTCATGTCGAATCATGTCATATCGAGTCATGTCAAATCTTTCGTGTCAAGTCATGTCAACTCATGGCATGTCATGTCATGTGGTCTTGAGTCATTTTGAGGCATGTCGTCTCATGATATGTCGAGTCATGTCGAGTCATCACTAGTCATGTCATTGGAAGTCAACTCATGTCGAGTCTTTAAGAATCATTTCGGGTAATGTCGTTGTCTGTTTAGCCATATTGAGTCATGCTCTGTCATCTAATGTCACGTCAAGTCGTGTCATGTCATGTCATTTCGTATTGAATCATGTCATGTTGATTCACATCATGGCAATTCATAACATGCTGAGTCATTCCATGCTGACTCATCTCGAGTCATGTCTCTTCCTGTCATCTCGTGTCATGTCAAGTCATGTCATGTCGAGTCATCTCATGGCAATTCATAACATGCCGAGTCATTCCATGCTGAGTCATCTCGAGTCATTTCTGTTCCTGTCATCTGGATTCATGTTAAGTCATGTCGAGTCATGTCATTTCAAGTCATGTCATGTCACACCTTTTACGTTAAGTCATGTCGACCCTTGCCATTTCATATCATGTCGATTCATTGTCATTTGGAATCATGTCGAGACATGTCATGTCATGACAAGTCAGAGTCATCTCGAGTCAAGTCATGTCATGTCGGGTCATGTCATGTTGAGTCATGTCATGTGGATTCATAACATGACAATTCATAACATGCCGAGTCAGTCCATGTTTAGTCATCTCGAGTCATGTCAAGTCATCTTGAGTCATGTCGAGTCCTGTCGAGTCATGTCATGGCGAGTCATGTCATGTCGAGTCACGTCGAGTCTTTGTTGTTAAGTCATTTCGACTCCTGTCATGTCATGTCATGTCGAGTCATGTCATTTGGAATCATGTCGAGACATGTCATGTCATGTCGAGTCATCTAGAATCATCTCGAATCAAGTCATGTCATGTCGGGTCATGTCATGTTGAGTCATGTCATGTTGATTCATAACATGACAATTCATAACATGCCAAGTCATTCCATGTTGAGTCATCTCGAGTTATGTCTTTTCCTGTCATCTCGAGTCATGTCAAATCATGTCGAGTCATGTCATTTCAAGTCATGTCATGTCACGTCTTTTATGTTGTCATGTCAACTCCTGTCATGTCATGTCATGTCGAGTCACCTAGATTAATATAGTGTCATGTCGAGTCATCTCAAGTCATGTCATGGGAAGTCAATTCATCTCGAGTCTTGAAGAATCGTCTCGGGTCATGTCGTTATCTGTTTAGTGACATCGAGTCATGTCATGTCATGGCATTTCATGTCATTTCGTGTCGAGTCAAGTTGAGTCATGTCATGTCGAGTCATGTCCTGTTGATTCACATCATGGCAATTCATAACATTCCGATGCATTCCATACTGAGTCATCTCGAGTCATGTTTTTTCCTATCATCTCGAGTCATGTCAAGTCATGTCGTGTCATGTCAAGTCTTTCGTGTCAAGTCATGTCGATGCTTGGCATGTCATGTCACATGGCCTTGAGTCATTTTGAGGCATTTCATCTCATGACATGTCGAGTCATCTCAAGTCATGTAATGGGAAGTCAATTCATGTCGATTCTTTAAGAAACATGTCGAGTCATTTCATTGCCTGTTTAGCCATATTGAGTCAAAATCTGTCCCGCATGTCACGTTGAGTCGTGTCATGTCATGGCATGTCATGTCATTTCGAATCGAGTGATGTTGCAACATTTCATGTTGAGTCATGTCAAGTCATGTCATGTCGATTCTTTAAGAAACATATCGAGTCTTTTCGTTGCCTGTTTAGTCATGATCTGTCATCTCATGTCACGTTGAGTCGTGTCATGTCATGTCATTTCGAATCGAGTGATGTTGCATCATGTCATGTCGAGTCATGTTGCATCATGTCATGTCGAGTCATGTCAAGTCATGTCATGTCGAGTCATCTCATGGCAATTCATAACATGCTGAGTCATCTCATGTTGAGTCATCTCGAGTCATGTCTGCTCCTGTCATCTCGAGTCATGTTAAGTCATGTCGAATCATATCATTTCAAGTCATTTCAGGTCGCGACTTTTATGTTAAGTCATGTCAAACCTTATCATGTCGAGTCATGTCATTTGGAATCATGTTGAGACATGGCATGTCATGTCGAGTCATCTAGAGTCATCTCGAGTCAAGTCATGTCATGTCGGGTCATGTCATGTTGAGTCATGTCATATTGATTCCTAACATAACAATTTATAACATGCCGAGTCAGTCCATGTTGAGACACCTCGAGTCATGTCTTTTCCTGTCATCTCGAGTCTTGTCATTTCAAGTCATGCCATGTCACGTCTTTTATGTTGTCATGCCAACTCCTGTCATGTCATGTCATGTCAAGTCATCTAGATTCATCTCGTGTCATGTCAAGTCATGTCAAGGCATGTCATGTCGAGTCATGTCAAGTCTTTCTTGTCAAGTCGTGTCAATTTAAGTCATGTCATTCATGTCGAGTCATGTAGAGACAGATCATGTCAGGTCATGTCTAGACCTCTTGAGTCATGTAATTTCGTGTCATGTCATGGTGAGTCATTTTCATTCGTTTTTTGTCATGTTGATTCACATCATGACAATTCATGGCATGCTGAGTCATTTCGAGTCATATATTCTCCTTTCATTTCGAGTCATGTCAAGTCATGTCATGTCATGTCATATCGAGTCATGTCAAGTCTTTCGTGTCAAGTCATGTCGACTCATGGCATGGTGAGTCAAGTCATGTGCAGTCATGAAGAATCATGTCAGGTCATGTTGTTGTCTGTTTAGAAATATCAAGTCATGATCTGTCATCTCATGTCACATCGAGTCGTGTCATGTCATGGCATGTCATGTCATTTCATGTCAAGTCACGTCATGTCAAGTCATCCATGTCGAGTCAGTCATGTCAAGTCATGTCATGTTGATTCACATCATGGCAATTCATAACATGCCGAGTCATTCCATGCTGAGTCATCTCGAGTTATGTCTCTTCCTGTCATCTCATGTCATGTCAAGCCATGTCGAGTCATGTCATTTCAAGTCACCTCTTTTATATTAAGTCATGTCTACTCCTATCATGTCATGTCGAGTCATGATATTTGGAATCATGTTGAGTCATCTAGATTCATCTCGAGTCATGTCAAGTCATGTCGAGTCATGTCATGGTGAGTCATGTCACGTCGAGTCTTTGTTGTTAAGTCATGTCGACACCTGTCATGTCATGTCGAGTCATGTCATTTGGAATCATGTAAAGACATGTCACGTCATGTCGAGTCTTCTACATTCATCTCGAGTCATGTCAAGTCAAGTTGAGTCATTTCAAGTCTTTCGTGTCAAGTCGTGTCAATTCATGTCATGTCATTTGGATTCATGTTGAGACATGTCATGGCATGTCGAGTCATCAAGAATCATCTCCAGTCAAGTCATGTCATGTTGGGTCATGTCATGTTGAGTCATGTCATATTGATTCATAACATGACAATTTATAACATGCCGAGTCAGTCCATGTTGAGTCACCTCGAGTCATGTCTTTTCCTGTCATCTCGAGTCATGTCAATTCATGTCGAGTCTTGTCATTTCAAGTCATGTCATGTCACGTCTTTTATGTTGTCATGTCAACACCTGTCATGTCATGTCATGTCATGTCGAGTCATCTAGATTCATCTCGTGTCATGTCAAGTCATTACGAGTCATGTCTTCCCCTGTCATTTCAAATCATGTCAAGTCATGTCGAGTCATGTCATATCGAGTCATATCAAGTCTTTTGTTGCAACTCGTGTCAACTCATGTCATGTCATTCATGTCGAGTCATGTAGAGACATGTCATGTCGTGTCATCTTGAGTCATGTAATGTCATGTCATGTCAGGTTGACTCATTTCGAGTCGCTTCATTTCATGTTGATTTACATCAAGACAATTCATGGCTTGCTGAGTCATTTCGAGCCATGTCAAGTCATGTCTAGTCATGTCATGGCGCGTCATTGTCACATTGAGTCATGTCAAGTCTTTCTTGTTAAGTCATGGCAACTCCTGTCATCTCATGTCATGTTCACTCATGTCATTTGGACTCATGTCAAGACATATCATATCATGTCATGTCGTGTCATGTCAAGTCTTTCATGTCAAGTCCTGTCAATTCATGTCATGTCATTCATGTCAAGTCATGTAGAGACATTACATGTCGAGTCATGTCGAGACATCTCAAGTCATTCATGAAGAATCATGTCGGGTCATGTCAGTACCTGTTTAGTAATATCGAGTCATGATCTGTCATCTCATGTCACGTTGCGTCGTGTCATGTCATGGCATGTCATGTCATTTCGAGTCGAGTCATGTTATCTCATGTCGAGTCATGTCATGTTGAGTCATTCATGGCAATTCATAACATGCCGAGTCATTCCATGTTGACTCATCTCGAGTCATGTCTTTTCCTGTCATCTCATGACACGTTGTGTCGAGTCATGTCATTTCAAGTCATGTCATGTCACAACTTTTATGTTAACTCATGTCGAACCTTGTCATTTCATATTATGTCGAGTCATGTCATTTGGAATCATGTCATGTCATGTCGAGTCACCTAGAGTGATCTCTAGTGAAGTCATGTCATGTCAGGTCATGTCATGTTGAGTCATGTCATGTTGATTCATAACATGACAATTCATAACATGCCGAGTCATTCCATGTTGAGTCATCTCGAGTCATGTCTTTTCCTGTCAACTCGAGTCATGTCAAGTCATGTTGAGTCATGTCATGTCGAGTATGTCAAGTCTTTCATGTCAAGTCGTGTCAACTCATGCCATGTCATTCATGTCGAGTCATGTAGAGTGATGTCATGTCATGTCATGTCGAGTCGTCAAGAGTCAGCTTGGGTCATGTAATGTCATGTCATGTCATGTCGAGTCATTTCAAGTCAGTTCATGTCGTGTTGATTCACATCATGACAATTCATGGCATGCTGAGTCATTTCGAGTCATGTCTTCTCCTGTCATTTCGAGTCATGTCAAGTCATGTCGAAACATGTCATGTCGAGTCATGTCAAGTCTTTCGTGTCAAGTCATGTCGACTCATGGCACGTCATGTCAAGTGGTCTTGAGTCATTTTGAGGCATCTCATCTCATGAAATGTCGTGTCATGTCGAATCATCTCAAGTCATATCATGGGAAGTCAATTCATGTCGAGTCTTGAAGAATTGTCTCGGGCCATGTCATTGCCTGTTTAGTGATGTTGAGTCGTGTCATGTCATGGCATGTCATGTCATTTCATGTCGAATCAAGTTGAGTCATGTCATGTCGAGTCATGTCATGTTGATTCACATCAAAGCTATTCATAACATGCCGATTCATTCCATACTGAGTCATCTCGAGTCATGTTTTTTCCAATCATCTCAAGTCATGTCAAGTCATGTCGAGTCATGTCAATTCTTTTGTGTCAAGTCAAGTCGACGCTTGACATGTCATGTTATGTGGTCTTGAGTCATTTTGAGTCATTTCATCTCATGATATGTCGAGTCATCTCAAGTCATCTCAAGTCATGTCAAGACGAGTCATGTTCAGTCATGCCGAGTCATATCGTGACAGGTCGAGTCATGTCATGTGGTTTCATGACATGTAGAGTTATGTCATGTTGAATCATGTCGAGGCATGTCACATCAAGTCATGTTGTGTCATGTCATGTTGAGTCATTTCATGTCATTTCAAATCATGTAATGTCGAGTCATGTCGCATCCTCTCAAGCTTTTTAATCATGAATAATGTCATGTTGAGTCATGTCATGTCATGTCTAGTCATTTCATGTCGAGCCTTGTGGCGTCCTGTCAAACTGATTCATCATGAATAATGTCATGTTGAGTTATGTTGAGTCATGTCATGTCGGGCCTTGTCCTGTCCTGTCATCACGAATCATTATTCATGTGGAGGCATGTCATGTCAAGTCATGTGTCACGTCATGTCGAATCATCTTGCGGCATTTCAATTCATGTGCAGTCATGTGGACCCATGTCATATAATGTCGAGATATGTCGGGTCATGCATTGTCATGTCATGTCGAGTCACATCATGTCCTGTCAGCTATGTCATCATGAATAATGACATGTTGATTCATGTCCTGTCATGTCGAATTCTGTTGAGCCACGTCATGTCGCGTCATATCAATTCATGTCATGTCGAGTCAGGTCACGTATAATGTCAAGATATGTCATGTCAAATGTCGAATCACGTCATGTCAAGTCATGCCATGTAATGACGAGTTATGTCGAGTCATGCATTGTCATGACATGTTGAGACACGTGATGTCATGTCAAGTCATGTTGCGTCATGTTGAGTCAGGTCGTGTCCTATCAGCTAGTTAATCACGAATGATGTCATGATGATTCATGTCTTGTCATGTCGTGTATGTCAAGCTACATCATGTCGAGTCATGTCATGTCGAGACATGTCAAATTATGTTATTTAGATTCACGTCATGTCAAATAATGTCATGTTGAGTCGAGTCATGTCATGTAGAGTTATGTCAGGACATGTCAAGTCATGTCATATCGATTCATGCCAATTCACGCCATGTCAAATAATGTCATGTTGAGTCATGACGAGTCATGTCATGTAATGTCAAGATATGTTGAGCCATGCATTGTCATGTCATGTTGAGTCATGTTGCATCACGTCATGTCATGTCATATCAAGCCTTGTTGTGTCATGTCGAGCCATGTCATGTCAAGTCATGTCAAGACATGTCGAGCGATGTCAAGTCCTGTTAATTCACGTCATGTCATGTTGTGGCATGTCACTCAGAGTCATGTTGTGTCACGTCATGTCGAATCATGTCGAGTCATGTCAAGTCTTTTCAATTCTTGTCATGTTGAGTCATGCATTGTCATGTCATGTTGAGTCATGTGGTGTTATGTCATGTCAAGTCTCATTGCATCATGTCGAGTCATGTCGTGTCCTGTCAGCTATTTAATCACGAATAATGTCAAGATGATTCATGTCATGTCATGTCGAGTTATGTCAAGCCAGGACATGTCGAGTCGTGTTTTGTCGAGTTATGACGAGCCATTTCATGTCGAGGCATGTATTGTCGAATCATGTCGCGTCCTGTCAGGTGTTTCATCATGAATAATGTACTCAGTCATGACATGTTGAGTTATGTTGAGCCATGTCGCGTCATGTTGAGTCATGCATTGTCATGTCATGTTGAGTCATGTGGTGTCATGTCATGTCAAGTCTCATTGCATCATGTCGAGTCATGTCGTGTCCTGTCAGCTATTTAATCACGAATAATGTCAAATGATTCATGTCATGTCATGTCAAGTTATGTCGACCCAGGACATGTCGAGTCGTGTTTTGTCGAGTTATGACGAGCCATTTCATGTCGAGGCATGTATTGTCGAATCATGTCGCGTCCTGTCAGGTATTTCATCATGAATAATGTACTCAGTCATGTCATGTTGAGTTCTGTCAAGCCATGTCGCGTCATGTTGAGTCATGCCATGACGAGACATGTCAAGTCATGTCATGTCGAGTCATGTCAATTCATGTCAAGTCTAAAAACGTCATGTCATGTCATATAGAGTTATGTCAAATCATGTCACGATGAGTCATGTTCAGTCATGCCGAGTTATGTCACGACAGGTCGTGTCATGTCATGTCATGTTGAGTCATGTCATGTGGTTTCATGACATGTAGAGTTATGTCGAGTAATATCATGTCAAATAATATTATAATGAGTCACATCGATTCATGTCATTTAATGTCGGGATTTGTCGAGTCATGTCAAGGCATGTCATGTCGAGGCATTTCATGTCGAGGCATGTCACATCGAGTCATGTTGTGTCATGTCATGTCAAATCATGTAATGTCGAGTCATGTCGAGATATGTTGAATCATGTCAAGTTATGTCATGTCAAATAATATTATAATGAGTCACGTCGATTCATGTCATTTAATGTCGGGATATGTCGAGTCATGCATTGTCATGTCGAGTCATATTGTGTCATGCCATGTCAAGTCTTGTTGCGTCATGTCGAGTCATGTTGCATCCGCTCAAGCTTTTTAATCATGAAAAATCTCATGTTGAGTTATGCCATGTCATGTCTAGTCATTTCATGTCGAGCCTTGTGGCGTCCTGTCACGCTGCTTCATCATGAATAATGTCATGTTGAGTTGTGTTGAGTCATGTTACGTCGAGTCATGTCGTGTCATGTCATGTCATGTCGAGTCTTGTTCCGTCCTGTCAAGCTATTTCATCACGAATCATTATTCATGTCGAGCCATGTCATGTCAAGTCATGTGTCACATCTTGTTGAGTCATGTTACGGCATTTCAATTCATGTCATGTCGAGTCATGTCACTTCCTGTCGGTGTTTCATCATGAATCATGCTATGTTGATTCATGTCATGTCGCGTCATAACAATTCATGTCATGTCGAGTCATATCACATAATGTCAAGATATATCGAGTCATGCATTGTCATGTCATGTTGAGTCATGTGGTGTCATGTCATGTCAAGTCATGTTGTGTCATGTTGAGTCAAGTTGTTTCCTATCAGCTAGTTAATCATGAGAAATGTCATGATGATTCATGGCATCTCATGTCGAGTTATGTCGAGCCACAGCATGTCGAGTCATGCCATGTCGAGACATGTCAAGTCGTTTTCTATCGATTCATGTCAATTCACGTCATATCAAATAATGTCATGTTGAGTCAAGTCATGTCATGTAGAGTTATGTTGAGACATGTCAAGCCATGTCATATCGATACATGTTAATTCACGTTATGTCAAATAATGTCATGTTGAGTCAAGTCATGTCATGTAGACTTATGTCGAGTCATGTCATGTAATGTTGATATATGTTGAGTCATGCATTGTCATGTCATGTCGAGTCATGTCGCATCATGTCATGTCATGTCATATCAAGCATTGTTGTGTCATGTCGAGTCATATAATGTCAAGCCTTGTCAAGTCATATCGAGTCCTGTTAATTCACGTCATGTCATGTTGAGTCATGTCGAGTCATGTCAGCTATTTAATCACGAATAATGTCGAGATGATGCATGTCATGTCATGTCAATTTATGTTGAGCCAGGTCATTTCGAGTCATGTTGTGTTGAGTTATGTCGAGCCATTTCATGTCGAGGCATGTATTGTCGATTCATGTTGTGTCCTCTCATGTTGAATCATGTCACACCCTGTCAGATATTTCATCACGAATAAAGTGCTGAGTCATGTTTTGTTGAGTTATGTCAAGTCATGTCACGTCATGTCAAGTCATGTCATATTGAGTCATGACAATTCACGTCATGTCAAATAATGCATGTTGAGTCATGTCATGTCATGTAGAGTAACGTCAAGTCATGTCACGATGAGTCCAGTTCAGTCATGCCGAGTTTTGTTGCGACAGGCCGAGTCATGTTATGTCATGTCGAGTCATGTCATGTGGTTTCATTACATGTAGAGTTATGTCAAGTCATGATGAGTTATGACAAGTCATGTTGAGTAATGTCATGAGTAATGTCATGTTGAATCATGTCGAGGCATTTCATGTCGAGGCATGTCATGTCAAGTCATGTGGACTAATGTCATGTCGAGTCATGTCATGTCATGTCAAATCATGTAATGTCAAGTCATGTCGAGATATGACTACTTATGTCTAGTCATGTCATGTCGAGTAATATCAAGACATGTCGAGTCATGTCAATTCACGTCATGTCAAATAATATCATTTCGAGTCATCTCGATTCATGGCTTTTAATGTCAGGGTATGTCGAGTCATGCATTGTCATTTCGAGTCATATCGTGTCATGCCATGTCAAGTCTTGTTGCATCATCCTGAGTCATGTTGCATCCTCTCAAGCTTTTTAATCATGAATAATGTCATGATGAGTCGTGTCATGTCATGTCTAGTCATTTCATGTCGAGCCTTGTGGCGTCCTGTCAAACTGTTTCATCATGAATAATGTCATGTTGAGTTATGTTGAGTCATGTCATGTCGAGCCTTGTCCCATCCTGTCAAGCTATATCAGCACGAATCATTATTCATGTGGAGGCATGTCATGTCAAGTCATGTGTCACGTCATGTCGAGTCATCTTGCGGCATTTCAATTCATGTGCAGTCATGTGGACCCATGTCATATAATGTCGAGATATGTCGGGTCATGCATTGTCATGTCATGTCGAGTCACATCACGTCCTGTCAGCTATGTCATCATGAAAAATGACATCTTGATTCATGTCATGTCATGTCGAATTCTGTCGAGCCACATCATGTCGCATCAAATCAATTCATGTCATGTCGAGTCAGGTCACGTAATGTCAAGATATGTCATGTCAAATGTCGAGTCATGTCAAGTCATGCCATGTAATGACGAGTTATGTCGAGTCATGCATTGTCATGTCATGTTGCGACATGTGGTGTCATGTCATGTCAAGTCATGTTGCGTCATGTTGAGTCAGGTCGTGTCCTATCAGCTAGTTAATCACGAATAATGTCATGATGATTCATGTCTTGTCATGTCGTGTATGTTGAGCTACAACATGTCGAGACATGTCAAATTATGTCATATCGAGTCATGTCATGTGGTTTCATGACATGTAGAGTTATGTCGAGTAATGTCATGTTGAATCAAGTCAAGGCATGCCATGTTGAGGCATTTTACGTCGAGGCATGTCACATCGAGTCATGTTGTGTCATGTCATGTCAAATCATGTAATTTCGAGTCATGTCGAGATATGTCTAGTTATGTCTAGTCATGTCGCGTCATATCGAGACATGTCGAGTCATGTCAAGTCATGTCATGGCAAATAATATTGTATTGAGTCACATCAATTCATGTCATTTAATGTCAGGATATGTCGAGTCATGCATTGTCATGTTGAGTCATATTGTGTCATGCAGTGTCATGCCATGTCAAGTCTTGTTTGCATCATGTCGAGTCATGTGGCGCGCGCTCAAGCTTTTTGATCTTGAACAATCTCATGTTGAGTCATGACATGTCATGTCTAGTCATTTCAAATCGAGCCTTGTGGCGTCCTGTCAAGCTGTTTCAACATGAATAATGTCATGTTGAGTTATGTTGAGTCATGTCATGTCGAGTCATGTCATGTCATGTCATGTCAGATCGAGTCTTGTTCCGTCCTGTCAAGCTATTTCATCACGAATCATTATTCATGTCAAGCCATGTCATGTCAAGTCATGTGTCACATAATGTTGAGTCATCTTGCGGCTTTTCAATTCATGTGCCGTCATGTGGACCCATGTCATATAATGTCGAGATATGTCGGGTCATGCATTGTCATGTCATGTCGAGTCATATCACGTCCTGTCAGCTATGTCATCATGAAAAATGACATTTTGATTCATGTCATGTCATGTCGAATTCTGTCGAGCCACGTCATGTCACGTCATATCAATTCATGTCATGTCGAGTCAGGTCACGTAATGTCAAGATATGTCATGTCATATGTCGAGTCATGTCATGTCGAATCATGTCAAGGCATGCCATGTAATGACGAATTATGCCGAGTCATGCATTGTCATGTCATGTTGAGTCATGTCATGTCATGTCATGTTAAGCCTTGTTGTGTCATGTTGAGTCAGGTCGTGTCCTATCAACTAGTTGATCACGAATAATGTCATGATGATTCATGTCTTGTCATGTCGTGTATGTCGAGCTACATCATGTCGAGTCATGTCATGTCGAGACATGTCAAATTATCTCATATCGATTCATGTCAATTCATGTAATGTCAAATAATGTCATGTTGAATCACGTCGTCATGTCATGTAATGTTGAGATATGTTGAGTCATGCATTGTCATGTCATGTTGAGTCATGTAACATCATGTCATGTCATGTCATGTTAAGCCTTGTTGTGTCATGTCGAGTCATGTCATGTCAAGTCATATCGAGACATGTCGAGCAATATCAAGTCCTGTTAATTCACATCATGTCATGTTGTGGCATGTCACTCAGAGTCATGTTGTGTCATGTCATGTCGAATCATGTCGAGTCATGTCAAGTCTTTTCAATTCTTGTCATGTTGAGTCATGCATTGTCATGTCATGTTGAGTCATGTGGTGTCATGTCATGTCAAGTCTCGTTGAGTCATGTCGAGTCTTGTCAGCTATTTAATCATGAATAATGTCAAGATGATTCATGTCATGTCATGTCGGGTTATGTCGCGCCAGGTCATGTCGAGTCATGTTGTGTCAAGTTATGTCGAGCCATTTCATGTTGAGGCATATATTGCCGAGTCATGTTGTGTCATCTCATGTCAAATCATGTTGCATCCTGTCACATATTTCATCACGAATAATGTGCTGAGTAATGTCATGTTGAGTTACGTCGTGCCATGTCGCGTCATGTTGAGTCATGCCATGTCGAGACATGTCAAGTCATGTCATATCGATTCATTTCAATTCGCATCATGACAAATAATTTCATGTGAGTCAAGTCATGTCATGTAGAGTTATTTTGGGACATGTCAAGTCATGTCATATCGATTCATGTTAATTCACGTCATGTCAAATAATGTCATGTCGAGTCATGTCGAGTCATGTTATGTAATGTCGAGATATGTTGAGTCATGCATGTTCATGGCATGTTGAGTCATGTCACATCGTGTCATGTGATGTCAAGCCTTGTTGTGTCACGTCGAGTCATGTCAAGTCAAGTCATGTCGAGTCATATCGAGTCCTGTTAATTCACAAAATGTCATGTCGAGGCATGTCACTTAGAGTCATGTTGTGTCACGTCATGTCGAGTCATGTCGAGCCATGTCAAGTCATTTCAATTCTTGTCATGTTGAGTCATGCATTGTCATGTCATGTTGAGTCATGTGGTGTCATGTCATGTCAAGTCTCGTTGAGTCATGTCGAGTCCTGTCAGCTATTTAATCATGAATAATGTCAAGATGATTCATGTCATGTCATGTCGGGTTATGTCGCGCCAGGTCATGTCGAGTCATGTTGTGTCAAGTTATGTCGAGCCATTTCATGTTGAGGCATATATTGTCGAGTCATGTTGTGTCATCTCATGTCAAATCATGTTGCATCCTGTCACATATTTCATCACGAATAATGTGCTGAGTAATGTCATGTTGAGTTACGCGTGCCATGTCGCGTCATGTTGAGTCATGCCATGTCGAGACATGTCAAGTCATGTCATATCGATTCATTTCAATTCGCATCATGACAAATAATTTCATGTGAGTCAAGTCATGTCATGTAGAGTTATTTTGGGACATGTCAAGTCATGTCATATCGATTCATGTTAATTCACGTCATGTCAAATAATGTCATGTCGAGTCATGTCGAGTCATGTTATGTAATGTCGAGATATGTTGAGTCATGCATGTTCATGGCATGTTGAGTCATGTCACATCGTGTCATGTGATGTCAAGCCTTGTTGTGTCACGTCGAGTCATGTCAAGTCAAGTCATGTCGAGTCATATCGAGTCCTGTTAATTCACAAAATGTCATGTCGAGGCATGTCACTTAGTGTCATGTTGTGTCACGTCATGTCGAGTCATGTCGAGCCATGTCAAGTCATTTCAATTCTTGTCATGTTGAGTCATGCATTGTCATGTCATGTTGAGTCATGTGGTGTCATGTCATGTCAAGTGTCATTGCATCATGTCGTGTCCTGTCGTGTCCTGTCAGCTATTTAATCATGAATAATTTCAAGATGATTCATGTCATGTCATGTCGAGTTATGTCGAGCCAGGTCATGTCGAGTCATGTTGTGTCATCTCATGTTGAATCATGTTGCATCCTGTCAGATATTTCATCAGGATTAATGTGCAGAGTCATGTCATGTTGAGTTACGTCGAGCCATGTCGAGTCATGCCATGTCGAGACATGTCAAGTCATGTCAATTCATGTCATGTCAAATAATGTCATGTCATGTCATGTAGAGTTATGTCGAGTCATATCACGACGAGTCATGTTCCGTCATGCCCAGTCATGTCATGTGGTTTTATGTCGAGTAATGTCATGTTGAATCATGTTGAGGCATGTCATGTGAAGGCATTTCATGTCGAGGCATGTCACATCGAGTCATGTCGAGTCATGTCGAGATATGTCTAGTTATGTCTAGTTTTGTCATGTCGAGTCATATCGAGACATGTCAAGTCACATCGATTCATGTCATTTAATGTCGGGATATGTCGAGTCATGCATTGTCATGTCGAGTCATATCATGTCATGTTGTGTCATGCCATGTCAAGTCTTGTTGCATCATGTCGAGCCATGTCGCATCCTCTCAAGCTTTTTAATCATGTTGAGTCATGTCATGTCATGTCTAGTCATTTCAAATCGAGCCTTGTGGCGTCCTGTCAAGCTGTTTCATCATGAATAATATCATGTTGAGTTATGTTGAGTCATGTCATGTCGAGTCATGTTGTGTCATTTCATGTCATGTCGAGACTTGTCCCATCTTGTCAAGCTATTTCTTCATGAATCATTATTCATGTCGAGCCATGTTATGTCAGGTCATGTGTCACATCATGTCGAGTCATGTTGCGGCATTTCAATTCTGTGAAGAGCAGAAGAGCTGGGAAATGGGAGATTTGACAAATATCAGAATTTTGATATATCTGCAGAGAGAGCAAATGCTTGAATTTTCTGAATTGGTAGAAATCGACACTTTGAAAGATAGAGAGAGCCAGATTTGCTGAAATTGAAGGTTATGGAGAAACTGAGTTGCATTGAGTGCAGAGAACGTGCAAATTTGCTGATTGGTGAAACTGCTGGAGGTACAGCTGATTGAGGAGCAGCTGGGAATAAGGAAATTGTTATAAATAGGGACACTTATATAGATAAGCAGTTGAAATTAATAGACATAGCAAGGTTGAAGGATTTGGAAAAATCTATACATTCAGAGAGGGAGCAAGAGCAACCAGCAGTGAATATCATTCAATTTGTAGAATTTGCAAATATGGTAGACAAAATCTAAAAATTGATCAATTGCCTTAAATTGATATTTTACTGCATACAGAAAGCCAGGTTTGCTTAAATGTTAGGATGCAGAGAAATTGAAGTTGTGGACAATGTGCAGAACCTGCACACTGCTGGAAAGGAAGGATTTGATTGAGGTTTGCTGACAACGAGTGATATTGAGAAATTGTACGCTCAGTTGAATGAGGAACTGCTGCGAAGGAGGAGAAGTTTAGAAATAGAGAAACATATGTAGATAAGTTTTTGAAATTAATAAACATAGCGAGGTTGAACGATTTAGAGAAACATATACGTTCAGATAGGGAGCAACAGCTACAAGCAGCGAATAGAATTCCAATTTGGAGAAATTGCAAATATAGTGAAAGGGATATATCTGCAGATATAGAAAATGTCAGTATTTAATCACACTGAAAATTTCCAAGATACAGAGATCCAGGTTTCCTTAAATGTAATGATATGGAGAAGTGGAAGTTGTGGTGTATGTGGAGAATCTGCAAATGCGCACAATCTAACACATTGCTGGACACTAGATACAGAGATTTGCTGACAATGAGTGAAATTGAGAAAATGTTAGTTCAGGTGAATGAGGAGCTACTGGAAAAAAGGAGATTGTTTGAAATAGAGACTCTTATATGCAGAAGAAAATAATTGAGTTAGCGAAGTTGATGAAAATTATGAAACGTGGACATTCAGAATGTACAAGTTGAAGTTGTGGTGAATGTGGAGAATCTGCAAATGTGCTGAATCTAACACTTTGTTGGAAACTGAGAATCTGATATATACAGAGAGCTAGTTTAGCTGACAATGGGTGAAAGTGCGAAACTGTAGCTTCAAGTGGATGAGGAAGTTCTCCGAATGAGGAGATGTTAGAAATAGAGACATTGTTTTGAATAGTCTAAATAAATTTATAGTGACAGTGAAAGGAAGGCAGAAACTTGTACATTCTGAAGTTGTGGTGAATGCAGAGAAATTGCAAATGCACGGAATCTAACACATTGCTGGAAACTTAGAATTTTAAAGATACAGAGGACTATGTTTGCTAACAATGGGTGAAATTGAGAAATTCTAGCCTCTACTGATTGAAGAGCAGCTGGGAATCAGGAGATTGTTAGAAATTGAGACACTTAGTTAGATGAGCAGTGGAAATTAATAGACACAGCGAGGTTGAAGGATTTGGAGAATCTTATACATTCAGGGAGGGAGCAACAGCTACAAGCAACGAATATAATTGCATTTGGAGAAATTGCGACTGTAGGGAATGGGATATGTCTGCAGATAGAGGAAATGTTAGTATTTGATCAAACTGAAAATTTGCTAGATACAGAGATCCAGATTTCCTTAAATTTAAGGGGATATGGAATACAGGAAGTTGTGGTGAATGCAGAGAATCTGCAAACACGCAGAATCTAACTCATAGCTGGAAACTGAGAATTTTATAGATATGTATCAATTGAGAAATTGTAGCTTCTGCTGAATGAGGAACAGCTGGGAATGAGGAGATTGTTAGAAATGGAGCCATTGTGTAGATAGCTTGAAGAAAATCATAGAGATTGCTAGGTTGATGGAAATGGAGAAACTTGTAGATTCAGAATGTACAAGTTGAAGTTGTGCTGAATGCGGAGAATCTGACAAATTGCAGCAAACTGAGAATATCATGTGTACAGAGGGCTGGTTTTGCTGACAATGTATGGAATTGAGAAATTGCAGTTTGTTGGAAGTAGAGATATTAATGTAGATCGAGAGGGAAAATTATTGAATGTGGAGAAACTGATTGAAATGGTGAAACTTGTAGAGTCTGCGAAAGAGCACGGGCAGCGAATATCATTGAATTTATGGAATTTGCAAATATGGTGGACAAAATCTAAATTCTTAAATTGATATTCTAGTGCATACGGAAAGCCAGGTTTGCTTAAATGTTAGGATGCAGAGAAATTGAAGTTGTGGACGCATTTGCAGAACCTGCAAATGTGCTGAATCAAAAACACTGCTGGAAAGTAAGAAAGTAAGAGGTTTGCTGACACCGAGTGATATACAGAAATTGTACACTCAGTTGAATGAGCAACCGCTGGGGTGGAGGAGAATGTTAAAAATAGAGCAACATATGTAGATAAGCTTTTGAAATTAATGAACAATGCGAGGTTGAACGATTTGGCTGAACATATACGTTCAGATAGGGAGCAACAGCTACAAGCAGCGAGTAGAATTCCATTTCAAGAAATTGCAAATATAGGGAATGGGATATATCTGTAGATAGAGGAAATGTGAGTATTTAATAACATTGATAATTTACTAAATACAGAGATCCAGGTTTCCTTAAATGTAACGATATGGAGAAGAGGAAGTTGTGATGAATGTGAAGAACCTGCAAATGCACATTGCTGGACACTGAGAAATTGACAGATACAGAGGTTTGCTGAAAATGAGTGAAATTGAGAAATTGTTAGTTCAGGTGAATGAGGAGCTAGCGGCAACAGCAGATTGTTAGAAATAGAGACACTTATGAAGAAAGGCAGAAGAAAATAATTGAGGTAGTGAAGTTGATGGAAATAATGAAACGTGTACATTCAGAATGTACAAGTTGAAGTTGTGGTTAATGCGGAGAATCTGCAAATGCGCAGAATCCAGCACATTGCTGGACATTGAGAAATCTATAGATACAGTGGTTTGCTGACAATGAGTGAAGTTGCGAAATTGTAGCTTCAGGTGAATGAGGAAGTGCTCCGAATGAGGAGATTGTTAGAAATAGAGACATTGCTTTGAATAGTCTAAAGAAAATAATAGAGATAGTGAGGTTGATGGAAGGCAAAAACTTGTACATTCAAGTTGAAGTTGTGGTGAATACGGAACCTGATAATGTGCTGAATCTACAAATTGCTACAACCTGAGAATTTGATAGACATGGAGGATTAAATTTGCTGACAATGGGTAAAATTGAGATTTTGTAGGTTCAGGTGATTGAAGAGCAATTGATTATTAGAAATAGCCACATTTATGGAGATAGGGAGTAGAAAGTAATGAGGATAACAAGGTTGTTTGAAATGGAGAAAAATTCAGAGTAGGATCAGCAGCTCAAAGCAGAGAGTAGAATTCAACTTGGAGGAATTGCCAATATAGGGGTTTTTTCTGTAGTCAGAGAAGATGATATAATTTGATCAACTGCTAAATAATGAAAATTTGTTAGATACAGCAATCCAGGTTTCTTTAAATGTAAGGATATGGAGAAGTGAAAGTTGTGGAGAAAGTGGAGAATCTGCAAATGCGCGGAACATAACATGTTGTTGGCAACTGAGAATTTTATAGTTACAGAGGACTAGGTTAGCAAGCAATAGGTGAAATTGAGAAATTCTAGCCTCTACTGATTGAAGAACAGCTGGGAATCAGGAGATTTGTTAGAAATTGAGACACTTATGAGCAGTGGAAATTAATAGACATAGCGAGGTTGAAGGAGTTGGAGAAACTTATATATTCAGAGAGGGAGCAACAGCTACAAGCAGCAAATAGAATTGCATTTGGAGAAATTGCAAATGTAGGGAATGAGATATATCTGCAGATAGAGAAAATGTTTGTATTTGATCAAGTGAAAATTTGCTGGATACAGAGATCCAGGTTGCCTTAAATGTAAGGGGATATGGAGAAGTGGAAGTTCTGGTAAAAGCTGGAAACTGAGAATTTTATAGACATGCTTGGTAACAATGTATAAATTCAGAAATTATAGCCTCTGCCGAACGAGGAACAGCTGGGAATGAGGAGATTGTTAGAAATTTGCCAATGTGCAGATAGATTGAAGAAAATCATAGAGATTGCTAGGTTGATGGAAATGTAGATTCGGAATGTACAAGTTGAAGTTGTGCTGAATGCGGAGAATCTGACAAATTGCCACAAACTGAGAATATCACGAGTTCAGAGCGCTGGTTTTGCTGACAATATGTGAAATTCTTCAGGCTGTGGTGAATGTAGAGAATCTTCAAATGTGCTGAATCTAACACATTGCTGCAAGCTGAGAATCTGATACATACAGAGAGCTAGGTTAGCTGGGTGAACGTGTGAAATTGTAGTTTTGGTGAGTGAGGAACTAATGCTACTGATGAGATTGTTAGAAGTAGAGACATTGCTATGAATAGTCTGAAGAAAACAATTGCTTGATGGAATGCAGAAACGTATGCATTCAGAAGGTACAAGTTGAGGTTGTGGTGAATGCGGAGAAGCTGCAAATGTGCTGAAACTACAAATTGATGCTCAGTGCGAATTTGATAGGCATGGAGTATAGATTTACGGACAATACATAAAATTGAGATTCCTTAGGTTCAGGTGATTGAGGAGCAGCCAGGAATGAGGTGATTATTAGTACTAGATAGTAATATGTACATAGGCAGAAGAACGTAAGGAGAATATCGAGGTTTTTGGAAATGGAGAAACTTGTATATTCAGAGAAGGATCAGCAGCTACAAGTGAATAGAATGTCATTTGGAGAAACTGCAAATGAAGGGAATAGGATGTATCAGCAAATAGAGAAAATGTTAGTATTTGATCAAATTGATAATTTGCTAACTTTATCAACTTTGCTAACTCAATTATTTTCTTCCGTCTATCTACAGAAGTGTGTGTATTTCGAAAAATCTGCTAATTCCCAACAGCTCCCAATGCACCTGAACTAACAATTTCTTCTTTGCACTCATTCTCAGCAAACCCCTGTGTGTATCAAATTCTCAGTTTGCAGCAATATGTTTGATTCAGCACATTTGCAGTTAGTGCAACTTCACCACAATTTGCATTTCTCCACATCCTAACATTTAAGCAAACTGTATCTAGCAAAATATCAATTGATGGCAATTGATCCATTTTAAGATTTTTTCTACTATCTTTGCAAATTCTCTAAATTCAATGATAATCACTACTTGTAGCAGTTGCTCCCTCCCTAAACATACAGGTTTCTCCAAATACTTCAAGCTCTTTAGGTCTATTAACTTCAACTGCATCTCAACATAAGTGCCTCTATTTCTAACAATGTCCTTATTCCCAGCTGTTCCTCATTCAGCTGTACCTCCAATTGCTCAATTTCTTTCCTTAACAGTAAATGCAGTTCTCTGTAACTATCAATAACTTAAGTTTCACCAAACTCTTAGTATCAGTCAATTTGCAGGTTCTCTGCAATCACGGCAATTTCAATTTCTCCATACCCTTCAATTTCAGTAAATCTGGCTCTCTGTGTCCAGCAAACTGTCAATTTCTAGCTATTCCGCAAATTCAAGCATTTACTCCAATTGCAGATATATCCGATTTCCCGTATTTGTCAAATCTTTCACTTCCAATCTCTTCTGCTCTTTCACAGAGTGTACAACATTCACCATTTCAATCAGTTTCTACACCATCAACATTTTTTGCTGTCGATCTGCAAGAATATTTCTATTACCGAAAACCTGCAATTTCTCAATTTCACACATTGTCAGCAAATCTAGCACTCTGTACTTGTCACATTCTCAGTTTGCGGCAATTTGTTACATTCAGCACATTTGCATGTTCTAAGCATTCACGAGAACTTCAACTTATACATTCTGAATGTACAACTTTCTCCATTTCCATCAATCATTTTTTCTGGTTATCTACATAAGTGTCACAATTACAAACAATCTCCTCTTTCCCATCTGTTCCTCATTCAGCGGAACCTACAATTTCTCAATTTCATCCATTGTCAACAAGCCAATATCTATAAAATTCTCAGTTTTCAGCAAAGTGTAGATTCTGCACATTTACTGATTCTCCGCATTAACTACAAGTTCCACTGCTCCGTATCTTTACACGTAACAAAACCTGGATATCTGTATCTAGCAAATTATCAATTTGATCAAATACTAAAATTTTCTCTATCTGCAGATATATCCCATTCCCTACATTTGCAATTACTCGAAATCGAATTCTATTCGCTGCTTGTTGCTGCTGATCCTACTCTGAATATACAAGTTTCTCTGTTTCCAAAAACCTCGATATTCTCCTTACTTTCTACTGATTGTGTACATCAATGTGTCTATCTCTAATAATCACTTCATTCCGGGCTGCTCCTCAATCACTGAACCTAAAGAGTCTTAATTTTACGTGTTGTCCACAAATCTAATCCTCCATGTCTATCAAATTCGGTTTTTGCATCATTTTGTAGATTCAGCACACTTGCAGCTTCTCCGCATTCACCACAACTACAACTTGTACCTTCTGAATGTATACCTTTCTGCATTCCATCAACCTCACTATCTCTATTGTTTTCTTAAGACTATTCAGACTATTTTCCCATTTCCAACAATCTCATCACTCGCATTAGTTCCTCATTAACCAAAACTACAATTTCACACGTTCACCCATTGCCAGCTGAACTAGCTCTCTGTATATATCAGATTCTCAGCTTCCAGCAATGTGTTAGATTCGGCTCATTTGCAGATTCTCTACATTCTCCACAACCTGAACAGCTTCATTCTGATTCATTTCATCATTCATCATTTCCATCAACTTTGCTAACTCAATTATTTTCTTCCGTCTATCTACAGAAGTGTGTGTATTTCGAACAATCTGCTAATTCCCAGCAGCTCCCAATTCACCTGAACTAACAATTTCTTATTTTCACTCATTCTCAGCAAACCCCTGTATCTATCAATTTCTCAGTTTGCAGCAATATGTTTGATTCAGCACATTTGCAGTTACTGCAACTTCACCACAATTTGCATTTCTCCACATCCTAACATTTAAGCAAACCTGGCTCTCTGTATCTAGCAAAATATCAATTGATGGCAATTGATCGTTTTGAAGTCTTTTTCTACTATCTTTGCAAATTCTCTAAATTCAATGATATTCATTGCTTGTAGCTGTTGCTCCCTCCATGAATGTATAGGTTTCTCCAAATTCTTCAAGCTCTTTATGTCTATTAATTTCAACTGCTTCTCAACATAAGTGTCTCTATTTCTAACAGTATCCTTATTCCCAGCTGTTCCTCATTCAGCTGTAGCTCCAATTGCTCAATTTCTTTCCTTCACAGTAACTATCTCTGTAACTATCAATAACTTAAGTTTCACCAAACTCTTAGTAGCAGTCAATTTGCAGGTTCTCTGCAATCACGGCAATTTCAATTTCTCCATACCCTTCAATTTCAGTAAATCTGGCTCTCTGTGTCTATCAAACTGTCAATTTCTAGCAAATCAGCAAATTCAAGCATTTACTCCAACTGCAGATATATCCGATTTCCCGTATTTGTCAAATCTTTCACTTCCAATCTCTTCTGTACAGCGTGTACAACATTCACCATTTCAATCAGTTTCTACACCTTCAACATTTTTTGCTGTCGATCTACGTTGATATTTCTATTACCGAAAACCTGCAATTTCTCTATTTCACACATTGTCAGCAAGTCTAGCACTCTGTACTTGTCACATTCTCAGTTTGCGGCAATTTGTTACATTCAGCACATTTGCATGTTCTAAGCATTCACGAGAACTTCAACTTGTACATTCTGAATGTACAACTTTCTCCATTTCCATCAACCCAGCTATGTCTATCATTTTTTTCGGGTTATCTACATAAATGTCACAATTACTAACAATCTCCTCTTTCCCATCTGTTCCTCATTCAGCGGAACCTACAATTTCTCAATTTCATCCATTGTCAAAAAATCTAATCCTCTGTATCTATAAAATTCTCAGTTTTCAGCAAAGTGTTGATTCTGCACATTTACTGATTCGCCGCATTAACTACAGCTTCCACTGCTCCGTATCTTTACACGTAAGAAAACCTGGATATCTGTATCTAGCAAATTATCAATTTGATCAAATACTAACATTTTCTCTATCTGCTGATATATCCCATTCCCTACATTTGCAATTACTCGAAATCGAATTCTATTCGCTGCTTGTTGCTGCTGATCCTACTCTGAATATACAAGTTTCTCTGTTTCCAAAAACATCGATATTCTCCTTAATTTCTACTGTCTGTCTACATAAATGTGTCTATTTATAATAATCACCTCATTCCCGGCTGCTCCTCAATCACCTGAACCTAAAGAGTCTTAATTTTACGTGTTGTCCACAAATCTAATCCTCCATGTCTATCAAATTCGCTTTTTGCATCATTTTGTAGATTCAGCACACTTGCAGCTTCTCCACATTCACCACAACTACAACTTGTACCTTCTGAATGTGTACCTTCCTGCATTCCATCAACCTCACTATCTCTATTGTTTTCTTCAGACTATTCAAAAGAATTTCTCCATTTCCAACAATCTCATCACTCGCATTAGTTCCTCATTAACCAAAACTACAATTTCACAAGTTCACCCATTGCCAGCTAAACTAGCTCTCTGTATATATCAGATTCTCAGCTTCCAGCAATGTGTTAGATTCGGCTCATTTGCAGATTCTCTACATTCACCACAACCTGAACAGCTTCATTCTGATTCATCATTTCATCATTCATCATTTCCATCAACTTTGCTAACTCAATTATTTTCTTCCGTCTATCTACAGAAGTGTGTGTATTTCGAACAATCTGCTACTTCCCAGCAGCTCCCAATTCACCTGAACTGACAATTTGTTATTTTCACTCATTCTCAGCAAACCCCAGTATCTATCAATTTCTCAGTTTGCAGCAATATGTTTGATTCAGCACATTTGCAGTTACTGCAACTTCACCACAATTTGCATTTCTCCACATCCTAACATTTAAGCAAACCTGGCTCTCTGTATCTAGCAAAATATCAATTGATGGCAATTGATCCATTTGAAGATTTTTTCTACTATGATATTCAATGATATTCATTGCTTGCAGCAGTTGCTCCCTCCATGAATGTATAGGTTTCTCCAAATTCTTCAAGCTCTTTATGTCTATTAATTTCAACTGCTTCTCAACATAAGTGTCTCTATTTCTAACAGTATCCTTATTCCCAGCTGTTCCTCATTCAGCTGTACCTCCAATTGCTCAATTTCTTTCCTTAACAGTAACTATCTCTGTAACTATCAATAACTTAAGTTTCACCAAACTCTTAGTATCAGTCAATTTGCAGGTTCTCTGCAATCACGGCAATTTCAATTTCTCCATACCCTTCAATTTCAGTAAATCTGGCTCTCTGTGTCTATCAAACTGTCAATTTCTAGCAAATCAGCAAATTCAAGCATTTACTCCAACTGCAGATATATCCGATTTCCCGTATTTGTCAAATCTTTCACTTCCAATCTCTTCTGCTCTTTCACAGAGTGTACAACATTCACCATTTCAATCAGTTTCTACACCTTCAACATTTTTTGCTGTCGATCTACATTGATATTTCTATTACCGAAAACCTGCAATTTCTCAATTTCACACATTGTCAGCAAGTCTAGCACTCTGTACTTGTCACATTCTCAGTTTGCGGCAATTTGTTACATTCAGCACATTTGCATGCTCTAAGCATTCACGAGAACTTCAACTTGTACATTCTGAATGTACAGGTTTCTCCAATTCCATCAACCTAGCTATGTCTATCATTTTTTTCTGGTTATCTACATAAATGTCACAATTACTAACAATCTCCTCTTTCCCATCTGTTCCTCATTCAGCGGAACATACAATTTCTCAATTTCATCCATTGTCAAAAAACCTAGTCCTCTGTATCTATAAAATTCTCAGTTTTCAGCAAAGTGTAGATTCTGCACATTTACTGTTTCGCCGCATTAACTACAACTTCCACTGCTCCGTATCTTTACACGTAAGAAAACCTGGATATCTGTATCTAGCAAATTATCAATTTGATCAAATACTAACATTTTCTCTGTCTGCTGATATATCCCATTCCCTACATTTGCAATTACTCGAAATCGAATTCCAATCGCTGCTTGTTGCTGCTGATCCTACTCTGAATATACAAGTTTCTCTGTTTCTAAAAACCTCGATATTCTCCTTAATTTCTACTGACTGTCTACATAAATGTGTCTATTTCTAATAATCACCTCATTCCCGGCTGCTCCTCAATCACCTGAACCTAAAGAGTCTTAATTTTACGTGTTGTCCACAAATCTAATCCTCCATGTCTATCAAATTCGCTTTTTGCATCATTTTGTAGATTCAGCACACTTGCAGCTTCTCCACATTCACCACAACTACAACTTGTACCTTCTGAATGTGTACCTTCCTGCATTCCATCAACCTCACTATCTCTATTGTTTTCTTCAGACTATTCAAAAGAATTTCTCCATTTCCAACAATCTCATCACTCGCATTAGTTCCTCATTAACCAAAACTACAATTTCACACGTTCACCCATTGCCAGCTAAACTAGCTCTCTGTATATATCAGATTCTCAGCTTCCAGCAATGTGTTAGATTCGGCTCATTTGCTGATTCTCTACATTCACCACAACCTGAACAGCTTCAATCTGATTCATCATTTCATCATTCATCATTTCCGTCAACTTTGCTAACTCAATTATTTTTTTCCGTCTATCTACAGAAGTGTGTGTATTTCGAACAATCTGCTAATTCCCAGCAGCTCCCAATTCACCTGAACTGACAATTTGTTATTTTCACTCATTCTCAGCAAACCCCAGTATCTATCAATTTCTCAGTTTGCAGCAATATGTTTGATTCAGCACATTTGCAGTTACTGCAACTTCACCACAATTTGCATTTCTCCACATCCTAACATTTAAGCAAACCTGGCTCTCTGTATCTAGCAAAATATCAATTGATGGCAATTGATCCATTTGAAGATTTTTTCTACTATGATATTCAATGATATTCATTGCTTGTAGCAGTTGCTCCCTCCATGAATGTATAGGTTTCTCCAAATTCTTCAAGCTCTTTATGTCTATTAATTTCAACTGCTTCTCAACATAAGTGTCTCTATTTCTAACAGTATGCTTATTCCCAGCTGTTCTTCATTCAGCTGTACCTCCAATTGCTCAATTTCTTTCCTTAACAGTAACTATCTCTGTAACTATCAATAACTTATGTTTCACCAAACTCTTAGTATCAGTCAATTTGCAGGTTCTCTGCAATCACGGCAATTTCAATTTCTCCATACCCTTCAATTTCAGTAAATCTGGCTCTCTATGTCTATCAAACTGTCAATTTCTAGCAATTCAGCAAATTGAAGCATTTACTCCTACTGCAGATATATCCGATTTCCCGTATTTGTCAAATCTTTCACTTCCAATCTCTTCTGCTCTTTCACAGAGCGTACAACATTCATCATTTCAATCAGTTTCTACACCTTCAACATTTTTTGCTGTCGAACTACATTAATATTTCTATTACCGAAAACCTGCAATTTCTCAATTTCACACATTGTCAGCAAGTCTAGCACACTGTACTTGTCACATTCTCAGTTTGCGGCAACTTGTTACATTCAGCACATTTGAATATTCTAAGCATTCACGAGAACTTCAACTTGTACATTCTGAATGTACAACTTTCTCCATTTCCATCAACCTAGCTATGTCTATCATTTATTTCTGGATATCTACATAAATGTCACAATTACTAACAATCTCCTGTTTCCCATCTGTTCCTCATTCAGCGGAACCTACAAGTTCTCAATTTCATCCATTGTCAACAAACCAAGTCCTCTGTATCTATAAAATTCTCAGTTTTCAGCAAAGTGTAGATTCTGCACCTTTGCAGATTCTCCGCATTAACTACAACTTCCGCTGTTCCGTGTCTTTACACGTAAGAAAACGTGGATATTTGTATCAAGCAAATTATCAATTTGATCAAATAATAACATTTTCTCTATCTGCAGATATATCCCATTCCCTACATTTGCAATTTCTCGAAATCGAATTCTATTCGCTGCTTGTTGCTGCTGATCCTACTCTGAATATACAAGTTTCTCTGTTTCCAAAAACCTCGATATTCTCCTTAATTTCAACTGACTGTCTACATAAATGTGTCTATTTCTAATAATCACCTCATTCCCGGCTGCTCCTCAATCACCTGAACCTAAAGAGTCTTAATTTTACGTGTTGTCCACACATCTAATCCTCCATGTCTATCAAATTCGCTTTTTGCATCATTTTGTAGATTCAGCACATTTGCAGCTTGTCCGCATTCACCACAAGTACAACTTGTACTTTCTGCATTCCATCAACCTCACTATCTCTATTGTTTTCTTCAGACTATTCAGACTATTTCCCCATTTCCAACCATCTCATCACTCGCATTAGTTCCTCATTAACCAAAACTACAATTTCACACGTTCACCCATTGCCAGCTAAACTAGCTCTCTGTATATATCAGATTCTCCGCTTCCAGCAATGTGTTAGATTCGGCTCATTTGCAGATTCTCTACATTCTCCACAACCTGAACAGCTTCATTCTGATTCATCATTTCATCATTCATCATTTCCATCAACTTTGCTAACTCAATTATTTTCTTCCGTCTATCTACAGAAGTGTGTGTATTTCGAACAATCTGCTAATTCCCAGCAGCTCCCAATTCACCTGAACTAACAATTTCTTATTTTCACTCATTCTCAGCAAACCCCTGTATCTATCAATTTCTCAGTTTGCAGCAATATGTTTGATTCAGCACATTTGCAGTTACTGCAACTTAACCACTATTTGCATTTCTCCACATCCTAACATTTAAGCAAACCTGGCTCTCTGTATCTAGCAAAATATCAATTGATGGCAATTGATCCATTTGAAGATTTTTTCTACTATGATATTCAATGATATTCATTGCTTGTAGCAGTTGCTCCCTCCATGAATGTATAGGTTTTTCCAAATTCTTCAAGCTCTTTATGTCTATTAATTTCAACTGCTTCTCAACATAAGTGTCTCTATTTCTAACAGTATGCTTATTCCCAGCTGTTCTTCATTCAGCTGTACCTCCAATTGCTCAATTTCTTTCCTTAACAGTAACTATCTCTGTAACTATCAATAACTTATGTTTCACCAAACTCTTAGTATCAGTCAATTTGCAGGTTCTCTGCAATCACGGCAATTTCAATTTCTCCATACCCTTCAATTTCAGTAAATCTGGCTCTCTATGTCTATCAAACTGTCAATTTCTAGCAATTCAGCAAATTGAAGCATTTACTCCTACTGCAGATATATCCGATTTCCCGTATTTGTCAAATCTTTCACTTCCAATCTCTTCTGCTCTTTCACAGAGCGTACAACATTCATCATTTCAATCAGTTTCTACACCTTCAACATTTTTTGCTGTCGAACTACATTAATATTTCTATTACCGAAAACCTGCAATTTCTCAATTTCACACATTGTCAGCAAGTCTAGCACACTGTACTTGTCACATTCTCAGTTTGCGGCAACTTGTTACATTCAGCACATTTGAATATTCTAAGCATTCACGAGAACTTCAACTTGTACATTCTGAATGTACAACTTTCTCCATTTCCATCAACCTAGCTATGTCTATCATTTATTTCTGGATATCTACATAAATGTCACAATTACTAACAATCTCCTGTTTCCCATCTGTTCCTCATTCAGCGGAACCTACAAGTTCTCAATTTCATCCATTGTCAACAAACCAAGTCCTCTGTATCTATAAAATTCTCAGTTTTCAGCAAAGTGTAGATTCTGCACCTTTGCAGATTCTCCGCATTAACTACAACTTCCGCTGTTCCGTGTCTTTACACGTAAGAAAACGTGGATATTTGTATCAAGCAAATTATCAATTTGATCAAATAATAACATTTTCTCTATCTGCAGATATATCCCATTCCCTACATTTGCAATTTCTCGAAATCGAATTCTATTCGCTGCTTGTTGCTGCTGATCCTACTCTGAATATACAAGTTTCTCTGTTTCCAAAAACCTCGATATTCTCCTTAATTTCAACTGACTGTCTACATAAATGTGTCTATTTCTAATAATCACCTCATTCCCGGCTGCTCCTCAATCACCTGAACCTAAAGAGTCTTAATTTTACGTGTTGTCCACACATCTAATCCTCCATGTCTATCAAATTCGCTTTTTGCATCATTTTGTAGATTCAGCACATTTGCAGCTTGTCCGCATTCACCACAAGTACAACTTGTACTTTCTGCATTCCATCAACCTCACTATCTCTATTGTTTTCTTCAGACTATTCAGACTATTTCCCCATTTCCAACCATCTCATCACTCGCATTAGTTCCTCATTAACCAAAACTACAATTTCACACGTTCACCCATTGCCAGCTAAACTAGCTCTCTGTATATATCAGATTCTCCGCTTCCAGCAATGTGTTAGATTCGGCTCATTTGCAGATTCTCTACATTCTCCACAACCTGAACAGCTTCATTCTGATTCATCATTTCATCATTCATCATTTCCATCAACTTTGCTAACTCAATTATTTTCTTCCGTCTATCTACAGAAGTGTGTGTATTTCGAACAATCTGCTAATTCCCAGCAGCTCCCAATTCACCTGAACTAACAATTTCTTATTTTCACTCATTCTCAGCAAACCCCTGTATCTATCAATTTCTCAGTTTGCAGCAATATGTTTGATTCAGCACATTTGCAGTTACTGCAACTTAACCACTATTTGCATTTCTCCACATCCTAACATTTAAGCAAACCTGGCTCTCTGTATCTAGCAAAATATCAATTGATGGCAATTGATCCATTTGAAGATTTTTTCTACTATCTTTGCAAATTCTCTAAATTCAATGAAATTCATTGCTTGTAGCAGTTGCTCCCTCCATGAATGTATAGGTTTCTCCAAATTCTTCAAGCTCTTTATGTCTATTAATTTCAACTGCTTCTCAACATAAGTGTCTCTATTTCTAACAGTATCCTTATTCCCAGCTGTTCCTCATTCAGCTGTACCTCCAATTGCTCAATTTCTTTCCTTAACAGTAACTATCTCTGTAACTATCAATAACTTAAGTTTCACCAAACTCTTAGTATCAGTCAATTTGCAGGTTCTCTGCAATCACGGCAATTTCAATTTCTCCATACCCTTCAATTTCAGTAAATCTGGCTCTCTGTGTCTATCAAACTGTCAATTTCTAACAAATCAGCAAATTCAAGCATTTATTCCAACTGCAGATATATCCGATTTCCCGTATTTGTCAAATCTTTCACTTCCAATCTCTTCTGCTCTTTCACAGAGTGTACAACATTCACCATTTCAATCATTTTCTACACCTTCAACATTTTTGCTGTCGATCTACGTTGATATTTCTATTACCGAAAACCTGCAATTTCTCAATTTCACACATTGTCAGCAAGTCTAGCACTCTGTACTTGTCACATTCTCAGTTTGCGGCAATTTGTTACATTCAGCACATTTGCATGTTCTAAGCATTCACGAGAGCTTCAACTTGTACATTCTGAATGTACAACTTTCTCCATTTCCATCAACCTGTATATGTCTATCATTTTTTTCTGGTTATCTACATAAATGTCACAATTACTAACAATCTCCTCTTTCCCATCTGTTCCTCATTCAGCGGAACCTACAATTTCTCAATTTCATCCATTGTCAAAAAACCCAGTCCTCTGTATCTATAAAATTCTCAGTTTTCAGCAAAGTGTAGATTCTGCACATTTACTGATTCGCCGCATTAACTACAACTTCCTCTGCTCCGTATCTTTACATGTAAGAAAACCTGGATATCTGTATCTAGCAAATTATCAATTTGATCAAATACTAACATTTTCTCTATCTGCTGATATATCCCATTCCCTACATTTGCAATTACTCGAAATCGAATTCTATTCGCTGCTTGTTGCTGCTGATCCTACTCTGAATATACAAGTTTCTCTGTTTCTAAAAACCTCGATATTCTCCTTAATTTCTACTGACTGTCTACATAAATGTGTCTATTTCTAATAATCACCTCATTCCCGGCTGCTCCTCAATCACCTGAACCTAAAGAGTCTTAATTTTACGTGTTGTCCACAAATCTAATCCTCCATGTTTATCACATTCGCTTTTTGCATCATTTTGTAGATTCAGCACACTTGCAGCTTCTCCACATTCACCACAACTACAACTTGTACCTTCTGAATGTGTACCTTCCTGCATTCCATCAACCTCACTATCTCTATTGTTTTCTTCAGACTATTCAAAAGAATTTCTCCATTTCCAACAATCTCATCACTCGCATTAGTTCCTCATTAACCAAAACTACAATTTCACAAGTTCACCCATTGCCAGCTAAACTAGCTCTCTGTATATATCAGATTCTCAGCTTCCAGCAATGTGTTAGATTCGGCTCATTTGCAGATTCTCTACATTCACCACAACCTGAACAGCTTCATTCTGATTCCTCATTACATCGTTCATCATTTCCATCAACTTTGCTAACTCAATTATTTTCTTCCGTCTATCTACAGAAGTGTGTGTATTTCGAACAATCTGCTAATTCCCAGCAGCTCCCAATTCACCTGAACTGACAATTTGTTATTTTCACTCATTCTCAGCAAACCCCAGTATCTATCAATTTCTCGGTTTGCAGCAATAGGTTTGATTCAGCACATTTGCAGTTACTGCAACTTCACCACAATTTGCATTTCTCCACATCCTAATATTTAAGCAAACCTGGCTCTCTGTATCTAGCAAAATATCAATTGATGGCAATTGATCCATTTTTAGATTTTTTCTACTATCTTTGCAACTTCTCTAAATTCAATGATATTCATTGCTTGTAGCAATGAATGTATAGGTTCCTCCAAATTCTTCAAGCTCTTTATGTCTATTAATTTCAACTGCTTCTCAACATAAGTGTCTCTATTTCTAACAGTATCCTTATTCCCAGCTGTTCCTCATTCAGCTGTAGCTCCAATTGCTCAATTTCTTTCCTTAACATTAACTATCTCTGTAACTTAATTTCACCAAACACTTAGTATCAGTCAATTTGCAGGTTCTCTGCAATCACGGCAATTTCAATTTCTCCATACCCTTCAATTTCAGTAAATCTGGCTCTCTGTGTCTATTAAACTGTCAATTTCTAGCAATTCAGCAAATTCAAGCATTTACTCCAACTGCAGATATATCCGATTTCCCGTATTTGTCAAATCTTTCACTTCCAATCTCTTCTGCTCTTTCACAGAGTGTACAACATTCACCATTTCAATCAGTTTCTACACCTTCAACATTTTTTGCTGTCGATCTACATTAATATTTCTATTACCGAAAACCTGCAATTTCTCAATTTCACACATTGTCAGCAAGTCTAGCACTCTGTACTTGTCACATTCTAAGTTTGCGGCAACTTATTCCATTCAGCACATTTGCATGTTCTAAGCATTCACGAGAACTTCAACGTGTACATTCTGAATGTACAAGTTTCTCCATTTCCATCAACCCAGCTATGTCTATCATTCTTTTCTGGTTATCTGCATAAATGTCACAATTACTAACAATCTCCTCTTTCCCATTTGTTCCTCATTCAGCGGAACCTACAATTTCTCAATTTCATCCATTCTCAACAAACCTAGTCCTCTGTATCTATAAAATTCTCAGTTTTCAGCAAAGTGTAGATTCTGCACATTTGCAGATTCTCCGCATTAACTTCAACTTCCGCTGCTCCGTGACTTTACACGTAAGAAAACCTGGATATCTGTATCAAGCAAGTTATCAATTTGATCAAGTACTAATATTTTCTCCATCTGCAGATAGATCCCATTCCCTACATTTGGAATTACTCGAAATCGAGTTCTATTCACTGCTTGTTGCTGCTGATCCTACTCTGAATATACAAGTTTCTCTGTTTCCAAAAACCTCGATATTCTCGTTAATTTCTACTGACTGTCTACATAAATGTGTCTATTTCTAATAATCACCACATTCCCGGCTGCTCCTCAATCACCTGAACCTGAAGAGTCTTAATTTTACGTGTTGTCCACAAATCTAATCCTCCATGTCTATCAAATTCGCTTTTCGCATCATTTTGTAGATTCAGCACACTTGCAGCTTCTCCGCATTCATCACAACTACAACTTGTACCTTCTGAATGTGTACCTTTCTGCATTCCATCAACCTCACTATCTCTATTGTTTTCTTCAGACTATTCAAAAGAATTTCTCCATTTCCAACAATCTCATCACTCGCATTAGTTCCTCATTAACCAAAACTACAATTTCACACGTTCACCCATTGCCAGCTAAACTAGCTCTCTGTATATTTCAGATTCTCAGCTTGCTGCAATGTGTTAGATTCGGCTCATTTGCAGATTCTCTACATTCACCACAACCTGAACAGCTTCATTCTGATTCATCATTTCATCATTCATCATTTCCATCAACTTTGCTAACTCAATTATTTTCTTCCGTCTATCTACAGAAGTGTGTGTATTTCGAACAATCTGCTAATTCCCAGCAGCTCCCAATTCACCTGAACTAACAATTTCTTATTTTCACTCATTCTCAGCAAACCCCTGTATCTATCAATTTCTCAGTTTGCAGCAATATGTTTGATTCAGCACATTTGCAGTTACTGCAACTTCACCACAATTTGCATTTGTCCACATCCTAACATTTAAGCAAATCTGGCTCTCTGTATCTAGCAAAATATCAATTGATGGTATTTGATCCATTTGAAATTTTTTCTACTATCTTTGCAACTTCTCTAAATTCAATGATATTCATTGCTTGTAGCAGTTGCTCCCTCCCTGAATGTATAGGTTTCTCCAAATTCTTCAAGCTCTTTATGTCTATTAATTTCAACTGCTTCTCAACATAAGTGTCTCTATTTCTAGCAATGTCCTTATTCCCTGCTGTTCCTCATTCAGCTGTACCTCCAATTGCTCAATTTCTTTCCTTAACAGTAACTATCTCTGTAACTATCAATAACTTAAGTTTCACCAAACTCTCAGTATCAGTCAATTTGCAGGTTCTCTGCAATCACGGCAATTTCAATTTCTCCATACCCTTCAATTTCAGTAAATCTGGCTCTCTGTGTCTATCAAACTGTCAATTTCTAGCAATTCAGCAAATTCAAGCATTTACTCCAACTGCAGATATATCCGATTTCCCGTATTTGTCAAATCTTTCACTTCCAATCTCTTCTGCTCTTTCACAGAGCGTACAACATTCATCATTTCAATCAGTTTCTACACCTTCAACATTTTTTGCTGTCGATCTACATTAATATTTCTATTACCGAAAACCTGCAATTTCTCAATTTCACACATTGTCAGCAAGTCTAGCACTCTGTACTTGTCACATTCTAAGTTTGCGGCAACTTATTACATTCAGCACATTTGCATGTTCTAAGCATTCACGAGAACTTCAACGTGTACATTCTGAATGTACAAGTTTCTCCATTTCCATCAACCCAGCTATGTCTATCATTCTTTTCTGGTTATCTGCATAAATGTCACAATTACTAACAATCTCCTCTTTCCCATTTGTTCCTCATTCAGCGGAACCTACAATTTCTCAATTTCATCCATTCTCAACAAACCTAGTCCTCTGTATCTATAAAATTCTCAGTTTTCAGCAAAGTGTAGATTCTGCACATTTGCAGATTCTCCGCATTAACTTCAACTTCCGCTGCTCCGTGACTTTACACGTAAGAAAACCTGGATATCTGTATCAAGCAAGTTATCAATTTGATCAAGTACTAATATTTTCTCCATCTGCAGATAGATCCCATTCCCTACATTTGGAATTACTCGAAATCGAGTTCTATTCACTGCTTGTTGCTGCTGATCCTACTCTGAATATACAAGTTTCTCTGTTTCCAAAAACCTCGATATTCTCGTTAATTTCTACTGACTGTCTACATAAATGTGTCTATTTCTAATAATCACCACATTCCCGGCTGCTCCTCAATCACCTGAACCTGAAGAGTCTTAATTTTACGTGTTGTCCACAAATCTAATCCTCCATGTCTATCAAATTCGCTTTTCGCATCATTTTGTAGATTCAGCACACTTGCAGCTTCTCCGCATTCATCACAACTACAACTTGTACCTTCTGAATGTGTACCTTTCTGCATTCCATCAACCTCACTATCTCTATTGTTTTCTTCAGACTATTCAAAAGAATTTCTCCATTTCCAACAATCTCATCACTCGCATTAGTTCCTCATTAACCAAAACTACAATTTCACACGTTCACCCATTGCCAGCTAAACTAGCTCTCTGTATATTTCAGATTCTCAGCTTGCTGCAATGTGTTAGATTCGGCTCATTTGCAGATTCTCTACATTCACCACAACCTGAACAGCTTCATTCTGATTCATCATTTCATCATTCATCATTTCCATCAACTTTGCTAACTCAATTATTTTCTTCCGTCTATCTACAGAAGTGTGTGTATTTCGAACAATCTGCTAATTCCCAGCAGCTCCCAATTCACCTGAACTAACAATTTCTTATTTTCACTCATTCTCAGCAAACCCCTGTATCTATCAATTTCTCAGTTTGCAGCAATATGTTTGATTCAGCACATTTGCAGTTACTGCAACTTCACCACAATTTGCATTTGTCCACATCCTAACATTTAAGCAAATCTGGCTCTCTGTATCTAGCAAAATATCAATTGATGGTATTTGATCCATTTGAAATTTTTTCTACTATCTTTGCAACTTCTCTAAATTCAATGATATTCATTGCTTGTAGCAGTTGCTCCCTCCCTGAATGTATAGGTTTCTCCAAATTCTTCAAGCTCTTTATGTCTATTAATTTCAACTGCTTCTCAACATAAGTGTCTCTATTTCTAGCAATGTCCTTATTCCCTGCTGTTCCTCATTCAGCTGTACCTCCAATTGCTCAATTTCTTTCCTTAACAGTAACTATCTCTGTAACTATCAATAACTTAAGTTTCACCAAACTCTCAGTATCAGTCAATTTGCAGGTTCTCTGCAATCACGGCAATTTCAATTTCTCCATACCCTTCAATTTCAGTAAATCTGGCTCTCTGTGTCTATCAAACTGTCAATTTCTAGCAATTCAGCAAATTCAAGCATTTACTCCAACTGCAGATATATCCGATTTCCCGTATTTGTCAAATCTTTCACTTCCAATCTCTTCTGCTCTTTCACAGAGCGTACAACATTCATCATTTCAATCAGTTTCTACACCTTCAACATTTTTTGCTGTCGATCTACATTAATATTTCTATTACCGAAAACCTGCAATTTCTCAATTTCACACATTGTCAGCAAGTCTAGCACACTGTACTTGTCACATTCTCAGTTTGCGGCAACTTGTTACATTCAGCACATTTGAATGTTCTAAGCATTCACGAGAACTTCAAATTGTACATTCTGAATGTACAAGTTTCTCCATTTCCATCAACCTAGCTATGTCTATCATTTATTTCTGGTTATCTACATAAATGTCACAATTACTAACAATCACCTCTTTCCCATCTGTTCCTCATTCAGCGGAACCTACAATTTCTCAATTTCATCCTTTTTCAAGAAACCTAGTCCTCTGTATCTATAAAATTCTCAGTTTTCAGCAAAGTGTAGATTCTCCACATTTGCTGATTCTCCGCATTAACTACAACTTCCACTGCTCCATATCTTTACACGTAAGAAAACCTGTATATCTGTATCTAGCAAATTATCAATTTGATCAAATAATAACATTTTCTCTATCTGCAGATATATCCCATTCCCCACATTTGCAATTTCTCGAAATCGAATTCTATTCGCTGCTTGTTGCTGCTGATCCTACTCTGAATATACAAGTTTCTCTGTTTCTAAAAACCTCGATATTCTCCTTAATTTCAACTGACTGTCTACATAAATGTGTCTATTTCTAATAATCACCTAATTCCCGCCTGCTCCTCAATCACCTGAACCTAAAGAGTCTTAATTTTACGTGTTGTCCACAATCTAATCCTCCATGTCTATCAAATTCGCTTTTGGCATCATTTTGTAGATTCAGCACACTTGCAGCTTCTCCACATTCACCACAACTACAACTTGTACCTTCTGAATGTATACCTTTCAAGCATTCCATCAACCTCACTATCTCTATTGTTCTCTTCAGACTATTCAAAGGAATGTCTCCATTTCCAACAATCTCATCACTCGCATTAGTTCCTCATTAACCAAAACGACAATTTCACACGTTCACCCATTGCCAGCTAAACTAGCTCTCTGTATATATCAGATTCTCAGCTTCCAGCAAAGTGTTAGTTTCGGCTCATTTGCAGATTCACTACATTCACCACAACCTGAACAGTTACATTCTGATTCATCATTTCATCATTCATCATTTCCATCAACTTTGCTAACTCAATTATTTTCTTCTGTCTATCTACAGAAGTGTGTGTATTTCGAACAATCTGCTAATTCCCAGCAGCTCCCAATTCACCTGAACTAACAATTTCTTATTTTCACTCATTCTCAGCAAACCCCAGTATCTATCAATTTCTCAGTTTGCAGCAATATATTTGATTCAGCACATTTGCAGTTACTGCAACTTCACCACAATTTGCATTTATCCACATCCTAATATTTAAGCAAACCTGGCTCTCTGTATCTAGCAAAATATCAATTGATGGCATTTGATCCATTTGAAATTTTTTCTACTATCTTTGCAAATTCTCTAAATTCAATGATATTCATTGCTTGTAGCAGTTGCTCCCTCCCTGAATGTATAGGTTTCTCCAAATTCTTCAAGCTCTTTATGTCTATTAATTTCAACTGCTTCTCAACATACGTGTCTCTATTTCTAACAATATCCTTATTCCCAGCTGTTCCTCATTCAGCTGTACCTCCAATTGCTCAATTTCTTTCCTTAACAGTAACTATCTCTGTAACTATCAATAACTTAAGTTTCACCAAACTCTCAGTATCAGTCAATTTGCAGGTTCTCTGCAATCACGGCAATTTCAATTTCTCCATACCCTTCAATTTCAGTAAATCTGGCTCTCTGTGTCTATCAAACTGTCAATTTCTAGCAATTCAGCAAATTCAAGCATTTACTCCAACTGCAGATATATCCGATTTCCCGTATTTGTCAAATCTTTCACTTCCAATCTCTTCTGCTCTTTCACAGAGCGTACAACATTCATCATTTCAATCAGTTTCTACACCTTCAACATTTTTTGCTGTCGATCTACATTAATATTTCTATTACCGAAAACCTGCAATTTCTCAATTTCACACATTGTCAGCAAGTCTAGCACACTGTACTTGTCACATTCTCAGTTTGCGGCAACTTGTTACATTCAGCACATTTGAATGTTCTAAGCATTCACGAGAACTTCAAATTGTACATTCTGAATGTACAAGTTTCTCCATTTCCATCAACCTAGCTATGTCTATCATTTATTTCTGGTTATCTACATAAATGTCACAATTACTAACAATCACCTCTTTCCCATCTGTTCCTCATTCAGCGGAACCTACAATTTCTCAATTTCATCCTTTTTCAAGAAACCTAGTCCTCTGTATCTATAAAATTCTCAGTTTTCAGCAAAGTGTAGATTCTCCACATTTGCTGATTCTCCGCATTAACTACAACTTCCACTGCTCCATATCTTTACACGTAAGAAAACCTGTATATCTGTATCTAGCAAATTATCAATTTGATCAAATACTAACATTTTCTCTATCTGCAGATATATCCCATTCCCCACATTTGCAATTTCTCGAAATCGAATTCTATTCGCTGCTTGTTGCTGCTGATCCTACTCTGAATATACAAGTTTCTCTGTTTCTAAAAACCTCGATATTCTCCTTAATTTCAACTGACTGTCTACATAAATGTGTCTATTTCTAATAATCACCTAATTCCCGCCTGCTCCTCAATCACCTGAACCTAAAGAGTCTTAATTTTACGTGTTGTCCACAAATCTAATCCTCCATGTCTATCAAATTCGCTTTTGGCATCATTTTGTAGATTCAGCACACTTGCAGCTTCTCCACATTCACCACAACTACAACTTGTACCTTCTGAATGTATACCTTTCAAGCATTCCATCAACCTCACTATCTCTATTGTTCTCTTCAGACTATTCAAAGGAATGTCTCCATTTCCAACAATCTCATCACTCGCATTAGTTCCTCATTAACCAAAACTACAATTTCACACGTTCACCCATTGCCAGCTAAACTAGCTCTCTGTATATATCAGATTCTCAGCTTCCAGCAAAGTGTTAGTTTCGGCTCATTTGCAGATTCACTACATTCACCACAACCTGAACAGTTACATTCTGATTCATCATTTCATCATTCATCATTTCCATCAACTTTGCTAACTCAATTATTTTCTTCTGTCTATCTACAGAAGTGTGTGTATTTCGAACAATCTGCTAATTCCCAGCAGCTCCCAATTCACCTGAACTAACAATTTCTTATTTTCACTCATTCTCAGCAAACCCCAGTATCTATCAATTTCTCAGTTTGCAGCAATATATTTGATTCAGCACATTTGCAGTTACTGCAACTTCACCACAATTTGCATTTGTCCACATCCTAATATTTAAGCAAACCTGGCTCTCTGTATCTAGCAAAATATCAATTGATGGCATTTGATCCATTTGAAATTTTTTCTACTATCTTTGCAAATTCTCTAAATTCAATGATATTCATTGCTTGTAGCAGTTGCTCCCTCCCTGAATGTATAGGTTTCTCCAAATTCTTCAAGCTCTTTATGTCTATTAATTTCAACTGCTTCTCAACATACGTGTCTCTATTTCTAACAATATCCTTATTCCCAGCTGTTCCTCATTCAGCTGTACCTCCAATTGCTCAATTTCTTTCCTTAACAGTAACTATCTCTGTAACTATCAATAACTTAAGTTTCACCAAACTCTCAGTATCAGTCAATTTGCAGGTTCTCTGCAATCACGGCAATTTCAATTTCTCCATACCCTTCAATTTCAGTAAATCTGGCTCTCTGTGTCTATCAAACTGTCAATTTCTAGCAATTCAGCAAATTCAAGCATTTACTCCAACTGCAGATATATCCGATTTCCCGTATTTGTCAAATCTTTCACTTCCAATCTCTTCTGCTCTTTCACAGAGTGTCCAACATTCACCATTTCAATCAGTTTCTACACCTTCAACATTTTTTGCTGTCGATCTACATTAATATTTCTATTACCGAAAACCTGCAATTTCTCAATTTCACACATTGTCAGCAAGTCTAGCACTTTGTACTTGTCACATTCTAAGTTTGCGGCAACTTATTACATTCAGCACATTTGCATGTTCTAAGCATTCACGAGAACTTCAACGTGTACATTCTGAATGTACAACTTTCTCCATTTCCATCAACCTAGCTATGTCTATCATTTTTTTCTGGTTATCTACATAAATGTCACAATTACTAACAGTCTCCTCTTTCCCATCTGTTCCTCATTCAGCGGAACCTACAATTTCTCAATTACATCCATTGTCAACAAACCTAGTCCTCTGTATCTATAAAATTCTCAGTTTTCAGCAAAGTGTAGATTCTGCACATTTGCAGATTCTCCGCATTAACTACAACTTCCGCTGCTCCGTGACTTTACACGTAAGAAAACCTGGATATCTGTATCAAGCAAATTATCAATTTGATCAAGTACTAATATTTTCTCCATCTGCAGATATATCCCATTCCCTATATTAACAATTTCTCGAAATCGAATTCTATTCACTGCTTGTTGCTGCTGATCCTACTCTGAATATACAAGTTTCTCTGTTTCCAAAAACCTCGATATTCTCCTTAATTTCTACTGACTGTCTACAAAAATGTGTCTATTTCTAATAATCACCACATTCCCGGCTGCTGCTCTAGCACCTGAACCTGAAGAGTCTTAATTTTACGTGTTGTCCACAATCTAATCCTCCATGTCTATCAAATTCGCTTTTGGCATCATTTTGTAGATTCAGCACACTTGCAGCTTCTCCACATTCACCACAACTACAACTTGTACCTTCTGAATGTATACCTTTCAAGCATTCCATCAACCTCACTATCTCTATTGTTCTCTTCAGACTATTCAAAGGAATGTCTCCATTTCCAACAATCTCATCACTCGCATTAGTTCCTCATTAACCAAAACGACAATTTCACACGTTCACCCATTGCCAGCTAAACTAGCTCTCTGTATATATCAGATTCTCAGCTTCCAGCAAAGTGTTAGTTTCGGCTCATTTGCAGATTCACTACATTCACCACAACCTGAAAAGTTACATTCTGATTCATCATTTCATCATTCATCATTTCCATCAACTTTGCTAACTCAATTATTTTCTTCTGTCTATCTACAGAAGTGTGTGTATTTCGAACAATCTGCTAATTCCCAGCAGCTCCCAATTCACCTGAACTAACAATTTCTTATTTTCACTCATTCTCAGCAAACCCCAGTATCTATCAATTTCTCAGTTTGCAGCAATATATTTGATTCAGCACATTTGCAGTTACTGCAACTTCACCACAATTTGCATTTATCCACATCCTAATATTTAAGCAAACCTGGCTCTCTGTATCTAGCAAAATATCAATTGATGGCATTTGATCCATTTGAAATTTTTTCTACTATCTTTGCAAATTCTCTAAATTCAATGATATTCATTGCTTGTAGCAGTTGCTCCCTCCCTGAATGTATAGGTTTCTCCAAATTCTTCAAGCTCTTTATGTCTATTAATTTCAACTGCTTCTCAACATACGTGTCTCTATTTCTAACAATATCCTTATTCCCAGCTGTTCCTCATTCAGCTGTACCTCCAATTGCTCAATTTCTTTCCTTAACAGTAACTATCTCTGTAACTATCAATAACTTAAGTTTCACCAAACTCTCAGTATCAGTCAATTTGCAGGTTCTCTGCAATCACGGCAATTTCAATTTCTCCATACCCTTCAATTTCAGTAAATCTGGCTCTCTGTGTCTATCAAACTGTCAATTTCTAGCAATTCAGCAAATTCAAGCATTTACTCCAACTGCAGATATATCCGATTTCCCGTATTTGTCAAATCTTTCACTTCCAATCTCTTCTGCTCTTTCACAGAGCGTACAACATTCATCATTTCAATCAGTTTCTACACCTTCAACATTTTTTGCTGTCGATCTACATTAATATTTCTATTACCGAAAACCTGCAATTTCTCAATTTCACACATTGTCAGCAAGTCTAGCACACTGTACTTGTCACATTCTCAGTTTGCGGCAACTTGTTACATTCAGCACATTTGAATGTTCTAAGCATTCACGAGAACTTCAAATTGTACATTCTGAATGTACAAGTTTCTCCATTTCCATCAACCTAGCTATGTCTATCATTTATTTCTGGTTATCTACATAAATGTCACAATTACTAACAATCACCTCTTTCCCATCTGTTCCTCATTCAGCGGAACCTACAATTTCTCAATTTCATCCTTTTTCAAGAAACCTAGTCCTCTGTATCTATAAAATTCTCAGTTTTCAGCAAAGTGTAGATTCTCCACATTTGCTGATTCTCCGCATTAACTACAACTTCCACTGCTCCATATCTTTACACGTAAGAAAACCTGTATATCTGTATCTAGCAAATTATCAATTTGATCAAATACTAACATTTTCTCTATCTGCAGATATATCCCATTCCCCACATTTGCAATTTCTCGAAATCGAATTCTATTCGCTGCTTGTTGCTGCTGATCCTACTCTGAATATACAAGTTTCTCTGTTTCTAAAAACCTCGATATTCTCCTTAATTTCAACTGACTTTCTACATAAATGTGTCTATTTCTAATAATCACCTAATTCCCGCCTGCTCCTCAATCACCTGAACCTAAAGAGTCTTAATTTTACGTGTTGTCCACAAATCTAATCCTCCATGTCTATCAAATTCGCTTTTGGCATCATTTTGTAGATTCAGCACACTTGCAGCTTCTCCACATTCACCACAACCTACAACTTGTACCTTCTGAATGTATACCTTTCAAGCATTCCATCAACCTCACTATCTCTATTGTTCTCTTCAGACTATTCAAAGGAATGTCTCCATTTCCAACAATCTCATCACTCGCATTAGTTCCTCATTAACCAAAACTACAATTTCACACGTTCACCCATTGCCAGCTAAACTAGCTCTCTGTATATATCAGATTCTCAGCTTCCAGCAAAGTGTTAGTTTCGGCTCATTTGCAGATTCACTACATTCACCACAACCTGAACAGTTACATTCTGATTCATCATTTCATCATTCATCATTTCCATCAACTTTGCTAACTCAATTATTTTCTTCTGTCTATCTACAGAAGTGTGTGTATTTCGAACAATCTGCTAATTCCCAGCAGCTCCCAATTCACCTGAACTAACAATTTCTTATTTTCACTCATTCTCAGCAAACCCCAGTATCTATCAATTTCTCAGTTTGCAGCAATATATTTGATTCAGCACATTTGCAGTTACTGCAACTTCACCACAATTTGCATTTGTCCACATCCTAATATTTAAGCAAACCTGGCTCTCTGTATCTAGCAAAATATCAATTGATGGCATTTGATCCATTTGAAATTTTTTCTACTATCTTTGCAAATTCTCTAAATTCAATGATATTCATTGCTTGTAGCAGTTGCTCCCTCCCTGAATGTATAGGTTTCTCCAAATTCTTCAAGCTCTTTATGTCTATTAATTTCAACTGCTTCTCAACATACGTGTCTCTATTTCTAACAATATCCTTATTCCCAGCTGTTCCTCATTCAGCTGTACCTCCAATTGCTCAATTTCTTTCCTTAACAGTAACTATCTCTGTAACTATCAATAACTTAAGTTTCACCAAACTCTCAGTATCAGTCAATTTGCAGGTTCTCTGCAATCACGGCAATTTCAATTTCTCCATACCCTTCAATTTCAGTAAATCTGGCTCTCTGTGTCTATCAAACTGTCAATTTCTAGCAATTCAGCAAATTCAAGCATTTACTCCAACTGCAGATATATCCGATTTCCCGTATTTGTCAAATCTTTCACTTCCAATCTCTTCTGCTCTTTCACAGAGTGTCCAACATTCACCATTTCAATCAGTTTCTACACCTTCAACATTTTTTGCTGTCGATCTACATTAATATTTCTATTACCGAAAACCTGCAATTTCTCAATTTCACACATTGTCAGCAAGTCTAGCACTTTGTACTTGTCACATTCTAAGTTTGCGGCAACTTATTACATTCAGCACATTTGCATGTTCTAAGCATTCACGAGAACTTCAACGTGTACATTCTGAATGTACAACTTTCTCCATTTCCATCAACCTAGCTATGTCTATCATTTTTTTCTGGTTATCTACATAAATGTCACAATTACTAACAGTCTCCTCTTTCCCATCTGTTCCTCATTCAGCGGAACCTACAATTTCTCAATTACATCCATTGTCAACAAACCTAGTCCTCTGTATCTATAAAATTCTCAGTTTTCAGCAAAGTGTAGATTCTGCACATTTGCAGATTCTCCGCATTAACTACAACTTCCGCTGCTCCGTGACTTTACACGTAAGAAAACCTGGATATCTGTATCAAGCAAATTATCAATTTGATCAAGTACTAATATTTTCTCCATCTGCAGATATATCCCATTCCCTATATTAACAATTTCTCGAAATCGAATTCTATTCACTGCTTGTTGCTGCTGATCCTACTCTGAATATACAAGTTTCTCTGTTTCCAAAAACCTCGATATTCTCCTTAATTTCTACTGACTGTCTACAAAAATGTGTCTATTTCTAATAATCACCACATTCCCGGCTGCTGCTCTAGCACCTGAACCTGAAGAGTCTTAATTTTACGTGTTGTCCACAAATCTAATCCTCCATGTCTATCAAATTTGCTTTTTGCATCATTTTGTAGATTCAGCACACTTGCAGCTTCTCCTCATTCATCACAACTACAACTTGCACCTTCTGAATGTGTACCTTTCTGCATTCCATCAACCTCACTATCTCTATTGTTTTCTTCAGACTATTCAAAAGAATTTCTCCATTTCCAACAATCTCATCACTCGCATTAGTTCCTCATTAACCAAAACTACAATTTCACACGTTCACCCATTGCCAGTAAACTAGCTCTCTGTATATTTCAGATTCTCAGCTTGCAGCAATGTGTTACATTCGGCTCATTTGCAGATTCTCTACATTAACCACAACCTGAACAGCTTCATTCTGATTCATCATTTCATCATTCATCATTTCCATCAACTTTGCTAACTCAATTATTTTCTTCCGTCTATCTACAGAAGTGTGTGTATTTCGAACAATCTGCGAATTCCCAGCAGCTCCCAATTCACCTGAACTAACAATTTCTTATTTTCACTCATTCTCAGCAAACCCCTGTATCTATCAATTTCTCAGTTTGCAGCAATATGTTTGATTCAGCACATTTGCAGTTACTGCAACTTCACCACAACTTGCATTTCTCCACATCCTAACATTTAAGCAAACCTGGCTCTCTGTATCTAGCAAAATATCAATTGATGGCAATTGATCCATTTGAAGATTTTTTCTACTAACTTTGCAACTTCTCTAAATTCAATGATATTCATTGCTTGTAGCAGTTGCTCCCTCCCTGAATGTATAGGTTTCTCCAAATTCTTCAAGCTCTTTATGTCTATTAATTTCAACTGCTTCTCAACATAAGTGTCTCTATTTCTAACAGTATCCTTATTCCCAGCTGTTCCTCATTCAGCTGTAGCTCCAATTGCTCAATTTCTTTCCTTAACATTAACTATCTCTGTAACTATCAATAACTTAAGTTTCACCAAACACTTAGTATCAGTCAATTTGCAGGTTCTCTGCAATCACGGCAATTTCAATTTCTCCATACCCTTCAATTTCAGTAAATCTGGCTCTCTGTGTCTATCAAACTGTCAATTTCTAGCAATTCAGCAAATTCAAGCATTTACTCCAACTGCAGATATATCCGATTTCCCGTATTTGTCAAATCTTTCACTTCCAATCTCTTCTGCTCCTTCACAGAGTGTACAACATTCACCATTTCAATCAGTTTCTACACCTTCAACATTTTTTGCTGTCGATCTACATTGATATTTCTATTACCGAAAACCTGCAATTTCTCAATTTCACACATTGTCAGCAAGTCTAGCACTCTGTACTTGTCACATTCTCAGTTTGCGGCAATTTGTTACATTCAGCACATTTGCATGTTCTAAGCATTCACGAGAACTTCAACTTGTACATTCTGAATGTACAACTTTCTCCATTTCCATCAACCTATATATGTCTATCATTTTTTTCTGGTTATCTACATAAATGTCACAATTACTAACAATCTCCTCTTTCCCATCTGTTCCTCATTCAGCGGAACCTACAATTTCTCAATTTCATCCATTGTCAAAAAACCTAGTCCTCTGTATCTATAAAATTCTCAGTTTTCAGCAAAGTGTAGATTCTGCACATTTACTGATTCACCGCATTAACTACAACTTCCACTGCTCCGTATCTTTACATGTAAGAAAACCTGGATATCTGTATCTAGCAAATTATCAATTTGATCAAATACTAACATTTTCTCTATCTGCTGATATATCCCATTCCCTACATTTGCAATTACTCGAAATCGAATTCTATTCGCTGCTTGTTGCTGCTGATCCTACTCTGAATATACAAGTTTCTCTGTTTCTAACAACCTCGATATTCTCCTTAATTTCTACTGACTGTCTACATAAATGTGTCTATTTCTAATAATCACCTCATTCCCGGCTGCTCTCAATCACCTGAACCTAAAGAGTCTTAATTTTACGTGTTGTCCACAAATCTAATCCTCCATGTCTATCAAATTCGCTTTTTGCATCATTTTGTAGATTCAGCACACTTGCAGCTTGTCCGCATTCACCACAAGTACAACTTGTACTTTCTGCATTCCATCAACCTCACTATCTCTATTGTTTTCTTCAGACTATTCAGACTATTTCCCCATTTCCAACCATCTCATCACTCGCATTAGTTCCTCATTAACCAAAACTACAATTTCACACGTTCACCCATTGCCAGCTAAACTAGCTCTCTGTATATATCAGATTCTCAGCTTCCAGCAATGTGTTAGATTCGGCTCATTTGCAGATTCTCTACATTCTCCACAACCTGAACAGCTTCATTCTGATTCATCATTTCATCATTCATCATTTCCATCAACTTTGCTAACTCAATTATTTTCTTCCGTCTATCTACAGAAGTGTGTGTATTTCGAACAATCTGCTAATTCCCAGCAGCTCCCAATTCACCTGAACTAACAATTTCTTATTTTCACTCATTCTCAGCAAACCCCTGTATCTATCAATTTCTCAGTTTGCAGCAATATGTTTGATTCAGCACATTTGCAGTTACTGCAACTTAACCACTATTTGCATTTCTCCACATCCTAACATTTAAGCAAACCTGGCTCTCTGTATCTAGCAAAATATCAATTGATGGCAATTGATCCATTTGAAGATTTTTTCTAATATCTTTGCAAATTCTCTAAATTCAATGAAATTCATTGCTTGTAGCAGTTGCTCCCTCCATGAATGTATAGGTTTCTCCAAATTCTTCAAGCTCTTTATGTCTATTAATTTCAACTGCTTCTCAACATAAGTGTCTCTATTTCTAACAGTATCCTTATTCCCAGCTGTTCCTTATTCAGCTGTACCTCCAATTGCTCAATTTCTTTCCTTAACAGTAACTATCTCTGTAACTATCAATAACTTAAGTTTCACCAAACTCTTAGTATCAGTCAATTTGCAGGTTCTCTGCAATCACGGCAATTTCAATTTCTCCATACCCTTCAATTTCAGTAAATCTGGCTCTCTGTGTCTATCAAACTGTCAATTTCTAGCAAATCAGCAAATTCAAGCATTTATTCCAACTGCAGATATATCCGATTTCCCGTATTTGTCAAATCTTTCACTTCCAATCTCTTCTGCTCTTTCACAGAGTGTACAACATTCACCATTTCAATCAGTTTCTGCACCTTCAACATTTTTTGCTGTCGATCTACATTGATATTTCTATTACCGAAAACCTGCAATTTCTCAATTTCACACATTGTCAGCAAGTCTAGCACTCTGTACTTGTCACATTCTCAGTTTGTTGCAATTTGTTACATTCAGCACATTTGCATGTTCTAAGCATTCACGAGAACTTCAACTTGTACATTCTGAATGTACAACTTTCTCCATTTCCATCAACCTATATATGTCTATCATTTTTTTCTGGTTATCTACATAAATGTCACAATAACTAACAATCTCCTCTTTCCCATCTGTTCCTCATTCAGCGGAACCTACAATTTCTCAATTTCATCCATTGTCAAAAAACCTAGTCCTCTGTATCTATAAAATTCTCAGTTTTCAGCAAAGTGTAGATTCTGCACATTTACTGATTCGCCGCATTAACTACAACTTCCACTGCTCCGTATCTTTACATGTAAGAAAACCTGGATATCTGTATCTAGCAAATTATCAATTTGATCAAATACTAACATTTTCTCTATCTGCTGATATATCCCATTCCCTACATTTGCAATTACTCGAAATCGAATTCTATTCGCTGCTTGTTGCTGCTGATCCTACTCTGAATATACAAGTTTCTCTGTTTCTAAAAACCTCGATATTCTCCTTAATTTCTACTGACTGTCTACATAAATGTGTCTATTTCTAATAATCACCTCATTCCCGGCTGCTCCTCAATCACCTGAACCTAAAGAGTCTTAATTTTACGTGTTGTCCACAAATCTAATCCTCCATGTCTATCAAATTCGCTTTTCGCATCATTTTGTAGATTCAGCACACTTGCAGCTTCTCCGCATTCATCACAACTACAACTTGTACCTTCTGAATGTGTACCTTCCTGCAGTCCATCAACCTCACTATCTCTATTGTTTTCTTCAGACTATTCAAAAGAATTTCTCCATTTCCAACAATCTCATCACTCGCATTAGTTCCTCATTAACCAAAACTACAATTTCACACGTTCAGCCAATGCCAGCTAAACTAGCTCTCTGTATATTTCAGATTCTCAGCTTGCTGCAATGTGTTAGATTCGGCTCATTTGCAGATTCTCTACATTCACCACAACCTGAACAGCTTCATTCTGATTCATCATTTCATCATTCATCATTTCCATCAACTTTGCTAACTCAATTATTTTCTTCCGTCTATCTACAGAAGTGTGTGTATTTCGAACAATCTGCTAATTCCCAGCAGCTCCCAATTCACCTGAACTAACAATTTCTTATTTTCACTCATTCTCAGCAAACCCCTGTATCTATCAATTTCTCAGTTTGCAGCAATATGTTTGATTCAGCACATTTGCAGTTACTGCAACTTCACCACAATTTGCATTTCTCCACATCCTAACATTTAAGCAAACCTGGCTCTCTGTATCTAGCAAAATATCAATTGATGGCATTTGATCCATTTGAAATTTTTTCTACTATCTTTGCAAATTCTCTAAATTCAATGATATTCATTGCTTGTAGCAGTTGCTCCCTCCCTGAATGTATAGGTTTCTCCAAATTCTTCAAGCTCTTTATGTCTATTAATTTCAACTGCTTCTCAACATAAGTGTCTCTATTTCTAGCAATATCCTTATTCCCTGCTGTTCCTCATTCAGCTGTAGCTCCAATTGCTCAATTTCTTTCCTTAACAGTAAATATCTCTGTAACTATCATTAACTTAAGTTTCACCAAACTCTCAGTATCAGTCAATTTGCAGGTTCTCAGCAATCACGGCAATTTCAATTTCTCCATACCCTTCAATTTCAGTAAATCTGGCTCTCTGTGTCTATCAAACTGTCAATTTCTAGCAAATCAGCAAATTCAAGCATTTACTCCAACTGCAGATATATCCGATTTCCCGTATTTGTCAAATCTTTCACTTCCAATCTCTTCTGCTCTTTCACAGAGCGTACAACATTCATCATTTCAATCAGTTTCCACACCTTCAACATTTTTTGCTGTCGATCTACATTAATATTTCTATTACCGAAAGCCTGCAATTTCTCAATTTCACACATTGTCAGCAAGTCTAGCACACTGTACTTGTCACATTCTCAGTTTGCGGCAACCTGTTACATTCAGCACATTTGAATGTTCTAAGCATTCACGAGAACTTCAAATTGTACATTCTGAATGTACAAGTTTCTCCATTTCCATCAACCTAGCTATGTCTATCATTTATTTCTGGTTATCTACATAAATGTCGCAATTACTAACAATCACCTCTTTCCCATCTGTTCCTCATTCAGCGGAACCTACAATTTCTCAATTTCATCCTTTTTCAAGAAACCTAGTCCTCTGTATCTATAAAATTCTCAGTTTTCAGCAAAGTGTAGATTCTCCACATTTGCTGATTCTCCGCATTAACTACAACTTCCACTGCTCCATATCTTTACACGTAAGAAAACCTGGATATCTGTATCTAGCAAATTATCAATTTGATCAAATACTAACATTTTCTCTATCTGCAGATATATCCCATTCCCCACATTTGCAATTTCTCGAAATCGAATTCTATTCGCTGCTTGTTGCTGCTGATCCTACTCTGAATATACAAGTTTCTCTGTTTCTAAAAACCTCGATATTCTCCTTAATTTCAACTGACTGTCTACATAAATGTGTCTATTTCTAATAATCACCTAATTCCCGCCTGCTCCTCAATCACCTGAACCTAAAGAGTCTTAATTTTACGTGGTGTCCACAAATCTAATTCTCCATGTCTATCAAATTCGCTTTTGGCATCATTTTGTAGATTCAGCACACTTGCAGCTTCTCCACATTCACCACAACTACAACTTGTACCTTCTGAATGTATACCTTTCAAGCATTCCATCAACCTCACTATCTCTATTGTTCTCTTCAGACTATTCAAAGGAATGTCTCCATTTCCAACAATCTCATCACTCGCATTAGTTCCTCATTAACCAAAACTACAATTTCACACGTTCACCCATTGCCAGCTAAACTAGCTCTCTGTATATATCAGATTCTCAGCTTCCAGCAAAGTGTTAGTTTCGGCTGATTTGCAGATTCACTACATTCACCACAACCTGAACAGTTACATTCTGATTCATCATTTCATCATTCATCATTTCCATCAACTTTGCTAACTCAATTATTTTCTTCTGTCTATCTACAGAAGTGTGTGTATTTCGAACAATCTGCTAATTCCCAGCAGCTCCCAATTCACCTGAACTAACAATTTCTTATTTTCACTCATTCTCAGCAAACCCCAGTATCTATCAATTTCTCAGTTTGCAGCAATATATTTGATTCAACACATTTGCAGTTACTGCAACTTCACCACAATTTGCAATTGTCCACATCCTAATATTTAAGCAAACCTGGCTCTCTGTATCTAGCAAAATATCAATTGATGGCATTTGATCCATTTGAAATTTTTTCTACTATCTTTGCAAATTCTCTAAATTCAATGATATTCATTGCTTGTAGCAGTTGCTCCCTCCCTGAATGTATAGGTTTCTCCAAATTCTTCAAGCTCTTTATGTCTATTAATTTCAACTGCTTCTCAACATACGTGTCTCTATTTCTAACAATATCCTTATTCCCTGCTGTTCCTCATTCAGCTGTACCTCCAATTGCTCAATTTCTTTCCTTAACAGTAACTATCTCTGTAACTATCAATAACTTAAGTTTCACCAAACTCTCAGTATCAGTCAATTTGCAGGTTCTCTGCAATCACGGCAATTTCAATTTCTCCATACCCTTCAATTTCAGTAAATCTGGCTCTCTGTGTCTATCACACTGTCAATTTCTAGCAATTCAGCAAATTCAAGCATTTACTCCAACTGCAGATATATCCGATTTCCCGTATTTGTCAAATCTTTCACTTCCAATCTCTTCTGCTCTTTCACAGAGTGTCCAACATTCACCATTTCAATCAGTTTCTACACCTTCAACATTTTTTGCTGTCGATCTACATTAATATTTCTATTACCGAAAACCTGCAATTTCTCAATTTCACACATTGTCTCAAGTCTAGCACTCTGTACTTGTCACATTCTAAGTTTGCGGCAACTTATTACATTCAGCACATTTGCATGTTCTAAGCATTCACGAGAACTTCAACGTGTACATTCTGAATGTACAACTTTCTCCATTTCCATCAACCTAGCTATGTCTATCATTTTTTTCTGGTTATCTACATAAATGTCACAATTACTAACAGTCTCCTCTTTCCCATCTGTTCCTCATTCAGCGGAACCTACAATTTCTCAATTACATCCATTGTCAACAAACCTAGTCCTCTGTATCTATAAAATTCTCAGTTTTCAGCAAAGTGTAGATTCTGCACATTTGCAGATTCTCCGCATTAACTACAACTTCCGCTGCTCCGTGACTTTACACGTAAGAAAACCTGGATATCTGTATCAAGCAAATTATCAATTTGATCAAGTACTAATATTTTCTCCATCTGCAGATATATCCCATTCCCTATATTAACAATTTCTCGAAATCGAATTCTATTCACTGCTTGTTGCTGCTGATCCTACTCTGAATATACAAGTTTCTCTGTTTCCAAAAACCTCGATATTCTCCTTAATTTCTACTGACTGTCTACATAAATGTGTCTATTTCTAATAATAACCACATTCCCGGCTGCTCCTCAATCACCTGAACCTGAAGAGTCTTAATTTTACGTGTTGTCCACAAATCTAATCCTCCATGTCTATCAAATTCGATTTTCGCATCATTTTGTAGATTCAGCACACTTGCAGCTTCTCCGCATTCATCACAACTGCAACTTGTACCTTCTGAATGTGTACCTTTCTGCATTCCATCAACCTCACTATCTCTATTGTTTTCTTCAGACTATTCAAAAGAATTTCTCCATTTCCAACAATCTCATCACTCGCATTAGTTCCTCATTAACCAAAGCTACAATTTCACACGTTCACTCATTGCCAGCTAAACTAGCTCTCTGTATATTTCAGAGTCTCAGCTTGCAGCAATGTGTTAGATTCGGCTCATTTGCAGATTCTCTACATTCACCACAACCTGAACAGCTTCATTCTGATTCATCATTCATCATTTCCATCAACTTTGCTAACTCAATTATTTTCTTCCGTCTATCTACAGAAGTGTGTGTATTTCGAACAATCTGCGAATTCCGAGCAGCTCCCAATTCACCTGAACTAACAATTTCTTATTTTCACACATTCTCAGCAAACCCCTGTATCTATCAATTTCTCAGTTTGCAGCAATATGTTTGATTCAGCACATTTGCAGTTACTGCAACTTCACCACAATTTGCATTTCTCCACATGCTAGCATTTAAGCAAACCTGGCTCTCTGTATCTAGCAAAATATCAATTGATGATAATTGATCCATTTTAAGATTTTTCCTACTATCTTTGCAACTTCTGTAAATTCAATGATATTCATTGCTTGTAGCACTTGCTCCCTCCCTGAATGTATAGGTTTCTCCAAATTCTTCAAGCTCTTTATGTCTATTAATTTCAACTGCTTCTCAACATAAGTGTCTCTATTTCTAACAGTATCCTTATTCCCAGCTGTTCCTCATTCAGCTGTACCTCCAATTGCTCAATTTCTTTCCTTAACATTAACTATCTCTGTAACTATCAATAACTTAAGTTTCACCAAACTCTTAGTATCAGTCAATTTGCAGGTTCTCTGCAATCACGGCAATTTCAATTTCTCCATACCCTTCAATTTCAGTAAATCTGGCTCTCTGTGTCTATCAAACTGTCAATTTCTAGCAATTCAGCAAATTCAAGCATTTACTCCAACTGCAGATATATCCGATTTCCCGTATTTGTCAAATCTTTCACTTCCAATCTCTTCTGCTCTTTCACAGAGTGTCCAACATTCACCATTTCAATCAGTTTCTACACCTTCAACATTTTTTGCTGTCGATCTGCATTAATATTTCTATTACCAAAAACCTGCAATTTCTCAATTTCACACATTGTCAGCAAGTCTAGCACTCTGTACTTGTCACATTCTAAGTTTGCGGCAACTTATTACATTCAGCACATTTGCATGTTCTAAGCATTCACGAGAACTTCAACTTGGACATTCTGAATGGAGAACTTTCTCCATTTCCATCAACCTAGCTATGTCTATCATTTTTTTGTGGTTATCTACATAAATGTCACAATTACGAACAATCCCCTCTTTCCCATCTGTTCCTCATTCAGCGGAACCTACAATTTCTCAATTTCATCCATTGTCAACAAACCTAGTCCTCTGTATCTATCAATTTCTCAGTTTGCAGCAAAGTGTAGATTCTGCACATTTGCAGATTCTCCGCATTAACTACAACTTCCGCTGCTCCGTGACTTTACACGTAAGAAAACCTGGATATCTGTATCAAGCAAATTGTCAATTTGATCAAGTACTAATATGTTCTCCATCTGCAGATATATCCCATTCCCTACACTTGCAATTTCTCGAAATCGAATTCTATTCGCTGCTTGTTGCTGCTGATCCTACTCTGAATATACAAGCTTCTCTGTTTCCAAAAACCTCGATATTCTCCTTAATTTCTACTGACTGTCTACATAAATGTGTCTATATCTAATAATCACCTCCTTCTCGGCTGCTCCTCAAGCACCTGAACCTGGAGAGTCTTAATTTTACGTGTTGTCCACAAATCTAATCCTCCATGTCTATCAAATTCGCTTTTCGCATCATTTTGTAGATTCAGCACACTTGCAGCTTCTCCGCATTCATCACAACTACAACTTGTACCTTCTGAATGTGTACCTTTCTGCATTCCATCAACCTCACTATCTCTATTGTTTTCTTCAGACTATTCAAAAGAATTTCTCCATTTCCAACAATCTCATCACTCGCATTAGTTCCTCATTAACCAAAACTACAATTTCACACGTTCACCCATTGCCAGCTAAACTAGCTCTCTGTATATTTCAGATTCTCAGCTTGCTGCAATGTGTTAGATTCGGCTCATTTGCAGATTCTCTACATTCACCACAACCTGAACAGCTTCATTCTGATTCATCATTTCATCATTCATCATTTCCATCAACTTTGCTAACTCAATTATTTTCTTCCGTCTATCTACAGAAGTGTGTGTATTTCGAACAATCTGCGAATTCCCAGCAGCTCCCAATTCACCTGAACTAACAATTTCTTATTTTCACTCATTCTCAGCAAACCCCTGTATCTATCAATTTCTCAGTTTGCAGCAATATTTCTCAGTTTGCAACACATTTGCAGTTACTGCAACTTCACCACAATTTGCATTTCTCCACATCCTACCATTAAAGCAAACCTGGCTCTCTGTATCTAGCAAAATATCAATTGATGACAATTGATCCATTTGAAGATTTTTCCTGCTATCTTTGCAACTTCTCTAAATTCAATGATATTCATTGCTTGTAGCAGTTGCTCCCTCCCTGAATGTATAGGTTTCTCCAAATTCTTCAAGCTCTTTATGTCTATTAATTTCAACTGCTTCTCAACATAAGTGTCTCTATTTCTAACAGTATCCTTATTCCCAGCTGTTCCTCATTCAGCTGTAGCTCCAATTGCTCAATTTCTTTCCTTAACATTAACTATCTCTGTAACTATCAATAACATAAGTTTCACCAAACTCTTAGTATCAGTCAATTTGCAGGTTCTCTGCAATCACGGCAATTTCAATTTCTCCATACCCTTCAATTTCAGTAAATCTGGCTCTCTGTGTCTACCAAACTGTCAATTTCTAGCAATTCAGCAAATTCAAGCATTTACTCCAACTGCAGATATATCCGATTTCCCGTATTTGTCAAATCTTTCACTTCCAATCTCTTCTGCTCCTTCACAGAGTGTACAACATTCACCATTTCAATCAGTTTCTACAACTTCAACATTTTTTGCTCTTGATCTACATTAATATTTCTATTACCGAAAACCTGCAATTTCTCAATTTCACACATTGTCAGCAAGTCTAGCACTCTGTACTTGTCACATTCTCAGTTTGCGGCCATTTGTTACATTCAGCACATTTGCATGTTCTAAGCATTCACGAGAACTTCAACTTGTTCATTCTGAATGTACAACTTTTTCCATTTCCTCAACGTCTATCATTTTTTTGTGGTTATCTACATAAATAGCACAATTACTAACAATCCCCTCTTTCCCATCTGTTCCTCATTCAACGGAACCTACAATTTCTCAATTTCATCCATTGTCAACAAACCTAGTCCTCTGTATCTATAAAATTCTCAGTTTTCAGCAAAGTGTAGATTCTGCACATTTGCAGATTCTCCGCATTAACTACAACTTCCTCTGCTCCGTGACTTTACACGTAAGAAAACCTGGATATTTGTATCAAGCAAATTATCAATTTGATCAAATACTAACATTTTCTCTATCTGCAGATATATCCCATTCCCTACATTTGCAATTTCTCGAAATCGAATTCTATTCGCTGCTTGTTGCTGCTGATCCTTCTCTGAATATACAAGTTTCTCTGTTTCCAAAAACCTCGATATTCTCCTTAATTTCTACTGACTGCCTACATAAATGTGTCTATTTCTAATAATCACCACATTCCCGGCTGCTCCTCAAGCACCTGAACCTGAAGAGTCTTAATTTTACGTGTTGTCCACAAATCTAATCCTCCATGTCTATCAAATTTGCTTTTTGCATCATTTTGTAGATTCAGCACACTTGCAGCTTCTCCTCATTCACCACAACTACAACTTGTACCTTCTGAATGTGTACCTTTCTGCATTCCATCAACCTCACTATCTCTATTGTTTTCTTCAGACTATTCAAAAGAATTTCTCATTTCCAACAATCTCAAGACTCGCATTAGTTCCTCATTAACCAAAACTACAATTTCACACGTTCACCCATTGCCAGCTAAACTAGCTCTCTGTATATTTCAGATTCTCAGCTTGCTGCAATGTGTTAGATTCAGCTCATTTGCAGATACTCTACATTCACCACAACCTGAACAGCTTCATTCTGATTCATCATTTCATCATTCATCATTTCCATCAACTTTGCTAACTCAATTATTTTCTTCCGTCTATCTACAGAAGTGTGTGTATTTCGAACAATCTGCGAATTCCCAGCAGCTCCCAATTCACCTGAACTAACAATTTCTTATTTTCACTCATTCTCAGCAAACCCCTGTATCTATCAATTTCTCAGTTTGCAGCAATATGTTTGATTCAGCACATTTGCAGTTACTGCAACTTCACCACAATTTGCATTTCTCCACATGCTAACATTTAAGCAAACCTGGCTCTCTGTATCTAGTAAAATATCAATTGATGACAATTGATCCATTTGAAGATTTTTCCTACTATCTTTGCAACTTCTGTAAATTCAATGATATTCATTGCTTGTAGCAGTTGCTCCCTCCCTGAATGTATAGGTTTCTCCAAATTCTTCAAGCTCTTTATGTCTATTAATTTCAACTGCTTCTCAACATAAGTGTCTCTATTTCTAACAGTATCCTTATTCCCAGCTGTTCCTCATTCAGCTGTAGCTCCAATTGCTCAATTTCTTTCCTTAACATTAACTATCTCTGTAACTATCAATAACATAAGTTTCACCAAACTCTTAGTATCAGTCAATTTGCAGGTTCTCTGCAATCACGGCAATTTCAATTTCTCCATACCCTTCAATTTCAGTAAATCTGGCTCTCTGTGTCTACCAAACTGTCAATTTCTGGCAATTCAGCAAATTCAAGCATTTACTCCAACTGCAGATATATCCGATTTCCCGTATTTGTCAAATCTTTCACTTCCAATCTCTTCTGCTCTTTCACAGAGTGTACAACATTCACCATTTCAATCAGTTTCTACAACTTCAACATTTTTTGCTGTTGATCTACATTAATATTTCTATTACCGAAAACCTGCAATTTCTCAATTTCACACATTGTCAGCAAGTCTAGCACTCTGTACTTGTCACATTCTCAGTTTGTGGCAATTTGTTACATTTAGCACATTTGCATGTTGTAAGCATTCACGAGAACTTCAGCTTGTTCATTCTGAATGTACAACTTTTTCCATTTCCATCAACCTAGCTATGTCTATCAGTTTTTTCTGGTTATCTACATAAATGTCACAATTACTAACAATCTCCTCTTTCCCATCTGTTCCTCGTTCAGCGGAACCTACAATTTCTCAATTTCATCGATTGTCAACAAACCTAGTCCTCTGTATCTATAAAATTCTCAGTTTTCAGCAAAGTGTAGATTCTGCACATTTGCAGATTCTCCGCATTAACTACAACTTCCTCTGCTCCGTGTCTTTACACGTAAGAAAACCTGGATATTTGTATCAAGCAAATTATCAATTTGATCAAATACAAACATTTTTTCTATCTGCAGATATATCCCATTCCCTACATTTGCAATTTCTCGAAATCGAATTCTATTCTCTGCTTGTTGCTGCTGATCCTTCTCTGAATATACAAGTTTCTCTGTTTCCAAAAACCTCGATATTCTCCTTAATTTCTACTGACTGCCTACATAAATGTGTCTATTTCTAATAATCACCACATTCCCGGCTGCTCCTCAAGCACCTGAACCTGAAGAGTCTTAATTTTACGTGTTGTCCACAAATCTAATCCACCATGTCTATCAAATTTGCTTTTTGCATCATTTTGTAGATTCAGCACACTTGCAGCTTCTCCGCATTCACCACAACTACAACTTGTACCTTCTGAATGTGTACCTTTCTGCATTCCATCAACCTCACTATCTCTATTGTTTTCTTCAGACTATTCAAAAGAATTTCTCCATTTCCAACAATCTCATCACTCGCATTAGTTCCTCATTAACCAAAACTACAATTTCACACGTTCACCCATTGCCAGCTAAACTAGCTCTCTGTATATTTCAGATTCGCAGCTTGCTGCAATGTGTTAGATTCGGCTCATTTGCAGATACTCTACATTCACCACAACCTGAACAGCTTCATTCTGATTCATCATTTCATCATTCATCATTTCCATCAACTTTGCTAACTCAATTATTTTCTTCCGTCTATCTACAGAAGTGTGTGTATTTCGAACAATCTGCGAATTCCCAGCAGCTCCCAATTCACCTGAACTAACAATTTCTTATTTTCACTCATTCTCAGCAAACCCCTGTATCTATCAATTTCTCAGGTTGCAGCAATATGTTTGACTCAGCACATTTTTAGTTACTGCAACTTCACCACAATTTGCATTTCTCCACATCCTAACATTTAAGCAAACCTGGCTCTCTGTATCTAGCAAAATATCAATTGATGACAATTGATCCATTTGTAGATTTTTCCTACTATCTTTGCAACTTCTGTAAATTCAATGATATTCATTGCTTGTAGCAGTTGCTCCCTCCCTGAATGTATAGGTTTCTCCAAATTCTTCAAGCTCTTTATGTCTATTAATTTCAACTGCTTCTCAACATAAGTGTCTCTATTTCTAACAGTATCCTTATTCCCAGCTGTTCCTCATTCAGCTGTAGCTCCAATTGCTCAATTTCTTTCCTTAACATTAACTATCTCTGTAACTATCAATAACATAAGTTTCACCAAACTCTTAGTATCAGTCAATTTGCAGGTTCTCTGCAATCACGGCAATTTCAATTTCTCCATACCCTTCAATTTCAGTAAATCTGGCTCTCTGTGTCTACCAAACTGTCAATTTCTAGCAATTCAGCAAATTCAAGCATTTACTCCAACTGCAGATATATCCGATTTGTCAAATCTTTCACTTCCAATCTCTTCTGCTCTTTCACAGAGTGTACAACATTCACCATTTCAATCAGTTTCTACAACTTCAACATTTTTTGCTGTTGATCTACATTAATATTTCTATTACCGAAAACCTGCAATTTCTCAATTTCACACATTGTCAGCAAGTCTAGCACTCTGTACTTGTCACATTCTCAGTTTGCGGCAATTTGTTACATTCAGCACATTTGCATGTTCTTAGCATTCACGAGAACTTCAACTTCTTCATTCTGAATGTACAACTTTTTCCATTTCCTCAACCTAGCTACGACTATCATTTTTTTGTGGTTATCTACATAAATGTCACAATTACTAACAATCCCCTCTTTCCCATCTGTTCCTCATTCAACGGAACCTACAATTTCTCAATTTCATCCATTGTCAACAAACCTAGTCCTCTGTATCTATAAAATTCTCCGTTTTCAGCAAAGTGTAGATTCTGCACATTTGCAGATTCTCCGCATTAACTACAACTTCCTCTGCTCCGTGTCTTTACACGTAAGAAAACCTGGATATTTGTATCAAGCAAATTATCAATTTGATCAAACACTAACATTTTCTCTATCTGCAGATATATCCCATTCCCTACATTTGCAATTTCTCGAAATCGAATTCTATTCGCTGCTTGTTGCTGCTGATCCTTCTCTGAATATACAAGTTTCTCTGTTTCCAAAAACCTCGATATTCTCCTTAATTTCTACTGACTGCCTACATAAATGTGTCTATTTCTAATAATCACCACATTCCCGGCTGCTCCTCAAGCACCTGAACCTGAAGAGTCTTAATTTTACGTGTTGTCCACAAATCTAATCCTCCATGTCTATCAAATTTGCTTTTTGCATCATTTTGTAGATTCAGCACACTTGCAGCTTCTCCTCATTCACCACAACTACAACTTGTACCTTCTGAATGTGTACCTTTCTGCATTCCATCAACCTCACTATCTCTATTGTTTTCTTCAGACTATTCAAAAGAATTTCTCCATTTCCAACAATCTCATCACTCGCATTAGTTCCTCATTAACCAAAACTACAATTTCACACGTTCACCCATTGCCAGCGAAACTAGCTCTCTGTATATTTCAGATTCTCAGCTTGCTGCAATGTGTTAGATTCGGCTCATTTGCAGATACTCTACATTCACCACAACCTGAACAGCTTCATTCTGATTCATCATTTCATCATTCATCATTTCCATCAACTTTGCTAACTCAATTATTTTCTTCCGTCTATCTACAGAAGTGTGTGTATTTCGAACAATCTGCGAATTCCCAGCAGCTCCCAATTCACCTGAACTAACAATTTCTTATTTTCACTCATTCTCAGCAAACCCCTGTATCTATCAATTTCTCAGGTTGCAGCAATATGTTTGATTCAGCACATTTGCAGTTACTGCAACTTCACCACAATTTGCATTTCTCCACATGCTAACATTTAAGCAAACCTGGCTCTCTGTATCTAGCAAAATATCAATTGATGACAATTGATCCATTTGAAGATTTTTCCTACTATCTTTGCAACTTCTGTAAATTCAATGATATTCATTGCTTGTAGCAGTTGCTCCCTCCCTGAATGTATAGGTTTCTCCAAATTCTTCAAGCTCTTTATGTCTATTAATTTCAACTGCTTCTCAACATAAGTGTCTCTATTTCTAACAGTATCTTTATTCCCAGCTGTTCCTCATTCAGCTGTAGCTCCAATTGCTCAATTTCTTTCCTTAACATTAACTATCTCTGTAACTATCAATAACATAAGTTTCACCAAACTCTTAGTATCAGTCAATTTGCAGGTTCTCTGCAATCACGGCAATTTCAATTTCTCCATACCCTTCAATTTCAGTAAATCTGGCTCTCTGTGTCTACCAAACTGTCAATTTCTAGCAATTCAGCAAATTCAAGCATTTACTCCAACTGCAGATATATCCGATTTCCCGTATTTGTCAAATATTTCACTTCCAATCTCTTCTGCTCTTTCACAGAGTGTACAACATTCACCATTTCAATCAGTTTCTACACCTTCAACATTTTTTGCTGTCGATCTGCATTAACATTTCTATTACCGAAAACCTGCAATTTCTCAATTTCACACATTGTCAGCAAGTCTAGCACTCTGTACTTGTCACATTCTAAGTTTGCGGCAACTTATTACATTCAGCACATTTGCATGTTCTAAGCATTCACGAGAACTTCAACTTGGAGATTCTGAATGGAGAACTTTCTCCATTTCCATCAACCTAGCTATGTCTATCATTTTTTTCTGGTTATCTACATAAATGTCACAATTACTAACAATCTCCTCTTTCCCATCTGTTCCTCGTTCAGCGGAACCTACAATTTCTCAATTTCATCGATTGTCAACAAACCTAGTCCTCTGTATCTATAAAATTCTCAGTTTTCAGCAAAGTGTAGATTCTGCACATTTGCAGATTCTCCGCATTAACTACAACTTCCTCTGCTCCGTGTCTTTACACGTAAGAAAACCTGGATATTTGTATCAAGCAAATTATCAATTTGATCAAATACAAACATTTTCTCTATCTGCAGATATATCCCATTCCCTACATTTGCAATTTCTCGAAATCGAATTCTATTCTCTGCTTGTTGCTGCTGATCCTTCTCTGAATATACAAGTTTCTCTGTTTCCAAAAACCTCGATATTCTCCTTAATTTCTACTGACTGCCTACATAAATGTGTCTATTTCTAATAATCACCACATTCCCGGCTGCTCCTCAAGCACCTGAACCTGAAGAGTCTTAATTTTACGTGTTGTCCACAAATCTAATCCTCCATGTCTATCAAATTTGCTTTTTGCATCATTTTGTAGATTCAGCACACTTGCAGCTTCTCCGCATTCACCACAACTACAACTTGTACCTTCTGAATGTGTACCTTTCTGCATTCCATCAACCTCACTATCTCTATTGTTTTCTTCAGACTATTCAAAAGAATTTCTCCATTTCCAACAATCTCATCACTCGCATTAGTTCCTCATTAACCAAAACTACAATTTCACACGTTCACCCATTGCCAGCTAAACTAGCTCTCTGTATATTTCAGATTCGCAGCTTGCTGCAATGTGTTAGATTCGGCTCATTTGCAGATACTCTACATTCACCACAACCTGAACAGCTTCATTCTGATTCATCATTTCATCATTCATCATTTCCATCAACTTTGCTAACTCAATTATTTTCTTCCGTCTATCTACAGAAGTGTGTGTATTTCGAACAATCTGCTAATTCCCAGCAGCTCCCAATTCACCTGAACTAACAATTTCTTATTTTCACTCATTCTCAGCAAACCCCTGTATCTATCAATTTCTCAGTTTGCAGTAATATGTTTGATTCAGCACATTTGCAGTTACTGCAACTTCACCACAATTTGCATTTCTCCACATCCTAACATTTAAGCAAACCTGGCTCTCTGTATCTAGCAAAATATCAATTGATGACAATTGATCCATTTGAAGATTTTTCCTGCTATCTTTGCAACTTCTCTAAATTCAATGATATTCATTGCTTGTAGCAGTTGCTCCCTCCCTGAATGTATAGGTTTCTCCAAATTCTTCAAGCTCTTTATGTCTATTAATTTCAACTGCTTCTCAACAGAAGTGTCTCTATTTCTAACAGTATCCTTATTCCCAGCTGTTCCTCATTCAGCTGTAGCTCCAATTGCTCAATTTCTTTCCTTAACATTAACTATCTCTGTAACTATCAATAACATAAGTTTCACCAAACTCTTAGTATCAGTCAATTTGCAGGTTCTCTGCAATCACGGCAATTTCAATTTCTCCATACCCTTCAATTTCAGTAAATCTGGCTCTCTGTGTCTACCAAACTGTCAATTTCTAGCAATTCAGCAAATTCAAGCATTTACTCCAACTGCAGATATATCCGATTTCCCGTATTTGTCAAATCTTTCACTTCCAATCTCTTCTGCTCTTTCACAGAGTGTACAACATTCACCATTTCAATCAGTTTCTACAACTTCAACATTTTTTGCTGTTGATCTACATTAATATTTCTATTACCGAAAACCTGCAATTTCTCAATTTCACACATTGTCAGCAAGTCTAGCACTCTGTACTTGTCACATTCTCAGTTTGTGGCAATTTGTTACATTTAGCACATTTGCATGTTGTAAGCATTCACGAGAACTTCAGCTTGTTCATTCTGAATGTACAACTTTTTCCATTTCCATCAACCAAGCTATGTCTATCATTTTTTTCTCGTTATCTACATAAATGTCACAATTACTAACAATCTCCTCTTTCCCATCTGTTCCTCGTTCAGCGGAACCTACAATTTCTCAATTTCATCGATTGTCAACAAACCTAGTCCTCTGTATCTATAAAATTCTCAGTTTTCTGCAAAGTGTAGATTCTGCACATTTGCAGATTCTCCGCATTAACTACAACTTCCTCTGCTCCGTGTCTTTACACGTAAGAAAACCTGGATATTTGTATCAAGCAAATTATCAATTTGATCAAACACTAACATTTTCTCTATCTGCAGATATATCCCATTCCCTACATTTGCAATTTCTCGAAATCGAATTCTATTCGCTGCTTGTTGCTGCTGATCCTTCTCTGAATATACAAGTTTCTCTGTTTCCAAAAACCTCGATATTCTCCTTAATTTCTACTGACTGCCTACATAAATGTGTCTCTTTCTAATAATCACCACATTCCCGGCTGCTCCTCAAGCACCTGAACCTGAAGAGTCTTAATTTTACGTGTTGTCCACAAATCTAATCCTCCATGTCTATCAAATTTGCTTTTTGCATCATTTTGTAGATTCAGCACACTTGCAGCTTCTCCTCATTCACCACAACTACAACTTGTACCTTCTGAATGTGTACCTTTCTGCATTCCATCAACCTCACTATCTCTATTGTTTTCTTCAGACTATTCAAAAGAATTTCTCCATTTCCAACAATCTCATCACTCGCATTAGTTCCTCATTAACCAAAACTACAATTTCACACGTTCACCCATTGCCAGCGAAACTAGCTCTCTGTATATTTCAGATTCTCAGCTTGCTGCAATGTGTTAGATTCGGCTCATTTGCAGATACTCTACATTCACCACAACCTGAACAGCTTCATTCTGATTCATCATTTCATCATTCATCATTTCCATCAACTTTGCTAACTCAATTATTTTCTTCCGTCTATCTACAGAAGTGTGTGTATTTCGAACAATCTGCGAATTCCCAGCAGCTCCCAATTCACCTGAACTAACAATTTCTTATTTTCACTCATTCTCAGCAAACCCCTGTATCTATCAATTTCTCAGGTTGCAGCAATATGTTTGATTCAGCACATTTGCAGTTACTGCAACTTCACCACAATTTGCATTTCTCCACATGCTAACATTTAAGCAAACCTGGCTCTCTGTATCTAGCAAAATATCAATTGATGACAATTGATCCATTTGAAGATTTTTCCTACTATCTTTGCAACTTCTGTAAATTCAATGATATTCATTGCTTGTAGCAGTTGCTCCCTCCCTGAATGTATAGGTTTCTCCAAATTCTTCAAGCTCTTTATGTCTATTAATTTCAACTGCTTCTCAACATAAGTGTCTCTATTTCTAACAGTATCTTTATTCCCAGCTGTTCCTCATTCAGCTGTAGCTCCAATTGCTCAATTTCTTTCCTTAACATTAACTATCTCTGTAACTATCAATAACATAAGTTTCACCAAACTCTTAGTATCAGTCAATTTGCAGGTTCTCTGCAATCACGGCAATTTCAATTTCTCCATACCCTTCAATTTCAGTAAATCTGGCTCTCTGTGTCTACCAAACTGTCAATTTCTAGCAATTCAGCAAATTCAAGCATTTACTCCAACTGCAGATATATCCGATTTCCCGTATTTGTCAAATATTTCACTTCCAATCTCTTCTGCTCTTTCACAGAGTGTACAACATTCACCATTTCAATCAGTTTCTACACCTTCAACATTTTTTGCTGTCGATCTGCATTAACATTTCTATTACCGAAAACCTGCAATTTCTCAATTTCACACATTGTCAGCAAGTCTAGCACTCTGTACTTGTCACATTCTAAGTTTGCGGCAACTTATTACATTCAGCACATTTGCATGTTCTAAGCATTCACGAGAACTTCAACTTGGAGATTCTGAATGGAGAACTTTCTCCATTTCCATCAACCTAGCTATGTCTATCATTTTTTTCTGGTTATCTACATAAATGTCACAATTACTAACAATCTCCTCTTTCCCATCTGTTCCTCGTTCAGCGGAACCTACAATTTCTCAATTTCATCGATTGTCAACAAACCTAGTCCTCTGTATCTATAAAATTCTCAGTTTTCAGCAAAGTGTAGATTCTGCACATTTGCAGATTCTCCGCATTAACTACAACTTCCTCTGCTCCGTGTCTTTACACGTAAGAAAACCTGGATATTTGTATCAAGCAAATTATCAATTTGATCAAATACAAACATTTTCTCTATCTGCAGATATATCCCATTCCCTACATTTGCAATTTCTCGAAATCGAATTCTATTCTCTGCTTGTTGCTGCTGATCCTTCTCTGAATATACAAGTTTCTCTGTTTCCAAAAACCTCGATATTCTCCTTAATTTCTACTGACTGCCTACATAAATGTGTCTATTTCTAATAATCACCACATTCCCGGCTGCTCCTCAAGCACCTGAACCTGAAGAGTCTTAATTTTACGTGTTGTCCACAAATCTAATCCTCCATGTCTATCAAATTTGCTTTTTGCATCATTTTGTAGATTCAGCACACTTGCAGCTTCTCCGCATTCACCACAACTACAACTTGTACCTTCTGAATGTGTACCTTTCTGCATTCCATCAACCTCACTATCTCTATTGTTTTCTTCAGACTATTCAAAAGAATTTCTCCATTTCCAACAATCTCATCACTCGCATTAGTTCCTCATTAACCAAAACTACAATTTCACACGTTCACCCATTGCCAGCTAAACTAGCTCTCTGTATATTTCAGATTCGCAGCTTGCTGCAATGTGTTAGATTCGGCTCATTTGCAGATACTCTACATTCACCACAACCTGAACAGCTTCATTCTGATTCATCATTTCATCATTCATCATTTCCATCAACTTTGCTAACTCAATTATTTTCTTCCGTCTATCTACAGAAGTGTGTGTATTTCGAACAATCTGCTAATTCCCAGCAGCTCCCAATTCACCTGAACTAACAATTTCTTATTTTCACTCATTCTCAGCAAACCCCTGTATCTATCAATTTCTCAGTTTGCAGTAATATGTTTGATTCAGCACATTTGCAGTTACTGCAACTTCACCACAATTTGCATTTCTCCACATCCTAACATTTAAGCAAACCTGGCTCTCTGTATCTAGCAAAATATCAATTGATGACAATTGATCCATTTGAAGATTTTTCCTGCTATCTTTGCAACTTCTGTAAATTCAATGATATTCATTGCTTGTAGCAGTTGCTCCCTCCCTGAATGTATAGGTTTCTCCAAATTCTTCAAGCTCTTTATGTCTATTAATTTCAACTGCTTCTCAACAGAAGTGTCTCTATTTCTAACAGTATCCTTATTCCCAGCTGTTCCTCATTCAGCTGTAGCTCCAATTGCTCAATTTCTTTCCTTAACATTAACTATCTCTGTAACTATCAATAACATAAGTTTCACCAAACTCTTAGTATCAGTCAATTTGCAGGTTCTCTGCAATCACGGCAATTTCAATTTCTCCATACCCTTCAATTTCAGTAAATCTGGCTCTCTGTGTCTACCAAACTGTCAATTTCTAGCAATTCAGCAAATTCAAGCATTTACTCCAACTGCAGATATATCCGATTTCCCGTATTTGTCAAATCTTTCACTTCCAATCTCTTCTGCTCTTTCACAGAGTGTACAACATTCACCATTTCAATCAGTTTCTACAACTTCAACATTTTTTGCTGTTGATCTACATTAATATTTCTATTACCGAAAACCTGCAATTTCTCAATTTCACACATTGTCAGCAAGTCTAGCACTCTGTACTTGTCACATTCTCAGTTTGTGGCAATTTGTTACATTTAGCACATTTGCATGTTGTAAGCATTCACGAGAACTTCAGCTTGTTCATTCTGAATGTACAACTTTTTCCATTTCCATCAACCAAGCTATGTCTATCATTTTTTTCTGGTTATCTACATAAATGTCACAATTACTAACAATCTCCTCTTTCCCATCTGTTCCTCGTTCAGCGGAACCTACAATTTCTCAATTTCATCGATTGTCAACAAACCTAGTCCTCTGTATCTATAAAATTCTCAGTTTTCTGCAAAGTGTAGATTCTGCACATTTGCAGATTCTCCGCATTAACTACAACTTCCTCTGCTCCGTGTCTTTACACGTAAGAAAACCTGGATATTTGTATCAAGCAAATTATCAATTTGATCAAATACTAACATTTTCTCTATCTGCAGATATATCCCATTCCCTACATTTGCAATTTCTCGAAATCGAATTCTATTCGCTGCCTGTTGCTGCTGATCCTACTCTGAATATACAAGTTTCTCTGTTTCCAAAAACCTCGATATTCTCCTTAATTTCTACTGACTGCCTACATAAATGTGTCTATTTCTAATAATCACCACATTCCCGGCTGCTGCTCTAGCACCTGAACCTGAAGAGTCTTAATTTTACGTGTTGTCCACAAATCTAATCCTCCATGTCTATCAAATTTGCTTTTTGCATCATTTTGTAGATTCAGCACACTTGCAGCTTCTCCGCATTCACCACAACTACAACTTGTACCTTCTGAATGTGTACCTTTCTGCATTCCATCAACCTCACTATCTCTATTGTTTTCTTCAGACTATTCAAAAGAATTTCTCCATTTCCTACAATCTCATCACTCGCATTAGTTCCTCATTAACCAAAACTACAATTTCACACGTTCACCCATTGCCAGCTAAACTAGCTCTCTGTATATTTCAGATTCTCAGCTTGCTGCAATGTGTTAGATTCGGCTCATTTGCAGATACTCTACATTCACCACAACCTGAACAGCTTCATTCTGATTCATCATTTCATCATTCATCATTTCCATCAACTTTGCTAACTCAATTATTTTCTTCCGTCTATCTACAGAAGTGTGTGTATTTCGAACAATCTGCTAATTCCCAGCAGCTCCCAATTCACCTGAACTAACAATTTCTTATTTTCACTCATTCTCAGCAAACCCCTGTATCTATCAATTTCTCAGTTTGCAGCAATATGTTTGATTCAGCACATTTGCAGTTACTGCAACTTCACCACAATTTGCATTTCTCCACATGCTAACATTTAAGCAAACCTGGCTCTCTGTATCTAGCAAAATATCAATTGATGACAATTGATCCATTTGAAGATTTTTCCTACTATCTTTGCAACTTCTGTAAATTCAATGATATTCATTGCTTGTAGCAGTTGCTCCCTCCCTGAATGTATAGGTTTCTCCAAATTCTTCAAGCTCTTTATGTCTATTAATTTCAACTGCTTCTCAACATAAGTGTCTCTATTTCTAACAGTATCCTTATTCCCAGCTGTTCCTCATTCAGCTGTAGCTCCAATTGCTCAATTTCTTTCCTTAACATTAACTATCTCTGTAACTATCAATAACATAAGTTTCACCAAACTCTTAGTATCAGTCAATTTGCAGGTTCTCTGCAATCACGGCAATTTCAATTTCTCCATACCCTTCAATTTCAGTAAATCTGGCTCTCTGTGTCTACCAAACTGTCAATTTCTAGCAATTCAGCAAATTCAAGCATTTACTCCAACTGCAGATATATCCGATTTCCCGTATTTGTCAAATATTTCACTTCCAATCTCTTCTGCTCTTTCACAGAGTGTACAACATTCACCATTTCAATCAGTTTCTACACCTTCAACATTTTTTGCTGTCGATCTGCATTAACATTTCTATTACCGTAAACCTGCAATTTCTCAATTTCACACATTGTCAGCAAGTCTAGCACTCTGTACTTGTCACATTCTAAGTTTGCGGCAACTTATTACATTCAGCACATTTGCATGTTCTAAGCATTCACGAGAACTTCAACTTGGACATTCTGAATGGAGAACTTTCTCCATTTCCATCAACCTAGCTATGTCTATCATTTTTTTCTGGTTATCTACATAAATGTCACAATTACGAACAATCCCCTCTTTCCCATCTGTTCCTCATTCAGCGGAACCTACAATTTCTCAATTTCATCCATTGTCAACAAACCTAGTCCTCTGTATCTATAAAATTACCGTTTTCAGCAAAGTGTAGATTCTGCACATTTGCAGATTCTCCGCATTAACTACACATTCCTCTGCTCCGTGTCTTTACACGTAAGAAAACCTGGATATTTGTATCAAGCAAATTATCAATTTGATCAAATACTAACATTTTCTCTATCTGCAGATATATCCCATTCCCTACATTTGCAATTTCTCGAAATCGAATTCTATTCGCTGCTTGTTGCTGCTGATCCTACTCTGAATATACAAGTTTCTCTGTTTCCAAAAACCTCGATATTCTCCTTAATTTCTACTGACTGCCTACATAAATGTGTCTATTTCTAATAATCACCACATTCCCGGCTGCTCCTCAATCACCTGAACCTGAAGAGTCTTAATTTTAAGTGTTGTCCACAAATCTAATCCTCCATGTCTATCAAATTTGCTTTTTGCATCATTTTGTAGATTCAGCACACTTGCAGCTTCTCCTCATTCACCACAACTACAACTTGTACCTTCTGAATGTGTACCTTTCTGCATTCCATCAACCTCACTATCTCTATTGTTTTCTTCAGACTATTCAAAAGAATTTCTCATTTCCAACAATCTCATCACTCGCATTAGTTCCTCATTAACCAAAACTACAATTTCACACGTTCACCCATTGCCAGCTAAACTAGCTCTCTGTATATTTCAGATTCTCAGCTTGCTGCAATGTGTTAGATTCAGCTCATTTGCAGATACTTTACATTCACCACAACCTGAACAGCTTCATTCTGATTCATCATTTCATCATTCATCATTTCCATCAACTTTGCTAACTCAATTATTTTCTTCCGTCTATCTACAGAAGTGTGTGTATTTCGAACAATCTGCGAATTCCCAGCAGCTCCCAATTGACCTGAACTAACAATTTCTTATTTTCACTCATTCTCAGCAAACCCCTGTATCTATCAATTTCTCAGTTTGCAGTAATATGTTTGATTCAGCACATTTGCAGTTACTGCAACTTCACCACAATTTGCATTTCTCCACATCCTAACATTTAAGCAAACCTGGCTCTCTGTATCTAGCAAAATATCAATTGATGACAATTGATCCATTTGAAGATTTTTCCTGCTATCTTTGCAACTTCTCTAAATTCAATGATATTCATTGCTTGTAGCAGTTGCTCCCTCCCTGAATGTATAGGTTTCTCCAAATTCTTCAAGCTCTTTATGTCTATTAATTTCAACTGCTTCTCAACATAAGTGTCTCTATTTCTAACAGTATCCTTATTCCCAGCTGTTCCTCATTCAGCTGTAGCTCCAATTGCTCAATTTCTTTCCTTAACATTAACTATCTCTGTAACTATCAATAACATAAGTTTCACCAAACTCTTAGTATCAGTCAATTTGCAGGTTCTCTGCAATCACGGCAATTTCAATTTCTCCATACCCTTCAATTTCAGTAAATCTGGCTCTCTGTGTCTACCAAACTGTCAATTTCTAGCAATTCAGCAAATTCAAGCATTTACTCCAACTGCAGATATATCCGATTTCCCGTATTTGTCAAATCTTTCACTTCCAATCTCTTCTGCTCTTTCACAGAGTGTACAACATTCACCATTTCAATCAGTTTCTACAACTTCAACATTTTTTGCTGTTGATCTACATTAATATTTCTATTACCGAAAACCTGCAATTTCTCAATTTCACACATTGTCAGCAAGTCTAGCACTCTGTACTTGTCACATTCTCAGTTTGTGGCAATTTGTTACATTTAGCACATTTGCATGTTGTAAGCATTCACGAGAACTTCAGCTTGTTCATTCTGAATGTACAACTTTTTCCATTTCCATCAACCTAGCTATGTCTATCATTTTTTTCTGGTTATCTACATAAATGTCACAATTACTAACAATCTCCTCTTTCCCATCTTTTCCTCGTTCAGCGGAACCTACAATTTCTCAATTTCATCGATTGTCAACAAACCTAGTCCTCTGTATCTATAAAATTCTCAGTTTTCTGCAAAGTGTAGATTCTGCACATTTGCAGATTCTCCGCATTAACTACAACTTCCTCTGCTCCGTGTCTTTACACGTAAGAAAACCTGGATATTTGTATCAAGCAAATTATCAATTTGATCAAATACTAACATTTTCTCTATCTGCAGATATATCCCATTCCCTACATTTGCAATTTCTCGAAATCGAATTCTATTCGCTGCCTGTTGCTGCTGATCCTACTCTGAATATACAAGTTTCTCTGTTTCCAAAAACCTCGATATTCTCCTTAATTTCTACTGACTGCCTACATAAATGTGTCTATTTCTAATAATCACCACATTCCCGGCTGCTGCTCAAGCACCTGAACCTGAAGACTCTTAATTTTACGTGTTGTCCACAAATCTAATCCTCCATGTCTATCAAATTTGCTTTTTGCATCATTTTGTAGATTCAGCACACTTGCAGCTTCTCCGCATTCACCACAACTACAACTTGTACCTTCTGAATGTGTACCTTTCTGCATTCCATCAACCTCACTATCTCTATTGTTTTCTTCAGACTATTCAAAAGAATTTCTCCATTTCCTACAATCTCATCACTCGCATTAGTTCCTCATTAACCAAAACTACAATTTCACACGTTCACCCATTGCCAGCTAAACTAGCTCTCTGTATATTTCAGATTCTCAGCTTGCTGCAATGTGTTAGATTCAGCTCATTTGCAGATACTTTACATTCACCACAACCTGAACAGCTTCATTCTGATTCATCATTTCATCATTCATCATTTCCATCAACTTTGCTAACTCAATTATTTTCTTCCGTCTATCTACAGAAGTGTGTGTATTTCGAACAATCTGCGAATTCCCAGCAGCTCCCAATTCACCTGAACTAACAATTTCTTATTTTCACTCATTCTCAGCAAACCCCTGTATCTATCAATTTCTCAGTTTGCAGCAATATGTTTGATTCAGCACATTTGCAGTTACTGCAACTTCACCACAATTTGCATTTCTCCACATCCTAACATTTAAGCAAACCTGGCTCTCTGTATCTAGCAAAATATCAATTGATGACAATTGATCCATTTGAAGATTTTTCCTGCTATCTTTGCAACTTCTCTAAATTCAATGATATTCATTGCTTGTAGCAGTTGCTCCCTCCCTGAATGTATAGGTTTCTCCAAATTCTTCAAGCTCTTTATGTCTATTAATTTCAACTGCTTCTCAACATAAGTGTCTCTATTTCTAACAGTATCCTTATTCCCAGCTGTTCCTCATTCAGCTGTAGCTCCAATTGCTCAATTTCTTTCCTTAACATTAACTATCTCTGTAACTATCAATAACATAAGTTTCACCAAACTCTTAGTATCAGTCAATTTGCAGGTTCTCTGCAATCACGGCAATTTCAATTTCTCCATACCCTTCAATTTCAGTAAATCTGGCTCTCTGTGTCTACCAAACTGTCAATTTCTAGCAATTCAGCAAATTCAAGCATTTACTCCAACTGCAGATATATCCGATTTCCCGTATTTGTCAAATCTTTCACTTCCAATCTCTTCTGCTCTTTCACAGAGTGTACAACATTCACCATTTCAATCAGTTTCTACAACTTCAACATTTTTTGCTGTTGATCTACATTAATATTTCTATTACCGAAAACCTGCAATTTCTCAATTTCACACATTGTCAGCAAGTCTAGCACTCTGTACTTGTCACATTCTCAGTTTGTGGCAATTTGTTACATTTAGCACATTTGCATGTTGTAAGCATTCACGAGAACTTCAGCTTGTTCATTCTGAATGTACAACTTTTTCCATTTCCATCAACCTAGCTATGTCTATCATTTTTTTGTGGTTATCTACATAAATGTCACAATTACTAACAATCTCCTCTTTCCCATCTTTTCCTCGTTCAGCGGAACCTACAATTTCTCAATTTCATCGATTGTCAACAAACCTAGTCCTCTGTATCTATAAAATTCTCAGTTTTCTGCAAAGTGTAGATTCTGCACATTTGCAGATTCTCCGCATTAACTACAACTTCCTCTGCTCCGTGTCTTTACACGTAAGAAAACCTGGATATTTGTATCAAGCAAATTATCAATTTGATCAAATACTAACATTTTCTCTATCTGCAGATATATCCCATTCCCTACATTTGCAATTTCTCGAAATCGAATTCTATTCGCTGCCTGTTGCTGCTGATCCTACTCTGAATATACAAGTTTCTCTGTTTCCAAAAACCTCGATATTCTCCTTAATTTCTACTGACTGCCTACATAAATGTGTCTATTTCTAATAATCACCACATTCCCGGCTGCTGCTCAAGCACCTGAACCTGAAGACTCTTAATTTTACGTGTTGTCCACAAATCTCCATGTCTATCAAATTTGCTTTTTGCATCATTTTGTAGATTCAGCACACTTGCAGCTTCTCCGCATTCACCACAACTACAACTTGTACCTTCTGAATGTGTACCTTTCTGCATTCCATCAACCTCACTATCTCTATTGTTTTCTTCAGACTATTCAAAAGAATTTCTCCATTTCCTACAATCTCATCACTCGCATTAGTTCCTCATTAACCAAAACTACAATTTCACACGTTCACCCATTGCCAGCTAAACTAGCTCTCTGTATATTTCAGATTCTCAGCTTGCTGCAATGTGTTAGATTCGGCTCATTTGCAGATACTCTACATTCACCACAACCTGAACAGCTTCATTCTGATTCATCATTTCATCATTCATCATTTCCATCAACTTTGCTAACTCAATTATTTTCTTCCGTCTATCTACAGAAGTGTGTGTATTTCGAACAATCTGCTAATTCACAGCAGCTCCCAATTCACCTGAACTAACAATTTCTTATTTTCACTCATTCTCAGCAAACCCCTGTATCTATCAATTTCTCAGTTTGCAGCAATATGTTTGATTCAGCACATTTGCAGTTACTGCAACTTCACCACAATTTGCATTTCTCCACATGCTAACATTTAAGCAAACCTGGCTCTCTGTATCTAGCAAAATATCAATTGATGACAATTGATCCATTTGAAGATTTTTCCTACTATCTTTGCAACTTCTGTAAATTCAATGATATTCATTGCTTGTAGCAGTTGCTCCCTCCCTGAATGTATAGGTTTCTCCAAATTCTTCAAGCTCTTTATGTCTATTAATTTCAACTGCTTCTCAACATAAGTGTCTCTATTTCTAACAGTATCCTTATTCCCAGCTGTTCCTCATTCAGCTGTAGCTCCAATTGCTCAATTTCTTTCCTTAACATTAACTATCTCTGTAACTATCAATAACATAAGTTTCACCAAACTCTTAGTATCAGTCAATTTGCAGGTTCTCTGCAATCACGGCAATTTCAATTTCTCCATACCCTTCAATTTCAGTAAATCTGGCTCTCTGTGTCTACCAAACTGTCAATTTCTAGCAATTCAGCAAATTCAAGCATTTACTCCAACTGCAGATATATCCGATTTCCCGTATTTGTCAAATCTTTCACTTCCAATCTCTTCTGCTCTTTCACAGAGTGTACAACATTCACCATTTCAATCAGTTTCTACAACTTCAACATTTTTTGCTGTTGATCTACATTAATATTTCTATTACCGAAAACCTGCAATTTCTCAATTTCACACATTGTCAGCAAGTCTAGCACTCTGTACTTGTCACATTCTCAGTTTGTGGCAATTTGTTACATTTAGCACATTTGCATGTTGTAAGCATTCACGAGAACTTCAGCTTGTTCATTCTGAATGTACAACTTTTTCCATTTCCATCAACCTAGCTATGTCTATCATTTTTTTCTGGTTATCTACATAAATGTCACAATTACTAACAATCTCCTCTTTCCCATCTTTTCCTCGTTCAGCGGAACCTACAATTTCTCAATTTCATCGATTGTCAACAAACCTAGTCCTCTGTATCTATAAAATTCTCAGTTTTCTGCAAAGTGTAGATTCTGCACATTTGCAGATTCTCCGCATTAACTACAACTTCCTCTGCTCCGTGTCTTTACACGTAAGAAAACCTGGATATTTGTATCAAGCAAATTATCAATTTGATCAAATACTAACATTTTCTCTATCTGCAGATATATCCCATTCCCTACATTTGCAATTTCTCGAAATCGAATTCTATTCGCTGCCTGTTGCTGCTGATCCTACTCTGAATATACAAGTTTCTCTGTTTCCAAAAACCTCGATATTCTCCTTAATTTCTACTGACTGCCTACATAAATGTGTCTATTTCTAATAATCACCACATTCCCGGCTGCTGCTCAAGCACCTGAACCTGAAGACTCTTAATTTTACGTGTTGTCCACAAATCTAATCCTCCATGTCTATCAAATTTGCTTTTTGCATCATTTTGTAGATTCAGCACACTTGCAGCTTCTCCGCATTCACCACAACTACAACTTGTACCTTCTGAATGTGTACCTTTCTGCATTCCATCAACCTCACTATCTCTATTGTTTTCTTCAGACTATTCAAAAGAATTTCTCCATTTCCTACAATCTCATCACTCGCATTAGTTCCTCATTAACCAAAACTACAATTTCACACGTTCACCCATTGCCAGCTAAACTAGCTCTCTGTATATTTCAGATTCTCAGCTTGCTGCAATGTGTTAGATTCGGCTCATTTGCAGATACTCTACATTCACCACAACCTGAACAGCTTCATTCTGATTCATCATTTCATCATTCATCATTTCCATCAACTTTGCTAACTCAATTATTTTCTTCCGTCTATCTACAGAAGTGTGTGTATTTCGAACAATCTGCTAATTCACAGCAGCTCCCAATTCACCTGAACTAACAATTTCTTATTTTCACTCATTCTCAGCAAACCCCTGTATCTATCAATTTCTCAGTTTGCAGCAATATGTTTGATTCAGCACATTTGCAGTTACTGCAACTTCACCACAATTTGCATTTCTCCACATGCTAACATTTAAGCAAACCTGGCTCTCTGTATCTAGCAAAATATCAATTGATGACAATTGATCCATTTGAAGATTTTTCCTACTATCTTTGCAACTTCTGTAAATTCAATGATATTCATTGCTTGTAGCAGTTGCTCCCTCCCTGAATGTATAGGTTTCTCCAAATTCTTCAAGCTCTTTATGTCTATTAATTTCAACTGCTTCTCAACATAAGTGTCTCTATTTCTAACAGTATCCTTATTCCCAGCTGTTCCTCATTCAGCTGTAGCTCCAATTGCTCAATTTCTTTCCTTAACATTAACTATCTCTGTAACTATCAATAACATAAGTTTCACCAAACTCTTAGTATCAGTCAATTTGCAGGTTCTCTGCAATCACGGCAATTTCAATTTCTCCATACCCTTCAATTTCAGTAAATCTGGCTCTCTGTGTCTACCAAACTGTCAATTTCTAGCAATTCAGCAAATTCAAGCATTTACTCCAACTGCAGATATATCCCATTTGTCAAATCTTTCACTTCCAATCTCTTCTGCTCTTTCACAGAGTGTACAACATTCACCATTTCAATCAGTTTCTACAACTTCAACATTTTTTGCTGTTGATCTACATTAATATTTCTATTACCGAAAACCTGCAATTTCTCAATTTCACACATTGTCAGCAAGTCTAGCACTCTGTACTTGTCACATTCTCAGTTTGTGGCAATTTGTTACATTTAGCACATTTGCATGTTGTAAGCATTCACGAGAACTTCAGCTTGTTCATTCTGAATGTACAACTTTTTCCATTTCCATCAACCTAGCTATGTCTATCATTTTTTTCTGGTTATCTACATAAATGTCACAATTACTAACAATCTCCTCTTTCCCATCTGTTCCTCGTTCAGCGGAACCTACAATTTCTCAATTTCATCGATTGTCAACAAACCTAGTCCTCTGTATCTATAAAATTCTCAGTTTTCAGCAAAGTGTAGATTCTGCACATTTGCAGATTCTCCGCATTAACTACAACTTCCTCTGCTCCGTGTCTTTACACGTAAGAAAACCTGGATATTTGTATCAAGCAAATTATCAATTTGATCAAATACAAACATTTTCTCTATCTGCAGATATATCCCATTCCCTACATTTGCAATTTCTCGAAATCGAATTCTATTCTCTGCTTGTTGCTGCTGATCCTTCTCTGAATATACAAGTTTCTCTGTTTCCAAAAACCTCGATATTCTCTTTAATTTCAACTGACTGCCTACATAAATGTGTCTATTTCTAATAAGCACCACATTCCCGGCTGCTCCTCAAGCACCTGAACCTGAAGAGTCTTAATTTTACGTGTTGTCCACAAATCTAATCCACCATGTCTATCAAATTTGCTTTTTGCATCATTTTGTAGATTCAGCACACTTGCAGCTTCTCCGCATTCACCACAACTACAACTTGTACCTTCTGAATGTGTACCTTTCTGCATTCCATCAACCTCACTATCTCTATTGTTTTCTTCAGACTATTCAAAAGAATTTCTCCATTTCCAACAATCTCATCACTCGCATTAGTTCCTCATTAACCAAAACTACAATTTCACACGTTCACCCATTGCCAGCTAAACTAGCTCTCTGTATATTTCAGATTCGCAGCTTGCTGCAATGTGTTAGATTCGGCTCATTTGCAGATACTCTACATTCACCACAACCTGAACAGCTTCATTCTGATTCATCATTTCATCATTCATCATTTCCATCAACTTTGCTAACTCAATTATTTTCTTCCGTCTATCTACAGAAGTGTGTGTATTTCGAACAATCTGCTAATTCCCAGCAGCTCTCAATTCACCTGAACTAACAATTTCTTATTTTCACTCATTCTCAGCAAACCCCTGTATCTATCAATTTCTCAGTTTGCAGCAATATGTTTGACTCAGCACATTTTTAGTTACTGCAACTTCACCACAATTTGCATTTCTCCACATCCTAACATTTAAGCAAACCTGGCTCTCTGTATCTAGCAAAATATCAATTGATGACAATTGATCCATTTGTAGATTTTTCCTACTATCTTTGCAACTTCTGTAAATTCAATGATATTCATTGCTTGTAGCAGTTGCTCCCTCCCTGAATGTATAGGTTTCTCCAAATTCTTCAAGCTCTTTATGTCTATTAATTTCAACTGCTTCTCAACATAAGTGTCTCTATTTCTAACAGTATCCTTATTCCCAGCTGTTCCTCATTCAGCTGTAGCTCCAATTGCTCAATTTCTTTCCTTAACATTAACTATCTCTGTAACTATCAATAACATAAGTTTCACCAAACTCTTAGTATCAGTCAATTTGCAGGTTCTCTGCAATCACGGCAATTTCAATTTCTCCATACCCTTCAATTTCAGTAAATCTGGCTCTCTGTGTCTACCAAACTGTCAATTTCTAGCAATTCAGCAAATTCAAGCATTTACTCCAACTGCAGATATATCCGATTTGTCAAATCTTTCACTTCCAATCTCTTCTGCTCTTTCACAGAGTGTACAACATTCACCATTTCAATCAGTTTCTACAACTTCAACATTTTTTGCTGTTGATCTACATTAATATTTCTATTACCGAAAACCTGCAATTTCTCAATTTCACACATTGTCAGCAAGTCTAGCACTCTGTACTTGTCACATTCTCAGTTTGCGGCAATTTGTTACATTGAGCACATTTGCATGTTCTAAGCATTCACGAGAACTTCAACTTCTTCATTCTGAATGTACAACTTTTTCCATTTCCACAACCTAGCTACGACTATCATTTTTTTGTGGTTATCTACATAAATGTCACAATTACTAACAATCCCCTCTTTCCCATCTGTTCCTCATTCAACGGAACCTACAATTTCTCAATTTCATCCATTGTCAACAAACCTAGTCCTCTGTATCTATAAAATTCTCCGTTTTCAGCAAAGTGTAGATTCTGCACATTTGCAGATTCTCCGCATTAACTACAACTTCCTCTGCTCCGTGTCTTTACACGTAAGAAAACCTGGATATTTGTATCAAGCAAATTATCAATTTGATCAAACACTAACATTTTCTCTATCTGCAGATATATCCCATTCCCTACATTTGCAATTTCTCGAAATCGAATTCTATTCGCTGCTTGTTGCTGCTGATCCTTCTCTGAATATACAAGTTTCTCTGTTTCCAAAAACCTCGATATTCTCCTTAATTTCTACTGACTGCCTACATAAATGTGTCTATTTCTAATAATCACCACATTCCCGGCTGCTCCTCAAGCACCTGAACCTGAAGAGTCTTAATTTTACGTGTTGTCCACAAATCTAATCCTCCATGTCTATCAAATTTGCTTTTTGCATCATTTTGTAGATTCAGCACACTTGCAGCTTCTCCTCATTCACCACAACTACAACTTGTACCTTCTGAATGTGTACCTTTCTGCATTCCATCAACCTCACTATCTCTATTGTTTTCTTCAGACTATTCAAAAGAATTTCTCCATTTCCAACAATCTCATCACTCGCATTAGTTCCTCATTAACCAAAACTACAATTTCACACGTTCACCCATTGCCAGCTAAACTAGCTCTCTGTATATTTCAGATTCTCAGCTTGCTGCAATGTGTTAGATTCGGCTCATTTGCAGATACTCTACATTCACCACAACCTGAACAGCTTCATTCTGATTCATCATTTCATCATTCATCATTTCCATCAACTTTGCTAACTCAATTATTTTCTTCCGTCTATCTACAGAAGTGTGTGTATTTCGAACAATCTGCGAATTCCCAGCAGCTCCCAATTCACCTGAACTAACAATTTCTTATTTTCACTCATTCTCAGCAAACCCCTGTATCTATCAATTTCTCAGGTTGCAGCAATATGTTTGATTCAGCACATTTGCAGTTACTGCAACTTCACCACAATTTGCATTTCTCCACATGCTAACATTTAAGCAAACCTGGCTCTCTGTATCTAGCAAAATATCAATTGATGACAATTGATCCATTTGAAGATTTTTCCTACTATCTTTGCAACTTCTGTAAATTCAATGATATTCATTGCTTGTAGCAGTTGCTCCCTCCCTGAATGTATAGGTTTCTCCAAATTCTTCAAGCTCTTTATGTCTATTAATTTCAACTGCTTCTCAACATAAGTGTCTCTATTTCTAACAGTATCCTTATTCCCAGCTGTTCCTCATTCAGCTGTAGCTCCAATTGCTCAATTTCTTTCCTTAACATTAACTATCTCTGTAACTATCAATAACATAAGTTTCACCAAACTCTTAGTATCAGTCAATTTGCAGGTTCTCTGCAATCACGGCAATTTCAATTTCTCCATACCCTTCAATTTCAGTAAATCTGGCTCTCTGTGTCTACCAAACTGTCAATTTCTAGCAATTCAGCAAATTCAAGCATTTACTCCAACTGCAGATATATCCGATTTCCATTATTTGTCAAATATTTCACTTCCAATCTCTTCTGCTCTTTCACAGAGTGTACAACATTCACCATTTCAATCAGTTTCTACACCTTCAACATTTTTTGCTGTCGATCTGCATTAACATTTCTATTACCGAAATCCTGCAATTTCTCAATTTCACACATTGTCAGCAAGTCTAGCACTCTGTACTTGTCACATTCTCAGTTTGTGGCAATTTGTTACATTTAGCACATTTGCATGTTGTAAGCATTCACGAGAACTTCAGCTTGTTCATTCTGAATGTACAACTTTTTCCATTTCCATCAACCTAGCTATGTCTATCATTTTTTTCTGGTTATCTACATAAATGTCACAATTACTAACAATCTCCTCTTTCCCATCTGTTCCTCGTTCAGCGGAACCTACAATTTCTCAATTTCATCGATTGTCAACAAACCTAGTCCTCTGTATCTATAAAATTCTCAGTTTTCAGCAAAGTGTAGATTCTGCACATTTGCAGATTCTCCGCATTAACTACAACTTCCTCTGCTCCGTGTCTTTACACGTAAGAAAACCTGGATATTTGTATCAAGCAAATTATCAATTTGATCAAATACAAACATTTTCTCTATCTGCAGATATATCCCATTCCCTACATTTGCAATTTCTCGAAATCGAATTCTATTCTCTGCTTGTTGCTGCTGATCCTTCTCTGAATATACAAGTTTCTCTGTTTCCAAAAACCTCGATATTCTCTTTAATTTCTACTGACTGCCTACATAAATGTGTCTATTTCTAATAATCACCACATTCCCGGCTGCTCCTCAAGCACCTGAACCTGAAGAGTCTTAATTTTACGTGTTGTCCACAAATCTAATCCACCATGTCTATCAAATTTGCTTTTTGCATCATTTTGTAGATTCAGCACACTTGCAGCTTCTCCGCATTCACCACAACTACAACTTGTACCTTCTGAATGTGTACCTTTCTGCATTCCATCAACCTCACTATCTCTATTGTTTTCTTCAGACTATTCAAAAGAATTTCTCCATTTCCAACAATCTCATCACTCGCATTAGTTCCTCATTAACCAAAACTACAATTTCACACGTTCACCCATTGCCAGCTAAACTAGCTCTCTGTATATTTCAGATTCGCAGCTTGCTGCAATGTGTTAGATTCGGCTCATTTGCAGATACTCTACATTCACCACAACCTGAACAGCTTCATTCTGATTCATCATTTCATCATTCATCATTTCCATCAACTTTGCTAACTCAATTATTTTCTTCCGTCTATCTACAGAAGTGTGTGTATTTCGAACAATCTGCTAATTCCCAGCAGCTCCCAATTCACCTGAACTAACAATTTCTTATTTTCACTCATTCTCAGCAAACCCCTGTATCTATCAATTTCTCAGTTTGCAGCAATATGTTTGACTCAGCACATTTTTAGTTACTGCAACTTCACCACAATTTGCATTTCTCCACATCCTAACATTTAAGCAAACCTGGCTCTCTGTATCTAGCAAAATATCAATTGATGACAATTGATCCATTTGTAGATTTTTCCTACTATCTTTGCAACTTCTGTAAATTCAATGATATTCATTGCTTGTAGCAGTTGCTCCCTCCCTGAATGTATAGGTTTCTCCAAATTCTTCAAGCTCTTTATGTCTATTAATTTCAACTGCTTCTCAACATAAGTGTCTCTATTTCTAACAGTATCCTTATTCCCAGCTGTTCCTCATTCAGCTGTAGCTCCAATTGCTCAATTTCTTTCCTTAACATTAACTATCTCTGTAACTATCAATAACATAAGTTTCACCAAACTCTTAGTATCAGTCAATTTGCAGGTTCTCTGCAATCACGGCAATTTCAATTTCTCCATACCCTTCAATTTCAGTAAATCTGGCTCTCTGTGTCTACCAAACTGTCAATTTCTAGCAATTCAGCAAATTCAAGCATTTACTCCAACTGCAGATATATCCGATTTGTCAAATCTTTCACTTCCAATCTCTTCTGCTCTTTCACAGAGTGTACAACATTCACCATTTCAATCAGTTTCTACAACTTCAACATTTTTTGCTGTTGATCTACATTAATATTTCTATTACCGAAAACCTGCAATTTCTCAATTTCACACATTGTCAGCAAGTCTAGCACTCTGTACTTGTCACATTCTCAGTTTGCGGCAATTTGTTACATTCAGCACATTTGCATGTTCTAAGCATTCACGAGAACTTCAACTTCTTCATTCTGAATGTACAACTTTTTCCATTTCCTCAACCTAGCTACGACTATCATTTTTTTGTGGTTATCTACATAAATGTCACAATTACTAACAATCCCCTCTTTCCCATCTGTTCCTCATTCAACGGAACCTACAATTTCTCAATTTCATCGATTGTCAACAAACCTAGTCCTCTGTATCTATAAAATTCTCAGTTTTCAGCAAAGTGTAGATTCTGCACATTTGCAGATTCTCCGCATTAACTACAACTTCCTCTGCTCCGTGTCTTTGCACGTAAGAAAACCTGGATATTTGTATCAAGCAAATTATCAATTTGATCAAATACAAACATTTTCTCTATCTGCAGATATATCCCATTCCCTACATTTGCAATTTCTCGAAATCGAATTCTATTCTCTGCTTGTTGCTGCTGATCCTTCTCTGAATATACAAGTTTCTCTGTTTCCAAAAACCTCGATATTCTCTTTAATTTCTACTGACTGCCTACATAAGTGTGTCTATTTCTAATAATCACCACATTCCCGGCTGCTCCTCAAGCACCTGAACCTGAAGAGTCTTAATTTTATGTGTTGTCCACAAATCTAATCCACCATGTCTATCAAATTTGCTTTTTGCATCATTTTGTAGATTCAGCACACTTGCAGCTTCTCCGCATTCACCACAACTACAACTTGTACCTTCTGAATGTGTACCTTTCTGCATTCCATCAACCTCACTATCTCTATTGTTTTCTTCAGACTATTCAAAAGAATTTCTCCATTTCCAACAATCTCATCACTCGCATTAGTTCCTCATTAACCAAAACTACAATTTCACACGTTCACCCATTGCCAGCTAAACTAGCTCTCTGTATAGTTCAGATTCGCAGCTTGCTGCAATGTGTTAGATTCGGCTCATTTGCAGATACTCTACATTCACCACAACCTGAACAGCTTCATTCTGATTCATCATTTCATCATTCATCATTTCCATCAACTTTGCTAACTCAATTATTTTCTTCCGTCTATCTACAGAAGTGTGTGTATTTCGAACAATCTGCTAATTCCCAGCAGCTCCCAATTCACCTGAACTAACAATTTCTTATTTTCACTCATTCTCAGCAAACCCCTGTATCTATCAATTTCTCAGTTTGCAGCAATATGTTTGATTCAGCACATTTGCAGTTACTGCAACTTCACCACAATTTGCATTTCTCCACATCCTAACATTTAAGCAAACCTGGCTCTCTGTATCTAGCAAAATATCAATTGATGACAATTGATCCATTTGTAGATTTTTCCTACTATCTTTGCAACTTCTGTAAATTCAATGATATTCATTGCTTGTAGCAGTTGCTCCCTCCCTGAATGTATAGGTTTCTCCAAATTCTTCAAGCTCTTTATGTCTATTAATTTCAACTGCTTCTCAACATAAGTGTCTCTATTTCTAACAGTATCCTTATTCCCAGCTGTTCCTCATTCAGCTGTAGCTCCAATTGCTCAATTTCTTTCCTTAACATTAACTATCTCTGTAACTATCAATAACATAAGTTTCACCAAACTCTTAGTATCAGTCAATTTGCAGGTTCTCTGCAATCACGGCAATTTCAATTTCTCCATACCCTTCAATTTCAGTAAATCTGGCTCTCTGTGTCTACCAAACTGTCAATTTCTAGCAATTCAGCAAATTCAAGCATTTACTCCAACTGCAGATATATCCGATTTGTCAAATCTTTCACTTCCAATCTCTTCTGCTCTTTCACAGAGTGTACAACATTCACCATTTCAATCAGTTTCTACAACTTCAACATTTTTTGCTGTTGATCTACATTAATATTTCTATTACCGAAAACCTGCAATTTCTCAATTTCACACATTGTCAGCAAGTCTAGCACTCTGTACTTGTCACATTCTCAGTTTGCGGCAATTTGTTACATTCAGCACATTTGCATGTTCTAAGCATTCACGAGAACTTCAACTTGTTCATTCTGAATGTACAACTTTTTCCATTTCCTCAACCTAGCTACGTCTATCATTTTTTTGTGGTTATCTACATAAATGTCACAATTACTAACAATCCCCTCTTTCCCATCTGTTCCTCATTCAACGGAACCTACAATTTCTCAATTTCATCCATTGTCAACAAACCTAGTCCTCTGTATCTATAAAATTCTCCGTTTTCAGCAAAGTGTAGATTCTGCACATTTGCAGATTCTCCGCATTAACTACAACTTCCTCTGCTCCGTGTCTTTACACGTAAGAAAACCTGGATATTTGTATCAAGCAAATTATCAATTTGATCAAACACTAACATTTTCTCTATCTGCAGATATATCCCATTCCCTACATTTGCAATTTCTCGAAATCGAATTCTATTCGCTGCTTGTTGCTGCTGATCCTTCTCTGAATATACAAGTTTCTCTGTTTCCAAAAACCTCGATATTCTCCTTAATTTCTACTGACTGCCTACATAAATGTGTCTATTTCTAATAATCACCACATTCCCGGCTGCTCCTCAAGCACCTGAACCTGAAGAGTCTTAATTTTACGTGTTGTCCACAAATCTAATCCTCCATGTCTATCAAATTTGCTTTTTGCATCATTTTGTAGATTCAGCACACTTGCAGCTTCTCCTCATTCACCACAACTACAACTTGTACCTTCTGAATGTGTACCTTTCTGCATTCCATCAACCTCACTATCTCTATTGTTTTCTTCAGACTATTCAAAAGAATTTCTCATTTCCAACAATCTCATCACTCGCATTAGTTCCTCATTAACCAAAACTACAATTTCACACGTTCACCCATTACCAGCTAAACTAGCTCTCTGTATATTTCAGATTCTCAGCTTGCTGCAATGTGTTAGATTCAGCTCATTTGCAGATACTTTACATTCACCACAACCTGAACAGCTTCATTCTGATTCATCATTTCATCATTCATCATTTCCATCAACTTTGCTAACTCAATTATTTTCTTCCGTCTATCTACAGAAGTGTGTGTATTTCGAACAATCTGCGAATTCCCAGCAGCTCCCAATTCACCTGAACTAACAATTTCTTATTTTCACTCATTCTCAGCAAACCCCTGTATCTATCAATTTCTCAGTTTGCAGCAATATGTTTGATTCAGCACATTTGCAGTTACTGCAACTTCACCACAATTTGCATTTCTCCACATGCTAACATTTAAGCAAACCTGGCTCTCTGTATCTAGCAAAATATCAATTGATGACAATTGATCCATTTGAAGATTTTTCCTACTATCTTTGCAACTTCTGTAAATTCAATGATATTCATTGCTTGTAGCAGTTGCTCCCTCCCTGAATGTATAGGTTTCTCCAAATTCTTCAAGCTCTTTATGTCTATTAATTTCAACTGCTTCTCAACATAAGTGTCTCTATTTCTAACAGTATCCTTATTCCCAGCTGTTCCTCATTCAGCTGTAGCTCCAATTGCTCAATTTCTTTCCTTAACATTAACTATCTCTGTAAATATCAATAACATAAGTTTCACCAAACTCTTAGTATCAGTCAATTTGCAGGTTCTCTGCAATCACGGCAATTTCAATTTCTCCATACCCTTCAATTTCAGTAAATCAGGCTCTCTGTGTCTACCAAACTGTCAATTTCTAGCAATTCAGCAAATTCAAGCATTTACTCCAACTGCAGATATATCCGATTTCCCGTATTTGTCAAATCTTTCACTTCCAATCTCTTCTGCTCTTTCACAGAGTGTACAACATTCACCATTTCAATCAGTTTCTACAACTTCAACAATTTTTGCTGTTGATCTACATTAATATTTCTATTACCGAAAACCTGCAATTTCTCAATTTCACACATTGTCAGCAAGTCTAGCACTCTGTACTTGTCACATTCTCAGTTTGTGGCAATTTGTTACATTTAGCACATTTGCATGTTCTAAGCATTCACGAGAACTTCAGCTTGTTCATTCTGAATGTACAACTTTTTCCATTTCCATCAACCTAGCTATGTCTATCATTTTTTTCTGGTTATCTACATAAATGTCACAATTACTAACAATCTCCTCTTTCCCATCTGTTCCTCGTTCAGCGGAACCTACAATTTCTCAATTTCATCGATTGTCAACAAACCTAGTCCTCTGTATCTATAAAATTCTCAGTTTTCAGCAAAGTGTAGATTCTGCACATTTGCAGATTCTCCGCATTAACTACAACTTCCTCTGCTCCGTGTCTTTACACGTAAGAAAACCTGGATATTTGTATCAAGCAAATTATCAATTTGATCAAACACTAACATTTTCTCTATCTGCAGATATATCCCATTCCCTACATTTGCAATTTCTCGAAATCGAATTCTATTCGCTGCTTGTTGCTGCTGATCCTTCTCTGAATATACAAGTTTCTCTGTTTCCAAAAACCTCGATATTCTCCTTAATT